>WOXC01009160.1:0-1227493 GCA_011680675.1 Gymnobelideus leadbeateri | reverse complement strand
ATATCTTGTGGGACTGCTATTCAGGGAGGTTGGGTAGGGGAATAATGGGGGGAAAATGATTGTAACTCAAAATCTGGCGGAAATGAATGATGTAAAACAGAAGTTAATAAAGCATTTGTTTAAAAAAAAAAAGAACAGGACCAAATATTAGATTTTAAAATAAAATGGAAAAGCCTTAAGAACAAAAATCACTTACAAATCTTAGTAATAAACTTTGCTAATGTAAAAAAATAAAAAAATAAATAAAAATAAAAGACTTTAATGAAATGGTCAAGGCATATATCATGGGTATCCTTTATGAAAATATGAGAAGGGGCCAGTTCTTTAAAAACAAAGGCTACCAATCAAAACATTAACAAAAGAATATGCATGCACACAATATGAAGGGAAAAGAAAAACTTTTACATGTAATTTCCCATAAAGCAGACCCCATCTTCACAGTCACTCAAATGACAGAAAGAATAAGAAGTCCCACTTTATTTGGGGCATTTGACTTGTTAGAACAAAATGTACCCTGAAAACTTCTTGCCCCAATAGGGGTCTTCTAAGAATTTGTTAAGATAACAAACATTTGTTCATAAATGCAACCACAGATCAACGATATCAATCTAAGAATAGAAAAGGGAAAAGGTATGTTCATTAGAGAGGTTTTCCAGGATCATGGAAGATATACTGTATAGAATCCAAATGAAAACACTTTTCCAGGCAGGTGGTGAGATTCTCCAGATAGCCATTTCTACAGATAACATTGTGTTTATTTCATCAAACCCTGAAATACTATAGTTATATAGTATATAGAAAGTTTCCTCAATGAAATCTGTTACCATTCAGGAGAGATTCACTTAAAAAGCCTCACAAGAAAAACAAATTAGATGAAAAATGCCAGATTATGAACTACAGTCACATGGGAAGACTATTGGGTTAAGACAGCAGCACCTATGTCTTAAACAGGTGACATAAATGGACAATGAGCTGGGTTCAGAATTGAAGAGGAGGAAGGGTGACCTGAACTTTGGGAAATTGGATAACACTTTCAGTGATCTCAAGGGTCTCTCTCTGACACAAAAACCATCTTTAATGCCAACATATGGTGACTTTTGAACAAGAAGAATAATAAAAGAGATTGTTGAAAAAGCGTGTTATTGGGAAAGATATGGATCTGTTCTGTAGAAGGAGAAAGAGATAACAGCTACTCAGCTTGAGTTCTACATAGGTTTATATGAAATGTTGAAAATTAATAGAGGAAAGTTACCAGTGCATTGAGTAACTCTTCTGTTCAAAGTTTATGAGAGGAGGTGGACAAAAATTGTGTAGAATGAAAAGACATGAATGAGTTGTAATGTGGTTAAAAAAAAAAAAAGAGGGAGCATTTAGAGATCCTATGGGTTCATAGTGAAGGGAATGAAGAAAAAACATAAAGGAAGACCATTATGGGAGCTGTCCTTAGAGTGAGATCCCTAGATAAGGTGAAAAGATATTCATTTAAAAATGAAAATTCTGGGGCGGCTAGGTGGCACAGTGAGTAAGAGCGCCGGCCCCGGAGTTGGGAAGACCCGGGATTGGATCAGGCCTCAGAAAATGAGAACCCACATGTAAATAATGACTTGCCATGTAACCTTGAGCAAGTTACTTTAAAAAAAATTTTTTTTAATGAAAATACTGAGTATAAAATTACAGAATTAACAGGATGAGGATGCTGAGTCTGTCTCCCACTTTCTTAGTCTTTATTTTACAGAGATAGTTTCATAGAAACAGTGCCAAGGCAAGTAAGAATCAGATGTGTATTAGTTGAACCTATAAGGCTCTGAGGATAAAATAATTATAAAATGGATTAAAGTGGCCCTAGGACCATAGATTTAGATCTAGAAAGCACCTTAGCAGCCATTACATATGGAGAACCTGAAACCCAAAGAGATTCAATGAATTGCCTAAGGTAGGTATAATTTTACACAGGTACAAATTAAAACATCTTTGTAGAGGGACTACTGGTCATTGAGGACCCAGTCCTTGAAGCATTTAGGAGACATTCCTAATGTGTCTGAGGTTGAATTGGGAGATTTGGAGCTTGAGTTCACATACAGAAAAGATCAATACACTTCTCTTGGCCTTTTTTGTGTTTTTCCTTCTTGGTAGTGAGTGAGACAAGAACTGCTATTAACTGCTGAGAAGGGGAAGGGCATTGGCTGTCCTATCTCTCACTCTCCCACCATGTGTCTATTAATGCACAGTACCTCCATTCTTCTGGTGTTTATTCTCTCCCATTCTTAGGTGAATGTGCATTCTGAGAGGGGAGTACACAGGCAACTTCTGAGACTGGGAAATCTATCAAAAGGGTCCCACCAGCAACCAGAGCCAATAACAGCAGCAGCCAAGTACAGTGAGAAGCCAGTACAGGAACTGAACAAATTGCTTTTTCTGGGCCATCAGCTGATTTACCATGCACAGCAAAAAGCTCAACTAACTGAGAAAGGGAATGAATTAACCATTTCTGACATAAGTCTGAAAAGGAGGCATCTCAGTCCCATGTATTCTCTGACTACTTTTGAACTTTAAATCTGAACTTATTATTCCCAAAGATCTTATGTGTGTGTGCACATAATGAGAGTGTACCTTCACTTTGGGATATTGTCTTATAACTTCTGTCCTTAAAGTTATGCCTTCTCAGGAAATACCCTTCTGTAAAAGCTCTCAATGTCAACTGGTTAATCAATACTGAGCACATACCAGATAGGGGCTCATGAATGATAGTACTAGGAACCCTGGAATCCAGAGGGAAGGATTAGTCAGCCATTGTCCTATGGCAACATAACCTGCTAATCCAGCACTAGTTGGGAGAATGAACAGGGGATGCTATATTTTCCTGTCTTTTTTTTTTAAAAGCAATTGGGGTTAAGTAACTTGCTCAAGGTTACACGGCTAGTCATTTGATTTATGAGTGGGTGCTCATTTTCTGAGGCCGGATCTGATCTCGGGTCATCCAAACTCCGAGGCCGGCACTCTTACTCACTGCGCCACCTAGCCGCCCCTTTAGGGCAATTGGGGTTAAGTAACTTGCCCAAGGTCACACGGCTAGGTTTTTGTTTGTGTGGCTTAAGTGTCTGAGGCCAGCTCTGAACTCAGGTCCTTCTGATTCCAGGGCCGGCGCTCTATTCACTGCGCCACCTAGCCGCCCCTCCTGTCTTTTTTGTATACAAAAATACCAAAGAGGGGCACAAGAAGTTCCTTAATACCTCAATGAACTTCCATCTGCTAAATAGAAAGGAAAATTTGAAAGCATGTGAGATGTTGACAGTGTTTGTTATGAAGGAAAATGAAAACCACGTAGAGGGCATATCAATGGAAGAACTTCATTTCCCACAATTCTTTTTTTTTACTTTTTTTTTTTTTTTTAAAGCAATTGGGGTTAAGTAACTTGCTCAAGGTTACACGGCTAGTCATTTGATTTATGCGTGGGTGCTCATTTTCTGAGGCCGGATCTGATCTCGGGTCATCCCAACTCCGAGGCCGACGCTCTTACTCACTGCGCCACCTAGCCGCCCCTCCCACAATTCTTTAAGCCTAGAAACACTTGCCCATTTGGGAAAATTCTCTGGTCTATATTTTCCAGAAGGCCAAGCATGGGATGCATTATGGTGACATCATCCAGGGTGTATTTTGATTGGATGAGGAGTCTCCTAACAGAGAACATATAAGAAATGACAAAAGGGTCTTTTTATTGTGGTGACAGAATGAATGGTAAAGCATCAGGGGGAATAGATAACAGGAGCAGTGACATAGATGGGAGTGAGGGCTACTGGCTATGTGGCAAGACTTATGAGTGAACTGGGTGTGGTGGTGCTGAACTCCCACATCCTCTCCAGACTCTGAAGGTGGCTGTGGGACCATGGCCAGAGGACTCAGTGACCATGTGGAGAGAAATAAAGTGGACACATACATACTGATGATACTCCTGTTCTCTGGTCACTTGGCTTCTTTACCACCCTTCTTTACCATGCTTTCCCTATCCCCCAGCACGCTTTATTTTCTCTCTGGGATTCTCACCTCATCAGAATCTGCCCCACATGACATTGCCATGTTGCAGACTCATTCAGAGCCTTCTGAAAAGTTTAGTCCAGAAATACTACACTGATAAATGAGGGTCTCTTATACTCAAGCATAGTGTGAAATGTCCTTCCACAGATACCAAACCACTAGATTCCCCCCATCAGTGAAACAAAGTAACTGTAAGAATCCCAAAGTGTCTCAAAGGTGTTCTTTGGTTTTGTTCTTGTTCTTTTCTGACCATCCCCCAAATTTCTAAGCAAAGCATTCTGGTCTTTTGATCAAGATATAGCAAAATAACTAGGAGAAATATGGGATAACATTTCTGCAATGACAAGCAACTTTATGAAAGGCAGGCAGCTAGCTAAAGGAAAAATACTTAAAGGTTACTGTGACACATTGGGCTGAAGGAAAACCTTGTTTAAGAAAAAAGAGCTGTCCAGGCTGAGAAGAGTGAAAAATAAACAAACTGGAAGATTAAAGGTGATGACAAACAATATTTTATAGATTTTTGTCTACAAAGCAATTAATACATCTTATGTACAATTCATTCCTTTAAAAGAAAAAAAATTAATGAAATTTAATTTTGTAGAGTTTAAAAAAAAATTAGTTAGTCCACTACCTACTGTGTCTTTAGCCTCTTCCTGAAATTGTATTTCCCCTAACATCTAACCTTGCCTGGTCCTCTAGAGGAGTCGTAAATTTCGACAGAAATGTAAAGCAGCTTCCCTTTGGTGCACAGCCCAGATGAGTTATCTATAGTGAGGCAATTCATTCTCATCAGTTGTCTTTGAAGCAGCACACAAAATAAATGTTCTAGTAACGAATACTAATCTGTAATTATATATAAAAGCTCAAAGTAACGATAACTTTAGGCTCATCTTAACATAGTTAATTGATAAAAGTTGTGATCTGCATACCCTGCATACTTGTTACAGGGTAATAATAGTTACATAGAAACCGTTTTCTTTCACTGCCAGAAAATTTTTTTTTGAATTCTATCTACCTTATGACTTAAATTTCACATGATGCAATATCCCATTTAGTCAAGGCAGGTACTAAAGGAAGAATGTAGAAATAAATTTGTAGCATAGAATTATTTGAGTGAGGAGAAATTTTGCCTTTGAAGAACCAATAGAAGGGTAAATTCTCTACCTTCATAACACCTGTTACCATGTAATAGAAATTATATTTGAATTTCTATGTTTTAGAAGAGTTTACAATGTAAGGTTGCCCTATTAATCCTTCTGGCAGTAGACTTCCTGAAGACAATTGGCTCTCCTGAAATGAGTAAATGACCTTTAAGAAAATTTTGAGATTTTATAAGACTACGTAAGTGAGGATTTGATCTGATTAACTTGGTCCTCTAACCACAATTATAATGTAGGTACATTCAAAATTAGCAAAGAAGCTTTATGCCACAGTCCTGATATTTGCTCCTTTACAAATTAGCTTATGAAAAATATATTTCAACTTTTCAATAAAGAAATATGTTTTAATCAGTAGTCCAATTTGATCAAGTATGATTTCTCCATTTCCAAAACAACTACTTGGGTATTTGTCAAAACTACTACTCACTTACGTATTTACCTCCTTAGCATTTTAGGAAACAATTTGACTATTTTACAGCTATGAATTTGTGGTTATTTTAGGTGTCTGTATTGTTTGAAGGACAGATTACTATATGACTACAGCTTTCATATTTTAATTTCAGTTTGTATTTGTTTGTAATTTAAGGAGGAATACAATATATATTCATAACAATAACTTTTACATAACATTTTAAGTTTTGAAAAGCTTTTTACATATATTACCTCATTGGATCTTCACAATAACCCTGCAAAATAGATGCAAATTTGACAAAAGAGGAAACTGAGACTAAAGGCTGTTAAGGGACTTTTTTTGGTTATGCTTATGGCTAGGTAGTACAGTGACCACAGTGCTAGGACTAGAGCCAGGAAGACTCTTACAAAGTTCAAATCTGACCTTAGACACTTACTAGCTGTGTGACCCTGGGCAAGTCATTTAAGTCTATTTACCATTTCCTCCTCCAGGTCATTTTACAGATGAGGAACTGAAGCAAACCACCCCAGTATCTTTGCCAAGAAAAGCCCAAATGGGGTCACAAAGAGGTAGACACAATTGAAAAATGACTGAACACATGCAAAGCTAATTATTATCTAAGCCAGGATTTGAACAGAGGTCTTCCTGGCCTTTATTCCCCACCTGGATGCACTTCTCTGGACTTTGCATCACACTATAAGGAATCCTTAGCATCCTGAAAGATTATATCAACCATGATACTCATATCTCATTGACACCCTCTGGCCCTGGTGCCTTTTTGATTGGATGGTGGAGAGGAGAGATCTTCTAATATTTCCATTTAAGGAGAATATCTACCTCTTTATTTCCTACCAGGCTGTACTCCTTTGGACTTCTCTATCATGCTCCTTTCACAGAGTACCTTCCCTCCCTTGCCACCCTCTTTAGTTTTCTTTTATTGTTTTACCTCATTATATTGAAAGCTCCTTGAGAGCAAGGACTTTTATATATATATATATACCTACTATTATCTTAATAAATGTTGATTGGCTGACTGACTAGCCTTCAGCACTCTATCCATTGTGTCATCTAATTATATAGTACATAGTGGGCTGACCTCTGAGTTAGGAAGACCAGGTGGTACAGTGGGTTCAAGTCTCCTCTGTTACTCAGACTAGCTGTGTGACCATAGGCAAGTTACTTAACCTCTGAGTGCCTCAAAAAGAACTGCTGATCTATATGGGTGGAGGGAATTTCCACTTTGAATTAATTCCCCACAATGATGAAATCTCAAGGATATATCCTTCCACCCAAAAACACTCTTCCAAATTAAATCACGGGTTATACTGATAAATTAGTTAATTGTATAAATTTAAACAAGAATAAAAATGACAACTCTGGAGAGACTCAAGGGAACTCCAAAATATCACAGTGAATGTGTTTAATTACATTGCTCCCCAACCCCACCCCATATAGCATCTAGCTAAGAACAGCTAAGAATATGGAAAGAGCAAATAGGAATCTTTTACAAAGAGAGGCAGGGAGGACAAAGAGAGATAGGTAATGTTGGAATATGGAGGCTATTCTGCCCTAGCTCCCAAAGTCAGTGCTAAATGACATGACTATAGAAGTGTGTGGACAGGGAACCAAGATGGTGAAGTAGAAACAGCACTTCCAAGGTGCTCTGCCCCACACCACTTCCAAACAAATGTAAAAGGTGGACTCTGAACAACTTCTGGAGCCCCAGCACCCACAGAACAACACAGAGAAGCTAACCTCCCGCTGAGGACAGCCCAGCAGCCCTGCAGGAAGGACCAGTGCAGCGCTCTGAGACAAAAATGGTAGATCAAAGAAATGCTGAAGTTGTTCACCTAGATTTATTTGATAAATATCTTCATGCTATTCTTATGGAAAATTTGATGGATGTGGGCTAGATGATAGATGAATTCAGAACTGATTAAATAGCCAGATTCAAAGCATAGTTATTAATAATTCAATGGCAACTTGGAAAGAGACTGTGAGTAGATTGTATCAGAGATTTGTGTTGTCTAACATTTTAATAAATGACTTGGATAAAGGCATAGATGGTGGGTTTGTGAAAGGTGCAGATGAAACAAAGCAGGAGAGGTTAACATTGTTCAATAGAGTCAGGATCCAAGGAAATCTTGACAAGCTACAATGTTGAATCTAACAAGGTGAAATTAAAGATAAATATTAAAATCTTGCACTTAGGTTTGAAAAACAAATTTCACAAGTAAAAGGTAGGAGAAAGGTGGCTAAACAACAGTTCACCCAAAAACCTGTTTGTACACTTGTGTCAATAGTATGACACAGAAGCCAAGAAAACGAATGTGTTGGTTGACTGCAATAAAAGAGCCATAATGTTCAGGGCTAGAGAAGGGACAGGGCAGTTAGGTGGAACAGTGGATAGAGTACTGGGCCCAGAGTCAGAAGATTCCTCTTTCTGAGTTCAAATCTGGCCTCAGATACTTACTAGCTATGTGGCCCTGAGCAAGTCACAGTTTCCTTATCTGTAAAATAAGCTGGAAAAGGAAACCACAAACCACTCTAGTATCCTTGCCAAGAAAACCCCAAATGGGGTCACGAAAAGTCCAACAACTGAAAAATGACTAAACAACAGGGAAGGAAAAGTTCTGTTGTATGCTGCCATAATTGAACCACATCTATTCCTGGAATGACCTCCCATTTCTTAAAAAGATATCTTGCATATCCTCTAAAGCGTAACCCAAATGTTTCTCTATAAAGTCTTTATAATGACTCTCTTCAATCTTATGTGGTACAGATACTTCTCTTCTATGAACTTAGCGTGAATTACTTTGTAAAACCTACTTTAAAACATACCTTTGAAATACAATTGGTTTGAAAATCTGGAATTGACTGTAATGAAGAGTATCAATATTTGGCCGTATTTCTTTCCAAAATTGGTGTTCACTTCCCTCCATCTCAAACTCCAAAATCAGGGGCTTTTGAATGAGACCTTTTTGACCTTTATAAATTAGACATTGTCATTTATTATCTCTACCTTTTGACAGAAAAGAAAAAGAATTTTTTCCCTATTCTAGCAGGGTTTGCCCTATTCTACCATCCTCTGGTGGAATTTAGGTAATGCAGCTTTGTTAGTTTCAAACATTGGGATGTTCTTTTAGTTTCTTTGAACTGTATAGGAGGACTACTCTAGATGTATGTGTATTGGATTGGGTGGGAGATGGGGGTGGTGCATACCAGGAATTATCTTAAAATCTTGATATTGTCTTCCCTTTTGTCTTCCTTTCTTTCATTTTAATGTTTGTTCCTTTTAATATTCCTTCTGAAAAAAAATAATAATTTTCGGGGTGGCTAGGTGGCGCAGTGAGTAGAGTGCTGGCCCTGGAGTCAGAAGGACCTGAGTTCAGATCCGGCCTCAGACACATAATACACACAAACAAAAAAAACCTCGGCGTGTGACCTTGGGCAAGTTACTTAACCCCAATTGCCCTCCAAAAAGCAAGAAAAAGAAAATAATAATACTTTTTAAGTTATCCCTACCTTATCTCAGAGATTTAGGCTCTGTTCTTTATAAATATCTGTCCTTTCAGTGTTCTTTTTTCTTGACTTTCTCTCCATATCCACCCTTCTGTTCCTTTCACCAGCACAATCACACAATAGCCTATGATTGATGCTAGCTTGTGAAATGGAGTATAAAGTAACTTTGCTTAAAACCAAGATGGAGGTTCTTGTGTTCAATCACAGGAATGCTATAGTTGGCTGGAGAAGCAAAAAGTATTCTGTGTTCTGTTTGAACTGATGTTTCTTTCTATACTTAATAGTCTGTACTATATATCACCTGTAACTTGATAAAGCAGATGTTTTTTCACGGATTTTAGTTTTCTGTCCTCCCATGTATTCCAGTCCTGTGTAGTCAGTCAAAACTGAGTGTATACTACCTTTTATTTTGTGATTTTCTTTATAAAAGAAGCCCTTTTGGGAAAATGTAGTTGAGTTTGTACTCACATCTCTCTCTCTCTCTCTCTCTCTCTCTCTCTCTCTCTCTCTCTCTCTCTCGCTGCCACTCCCCCTTAACAAGTAAAAAAATCTGTTGACAAGCTACAGTATCTCAGTTTTACTTTAAGCTACTTGCCATATCTTTAATATCTGATAAAATAAAATCAGAATTATATTCTGAAGATCGCAAAATACTTGGCTGACAACATATAATAACAGATTAATTTTATTCATTACTTTTCTTATGATAATCCATTTAGGTGGATAGTGTAGGTATTATTACTCCAATTTTAGACAATGAGGAAATCAAGATTCCAAAGGGCTAATAACTTGTCTAAGGTCATACAGCTAGTAAATAAAAGAGTCAGAACTTAGATCCATTCTTCTGATGATAAATACAGTGCTGTTTCCTCAATATTATACTGTTACTTAACACAAATATTTTGATAGTTCAGTAAACCTGCAATCTCATTGATGTGGGTATTTCTTCTTCCATTGGTAGAGATCATAGCCTATTCATGCGTTGTTATTTTGTACAATTCTGTCCATTTGTGTCCATAGATCTTCCATATAAAGAATCTATCTCATGTGGCCTAACTTTGGGTCTTTTATATACTTTGGCGGACACTGAAGACTCAGGTTGTCCATCTGCAATCATTTGCTTTCACTACATGACTGGCCCACCTCTATTTCCTGTAATATATTTTCTCAATTAAATTCCTCGTACAACTTTCTTATGTACAGGGCATCGCAGGAAATCTACTATAGCCCAGTTCCATCACTCTGTTATGGGAACTCTATGACACCAATGCATGAGATGCATTGTATTCCATCAACCATGCAATAAAGAAGTAACCATTTGATCATCAGAGAGATACTCTTGGCAGTGTGGAGGCAGTATTGTGAATTATATCTAGTTGAGTGAGACAACTCCCTCTACAGACATTATCCCTTTTTCTTCTAACCCCTCAAAAGAGAAAGTATTGGAGAACTGACCCTCTCCAGCATCTAAGCAGAAATCCCTTACTGCTTCTTGAAGTCAGGAAAAACAATTGTCTACCATACTTTTACTGTGCTGATCATTCTTTTTTTTAAATTTTTTTTATTAATTTATTAGTTTAGTTTCAGTTAACAAGATTCAATTCCATAGTTCCTTGATTTTCAAATTTTCTTTACTTCCCTCCCCCCTCCCCTCACAATAGCATATAGTACAGTATAGGGTCTGCAAATGCATTCATATTAGACATTATTCCAATTACAAAGGCATATTGTACTAGGTGGGATGAAAGATGGTAAGGAAGAAATAAAACCAAACAATGAAAAGAACAAGATCATTTAGTTTGCTTCCATCAGGATTCAGGCAAGTTCTAGTTATATCTCTGGATGGCGCATTTCTCTGGATGGCGCATTTCTCACTTTGTGCTGATCATTCTTACCTGTCATTTTCTTCTTTTTTCTTTTATTACTCTTTCCATCTCATTAAATAAACAAAACCTCTCATACTTCACTACATAGTCCAACAAGACAAATTCTCATGTTGCCTGTATAATGTACTTTTCTTTCTACATTTTAAGTTCATCACTTCTCTCAATAGGTGAGTGGTATAATTCACTTCATTCTTTTGAACTTATGGCTTATCATAGCATTAATCAGAGTTCTAAAGTCTTTCAAAGCTGTTTTTTGCTATAGTGTCATTAGCAATGTGTACACTGTTTTCCTGGTTCTATTCATTTTGCTCTGTATCAGTTCTTAGAATTCTTCCCGGTTTCCTCTAAAACTGTCTATTTCATCATTTTAAATGGTACAATAATATTCTACTGCATTCATATCTCATAATTTATTACGTCATTAGCCCTTTAGTTTCCATTTTTTGGTTACCATTAGAATAGCTGCTAAAGGTATTTTTGTATACATAAATCTACTTCTTTCTTTGGTTTCTTTGTGGGGCATAAACCTAATAGTGGGTCAGAGGGTATAGACAACTTAGTAACTTTAATTTTCCAGAATGATTGGACCAGTTCACAGTTCCATCAACAATGCAGTAGTGTACCTCTTTTCCCATAGTTCTTCTAATATATTTCTTTGCCCTTTTGTTATCTTTGCCAGTTTGATGACTATGAAGTAGAACCTCAAAGATACTTTAATTTGCACTTTTCTGATTAGTCATTTGGAGCATTATTCCATATGGTTGTTGATAGCTTAGATTTCCTCACTTGAACACTTCCTATTCTTATCCTTTAACCATTTATCAACTGGGGACTAGCTCTTACTATTTTAAATTTGAATTCGTTTCTTTTTTTTTTTGGAGGGCAATTGGGGTTAAGTAACTTGCCCAAGGTCACATGGCTAGGTTTTTGTTTGTGTGTGTTAAGTGTCTGAGGCCGGATCTGAACTCAGGTCCTTCTGACTCCAGGGCCAGCGCTCTACTCACTGTGCCACCTAGCCGCCCCTGAATCCGTTTCTTACATATGTTGGATATGACACCTTCAGTAGAGAAACTTTTTGTAAAGTTTTCCCCTCTAGTAATGAATCTTCTTTGTAATTTTAACTGTGCATGTTTTTTGTGCAAAAACTTTTGAATTTTATATAATCAAAATTATCCATTTCATTTTGTGTGATTCCCTCTATTCCTTGGTTAGTCATGAACTCTTCTACACATCTGAAAAAGGAATTTCTTCCTTGATTTTTTAATTCATTTATGATGTGACTTTTGTATGTACATCATGTATCTATTGGGATTTTATCTTGCTTATGTTGGTTTGTGGTGTGAAGTCCTATTCTACAATTAACTTCTGCCAGATTACTGTCCAGTTTTTCCAGATGTTTTTAAACAGTGAGCTCTTCCCTGAGTAACTGACAATCTTTGAATTTGTCAAACACTAGGCTATTCTATTTGCTTCTATATGTTGATTACTTAATCTGTTCAATGAATTTACCTCTCTTTTTTAAACCAGTACCAAATCATTTCACTAAGGCAGCTAAGGGGCCCAATGGATGGAGTACTGGACCTGGAGTCAGGAAGATTTGAGTTCAGATTCCAGCCTCAGACACTCACTAGCTGTGTGATTCTGGGCAAGTCACTTAAACCTGTTTGCCTCAGTTTCCTCATCTGTAAAATGAGCTAGAAAAGGAAGTAGCAAACCACTTAACCACCAGTTTCTCTGCCAAGAAAACCCCAACTAGGGTCATGAAGAGTTGGACAGAACTGCAACAACTGAATGACAAAAACATTTTAATAATTACTGCTTTGTAGCACACACAGTTTGAGGTCTGGTACTGTTAAGCTACCTTCTATCCCACTTTTTTTCTGTCATTATATTTGGGGCTCTTGATCTTTTATTCTTCCATCTGAATTTCATTATTTTTTTCCTTAGATTTATTCTTTTGATAGTTTAATTGGTATAGCATGTGAATAAATAAGTCATTTTAGGTAGTATTATTTTTTTATTATATTTGCTCAACCTATCCGTGAGGAATTAATGTTACTACAGTTATTTAAGTCTGTATTTTTTCTACAGAGAGTATTTCATAGATGGATTCATATAGTTCTGGGTGAATATTGATAGATATGATTCCAAATATTTTATAGATTCCATAGTTATTTTGAATAACATTTCTCTTTCTAGATCTAATGTCACACTGGACCCCATCTAGAATATCCCACAGCCACTCTCTCTGACTGGTTTCCTGGCTACAGCTTGGAGTGCTAGTTCATGCTGGGCCTAGGTACTGCTAGGTTTAGATTGTTAGGGTTATTCTGGACTAATCTTAAAGTGGTTTTCTTGGTTTGTGTTCCTGTAGTGATGGACCTCAGGCTTTGGGCTCCAGAGATGCCTGGGGCTGGGTAACTGCTATTAGCCTGCCCCAGCTTTTCTATCCCAGGGTCTCTGCAGGGCTCTAGGGCTCCTTCTGTGGATTCCTCTGAGTAAGGGAGCCTATTAAGTGATTCTTCTTGATTGTTCTTAGAGTGATGCATTTCTAAGGCACACTGGCATGTGTGAGGGGAGTCTGCAAACATACACACATATATTTGTGTCTAATGGTAACCATCTTGGGGGGGAAGAAAAAAGATATTTACATGATGATTTTATTATATATTTAAAAAGAATACTAAGTTGTACATAATAGATGTGCAGTTTCATGTGCAATTATCTTCTTTTATTCCACTGTAATGGAAATGCTTGTTTTATTTCATAAATTAAAAGTAAAATAAATAAAATTTTTAAAAAAAGAACCTCAGTGGGGGAAAAGAAAATCATGCAGCAATCATTCTGACTTGGTCCACTATAAATTTATGTTAAGTAACTCCATCTGTTCCCTCCTGCTGCTAGGTAATCCTACTCTACTTCCCTTATCAACTATCCCACTCTCCACAATGGCCCTTCCAAGCCTTTTCCTTCCTCCTCAAACCTCTCATGGCTCTCCTGCCCTACATTTTCTTAGCAGAGAACTTTGTCTCATGTTTTACAGAAAATATCGAGGCCATTTGTAATGAACTCCCTCTTCCTCATTTCCTATCATTCATATGCCTTCTCCTGCTTCATCCCCATCTCACATGATAAAGTGGTTTTACTCTTCACAAAGGCTAACCTCTCCATTTGTTCAAGTGATCCCATTCTATCCTGAATCTTCCAACAGATTGCCCCCTGTCATCCGCACTCATCACTTATTTTCAATCTCTCCCTGTCTACCAACTCATTTCCTACTGCCTACAAATATACCCACGTCTCTCCTATCCTGAAAAACCCTCACCTTATCCTCAAAAGGGTCATCTCCAATAGATGCCTCTACTTTCTTTCCTCTCCTTCTTTTCTTTAACCCCTTACTATCTGGGGTATATCTGACCATATTATTCTACCAAAACTTAATAATGATCCAAACTTAGTAATGATCTTACTTGACAAATCCAGTGGCCTTTTCTCAATGCTCATTGTCCTTGAGCTCTCTGTAGCCTTGGACACTGTTGAATACTCTCTCCTCTCTAGTTTTTCAGTATACCACTTTTTCCTGGTTCTGTCTCCTTTCCTGGATCCTCCTCCAGGTCACTCTTACTAAACCCTCAGGGTTCGGTCCTGGACTTTCTTCCCTTCTCCCTCTAAACTACTTATCAGTTCCCATGGATTTAGTTACATTTCTATGCTGATAATGATCAGATCTGTCTATCCTGCCCCAATCTCTCTGCTGACCTCCTATCTCCAACTTCAGTTGCCTTTCAGACATTTCCAACTGCACACCCAGTAGATATTTTGAGTTCAATATGTTTAAAATGGAGTTTATCTTTTCCTTTAACCCTCTTTACCTCCTACCTTTTTGTTATAGCAGAGGGCAACACCATCTCCTTAGACCCTCAGGCTTATAACCTAGATGTCACCCTGGATACTCAATATCTTCTCATCCCCCTACCCCATTTCCAATCTGCTGCCAAGGCCTATAAATTTCACTTTTGCAACATCTTTCAAATAGGCCCCTTTTCTCCTCTGACACTACTACCACTTTAGTGCAGACCCTTATCACCTCATGCCTTGTGTGGGTCTACCTGTCTCAAGTCTCTCTTTACTCCAACCCACACTTCAGTCACTAAAGTGATTTTCCTAAAACCAGGTCTGACCATGTTACCTCCCTATTCAATAAACTCCATTGGTTTCCTATTGCTTCCAGGATCAACTATAAAATGCTCTGTTTGCCATTCAGAGCCCTTCATAACCCAGCCCTCTCCTAATTTTGCAGTCTTCTTACCCCTTACTCCTCGACCCAAACTCTTCAATCCAGTGACTGACCTCCTGTCTATTCCATAAATAAGGCACTCCATCTCTTAGCTCTGGGCATTTTCTCTGTGTGTCCCCCATATCTGTTGCACTCTCCCTCCTCTACTCCAACAGTTGGACACAGGTCCACTCTGCCCTTCCCCCACTGATTTGTCACTTTGCCCTTCCCGAATGTCGGGCACTCACCCTTCCTTGAGTTGTATAATAGGCAGCCCAACCTTCCCTTTCCTTGATTTGTAAAACAGGCAGCCCAACCTTTCCTTCATTGATTTGTAAAGCAGAGAATTCCACTTTGCTTAATCTGTAAATAGGCAGAACTCCCACCTCTTGCTTCCCCTTGATTAATCTGTGGGTGGGAGTCCCAGCCTAGGGTTTCGCACCAGAATCACTAATTGTAGTTTCAAGTGTACACTAACCAATCATTGGAGTTTCAGCTTACATCACTGTAATCACAGCTTAAGCAACCTGGCTATGGAACCTCTATAAAACTGGCACAATGTCTATGCCAAAACACCGTCTGATTTGGGTGACCATGTACCCCAACAGTGCCATGGTAATAAAATCCACTTTTAAAACTTAATCTTGGGGATCTTCTGTCTTGCTTTTATTGGGGTACAACACAATTACTGATCTCTCTGGCTTCCTTTAAGTCCAAAATAAAATTCCTCCTTCTATAGGAAGCTCTCCCCAACCCCTCTTAATTTCAATACCTTCCCTCTGCTAATTATCTCCTTTTTATCCTGTATGTAGCTAGCTTGTATTTATTTGTTTGCATGTTGTCTCCTCCATTAGATCATAACTCCTCGGGGGCAGAGACTGTCTTTCAACTCTTTTTGTATCCCCAGCACTTAGCACAGTGCCTGGCACACAGTACGTGCTCAATAAATGTTTATCTATCTAGTTACTGAAGTAGTATGCCTTGACATTTCACTGGCTTACGAGGGGCCCATCTTTGTATCCTGAATTCTTGTAAACCCAAGAATCCTCCATTCCGCTAGGTTATCGAACATCTTTAACCCAGTGTGCCCCAGCCCACTCTTATCTCATCCGACCAAACCCAAGAATCTTCCCTTCGGTCATTGAACAACCTGCGTTATCTAAGAGTGCCCCTGCCCCATATCCTGCCCGACCAGCCTGCCCCTGATACGATGGTAGCTTTTGGACTATTTAAACTGTGTGTCTACTGGGGTTCGGTGCAGCTCCTAGGACTTTGTCCCTCGGACTGCCGCTGGCCAGCTAATAAACGCTTCCTGAATTCGATTACTGATGGTCTTGGCCTGGTGATTCTGTCCGAGTGTCCATTTCAGTTACATATATATGTATGTATATTACACATTCATGCATGCTCTGAGGTTTTATAATCCACACTCAGACTAGAAGGTTGGGTCTCCAGAATGTGGATACCTACTTCTCCCCTCTAGACTTCTCCCTAGAATATTGGGGTTGTCTAATACAGTTACTCATGTACTCCCATCTAGTGTGTCCTTCCCCCCCTTCTCTCCAATATCATGTAACCAATTGATCTCCCCAATATCAATTAGCCAATTAATTTCTACAAAATGGTATTTACTGAAAAGTTATAACAATAGCAAGAACCATTGGTATGGTGGCAGGACATCACTTTTTGGGAATGAAAGATCATCACTTTCTGGGGATAGGAAAGAGTCAGGTGTTTTGGTGTGGGAGAGGGCCATGAACCAAAACAGACTTGTGGAACTGTCCAAAATAAAATACTTAGAAAGTTTAAATATCACCCAGTTCTTGACTAGGTAGTTTTATTTTCATTATACTCCTAGCTACTTTACTTTGATGGTGCATGAATTTGAGATTCATATGTATTCTATCCTCTGGTAAATAAACCATGGAAAATACATTAATATGATTTTGAATAGTGGCACCTGGCATAAGAGAAAGAATGAGATAGTTAATAGTATTGGGCCACCCATGAATGGGCAAATGTGATGGTAGCAATAGCAGCAGCAGCAGAAGGGGGAGAAGTAATTAGGAGCTAGGTGAAGCAGATCTGAACCTAGGGAAGCAAGTCACCTCAGGGACCCAACAAGGTTCAGGAGGCTTAGTAATCCATGGAGGTTTAGAAAATAGCATGTAGTGAGAGTCCCTGGAGCCTAAGCCAAAGTCTACTGCATCAGTTCCAAAATGGAAAGTTCTGTAAATTAAGGGGTGGGAAGGAGGAGGAGGAGGACAAAGGCTTTGGCCAAATTGTTTACATTCCTCACCTCAGCCAAAATTTCTCACCTCAGCTACTTTTGCAAACTGGCCTAATGAAATAGTCAGGTCACTCTAGGTGGTTCTTCCCAGCCCCACCTCTGGCTTTATGTACTATCTTTCCAAATCTGGGTGTCAGGGCTGAAGGAGAGGAAGATTTTAGGGTTTTGGTTTTTTTTTTACAAAGTTAAGTAAAATATTTTAAAAAGGCTATTTCCCCCTTATAAGGAGAGAGGATTGCATGTTATACAGTGACTAATCCTCAAATAGTGGGCTATATTGTCTTTTGCTTTTGTTTCTATTGTGTGTGTGTGTGTGTGTGTGTGTGTGTGTGTGTGTGTGTGTGTGTGTGTGTGTGTGTGTGTGTGTGAAAACACCTTATGAAAGCACAGAATCATTGATTCTAGTATTTGGTGGCCTGAGAAGTGATGAGAGACCAGATTACAATCTGGAGCAGTCTGTACTACGCTTGTCAAATACAGAACGGTAATGTATCTTCAACACTAGATGGAGCCACATTTCAACATTTTTACCCTCTGCAATGCCAAAAGATTCAACATTAGTTAGCTAACAGAGGTTTAGGATGATCATTGTATAAAAGATATAACATCTTAAGACACATTTTTCAAGTCTTTTCAAGATCATCATATGTCCATATTAAAAAAAACTCAACAAATTGATTTGAGAACTAAATTCTTGAACAGTAAGGTCTGCATTTGGATGAGATTTCCTTCTATTCACAATTTTCCCCAGTTTATTTCTCTAATTTTTTTAAGTTCTAAACAAAAAATTGAGTGCCTACAGATTTCTTTTATGTATACTGGAATAGTATGAGAGCAAGATAGGAAAGTTTATTGAAAAGGATCAAAGCTACAACTTCAGACTTAGTAGACTTAATAGTAGGGTTCAGGGACAGTTTTTTTTTTAATGTATTTATCTTTAGTTTTCAATATTCACTTTTCTAAGATTTTGAGTTGACTACTTTGATTGCTACATTGACTACTGTGTCTTGTGTATATTTTTGTGTATTTTATTCATCCATTACTTTATTTCTTTGGCAGTCCCAAGTTCAGGGACAGTTTTAGGGAAAGTACTAGGGTTAGTAAATAAGAATAATTTAAGGTTAAACAGAGAGAGGTTTAGGATTAGTAATGGGAATAATAATGTTAATATGGTCAGATCAGATTTTAATCTGAAATTGGCTCTTGACTAATGACATCAAATAAGTAAGAGGTTGGCCTAGAAAATTATATAGTGAACTCTGTGTTGACTATAGATTATAGGTGCCAGAGATGTGACCCACTCTTAAAGTTCTGTAAGTGTCATGGAGAGCTATCAAAGCCTGTCAGAAAATCCCAGATGGAAGCTTGTTTTTTATTGTATAGGGGACTAGAAAATATTACTATTAAAAGAGCAGAAGAAGCATCAACAAGGAATGCCCTTTAAAAACCATGGGTGTACTGTATTCAGTAATTCCCAGTAATACCAGTTCTTACTAAGGAGCTTTACTCTACAAAAGTTTCCTTTATCTCCATCTATGATAATAGAACATGTTTTGTCTTCTCCCAGGCCTCTTGGGGAGGCCATCCAGTCACAGAGGGTCAGCAGTAAAGAGTCATTGTTTCAGTACACACTGAGAAAACAGTAAGCTTATTAACAGGTCTAATTAAAGAGCAATCTGAATAAGCCATATTAGGGATAGCCCAAGCCAAGAAATATGCAAAAAGTAAAGAAATGAACCTGAACAGAAATTAACTTGGCATAGGACAAGTCCCTCAGGAAGCAAAAGGACCTAATAAAAATAATGATGAAGCTATTGATTTGGATGCCCCTCAGATACTTTTAACTGAGGTAGCAGAAATTCTACTAAACAGGAAAGCTGGTAATAAACTTTAAACAACAGAGTATCACCAAATAATTTTAGCCATCTACTTTTATCAGATTTTCAAAAAAGATGGATTACAAATTTTAACAAATGCAAAAATAGAGTAGACTTCCAGGTTAGAATAACAAATTTCATCAAAAAAACACATGAGGATTTTAAGTGCAATTGGAAGAATTTTAATGATGTCTATAACATCAAATACTAAAAAAGTAGCAGTTCAGATTCAGAGACAGTTTAGGACTAACCATCCTCAAACTTTCCTCAATATTCAGTGAAGTTTCTCCTTTATCAGATCCCAATATCAATTTTGTATTTTAAAGATATAGCTGGTCCTAATACCAGTCTCCTCATAGTTTTACTCTGACGGGTACCTAACTTTAATACTCTGGCTGATATGGAAAACTCATTTCTGGGCTCATTTATGCATCTTGAGGCTTGGGCTCCTCGAAGACACTACAAGAGTGAATCTCTCAGAGTATATGGCATCATGTACTAGACACAAAAAGGGATTGATCTGCAGGGAACATATCTTAGTAACTGTTTTTTTTAACAAATGTAATTGTCCGAAAGAAGTGACAAATTTCTAATGACATTTTAATCTACAAGGAAGGTGATAAGAATCTTCCTTCTGTCTGGAGACCCATATCCTATATAACATCATGGTTGAGATTTATGCCTCAGTTTTATCAAAAAGGTTTAGGAGACTAGAGCACTAGCAATGAATGCATTAGCAAGGTCAGAAGAGCTTCAACACCAATCAATTTATGCTTTGAATATAATTTGTCACTGCAGTCTATCAACAGAAGAGGGCAAATCATAAGGATGTATGGGGTGACCTGGTGAGATCTGACAAATGCATTTGGCTCAGTGTCATAATGTTGACATCAAAGTAGACTGGCTTACATTATGAGGGCATTAATGTTATACAGAGACCATCAGGGTAGAAAGACTTATTTTCATTTCAAGGATAGTTTTTCCTCTGAATCTTCTTATTTATACAGGGGTAAGACAATGTTGTCTTCTTTGTCCTTTACTTTTTAATTTAATTCTGGAACTGGTAATCCAAGTTATGTTGAGGACATGTTTGAGCAAAGAACTGTTTAACAGGAAAACCAGTGTCCCCTTGTACATATACAGATAGTCTCTGCTATAGTGGCTGGTTGACACTTCAGACTCCTTTGGATTGAACAATAAAAAAGAATGGCAAGAGATGCTCTACCTCCTTTAAAGAGATAGCAATGAACTCCTACATAAAAAGGAATGAATTGGTTGTCCCTGTTGGATATGTAATTCATGGGGTAAAGTTACTTGCCTCAGTGGATCTGGGTCAGTTTTCTCATTATTTCCTTAGAGATATGGTGAGGAAAAGCATTCAGCTTGCCTCTTGGTCAGAGGACCTTGCCACTTGCTTGAATGGTACTATAGAGAGAGAATTTGGTTATGAGAGTGCAATCAAATCAAACAACTAGTCCTGACTATAGGTAGCGATTGTCCACAAAGATTCAAATCAAGTGGAAGATAACCATCAGCTTTGTTTTTATTTTAATTCAATGCCTTTACAATTTCCCTTTGGACCCAGTAGGAGTGGAGAGAATTTTATTTAAAAACAAGCACAGACAATTTAAAAAGCAATGACTAGCTCTTCCTTTGAGCCTTCCTAGGTAATCATTCAGAATGGTGAGGTACTCTCTTGGTCCAGAAAACCCCACAAAATCATGCAAGTCAAGGGATTCTAATCTCCGGGTCCACTTCAAGAACACCCGTGAAACAGCCCAAGCTATCAAGGGCATGCATATCTGAAAAGCTACCAAGTATTTGAAAGATGTCACATTGAAGAAACAGTGTGTTCCTTTCTGCCTATATAATGGTGGAGTTGGCAGGTGTGCCCAGGCTAAGCAATGGGTTTGGACACAGGATCGGTGGCCCAAAAAGAGTGCTGAATTCTTACTGCATATGCTTAAAAATGCAGAGAGTAACGAAGAACTTAAGGGTTTGGATGTCGATTCTCTTGTCATTGAGCATATCCAGGTTAACAAAGCTCCCAAAATGCAACGGTGTACTTATAGGGCTCATGGTCAAATCAACCCATATATGAGTTCTCCTTGCCATATTGAGATGATACTTACTGAAAAGTAACAAATTGCTCCTAAACCAGAAGAGGAAGTTGATCAAAAGAAAAAGATATCCCAGAAGAAACTGAAGAAATAAAAGCTTATGGCATGGGAGTAAATATGACATTAGAGTGCAAATAAAAGTGAAATGAAAACATTTGTTACCAAAAACAAAAAAAACAATGACTAGTTAACAAACTGGATCAGAGCAAGGTGTACTCCATCATTAGACTCAAACTTTTTTTTTTTTTTTAATGAGGGAGGGATCCTTTACCCTGTTTTCAGATTGTATTCTTACCCACAGAGCCAAGTTAGAATATGTCCCACTGAGTGGGGTCAGGAAATTTGTCTCTAGAGATAAGTGCTATCATTGCTATGGGGTCACTAAATGGACCATTTTCCCCATCTCCTCCGCAACCATTATTAGAACAAAACTATTATCTTCAACCAGAAACCACCAAGATTTCATTGAACCTGCCTGGTTCAGGTTTGGAGGAGGCATTTCAATTAGTCATAGTAATTCTGGATCACAGCATTGTGTTTTTTGAGAATAAATACCCAGCTTTCACACCAGCCAGAGCTGGAAAAATTGCAGAATATAAAATAGTATTCCAGCATTTGGTCCAGGAAGTACATAGTAATACAGTGATTGCAGGGACTCTAGAAGAATGGGAGCTGGTCAATGACATTATTATCTAAATTGAAAATCAGCAAGAAGTATGGAAATCTCTTGAGAGAACTAATAGAGATTCAACTGGGAAAAGCAAAGACATAATACAGCCCATACTTTTTTGGGGTGTGAGAGTGAACAGAATGAATACAAATTAAGGATGATGAGTCTTTTTTCTTCTCTCTCCCTCTTTTTGCTATTTTAGCAGAGCACAGTTATTTTGATCTTTTAAAAATTTTATCTGACAAGCAGCTATTTTTCTTGTACAGAGTTGTTGTAAGTATAGAAGTACAGGTTTGTTATCTTTAAAGATGCACTCTAGGATGTGACAACTTTTCTCAGACAATTTCAGCATCCTTCCACAACATTACTGTAACTGAACAAGGACTAGTGCTATCTTGCCCCTGAAGTGACATGCATGGATCACAGGTCAGATGAGAGAACAAAAGAATTCTACATAGCACATTTCACCATAACTCCTTGGAAGATGTACAATTGAGGTACTCAAGGTTTACTTGAAGGGACCCAGACTCCTCACACAAGGTTATAATAGAATTTGAAAGTAGTTTTTGGAGTATAATCCAAAGGTTCTGAGCATCAGTAAACTAAGACATAAGACTTAAATGTCTAATGGTTTCTCTAACTGTAGGGCTGTGTGCTTCTACTCCCAAAAGGGCTGAAATAGTCCCTGCTTAATATTAGCTTTCCCTAAGGGAATAAAAAGAACAAATTTCAACTGAAGGTCACTAGGAAGCTGAGAGATCCAGCCAAGAGCAGTTTTGTAGAAGAATCCAGCTTCTGGAGCAGCAGTGTCAAAAAGCAGTTTGCAGACCTATAGGCAGCTCTGTTGGGAAATAAGTAGCAATGGAAGCAGAGGTTGCTTTCAGCAGTGGACAGCTGCCGATCTGGGTGAGCGATCCAGCAGCATATTTTCTTAGAACATATCCATTAATGGGTAAGCTTTGCCCATTACCTGCAAATTCAGGGACAGGCAACCCTGAACTTCCTCCCTTCACTCTGGTCAGGTCTTAGCAATCAGTTGTTAATGGGAATCTCATAGGAGAGAGACAATAGGAAAAAGCCAGTGATTATGGGACAGAAAAGACCAGGGTTTGGAAGTGAAGGGAAAAGAAAGCAAAAAACACATACTGCCAAGTGGTCCATTTTACCTTCTGTATAAGCTATGACATCCACGTGGCAGGAGAGGAAAGACAAGAGAAATCACACAAATCTGCTGGGGAAGAAGGAAAGCAAACGACCTTTTGGAGAAGGTAAACGTTATTGTCAGAAGAAACTTGCCAGAAAGGAAAAGAGCTGACCTGTTGAGGAAGCTATCAATTTAATTGAGATCAATCCAGGAGACATTTTGCCTAGCCTTAGTCATTGGAAACACCGAATCTGACTTTCACGCCAGAAGAAACACTAGATGTTAAAAGTACTTAGAAAGGAAAGAACCAAGAGTGTTAAGAACTCGTTGTCAATTTCACTAATTGGTTAAGGGCTAAAAAAATACTATTTAGTTACTTTAGGAATAAAAGCAGTGAATACCAAAGATAATTCTGATTTTCTTGAGAGGTACTGTACTTATGTCTGAATAAAAATGATAGGCACATTTTGATGTTTGGTTACAGGTGGAACAGAAGTCAAGAGAAGATAGAATTAATCACCCGAAAATTTTAAATAGGACCAAAATAAACTTTATAACTGTCACAAGACCAGTTATATGTTATAGATAATAGTTAAGATACTATTTGCATGTAACATTTACTTAGTAACTGTTTCCAGTAAGGAGGACAGAGAGGGACGAAAGTCTTTGCAAAGAGAAGGATGTGCAAACTCAGCCAATCCATTTTGAAATTGCTTTAGGGGAAGATAGAGTAGGTCAGAAAACTTTAGGCTTTCTAGTTTTACACACACACACACACACACACACACACACACAGATGGAACATTGGAACATTGCCTTAGAGGAATGTGGAGCAGCAGAAATAAACAAAAATTGGGGTAAAGCAGTAGTCCTCCGAAAACAATTTGAGGGATTTCCAGGAAGGATGACCTCTAGGAAGTTCTGCCTGAGTGAAGACTAAACACCTCCAGGCCAACTCCACAGGGTCAACAAACAGCAAATTCTGGAGGCAGCTGAGCCAGGAAACGACTTCAGCCTCAGGAACTTTCACCTCCAGGACTGAACTACTGAATAGGAGAAGATGGAAGGACCTTCCATTGT
This sequence comes from Gymnobelideus leadbeateri, assembly GCA_011680675.1. NCBI lineage: Eukaryota > Metazoa > Chordata > Mammalia > Diprotodontia > Petauridae > Gymnobelideus > Gymnobelideus leadbeateri. The sequence continues at coordinate 1,203,024 of WOXC01009160.1, read as the reverse complement.
AGAGGCATACGAAGCACAGCTGTGCTTATCAGACTTGGCCCTAGAGGAAGAACGGGCTAGCACTTGCCTGGTGAGTGTGGTAGTAGAGGGTGGAGACCCTGTCAGTTGTGAGAACTCACAGGATAGCAAAATCCCTGGTTTCATTTCCTAGGCAGAGAGGACAGTTGAAGTCTGCAGATATCAGAGGGATAACAGGGAGCAAGAGCATTTTGTGGACAGTATGGCTGGGGGCCCCCTAGCTTAAGGATGGAGAGGTATCCCATAGTATTTATAGGTAAGCCTAGGAAGACAGCTCCTGAGTTGGAAATCTTTTCTCTTAATCAAGGATAAGTCAGAAGCTCAAATTCTTTTGGGTTCTTTTGAAGTTGGTGGGATTCAAGTGATTCTTAGTCTCCAATGACTATTAGAAAATAAACTGAGTAGCAAATTTGTGACTATATATCAGTGGTAGCCAATGCAATGGCCATCCTAGAATCATATGTATTCCATAGGGAAATCAAGTGAATTATAATAACCACTTCCAGATACATAATGACCTTTCGAGGCAGAGAAGATAAATTTCACCAATGAATTGTCACTTCTCTAAGGGAAAAGCTCTTTTCTGGTAGTGTTGGATGTCCTCACAAGAAAGACTAATTTCATTCCCTATTCTGGCTTTTCTGAGGTCACTATGACATGGTCCGTTTTATTCCCAAACCAGCAACCGATCCCTATTGCCTTGGACTTCAATTCTGCCCCAAACCTCAAGCCCTGAAAGAATATATTGCCTGAAAATTCTTCCCTGCTTTTCCAACAAGATTCAATCAGCACTAACCTTAATATCTGCCTTAAACTAGAACAAGATGATAATAGATAGCCTTTTTCAGGGTAATATAGGAATTGTTCAAAGGGAAGATAGCTAAAGTTAGAGCCTGAGTAATTGCAGAATATACTAGTAACATGACCTGTAGAATTTTCACCAGACTCGAGAAAAATTATGAGATTTCAGAAATGGACAAAGGTTTAGAGTTTTGTTAGAAAACTAAATATTTGGGGAGGCCAGGTGTCGCAGTGAGTAGAGCGCTGGCCCTGACCTGAGTTCAGATCCGGCCTCAGACACTTAACACACACAAACAAAAACCTAGCCGTGTGACCTTGGGCAAGTTACTTAACCCCAATTGCCCTCCAAAAAGCAGAAAAAAAAGGAAAGAAAAGAAAAGAAAACTAAATATTTAAGAGGCAAAGGAATTTCCATACTTGGAGTATCATATTGAGTGAGAGTCTGTCTTAGCACCTACCTATATCTTCTTATTAGCTAAAAAATTCATTTTAAACAAAATAATACCTCTTTGGTCTTAGATTTATCACATCCATTTTTATTATTGTCTAATCCTTCCTTTTCAACCATAACCATCATATATTCACAGGTGTTCCTATTTATTCTCTAGGGAAAAGACAGCTTGAGTAGAGTTGAGAAGGAAAAAAATGCCAATGGAGAAAGATACAAGAGTATGAAAAAAACCCCAAATGAACAGAAATGGCCAATTTGGATGGCCAATTTACCAATAAGAAACAAACATACAAACTGTGATTGCTCTGTTCAAAGTTTTGGCAGCAACCCTAACAGATTGGGAATCAGGCTAGCTATTAACCTAAGTCAAGGAATAAGGAAGAATTTAAGTAGGAGGGTGCAATATAAATAGTTGGCTGGCCTAGGAAGAGGGCTCCTGACTTGGAAATCTTTTATCCCATTCAAGGATAAGTCAGAAACTCAAGTTCTTTTGGGTTCTTTGAAGTTGGTGGGACTCAAGTGAGTCTTAGCCACCCATGACTATTAGAAAATAATTCAATACCAGATTTGTGACTATATACTGGTAGTAGCCAATGCAAAGACCATGGGTTGAACCACATGACCTGTTGAGAGGGAATTTATCCATTTAGTTGATTGAGTGACCAAGAGACCTGTCACTTAACATCAGTCCTACAATCATTCACTTAGGACAATGCAAGATTAATGAGGGAAGTTTGTATATGTGTACTAGTCAAAAATAAACTATTGTCTAGGTTGAGTCCTTCTTCCTTTCTATCTTCCCCCTAAGAGCTGCTCAAAAATATTTTTGTCTTCTGTCTTGTCTAGTGTTGTTTATAGATTTTGCTCCTTGGAAGATTTCTAACGGGAATAAATAAGCAGCCATAAAGACTGCTATAAAAATCTACTGCCTGAGAGTTTAGAATGCTGGGGAAGATTACTGAAGGTTCATACATGAACTATTCTCCCAGCTGTCTATAATCAGAAGGTAAATTCTTTGTCACAAGAAGCAGGGATTTACTCTCCCTTCAAACTTTCAGAGGGAGACAAGATTTTAAAAACCTCTAAGATACTTCTCTCTGTCATTTCAGCCTTGACCAGGTTGGGGTTACAGAGATAAAGTCAGACAAACAAGGAAATTTTTTTCCTGGTTTGTAGAAAATTGAGACATTATAAACTAATTAGGGGTCGGCGAGGTGTCGCAGTGAGTAAGAGCCCTGGCCCTGGCGTCAGGATGACCCGGGATCAGTCCCAGCCTCAGAAAATGAGCACCCACACATAAATAATGACTGGCCGTGTAACCTTGAGCAAGTTATTTAACCCCAATTGCTTAAAAATAAATAAATAAATAAATGAACTAATTAGAGATAAAATTTATAACTGAAATTGCCGTGAATTTCCAACATATGGTTGGGATACTTTTATAAATGCTAAAATATTTGAAGGAAAATATGAAAATGAAACCATAAATCTTTGAAATGGAGCTAGCTTAAAGCAGTGGGCTCTACAATTTGAGGTGCTGGAAGCATAATGATCCTTGGGAAAATTGTGATTTTTGAATAATACCAATTATAATTGTAAATTCAGAACTGATTGAGTTTGTCCCAAAACTAATAATAATAGTGTCCCATTTAAAGTGAGATATGTTCTTCTATTAAGATAATTGCAATGTTTGACCTTCTATAGGTAGATCAGACTTAATGGAAAATACATGTAATATGTGACATTAAGGTGATATATGTAGAAACTGTATGAATAAGAATTTAAAGGGTAAGTATTCTATACTGGTTGTTTCCATAAATTAATATAGAATACCAAATTGATGGATTGACAAAGGGATTTATGTAAGAAGATTCAAACATGAATCCAACCTAACTGATACTATGTGACTAGAAAAAAGTTTGTGACATGCTTTAAAAATGCAGAATATTGTTGGTGTTATTGTTGGACTTCTAATTTTTCTTGTATTGTGGTTTTTTTGGAAATCTTTGTATTAGAAAAGCTGGTAATTTGAAAATTGGTATCCAGAGAGGGATGCAATTGTGTCATTGAACAATGAACTTTTTTGGATGAAGCCTGTTGCTACTACAATTGTCAATTCAATTGGGTATATTTTGTTTAAAATTAATAATAGAATTTTTAAAAATAATATTTTATTTTTTCCAATTACATGTGAAGATAATTATCAACATTCATTTTTTGATAAGATTTTGAGTTCCAAATTTTTCTCCCTCTCTTACCTCCCCTCTCTACATGACAGCAAGCAATGTGATATAGATTATACATGTACAATCATGTTAAACATATTTCCATATTAGTCATGTTGTGAAAGAAGCATCAGAACCAAATGGAAAAACCATGAGAAAGAAGAAAAAAGCCAAAAAAAACAAGAAAAGTGAAAATAGTATGTTTTTATCTGTATTCAGACTCCATAATTTTTTTTTCTGAATGTGGATAGCATTTTCAATCATGAATCTCTTGGAACTATCTTAGATCACTGTGTTTTTGAGAAGAGCTAAGTCTATCATAGCTGATTATCACACAATGTTGCTGTTACTATGTTCAATGTTCTCCTGATTTTGCTCACTTCACTCAGGTTCAGTGTATGTAAGTCTTTCCAGGTTTTTCTGAAATATGTCTGCTCGTCATTTCTTATAGCACAATAGTATTCCATTACAAAAATGAATAATGTAATTACTTAAAGTTTGGGAAAGTATCATATACTTTGTGAATAACTGAGAAATTCTTTAGGGACTTGCCAGATTTTCAGTACCCTAGATCTTAAGCCTCAGAGAGATCATAAATCTTATGAACTCTGGGAGAGAAGTTGATGAAAGAATGTTGTGAAATTCCAAAATAATGGAGTGATTTAATGAGAAACTAGGATTTCTCACAGCTGAAGTAAAAGTGTTTACAAGTTTATAAAGAATTATTTTTATTTCACAGATTGTTTGGCCATTGCTTGTGAAAATTATGAAAGTGTTCCTGGAGGGGGCAAAGTTAAGTTGGTGGAAAAAGGCAGGAACTCACCTGAGCTTGCTCAAATTGACCTCAAAACAACTACAAAATAATGTCTCAAAGTGAATTCTGGAGAGGCAGAACCAACAAAAAGATGGAGTGAAACAATTTTGCAGCCCACAAAAACTTAGAAGGTTAGCAGGAAAGATCTGTCTCATTTGAATAAAAGTGGAGTGTAGTCCCTTCAAGGCAGTGACTTGGCAAGCCAGCAGTAGGTTATACTCCAGCAAGAAAGCCAGAGGCCCCAAGTCTCTATGCAGGTCAGAAACAAGGTCCTTTGGTCCTAACCATGTGGTTTCAGCACAGCAGGACAGATAAGAGGTTCTTGCAGCCCCAGTGTAGCAGGCTAGCTGCCAGGACCCCAAATAGTAGGCCAGCCAAGAGGTCCCAGCCATAGATGCAGGAAGCTTGGAACAGTACTCTCTCCACCCCAGAAGCAGAGCCTAACTTTAAAAGTCACAGAAATAGACTGGAAAAATGAGCAAAAACAAACAAAAAGCACCTGATATTAGAAAGTTACTATAGTGACAGAGAAACTCAAAACACAAACTCAGAAGAGGACAACAATGTCAAAACACCTACAGGGAAGCCTCAAACGAAAATGTGAATTGGTCTCAGACCCAAAAATAATTGCTAGAAGAGTTCAACAAGGATTTTAAAATCAAATAAGAAAGATAGAAAAATTGGGAAAAGAAATGAGAGTGACGCAAGAGAATCATGAAAAGAGAGTCAACAGCTTGGTAAAGGAAGCCCCAAAATGGAAAGAGATATACAAAAATTCACAGAAGAAAACAACTTAAAAAGTAGAATTGTTCAAATGGCAAAGGAGGTACAAAAATCCACTAAAAACAACTCCTTAAAAAATGGAATTGACTAAATGGAAAAGGGAGTAAAAAGCTCATTAAAGAAAATAATTCCTTAAAAATAAGAATTTGGGCAAGTGGAAACTAATGACTCTGTAAGACATCAAGAATCAATCAAACAAAATAAAAAGAATGAAAAGATAAAAGAAAAACTTGAAATATTCCATTGGAAAAATAATTGACCAGGAAAACAGAAGCAGGAGAAATTATTTAAGAGTTATTGTTCTATCTGAAAGCCATGATAATAAAAAAAAAAAGTATCTGGACATCCTATTTTCAAGAAATTATCCAGGAAAATTGCCCTAATATACTAAAACCAGAAAGTAATATAGATATTGAAAGAATCCACTGAACACCTCCTGAAAGAGATCACAAAATCAAAACTCCCAGGAAAATTATAACCAAATTCAGAACTCCCAGGTCAAAGAGAAAATAGTATAAGCAGCCAGAAAGAAAAAATGCAAATGTTGTGGAGCCACCATTAGGGTTACACAGGATTTAGCATCCTCCACCTTAAAGGATCAGAGGGATTGGTATATGATATTCCGGAAGGCAAATGTTCTACAACAAAGAATCAGTTACACAATGAAACTAAGCATAATCCTTCCAGGGGAAAATGGATATCTAATTAAATAGAGGGCTTCAAAACATTCTTAAAGAAAAAGAACTGAACAGAAAATTTGATTTTCAGATACAAGACTTAAGAGAAGAGAAGCATAAAAAGATAAATGGGAAAGAGAAAACATAAGAGATTAGATAAGATTAAATTCTTTAAATTCCTACATGGCAAGATGATACTTGCACTTCTTAAGAAGTATTTTACTATTAGGGCAGTTAGAAGGAATATACATAGAGGATGCAGGTATAAGTTGACTTTGACGGGATAATATAAAAAACAAAATTGAGGGGTGAAAAAGAGAATTGCACAGGGAAAAGAGAGAAGGGAGACTCAAAATGGGATAAATTATCTCACATGAAAAAGTGCCAAAGCTGCATGAGATTTATAAGGGGGAAAATCTTACATTTCTCACTTCAACCTTCAGAGCAGTCTGTGGTTCTAAAATATAAAGGTTATATGTGGAGGTTATATCACTGAGGTCCTGATTGAGTATTAAATGAATATTACCTTTAAGCAACAGGTCTGGCTTCTCAACCATGCAAGGAAAGGTTCAAATAATGCTATAAAGTTTTACTACAATCTCTCCCCCCTTTGGGGTTAAAGCTGAAAATTCTCAGTGGGGTCATAATTACAGAAGCAGATACTTAAGTGAAGGTTTAAAATAACCCAAGTCAGAGGAGCCATCTTCTTCACTGCTCATCTTATCAAGAGTTTGATAGAATTTTTTTAAATCATGATTGGGACCAGATGGGTAGCAACTCATGGTCAGAGGGATCAAATGGGGGTAAAGAGCAGGAGCTATAAGTCAAGAGACTTAGATTTGTACCAGGAAACAAGAGCATCACACAATATAGGGTGATCTTCCAGATGGTAAAAGAATACATGGCTATAAGTGTCACCAGGAAAAAAAAAAGATGTGGACACATTCACAACCTTATGCTTCCATAATGTCATAAAAGTTGAACAAATTTAGCTAAGCAGAGTCATAATCTCAAGCATGTCTTAGGAAATAAACCCAGTTCGACAGGTTTTGTAAGTAAACTAAGTCACTAAACTACATTTACTCAATTTCTTTTATCCTGGATCTTATCTGATCCATGCAGCTATCTGATATTTGAAAACATATTTCCTTGGAAATTCTGGAATAGGCCTGGAATAGTCTTCCACAATTGCCCTCTGAATGAGGTCTATTCCAGTAACTAGTTCATGTGGTACAGACCAGTTCAACTGTTATGAAGTTAACTTCACACTTGTCCTTTTATCACTGTTCTTTTTTTTTTCTTTTTGGAGGGGCAATTGGGGTTAAGTGATTTACCCAAGGTTACACGGCTAGTAAGTGTTAAGTGTCTGAGGCTGGATTTGAACTCAGGTCCTCCTGACTCCAGGGCCCGGTGCTCCATTCACTGTACTACCTAGCTGCCCCCTCACTGTTCTTTTTTTAAGAAGTGAATTTTATTTAATAAACAACTGGGGAAAGTGAATACCATCACAAAGTGAAGGTTTTTCCTTTTGTGCTTTTCTCACTGCCAGTGAGCACAACATATGGTATCTTCTGGGCTTTGCTTCTCCTAGAACAAAGCTGCTTTGCCTAGAGGAATGTCTCTAGAGCTTATCTTCTTTAAGCAAGCTTCCTCATGGAGCTTCTTCATCCACTGGCAAGGTACTCTGCAGTTTATTTTCTTCATCTGTCAAATGAGGGAGCTGGTCTACTGGTCTTTGAGGTGCTGGAGGTAGGACCTCACAAATAAAGAAGTAGTACATTTCCTCTAATTCACTGGAAAGGACACGACAGATTAAATGTACTCAATCATAGACTAATATATTAAAGTTTAAATGGAGAACTGTGCCCCTTCCCCAAAGAGTAGAGCATCCACCCAATTAGCCCCTTACTGTTCATTCAAGTTCCTGAATGAGGAGCATTTATCATCCCTTAGTATGTGCTAGATACTGTGTTTTGCAATGGGGAAGCAAATATAAAAATGGGCTGATCTTTACCTTCAAGGAGTTCATATTCCCTCAGGAAAATCTTTTTTTCCTTTAGAACGAATGCATTCTGTCTCCTTTAGTGTACAGGAACTAATTTTTTTTAGTTGACTGGAAGCCCAAGTCAACATAATGTTATAACTGTTCCTTTTCTCTTCCCTCCTGTAATGGAAATGCAGATTTGAAGATCTTCCCTGCCCCTAGCCCCTTTGATTGGCTTAAGAGACTTTGATTGACTTAAGTGACTCTGAGAACCTTCTTTAATTTGAAAGTATGCTCTGCCCCCTAATAGGCTGAATGTGGTCATATGGAGCCTGTGGTAGGAGGCTTGGTTTTCAGGAATGACCACACCTTGATGCTGTGTGATTGGCCAGTGGGTCAAGAGGGTGGTTACATTCTCTGAGCCAGGAGAAGACTATATAATCCCCGATTTGAGGCTTTGCTTTGGGGCTCACTTTGAGAAGTGTGTGATTTGACCAGATGAGACTCTGGGAAGCCGTTGTTGAGAGCCCCCCGGCTTTGAAAACCCAGATGCTGATGCTTCCCTCTCTGGTAACTGTGATTTGGTATTGATATAATGGTTGGACAGTTTGGAAGCCTGTCTGTTTTATCTGTCTGTATACTCTGAAGTTCAGGGTGCTGACCTTTCCCCCCTGAACTAGGTAATATATGTTTGTTTGATTAAAGTAAACTTGTTAACCCATTTTGAGTTGCTTTCCTTTTGAAAAGCAGATCTAAGAACCTGTGCTGGCAGTCACTGTGGGGATGCTGGGGTACTTGCTGCTACACCTTCCATTCCCCAAGAAAAATATTCAGGTTGAATCTAAAACCTTGCCTGGAATAAGGGTGATAGAACCACTTCTCCTACTCCTCAGCATAGTAAGAAACATCTTAGTGTTATACCCAATTAAAACTACCTTATTAGGAACACTGGAGAGCAAATACAAAGCTTGGGAGCCCTGATTTCTATGCCATATGAACAGTGGTTGACAGGAAGAAAAGACTTCCAGTGTGTAGTCGCTGCTTCCTAAGATGAAGGGGTCTTATGTGGGAGCATGCAATTCATTTTGCTTGTATTACAAGGGGACAAAACTAGGGACCAATGGTTAGAAGCTAGAGAAAAGCAGATTTGAAGTCCTCAAGAAAGGAGAATTTATCAAGTAGAGTTGCCTAATAAGAGACTGCCATTTAAAGTCTTAAGCTGCCTATCATTCAGAAAAGCTATTTTTTTTCATTAAAAATATTTATTTTTAGTTTACAACAAGAAACACAGCTAACATTCTTTGCTGATGATAATTGAAATAATTAACAACTTTAGCAAAGTTACCAAATATAATAAATCCACATAAGTCGTTAGCATTTCCATATATTATTAACAAAAACCATCAGGAAAAGATAATCAGTTTAATTTGTCAGTTTTAAACCCAGATTTCCTGATTATTCTCAATAATATCCCACTCACTACCTCTAGGAAACAATTATACAAACAACAAAAGATCTCTTCTCTCCTCCTCCCCTGTTTTGTCCTGGGATTGGTTATCCAAAAAGGAGTTCTCCCAGTTCCTGTGGGAAGATCAAGTGCACCTATACTAATGACCTAGAACATACCACAGGGAATATAAGCTTTTGAGTTCCAAATTTTCTTCTCCTCCATTCCCCAAGATGGCATGCAGTCCAATATAGGCTCTACATATACATTCACATTAAACATATTTTCATATTAGTCGTGTTGCAAAGAAGAATTATAACCAATGGAATGAACCACAAGAAAGGAGAAACAAAACATAAGAGAGAGCACATAGTGTGCTTTGATCTGGATTCATGCTCTGGATGTGCATAGCATTTCATGAAAGCTATTTTGCAAAAATTTATTGTATTACCTGAGAGGCTGGAGTAGGTGACCCCTATGATCTTTGTCTATTCCTAGAAAAAAGTGACCTCAAGACTAACAAGCATTTTCATTTGGTGAGAGTGTCACAAATCTCAGCCAAGATGGGTAAGCTGGGCATTCTTTAAATACTAAGTGAGCTATTGAAATAGCAAGAAGTAGACTAATTTATTTGATTATAATTTTCTTACCCACAAAGATTACAAAAAACAAACAGCAAATACTTAAGCACCTGCTACTTGTTAGGTACTATTCTAAACACCTGACAGAGAAAGGCAATGTGGGGGCCACTAGGTAATGTAGCCCTGAATAGAGCACTAGCCCTGAAGTCAGGAGGACCCGAGTCCAAATCCAGCCTCAGACACTTAACACTTACTAGCCATGTGGCCTTGGGCAAGTCGCTTAGTCCCAATTGTTCTCAAAAAAAAAAAAAAAAGGCAAAGTGAATTCCAAGTTTACCTTACAAAAATATAGATTGTCAGGTTTCCACAGCTCCTGGCCATAGGAATTTTCATTCTAATCCAAGTAGAAATATGGACAATGAGCTGGAAAGCATTTTGAAATCTGAGTTGATTTTACAAACAAAGTGCTGTCAGATTTTTAGCAAGTTTATGGAGTTTGGGAGAAACTTGAACCATTTTTCCCCCAAGTCAAAATTTTTATTCACCATAACCCCAAGGGGTAGATGGTATGAGTTTTTGTTATGTCAGCTTGCTATCTAGGGGTATGGAGGCTGGAAGAAAACAAAATAGCCTAAGTTTGCAGATTGTAAATTATGTAGACTTGGCCTTTCCTTAGGCTGTTAAGAGTTTAGTATATGGGGTGGCTAGGTGGCACAGTGAATAGAGTGCCAGCCCTGAAGTCAAGAGGACCTGAGTTCAAATCCTATATCAGACACTTAACACACTTACTAGCCGTGTGACTTTGGGCAAGTCACTTAACCCCAATTGCCCTCCAAAAAAAAAAAAAGTTTAGTATACCAGATGTCAGAGTGTTCACTTCACTTAAACTTCTGGTATTTTCTGTCCACCTGCAGGATTACCTGTCTTCCTTTCTCTTTGTATTATGAATCACTTCCATATTGGTAGGTCTTGCCATACATAGCTTCATTGGATTTTAACAACCATATTAGATAGATGCTATAGACAGTATCCCTTTTTGTAGGCAAGAGAATAGAGCTTCAAGGAATGACTTGCCCAGAGAATTTTTAGAAAAGTTACATATGGTAGAACTCTGGAGCAAATTGAATGGAAATGTAAAAGAGTATACCTTTTCTTATGTACATGGCAACTTAACAAAAATTGACCATGTATTAGGGCATTAAAAACCTCACAAACAAATACAAGAAAAGCAGAAATATTAAACAGCAGAACTGCAAGGCAATAATTACATTCAACAAAGGATCTTGGAAGTATAGATTAAAAATTAATTGGGCGGGGCGGCTAGGTGGCGCAGTGAATAGAGCACCAGCCCTGGAGTCAGAAGGACCTGAGTTGGGAGCCGGCCTCCGACACTTAACCCATACAAACAAAAACCTAGCCGTGTAACCTTGGGCAAGTTACTTAACCCTGATTGCCCTAAAGGGGCGGCTAGGTGGCACAGTGAGTAAGAGCGCCGGCCTCGGAGTTGGGATGACCCGAGATCGAATCCGGCCTCAGAAAATGAGCACCCACGCATAAATAATGACTAGCCATGTAACCTTGAGCAAGTTACTTAACCCCAATTGCTTTAAAAAAAAAAATTAATTGGGAACTAATCCTAAAGAATGAGCAGGTCAAAGGACAAATCATAGAAAAGCAATTGCATGAAAGATAATACCAACATTTGTTAGATGCAATCAAAGCAATAGTTAGGGTGCTTAGATCAATAAAAGATTAATGACTTGAGTAGGCAAAAATAAACTATAAAGAAATTGAAAATCACCAGTTAAACACCAAAATAAAAATCCAAGTAGATTAATAAAAATGAAAACAAAAGCAACCCTATTAAGTAATAAACAAAACTAACATTTAGTTTTATAAAAAAATCAATAAAATAGATTTAAATTAGCTAAAAATAGGTAAAGAATCATATGAAATTCCTTTTGTGACACAAATATAGCTTTGATTCCTAAACTAGGAAGAGCAACACACACACACACACACACACACACACACACACACAGAGAGAGAGAGAGAGAGAGAGAGAGAGAGAGAGAGACTACAGACAAATTGCTCTAATGAATATTGATGCAAAAATTTTAAAGAAAATACTAGCAAGGAGACTACAGCAATTTATCAAACCAGGTGGGATTTATACCAGGCATATAGGGCTAATTCAACAGTAGGAATACTATAAGCATAATTGATCATATCAATAACAAAAAACAAACACAACTAACATTCTTTGCAGATGATAATTGAAATAATTAACAACTTTATAAAAGTTATAGAATATAAAATAAACCCACATAAATTATTAGCATTTCCATATATTACTAACAAAAACCATCAGGAAGGGGCGGCTAGGTGGCGCAGTGAGTAGAGCACCGGCCCTGGAGTCAGAAGGACCTGAGTTCGGATCTGGCATCAGACACTTAACACACACAAACAAAAACCTAGCTGTGTGACCTTGGGCAAGTTACTTAACCCCAATTGCCCTCAAAAAAAAAAAACATCAGGAAAAGATAGGGAAACTCATAATGTAAGTGCAATCAGTTTTAAACCCAATCTTCTGATTATTCTCAATAATATCCCACTCATTGCCTTTAGGAAACAATTATACAAACAACAAAAGGTCTCTTCTCTCCTCCTCCCCTGTTTTATCCTTGGATTGGTTATCCAAACAGGAGTTGTCTCAGTTCTTGTGGGAAGATCAAGTGTGCTTATAGTAATGACCTAGAACATAGTATAAGGAACTCCATTTGGTTCCTGGTTGTTGGCTTCAAAAAAATCAAGATTTATTTGAAATCTTCAAAATCTTCCTTTTTGGGGAAGTCAACCATTTTTTTTTTTTTTTGCATAGATTGAGATGTCTAATAGGCCTCTGGAAATGCAAGATGAAAGATTAGGACAAGATAGATACATTTGAGAATTTTCAGCATAGAGGAAGTAATTAGTTCTGTGAGAACTTATGAGAGCAAGTGAAATAATATGAAGGAAAAGGAGAAGAGAGCCAAGGAGAGAACCCTGAGGGATTATTATTGTTAAAGTGTTAGATATGTATGAGGATACAGCAAAGAAGACTGAGTGGTCAGAGAGGTAGGAGGAAAACTAGGAGAGAATGACATTACCCCAAATATAGAGTATCAAGGAGGAGAGTGATGATAGTTAGCAGGTATGGATGGATGGATCAAGTGAGGCTTTTTTTTTTTTGAGAGACATGGGCAAAGTTGTAATCAGTAGTGGAGCAACCAGTAAACAGGAAGAGATTGAAGATAAGAGATTGTGGGATGACAGAGGGGAGAATCTGCAAGAGAAGATGGAATAAAATGACATCACTTGTGCAGGAAGAGAGGTTTGCCTTGGCAAGGAGAAAGGCAAATTGTCCTTGTGAGACAGGGTGAAGGAGATGGTGACAGAAAACATCAGTGATGAGAGATGAGAGGGGAAAATGAAACTCTTAGCAAGTGGTCACATATTTTGCAGATAAAATGAGGCAAAACTCTCAGCTGAGATGGTTATAGGAAAGTCATCTTAAAAAATTTGAGGAGGGATGCAAAGGTTTGTAAGAACAACCATAATGAGTGGATTAGTGAGTTAATTGAGGAGGTATAGAAAGATTGCCTAGTAGCAGTGATGGCCCAGTTGAGGGTATGTAACATAAAGTTGTAGTAGATTCAGGAAGAGGGGTTGCTTAACTTTCTCCACATTGATTCAGCAGCATATACATAGGAGTGAAGGCAGTGGATGATAGGAGTAAGTCAAGCCTGAGGTTTGGTAGGGTATAAGTCAATATGATAAGGGGGCAAGAGATTCCCTACAAATCCATATCCACCTACCCCTAAGTTTATGAGAAGTCAAATCCTGTGTGTAGCAGGTTTGATCTACTAAGTAGTTGACGCACCAACTTCTCTGCCTGAGATCCTATAGAGTCATGAGACTATTTGCTTTTTTGTTATATTTAATTTTTTAAAATGTCATTGGAAATTTATGGTTTTCATATTGATCAATATATGTGTAATGAATACACTAATAAATTTCTTTCACATTCCCTCTTTTTGGCTAAAAAGGTCAGAACAACACTTGAGAACTGAAGAACATTCATCTGCAACATGATTATAGAAGTTTGCTAGAAAAGGAAGGACATAGTTATATAACAAGGGGGAAAATTCCCTTAGCTCTGTTTGATTCCAGGCATGAGTCATATCTGACAGTCAATTATATAGTTACTGAGTGTTAAAGACAAGGCTCAGAATTAACCAGGCGGTGAATTTTCCTTTTCCAAAAAGGAAATAACACAATGGAAAAGCAATTAGGAGGATCCTATCTAGACTGAGTCCTAGATCATCCTTCCAAGCTTTCCCAGGTACAGACATCCACTTTAGCAGTCCTCAGACTGCCACACATGCCATTATCTATTATTGACTTTATGACAATTCAGACAATGATCCCAGTAATCAAAACTCAAAGCAAATTATAGTCCCAGGAATTTTTAATTTAAATAGCAACTTAGGACTTGAATACCTTCAGGCCTTTAGGGAAGAAAAAAGCCTACTACTTCCATGAACACTAAGACAAGAAGGCCAGCAGCAAAGAGAGAGAGAAAAGGCTTAGTTTATAGAGGGTGTAACTGCAAACCTCAGCCCATGTCCAGTTGCTTGGATAATGGTCTGCCTCAGGCATCATCTTCTTTGCAGCCTGTGGGTCTTGGGAACAGCTGTCTACCTCAAATGTCAGCTGTTTCAGACCTTTTTTGATTTTCATGGTCAGGTCACCTGTGGGTTCCACAATCCAAGTGAGTGGTACTGCCCTTTTGAGATATATCCAGGACTCTACTCCCTGCAATTTGGTGGCAGTGGGGGCACTGTGGCTCCAAAGAGTGTTTTTGGAGATTGTGTTTTAAATAGACCCAGTCACTCCTTTGGATCAGGGGCTGAGTCTCAGTTAGAATTTCTAAAGAATGCGACTGTGAGACAAGTTGGGAAGTCTGTTATCTTCTGAGCCAACCCAATATGTTATTGTATGAGGCCTTTGGCTGCTATGCTTCCCGCCCACAGGTACAGTGGCATTGGGTATCCTGGTACTAACTCATAGGGACTGAGCTGTCAAGAACCAAATGGTTTAGATATAAGGTCTAGCAGGGCTAAAGGAAGAGTTTTGGGCCAGAGGATACCTAGTTCCTCAAAGGATTTAGCAAGGGAGGTTTTAGGTATTCCATCAACTCTTTCAACCATTCCTTATGACTGGGGGTGATAGGTACAATGGAAGTGCTGAGTAATTGACCAAAATGAAAGCAGTTTAGATAATTAAGCTCCTCTATCATTATTTTTTCTTTAGGAACTCCCGCCATGGAATAATTTTTTTTTCTAAGAGGATTTGTTACCCCAGAGGTTATGGCAGTATGACAGGGGAACACTTCCATCCATCAGGAAAACATGCATAAACAAAGCATATTTATAAGCAAGGGATAGTAGTAATTGAATGAAGTTGTTCTGCCAGATTTCAAAGGGTGCATCTGGGAGAGGAAACTGTCTAGGTTTAAGAGGTTTTGATGCATTATGCTTGGGGCAGGTGGGAATGTTGGACACAGGTCCACTCTGCCCTTCCCCCATTGATTTGTCACTTTGCCCTTCCAGAACGTGGGACACAAATCCACTCACCCTTTCCTTGATTTGTAAAGCAGGCAGCCCAACCTTTCCTTCACTGATTTGTAAGGCAGAGAACTCCACCTTGCTTAACCTGTAAACAGGAAGAACTCCCACCCCTTGCTTTCCCTTGATTAATCTGTGGGCAGGAGTCCCAGCCTAGGGTTTCTCACTGGCAGGAAATTCTAATGTATACTGACCAATCACTAATTGTAGTTTCAAGTGTACACTGACCAATCATTGGAGTTTCAGCTTACATCACTGTAATTTCAGCTTATGTAACCTGGCTATGGAACCTCTATAAAACGGGCACAATGTCTGTGCCAAAGCACTATCTGATTTGGGTGACCATGTACCCCGACAGTCCCAAGGTAATAAAATCCACTTTTTAAACTTAATCTTGGGGATTCATTCAGCAGGACCTGGTGTGTTGGTATTTGGGGGTCTTGAGCACCCCTAACCCTATACCTCTTCATTTTATGATGACCCTCATCACAGCCAGGACCAGTCTCTCCTGTGAGTAACAGGAGACAAAAATAAAGTAGGTCAGAGGCAGACTGGCAAGATCAAGTAATGGTTTGTTTAATTTGTTTTGGAGTGAGGAACAGTTTGCAAACCTTTAAAGTCCTGAAGAGAACTCGGTTTTCTGAAGTAAAGGCAGAGGTATATACATGAATCTCAAGTGGGAAAAGAGGGGGAAGGTGGATTACAAAACAGTCTTTCCCAGGGCTGGAATGGTTTCTCTTGACAAGTCCTTGAGTGCAGGACAATGAACTCAAGTCCTGTGGGAAAATTAAAGTTGATTGTTTCAAGTGTTATTATTCGTTACTTTACTTATGGGCTACAGGATCAGAATTCTGTAATGGGAACAGGTTATACAGTGCTGCACAAGAATGTAGCAATTGTCAAGAATTGATGGATCACTTCAAGCTGCATGCATTGTGAGTCTCTGACTCCCAAGCCAGAGTCTACTGGGAAATGGGGTTCTGAGAAATCCACATTAGTAGTATATTCATTCTACATATATTGATCAATATGAAAATCATAAATTTCCTTCACAATTTCAAAAGGAGCATTTAGCAATTATCTATCTTTCCCTTTTTCTGTCTTTAGGATCTTGTTTTGGTGTGGCAGATGGAGCAAATTGCACCACCATGGGTTTTCCAGAAAGTACATATCCATTAACTTCTTTTAAAGCTTTAGCTGCAGCCTTTTCATCTGAAAATCCAAAAAAAGCTTGACCTTTCATGTGACCTACTTTCATCAAGGGTATATCAAACATGATCCATTCTGTTTGTGATGAAAAATCAATGTATCTTCCAAAAATAAACTTAAGATCATTTTGTTCAACTTCCTTTGCTAAATTCTTTACATAAATCCTACAGTTTGGGTACCCTGCTTCATAACTTTTGAAAACTGAAAGTGTTTCCATTTCTTCTTTAGAAATTCAGCCTTTTTCCAAACCTTTTTTTTTCTTTTTGGAGGGCAATTGGGTTTAAGTAACTTGCCCAAGGTCACATTTCCAAATCTTTTTGAGAGAAAAATTCTGCTAGTATCTCGTCTGAGTCTTCTTGAAATCTCTTTGTCATTCAGAATGGGAAACACCTTTCCAAATCCTCTATTGATTGTATCTCCAGGAGTAGGCAAATCACTATTTTGTTTTCCCTCTAAATCTTTTACTAAGGCAGCAGATATCCCAGAAGATATGTCGAATTCTTTTTTTTTTTTTTATGCTTTCCAGGTTGTGACTGCTCAAACATCTGAAGGCAATAAGCACAGGATGTAAATTACTATGTGAATTAGATGCAGGCATATTCAACATGTCTTTTATCTTTTGCCTTTTCCTAACATGGTGTTGCTTTGAGGTCATTGGTCTTTTGGATTGAAAATTAGCTAATTCCATCAGTTTTCTTATCCTCTCTTGTACTTCATCATCACCACTTTTATATTCTGATTTTTCTCCACTAGATCGTTTACTTTCTTCTGGCATAGGAGACTTTTCAGGTGGCAAAGTAGGTACAGGGGGAAGAGGTATGTGCACTGGCATCTAGTCTTCATACATGGGAGGTCAGGCAGTAATTGGTCCAAAAGGTGTGGCTAAGTTCTTTTTATTCATAAGATGAAGTACCTGTACATAGAACTTAGGCACACTTGCCAAGGCATTTGCTATGTTGGCTAATACTGTGCTACAAGGTGGTGGATACAGGTATTTGAGGCAAGAATTTAAGGGAAAAGTTAGTCCATGGTTTTATGCGATTCCGTTTTCTATGGTCAAACAACTTGGTTCTTTTTCTTCATCTTCTTCCATAGGTTCATCAGATCATTTCTTTTTCACTTAATATGAAGTCTGACAGAGGGAGGAAGCCTGATCTTGTTCTTTAGAAAACTCAACAACTAAAATGTGACTTAAAACTTTTAGCTGATGACGGCTGAATAATGCCTTTATCGCTGCTTTTTCTTTAGGGAAAGAAGCAAAAGCGGTGTGTTTAAAGTGTCCTTTGTCGGACAGGACGTGTACAGCCTGGGCACCGAAGTGCTTGAGGAAATGCCCCTTCTCCTTGGCCATCAGCTGTACCAGGAGGGTCCTATTGGTCCGTGGCAGGGGCGACATAGAGGAGCCCTTTGACAGCGGGACCGGTTCCCGTCTCCATTTCCCCCTTGGGCACCACCACCTCGGGCTCAGACTGAGATGTAAGGAACCTCTCTGAGAAGGGCAGAGAGAGACTCCCCAGACGACCAGCCGGGCAAACTCAGGGAATACGACCAAAAAAACTGGAGCGTCTTCTCTGGAGATCATCACCTGTTCACGCCCTCTGAGTACGTTTTGCCCTCAAAGAGACTGATGACAAGACTTGCTATTGAATTGTATTTGAGTGAGGGAGGGCTGTGCAAAGTCACCAGACTCATTTTATCCTCCAGAGTCATCTAGGGCCAGTGGCCAGATAATGTTCAGGACGACTGGAGATGCCCAGGATGTAGTGGGAGACCTTGGCCTTTTAAAGCTAAGGTCTTTCCGATTTTTCACTTCGAGGCAATGCCTATTCAGTGATTAGGCCTGTTTAAGAAGTGAGTTGAGGGATGGGCTGAATAATAAAAAAAAAACAAAAACAATCAAACTGGAAAGTGGCAGACCCTTCGAGTTGCTGGCTGAGAGAGAAACAATTACTATTTACATTTGTTCCAAACCATCAGGGCCCAAAAAATAATCATTAAGTGGTGCTTGGGCAGGGACCTTTTGTTGGTCAGTCAATGGGATTAAGGCTTGGTCTTTAAGAAAAATCTAGACAGTAAACCCCAACATAACTAGTGCTCTTACATGGAATCTCAAACCTAGACAGAATTTCTTTTCTCTTCCTAAAAGGTCTCAGGGGACTTAATTTGTTTTGGCAGCACCCAGCCTGCTCTGGCTCCAACACAAGCTCCTGGTATGCTGCTTTGCTCCATTATGGAGAGACAATATACTGTGTGACCTATGCTTTCCAGAGAGGAGGAATAGATAACTTTTCAAACATGTGATATGCTTTTTGCTTACTCCAAGAAAAAGTACTATTCTAGTCCTATAAGCTATACCTAGGGGACCAAGGGCATCAACCAATATTGATAATGTGGCATTTTGGCTGGAGCTCTGTTCAGTGCTGAAGATGACCAAGGTCATCTTCCATGCCAACCCTTTTCCCAACAATGACTCTTGTAATCTCTTGCCACGTTTAGAAGGAATGTCCAATGTGTTTACCCATGTTGAAGAACTACCTTTATTGCAACAAGTTTCTGGGAAGAAGCAGTTTGTAACGAAGAGCCATACTGAGTCTTTTGAAAGCAACTCTTGAATTAAACACTGGACATACTTCCAGACAGTGGAAACTATTTTCTGGGAACATTTTTATTTCATTTCTTGATATGAAGTTGTCAGGAGGTGGCACAGACCAAGAATTTAATTGATTTGCAATTTCCCCATTTATTTTACCCCTCTGGGTAATGGCATAGAACACTCAAAGATAGAGAGGCTAGGTAGAATTTAAGAAATGAAATGTAGACAGGTTTAGAGTTTTTTTTTTTAAGCTTTCATGGATTGCTTCCTTATGGGACCATAAGGTTCCCTTTTACATACCAGTGCTGTGGTCTTTGATTGGCAT
Source organism: Gymnobelideus leadbeateri (assembly GCA_011680675.1). Taxonomy (NCBI): domain Eukaryota; kingdom Metazoa; phylum Chordata; class Mammalia; order Diprotodontia; family Petauridae; genus Gymnobelideus; species Gymnobelideus leadbeateri. The sequence goes on along the minus strand of WOXC01009160.1, from coordinate 1,183,447 downwards.
AATATATTACTGAGAAAAAAGCCAAAGTTATCCCAATAAGCATCTGATAAATGGGCATAGTCTTGACAAAATGATTAATGGTGTCATTACTCTCTCTAATCTGGGCACTATTCTGCCCTGACTCAATAAAGTGTAGTCCTTTATGATGAGATCTGGGATTGCTGGGAACCCAAAATGTCAGGGTATAGATGGCATCTGACTGGAATGAATTCACACACTTAAACTGTCTTCCAGTGAAGAAAGACTCCTGTCTGGACTCTATATACAGTATGTTTTCAGGGCCTTTACCCTTTCAGCACAGTCCCCAAGGGGCTACCATACTCCAGCCCTGGCTTGGGCTCTGGTCATCCCCACCCCCAACAAGCTTTTTCCTCCCACTGCAGCTGTACCAACCTGTTTTCTTAGGAGTGCTAATGGGGTAGGGAGGGAGAAGGAGAGGTTATCTCCCAGGGGCCCTGCTCTGGGCATTGGGGAAAACCACTCCCATCACTGCTACTTGCCTGGTTCCCCTCAAGCTGATGCTGCTCCTGGGACTCCACAGAACCATAACCACAACAACTGTGAAACTATGGACAATTATCCCAGTCCCCATACTATTTTTTTTTTAGGTTATACAGATCCGATCCCCGTCACCAAATAATAGCCCACTCAGGATGGCCTACTAGCACAGGTTCTTGGATCTGCTTTTCTTAAAGGAAAGCAACTTTTAAGGGGTCAATCTACTTTAATTATTCACTAGTTCAGGGGAAAAGTTAGCACCCTGAACATCAGGAAATACAAGCAGATAAATTAGCATAAAGACCAACAGACAGGGCTCTGACTGTCTGAATCAAAGCAATATTGCCATACACTTTCCATACACCACTGGATTGAGATAACCTTCACATCTGAGCAGTTGAGGTCATGAACATACGGCAACTCAGAGTCTTGACCAGGGAATCACAAGGTCCTTCTCATAAGCAAACACCCAAAGTAAAATACCAACCTCCCAGTATATATAGTTATCAACTAATAGGTGTTGGGGGTTCCTCTCAGGCTGCAGTCCTGACAGGCCGACCTTACCTATAACCAGGTCTTCGGATGTCTCCAGCCCCATAGATCCAGCTACGGGAAAAATGCACAACAGAACGCCAGGACTCAGGATCAGGCTCAACAGGTTTATTTGATGGCTGCTACATGATTCCTCTGCTATCTGAATACCCGAATTCCTTCCTTCCCCTCTTCTGGGAGTTTGCTCTATATATACACCTCTGGCTGTCGAGGGAGGAGACCATTCCCGTTGGATGAAGCACTCTCAATGCACAGCAAAAGTTAATTTGCTAATTTGCAGAAAGCACCTCCGGGCATCTCCAAGGCCATGCACTCCCTCACAACAAACCCAGGGCCCAGGCCTTAGTAATTAGGCCCTAACAAATAGGTTCAGAGCAGAAGGCATCAGAACCCATGTGGCTCAGGGCCTAATTAGCTCAGTCTCAAAAAGTGTGAAAGTCTTCCTGCAAGCAAGCCCCCCCATAAGGAAGCTCCTCCTTAGGTAAGTTCCTCCCCCAGTGGGTACTATGTGGCTGGGCCAGAGTTCAAAGCAGTAAGACATTGGTGACTGAACACATGTGGTCACACAGGCCTATTAAGGGACAGGGAAGACCTTCCTATTCCATTAACATTACATTAGGGTATGTAGGTGGGCTTAAGGAGTGGCCAGTATATGTAAGTAGTCTGGAAGGTGCCAGAGATCTGGGCTGCTGAAATGTATGAGAAAATTCAGGGACTGGGTTGCATCCAAAGATGTAGTCTTTTCCTTTAGAAGTTCATATCCTGGGGTGGCTAGGTGGTGCAGTGAGTGGAGCACTGACCCTGGAGTCAGGAGGACCTGAGTTCAAATCCAGACTCAGATACTTAACTAGCTGCCTGGTCTTGGGCAAGTCTCTTAGCCCCAGCTGCCCTGCCTTCTAATGCAGACTCTGTGTCAGATTATTCTGGCCCATTTGTCCAATACAAGCATCACAGATATTTAGGTTCCTTAAGAGTCTATTATTACAAATATTTAATAAACTTTGCTTTACTTTGGCTGCAGTGTGTTGGTATTTTGGAGTCTCAAGCAGTCCTAAACCCTAAAGCTCAATATGTTTTAGGGTTTTAGAGTGAGTCTGTGCTAGATTGAATTCTCAGTCCCTTCATGGAGGCAAGATGAATCTTATATATAGGAAGATTGTTGGGAGGATTTAGGGGTGGTCTAGAGGAGGGGTTTGGAGAAGATCTTGAAGAGGAGTCTAAGGAGAATCTTGAACTGAGGTCAGACTCCAGGAATGGGATTAAGGGTGGGAAATAGTTGAAGGCTACCTGGAGATGACAGACAATGGAGGGCTAGGCTAGTTTAAAGGTAACAGATTCGGGTATAGATATTTTGATTGGACGAAGGGCAGGAAGGAAGTACCTGGACAATGGAGGGTAGGCTAGGTTAAGAGTAACAGAGATTTGGGCCTAGAATAATGAAAGGCTTATGGCATCAGGCAAATGCCTTATCAAGTGGGAAGAAGAGCTCAAGAGTTTTCCTAGAGTCTGAACCCTATCACAGACAGGGTGATGCAGATAATGATGGGGAAAATACAAAAGCTCAGAGAAGCTTGTCAGAAATCCCCTGCACAAAATTAGACAATTTTTTTTCTTCCTCTAGATTATATTGAGACAAGGCACAAAGCTTTCCTTTTCAAGATCTTAGAGACTGAACTTTTCCCAATATGGTAAAAGATAACCTAGGGGCAAATCTTGGGGAAGGGTGGGACTATGGGTTGGAGGCTGTTGAGAAGCTGAATCAGGCTAGAAGGCAAGGTGAGAAGGAGGATCTAGCAGGCACTGGTGTGGGGGAGTGGGTGTTGAAAAGGAAGGAAGGAAGGAAGGAAGGAAGGAAGAAGGGAAGGAAGGAAGGAAGGAAAGAAAGTTTCAGTTTGGTCCCCAGTGGGAAGCTATTTATTGAGGTTGTTTGTCCTTTGTTCTGTACAAAAGAGTGTTTAGGTATAGGGTTAGGGGTGCTCAAGACCCCAAAATACCAACACGCTGGGTCTTGCCAAATGAATTTGACTCAAGTCTTCTTTCAGCCAAAGAAAAGCAAAGTTTATTAAAGGTTTGCCATAATGGGTAGACTCTTAAGGAGCCTCAGTAAGTATGACACTTGCATTGGACAAGTGGGCCAAAATAATCTGACACAGAGTGAGTCTGTACTAGATCATTCTCTGGCTTTTTTTCCTCATGGGGGCAAGATGGGGTCTTATATACAGAAAGGTTGTGGGAGGAATCTAGGGGTGGTCTAGAGGAGGAGTTTGGGAAGGGTCTTCAGGAGGAGTCACATGAGGTCAGGCTCCTGTAATGAGATTGAGGGTGGGGAGTAGCAGGAGGCTACCTGGAGATGAGACAATGGAACATATTTGGGTATAGAAGTTTTCAGAGGACCAAGGGTGGGAACTAGCTGGACAATGGAGGGCTAGGCTAGTAACAGGTTTGGGTAGAGCTATAATGAAAGGCTTATGACCTCAGGCATTTGCCTCATCCAATGGGAAGATTCAATCAGAGTTCAAGGGGGCTCCCGGAGCCTGTACTTCATCAAGAATGCTCAAAAAGGCAGAGCTTTGTCCATGTGTTGGGCCTGCTTGGCCATTGACAACCACTGAGCATTGCAACAGTAGATGTAGTTAAGGGTTGTATTTGGCTTCCTTGGGGGTGGTAATCAGTGGTGAGCTACATAAAGCTCCTAAAATTTTAAGGATTTCTCAAACCTAAGCCAAGAACCGGAGTTCTTTAGCATACTGGGAAAGCACTTACAGCTATACAAATCGTAAAAGGGAATAAAAGGCAGGGGTAGCTTAGAATGTGGGAAGCAGGAGCTTACTCTTGAGAAATGATCTACAGTCAGAAGCAGAGGGAGTAGTATTCCTTCTAAGGACAAGGTGGCAAGAACTAAACTTGTACACCCACAGAACCCCAGATGAAAGAAATGAATATGAAGAAACTTTTTCCAGTAGAGCACCTCTTACTCTAACAAGAGGCAGAAAGCTTCTGGAAATCAGTATTGCCAGGAGGATAAATGATCAAACACTTTACTCACTCTCTCAGAATGTGAGAGTTAGCAGGTACCTCACCCATCAACTATACTAAATGAGTCTTCATAACTGAGTTGTAACAGAGTGGGTATCTACCTTCTGAAAACCTCAGGGGAGCACAGGGGTCTTGCTATCTTCTCAGACTGCCTGGCCTTCCTGGATAGCTCTTGTTACCAAGCTGACATCAAACCTAAGTTGACATTTTTGCAATTTTACCCACTACTCCTAAGCTTGCTTGGCCCCCACCAAGGAGAACAAAGCTCATTTAATATCCCTCCTCCACATGATAGCCCTTGACATAATTGAAGGGGCTTATCTTGTCCTCCTATTCAACCCCTTAGTTTTCTCTTTTTCATACTAAACAAGCTTAATCCATCAAATGAATCTCATATGACACAAACTGAAAGCCCTTAACCACCTTGGACACTATACCTTGTTAATGTTCTTAAACTGTCATGCCCAAAGCTGAACACAAGATTGGGTCACCTAACAAGGTTATCTATCTTGGTATCCCACTCCCCACATCTTCATGTCCCCACAACCAATTAAAATTTTTCTAGAATATGTAGGAGAGCCAACGAGGATTTACCTCAGTGCCCTTGAGAGGTCCCTGGACCTGTGACGGCACTGCCTCCGGGCTTAGGCAATGATGGCAAGGCCTCTCGCCCCCATTAACCCTCTAGGCACTTGAGGGACTGCTAGGCCCCCAGCTGACCACGCCTTGTTCTAAGGAGCGAGGTACATCTGGGTCCACAAGGAATATCCTTGCTCCAGGTAGAAATATTGAGATAAAGAGTCCCAGGGTTAAGGTGTGCTTGACCTTAAAAGGCAAAAGGTGTTGTAATTGGCCAAGAGCCAAAATGGAAAGTGCTTGCGTAGGATAGGCTATATATGTAGAAGAGCAGGAAATAAAGTTGGAGCTGCCCCCTGAGTTGCTGTGTAAGTGTGCTTTGTTCTGCTCGGCGCTCCCCGCCACGTGGCGTCGGGAAGGCCCAGCGAAAGGATCCGACAACAAAAATTTTTCTAGAAATTAAACAGTTAAAAATAAAGATGACAGTATAGAAAACTGAGCCTTTCAAGCTAATCTTCCTTGCTCCTGGTTAACCTGCAGCATAATTATTTTGTGACATCTCCACAAATTGAAAAACGTGGTCCTTAGAATGCAAACAGGAGGTACATTGATACATGACCCAATGGTTGGGCAGCTACTGGGGCAGCTCTCCTGATACCCTGGATTCTTTTTTTTTTGATACCCTGGATTCTTGATGGTTTGCTTGGTAGCTCCTTCAACCCCAAAAGATCTGGCTATTATGTTGAATAATTTGTATATTTGAGTGACATCTTGTTAGTGGAGAATCTTTGAGTTTGGCTCCTGCAGAATCAAGTGCCTTTTAAATTATTTTTTCAGTTAATAAAAATCTGTTTTCTCTTTCATGTCATGAAGATAAAAGCCTTATAACAGATGCATAGCCAAAATCTCATATTAGTTTTGTTCAAAAAGTGTCTCATTCTGTCCTCCAATTCCATCACCTCTGAGAGGAGCTGGGTAGCATGAAAAGCCATTGAAAAGAAAATAACCTGGAACCACAAAGCTAGTAGGGTCTGGGGTTCTCCATTCTGTGAGATCTGTCATATGTTACAATAGCCTAGTCATGGAATATTGCTCTCAAGTTGTCGAAGACCCCTTCCAAAGAAGCATGGATGCACAAGGCTTATGTGAAACTGAAGTTGAGATTAAGATAGTGATCATTGGATCTACTGTTTTGTTATCTCTTCTGCATCTAGGGTCTCATCTTGCCCTGGAGAACAGCCTTGTCTTCTTTCATACCCTGAGTGCTGGATGTTCCCCATATAGTATGCTCCTGTCCAGGCCATATCCCTAGTGTCTACAGACTTGTTTTTCATATATCAACCTGGATTGGAAGAAAAAAGACTTTCGGTCACTGTGGTTTCTTCTTGTATTTCCTGGTCAGGAGTGTTTGAATTTCTTTGAGGAAGGAATGTATTGCAAGAGATGGGTTCTACTTCTTGCTACTCTACCATCTTGGTTTCACTATACAGATAGATCTACTGTGAATTAAAATGCTGGGACAATTGAAAATATTCCTCTAGAGTTTTATGGCCCTAGGATCAAAAATGGGATGCTGTGGTGCTTCAGAAATCTGCTGCTATGCCTTCTATGAATCTCTTCCTGGGAGTAGTGCTTTCTCTGTAATGGTAACTTTGGCAACGTGGGTCAAAATTGTGAAAGGAGGATCATTTGGGTAACTTCATAAAAGATGGATGTGCCTACTTGCAAGGCTTATCCCTTCTTTCCTCTTACACCCCCAACCTTGATTGCTGTGACCATGTTGTCTCCACTTGGCAAGTAAGGGAGAATGCTTACTGAATGAAGCCCTTTCTTGGCTTTTCCTTAGGTCTGTTCACTGATGGTAACCAATTTGTGTCAGTTAAATGGATTAAATTGTCCATTGGCCTCTATCTCTTTTTCTCCATAGATTTTTCTTACTGACCTCCATGGATTATTTAGGTCAGATTGGAGCTGTGTTAATGGCATGCTTTTCTTACATACTCTCCTTGCTTTGCTCTTTATATCTTCAAACTAACTTTTGAAAACCAATATCAGAGGCAGCTGAGTCAGGAATGATACCCACAGCAGAAACAAGTGTTGATCTAGGTCAGTTAGAAATCATTTTTTTATTGTCTTTCATTAGTGTTCTAGCATCTAATAATCATCTCTCAACAATAATGGTGATGTAACTGTAAGGCTTCCTCTAAAAGATTTGTCCTTCGTTCTTAATTCTGAGCCATAATTTCCAGCATCTATCACTTCTGCCAAATTGATGCTGGTAGAAAACCCCATTAGACTTAATGAAGTGTGTTGTGTTTAACCAGTGGTTCTTCCATGAGATAATTCAAGAGTTTAAGTGTGGGCCCCAGAATTCAGGCTTGGAAAGCTTTACTAATACATTTGGTTCCTATTCTTTGTAACTTACACCTTTCTGCTCCCCATATTACATCTTGGGGCATGTTGTTATTTAATGTCTTCCACTTACAAGTTGGTCTAATTATGGCCATATGTAGGAGGTTGAACGAAAGACCCTCAAATCTATTTTTTAAATATTCCATGAAGGGTTTCCAAGGAGGGGGAAGGAGAAGAGCTTTTTTCCCCCTGTGGGATAGTAACCAGTTCCAAGAGTGTACTTTTTAACATTTATCTAGTATCACTTTAAGGTAAGTACTAACTTGCCTGCTATGGCAAGCTTCCAGGTACCCTGTCTGGAGTGTTCAAGCTGCTATGTACTTGGACAGTTATTGGGAAAACCATTGGTAACTTGTCTTAACTAGAGTGTCCTGTAGACATGGACAACTTGACTTTTTTCTCCTTTTGGAGAAAATTTGATTATTAATTTCAAGATGCCAAGTCAGAAGAAAAGACTTTCTTATGGATAGATTTTTTTCCTAAACTTATTAACAACATATAAAATTTTCAGCGCTAAATGGTTTTGACTTAACTGTTCAAGCAATTTACAGGATGAGATGAGCAGACTTTGAAAGCAGGACAAGTAGGACAGGCAGCAAGATTTAACATATAGTGTCTTCATACCTAATATGTGTCTCTGTTAGACTTTAGGTGACTTACCCCACCCACCACTCTTCCTCTAAAGTTCTTGGGGAAACATTAAATAGTATGGGGAGAGGGGAGAAAGACCTTCTGAGGTAATGATATATTTGAACTTGGGACTTGTATTCTAAACCTACTTCTGTGTAGTCTTTGTGCAAGTAATTTCCCCTCTCTAGGTCTGAATTTTCTCAATTGTCAAAGAAGGAGTATCTAGAAAGCCATGAAGAACTCTTAGTGAAACCAGGATATTGGTATAAAATGAGTATAATTGGGCCCACGTAGAGCTTCCAGAATTGAGGGCTCTCAAAACTGACCCAAGAGTGAGAAGGCAAAAGTACAGAAATGTGTCATGGTGGTACAAGCCCTAGCCTTTTTCAGACAGGCGGATCAAATGACTGAGGATGCCTCTCAAAACAATGGGACGAATTAAGCCTAGCCCCAGCATGCAACTCAGTGGAGAGTAGCTCAGATATAAGCCTCTCTGGGCTTCCTTCCTACAGGCTTAAATCTTGGGGCAGATATGGGTCTCTATGCATCAGGGAAGGCAGATGGGATTCCTGATAAGAGTCCTAGGCTTCTTTATTCCCTGTGGGGCTCACCTTGTTTAGAATCTATTGTGAAGGCCACTTAAAAAAAAAAACAACCCATGAAAACATAATTTGTTTATATAAAACTGACAAATTAGTCAAGTAGCATTTTACTTTTCCCAAAGAAACACTTAGCAACTGCCCTTTGTGTTTCATCTGCAGCATTGGGAGAGGTTGATGAGAACTATTCAGTGATACACTCAGTCAGCAATTTTATTCTTGCACAACAATGGCTGCTTCATAAAACTAGCACCTCCACTTTTTCAGACTTTTCCCTAAATAAATTAACATCTGGACACCTGAAAGTATCTCCATTGCTTGCATTATTGAGCCTTTCATACCAATGAAGGTCCCCATGACCCTTGCCTCTGGGCTTGGGTTTGCCTCTGAGGACAGGGTTGATTATAGTTCTCTTTTTTTCATTTTTGTAGAACATTCATCTCTTTCAGGAGAGACATTCAATACATATTTTTTTTTTGTCACTGAGAAGTTATCTCAATATAAATGTATAGTTTCCTCCCCCAGACATCTTGCTTCATAGGAAGGAAATGAAGTTGTGATCCATTTTCTGCAAGTAAAATGTTACAAAATATTTGCAAGGAAATTTATAAAGCAAACAAAGTGAGAAGTAAAAACAAATTAAAAACACAAAATGAAATGCATTGGTTTCTGATAAATATCTACTCCAGTGGCTTACCCAACCCACTTAAGAAAGGGGTTTCAGAGATAAAAGTACAGATGCTAAAATCCTGTCGATCTCATATCTCTAAAGAAAAAAGCAAATGGTGGTGGTTATGGTGGTGGTTTGGTGGTGGTGGTGGATACAGTAGCGATGTGATGGGATATTGTCATAGAAGCTTACCAGTCTACTCTGAATGAAGCCTCCTTTTCTTTTGTGCAGGGAATTCTGACCAAAGCTTAATAGCATTAAGACAATCTTTGCACTGAAGTTAAGAAATGCTCTGACATTGTAAAAGTTAACTCCTCTGCACTCAGGTTCAATATACAAAAACTCTTTCCTCTATGAACCATATTTTCTAATATAAATTTGTGGGATTAAAACCTCCCCTGGCATCATAGCATGTCGCAGTAGCACCTCCATCTCTTTCTTTTATTCTTGGTTTGTACTGTAATAAGAAAAGGGGGGGCAGATTCAGGGATTCCTCATTTGGTTAGAGGAAGATTCACCTTGGGATATGGAGACCAATGGTTACATTCTACAGCAAGTCTATAGATCCAAAGATCTCTGCTCCTTTCTGCTAAGGAAAAGGTAAATTGCCTAGGAATTCAAGGAGACACCTTATTTGATTGGACAGAGCCAGCAAAGGGTAGAGGCTCCTGAAGCTACAGTAGTGTGCCTTGAACTGGTCATGATATAATTAGGAGTTAGTGGGGAATTATCAATTCTATTACAGAAACACATTCACAGAAGGTTGGAGTTAGAAGGAATTTTGATCATCTAGTCCAACCTATCCACAAGAGAAATCCCACTATTAAAATAATAATGATTGTACTGTCTCTTCCTATAGAAAGACCTCTAAGGAGAAGAAAGTCACCATCTCTCCAGGCATCCCATTCCACTGCCAAGTAGCTCTGTTAGTTTTTCCTGATATCAAGCATAACTTGGCATCTTAAAAACTTCCAGGATAGGCTCCTTATTCTGTTTAACTTCTCTTCTATATCACCATCTTTTCAAGCCTTTGGAAAATGACTACCATGTTCCTCCCAACCCTTGTCTTCTATGGAGTAAATGTTGTCAATTCTTTCATCTGATTCTCATGACATGGGTTCAAGGTACCGCATCATTCCAGCTGCCTTCTTCTATATCCTCTCCAGCTTATCAATGTGGATCTCTAACTGAGCATAATACTTTAACTGAAGTTTGACAAGGGTAAAGTGCCATGGGACTATTGCTTCTGTGTTCATGGAAACTGCTCTGCTGCAGATGGCATTAGCTACTGAAGAGGTGGAAATGCTGCACAATGGAAAGTATTGCACTTTGGGCAAGATCTGAGTTCAGAGCCTTCGTCAGGCACTAGCTATGTGGACAGTTCACTTAACTCTTCTCTCAGTCTCCTCCCTGGTAAAACTGGGATAACATCAACCCTAAATGATCAAATGAGAAGTTTAGTGCTTTGCAAATCTTAGTTATATGAATATTAGCTGTTGTTGTTGTATGATGCTGCTTATACGCATTGAGCCTGCAACCCATTTAAATTCTAAGATCTTTTTCAGATTCTATACTGATGAAGTTAATTTTTTTTATCCTTCCCAAGGTCAAAACTTGGCATGTGTTCCTACTGATTTCCATCTTCTGTTTAAAACAATGCTATAACTTGTCAAGGTCCTTTTTTAGTTGGCAAACCTGATGATTAGATCATCAGTGACCATTGAGTAAATGTCTTGCCTTTCCATTCTTTTTACCAAATTCTTTTTAATAATCCTAACTAGACTCTCCCAGAAAATAGTCAGGCTCCCTGACCTAGTCAACAGACTTTTCTTCCCTTTTTGTGCAAAACTAGACATTTATTCTTGTCCAGTCTTGAGGTATCTTGCCTATTTTCCATTGTCTTTCATATATTATTGACAGTGGTTCACTAATTACATCAGCCAGTCTCCAGGATCAAGACTAAAGGTGACCTGGAAAGGGGACATGAATTCAACAAGGTCCTCTCTCATCTCCTTTATCAGCTGTGTATCAGCTCTTTACTAGCTATCTTCCTCTTGTTACTTGTGATGCAAAGGTTATTCTGAGACTGCACAAATAATGGCAGATTATAACACAATTCTAAAACCTCTCCTCAGTATAATCTATGAGCTATTCTTAAAAGAGTCCTTTATTCCTTTTCATGGCTGTGCCTGCCTTGGGTCACAAATGGGGTGAGCTGAGACTTTAAAATCCTAATGCAAGTTGGATAATATTAGGATTTTCAAAAATATTGCTTTTGTCAACTGTCTAGGACAATAAGTTACTAATCTTTTCAGTCTTGGTTTAGTTCTGTGATGAATGAAACACCCAAGAGACAGAGTTTCTGGGTTATTAATAATCAATTTATTAATTAGACTACCAAATAATTAATAAATGGATGGGCAGTGGTCTCTCATTACCAAAGACAAAACCATGGAGATCTCTGAATGCTTAAATACCTTTGGAAAAGGAGGTGCCTCTGAAAGGTGAAAACCCCCAACTGGTGAACAATTAATGAGGGATGGGTATGTTAATGAGGAGGTGGTTTAAAAATCTTCAGTTCCTCCTGTTGAGAACATGATTTGACTATAAGCTACTTCCAACAATCTGAACAAAGGAAACCATCTCTACACAGACCACTGTGGTTTTTTTTTCTCCTTCATATAAGCTAGGTTCCCCTGGACTTTAAAGGTAGGCTGCATGGCATAGACTTACTTACTAGGAGCAAAAACACTGATTAGATTCTGTTTGTAAGGTCTTCTAGTTGGATGGCATCCTGCCCAAGAAAACAAAGGAAGTACTCAGAGGATTTGAGCAATCTCTTCTATCAACATTGTCCTTTAGAGACTGACTGAATGACTTGCAAGGTCTGGTCCATGAAAGAAGAAAAAGAAATGGAAAACCCTCAATCCTGACTTAATAATTGGTTTTTAATATAATAGAAAAAGAATTATTTCTGTCACTTTGTGGCACTTAACTTCAAGGATATATATGCAGATAGACTAATTTTGTGGATTTGACATCCAGCTCTATTTCATTCACAGTCAGTTATCCCCACTGTGAACTTTTTTTTTTTTCTGCCATCAAGATAGCAATAATGCTTCAACAGTGATTAAGTTCAACCTACAGAGTTAGCACAGCATTTTGGTAGTCTTGTTCTTTTGATGTCTTGTCTCCTTGTTTACCGTGCACAAAGGTTTCGTGATATTCCATCTAATGACTTGCTCCTTCATTGGGGAGGAGGAAAGTACCTGCTTGGAATCATGGTAGAAAAAGCCCCTGGAGTCAAAAGAGGAGTACAGAAAGGAATGATGGTATGGGTGGCCTGGGCACTTATTTAAAATGGAGGTTCTTAGAGGAACCAGCCAAACCGAAAAAGGGGGCCACAGGGCCTAATGTGCTTTCAGTTTGAGAAAGCTAGGGGCAGAGTAAAGGTCAGGGTGAAGAGGCTGCTGAGGCATAGCAGAGAAACACAGAAACTCAAGCTAGTTATTACTATGTGTTGGGAATAAAAAGACCTAAAACATGCTTTCAAGGAGTTCACATTCCAAGAAGAGAGACAACATGCACATAATCATCTACATACACGTACATACGATATAAATGGAAGTTAATCTTAGAAGGAAGTCACTAGTAGTGAAGGGGACCAGGTAAGGCATCTTTCAGAAAGGATTTGAGCTGATGCTTGAAAGAACCCAGGGATATGAGGAGTTAGAAGTATGAGGAAGGAGGATTGGAGTTATGAGGGACAGCCAGTACAAATGCATGGACTATCAGATGACTTTTCCTATGTGAGGAACAACAAATAAGCCAATATAGCTGGATTGTATAGTATGTGGAGGGGATTAAAGTATGAGAAGACTGGAAGTCCAAGGTGTAAGTGGAAATAGACTATGATAGCACATTTGTTTCTTCTCTATTCTTTTTTTTTTTTTTTTAAAGCAATTGGGGTTAAGTAACTTGCTCAGGGTTACACGGCCAGTCATTATTTATGTGTGGATGCTCATTTTCTGAGGCCGGATCCAATCCTTGGGTTGGCCCAACTCCGGGGCCAGCACTCTTACTGCACCACCTAGCCGCCCCTGTTTCTTCTCTATTCTGACCCTCTTTCTCAAGGGGTTATAAGCTCTCTACATATCACTCTTTTTCCTCTAGATCCATAGTTATTGAACCTAGCTAAAAATATCTGACAACAACATGCAAGCAGTGGAAAGCAATTTGAATCTTTCCCCTTGGTCACCTGGGTTATGTCTTCCTTCTCCTCTCTCCTCTTCCCCTCTTGGGGGAAACTATGAAAGTCTTTATTGACAACTGGCTCAAATAAACTTGTCCACATGTAGTCCCTTCAGGTTGACTGAAATAAACTTGCTTCATATAAATAAAAATTCTTAATTAGTAGGTAGGAGCGGGTCTCTCACAATACAGAGGCGCAATCTTTTGGGTTTCTGAGCAAAGACCTCCAACAGGTACTTTTACACTTGAGGATTCCTTTTCTTCTGACCTTCTGCAAAATTGACCAAGACAGAAATGCAGTGCTGGATTCTATTACTAACTGGCTCTGCTTGGTTGGTAGAACTTGGAGCTTATGCTGCCTAAACTACAGGAGCAGCTAGGTGGTGCGGTGGATAGTGCTGGGCCTGGAGCTGGGAAGATCTGACTTCAAATCCAGTGTCAGATTGCTGACTGTGTAAGCCTGGGAAAGTCACTTAACCTCAGTTTCCTCACCTGACAATGAGGTTAATAATATCACATAGCTAGCATAGTAAGTGCTACATAAATGATATTATTAAGTTCTGGCAGCTTAGGTAGCACCTCTGTCTACTTCATAATGAAGTACTGAGACACTGCTACAATACACAGAGCCCTGCATTTGGCATCAGGAAGACTTGGGTTCAAATTCTTTACCAAGTGACTTTGGGTATATCAGTTAACCTGTCCAAGCCTCAGTGTTCTCATCTGAAAAAAACAATGGGGTAAATAGAATCTACTTCTTAGGATAAAATGACATAACATATGCAAAGTGCTTTATAAAGGCTAGCTATCATTAATGATCTGTCTCATATTCCTTTTTGCCTGCCTGACAAGAAGATGGACTATTCCATGAGCTTACCCCAGTGGGAATCAACCTCCTGCTATAAGATGAGCTTGCTCCAAGGAGAAATTTAGGATTGAGTTGAATGCTCAGTTGTATAGAGGAAATGGGTAACTGGCTAAATGCCAGAATCCAGGTCTGCTTCCCACTCCTCTTCAGGTCTGGGTCTTATTCATTATTTTCACTATCCAGTTTCACATTAATCTGGGCCACAACTGTGTTTTATCAGTCATTTGGGTTTTGTGTGGATTATTAGATTCTTCCATTGAAGGGCTGGAGATTTCCTTAAGGAGGCTTTTCTGTAAGTCTATAGTTGGGTTCATCATCCACAAATGACAGTAGAGACAGGGACTTTGTAGTCAAGAAGGGATAGTTGTTCCTTTAGTACAAGATAGCCTTTATAATAGAGGTTGATGTATTTCATGAGCATATTTTCCTGGTTGAATAATGAGTGTGATTTGACAAATAACTATCAGGGATTTTCTCTTCTTCTCCACAATAATGATTAGTTTTGCCTAAAAAAGCAACAAAGTTGTCTTAGAAGATGAGTTGGCTGAGTCAACAGAGTTAAGAATCAATCAGATCCTGAGGGCATTAAAAATATCACTTCAAATTTAGAATTCTTGAGATGAAATGATTGACTGAAGATACACTAGGCACCACAACTTCTTCTGCTGATCATCTCCAGGCAGCAAGGGTGGGGGCTGAGAGGGAATGACTTTTCAGAGGATAAGTACCACTGTATGTGCAACAAGGGGTGCATATAAGTGCTATGTTAAGGACAAGTTGACTATTTGCTGACTATTCAGTAACTTGAGGGATTCATTTCATCCCCAAGTGGAGCCTGACCAGAATGCCAGTATTAGACCTCTGCTTAACATTGGCCAACCAAATATCAGGAAATAAGGTCATTGTGTAATCAAGTTAGGATAGCTCCATTACTTTGCTTGCCTCAAAGTTAATACTTGAACATTGAAGGAAACAGATGAGGTAAAGGTTAAGGAAAAGGACAGGTATCTTTCTGTGTAGATTTTCTTTGTTGCTGAATTTTCTTATGTCAGTAATGTTTTCTCATAATATAGAAGCTGGACTAGACACATCACTGATATTATACAGGATTCAAAGAAAGGCTCTAAGGAATAGTAACTGATTGGCCGGTAAGGAGGCAATCTCCAGATAAGATAGCTGGGTTGTTTGAGACGTATGAGGGGGCCAGGAAGGTGATGAGATGAATCTAGCTCAGACTCACTCTGCGTCAGATTTTTCTGACTGGTTTGTCCAATACAAGTGTCACAAATACTTAGGCTCCTTAAGAATCTACCCATTATGGTGAATCTTTGACAAACTTTGTTTTTCTGTGAGAGAAGGCTTGAGTTAAACTCATTTGGCAGGACCTGGCGTGTTGTATTTTGGGGTCTTGAGCACCCCTACAGCCCCAAACCTCAACATTTATGGTTCCCTGACCAGGAAACATTGCTAATCTCAAATTCTTGTCCAGTCAGGACTGGAAGGTACGTAAGCCTCCCCCCTCCCTATCCCCTTTCTTGCTCTCCAAGTACTTTGGAGGTACTTTTCAGGCCTGATCTCTCAGGTCCCATTAAGTCAGACAGCTAGGAGGCTGTCTCATACTCATCCTGATTCTCTCTGGTTCTTGGTCCAGTGGTTATGTTAGAGACCATGGACCTGGGCACAGCTTCTGAAGCATAGAGAGCAAGGACAGATGCCCCATCTGGAAGTGTTAGGTCTGATCCTTTTAATTCTCTCAGTGCTAGGGAATTGGGAAAACTTCAGGTACTTTTTGTGGTTGTTTCTTTTTTGGTTTTGTTTTGTTTGTTTTTGAGACTTACTCCCAGATCTTCCTTTATGGAGGAAGGAATTTCTAGCCCCTATGCCTATAATGGGTCAATCTTTTTAATTCAAAAGTTTGCCTTTGGGTTGTCTTTTAAAACATTGGGAAAAATTTAGTTTCTCTAAAGTATTTTAAAAGAAAAAGCTGGTCTTCTTTTGCAACACTTTTTGACCTCAACAAGCAGGAAGATTCAATCAAAGTTCAAGGGGTTTCCCAGAGCCTGTACCCCATCAGTTTCTATCTTTTGTTTGTGAGTTTACAGTTTTGGAGATGGAACCAGAAAAGGGGTTTCTTTCTCAGTAAAAATGACAAGGTTTTTTTTTCCTTTTAGTGGAAGTTTAGCAACTGGTGAGGCTAATTAAGATAAGTACTCACTTGGTAAAAAGAATTTTTTATTAGAAGAGGAAACCCCCCAAATTATATGAATTCAGATGTAACTGGATCCCAAAGCTAAAGTTTGTAGATTATGTTTAGTTTGGGTCTAGAGAACGTTCTTTCCTTTCCCTCTTTCCCCAGTATATCTGACATCAGGGAAATGAGTTTAAAATTGCAAACATAATTTTTTTTATCTTTTAGGACATGTTGATCAGGGCTTTTCTATCATAGCCTCAAATGAAATCACTTTAGGATTTAGGTAATTTATGTGTAAAATGTATATTACCATTGTAAAAGCAGTTTTTATAAGTAATATTGGTGAAAGGTGTGAGAAAAATATAGCTCTCTTGGTCTGTAAATTAAAGTGTTAACCCTCTCCAGATTTTAAAAGGTGAAAAGTAGCAGGAAAGAAAGGAGAATGAATATGACTTTTAATATGGAAAACTGTTTCTGTTGTTAAATAGGGAGCAATATTGACTTACTTATTCCAAGCAATTTAATGATCCAAGATAATTCTGAGAAATTTATGGAAGAAAAATGACCTCTCTCTCCAGAGAAAGAATTTATGGAGCCTGAATGCAGATCAAAGCATACTTTTTTTAAACTTATATTTTTCTTGGCTTTGGGGGCTCTTTGTTTTCTTTCATAACATCACTAACATGAAAATATGTTTTGCATGACTTCAAATATATAACCTATATCAAATTATCTGCCTTCTTAAGGAGGGTTGGGGAGAGAGGAAAGGAAGTGTATTTGGAACTCAAAATTTTCAAAAAGGATGTCAGATATTCTTTCTACTTGTAATTATGAAAAACAAAATATTAAATATTTTAAAAGATATTTTTACATATGGAGAGGATTCAAAAAAGATGGCAGAATAAGGCAGGAAATTGCCTAGCTCTTCCACATTTCCCCACAAATAATTTAAAATAATGCTTCAAAGGGTATTTTAGAGTGACAGAAATAATTAAAAGTTGGGATAAAGTGGTACTCCAGTCTAAAACAATTTAGGAGGATGTTAGGAATGACCTGGCCCCCTGGGGTGGTAGTCTGGCCTGATTGAAGTGCAGATACTTTTGGGAAGATATCACCAAATCAACAAAGGACAAGCCCTGGGGCAACTGTGCCCCACAGGCACTGTAGGGGTCAAATAGCTGATCAGAGGAAGATTATAGAGCTCACCAACAATGTTGGATGAGGGATCTAGATTCACTGACTGACCAGATACAGTCTTAGCCTATGGCTATGGGTGAGGAAGAGCAAGCAAATGCTGGTAAGTGTGGTCACAGAGGGGTGGGGGTCCCACTAGCTATGGTCACTCAAAGAAAAGTGGAAAACCTGGTTTGGGTTGCAGGGTGGAGGGGTGAATTGAAATTTGCAGCCAACTGAGGAACTATTTCCAGTGACAGCATTGCTGGGGTTCCTGGTCATCGATCAATGTTAGAGAGGAGTACCTTAGGTGAGGCCCCCAGATAGAGCTCAGAATATAACAGCATGAAGAACCTGAAACATGAGACATTATTGGGTTTAGATCCTGACTGTAACATAAAAATTTGCAGTCAAAATATAAGCTGGTAAATAAATGATTAAATAAAAGAGAAAGGTCTGACCATAGATAGCTGCTCTGCTGAAAGAGAAGATGTGGGCTCAAATTCAGAAGAAGACAGTGAAATCAAAACAGCTACTTCTACTTCAAAGAAAACATGTCAAATGGTCACAAGCCCAGAAAGAGTTCTTGGAAGAACTTTAAAAGGACTTTAAAAATCAAGTAAGAGGAGCAACTAGGCAGCATTACAGATAGAGCACCAGCCCTGGAGTCAAGAGGACCTGAATTCAAATCCAGCCTCAGAATATAATTAGCTGTGTGACCTAGGCCAGGTCACTTAGCCCTGATTGTCTCTAAAATAATTCAAATAAGAGAAGTTGAGGAAAAAAATCAGGGAAAAAGGAAGAGTAATTCGAGAAGATGAAGATAATTATGAAAAGAAAGTGAGCCCATTGGAAAAAGAGATCCAAAACCATATTGAAGAAAATAACTCCTTAAAAAAATTAGATTTAGGCAAAGGAAAGCTAATGACTTCCTAAGACAGTAAGAAATAATAAAACAAAATCAAAAGAATGAAAAATAGGAGAACATGAAGCATCTCATTAGAAAAACAACTGACAGGGGCGGCTAGGTGGCGCAATGAGGTGGAGTCAGAAGGACCTGAGTTCGGATCCGGCCTCAGACACTTAACCTACACAAACAAAAACCTAGCTGTGTGACCTTGGGCAAGTTACTTAACCCCAATTGCCCTCCAAAAAGCAAAAAAAAAGAAAAGAAAAGAAAAACAACTGACCTGGAGAACAGATCAAGGAGAGGCAATGCAAGAATCACTGGACTAACTGAAAGTTATGATTTTTTTTAAAAAGTCTAGATACCATACTTAAATAAATTATTAAGGACAATTGCCCTGATATTTTAGACTTGAAGGGTAAAATAGAAATTGAAAAATTCCACTGATCACTACCTGAAAGAAATCCCAAGACAAAAATTCACAGGAACAGCATAGCTAAGTTTCAAAGCTCCTAGGTCAAGAAGAAAATAATATAAGCAACAAGAAAGATACCGTTTAAATACTGTGGAGCTATGGTCAGGATAACATAAGATTTCACAGAAGTACATTAGAAACCCAAAGGGCATGGAACAATGATGTTCTGAATAGCAAAGGAACTGTGTTTGCACCAAAAATAAATTTCCCAACAAAGCTAAGTATAATCTTGCATAGGGGAAAAAAAACAACTTAATAAATTAAAGGACTTCCAGGTATTCTTGAGTGGAAAATTTGACTTAAAAGATCCAAGAGAAACATAAGAAGGCAAACAGGAAAGACTAATTATAAGGAATTTAATAAGATCAAACTATCTACTTCTTATATGGGAAAATTTTATCTGTAACTCTCAAGAATTTTATCATTGCTAAGGGAGTTTGAAAAAACACACATAGACAGAGTTCTTGGGGTTGAGTTGAGTGTGATAGGATGATCCTAAAAATATAATTGAATAGGGAGAGGTAAAATGGAGCAATTATTTCATACAAATGAGGAGCAAACGAAAGAACTTTACCTTGACATTTCGGGGAACCTCAAACCACATCATTTTGGTGGCTCCATATGGGGCACTGCTAGACCTCCTGAAGTCCTACAGTCAAGACCAGAAGGTGCCTAAACCTCTTTCTCTATCCCTTTTTTGCTCTGCAGTTGGGGATACTCTCTAAGCACCTGGGAAGAGTTGGAGGCACTTTTGAGCCTGTCTCAGGCTCAGGTTGGATCAGATGGTTCAGCTGGATGTGATTGGGACTCAGGTACACCTTCTGCTGCATAGGGACACCTTATCTGCAAGCTTATGCCCAATCCTCTTCTTTCGCTAGGACTCTAGGGACTTGAGTTGATGGTGCTTTTTGAATTCCCGAGATTTATAGACAAAGTCTTCTCTTCAGGTCATGCAGGATCCTCCTTCTCTTCAGGTTTCATGGCTGGACTCCCAGTCCCCTTGTCCGTGCCTGCCAGTTCCTCCTTCTCTACCGGCTTCATGACCACTGGATCTTCCTTCTCAGCCCTATCCTCTAGTCCCTCCCTACAGAGGATTGGAACTTCCCCAGGATTTTCCCCTACTTTAAAAAAAAAGAAAGCCTTGTGCCTGACCTCAGTACTATCTAGAGGACCAGAAAAAATGATTTGTGCAGGGGATTTCTGACAAGTCTCTCTGAGCTTTTGGATTTTCCCCATCATTGTCTGCATCACCCTGTCCGTAATGTTAATCTGTTCTGTGTTTGTCTCTGTGGGGTACGAGTGAGCATCTGTGTGTAATCTAACACCTTGTAAGGTTTAAAATGCAGCCAGCCAGAAAGAGAAGCCTCTAAGGGCTGTAGCTGGACATTATTGGAATGCCTCTTTCTCTCCCCTTCTCTCTCCCTCTTAGCAGCCTCAGAAGAGTGGGGGGACAAGAAAGAGAACAAAAATACTTTACCTAGGGATTGATAAAGACAAATAGAGGAGGGTAAGAGAAATACCAGATCAGCACTGGAAAGAAATGAGATATGTGCAGTTTTAAAAGGGCTTTAAAGTCCACCAGAAAGATAAGTAGATAGAAGATAAGGCAAAAAGGCTTAAGCATATAGGAATGAGAAAGGCATGGGTAGAAAGGAAGGCATCTATTTCCACGAACAGTGTGAGCAGTGGGTTTTGGAGTAAACATTTTCAAAACTTTTGGAAAGAAAAATGTTGATTAAAAACTCTGTGTCTGTGTCTCTCTCTGTCTCTGTCTGTCTGTCTCTTTCTCTTTCTCCATTAGAACTCTAGCCAAATTCTGAATATGGAGAGACATTGAAGGAAAAAAGAAAGGGGGAAGATTTTCCCTTCAGATTTAAAAAAAAAAAATCATTCTTATATAAAGAGAAGTTTTTGTGTAATGTGACTCCCACTAGGCAGTCTTCTGCAAAATTCGGCTTATAACGTCTTAAAAAGAGACACCTTAACACGAAACCCTGAGCTCTACAGTACTGGGGAGAAGGGACTAGGCACCAATTGGATCTTTTCCCAGAGGTCCAGACTCATTTGTCTGGCAGGTTACAAAGGTCAAAATAAATTTCTTAAGACTCTTCTCCCTGTAGGCCCCAGCTCTAACCAGGCTGAGGCTACAGCAAAAAGTTAGAACAGCTAAAAACATCTTAGCAGATTCTGGAGGTTTTGAGATTGAGCATTAAGGAGTTTGGAATCACTTCCTTACAATCCCAGTCACTCCCTTCCCAAGAGGGTATCCCTCAGTCAAGAGGGGATTGCAAACAGCCCTGGAGAGGGGGGAGAGGCAGCAGGGCAGCAGCTACAGTGGGGTCACCACTGGCAACAGCTCTGTCACCAGGGCACCCTGTAGCCTACCCAGAAACCCTGGAAGTATCATGCAGGTTCATTGCATCATGTGCATGTGCACCTCACCCCTTCCCAGTAACTGCAAGCAGCATCTGTAGCTATGAGGAGAAAGGAAAGTGTGATGGGTCAAGGCAGTATGAGGTAAGAAGCCAGTCTTGGCACTTGGTAAGCCCACTCTTAAAGTTGTAGTTTCTTTCTTTTTTTTTTTTTTTGCTTTTTTTTTGGAGGGCAATTGGGGTTCAGTGACTTGCCCAAGGTCACACAGCTAGTTTTGTGTTAAGTGATTTGAACTCAGGTCCTCCTGACTCCAGGGAGGGTGTTCTATTCACTGTGCCACCTAGCCTCCCCAGAAAGTTGTAGTTTCAACATGTTAAAGATGAGATGTCAAATTTCTCTGTAAAATAATTTGGAAATGCATTCAATATGATTGAAGTCATCTGATTGGTAATGGGTTTGCTTCAAGTTTCAAACTGGTAAACTATTATATCAGTTATATTAAGCAACTTTTCATAACTTGGATGTTATTAGAGTATGAAATGAGAGAAATTAAAGAATAGAAAAATTGTTTCCCTATTAACCCTCTTTTACAATGTTTTGTAACTGCTTATAATGTTAAGGCATTTGGAGATCTTTCCTGTCCCTTAATAGGCCTATGTGACTTGCTTTGAGCTCTGACCCAGTTCACATGGAGCTTGAGTCACATGCAGCTCAATGTGTTCATTGTATGGGAGAAGCTTCCAAAGAAGGAGAGAGAGGGAAAGCAGAGAGCACAGAGCAGAGAGCCAGGCAGAGCTAAGAGAGAGGGAAGCAAGCTGTGAGTGGGAGGATTTGGCCCAAGGAGCAGAGAGAGAGAAGCAACTTGAGTGGGAGGAGAGAGGAATCTTGCCTAGGGGAACCTGTTTGTGGCAAGGTGTAACAGAAAGAAGGTTTAAGATGTTGGGGCTCCCTGGATTAGTGATAAATACCCTATTAAATCTTACCTTCTGGTATCCTAATAATATTCCAAATAACTATTTTGGCTTTGTCTTTGAGGAAGAGAGTTTATTATATTTTGTGAATCTACCGTGGAAATATACATGCATATTCATAATGGTTGCTATGGGCATTCCACTGGCATTTCACTGCCATCTAGAAACTGGGTATTTTCACCTTATCCTATATTTAAGAGGAAGTTGCTGCTAAAACTATTTGTCTTTCATTTGTGAAAATTACAAGATTGTTAACTATTTGGATTATTTTTAATGCTGAAATCTAAAACTGGTAATTGATTACTCTGTGTGTGTGTGTGTGTGTGTGTGTGTGTGTGTGTGTGTGTGTGTGTGTATGTAGAAAGGAGGAAATGAGGTGAAAGGCTTATTGGGATTGGTTCTGCCCATTCAGAGCAGTCCTCAGGACTAATCAAAAGGTACAACCCATAGCACCTCTAAGGATAGATGGGGTGGATAGGCATCTCCTCTGGAGTACCTATTGATCCCCCTTATTTTGTAGACTTGCCAAAGACCTTGTTTGGGTTATGGAGTTCCTAAGCAATGAACTTAGCTTGCTGAGAATTTGGAAGTATATAGAAATGATCTCTAACTATTGGCTTTTACACCAGGACAAATTTAAATTTGAGATGTAAGTCCTGGTAGATTTTTCCCCAAGCTGTGACTATGGAAATTTGCTGTTTGAGGTAAAAACTCTTGGGACAGTAACTGATTTTATTTTGAGTTGTCTGATGGATTATAATAATCCATCAATAATCTGTAGTCAATAATCTACCATCTGAGAGAAATGCCACAAGCTATTCAGAGAGAATGTGATAGAAGTGAAGGTCTGCATCTGGAAAAGCCCAGAGGATACTCTTAGCCTCAGCCTAAGGTGCTATCCTCCTCGATGGAATCCTAATAAAGCTGCTCCCAATCCCAATATTCTAACTTCATTATAGGCCCAGCCCCACTGAACAGCAGCCCCACTGTACCCACCTAGCACATGTCCCCCTGCCACCCCCTCACCCCCCTGCCAATGTCCTAACTTCTTTATATATGCCTCACTGACTACTGGAACAACAGATGTGTCCCTGAACTCTTAGTTCCCACAGAAATAGCAGGTGTGTCCATGTGATAGGAACCTCTACAAAGTCACTGCCCCCAGACCCATTCCCACAGAAACATGTGTGTTCTTGCATTCAATCACAGTCAAATCATCCATCTAGCCCAAGACAGGACCACAATACCTAACTGTCTATCTTGACAAGACAGGACCACAATAGCTAGCCAACTGGAGGGCAGCATGACCAGAATATTTAACCACTGAACCATATATAGGACCCCTCTTCCATTACCTAATCCCTTAACAAACCCCTCCTGCCTTTTAATATTCATGATTTATATTATGTAATTGCATCTTTACCCTATAAAAGTCCATTTTGCTTTCTTTGAAGTTGCTGGTTCCTTTTGGAATTTAGCCTGCTTCATGAGAGGCATCAATTTAAATAAATGCCTATACTTGGATTAGAGGTGGTCTGACTCTGAATTCTTTGAGACGGTTCTACTGCAACACATCATGAAACCACAACAGTTTTTGGCATCCCTGGGTTTAAACCACAACACTCCTGGCTCAGTTTCCCCATTGTATTCTTTGAAAAGGAATGTTTCCTACCTGGCTATTCCTAAGTCTGGATATGAGGTGAAATTGTTACTCTGATCTGAGTTCAAAGAGAATTAGGTTTCTTCCTGTCATACTTGGTATACTTATGTTCCCATTTTATCCTTTTATAGCAAATTTCTATAATCAGAGCAAATGGTCAGTAAGATATTGACTACAATGTGAGTATGTGAGATCTTGCTGTTTTGACCTGAATGTGTAGTCATTCCATATCCCAAACAATTGGGTAAATTAGTACTCTGGCTTGTCATCTGCCCTCTTGCATAGTTATGTGCATCATCCCATCAACTAAGGTTGGAATAATAAAATGCATGTTTAAGGTCTAAGCTATTCAGTCTAAAATTATATTCTTTTCTATATCCTAAACAACTTAGTAATTTGGTATTGCTATTAATTACTGAAAATGGTGTAAAGGTCAACCTCCTAAAAGCAAATTCATTTCTATAACTATTGTGACAAATGATTAAAACTTTTGTTTTCACAGAAATTATGTAATACATGAAATGAAATTTGGGGGATCCATACATACCAGAAAGTCTTTTGAGTTGCAGCAAACATAGGAAAATAAATTGATTGTAGAAGGAAGCAGTGGGAGATATTAGTTAAACATTATCACTTATCAGGCTAATCGGCATACCTAAGAGAATTTCTCTGCCTATGACTATTAAGGGTGAGACATTTAAACAGGGACACTATCAACTAGATTAGTACAAGATTATCTTCTATCAGAAGAGGGAAATTGAGAGATAAATGGAGAAATTTGTTTCCATAAGTTCAAAATAACAGTCAGCAGAATAGGAGACATAACAAAGGAAGTATGTCTCGGAAGATAACAAACAGAGAAGGATCCAATTTGAGGTTAGAAATCAGCTAAGTAGAGTAAAAGTTAAGTCTTGCTTGGAATGCTAGTGAGTAATAAGCTTATGAATATTAATTCTAATCCTCTGGGGGGACTAAAGTTTCATTTTAATGGTCATATAATGCATGTAGCAAGAGAGAGAACATAACAAGGAGAAGTGTGTAATAGGCACACTGGCTGGGAATTTATAGGCATTGCAGTGAAGAGAGTATTATCTTCAAAGGATGAGGAGGCTGGCCCCTTTAATTTTAACAGCCTTGTGTATTGGGGTGAATGCTCTCTCTGCCAGACCACAGAGACCCAAGGCTAATTGAAAAGGTGGGGTGAGTGGAAAAGTGTAAACTGGGCACAGAAACCATGGCCACTGCATAAGCTCATATATGGGGCAAGATAAAAAAATGGACTATTGAAGTATTGCCTTGTCAGTGGGGGAGACATCCTATAGAGTCTAGGGTTAAGCAAATATCAGTGTGTTCTAGGACCGTGAGAGGGTGGAAGACATCCACACAGAAGTATAAAAAGGATTTACACAAAGAAACTTGTCAGGAATAGACAAGTAATAAATAGAAACAAGAAACTCTAGGGGAGAAGAAGTAGGATGGGGAATCAGAAAAGTAAGGTGACAAAAAAGGAGAAAGGAAGTTCTCTGGGAAACATTCCTCCAAAATAGTTCCTTAGGGAGGATGTGGAAAATCCAAGCACATCAGTGGTGCTGGGAGGGGAGGGGGGCAGAGATCTAGAAGGGACTCAAGGATATCTTTTGTAAATTGGCTAGGAGTCAGTCAGAGTTGATTGGTATGTGACAACTCTGAGTTTTTGTTGTTGTGGTGGTTTTTCAGTTTATCTTCTAAAAGCCAACAAGAAAATGATATTTGTGTGCATTTTGTCTTGTTAAGTGTCTAATTTGTGCTGAGAATTTCTAACAAGTCTCTCTGAGCTTTTGGATTCTCCCTGTCATTATCTGTAACACTCTGTATCTATTCTGTGTTTGTCTCTTTGTGTATAATCTGACACCTTTTAAGGTTTAAAATTTAGCCAGCCAGCAAGAGTAGCCTCCAGGTGCAGCTGGATTTTCCTTGGAATGCTGCTATCTTGGTGTCTCTCCCACTCCCTCCCTCCATGATTGCAGCAACATCAGAGGAGCTGGGGGGTGAGGTGGGGGGGGGAGGGAAAGAGAGAGAAAGAAAATACCTTACTGTTTAGGTTATATGATGGTTAAAGGCAAGTTGAAGAGGGTAAGAGAAGTGTCAGGTTAGCATCAGAAAGAAATAAGATAGGGGCAGCTAGGTGGCGCAGTGAATAGAGCGCCGGCCCTGGAATCAGAAGGCCCCGAGTTCGGAGCCGGCCTCGGACACTTAATCCGCACAAACAAAAACCTAGCCGTGTAACCTTGGGCAAGTTACTTAACCCTAATTGCCCTAAAGGGGCGGCTAGGTGGTGCAGTGAGTAAGAGCGCCGGCCTAGGAGTTTGGATGACCCAAGATCAGATCCGGCCTCAGAAAATGAGCACCCACGCATAAAATCAAATGACTAGCCGTGTAACCTTGAGCAAGTTACTTAACCCCAAATTGCTTTAAAAAAAAAAAAAGAAAGAAAGAAATAAGATATGTGCAATTTTAAAGGGACTTTAATCAAAGTCAACCAGAGTGATAAGTAGGTAGAAGGAAAGGCAAGAAAGTTTAAGCACATAGGAAGGAGAGAAGTATGGGTAGAAAGGACTTTTGAGTTTGATTTGATTTTATTTTCTCAGTCAGGCTGTTGACTATCATTTCATAATTTTCTTGCGTTTTTCTCATTTCTCTTTCCAATTTTTCCTCCACTTCTCTTATCTGCTTCTTAAGGTCCTTTATGGCTTGTAACCAGCTTGTATTTTTCTTGGAAGCTTTTGGTGCAGGAGTTCTGACTTCACTGTCTTCCTCCTGTTCCATGCTTTGATCCTTTTTGTCCCCAAAATAGGAGTCTAATATTGGAGTCTTCTGTTTGTTTTGCTTCTTTTGCCTGGTCATGTTGCCACTCAATTACTTGACTTTGGGGCTTTTTGCCACAGTAGGACTCTGCCACCAGACAGGGGAGCTTCCATCCCAAATGCTGGGGTTTTCTCAGCTGCTGGAGGTATTAATTGGGTGCCCTCTCTGAAGCCTCCACACACCCCAGCAAGCTGGTCACACACCCCAGGAACTCCACCCTAGACTGTACTCCAGATCTAAGCAGGTTAAAGCAAGAGCAATTACCCCTCAGACAGGTCACTTGTTCCCCCTACAGTCTGCAGGCCAGGAGCTGAAGCTGCTGTGTGGCTGTGGCTTCTTGCCTCAGGGTGAAGAGGCCAACACACTCCCAACTAGTAGGTCCAAAGTCCATACTGCACTGACCTCTCACTTTGTCCTTAGCATCTATGTGTTGATAATTCTGGAAAGAGCCACAGCTGCTGGTGTTCTGAAGTCCCTCTAGCCAACTGCTGGTCAGGCCCGCACTGGGGCTAAAACCTCTGGTTCACATGGGGCTGGGGTTACAGTGCTGTACTGGCAGATTCCTGCCTGGCTGCCAGGCTGTCCTCAGTGGGAGGTTAGTTTCTTTGTGTCATTTTGTGGGTTCTGTAGCTCCAAAGTTTGTTCAGAGTCCCCTTTTACAAAAATCGGGGAAGGTCTTAAGTTTGATTTTAAGTAGAAAGGTTGAGAATGAGAATTGGTAGCCTGATTTGAAAGCCAATAGGACAAAGTTATGGAAAGTTATAATGAATTAAGTCCATTCACCTTTCAGGATGGATCTGTGGGAGGGTTTTATTGAATCTAATATGGGTATTGATTGGTCATTATGATTTGTGATTATTACTGTTCTATTAATTATCAAGCTCCAGAGGTGTCTGCCTGGAGGAGAAGGGAAGCTGACCATACCCTGTCAGAATTGATTCAAATTCCTTAGGCCTGGGCTAAACTCTTTAGTTAATCTGATTCAAACTGTTTGTAAAACTTTATTCAGAGCTGGGAATATACAGCCATGTGTCTTTTTTTTTCTCTTTTGGAGGGCAATTGGGGTTAAGTAACTTGCCCAAGGTTACATGGCTAGGTTTTTTTTTGTTCGTGTTAAGTGTCTGAGGCCAGATCCGAACTCAGGTCCTTCTGATTCCAGGGCTGACACTCTACTCACTGCACTACCTAGCCGCCCTAGCCATGTGTCTTTTTATGGGAATATATGAATTTTTGGATAATATTTCTTTTTAAAGGATTGAGAGTATTGGACTTTAAAATTTATATATACATATATAATATATGTATGTATATGTATGTGTATGTGTGTATGTATATATGTATGTATACATAAATACACATACACATGTGTATGCACATGTATATATTTAAATTCAAATGTTTATATACTGTTATTAGGCATTAAGAAATCTATTAACTGTATAGCCCCAGGAAAATTCTATTTGCCTCAGTAAGAAAATGGTTGTGGAATCCACTTTCCAAGGATATTATGGGGATTACATGATGGCAAAGTGCTTGGCCCGCTGCTTGGCATAAAACAAATGCTATCTGAATGTTAACTGTTTAAGTTAAATATCATTGCTTCATATTTGGTAATTTTATATGAGTTTTCTTAGATGTGAAGTTTATACCAGTGGTGATGAGATTAACAATTTTCTGTGAAAAGCAATTTGGAAGTACATCCAACTAAATTAAGGTCACCAGATTGGCAACTAATTGGTTTTGGTTTCAAATTTAAATATATGATAATTGTTTATGGTATTTTTGTATTTCTAAATTTTCTTTTATTGTGTAATTTGGTCAGTAATTGTGTCATCTGTGTTGTCAGAAAAGCAATTTCTCTTATAATCTAAATTTTGTTAGATTAAGAATTGTACTCTCAGAAAAAAATGATGATGAATAGGTTAGGAAGCCGTTGTCATTCTATTTGACCATGTGTTTTTGAAATACTGTAGTTTAAGAAATCATAAACTTCCAAGTTTTGTCTTTATTTAAAAGGAAGTTTCAGTTAAAATTATTTTGCCATCACTTATGAAATTTGTTAAGATTGTTAATTAAGCTATTTGGAGTTATTGTTTAAACCAAGTATTTACAAAAGTATGTTTGTGAAAAGAAACATGGTGATTATGCAAAGAAAAGACCTTGTAAAATTTCCTTTTGTAAGTTTTGTCAATTATGTGCAAGACGTTTTGTGACCTCAGAATTTAAGAATTTTGTGGTATTTAGGAACTAATAACATTAGGATAAATTGTAAGTTGTTTCTTTTTTTTTTTTTAAGAAAGGGAAATAATGGGGCAGCTAGGTGGCTCAGTGAATAGAGTACTGGCCCTGGAGTCAGGAGGACCTGAGTTAAAAATCTGGCCTCAGACACTTAATACTTACTAGCCATTTGACCTTGGGCAAGTCACTTAACTTCAACTGCCCTGCCCTTCCCCCTCCAAAAAAAAAAAAAAGAAATATTTTCATGAAGAAATGTTTTGAGAAATCTTTCATGTGATTTTTAGGTGGTCTACTAAATTTCTATTTGCAAGTTAATTTGTTGCAGTAATTTGATATTGACAACAATTTTGTCCAAATCTACTGTGAATTTTCTAAGTTACATTCCTAGGTAGTGTTTTTGAAGTGCCAGTTGGGAGAGCTGGTTCAGATATGAAAGAATTCATTTAGATGATTTTCTCTCAGCCATTCATTGGGAGCTGCAAAAACAGTGTGGGTATCTGGCAAGAAGGCTAGGTGAGACCCCAGTATTTGGATAGTTATGCTTATACAGAGGTTTTAGAATAGTAAAGTGGTTTTAGAGGTTTTGTGGGGGGAAGATTAGGGGCAGGATGAGGAAGATAGATGACAGAATAGGAGACACAAGATAAGGGAGACAATGGGAATTTTATGATCCAGGAGGGGAACAGGGGGAAGAGTTTTATGGTATTTCAAGATTGGGGGGGAGTCAAGAAGGTATGCCAGAGGATAACAAATAGCCCAGGGTTTTTCTATTAATCCCTCTCACCCAAGATCATTTTAGGAAGAGAGAATTTTACCTTCCCCCACCTGGCAAAAGGAAGTAGGTGGAGGGACCACAGGCAGAAAAGCCTGCCAATTCAGTGTCTGCATTTAGGGTAAGACAGTCCATCCTTTTATCAATCATTTTTTTATGATATGGAAATGCATTTAATGTTATTTGAAGTTTATTGTTTATGTTATAGTTAGAGCAATTTGATTATACTGTTGTTTACTATTTTAATGCTAAAACCTAAAATTAATTGATTACTGTGCATTAAAAGGAGAGGATTGGGTAAAAGCCTTATCCATATTGGTTCTGCCCATTCAGAACAGTCCTTCTGTATGCATGGGGGTTGGCAGGCAGCGGCACCAGTATCAGCCCCTCCCTGGAGTCCATTTCAGTTCTTATTTTGTAAACTTGCCAAGGACCCTGGAAACTGAGCAAGATTATCAGCCCCAGGAAAAAGAATTTGTTTGGTTTACAGAAGTTCCCAAATAATGAATTTGGCTTGCTGAGAATTTGCAAGTTTCTGTACAATAGATAGAAAGGATTTCTTTTTTTTTTTGGAGGGCAATTGGGGTTAAGTAACTTGCCCAAGGTCACATGGCTAGGTTTTTGTTTGTGTGTGCATTAAGTGTCTGAGACCGGATCCGAACTCAGGTCCTTCTGACTCCAGGGCCGACGCTCTACTCACTGCGCCCCCTAGCCGCCCCTTAGAAAGGATTTCTAATAATTGTTTTTTAAACCAGGACAAGTTTAAATTTGAGAAGGAAAAGATGTAAAATGGAATCCCTTATATATGTGAGTCCTGGTTAATCTTTATTGCTTATTGCAATTCAATGAGAGTAAAAATAACTGTATCTGGCTCTAAGCTGTGATTAGTGAAACTTGTTGTTTAAGGTAAAAGGCTCTTGGGACCATAGCTAATTTTATTTGGAGTCTGAATTTGGATATAGTTGTCTGCATTCAATCAGTATCTGAGAGAAATGCTACAAGTTACTTAGAGAGAATGTGATCCTATACTGTTTTTTTTTAATTTTTTTATTTAAACAAGGAGAATTCTTTCATATGGAAAGAGCTAATACAATCACATATTTGAAAGGAGAAACAATAAGTACTGAAACAGAGGGAAAGGGCAAGAGAGTGCCACCAGTGGCCTGGTGATTCCGTGATTCTAGTTTCCCATCCAAGTTAAAATAGTTTCCAAAAAATAATATATACAGGGTGGCTAGGAGGCGCAGTGAGTAGAGCCTCGGCCCTGGAGTCAGAAGTACCTGAGTTCGGATCTGGCCTCAGACACTTAATGTACACACAAACAAAAACCTAGCTGTATGACCTTGGGCAAGTTACTTAACCCCAATTGCCCTCAAAAAAAAAAATAATATATAAACAGGTTGCACATTACACTTTTATCCATTGTCTGCCCTTTCAAATATCTGGTCTACATGAAAAGACAAAGAGAGGAAAGGCCAAAAAACCCCAAAAAACCCAAACAAAATCTTTTACTATACAGGGCATGAGGTTAAAAAGCTTTAAGGAGTACAATAACCCCAATTGAAAACAATGAATGTCATCATAGAGCCTAAATGGGTTTACACTAACAGGTGCCTCCACATGCTAAGGTGGATATAAGCCACTACTACCATTTCCAGGGCCACCATAATAGGGTGGATGAGGGAATTAGGGGAAATGAGGCAACCCTCAGATGATCTGTTGAGCCAGGGAAATAACCATAGCCATATACACTGGCAGCAACAGTAGGAACAGCTGACTGGGTGACCACCAGATTTTTACATACAACACAGATTTATGTTAATGTTCTGAATCACAAGGAATTATTACAATCCCAAACTAATCCACTTGTCCTTGGGTCATACTAATGAGTTGGGAGGGATCCTATACTGTTAATAGGTAGAGGTCTGCATCTGGGAAAAAGCCAAGAGGACAATCAGCCTCAATCTAGGATGGGATCCTCCTGCCTCAGTTTCCCCATTGTGTTCCTTTGAAAAGGAATGTTTTTCACCTCATTATTCCTGAGTCTGGTTATGAGATGGAACTCATACTACATGGTTGGAGAATTATGACTCTTACCTGAATTCAAACACAGCCAAAGATGTTTTATCTTGTCATATTTGGTATGTCACATGTCCCTGCTTTTTCTTCCTTCTATAAAAAATGTCTATGATCAGAGAAAGTGGTCGGTAAAGGATACAAACAAAATGTTATAGACAACAAAGGATACAAACAATATAGACAACAAACTATAGATAAAGATTGGAATACAGTAGAGTTATGGTAATAAAGTGTGTTTAAGGAATACATGACTATATGGAATAAGGTCTTTATATGCTTCAAAAGGATGCAAGAATAATTAGGTATTGGTTCAACTAATTAAGAACCTAGTTATTAATTATTAATTAATTAGTTATTGAAACTAAATCAGAAACATCTTAAGTTTGGGGAAAAGAATTTCAGTGCAATTTTCTTAGAGGGAGGTAATTTGTGGAATACTTTTGTGTTCATGGTAAAGTTAACTTCATTCAAAGTTTGTTACTATTGTGAAGATAATATGTTTATACTGTGTATTCTGGGGCACTGAAGACCTAGAGGGTTTTATGGGGAGAAATTAGAGATTTTATTTTATGTAGCTATTTAATCAGGAACTAGAACATGTGTAGAAATGCATGCAGACTACTTAAGGTTCATTTTAAAGTTGTTTCCTAACCAATGTTAGATTATAGTCACACCTGAAACTGATTATTGGAATTTGCTATTCAAGACCTTATGGAACTGTTAACTGATTATTATTCTGAGTCTGACTCCAGGTATGGTTATCAAGAAATGCTATTGAGTCAGTGTTGCTGGTCCATAAATTGCAGAGGGTCTCATGGGAAGGTTGGGATTACAACTTTTCCACAGAAGTTGAGGTACAATTCCACTGACTCAATTTAGCCACTAGGACACCTAACAGACTTTAAGCCTGGCTCAATGCAGTTGGCAGTTTACATCAATGTAATGGCAAGCAAAGTAGTACTTCACTGCTTTTTTCAGCTATCCAAGTGCCTTTGAGTCTTGCCTTTGATTGTATCAAGTCTTTGTTGGAAACAACATACATTATGTTGCCCTTAATAGACCTAAGGGAGTTTGGAGACTTTCCCTGCCCTTAATAGACCTAACTTCATCATGTGGAGCCCAAGGTGGGAGGAGCTTGCTGAAAGAGCAGAACAGGAAGGGTGGAACAGGAAGGAGCAGAGCAGAGAAAAACTGGAACACAAGCTGGGATCAGGCAGAACTGAGAGTCACAATATTTGTGATTTTGGTACTTTGTCTATTCTGTCTGTGTTGGGTTTATTTTGTCAGAATGAAGCATCCTGTCTGTTGAAAAATGACTTTACTGCTGTTACAGAAGCCCTGAAAAAGGGCTGTTTACTGAAATCCTAGGACTTTACTCTTGGTTTGTGTTTGATTTCTCAGACAGAAGCTTTGTCTGTTGATTGGTGTTATTTTGTCAGACAAAAAGTGAATTGAGATTATAGTGCTGGCAGTGCATGTAAATATTGTTGTAGCTCTGTTAAGCTTTGTCTTCTTAGAAACAGAAACTCCAAAGAGCAGTCTCTGTAAGCTGAGGTATGAAACAGGAGTGGAAAGTGGCCTACATGTGAGTCCAGGTAAGAGCTGGGAGCAGTCAGCCTATGGAAGAAGAGTCACCATGGGATTTGGAAGCCAGCCTCAAGTTAAGATGAAAGAGAACTTTACTTGGGTACTCTATTTTGACTGATGAGATTGTTATTTACTGTGACCTAGAGGTGGATGTGTTTGTACTTCTGCTACCTCTTAAGGATGATTACCCTTTAAGGATATTTGACTTAAGAATGATTAGAAGCCAAAAGACTTTACTTGGGTACTCTATATTGATTGAGGAGATTGTGACTTATTGAATGATATGTTTTGTTTAACACTATGTGGCCATCTTAGTAATAAGCTATGTTATATTTTTGTGAATGTTGTGCTTTCTTGAATGTCTTGCTTTAGTTTATTGCTGAATGGAATTGACATGAAGTTAGGGAAATATAGGTCCCTTACTTTAGTTATGTCCTTACTCTTTTATGGCAAACTTTCTTTTTTTTTTCTTTAAAGCAATTGGCGTTAAGTAACTTGCTCAAGGTTACACGGCTAGTCATTATTTGTGTGGGGGTGCTCATTTTCTGAGGCCGGATTCGATCTCGGCTCATCCCAACTCCGAGGCCGGCGCTCTTACTGCGCCACCTAGCCACCCCTATGGCAAACTTTCTATAATCAAAAGTTTTTTAAGCACAATAACGAATCTTTTAAATAATAGATTGATACTGGAATATCTGAGATTATTACAGTAAAATGTAAGTATAAGATTGAATTATTTGGCCTAGAAGTTTATCCCACACAACTATTTAGCCTTGATACCTGTTCTGTATAAGCTAGGGTCCTTTAATTCTTCATAAATGTATGGAGATAATTAGATCAAGGGTTTGGGAAACCAGGAGATTATTCTTTTACTTAGTTACTATCATACTTGTCTCATTTGCAAACCAAAAAGTCCTATTTGTGTCAAACACTAAGATGTCACTAACCTCCAAGCATTAGAAGGTAGTGGGAAAATGAAGTTAGCTGTATTCACTTTTGCTGAATGAGTGACTCAAATGGGCAGGGTAGTGGACTTTTCCAGAGTCATCCAAGTCCTGAAGCAAGACAAAAGTCAAGACAGCTGACTGGTGGTGGTCAGGGATGAAGTGGATGATCTTGGCAGCTTCAATGTCTGACCAGGCTCTAAAAACTTCAGTCATCTTGATGACCATTGGAATAAATTGTTCTCACCAGCCCATTTCACCAAGGGAAGTCTTTACATCCTTGGGATAGACATTCCCCTAACTCACTGATGGACTTGAGTCCTGTTTGTTAACCTCAACATCAGCCTGTAAGCTGAGAGAGTTTTACCAGGGCCTGGCCACTGCATACCATATAGCTTCTTGGAGCCACAGGTGAGAATTGGGTGTTCAAGGAGCCTTAGCACCTCTGGTGGGAAGGCTTCCCAAGATCTTTTCAAGGTTGCTCATCCATCTTTCATGTTGACTTTTCACCCAATGTTTACTCTCTCAATGAACTTAGAAACCAAAGGTCCCCAAAGGACTTTAATGTGTAGTCTTGTCCATTTCTCTTATCCCCCGGGGAGGCTGACCTTTAATTTCTCAGAGAGACCTTGTTGCTTGCACTGTACTAACATATTTGGTATCCTGTAATTTTATTTGCCTGTGCTTATGCCTCTAGCTCCTTCCTTTACAGCAAGGGGTTCTTTCTGATGTCTACCCCTAATCTTTTTAGGTTCTGGACTCAAGAAGTAGGTGAGATTGGGCTTGTACCTCAGGCAACACTCTTGACTTTTCATTTTATTTTATTTTGTTTCAAAAAAGCTTTATTGTCTATTCTTTGTTTCAGAGTTGGGGCCAGTGCTTCAGAGGGACACCAAGTCAAGTTGGGAAGTCCGAAGGCTTTTTTCAAGTGTCAGGTTGGGACTCTTTCTCAGGCAAGCTTGGGATCCACTGCCTGGTGGTGGGTTGGGGAAAGCCATGGTTCTTTCAATTTTGCATCAGCTAATGTTGTTAGTCCAACTCTTCATGCCTCCATGGACCATTGCATGCTAATGTTGTCTATATGGTTTTCTTGGCAAAGATGGTGGAATGCTTTTCCTTCTTTCATTTCCTTCCCTCACAGATTAAGGCAAACAGAGATTAAGTGACTTGCCAAAGGTCACACAGCTAGTAAGCGTTTGAGGCTGAATTTGAACTCAGGTCTTCCTGACTTCAGGCCCAGTCTTCTATCCACTGAAAAACCTAGCTGCCTTGAAAATGTACTTTCCCCCAATTGATATATGGCCAAAGGATATGAACAGACAGTTTTTGGATGAAGAAATTAAAATTATCTATAGTCATATGAAAAAGCACTCTAAATAACTACTGACTAGAGAAATGAGAATTAAAAAACACTCGGAGATGCCACATCCCACCTATCAGATTGGCTAACATGACAAAGCATGACAATGATAAATGTTGGAGAAGATGTAGGAAAATTGGAACACTAAAGCATTGTTGATGGAGTTGTGAACTGATCCAACCATTCTGGAGAGCAATTGGAACTATGCATAAAGGGCTATAAAACTGTGCATACCCTTTGATCCAGAAATACTAGATCTGTATCTCAAGGAGACCATAAAAAAGGGAAAAGGATTCACATGTAGAAAAATATTTATAGCAACTCTTTTTGTGGTGATAAAGAAATTGAGGAAATACCCATAAGTTAGGGAATGGCTGAACAAGTTGTGGATTGTGATGTAATACTATTGTTCCATAAGAAATGATGAGCAAGGGGCGGCTAGGTGGCACAGTGAATAGAGCACCGGCCCTGGAGTCAGAAGGACCTGAGTTTGGAGCCGGCCTCAGACACTTAATCCACACAAACAAAAACCTAGTTGTGTAACCTTGGGCAAGTTACTTAACCCCAATTGCCCTAAAAGGGCGGCTAGGTGGAGCAGTGAGTAAGAGCGCTGGCCTCGGAGTTGGGATACCCGAGATCGAATCCGGCCTCAGAAAATGAGCACCCACACATAAATAATGACTAGCTGTGTAACCTTGAGCAAGTTACTTAACCCCAATTGCTTTAAAAAAAAATGATGAGCAAGAGGATTTCAGAAAAACCTGGAAAGACTTATATGAACTGATGCTGATTGAAGTGAAAAGAAATAGGAGAACACTGTACACAGTTGCAGCAACATTGTATAATGACCAACTTTGATAGATTTAGCTCTTCTCAGCAATACAATGATCTAAGATAATTCCAGAAGACTCAGGATGGAAAATGCTATCCACATCCAGAGAAAGAACTATGGAGTCTGAATGCAGATCGAAGAATACTATCTGTTCTGTTTTTGATTTTTTGTTTTGTTTTCTTTCTCATGATTTTTCCTTTTTGTTCTGATTCTTCTTTCACAACGTGACTAATATGGAAATATGTTTAATATGATTGTATATGTATAGCCTATATCAGATTGCATGCCATCCTGGGGAGGGGGAAATTTTAGAACTCAAAATCTTATGAAAGTGAATGTTGACTAAAAATTAATTAATTATTTTTTTTAAAAGAAAGAATACTTTTAAAAACAAAAATGTACTTTCATCTAAATATCAATTCAGGAGAATCCTTTTGAAGGTCAAAAAAGGGTGAAAAAAAAGGGATCGTGGAACGAAATGGGATGAGGGCTAAGCCATGGATAAGGTTTTGTTTTGTTCTGTTCTTAGGGAATTAATTTTTGCCCCTAGATTAAGTAGGAATCTAGAATGTCATTATGATTTATTGATATGACTGGTCTGTTTTAGCATGTACATTCTAAGTAAATGCCTAGCTCAGGGCAAAAGACAACAGGATCCTATTTGCCTATTTGCACAAGCTTAGAACACTAACTCACACAGATATAGCACCCCAATAGTCATTCTTGCCCTGTCTCTCTAGTGTGTGAAGACAGATGGTTAATGCCTTGACCCTGCAACAGTCTCCTAGCTAGGCTCTCTGCCTCCAGTCTCCCCATTTATCATAAGTACCACTGATAAATTAAAATTCCCAATGGATTCTTCTGATATCTTCTTTCTGCTGTTCAAAGGACTTCACTGGCTCCAAATGGCATACCATAAGCTTAAACTCTTCAAGCCACCATGTTACAGAAGAAAGAAAACTAGATGTGGAGTCAAAAATCTTGGGTTTAAATCTCAGCTCTGTTACTTTAACCCCTGCAACCTGTGGCAAGTGGCCTCACTGCTCTGGGCCTCAGTTTCCTCATTTATAAAATAATGGGGTCAGACTATGTAATCTCTGAGGCCACTTTCTGTTTTAAATCTACATTGCTTAGTCTGGAATTCAAGGTCTTTCATCATTTGCTTACCACTCACTTTTTTTAGCATTGTCTCCTACTTTTGAACTGGGTATTCCAAAGGGAGGGAGGGAGGGAGAGAGAGAGAGAGAGAGAGAGAGAGAGAGAGTAGTAGAAAGGGCACTTGGACCAGGTTTACTTCATATATCATATTTCCAAATATTTGACTTGGTAATTTGCATCAATTTCTTCATCTTTAAAAATAGACACAATAGTAATTGTACTATCAAGCACTTTTTTGTGGAAAATCCCTTTTTAAGGTCCAAAATCACTATGCAAGTATAAATAGTTTCTATTGTAAATGAGAGATCTTCAAAAGTATTTTATCTTCATTTCTGATTGGCCTTCCACTGGCAGAAGCACTTTAGAGTTAGATCTAAGTTTTTTCAGCCCTCAGAAGAAATTTTATAAACAGATACTTTTAATTATCCGGGAGGATATGAATAAAATGAAATGAATAAAATTAAAGTTACAGGATTTGATAATGTGCTCATGTAAGGCTAGTTACAATTTCCCCCCCTGCATTTCCCCTTTTCTTTGCTTCCTTTTAGCATCATTATATTTACTTTGTTGAAAATAAAATAGCAGTTCATGCTGTTGCCACCTCTCCTAACTAAAGCCTTCTTTCCTCCCCTGCCTTCACCCTCACTTCTGACATCAGAAAACACCTACTATAAAGTCAAATGTATTGGACTGGGTGACTTGTAAAAGAATTCCTAATACTCAACTTCTTTTCTGTAGTACTTCATGTCAATTATAGAGTAGCTCTATCTATTAATGTAGTTTACATTAAGGTATTCAAAATGTAATTGTGTTATACACAGTGGTGCTTAAATGTAGCTTGATCATATGTTTCTATGCATACACGTACATTTTAAAAACAAACCAAACTGATCAAAATGATTAGGTCTTGGAAAGAGAAAGAGTGACAACAGAAGTTTGAAAGGAGAAGATATTAGCATCTGGGGGAAAGAAAGGCCACCTGGA
This sequence comes from Gymnobelideus leadbeateri, assembly GCA_011680675.1. Lineage (NCBI taxonomy): Eukaryota > Metazoa > Chordata > Mammalia > Diprotodontia > Petauridae > Gymnobelideus > Gymnobelideus leadbeateri. Next base: position 1,144,807 of record WOXC01009160.1, on the reverse strand, counting down.
GTGATGGAATTTCAGTAATAATAATAATAAGAATATTTATATAGCACCTACTATGTGCTAGGTTCCAGAGGCTTTACAAATACTATTTTATTTGATCTTCATAACAACCCTAAGAAGTAGATGCTCTTATTATTCCCATTTTACCTATGAATAGGTAGGAATTTGGGTTGAGCTTTGAAGGAAGTCAGTGAAATTATGTCAAGTTGGTGAGAGGGCATAGCATTTCAGACATTGAGGACTCTGTGCAAAGAGATGGTAGATGAATTATGTAGAGGTGGGGAACCTGCATCCTTGAGGCCATGTGTGGCCTTTTAGGTCCTCAAGTGCAGCCATTTGATTGAAATCATACTTCACAGAACTAACCCCTTAATAAAAGGATTTATTCTGTAAAACTTGGACTAAGTCAAAAGGCTGCACCCAAGGTCCTAGAAGGCCACATGTGGCCTTGAGGCCACAGGTTCCCCACCCCTGGATGGGGTTTGAGGGATTAAAAGTTAGGCCATTATTACTTGTATGTAGAGGGTGTAAAGGAGAGTTAAGTATAAGAAGACTTGGAAAAGTAGGAAGGATCCAGATTATGAAGTGTTTTAAATGGCTGACAAAGTTGAGTTATCAGCAACTCATCTGTGACTCATAAATTTAAGAGTTTAAAGGGAGCTGTCCATGGTCACTAAAGTAATATTTTTATCAGAATCAAGATCTGAACCCAGGTCTTGACTCTAAGGCTGACACTCTAGCCACTATAATAGGCTACCTGTCTGGGACTCAGAATGTAACTCAAGGATAGAATGAATGTATAAATGAATGATTGAATGAATGGAAAAGTCATTTATTGACAGCTTAGTATATGTCAAACATTGGGGTGCAAATACAAAAGTGAAGATAGTCAACTTCAGAAAGCTTACATTCTAAGAGGAGGATGTAGAGAAGTGGCAGCCATGGAAGAATGTTTGGTTTGGAGAGTCACTGGGGCAGTGAAGGGAATAGATTGACACCCCCTTTCCCCAAGAGCAATGACAGTTCCACAGCTGCAAAGTGGGATGGGGAGGTGGAGGGAGATACATAAATCAAATCAACTGCCAGGATAACCTGAAGTGAGTGAAGTGAAACATAGCTGGGGCTGAGCCTAGATGTAGTGGCCTATAAACGCATAGCTTTTTTTGTCTCCTATGGTAAACCAACAGCTCCTTCGGGCCAAAGACCTTCTCCATTTTGCCTCTGCACCTCCGGATGTTAGCACAATACCTGCACCTTGAAGACACTAATATTTACTGACTTAAAATTTTGCATACTTTTCCACTTCTGTGCCTTTCTTTTTTCCCAATGCCATTCCATACAAATGGAATCCCCTCTCCTTTCCTCTAACTTCCTCAACACATTTCAACTCTACCTTCTGTTCTCCTAGGGCAACTATGTAGAGTAGTGGATAGAGTGCTAGGCCAGGAGTCAGGAAGACCTGAGTTCAAATGCAGTCTGTGTGACCCTGGGCAAGTCACTTAAACCTCTATTTGTCTTAGTTTCCTCATAAGTGAAATGGGGATAAGAACGCCTACTTCTTAGGGTTGTTACGAGGATATTTATAAAGCCCCTGTAACCTGGCACGTAGTGGGTTTATCTATTTATATAAATTTTATTATTATTACTGAAATTCTATAAATTCTTTAGACCCAGATTCCAATGCTTCCTCCTCCATGAAACTTTCTTTATTCATCAGCATCAGCCAGAAATAGCTTCTTCTTTGACTACTTAAAGCATTTTGCTTTACCTCTTTTATATCCCTACCATATTCCATGATGTATCATAATTATATTTGAACATATCCCACTTCCCCTAATTATCTATTATCCCCTAATAGATATTCCTCCTTGAAGGAATTATTTAGTTTTCTCTCATCCTCAGTGCCTAACACAGCATCTTGAACAAAGGTGCTTAAAAATGTTAATTTTGGTGTCTTGTATTTATAGTGTCTTGTATTTATATTTGATTAGTTTTGTTAGATTTGTTTCATCCTTAAAGTTTGAGGTCCTTAAAGGAAAAGGTTATTCAAAATCATCCAGTTGGCTTTAAATTTACTAATCAAAGCAGGTGGTAAGCTGCCTTGCTTAGTAAGACGTTTGAATGTTTAAAAAATTTTCACAGTATGCTTTTCCCTTCATGCACCATTTCTATGTGACTTCTGTTGTTTTGATTAAATTACATTCACAGGAAAATGGCACAATGGGGCTTGCAAGGAGACTTCCATCAGCAGAGAAAAGTAGGGATGAGTTTAATTCAAGCATGGCTCACGTCTGACCCCTAGTGGTCAGATACATGAAGTAGGGATGGATATTTTACCACAGAAGAGCTCTTATGAGAAGTCATTCGAATTACAAATTAAAATTATCAAAACTTAAATCCTAAGGAGCTAAATGCCTTGTTTGTGGCTAGGTCCCATTTGAGGTACAAAGAAGATTTTATTCTGTATTATTTGTCGAAGGATGTATGCCTTACAAGGGAATAAACTAGCATGAATCTGAAGTCAAGTTTCTATAAATGGCAGATGACCCTCACATAAGGGCACTGAGAACAATGATCAGCTCCCACCTTCTGAAAGCCTTCTCTCCCCTCCAGTGGATGGCCACCAAAAAGTCAGGATGACAAAGGTCACTTCTTTTTTTCTCAAATACTATGAAAAGAGACTATTGTTGTAAGCCCCCTGTATGATCAGGGGCAAGTGTAGGGTGAAGCCCCAGAAATACTTTGAGGCACATAAAAACATAAATAACTAGGGTTTGGGGAGAAGAGTTATTTTCACCTAAGAATTCAATGTCTCCAAATGGGGCAGTGCCCTGGATGTTTCCTACCCTTCTTCTTTATATCTTGCCACCCAGATGCCAACTAGATGATGGTTCCAGCTGTCTATCCAGGCCATTTCCCCCCCATCTTCCCTACAGCTGTGCTGTTTATGAGGACTCCAGAGATCAAGTTCTGGGGCACTTAATCCACTTAGGTTTGGAACCTTCACCCCAGACCCCAGCTGTTCAGATCAGTGAGTTCAAGGAGTGCAAACTCTCACAGCCCACTCTAATTAGTCTGCCCCCACATTACTGGACTCCCAGACTACAAGTCCAGCTGTCCACTCCCCATCATCTTCCTGCCATTTGCCAAACACCTACTCTTCTTGGTCTGTGAATTGTAATCAAACCACTACTGCTATTGCTTCTAGAAAGAGAATGTCAATAAACTCTACATACTTCTATATAGCTGTATAGCTCCACCTTACTCTACTGGTGACTTGTGGGACCGAAACAGCCTTCTCTGGCCACCACTTCCCCCATTAGAATTAAATTCATTAAAGGCAGGAATAGTCTTGATTTTGTATTTGCAGTCCCAATACTTAACATATAGCAAGTATTCCATAAATGCTTTTCCTTCCTTCCTTCATTATTAGGTCTGCTAATTTGCTTGATTTTAACATTGTTTTTCAGCTCCCATACTGTGGTACTGACAACAAGATATTTGTGTTTGATCCATACTTAAATTGCAAGTCTCTTGGGAGCAAGATCTGCTTTCTCAGAAAAAAATGTTTTGTTTTTTTAAAATTGAAATTAACATGTTGAATCTATTATATGCTTTTTTCTATTTACTTTTTTTCATTTTTCACTTAATACAAGAAGACAAAAAAAGCACATTTCCATGTACATAACACAACATGGGAAGAAGATTCAAATAAAAACATGAACTTTCATTTGACACTGGTTATTTTTTTGGAAAAACTTGTAACAAACACTATACATCATTTTCAAAGCACCCTACTTTTCTGTGCTTCCTTCTAAGTTTTCTTTTGTATTTTTTCCCCTCCTTCCTCCCACCCCCACCCTAGAGAGGGCTACCATTAGATACACATGCGCACACACACACATTGTAAAACCATACTATACATACATCTACTTGTCAGTTCTTTCTCTGGATGTGGATAGTATCTTCCTTCATAGGTCCTTTGTAGTTAATTTGAATGTTTATAACACTCAAAAATCATTCAAAGTTGTTCTTAGAACAATATTGCTGTTACTGTGTACAACGTTCTCTTGGTTCTGCTTATTTTACTCCTCATTATTTCATACAAGTCTTCTAAAATCAATCAGCTCATCAAGTTTTATAGCACAGTAGCATTCCATCAGTCATATATCACAGTTTGTTCATCCATTCATCCATTTCCCATTCCCCAATTCACAGGCATCCTCCAAATTTCAAATTCTTTGCCAGCACAAAGAAAGCTGCTGTAAATATTTTAGAATATATAGGTTCTTTTCTTTTTCCCCTAATCATCTTGGGAAACAGACCTAACAGTGGTATTGCTGGATTACAGTTTTATAAGTCTTTGATCATAATTCTAGATTGTTCTCCAAAATCATTGAATCAGTTCATAGCACCACCAACAATGTATCAGTGTCCTAATTTTTCTTTTCTTTTTTTTTTAAAAGCAATTGGGGTTAAGTAACTTGCTCAAGGTTACACGACTAGTCATTATTTATGCGTGGGTGCTCATTTTCTGAGGCCGGATCTGATCTCGGGTCATCCCAGCTCCGAGGCCGGCACTCTTACTCACTGCGCCACCTAGCCGCCCCTTTAGGGCAATTGAGGTTAAGTAACTTGCCCAAGGTTACATGGCTAGGTTTTTTTTTTTTGTTTGTTTGTGTGGATTAAGTGTCAGAGGCCGGCTCTGAACTCAGGTCCTTCTGACTCCAGGGCTGGCGCTCTATTCACTGCGCCACCTAGCTGCCCCTGTCCTAATTTTTCCACATCCCAGAGATATTTTAATGGAAAGATCACTAAACTTCAAATTGGAAAGCCCACATTTAAGTCCTAACTCTTCTTGTTACTAATTTAGTCACTCTTTAAACCTTAATTTCCTTATCTTTAAAACTGGAGATAATTATAATAAAAACTCATATATAGTACTTTGAGGCTTACAAAGTGCTTTCCTACCACAATGATATGAGATGGAAAAGTGTAAATATTCTAAACTAAGACTCTGAGAAGTTGTAACCTTTCTCTCCTCCTCCCTCTTCCTCTCCTCTCAGCAATACACAAACCCTCATCCCACATCTGTTAGCAGACTGAAGCTGGATTTCACTGTACCAAACTTTTACTTTCCTGTCTTGTGCCTCAGAGGCTTTAGCAGCTTTTGTGATGATTGAATGAGATAATGGATATAAAACATTTTGAAAACTTTAAAGTTATCAATAAATATTTGTGATTATTATAAACTATGGTCAATGGCTACAATATTCGTTAATGGTGTTCCTGTCAAAGAACAGGTTCTGGCCATTTCATGTTACAAAAAACTCAAAACATTTCTCACTGGTAGCTAATTAGATGTTACTCAAATTTGGTACTATAATCTAAAAGAAAGAATAGCAATCATTTTCATTTTTCAGCTCCTCATAATTATACGCTTCCATTTGGTTGACCCAGATAATGCTCTATATTTCCTAATTTTACTCCTTTAAATTCAGAAATGTGAATTCTAAGTAAAGAATAAAACTTACAAGAACTCCAATACTCAAGAAGAAAGCTTTTGGTTAACTCTTGCCATCTTGTCCTGAATCTATAAAAGATCAGCAATATAATATCTATTGGTTAAGTTTCCATTTGGAAGGGCAATCTCTATTTGCAAAATTCCATTATAAACAGGCAAGGGATCTGATTTATTCTCAGAAGAATGTTGGCTTACTTTCTCGGCTCGTTTCCTAAATTTTGGCCAACTTCCACACAAATTTATTACAGTACGTGCCACATTGAAGGTGTCAAGTTTCTGCTCTGGAGCTGGATGGCATTTTACCAGAACAGCCTTGTACTGGGTAAGTGTCAGCAGCAGTTTTATTGAGATTCAAAAATGACTTACAGGTACATTATTTTAACTATATTTTCAGTAGTAAAAAGCTAGAACTCCAACCTGTAAGCTTCTCAACTGCCTTATATTTGCATAAAAAGCACTTCACAAAATTGTCTCATAGATTTATCTGATTAGATGCTCACTAAAATACTGTGAGGTAGGCAAGGCAAATACAGTATTATTCTGATATTATAGGTGAAAAAACAAAGGCTCAGGTTAAGTAACTTGTCTAAGGAAAGGCAGCTATTGAGTAGCAGATGATATTCAATCATTTTTCAGTCATGTCTGACCCCATTTGGAGTTTTCTTGGCAAAGATACTGGAGTAGTTTACCATTTTCTCCAGCTCACTTTACAAATGAGAAAACTGGGGTAAACAGGGTTAAGTGACTTGCCCAAGATCACACAGCTAATAAGTATCTGAGTCCAGATTTGAACCAAGGAAAATGAGTCTTCCTAACTCCAGGCTTGGCACTCTATCCTCTATCCCACCTAGCTGCCCCACATTAAAAAACAGAATTAGACTCAATCTTAGGTCTTTGGATTCCAGATCCATGCTCTTTGCCTAGTGCCACACTGCTTTTCTATGTCCACCTGATTATTAAAAAATAAAAAACAAAAAAAACCCAAAAAAACTTCTCCTAAGAAGGACCCAATTTCTAGGAGAGGGGTGGAGAGGAAGGGGGAGAAAACTTGCAACTCAAGGGATTATGGAACTGAATGTTGTAAACTAAAAGTGGATAAACAAATTTAATAAAAATTGGAAAAAAAGAGAACAGAATAAAATAATTTTATATCACAGTGAATTTCTATTATATATACCTGGGTGGGGGGGATGTACACACACATATGTTAGTTTCAAAGTTATTTTGATTGTGATCCCTCTGCATTGACTTTTGTTCTTTTCTGTGCATTCAAAAAAGTGCTTCATTGACTGTCTTCTTTTTTTAAATCACTATCATGACTTTTGTGTGTGTGCTAAATTTTACCTTTCCCCCTAAAAAAGCTATTCTTTGTAATAAGCATAGTTAAACAAAACAAATTGACAAATTGGCTACATCTAAAAATGTGTCTGTTATCTTAGTTGGGGAATGACTGAATAAATTGTGGTATATGATTGTGAGAGTATTATTATTCTATAAGAAATGATGAAGGGAATGATTTCAGCAAAACCTGGAAAGACTTATATGAACTCATGCAAAGTGAAGTGAGTACAACTAGGAGAACATGGTATGCTTTTACAGCCCTCTTGTAACAATGATTAGCTGTGAAAAAACTTAGCTACTCTGATCAAAACAATGATCCAAGACAATTCTGAAGAAGTCAATGATGAAAAATCCACTTCCAGAGGGAACTGATGAACTTTTGAATGAAGATTGAAGAATATTATTTTTCATTGTTTTTATTTTTCTTGGTTTTGTTTAAGAAATGTTTTGTATGACTTACATATATAATAGGTATCATATTATTTGCCTTTTCAATGGGAAGGGAGGGAAATAGAGAATTTGGAAGTCAAAATTAAAAAAAAAAAAACCCCTGAAAAAAAAGATGCAATTTCTGTAGCAAGAAACTCTTACCTATCTGGAATCTGCAAATGCTTGCTTTGGGTGGGTTGAGGGTATATTGCCCCTGTGATATCCATAGCAGCTGCTATTTCCAGGGTTGAATCACAAAATATAACAAACTCTTTTCCTCAAAGACAAAACCAAAATATTTATTCAGATACCAGAAAGCCAATTCTACCATGGTAACAAAGAAGTCTATACATATCACCAATGCAGGAAGCTCCACCATCCCCAAGCCTTCCCTCCATTAGGCCTCCCCACAAACAAGTTGCCCTAGGCAAAATTCCTCCCTCTCTCACTCACATTAGTTGCTCTGCCTCATTCTCTCTTCCTGCTCCACCTGTTTGGCAAGCTCCTCCCACCATGGGCTCCATGTGACTTAAGCTGTGAGCTTGGCCAAAGCTCAAAGCAGGTCACACAGGCCTGTTAAGGGGCAGGGAAGATCTTCAAATTCCCTTAACATTACAGGGGTAGGTGTTTATAATTCAGAAACTGCTAAGAAAGGTGTAAAAAGATATCTGGTAGAGGCAAGTGAACTTGTGAATAAGAATGAGACTGGAGGTCTCCTTTGAGCCACAAACATGTGAAGAAGCCACCCCTCAACACGTCCCTTGATTCCCAGCACATGCAATGCTAGAGATTGCTGAGAATGGCCTCATCTTTAGGAAGATCATGCTTGAGCTGAATTCTTATCTCATTCCAGCTGAAGAACTCATTTACTATGGTGTACTGCTCTTCTAACTATATAACTTCCCCAATTTCTGTTTACTACTTAGTGAGGTTTTGTTACCAGTTTGATGGGAGGGAGCTAAGCTTGTGAGAATAAGTTAATTGTAAGCATATCTTTACTAGTCGTATGACCCTGGGCAAGTCACTTATCTTGTCTGTCTCAGCTTCCTCAACTATAAAATGGAAATAATAGCACATACCTTCTAGGGTTGTCATCAGGACTATATAAGGTAATATTTTTAAAGCACTTAGTACAAATGCCTGACACACACAGTAGGAACTTAATAAATGCCTATTTCCTTCCCTACCTTCCCCCTCCCTCAAACACAGTAGGAGTTTAATAAATGCCTATTTCCGTCCTTTGGCTTGGTCGCGCCCGTGACCTGGTAGTAGTTCTGAGGGTCGGCCCTTCCCCTTCCCCTTCCCTCTTTCTGCGGTGGCAGAGTGTCTCTTCTGCGATCATGGCAAAAATCAAGGCCCGGGATCTTCGTGGGAAGAAGAAGGAGGAGCTACTCAAGCAGTTAGATGATTTAAAGGTGGAACTTTCCCAATTGAGAGTGGCCAAGGTCACTGGGCGAGCTGCATCCAAGTTATCTAAGATCCGAGTAGTTCGAAAATCTATTGCCCGAGTTCTGACTGTCATCAACCAGACACAGAAAGAGAACCTCAGGAAATTCTATAAGGGCAAGAAATACAAGCCCCTGGACCTTCGGCCCAAGAAGACCCGTGCCATGCGCCGTAGGCTTAATAAGCACGAGGAGAGCCTGAAGACCAAAAAACAGCAGAGGAAGGAACGTTTGTACCCCCTTCGAAAATTTGCTGTTAAGGCATAATTTGTTAAGGTGCTCAATAAAAAGACAAATTGTTATTAAAAAAAAAAAATAAATGCCTATTTCCTTCCCTACCTTTCCCCTCCCTCAAACAACTGGAGAAAATGCCTTTTGTCTGAACCCCTTACATCCAGAATACAAATATTTTGTGTGTGCTTCATAGGTGCGATTCAAACTCAGTATCACCCTCTTGGAAATAAGAAAGTGGAGACAGGACTCAAGATGGAGGGGTCTTAGATTTCACAGGTCTCTCCTGTTACACTATTAATATAAGCACAGAATGTCTCCTAGTTTCTGCCACTGTGGAAGCTGCAGTTTTTCTTGGCAATGCTGGGGGCCAGATTCCAGATCAGATACCTATCCATGCCACACAAGAGCCAACTGTATCTTTGTTAGCTACTGAGCACGTGTATACCATACATTAAGTTTATACGTATAGCATGTGAAGCTACAAGAACTAAAAACTAAGAAGAAAATGTCCCTTGCAGATAGATAGCATCAGTAACTTACTGAACTCAGAGAAACTTGGTGCAGTGGAAAAGAAATACACACAGAGTTGGGACACCTGGGTTTGAATCCAAACTCTGAGAGCTGGGGCAAATCTGAGATGAGATCTGTTCTCCAGCATATTAAGGAGTATTATGTATTATTTACCAGGCTGGAAAGAAAGATCCAGAAAGGGAGGCAGGAATGCACACCAGGGCCACAATACTCAAATAGCTAAAGGTACTCCTCCTCCCCTCCAACCCCCAACTGAGAAGTGAAGACCTGGGACAGCAGAGGGATGGTTAATGTCTGACTTTTAAACTTAGAAAGTGTGCTGTTAATTAGGAGGCAAGCATTTAAGATGTGAAGCAGAACATCCCAAGACTTGTCTAACCTAAGAACTGTTCTCTGCTTCTAGTACTATTATGAATTATTTTGTTGATGAAAAAGCCAGAAGGTGGGGGTCATTATATTGAAGAATGTGTCTTGGGGAGAAAGGTGTAAGAAGCCTGGAAAGACAGTCAGGGGTGGGGAATCTGTGGCCTCAAGGCCACTTATGGCCTTCTAGGTGCTTGGGCAGGGCCTTTTGGCTGAGTCTAAGTTTTAGGAGATTTGTTCTGTAAAGTTTGGATTCAAAGGGTCACACTTAAGGACTTAGAGGGCCACATGGCCTCAAGGCCACTGCAGGTTCCCCACCCCTGGGCTAAGTTATGAAGGGCTTTGAATGCCAGAGGAATTTATATTTGATCCTAGAGGTAACAGGGGGGCCACTAGAGTTTACTGAGTTCTGGGGTTGGGCCAGGGAGGGAACATGGTCAGACCTTTGCCTTAGGAAAATCACTTTAATGGTTGAATGGAGAATAGAGTGGAGTGAGGAGAGACTTGGGCAGTCAGATCCACCTGTAGGCTATTGCAATAGTCCAGGTATGTGGCAATAAGGGCCTGTACTAGAGTGGTGGCCATGTCAGAGGAGAGGAGTCCTATTCCAGAGAGGGTAATCATGCCAATAAGAGCCTATAACCTGTTGTTCAAATTGTCTTATTAATAAAATATTAATCTGTGTGTGAAAATCCACTAACTAGAAACATAGTAAGGGTGGAAACATAGGTATAAATGTAACATCCTCTACTTGGGTTCAAGAAAGCCTGCACAAATACAGAACAGAAATGGGTTTGGAAACAGGGCTACAAGGTTCATGGGGAAAAAAATGAGACTGACCTATTTTAAGAGAAATAAGAGTATTCAGGGCCTGCCTCCCTTTTCATGCTCATAAAACTGCTTTTTGGAATATAAGTGTAAGGCATGTACCTCTACTTTTTCCACAAGAGCAACAGCTACTTATCAGGGTTTTGCTAAAGTCTAGGTTCATCCATATCTACATAGCATCATTTCCCTGATTTACAGATTTTATAAACCTGTACAAAACCCCTCAAAAGTAGGCTAGTTTGGCATACAACCTGTTCACCATGAAGCCATGATATAGTAAGGTGGTCACAACTGTGAAAAGCCCTGAGACCACACCACTTGTCAGAATGTTATAGTGGGAATTCCTAATATCAGAATGAGTTACGACTCAATTTCTAAGGTTCCTCTAACCTGAAGATTTTCACTGTGCCTGTTCATCATCATTTTAAAAATATGGTGATTGCCCTAAATGATCTCTAAGGACCCACCCAAAATTCTACAGTGATAAAGCATTTCTTGGTTTCAACTAAGCTGTTTTATCTTCATCAGTTATTAGTATATTCCAGTGAACAATAATATTTAAATTTTATCAATGTTTCAGTTTCATGTTGAGGATAGGGACTCACTCAAAAAATGTTTTCATATACTAAACTTAAAAACTGAGGAATGACATCTCCCTTGAACTAGCCAATGATAGACCTTCACTATAACTTTTTGTCATTCTTTTCCTGTTATTGTGATAATTATATTAATTCAATAGGAGCAGCCACCATTCAATAAGGCTAAGCCAACCTGTAGTAGGCGAGTGGCTTTTTGGTGTCCCATTTTCCATTAAACAAAATATTCCAAATAGTTTGTCCATGTAATTCTTTTGGGCTTGGCATACATTGATGCAATCCATAAGAATAAAAAGGCAGGGGCAGCTAGGTGGCGCAGTGAGTAGAGCGTCGGCCCTGGAGTCAGAAGGACCTGAGTTCTGATCTGACCTCAGACACTTAACGCACACACAAATAAAAACCTAGCCGTGTGACCTTGGGCAAGTTACTTAACCCCAACTGCCCTCCAAAAAGCAAAACAAACAAACAAACAAAAAAGAATAAAAAGGCAACTAGGAAATTCTGGACCAAAAGAAGATTTGAAGTATTTTTATAGTTTCACATAAAAAGCATTTGGATACATCTGGTACCACAGCATTCTGCCTACTCTGGTTTTCATTCTCATCTGATCCTCAAAGGAAACCTTGAATTGCACACGCTGGGGAAAGCTAGGCTCTGCAAGGTGAGCTTTCACTTTATCTCCTTCAAAGTCAGGCCTCCATACTATTTTCCAACCCTCCCATACCATGTCATTCATCCCCTTTCTTCCAACCTAGGATTTTTCAGTTCTCTCTCTCTCTCTCTCTCTCTCCAAATCTTCCCATATTAGAATGTAAACTTCTTGAGCGAGTCTGCACTATCTGGTTTGATGGTATTTGTATCCCCAGTGCTTGGAGGAATGCTATGAACAGTGCGCATTTAATTTACAATGTCATATTGAACACTCTGGTGGGAAAACTATCACTTACTTCATAGTTCTCTCATGGAAACATTTTTCTTCTTCCTTTCCTCCCACATGCAGAACACAGAAGGGTTCCTTAGAACATAATATACAGGATTTGTCCACAATTCCAAACGCCTTCTTTGAAGGTGAAGTGACTCCTGCCCATCACAAACGCTCTCCTACCTCTGTGCCCCTGCTCATGAAGAAGCTCTGCTCCCCATCTCTATAACAGGGTACTTCACAATCACTCCTTGACTCTCCAGGCCCCTCCCATCAGGGCACAGAGTTTGCTTAATGAGTTGGTTTCATAGTTTGTTTCCCTATCAGGGTTATGTTATATTGTTGTCTTCCATCATTCCCCTAAAACAAGGTATTTAAGTCAGAACATGAAAGAACCCTAAAATTAAGACCCATAAAATTGAACCTTTTGGAAAAATACAGCCTTTTGGGCTATATCTGTTTTACTTTACTTGACCTTTTGTCATAGCTTTAAACCAATAAACAAAACGTTGCAATAGAAATCACCTCTCTAGTTATATCATTTATGGGTCAATGAAAAGGGAAAATAAAAATTCAAGAATACTTTGAAATAGCTTTATTGGTTCATAAGACCTTTCCATATAAAAAAAATACTTAAAACACTATGTGGTATTAAATTGTAATTAATTTTTTTCTTAACAGTTAGAATTACCCAGAATATACACTTTTAAAAAAGGAAAACAACTCTAATACTACTGAACTGAATTACAAAATGAATTTGCAACTTAAATACTCTGACAAAAGAGCTGACTCCTTACTGACACTCTCACTCATTGCACATTGCTGCCAGTCACTTCCCTTAGCATTGCTTTGCAGAGTACAAATGAACAGCACTTCATGGTCAGGCATTTGGTCATGGAAATAATTCTGCCTCCCATTTGAAGTAGTTAAAATCCTGGCACAAACTGTTGATAATTTAACCATCCCCTACCCTCCCCACCCTCCCAAACAGGCAATAAACTAAAAAAAAAAAAATCCAGGGGCTCTTCCTTCTCAGCCCTCCCTAGAAAAACACCACACCTTTTACTTGTACCACATCTTAAAGCTCAGCATCGTTTTTGCTTAAAGAAGTCTATTCCTCTTAATTCTTCAGGCAGATATTCCTGTTCCACAGGATCCTTGTAGGAAGGATTATATTTGTAGCCTTTGCCATAGCCCAAGTCCTTCATGAGCCTGGTGGGTGCATTCCTCAGGTGCATTGGGACAGGTGGAAGAGGACCCTGGTGGTTTCTCAAGCAGGCTTTGACATTGTTGTAGGCATTGTACACTTCAATAGACTTTGGGGCTCTGGCAAAATAAACCACACACTGTGCTAGTAGGACCTATGAAGAAGCACATTACAGAAGAGAGAGTGTCATGATTTAGGTTTAGGTTGCTTTATAATACAGCAGCTAGGTGGCACAATGGATGGAGTACAGGGCCTGGGAATCACGAAGACCTGAGTTCAAATCCAGCCTCTGACACTAGCTGTATGACCACAGATAAGTCACTTACTCCTGTTTGCCTCAGTTTCCTCATCTGTAAAATGAGCTAGAGAAGGAAATGGCAAAACATACCAGTATCTTCACAATGAAAACCCCAAATAGGATAAAAAAAAGTCAGATACAAATGAAAACAAACAAAAAGTCCAATTCTAGAACTTCACTTATGGGGCAATTAGGTGACCTGAAGTCAGGAAAACTCATTTTTCTGAGTTCAAATGTGGCCTCAAACACTTTCTAGCTATGTGACTCTAGGCAAGACAGTTAAATATTTACCTCAGTTTCCTCATCTGTAAAATGAGCTGGAAAAGGAAATGGCAAACCACTCTGGTATCTTTACCAAAAAAATTCCAAATGAAGAGTCAGACTAATTGACTAAATGACAACAGAACACTAGTATATCTGTTTTTCTTTTTCCTTTTTTGGGAGGGCAACTGGGGTTAAGTGACTTGCCCAAAGTCACACAGCTAGTGTGTCAAGTGTCTGAGGCTGATTTTGAACTCAAGTCCTCCTGACTCCAGGGCCAGTGCTGTATTCATTGCTCCACTTAGCCACCCCTGTATATCTGTTTTTCAGGATCCATTAATTACATTATCATAAAATTCCCTCCACCTTGAAGTGATATAATCATCCTCCTTTTTTTAAAAAATAAATTAGTTGGGGCGGCTAGGTGGCACAGTAAGTAGAGCACTGGCCCTGGAGTCAGGAGGACCTGGGTTCGGATCTGGCCTCAGACACTTAACATGCACACCCAAAAAAACCCCTAGCTGTGTGACCTTGGGCAAGTTACTTAACCCCAATTGCCCTCCAAAAAGCAAAAAAAAAAAAAATTTAGTTAATAAAAAATGAAAATCCAAGTGGCTTATTAAGACTACACACAGCAGAGAGGAAAACAGAGAATTCATATTCATACCCAGGAGGGCAAAGAACACAAAACGAATTAATTTCTATAAAGCTAAACTGATTATCATACCTCACATTCTGGCATCCCTATAAAATGACAGCCCTGGTAAGCAGCCACTGCTTGAGTCAATGCAGAAGGATCTGCCAGGCCTGTAGTACACACAAACGAACAAAGAGAAAGTTAAAAAAATGACAAGTTTATTGTGTAAGCAAGTATTACTGCTATCAGGGAAGAACAAGTCTGTTGACACTCTAGGAAACCAGGGTATAATACACTACATGTCTTTGCCTTTTTTTCTCTGTTGAAGGCAGAATACAAAGTAATAGTACTTTATGGAACATATTTCTCCCATTCAGTGAATAAATATTTGTATGCCCATTATATATAATCCACTTTTTACTGTTTATGTGCTAAACTCCATAGCCAGATTTTGACAAATTAACCCCCAGAAATTAAGATAATACAATATGCTCAGTAAACTGGTAACTAATGGCATGTACAGAATCACAAGGATGCATGAATTTCAGAAAAACATATGAAGTCTGATAAGGCCACAGCTGAGACAGTTTTTCTGAGTCTGATCTATCCCAATATTTAGGATTCTGTATTCCTATTCTAGGAGTTGCCTAATAGCAACTCAATCCAATCCAACAAACATTTATTATGCACCTACAGGTTTATATGTGACACACTCCCTGCCCCCAGGGATTTGTATTCCTGAATACAAAATCCACAAGTATTTATTGGGCTCCAAAGTTAAGAAAATAACAAATACGAAGTAAAAGTACTTTACCACAAAAAGAATACTTACATATCATTTTAAAATTTCCCTAATTCTCCCCTCCCTCCGGACAGTACAATGATCCAGTTTTCTGCTAAAAACTGCTTGAGGGTTGGGGATATCAAGAAGGAATGTTTGTGGAGGGCTGGGAGTCTATCCCATCATGCTCACCTATGTCTTCACTGGCAAATCTCACCAGTCTCCTGGCAACATAAAGGGGGTCCTCACCACCTTCAAGCATTCGGGCAAGCCAGTAGAGTGAAGCATTCTGGTCTGAGCCACGCATAGACTTATGAAGTGCAGAGATACAGTTATAATGTTCTTCTCCTAGACATCAGAAGAAAAAACCCATGAAAGATAAGGAAGGGAGAAGGTAAGCCATAAGGCTCATAGTGGATAAACAAATCCATAAATAAATATCAACTGGCTGATTATCATGCTTTCAGTAATAGTAAACTAATGAGGAAAGCCTAAAGAAAATAAGGTTGACAGCTGTTCTCTAAAAGGAAGGTGCATACTCAGACTGTACCCTACTTAAATGGGCAAGATGGTGCAAATACCATTGGTGTGGCATCTTGGGATGTGCTTAAGGTCACATGACCTCTTGGAGGGTGTACTTCTTTGGTAATTCCAGCTCTTCTCACTTCTACCTCCTATTCCCACTCAGGGAAGGTAGATGCAATGGGAATTTCTGAGGACATCTCAAGTGCCTACACAGAGGCTGGAGAAGACATACTTTTGGAAAGGTATCCTTAAAGGATACCTTTAAAGGATATCCTTAAACCACAGATTTGTCAACATCTATCTCTATCTGGAGGTAAGGTACAAGAGATCGATCCCAATGCTTTAGCTCTAATACTGGTTATTACTTTATGGCTAAAGGTAATGCTAACCCCTAAACTATTAGTGCTATGGCTGCCTTGGGTGTAGAGTTGGTGATCATGATGGGAATCAGAGTGGTGAGACTGGTGCTGCCCATTGCATTCTTAAGTTATCTCCTTTCCAAATTTTCTTTAAAATGTGTGTGTGGGGGGGAGCCCAATAGACACCTACAGCCAATACCATGATGCTGGGAGCTCTAATATAGCAGTATCTCACAGAAGAGTTCATTTACTCTGGGTATAAGGACATCTTACTAACCTTTGTAGGACATCATGGGAAATGACCTTGTTTGGAGTTAGAGGAGCTGGGCTCAAATCTAGACTCTCCCATTTACTACCTGTGTGACTTCGGGCAAGTAAATTAATTTCTCTGGCCCTTCATGTCTTTATTTCTAAAATAAAAGAGTTGTACTAAAGGATGTTTCAGTCCTAAATCTGTGAGTATCTGCAGAAAGAATTAAGAAAATAACAACAACACTAAATAGAGCTTTAAATCTTACATATATTATCTGATCCTGTGGAAGCACAGACCACTAAGGCCTCAGTTATATTATAAAAACATTCAGAAATAATATGTCAGTGTCTTTATAACACAAACTGGGGCCTTGGTGCTTTATGTATCCACAATCAACCCTATGACCATTTTTTCTAAGATCTATAAACATTTGTAAAATACATTCCAGGAAAAGAAAAAATAAGCCACAGACCAATAGGAACTCACAGCCAGCTAAGAAAGCTTTACAAAGAGGCTGTGGAATTTGTAAAGCATTCCCCTGTTGTATATTGTATTATCCTGATTGTGCATGCAGAAGGCTGTTCTACAAGTCTACCCACAGGAGAATGCAGCCAGCTATTTTTAAGAGTGTTAAGAGTGTGATCCCTTCAAGGGAGGCACCTGGCACGCTCCCATCATGAGGGCAGCACAAACAATGTGCCTGTGTTCTCCTCCCCATAGCATATGAGCCCCAGGAACAAATCCCAGCAGCTGAACTCCCTGGTAAGGAGATACTTAGTCTTTTTTGGTTAAGTAAGAGGGCCTTCAATAAGACACTGGGCTCTGTCAAAAGGAAAAGGACAGTCAGGCTGACCAGAGAGAGAGAGAACTCAATATCCTCTGATCTCAGAGCAGGACTAAGGCAAGTAAATAATTTTCTCCTCAACTATCAGGTTACTGTGAACAATCCAGGATGATCACTTATCCCAAGTGGAATTGGACTTTCCCAATGACAAGGTTTAGGTCTAAGCCACAAGGAGAGTTGTGGGGAAAGTCAGTATCCTAGGCTAAATTCAGAAGGCTCCCTCACATTTTCTCCAGTCTATCAATCCAGCACCTCATGCTCTGTACTCTTTGTTCCAAAAACAGCCTTACCAAAATCTCCTTGCAAAGAACACTGGGTCAAGGAAACAGGGTGGTATAGAGGAGACTACTGTCCACACAGGACCAATCTAACCCTCCTTCTGTATGCAGGCAACTAGGATGTGCTGGACTAAAGATGCCCAGTTCTTTCAACCAAGCTTTGTATGTCATGAGCTCAATGCCCTCCACATACTGGTTGCCTTTCCTTTACGCATTCTCTGGCTTATCAAATCCTTAAAAACTACAGTCTTCAGAACTGACCACATAATAGCAGAGGAGGGGTGGGAAGGGCAGAGGGCGCTGTATTGTGTTCTCTTCTCCTCCAAAGCTTTATGAGCCCCAGTAACAAATTCCAGCAGCTGAACTCCTGGGTAAGGAGATACTTAATCACCTCTCTATTACTCTAAACTATGTCCCTCCTAAATTGGCCCCAAAGCACATTAAGTTTTTCTGGCTGCTATACACTAACTACACTGCTGACTCATACTGAGCTTGTGGTCCCCTGAAACTCTTCCATGCCATGAGTAAGTATGAGAACAAGAGTTTGTAGTTTACACTTCTAAAACGTCTGTATAAACCAGAAGACAAGTATGCTATTGACCTCCATACTAGCATTTTATACCTTGAAATTTCAACCAGTTGAAGCACTCAGGTCTGACCCCTTCAATCCACTGTAAATTCTTTAAGCAAGGAAGGGCACACCTCATTCACTACCCCTCTAGTAACACTCAAGATGAGACTCCTTGGCCCTGAGTTATAGGATCTGAGAACTAGTGAGAATATCTACTCAATCTCAACAGTAAGGAGATTGGCTTAAAGGAAAAAAAATTGACAAGAACAAATTAAGACCTCTAGACAATAGTAAAGGGCATCTCAAAAAATGCAGTTTTATACTTTATAGGTGCCACCCCAGAAAAAAGGTCAATGTCCCATTAATTTTATCAGCTTTTTGGCTTGTCCTTCAGAATGTCTTGAGTTCAGTCACACTCATGCCCTTGTCTTGTCTGTGGCTCTCTAAGGCCTTGCATGGTGCCTGCTACATGGACATGAAATTTGTGAGGGAATACAGTGTAAGAGGAGGTAATTGGAGAATATTATATAGGGCTCCCCCCCATATGGGTAATATGGAAATATTTTTGCATGATTTCGCATGTGTAACTGATAATATTGTTTGCTTTCTCAGAGGGGAGGGGTGGGAAGAAAGGAGAGAGCTTGGAACTCAAAAAAGGAAAAAAAATGCTAAAAAATTTTTAAAAAAATTTTAAGAAGGCCTTTGGTATATTTTGGGTGAAGTCTTGTGCAGAACTTAGGGCTCTCCATCCTTTAGCATGCTGAGCTTTTAGCACCAGTCAATTTTGATCCTATTCCCAGGTTCCCACACTGTATGGTTCCCCAATCTATTGTGGGTCTTGTGGGTGGAAATCCTAGGATCAGAGCTTTCTAATGTACCTATGGATTTGTTTTTCCTCTCAGGAAGTGGTACCTTGGGAGGGCAAATCAGAAAGCAATAAGGATGGGACGCTTGAACATCCTGACAAATGGTGAGGGGAACAACTCCACTTAGGTGGGATTTGGTTAGCCAACATAGCCAGAAATAAAGAGGGGCGAGATGAGAGGAAGAAGGGAAGTGGACACTTTGCTAGAACTTCAGAGGTATGGTGGTATCTATCTATAGTTCAGAGTGGAGATATTGTTGATTTTGAAATTCTTCAATGTTGGTAAAAAGAAAATAGAATTCTGGTATGTAGTTTGTTCGAGATTTTTTTTTTATAGCTTTTCAGGGGGGCATAATGGTGTCTATAAGTCAAAAGTTGGCTGAATAGCTGGCATTGATGGCTCCTTTGTGGATTAGGACAGCTGCCTCTGACCTGCCCTAGTCCATACTAGTATCACTAATCTTGATTCCTTACCAGTACTTTTTATCCAAATGCTCTTGATGTGCTCTTAACTCCAGTTAAGCCCTACCACAACGCCTGCCATCAGGAAGGGCAAACATAGGCCGAAATACTTACGTCACATAAACAAGGTCAAATGATGAGTCAAGGTGCAATGCCAGGAATCAAATTCACTTTCTGTTCCCAGTTCTAACCACTACCCAGCACTCCCTCCAAACAACATTTGGTAATACCTTGTAGAAAGCTGGGATATACAGAACATGGGATATGTCAGAACACTGCATTATCAGCTTCCTAGTCTGGCAGAGCTAACAGAAGTATAGAAAATCTTATCTGCATTCATGGCAGTATTACTTGAAGCAGGATCCTTCAGACATTAAGCACCAGAAGACCAGTCTAAGCTGGTCTCTATCACCCACCTACCTCTCTTTATAAAAAGACAGAAATGTGTCCTATTTGTGACATGTGATGTTGCCAAGTCACGAATTTCATTAAGAGCTGCTATCAGATCTAATATTTGTAAATGCACTTATATGTAAACCTCCTGACAAGTACAAACTGCAAAATTCATTTCCTTAAAAAGCTTTCCCCAAAATAAAAGGATCAGGACTCAACCAAACTGAATGGGAGGTGGGAGAAGCTTTAGGTCCTAGTATTTACAAAGATGATACAAACAATAAAGATTTTTATTCATCACCAATAAAAGGGATGAAAACAAAGAAATTCCTTCTCATGCTCAGCAACACTGATCATGAACATAACTCCTAACTACTTAGTATAGAGAGATCAACAGGCTATGTGGTTTGGTGGCTAAAAGTCTGGCTGTGGAGGCAAGAAGTTCAAGTCTCACACACTGGCTAGCTGCGAGACTACAGGCAAGTCAACAAATCCTCCAGTGCCCCTGGCAATTCTCTAAGGCTACTACAGAGAATAAACTGCAGGTGATGAATGATGTAGGTGAAGGGAATCTCCATAACAGAAATTCAGTACACTAATGAAATTAATAAAAGGTCCAGGACACCTTTGTTCCTTCCCCTTCTATCTACCACCTAAAAGGTTATCAGGCAAATGTACCTTTAAAAATAATTAACTAGATGATAACTGCAGTGATCTGTAATTGAAATAGAAAAGCCAATCATTCTAGAAAGTAAATTCGAAACTTTAAATTTCTAAAACAGAGATACCTTCTAAATCGCAATAGGGTTGCCTCAGCTTTGTGTTTTTAGCATTTGTTCAGAGTAGTTGGGTTGACTAGAGTTTCAACCCAGATATTATTCACTTTGGGGAACTATTCTACTCTCCTAAATTTTGAAATCATATAGGGAATATCTTGTATAATTTAGACATAGGGGAAAGTCAGGAGCATGGAAGTTTTGCTACCTGTGAGTCATTTTAAATGTCAGTTTCAGTACTTTCAAGAATATTGTGTCAACAACTCACCTGCTCGGTCATACAAAATGTGGGATCGCTGCAGGCCTTCCTTCACATCATTTTCTGTGATTAAAACTCCTTCACCAGAATAATTTTGTACGGTCTTCTTACAAAATGGCTTCTTTGAGCCTAGCTTGGCCTGGACTGCCAACTGCAGTCCATTCAGTCCAGTCCTTGCATCCCCATCACAGAGATAAGCTAGAGTATTGACAGCTTTATCCTCTATGTACACAGGGGGCCTGCAATAGAATTATTGACTAATTACCATCATGCTCATAGTACATATTTTCATTTCACATCACCTTGGAAATCTTATTTCCTAACAAAGTTTTCATAAAACTTGAAGGACTCGGTGTGTTGACAGGCTGCTTTTTTTTCCCTTTCCACTTACTTGGGTTGTGGGTTTCACTGCATAAGCACAATGGCATGTGAAGGGATACACTGGGGGTTCTGTATATTTACTCTCAAGGCTGGACTTCCTTGATCTGATAGCAGAGGGTGGATCAGCTCTCCTTCTAAATGGAGGCTTCCACTTGTGACAAGCAATAGAATCTCCTCCATAATGCAAAGAAAATGCTAGGCTTATGTGTTCAAGTACATAATCCTCTGTGCTACAAAATATTAGATATGGAAGAGAATTTAGAGATCATCTTGTCCAATCTTCTAATTTGACAGACAAGGACCCTAAGATTCAAGGATACAGGTTTCCTGACTATCAGTCCATTTCCCTTCCAGGTCTGTAATATATTAACAAAATCAAAGGCACTGAGACCTAACCTATAATAACCTATGACATAGAGTGAAAAGAAAGCTGCACTAAGAGTCAGGAGACCTGGATTCTAATTGTGAGACACAGGAATCCAAGCAAACCACACAACTGCTCATGATTTACCCTGAAAAAGAAATTAAATTGGATGCTCTCCAAGGTTCTTTTTAGCTCTATAAAGTCTGAGATGCTATTGAAAACAACACCAACACTCCATTCATACAATAGTAATATTTTTCAAATGAGTTATCACCTTTCCTCTAGCACAAGGATTCTTATAGACCTCTACGGCAGACTGGTGAAGCCATGCCTAGGGACCCCTTCTCAGAGTGTTTTTAAATGCATAACATGTAATACATTGGATCAAAAAGGAAGTCAACTATATTGAAATATAGTTATCAAAATATTTAACACACAAGTTCATAAACCCCAATTAAGACTTCCAAACCCTAGCAGGTCTAAATATTTCTCTGAGATCTGAAAGCTTCAGAATCCTGCCCAAAGCAGAAAAATAGCATTACTCCAAAATAACATTTTTCATTTCAACTTCTAGGCATGTAAACAGATGCAAGTAAATATGAGAATTCGTGGAGAGACTCAAAAGCAGAGAAGTAGATTGCTTTAGGTCAGTAGCTTAATCAGTGAGAAAACCTATTCCATGACTCCACTTGATATTTAGAATTCAAACCTTGCTTTGTGGCTTCCTTTCACTCAAAGTAAATATCTGAATAAAGCCCAAGGAAGTCACATAGAAATAAAGGTGTTATATGGACCAAAATGTTGACAGGAACAAATTTTTTTTTAAGAAGCAAAGAATTATAAACAGAGTAAATGCCCATCCAAATTGTGGTAATTGAAATATTACCATGCTGCAAGAAACAATGAATATAAAGAATGCAGAGAAGCATGGTTAGACTTTTATGAATTGATAAAAAGTTAAGCAAAGCCAGGACAACATATATATATAGAATGACTAGAACAACATAAATGAAAAGAACATAAACAATTGAAAATAAATGCTCTGAAGAGTTTAAAATGTACTTCCTTCCTTTCTCTGTAGAGGTGGGGCTCTGTGGGTATGGAAACCTCTAAATGGCAGGCTTGGTTAACATGTAATTAGGGGCAAATTAATTTCTTCCTCTCTTTTTTATTCTTTTTTATAAAGGAACAGACTGGGAGGGGGGGAAGGAAGAGACATATTGGAAAATGAAAGTGATATTAAAAACAAAATATATCATTATTAAAAAAAAAAATAAAGCCTTTCACCATCTGGCACAAAAAATTAATCACAAAAGACCTGTGACTTCTTTAGTATGGAGAACTCAGTATGGAACCTCTCCCCACCAACATATAGCAACCTCTTACTTATTTACTAAATTTCAGAGAGTTGCACTTTTCTAACTCCAACTCCAAGACTTTGCCATTCATGGAGCTTTTCTTTTTGAGACCCCATTTTCTACAGTTTTTATTTCAGTCAAATGTCTAAGAATGGCCACAGAAGGGTGAGCTCTAGTGAGTATCAATGTGGCCTCAGAGTTAGAAAAATCTTAGTTCAAGTCCCTCTTCTAAAACATCGCTACCTTCTTCCTGGGAAAGTTGGCAACCCTCTTCTTGTGAGTTGCAGAGCAGGTGTAGACCTGCACTGGCAGAGGTTCAGGGGATTTCCTCATAGGGAATTAGAAATCACAGGTTAAGTCCAAAAAGATAAAAATTTTTTAAAATATTTTTTTTTGGCCTTTAACAAATACCATACAATTCAAAGTCGAAGAGAAAGGTAACTAGACAGTGATGATAATGAGGAACTTGGTGTCACAGCTCATCACTGTCGTGATGTGTTACTGACTGCACATTTGTAAACTAAGTAAAAAAAAAAATGAACAATCATAGCTTTAACTATGCCATTTTCTATTCATCAGATAGACTTCTATCAATATAGGTGCATGGTTACTGCCCCAGAGCTTTACTCAAAACAAGTTCTCAAAAATATCTATTGATACACAACGTGAAGCAACACTAAAAATACAAAATTAAGATCTCATCCTTGACCAGGAGAAACCATCAACTCCTGGAGATATACTACTACACACAAAGAAAAAACAGTTAAGCAAAAATCCCTCAAACCTAAAACTGAGTGGGGCTGAAATGTATGGAACATTGTATCCCTGTAGTCCCTCTCTGCTGTGTAAGAAATAGCTTCCTCAACTGTAAAAGCAGGAGGTTGGTTAGATGACCTTGAAGATTTCTCTCCAGCTCTAAATCTATGACCCTATTTATAAGAATTAAAACACTCAAAATTTATTACAATCTTCCATATGCAAAGCACTTTCCTGGGCACTGGAGGAGATCAAAAGATCTGATAGAACACAGTTCTGGCTCTGACGGAGCTTAAGAATCTAGTAGGGTAATGTGACAAAGGGAAAAATAACTATAATACAAAATCACAGATGATTAAGTATTAAGGGAGAGTCTGCTAATTCTGCTAATCACAGAAGGCAGAGATCAAAGAAAGTTTAATGGGAGAGGTGGCATCTGAGTTAGGCTTTAAAAGATGAGAAAGATGTAAACAAGTGGGAATGGAACGTGCAAGGGAAAAAGAGAGCATTCCAGATGTGAGGAAAAGCAGGGAGATACAAAAGTATGGAACAAGCATAAGAGATGGTGAATATCCAAATTAAGTATAATATACATTACAAGGAATTAGAGTATGGAATAAGTATGGAAAGACAGGAGGGCATCAGAGTGTGGAGGGCCTGGAATGCCAGGCTAAAGAATCTGAACTTCATTTGCTATCATTTCTATCACTGAAATATTTATGCAGATACCACAATTCTAACCTCATTCCTTTCCTTAACACAGTCAACATTTTCAGTCACACTGATTTTTTAATTTCCCATCATCTGGCTTGTTTACTCTACCATTTGTAACAAATGTCATTCTAGCTGAATGTGCAACAATGGCAAGAGGCCAACTTCAATGACTCTCCTTCCATGTCTCAATCTCTATCAACAAACAGCTGAAGAGAATACTCACATCAGACACTGAGTGCCACTCAACTGGCATTTTTCAAAGATTGGGGGTCGATTCCTCACCCAAAATGTGCTACCACAGTTTCTGAAAGATAATTTTTAAAAGAATGATAGATACTGAATATGAGACAAAAGAAAATCTTTGCTCTAAGGGTCAGAATTAGATATTGCACTGTAAGAACACAAGCTAATAGAAAAAGGCACGAGAAAACTAGAAACATAGTAGGTATCTTCTGACTGGATGAAGACTGAATCAATACTGGTGGTATATGAATGCAAGAGAAAACAACTGTGCTGTAAGAAATGATGAGTATGAAGTACTAAGAGAAACTTAGGAAGACTTTATGAAATGGTGCAGAACAAAGTAATCAGATCCAGGAAATGATGTACACAATGACGATAAATGCAGATGAAAATACCACTAAAAAAGGCAGTGAACTCAATAACCAATGCAGCTTCTAGGAGGGAAACACACATGTGTACGTACATATGTGCATACATACGTATGTGTGTGTGTGTGAGAATGTTGCATGGGTGTCCAGATACTACTGCAGTGAGTTTTGCCTAACTTTGTTATGTGGACGGTTTCTATATATGTGGGAGAATTATCAGGAAATGATTATGATGCCCCAAAGAAGGCATCAATAAATTTTTTTAAACATCTATAACCTAATTATGTACAGTCAGCTCCTGATGGTCATTAAAATCTACAAATTACCTTAAGACATGATTTTGGTTCCACTAGTGGCAAAATTGATTTCCCCTCTCAACTACTAACTCCTAATGTAAAGAAGCAGTGACAAGGCTAGAAAAAAGGAAGAAAGAAGGAAAACAAAAAAGGAGCCTTGATAATCCTCAAACTGAATAGTTAACATTTAACTCATCAAGAGCTATGTTTGTTGCCTTTAAATTTGCAAAAGACTTAGAATGAGCCACTGAATTACAAATCAGGGGATGGAATGAATGTGACTTTTAACTTTTTTTTTTTAAATAAATTCCTACATGGATCTACTTAATGTTGTAACAAAGGGTTGCTTCTCATTCCCTCAGCAACTCACTATTTTGTTGTTCAGTTGTTTTAGTTGTGACCGACTTTTTGTGACCATATTTGGGCTTTTCATGGCAAAGGTACTGGAGTGGTTGGCAGTTTCCTCCTCCAGAGTACTCACTATGCTGCCCCACAATAAAAATAATCTTACAGTCAGTCACTCCATATTAAAAGAGGCAATCATAAAATACACATATTTATATTATTCATAAAGTTTTACTAAATGTTTAGTTGTCTTTCAACACAGATCAACACCTCTCAAATTTAGAATCTAATAGTTGATTGCTTATTGTGATTACGGGTTAAATGACTTGTCCAGGGTCCCAGGGCCACAGAGCCACGGTGTCTAAAGCAGGACTTGAATTCAGGTCTTTCTAACTCAAAAGCTGGTTTTCTATATATCCTATAATTCAGACTAAATAAAAGGGGTTATCTTTTATTGTTTAAAAAAGAATACAAAAAGGGCATGGTGGGGGAGAAGAGGGGATAGTCTCAAAATATTGAGTCATATGGTAAAAATTCACAACTTCCTTAATTTCCCTTAAAATATTTCTTCTTAGGGGCGGCTAGGTGGCGCAGTGAATAGAGCGCCGGCCCTGGAATCAGAAGGACCTGAGTTCGGAGCCGGCCTCCAACACTTAATCCGGCCTCCAACACTTAATCCGCACAAACAAAAACCTAGCCGTGTAACCTTGGGCAAGTTACTTAACCCCAATTGCCCTAAAGGGGCGACTAGGTGGAGCAGTGAGTAAGAGTGCCGGCCTCGGAGTTTGGATGAGATCAGATCCGGCCTCAGAAAATGAGCACCCACGCATAAATAATGACTAGCCGTGTAACCTTGAGCAAGTTACTTAACCCCAATTGCTTAAAAAAAAAAAAAAAAAAAATATATATATTTCTTCTTCTTCTTCTTTTTTTTTGCTTTTTTGGAGGGCAATTGGGGTTAAGTAACTTGCCCAAGGTCACACGGCTAGGTTTTTTTTTTTAATTTGCGTGTGCTTTAAGTGTCTGAGGCCGGATCAGAACTCAGGTCCTTCTGACTCCAGGGCCTACGCTCTATTCACTGCGCCACCCAGCCGCCTCCCTTGAAATATTTCTTACTAATAAAAGGCATGCATGCTAAGAATAATTTCAGAACTTTGTAAAAATAGAATCTTTGGTTGAATTTAAAAATTCCTAACTAAAGTCTATCTTTACTGAAATGCTACCCCAAAGTCTCATGCTCACGAAGAGGAGACCTGGGTCATAAAAGACTGGAAATGATGTACAAAGTCTAGACCAGGGGTGGGGAACCTGCAGCCTCAAAGCTACGTGTGGCCTTCTAGGTCCTCAAATGTGGTCCTTTGACTGAATTCAAACAGAACAAATGCCCTTAAAAAAAAAAAAAAAAGATTTGTTCTATAAAACTTTGACTCAGTTGAAAGGCTGAACTCTGGGATCTAGAAGGCCGCAGGTTCCCTACCCCTGGTCTAGACTCTAGAGAATCCTCCCAAGCTGTAAAGATCTACCACACAGAGGCTGGCCAGCAGATAATCAATGTTGTTGACCATGGTAACATGTGGAAGGGTTTTTGATCTGCCTCAGTGAGCAGGCACTAAAATAGACTAAATTTTAAGTCCTTGAATTAACCCAATAAAGTATAGGTTCTGCTGTGTTCGTCTTACACTAAAACTCCAAATGACTGTCTCTGATGCACCTACTTTAAAAAAATTCTCACTTAGGTTGGAATTCAAATTCATGCCACCTAACTTTAAATTTAGTGTTCTAAGATACAAGCACATATCTTTGCTTCTCAATCCTTGAGGTTGTGTGGGTCAAGTTAGAAGATGAGAGGCTGGAACTTCCAGGCTGGAAGTGCAGCAGCTACTCATGGACCAAAACCCCACTGAGAGTTGGCAAAGAAGTTTGATCTGTGCTTTTTCTGACCTAGACAGCTCCCCCCTCCTTGGGCAGCCTGGTCCTCCCCTCACACCCTCAGG
This sequence comes from Gymnobelideus leadbeateri, assembly GCA_011680675.1. Lineage (NCBI taxonomy): Eukaryota > Metazoa > Chordata > Mammalia > Diprotodontia > Petauridae > Gymnobelideus > Gymnobelideus leadbeateri. The sequence continues at coordinate 1,117,009 of WOXC01009160.1, read as the reverse complement.
GACTCACCATACTGGTTTGAGGTTTACTATGGACTTAGTCTGGCTCAGCACACTGCAGCTCACAACTCCTAACCTCAGACAATTCATCAGCTTCCCCTAGCAAAGACTATAGGCAGGTGCTGGGCCTGGCTCCTTTACTATAAATTTTTTCTAACTCTGATCTTACCTACTGGCTACAAGGATAAAAACTTAAAACACAACTTTTATAATTACTCTGAATTTTAACTTCATATCCATTCTTTATCTCTTCATTAGAGACCTAAACCCATGTTTCAAAACTAATCAAAACCTTTCTGGTGCTATTACTCATCTAAAAAGGTCTCCTGTCTTCCCCTTTAGCTCACTGAAGGAAGTAAAAAAATAAATCACTTCCTTCTTTCTTGCAGAGAAGATAAAAAAAAAATCTGTTTGGGAAGTATAGATTTCTGTCTTTCTCTGACTGAGATGCTTTTTCACTTAACTAACCACACCCTCCCCTGAAAGAAGTCTAGATCTCTCCCCCCACCCCTCATCTCTTCCACTCAACATACAAATATGAGCTATTAATATTAGGTTAAATCTGTACAATAACAGAGGCTATCCTGACCAAGAGTTTCAGATACTGGCTTCTTTAGCAAACTGACCCAATGTTACTTCTTCATCACATCCACAAAATATTCTAAACAATTAATAAAAGCAAAAGTTAAACAAGTGTTATTATAATGCCATTTCTCTGGATGAGGGCTTAAACATCCCTTTGGGTGGCAAACATAGGAACAATACGCTTCTGTTAAGGAAGCTCCAGGATGAGCACTGAACACCTATTGCTATAATAAAAGTTTCCCTAGGCCTTCGTCTCCTCTACAAAGTAAGCTGTAGAGGGAGGCTGGAGGGCCTCTCTGGTCCTTTCCAGCCCTCAATAATGAACAGTTCCATTTCTCATTCTCTGGACTTCCTAGTGGCTCAGCCAGTCATGTAATATACCATCCCTTTCCCCCTCTGCCAGGTCTTCGACATTAGAATGTGGGTTTCTTCTATTTGTACCCCCAGTCTTAGCACAATGCATGGCACTAGTAAATGCTGGATAAGCGCTTTCTGTATCTAGATCTGTGACCCAAAGATCTGAAATCTAGCCCCTATTCCAGCACCAAACAGCAACTACATTAAGGGGCAAGCCACTCTCTGGACCTCAGTTTCCTCATCTGTAAAATGAAAGTTGAACTAGATAATCTCTAGGTATAGACCATTCCACCTCTAAAGTCCCCCACTATAGGCTAGTCAAAAAAGCATTTAAGGGGCGGCTAGGTGGCGCAGTGAATAGAGCGCCGGCCCTGGAGTCAGAAGGACCCAAGTTCGGAACCGGCCTCAGACACTTAACCCACACAAACAAAAACCTAGCCGTGTGACCTTGGGCAAGTTACTTAACCCCAATTGCCCTAAAAGGGGCGGCTAGGTGGCGCAGTGAGTAAGAGCGCCTGCCTCGGAGTTGGGATGACCCAAGATCAAATCCGGCCTCAGAAAATGAGCACCCACACATAAAATAATGACTAGCCGTGTAACCTTGAGCAAGTTACTTAACCCCAATTGCTTAAAAAAAAATAAAATAAAAAAAAAAAGCATTTAAGTATAGACCTTGCCAACATTAATGAAAGTAAGACTTCTTACCTCAAATAACCAAAAGAAAGTATTATCAGCTCTCAAGTTACCCATGGCAACAGGGTCAGAAAGTAGTTCATGGATGCTTCACAGGACCTGGGTGTGATCTCATCAATGTAAATACTCCCTCAATCCATGTCACTCACAAGCCATCAATGCCTTCTCATAATCCATGATTCTTGTTCATTAAGGACATGGCCAAAGCTAGGGGCCTGCCTCAGTCTTCTTACACATTTTGGGTACCAGTAGAGCCCATGCATACATGTCACCCTTCACTCTCACCACACAAGACTGGCCCAACTCCTTTTCCAATCACACATTAATTTCCTTTATCCTATCCCTTGCTTCTCTCCTGGAGTGCACATAATAACTGGAACTCTATTGCATCTAGTACTTGCTTTCCCTATGCATTTCTTCAGTTATGACTCTGTGTCCTATATTTTTAATCATACACAGAGAACACCTGTCTTGAAAAGATAGGTGCCTCTAAGAACAAATGAGGCAGGGAGGAGGTGAGGTTCTACAGGTGCAGAATGCTGCATATATGACTTCTGTAGCTGCTATGTCAGAAGGTTTTACTTAACTAATCCTTCATACTGCTAGGAAGAAATTCTTTGGGAAGGGTGAGTGATAAATCAGAAAATGAGTAATACAAAAATTACAAAAGGAATAAACAAAAAGGAAAGAAGAGAGAAAGGCAGGGAGGAGGGAAAGGAGGAGAGGAAAAGAGGGAGAAAGGAGGGGGAAAAAAAGAAAGGCAGGCAGGAAGGAAAGAGTGAGACAAGTTTCTCTGGTTTAGGCCTGTTAAAAAGCAGTTTACAAGTTCCCAAATGCAATCCAGACTACTCTTCTGCCTCTTGAACTCTGGGCATAGCTCCAGGTCCATCTGTAGTTATCTGTCCTAGATCATAGAATCATTATAGGATTATGGATTAGAACAGTAAGGGAACTTCTAGGCCATCAAGTCCAATTCCTTCATTTTATAGGAAAGGAAAATGAAACCCAGAAAGGAGTGACTTATTCAGGGTCACACAGCTAATATGTGCCTAACATGGGATCCAAACCTGGGTCTTCCTGACTCCAAGTCCAACACACCCTCCATCCAGGAGACTACTTAGTGGATGGGCCAGCCAACTACAAGTCAAGGTCTGGACCAGGGGTGGGGAACCTGTGGCCTTCTAAGTCCTTGGGTGTGGCCTTTTGAAGGAGTCCAAGTTTTATAAAACAAATCCTTTTATTAAGGGGATTTTTCTGTGAAGTTTGATTCAGTCAAAGGGTTGCACTTGAGGACCTAGAGGGCCACCATGTGGCCTCAAGGCTACAAGTTCCCCACCCCTGGTCTGGATAATATGTCTAAGTCCATAAACAGCCCTCCACTTCCAAAAGTAATCCAAGAATAATCTCCTAACCTAAACCTCATCCATGGTACTTTCTATAGCACCTAAATACAAGAAGACTTTTACTTAAATTAATTGCCTCTGCCATAGAATATGACCAACATAAAATCTAAACAAAATGGCTTCCTATAAAAAAAGGATTTCTAGATGACGCTGTATGGAAACACACTAAACATCTACTTCATTCAAATCACAACAGTGGAAAAGAAACTGAATTATCCACAAGGAAAGAAAAAAACCAAAACAGATTAACTTGCATTCTGATCACACTAAGAAAGCATTTAATTTGGGAGTCACAAGTCCTGAGTTCACAAGGGCGTTTACATGGGCAAGACACTGACAGCCTCTGAGTCTGTTTCCTAATCTGAAAACTGGTTATGTTTGTATTATCTACCAAATATTGCTTGGGGCGGAGGTGAGGGGTTGGGAAGAGGCAAGGCAGTGGTGGGATGCCCCATCAATCTTAAAATTCTATAAATCTTAGCTATCGATCTTAAAATACTATATTACTATGGCATGTAATTGAAAAAGTGTCAGTTAATATGAATTATCTAGGGCAGGCACTACATATAGATGCACAGTGAATTGGTCCCAGAACTGACCACAGTAGTGATCAAGCTAAATCACTTTTGGGAAACCCCACAGTGCTTTACAAACTTCACAGTGTTGCAAAGGCCCATCTCTTAACACCAGTATGTTCACAATACTGCTGTATGGCTACAAATCATGGAACAAAATGATCTCAAAAAGAATTAAATGACAAGTAACCTGAAACAGCAATGGAAAGATATACAGTGGATGTCAACAGGCTGTAGGATATTGCTTGTGATTAAGAAGAGGCAAAAAAGACATTTTTAAGGATATGAATGACCTTTTGGAAAGGAAGGAGTGGGGTTGGTCATGTAATGAGAGTAAGAGACAAGAGATGGACAGTGCAAGTGATACATGGGTACCTCCAAGATATTATAAGAACAAAAGGAAGGTCTCCAGCACATTGGGTAGTTCCTCTACGAAGGATTTATGGTGAAAACCTGAACAAGAATTACAGGATAAGGAGGTGAGCAGAGATTAACATCAGCCTTGGTGGAGGGAGTGCCCATAACAGTACAATTATAAAACCACTAAAGGCCCACAGCAGCTATATCGAAGCACAGTTAATTGATATGAGTTTAATCTCCTTATTTTCCCTACCCACTTCTTGTAAGAAATTAAACAGATTGTGAGGAAAATGCTTTGTAAACATTAGGGTGCTATAAATGTGAGTTATTAGCATCATCATCACCACCAATAAATGAATTCAAAATGTTCAAAATCCTGGATAATTTTAGGAACTGGCCAACCACGGCCATCCTGAGTGGACTGTTAATGGTCAGAAACCAGATTACTTTCATTTCTCTCCTAATGAGAGTTTTTCAAGGTATAGCTTAGAAACCACAGTGAACACAGGAAGGAAAGAAATCATAATATGGATTTAATTAATTCTAAGTTGTTGGCAATGATATTGGTGGAAGTGAATCACCTGTGGATGATAGCTACTTTGTAAATGATTCCATTAGCAGTAGGAGCCTAAGTACTATTTGTGGGCTTTCTTTTTTAACTTCCAAAAGGAATTGTAATGGTTTCTCTTCATTTTTAGGAAATGAAGGCATTCTCTTGGCCTTCATTTGACTCTCTTGTTCACAGACAATAAAACATGTTTCCCTACAGGGTCTGTCTGGTCAGTCACAAACAATCTTGAATCTATACATACTGGAAGGATATCTTCTATACATACTGGAAAGATATCTTATGTCAACTACTTCCCCACGCCCTTTTGAATATAAGCCAAATGTTATGATAAGATAGTGAATTCTAACCTGACTTAAAACTTCTAAGAAAAAAAAATGGGAAAGTGTCAACAACTCAAACAATTCCCCATAGCTATGAAGTTAGAAAGAAAAGCTACACCAGATGCTAGGAGATAGCACTCACCAGCCCAAACTTTTGATTATCACCTAATATGACAACCATCAAGGTAATACATATAAACTCATTTCACCTTTTATGCCCAATTAGCTAGCACCCTGTGGGCCCTTAAATATTAGTGTAAATATGGATATTAAAATGTTTGAATACATTTCTTGCTCACAGCTTGGTCAATATCCTATTACAGTTCCATTCTGAAATGAACCTACCTTATCCTTCCTATGGTCAATGGGCCAAAAATGTTTCAAGTCTTTCATTAAGCAAGGTATAATTCTTAAATCTGACACAGCAAGTGGGGGAGGTCAGGGACATAGAGAGACTGTCGAAACCCAAACCCTGAACAAGTGGAGCCTGAAACTATGCCTTGTACTTTAATCCCTACAGAAAGGAGAGTCTCCAAAATTTAGCCAGAGGGCAGCCGCTAACACAGCTGTGTGAGTACACAGACCAAGGAGCATTAACCTCTTCCTAGGCCCAGATTATATTCCACCACACTTTTTCAAATGACACATGAGTAAACTGTATGTGATATGGTGGCTTAAAGGAGACCACACGTATTAACAAAGAGGAAACTCTCTAAACTGTGTAATCCAGCTTAAAATTCCCAATACATACTGCTTTTATTACAAATTCAAAAAGTAATGAGGATTTAGGAAACTGAAGGTTGTCTGTGTTAAAAAAATTTTTTTAAAAGAGGAATGTTCTCCAAAATTTCATTTTTAGTTGAAATTCCTTTATGGTAATGAATTTCCATCTGACTCTTAGGAGGATTCAAAGAATAAAAGTACATTTGTAAATTATGCTTAGTAGAACTTTCATTTTAATGTATTTATCTTTTTTCAAAGAGCAAATTCTCGAATGACAAGAAATTAGGATAAAAAAATAAAGGTCTTAAAAAATCTTAAGGACCTCTTCTTTCTAAATTGCACTTAAGAGCTACAGTGTATTTCATAAATTTTGAACTAGTAAACCCTGGTATTCCATAGAATATTCCAAAAAAAACATTTAAATGCTAGTTCTGATGGAATATTTCCTACTCAGAGAGAAGGGCTATCTTGAGAACTGAAGAACATGTTCATAATGGGTGAGTGTGGTCCCCATTTTCCTGCAAGAACATAGGGACAGGGGCACCTAGGTGGTGCAGTGAATAGAGCACTGGCCCTGGAGTCAGAAGGATCTGAGTTCAAATCCAGATTCAGACACCTAACACAAAACTAGCTTCGTGATCTTGGGCAAGTCACTTAACCCCAATTGCCCTACCTTTCCCCCTCTAAAAAGCAAAAACAAAAACAAAAACATAGGGACATTTGGAAGCTGAGTTTAGGGATCCTGCCCCAAAAACTTGGGCCTCAGAGCTACATCACTGTCTTTCCCCCATTGTAAGGCCCTTCAAACTCTGAGACCTCCCAAAATATCACACCCCAAATGACTCACATTTGTTAGTTCTACCAATATATTCCAAATTCCCAAATGAGTTTGGGAAACACTCATCCACTCTATTCTATTCACACACATTACATGGACACACTGAAACACTCAGCTCAAAGCGTCCTCTCCCCTGTCACGTTTCCCACCTGCACTTGGTCTGGATTGTTTTTTCATCCTTACAATGCCCCCTGCTATTACACTTCTCCACATACACAGTGAATTCTCTCAGTAGGACGTAGTAAACTCCTTTTTGTTCATCTTCCCAGATGACGGCAAACTGACTTGCACATAGTAGGGGCTTAATAAGTAAAAAACCTTTACTAATTTTATTGTTTCTCCTGATGGAGGACTAAAGTTTTTTATAATCTTCTCTAAAGCATTTTAGGAACCAAATGGCCAAATGTTTCTATTATCATCACCGTCATTATTATTGTAATTAATAATATTAATAATAGCAGCTCCCATTTATAGTAAGCTTTATGCTTTACAAAGCACTTTCCTCCTATGACCCTGTGACAGAGGCATAGTCAATCACAGCAAAGAGTAAGTGCCAAGGCCTTGTCACTGACCCAGGAGAGTTATAGACGTAGCCATATACCCCACTATAAAACTGCATCCTGATCCAGAGAAGGGGATTATTTTCTGCAGATACTAGTCAGGACAACTTTATATCCCTTGCTCCTTCCCCGGGGCTCCTTTTATTTTCGTCTCCTCTGTCCCCACCCTCTCTGGCCACCTGCCAAGAGATTCCTTGGGTTGTATGTGTTCTGCCACAGCTCATAGTCAACTTACTCAGAAGTGCTGCTGCTGCAGCTGCTGCTGTTGCCGTGGCTCACAGAGTCCGTGGGCCTGCCTTGGTCCAGCACCCGGAGCCCCAAGGAGCTGACTGCTCGCATTAAGATTGTTTTCATTGCTTCTGCTGAGAGCTTCTCCAGGACAATCACCCGGCACCGACTGAGAAGCGCAGCATTGACCTGGAAGGAAGGGTTTTCCGTAGTGGCTCCAATCAGGGTCACCGTCCCGCATTCCACGTGAGGAAGGAAAGTGTCCTAGCCATGGGAGGAAAGCAGAAGAAACTGATTCCAGTTAATGACAACCTGCAAAAACCTATGTGAGTTAGTTGCCACCACCTGTTTTTCAGTTTCTGTGTTTGGGGTTTAAGTGAATCACTCTCTACTTAGTGAAATATGAACGTGGGTACCAATATTTTGGTGAGTTGGGCCCTTGTCTGAGTTCAAAAGAATACTTTCTGAGCCACCAAATGTATGACCTTGTCCTCTGACAATAGCAAAACTAATGTATGTAGAATTCAAATCTAGTTCTGACATAAATGTTACTTTTTTCTGTGTCAATAACCTTCCTCCCTAACTACTACCCTATTATCCTCCCACCCCACCCTCAAAAAGGCTAAACTGGAATAATCAGGTTAATATCAGAACCTTGGCTCTATTTCTTCCCCCAAGAAGAATACAAATATGAAATAAAAACATCATTCACTAATATTCAAAAATTTCCCCCTTTGCAACCTATTTAACCATGTTATTGTCCCTCCCAAAACTCTTGTGGACTATGTTATTGTTATGTGATATTTTATAAACAGAGAGGCAGTGAAATATAATGAATAGAGGGCCAGCCTTGAAGTCAGAAAAAGATGGTTTCTAGTTCTGCCTCTGACACCTACTGGGCAAGTCACTTAATTTCCTCAGTGCCCCTGCCAATTCGCTCAAGATAACAAAATAAGGATGAGTCACTAATATGCATAGGTGGACAAGGTTTCTGCACTCAGAATTCCCTACAACAATGTACTGAAAGGTGCAAACCTTTCAAAAAAAAAAAATTATAAATAAGGTAATTCAGCCAATCAGTATTCCAAGCCCAAGATTGCTTCTGTTTCATTTTGCAAGCAGTAACACAAAGTCTACTTAGAGAACAGCTTTCAGTTTGAATTTAAAATTTCTACCTGACTAAAGTATTAAAATAAAAAATATTGAAGAAAAAAAAATCCTCAACTACAAAAATTTTTATTCAGCTTTAATTGGGGAAGACTCCAAAATCGAAAGATACATTTAATGCCTAAGTGATACCTGGCTTAATTTTTATTTCAGAAAACCAGGCAAGTTAATAAGAAAGACCCAAATATCTGACCTTAGAGATGTTATCTTAATAAGAAAGAGTGGAATCAGAGAGAAGAAAATGCAGACCCTTCAGGAACAAAAATACAAGTTCGACTTTACGTTAAAGGAAAAAAATTATTATAATGCTTTCAAAAACAAATTATTAAAAAAGACAAATCAAAGTATAAAATAGAAATCCTACAGAATGGAAATCTGGTCTAACCTAGTCTTCTCTACTCTTGATATTGCATCAGTTCGTTAAGTATTTCAATTTCCAGGTAGAGAAATCATTCCCAAGTCAGTAAAACAGAACATTCTGAAGGGGTGGAAAAATTTGCACCTTTTAAAAATTTTTGGATAAATATGTTTTATATTTTTGTCTGACATAAGAAGATAATAGGTTTAGAGCTGGAAGGTATAAAATAAAGGTCATCTAGTCTAAGCCCTCATTTTATAGATGAGGCACCAGGGCCCAGGGTCAATGACTTGCTCAAGGTTTCGAAAATAAGAAGTAGCTGAGCTGGGATTTAAATCTAGGTACTTCAAACTCCACTATGCCCTAAAGTGTGCATTACCTTGAATTTGTGTAGCACCTTCTATGTCCCTTCAAAGGTGTTGACTCATCTAAGTTCCTTCATATGTAATTCTCAGGGTCACCCTGAGAAAGAGGGAAAGGCATTAAGTACCTGTTGAGATTTATTGAAACGATGAATCTCATCAATAAAGAGGATGGTTTTCCTTTTGAAAAAGTTCTTTTCATTCTGGGCTTGTTTTATGACATCTCGGACATCACTTGTCTTGGCACTTGTTGCAGACAGAGTCACAAACCTCATGCTATTTTTCTTGCTGTTGTTGGCTATGATATATGCCAAAGTGGTCTGAAAAAGATGGCAAGCACAGAAACCTTAAGACACTGCTACAACACAGACAAGAAGCACTAGCTGCATTAGACAACGCAGAAAGGCAGGCCAGAACAATTCAGTGACCCTACACTTTAAAAAGGAATTTGGCAGTATGATAACAATCTCAAATGCCCAAACAGCCTTCTCATCCCCCCCCCCCCAAAGAAATCAGGTGAAATGAAACAGGAAAGCAACTAAATCTCTTCCTGACTGAATCCTTTTCTTCCTACCTCCCCTTTCTAGGCCTGTAGAATCTTTGGTATCCCTGTGAAAAGAGCCAGTGTCCTGATTTAGCATCGGGTGACAGCTGTACTATCTCAGTAAAGAAAAAAAAGAAAATTCTCCCACCCCCACCCTATTTCTCCTTATGGCAGAAACAAGGGAAAAGATACAATAAAGATTACTGTATCATAGGACTGGATGGAACTGAAAGAGTCTATGTCTACTGCTTTCCTATCTCCCATTTAACATATGGAGAAACAGGTGATATAAGGTTTAGATGAAACTTGTAAACTTTCTATACCTAGACCATACCATTTAATAACTTATGTGATTGCATTTCAATCTAAATGTCTACAATTCCCTTTCTTCTTTTTTAAAATAAGTTTTTATTGAAATCATCTTTATATTGTCTAAATTTCCTCTTGTATCCCCTCCTTTCCTCTCCCAGGAAGCCATCAATCAGAACAAAGAATTTTTTTCAATTCCCTTCTTTCAAAGCAAAGAAGTAATACCAGCTAAGTTTGCCATTATTAAAAGATATGGGCAGATAAGTCTAGGCTGAAGAAGGAAGATGGAGATTATTTCAGAAAGGCAAAAGCTCATCCTTGTTGTTAACAGCAACCTAGACCAAGTTTAAAACTTAGTCTTCAAATAGAGCCTCTACTACTTTTCTACCACATCCCCTGACCGTAGGAACCCAGCTTACCAAACCACATGTGCCATGACTAATGGTCAGTCACCAGCCATCCCATCAAACAGTATCCCTCCCAAAGCCATTTGCCTGGCATGTTCCCATGAGCTCACTTCTTCCTTAGTTTCATCTCATAGGGTACTATTCCTAACAGAAGTCAATACAACACAACTTTTCTTTACCGTGTGAGGGCACCAGTACCAGACCATTCATTTCAGTGGTAATCCATGAGAACCTTAAGGGTAAGCCTTCTGGAAAGCATCACTCCACCCCACTCCACAGTCCACCCCCCACTCCCAGTCTCCAACAGAAAGAAATGAAGTCAGGTAGGGACAGCAATGGAAAAGATATTCAGAACTACAGCAAAACAAGAAGTCGTCTGGAGGTTTGAATTGATCTATATACACAGTAGCTAATTCAGGAGATAAGATGCCAAGTGAGAAATTTTTAAAATGAAGGCTCAATATTAAAAAAAACAAAACAAAACACAAAGGTGCAGTTCAGAGGCTAGACCTCAATGAGGAAGACTTGGATCAAGGCCCTTCTCTGATATATACTCTGGGCAAATCATCTAATTCCTCAGAGTCCCCAGGCAACTCTCTAAGACTAGAAATAGTAAAGCAAGTCTAATATGCATTGGTTGAGGGAATTTTCTCAACCAATAAAATCATACTTCTGTTTTCCGTTCCCAATAAAGAAGTCTTAAAAGTTTTTAATAAGTGAAAAATGTGGCAGAGCTAAAGATGTTTAACAGAAAATCCTACTTTCTCAACCACCCTGGTTGCTGAAACTAGGTTCCTGGCCGTCTGGTCCAGGCTAGGGAGGTGACTTCATTTGCATACCTGTGACATCTTCCAGATCACAGACCTTTTCCCCTACATGGACTTCCTAAGGAAAGAATGGCAAACTTGGAACTTAAGTGGGGGCAGGGGGTGGTTGGGGGAGTTCATATTAAGATGAAACATTACTTGTATACCCTCCCAATCTTTTATTTTTGCAAGGATCCAGGTGGAAGGCAATCTGGTGTAGTGGACAGAGTCAAGAAACCTTGGATTCAAATCCTGCCTCTGACACATACTAGCTATGTGTCCCAGGCAGGAAAGGGAGTGGAGGAAGGGGGCAGGGAGGGGAAAGGAAATGACTAGGGGCAATTTCAGAGTCAGGAGCACCCTCAGTGAAAGTACAAATATCAATCTAGAACAACAACAAAAAATTAAAAGGAAACAAATTTGCCTCCAAGCTGTCACTTTTGGATACTATTTGATTATTAAGGTACCTTAGCATTTGAAAAGGTAAATGAATAGGCTAATGTGTTTGTAGAATAATCCCAAAAAGTTTAGAAAAATAATTTAAATTAAGAGATGTTTGGTGACAAGATCAACTTCATAAGTAGTTTAGTAATTAACTCATCTATCATAAAAAAAATGGGCCCTGAATCCTAGTAAGATTGTAGTGGCATTACAAGTAATGGTACCAATTACTCTTACCATTTTCTGGCTGTAAATATGTACAATGCTATCTATATAATGCAAGAATGGCACTAAATACAAAATTAAGACCCAGCTGGCTCCAATCTGTTCCCTAAAGCAGAAAAAATATATCAAACAGAACTGCCACATTAGTTAGCACTTAGCAATTGCTTGTATGCATGGCAATCCTGAAATGGTCACTAAATTCTTCCTACTTTATTTAGACTAGATGGCTGCAGCTTTAATACTGAGTAGGCTGGAACAAAGTACATCATTCTAAAATATCAGGTTTTAGAACTGAAAAATAATTGGCTCAGGACAGACATAAAACATTCCAGCAGTGACAAGACTCCCCTCCCTCACCCCCTTTTATCAGGGTGCCTCTTTAGAAAATAAGCAGTTTTTACCTCAGCTGAGAAAAGCCAGGAGTTTAAATTTCAATGAACACCCATTTCTGATAAAAGTTTTAACAACTGCCCTCTACACCCTGAGGGTTGGGAAGGGATGTGTTTCTTCAACCCCTTCCAAAGGGGACAGGGAAAGGTGTAGTGTTTAGTGTAGATATGGTAATAAATGAGTGCAAAGAATGGGCTACCCAGTCACTTAATTGAGTACTGCTATATCCCGTGTCTCTCTTCCTTTGTTTCTGCCAAAAGGAGAAACGGAGTGAGGGTGAGAGAATTTTCTTTTTTTTTTTAGTGAGAGTACAGCTGTCACTCAAATAGAGGCATCCCCAATACAGTATTATTAAAGAACACCCCACATACAACTTTTTAAATGCTTACTCTGGTCTTGCCAATAGCCATCTGCTCTGGGCAAATAATCAGTTAGCAAAGGATGCTTATTTATTTTGTCTCTGTAGAACCTAAAGTAAAAGATACTCAACTAAGTAACTGGGAAGGCAACTGTTTCCTTGGAAAGCTAACTTTTCTTCTGGTCTACCCATTAATAAGGGGAACTCTCAGGATTGAAATTCCCTCCACAGATGCAGTCTGGTAATTCAGCTATACTTTATACCTGGAAGGTGGCCTGGAATATTGAGGCTGAGTACTCTATGGTCACAAGTCAAAGAGCAGGACTAGAACCAAGTAAGGTTGTACAACTCTTCTAGTCCCTAATTGGAGATGTCAAATTGGTAAGGTGAGGCTTCCAAAATCAGATTATGAGCCTTTCATTTTTCTGGTAATAATGAAGTTCATGTAAATTTTGGTTTTGGCTGTGATTTGAATTTTATTGATGTATTAAATAAATTTATTGATTTAATAAACTCCCCAGAGAAAAGTCCCTCTACGTAGCAAAGCAATACTCCAACAGTTATGCAACCTAATATGTTAAGTAAGTTGCCAGGAGCACAGTTAAGTTAAATGACTTTATCAGAGTCCCTCCAATTACTAAGTATCTCCGGCTACATTTGCCTATGAATCCCTGTTTCCAAGGCTAACGCCACAGAACCTACAATAGTTTCTTTCAAGTAATTTGGTTTAATGAATTCAATTAAGTTTTAATTATGTATAAATAAGAACACATCCTGTTGTGTCTTATGTCTGACTAACTAGAGTCTTCTTCCATTTGGTTAAAGTTAAAAGAAAAACAATTCAAAAGTAAAGATAAGGTCGAGTTTCCCTGCCGACTCTTTATATCAAAATGGAAATATGGGAGGGGGAAGGGAAGATGGAGGGTGATTCAGTAGCATTCACCTTGTCATCACGTTATCCTATATGACTCAGGGATTTTCTCTATTTGGTATTCCATGGCATCCTATGTTATAAGCCATAGAAAGCCTACTCAGGTTGCAAACACAGGCTGCAAATCAGGATTGGAGAAGCTAGATCCCAGAAGACAGTGATAACATTGGAGATGTCTTATTTTATTTATGCCTGCCACCCAAGAGAGCCATTAAGGACTCATGTGTACTTCTGGCCTGGTTTACATTGGTTCCATGCAGTCCACAGCTGTCCTAATAAATTTCCTGCCTACTGTAACAAAGCAATAGTAATTTCGATCAGTAAAGTTTAAACCAGGTCACAAACTAGTTTTAAGAACCAACAAAGGGAGGCCACTAGAAGAGTTAATTAAATGGCTGATTAAAATAGATTAACATCTTAAAGAGATGCAGTGTGGGGTAATGGGTAGAGCCAGCCAGAAAGCCAGCAAAGACTCAAATTCTAGTATTATTTCTGAAACATACTAGTTGTCAGACTCTGGGCCATCTGTTCAACTTCTCTGTATTGTAGACAATTAGGTTTCATTTAAGTACCCACCTGCATTATGGGGGAGGGGGGAGGAGTTTCCTCACCTGGGAGTTCCCTAAACCAAAGAAATTACAAGTTCATTCCCTATACCTCTAGAAGCCACCTAATCCAAGCCATCTAATTCCATTAGATGTGAAAAATTTCCCCATACTTCAATTTTAACTTATGGTTACCCAGATAGTTCATATCCAACATATATGCATGATATGTTCCATTGCTGTAAGAAGGCTCTTTCTTATAAAGGTAGGATGGAAGGCAGATAGAGCACCTTATCAAAAGGTATAAAATGTGGGTTCCAGTGCTAGCTTTGGAATTCATTAGCTCTGTAATTTCTGGCAAATCTCATCCCCTCTGGTCGGTTCTATTTCACTTTCTGTAAAATGGGCACTTTTATTAAATTGTAAAGTCTGTTTACCTTACAATTTTGGGGGGAGCACGTAAGATAATATATGTAAAAGATACATAAACTAAAATGAAGAACAGCTGTACAAATGGAAGGTATACCTAGAATTTCAAACTATCCCTATAATGAATTCCTATCTGTTATTTCATCTCAGTTTTGAAGGGGGGTGGGTGGGTTGATCAAGAAGAAACAAAAACAGTGCACTGGTATTTTTCGATGAATTATTCCTCAAGTTTTTAAGCTGCGAGTCCAAACGTCAAATTAGGGCCAGCGTGCTCTATCAGAAATGACTGCAAGCTCCTAGAGGGCAGGGACTATCTTTTGCCCCTTTTTGTATTCCCAGTACTTAGTACAGTGGCTAACATAGGGAGCCCTTAATAAATGTTGACTGATTAACTTGTTCTATTTCAATATCTTGCCACCTTATACTCTAAGTACCCAAGTCTCACATCAATGGAAAGCTACGAAATTATCAGTAGCAGTCAGATGCAAAGAAAGCATAAAGGCTTTGGAGTCAGATTTTGGAACTGGGTTTATATCCCTGCACTTTTCCCGTTAACTAGTTGTCGGGGAGAAAAAAATCATTTAACCTCTTAGTGCCAACCTAGTCTGACTCATTGGTAAAGTGAGGGGGTGGGACTAGAATAACTCCAAGGTCCTTCCTATTCTAAACCTCTAACTCGGTACTTGCAGTCCACCCAAAGAGGAAGGGAAGGGAGGATTTTGAGCTAAAACATTTTCTGCACCATTCGGGCAAAACCTCTGCATCCCTCCTAGGAGCAGCTGCCTAGGCCTCAGAGCCATTGTATTAACTCTGGCATTTTAAAAAGCACTAACAATGGGTCCTGGGGCACCGAGTGAAGGAAAGCTTAGGAAGGAGATGGAGGAGGGGTATAGTGAGGGCTCGACTCCCTCTCGAAGGCGAGCCCCAACTCACCTTGCCGCATCCCGGGGGACCCCAGAGAATGAGGGAGGGGATCTCATTGGACTCCAGGAGGGACCTCAGTAGGGTCTCCTGGCCCACCACCTTGTTCTGCCCTATGTACTCCTGCAGCGTGGCGGGGCGCATCTTGTCGGCCAGAGGCTTGCCCACCAGCTTCTGCCAGATCTCCTCGCGGGCCGGAGGTCGGGGCTGAGAGCGCCCGGGGCCCAGGTGCCCGGCGCTCTCCCGGAAGGCGGCGGTGGAGGGCGCCGAGGCCTCCCAGTCCTCCCGGTCCTCCTCGTCGTCGTCCTCGCCTCCCATCGCCGCGGCCGCCGCTGCAGCAGCCGCCGCCACCTCCTCGTCGTCATCTTCATCGTCGTCGTCCTCGGAGCGCTCGCTCTCTTTCCAGCACCTCGGGGATGCGGATACGGTGGCGGCCGATGAGGAGGCGGCGGCGGACGCCGAGGCTGCAGCCGCCACCGGCCTTTTGCCAGACACCTTCCTCCGCAGGGTCAGCGGGCTCCCGGCCGGGCCCCGGCCAAAGGCTGGGATGCCGTGGGCGCCGGAGCAGGGGCTGGGGCAGCGGTCGTAGGGGTCCCTGCCGTCGGGCGGCCCCGGCTCGTCCGGGTCGTCGGCGTCGCCATCGCTACTCTCGCCGGTCGGGGTGGCGGGCGGCAGGCGCAGGGAGCCGCCGGACAGGCGCCTCCTCTTGCAGCTGCCCAGCGGCGGCGGCGGGGGCGGCGGCGGCGAACTGGGCCTCCTCCCGAGCTCGGCAGAGCCGAGGCTCTCGTCGTCGTCGGGCTCCGAGAGGCCAGCCGGGTGCAGCAGCAAACATCTGTCCAGGTGCGCGTTGATGTGGGCGGCGGGCAGCGCCTGCTGGCACACCGGGCACTGCACCTGGTGCAGCTGCGACAGGAAAGGGTCGTCTTCCGGCCCGCTCACCTCCATCGCGGCCCTTCCTCTCGCCCAACCCCCGCTCCGGCCGCTGCCGGAACCCGCCCCGGCTCGCAGGCCCAGCAAGATGCAAAGGCCCCCCCACCCCCGGGAGCCCCGGGGCCGAGAGCAGGAGGGCGGCTTTTGGGACTCCCGGAGCCCCGCCGGAGACGGGCCCGGGAAAGGGGAGAGAGAGAGGAAGGAAGGGCACTCCAAACTTCCCGTCCCGGCCCGGGCTCGGGCCTGCGGCGCCTCGAGCAGCACTTCGGGATCTGTAGTCCCGCCGCCGCCGTCGCCGCCGCCGAGCTCGGCCGCGCCCAGCCCCACTTCCTGCTCTCGATCCGCAGCCGGGGGGGAAGAGCCCCGGGGGTGGTCTTGGCGGGAAGCGCCGCTACATTGTGTCTTTTCTTTACCTCCCCTGGGCTCTGAGCGTGAGTGTGCGTGCTGGAGGAAAAAAGTGCCTCAAATTCGAGAGCTTCGAGATTGGGCTGGGAGCTGCAGGGGTAAAATTGTATTATTGTCTGCCTTTTACGCTTGACAGTTTTTTTCCCCTAATCCCTCTCAGCTGCCCTGAACTTCTAGGAACAGATGGGGAATCAGAGAAAGAGCACTTTGATTGAGTTGAGGTTTGCATGAATATAGTACTTTTTTTTTAATCTCACACACAGATCTTGTGTATTATAAAAAATCAGCAGCAGCATCATAATTGCATCTTTACAAAGTACTTTAAAGTTTACCAAGCATCTTCCTTACAATAGCTTTGTGACTTAGGTAGTATAATCTTTACAAACATTATTATTATTGTAACAATATAAGAATGAGAAAATTGAGGGTTAGAGCAGAAAAATTATTGCCCCTGGGGCCACTGCGGCCATTAATTATTAAGTTGCTTTAATTATTTTCAAACCAAGCCCTATCTTATACCACACAGACTCTCAAAATTAGAAGAGATCTCTCCATTGTTAAGGGGTCCCCTGAACCTGTCTGATCATATAATACCAGTAAGAACACTACCAGAATAGGAATCCATCCTGCAACATGTCCCCAGAGCGATCATATTGCTTCTCCTTTGGTGACCTTGGGTTAGTCTAGTGCCCTTCCTAGTCTCTGCTTTCTTATCTCTAAAATGCGGGGACTAGACTTGATGACCTCCCAGGTCTCTTTCAGTTCTAGAACTATGATCCTTAGGTATCCCATTCAACAATTTAACAGCAGTATGGAACATGTTATTGTGGTTCAGCCGTTTTTTCCCCCAGTCGTTTTGGGACTCTTGTGAACTCATTTTGGGTTTACTTGGCAAAGATACTGAAGTATTTTGTCATTTCCTTATCCAGCTCATCTTGTAGAAGAGGAAACTGAGGCAAACGGTTCAGTGACTTGCCCAGAGTCACACAGCTAGTAAATGTCTGAGCCTGGATTGGAACTCAGGAAAACGAGTCTTTCTAACTCAACTTCCCTGCCTAGCTGCCAGAGTACTGAGCATAGAATGATAAATTTAGATTTGTAAGAGATCTTAAGATTTTCCTTTAGCATAACACCTTTATTTTTACAAGAGCCTCCCTGAGCTAGGCGCTGTCCCCTAGCATACTGGTGACTTGGGGGAGCTTACCCTTGAGTAGGGAGATAAAACACATTTACATATAAAGTGAATACTTTTACATTGTAAGTATGTTAATAGATAGCATTTATATAGTGCTTTTTGGTTTGCAAAGTGTCTTAATACAGATCATCTCCTTTGATTCTCACAACCAATCTGTTAACTAACTAGGGCAAAAGAGAGAAATTGTAAAAAGCATATAGAGAGGTCTTGGAAAGAAGTCTTAAATAACCTGTGAGAATCAGATAGACTTTGCTGAGAAGGTAGTATTAAAATAGGGCTTTAAAGTTTGAGTGGGAATACATTAGGCTTAGTGGGTAAGATAGGTAGTATAGGTATTATTATTCTCATAGGACAACTAGATGGTGGTATAGTGAATAGGAAGACCTCTTCCTGAGTTCATATCTGGTCTCAGACACTTACCAGCTGTGTGACCCTGGGCAAATCACTGAACTCTGTCTCAGCTTCCTCATCTGTAAAAATGAACTGAAGAAAGAAATGGCAAACCACTCCAGTATCTTTGACAAGAAAGCCCCAAATGGAGTCATGAAGAGTTGGACAGGACTGATACCACTGAACAACAATGATAAACATTTATAAAGAGAAGAAGCATGATTATAGAGGTTATGACTTCACCAAGGCTGCAAAGCCAGTAAATATTAGAGGCAAGATTCAGAACCAGGCCTTCCTGACTATATTATATGTTCAGCATTCCATCCACTAATAATAAATAATAACTAACACATTCTACCGTTTAAGGTTTGCAAAGCACCTTATCTATATTGACTTGTTTGGTCCTATACCATGCCTAGGGGTAATAGCAGTGGAGAAAATGAGAATAGACAAAATGTTGAAAAATGTCAGAAAGTTTGGCCTGAGCTGATTAGATAAGAAAGTTGAGAGAGATGGAAGAATTTATAACAATTTTATGAATATGGGAGCCTGGGAACTTTGGAATAGATGTGCTATCAGTAAATCTAAGTAATTATCTTCCCTCCTAAATCCACTCCTCTTCCAAGCTTCCCCATTTCTTTTGAGAGCACCACTGTCTTCCCAGTCAATTTCTGTATCTTCTTTGGCTCAGTTTTCCCTCCCCAACATGTTATATCCTCTGTCCATTCATGGAGCCACCAACCTAGGTTAAGCCCTGATCATCTTTTGCCTATTAGTCTCCTAATTGATTTTAGCTTCAGTTTCTCCCCTCACCAATCAGTTCTCCCATACAGCTGTCAAAAAAAAATTATTTTAAAGTCACAGATCTGAACATTTTCCCTTCCTCACTAATTTTCTTCTGGAAATGCAAACTCCATTTGAAATTGAAGGCCTTTCCCAGATAAGTCTCCCACCTATCCCTCCAGTCTTATTTTCCATTACTCCCTTTCGAACCGTAACTGTTTCAGTCTAACAGCTCCAATTAGCTGCAACAAGAATCTAATCTTCCATCTCCTACCTCTATTTATTTGCATTCACAAAAGCCATTCCCCAAGCCTGAAATGCACCCCCTTCTTGAATATTGCTCTCAGCATTCTAATCTTTGAAGGTTCTATTCATTTGCTACCTCCTTCTGGAAGTCTTCCCAATCCTCCCTGCCCTTATTATTCTTCAAATTACTTGTTTACTTATCTAAATAACTTCCCCCTCCTTGCAGATATAACCACCTTGAGGGCAGCATCTTAGTGTCTTGTATATAACATACACTTCATAAACATCTGTGGACCTGAATTAATCTGGGACATACTGAATTTGAGATTCTAGTGGGGCATCCAGGTACAGGTGACTTGTCAGCAGTTGGAGGTGTTGGTATGGAAGGAACTCAAAAGAGAGGTTGGAATTGAAGAGGACAATTTGACAATCATCTACATAAAGGCAGTTATTGAAGCCACAGTTGGAAATCAAGATTGCCAAGAAAAAAAAGTGTACAGAAAGAGAAAACTAAAGGAGATATCCCCCAAATTAAGGGATCCAGGAAAGGATGCAGAACTATTGAAGGATACAGAGAAGTAGCAGTTAGGGAAAGTGGGGTTACTCATCATCACGTAGAGCAGAGGATGAAGAATTTATATGTGTATATATATATATATATATATATATATATATATATGTGTGTGTGTGTGTGTGTGTGTATATATGTGTATATATATGTGTGTGTGTATATATATATATGTATATAGTTTTCACTCATGTATTCATTCTATTACTTAAAAGTGAAGGTGGACGTAAGGGAGATGACATGACTCATCTGAAAAATGAGATGGGCTAATTCTTTACAGCCTCACACCTATGTATCATGAACACTTTCTCCCAGAAAAAAATTAGAAAGCCGAGGCATAAGAAACAACAACAACAACAACAACAACAAAAGCAAAAGTGAAAGTGACTCTCTTAAGAGACTTGAAACAATTGGTTACTGGTATGAGTCACATCAGAATCAGGTGTCTGTAATCTGACAATCGATTGAAACAAAGATCCAAAGCAACATCTAATTGGGAGAGAGGCTAAATAAAGTAGAGATCTGTTTTGCTTTACTATATGTATTTATTATAAGGGATTTGTTTTTTTTTTCTTTTCCAGTAGGAATGAATGAGGGATTGAGAAGGATAGGGAAAAGATAGGAAAGAGAGAGAAGAGGATCATTGAGCCATCTTTTTAAAAAATGCAGAGAATAAAACAGAAACATAAATAGCTTTGAAAGCCATGGGTTGAATTTCAATCAGTCATTCAATAAACATTTATAAAACACCTAATACATGTTAGATATTATAGCAAGCTGTACCTAATAAAGACCTACAGTTTTACAGACAATCTTCTTTTTCTGACATATATGTATATACAATCTTTATTTCCACATACATGGAAATAGAGATTTTATTTGGTGTTTAAATCCAGAATAAAAATAAATTTAAAACATAAGAAGGCTAATGTGAGAAGACTGGAAACATTTGTGATGGCTTAAATATGACCTATTCGAGGTGAGTAATTGATGACAAAAAAATGGAAAACAGAAAAAAGCAAAGATCACTGACTTTCATTTCCTACAATGTTTAACACTTGCCACAATAAGAAGGCTAAAGGATCCCAGAAACAAGATTAGACATCGGACACTTGATCCTCATAGAGAGGGCAATAATGGGTTGGGACACAAAACTGAAGAAGACAGTAAGATACTATGAGCAGCATTACCTTGTAAAACATTGAAAAACAGCAGAAGGAAAAAACAATTTTGCAAACAGCTTGGCATGAGACCCAACTGAACCAATGAAGATCAAAGATGAAACTCATTGGAAGATAAAAAAGTGATTAATAATGGAACAGATTGTTATTTTCTAGAATAATTTATTTCATTTATCAGTGACAGAGAATCTACTACATTCAAATTCAACACCTCAATCTCTTACTGCTGGTCTAAGGAATAGAGGAGGCACTTAAAACAATTCTGGAAAGAGTGACTGGACCAGACCAAGTACAGGGAAACACTTGTTGAAAATGGCCCTTTTTTAAACATCTTTCAAGTATCCCTTAGGGAGGAGGAGAAAATAGCAAAAGAATGAGTTAAAACATACACACACATACACACAAAACATTAATAACTGAGAAACTGTATACCTGCTTTCTCATCTTTAAAAATTACTTATGAGAATATTTTATATATACATTCAAGGTATCCTTGATGAAAACATGAGGAGGGAACAGATGGATATTTGAAAATAATTCCCTGCACTACTTCACAGGCACACAACAAAACACTGGAAGGTATAGCGTATATAAGACTTAACTGCATTTATTTTGGGTTGACTAGCAAAAATATTTTTACTCAGAGGAAAAGCCTTAATAACTCATCTCAAATCTTTGATAAATATAACCAAACAAATAACTATTCTATGAACCACTAATGATTTTCTTTAATTAAAAAAAATTCTCATTGACTCTTTTTGCTTTTACATAGCTGATGTTTCTGGATATGCATCACTATTCTGCTACTGATTTCTCTATCGTAACAAAGAAAAAACAGTTAAGCAACAGCAGTAGATGCAGTGACTGTGTATCTTGCAAATAGCTTGGCATGAGACCCTACTGAATCAACGAAGATCAAAGATGAAACTCATTGGAAGATAAAAATGTGATTGATAATGGAACAAATTGTTAATATTTTCGAGAATAATTTATTTCATTTATCAGTGGCAGAGAATCTACTATATTCAAATACAACACCTCAATCTCTTACTGCATATGCAACATTCTGCCTCATCTCCCACCTTTCTCCTAAGAGTATTGTTTCATTGTTTGTTCTTGAGGACTATTATTGTTTTGTTTTGTTTTTGTTTGTTCAGAGTTCAGTTTTCTTTTAGTTATCTTTTAATTTGCACTGTTTTATATATATATATATATATATATATACACACACACACACATATATATATATATATATATATATATTCATTGTTTATATTCCTCTGGCTCAATACATTTCACTGCCTCATTTCACACAAAGTAAGTTCTTTTCAGTTTCTCATCATTCTTTACTCCACAATAATGTTCCATGTTATTCATATATTGTTGTATATGTAGATGGTGGGTGTCTACTTTGTGGTTAGTTGATACCATAAATAATGCTTCTATAAACATTTTGGTTTATGTTGGGATCTTGTTTCTTGTCTTATCTACTGTCCTTGGGTTCTGTGCATAGTTAAACATGGATCAAAAGCTATGACCATCTTATCACCCTGACTGGGTATATGGCCTGGATTCAAGGGCTTTAGGGTTCAGGTCCTGAACACGTGGTCTTTTCCTTTTAGAGGTCCATATCCCATCCCCATCACTTTCATTGTGGCTGTGACCCTGCTCAACCTTCAATTCTCAGTTACATCTGATCTAGCCCAGCTTTTCATTGTCTGTTACCTCTGGACCACTTAGGCTACTTCTTACCCTTAATCCCATCTAGGCCCCTTCTCTGTTACCTCCAGGTCACCCCAGGCTATTTGCCACTCCTTGATCCCATCCAGATCTTCCCACAATCTTTTTCCCTATTAAAAAAAAATCAATCTTGTCCCTATCAAATGTACAGATTCTTAAAATCCTGCCCACTTCTATTGGCAACACAATAAATCTTGTCTCTGACTAAAAGAAGACTTGAGTGGTCAAATTCTTTTGAGGCAGACCCGTGCCCTTTGCTCTTGCATCTTGGGGTTCTCAGCACCCTAGACCACAACAACCTTACTTATATAATTCCAAATTGTTTTCTTGGAAGAGTTGGACCAATCCACAGTTCCAATAACAGTGTATTAGTGTGCCTATCTTCTCATACCTCTCCAACACTGTTTTCCATTTTTTTGTTATCTTTGCCACATTGCGGGTTGTAAGGTAAAACCTTAGTTATTTAAATATGTATTTCTCTTATTAATAGAGATTTGAAGCATATTTTAATACGGTCATTCACAGTTTGCTGTTCTTTTGAAAACTTTTCATATCCTCTGACCACTTAGTGAATTGAGGAATGACTTAATGTGTATCGATTCTATATATATTTTGAGTGCCAAATTTTATTAGTGATATTTAATGCAAATATTTTTCTCCCACTTGTTCCCCTTTGATATTATTTGAGGTATAAATTAGGGAGATAGATTTTTATCAAAGTTGCAATCTTTCTTATAGAGGATATTTTGCATGAAGTCCAAATGTAGGATGTTTTTCCTATAGATGAGGGGTTCATAACCCTTTCTGTCATGGATCCTTCTGCCAGTCTTTGGAAACCTAGCTACTACCTCCCACCTCAGAAAGTCTTTCTAAAAGATACATAGAATTATAAAGGAAGTCAATTATACTGAAATACAGTTATAAAAATATTTTAAAATGTCAGAACCCCTGCTAAAGATAATAATAGCTAGCATTTTGTATAGTACTTTAAATCTCTCAAAGAAAGCACCTTACAAATATTACCTAATTTGATTCCCCAAAAGAAGACTGGATAGTATGTGCTGTCATTACCCCCATTTTCCAGATGAGAGAACTGAAGCAAATAATTTAAGTGATTTGCCCAGGATCACACAGTTAGGGTCTGCAGTTGGATTCGAACTTGTGTTCCTGATTCCAGGTCTAGTGCTCTTTCCACGATGCCACCTAGATGCTTAGCTGCCTATAGATGGTAAGGTCATCCAGATGTTCCTGTTTATGTAGGATATTGTGTTGATTTCATTTATTCCTAGAACTCTTTGGGCTCTTTTCAACACGGTCCATAATTACCCCAAAGAGATCAGCTTGACAATTTTGACAATTAAAAAAGTTCCAAGAGACATAGTTTCTGGGTAATTTAATCATTTTGTTAATAAGGCCAACATGTTCATTAATAAAAGGGTTGTCATTTGACTGTCTCTCAGACCAAAGACCCCTCATGGTGATGGACTTTATATGCTCTTCAAAGAGTTAGTGGTAACAGTCAACTCTGATTGGTTAACAATGAGAAAATTAATATTACAATGAGAGGCTGGACTATATTATAATGAGCGTCTTGGGGTATGTTACTTGGGTCATCCAAATCTTGGTCAAAGAGACTTAGCAATTTCTGTATCACCTGACTAACAAAAGGGAGAATCAATACTTCCTCAGACCTGTCTGAGCAAACACAATGAGTAGGAATGCACCCATTAGCCCAAACTTATAATTTCTTTTACTATCTGATTAGATCTTGACCTGGGTACATCTTTGATGTCTCACACTGGTTAATTTCTGAATGAGGAAGTAGAAAAGGGGGAAAAGCTTGGTTTTGATTTAATAATTAGTTACTAAATACAAGAAAGAAATGCTTATTTCTCACACAATCCACATAGGAAAAAATTCTATGGATTAAAAACTACCTATTGTCCAGACAATCATATATAGTCCCTTGAATTGACAGTATTAAAATGGGATTGGGCCAGCAAAAGGACAATGGGTTGGTCCCAGATTTGACCTGTAATAAGGAAGCATATTGGATTACATTTTTCTTTTTGGCAATTAGAAGTTAATCCCTGGTATAAAAAAAAAAAATCTTTAAAAGCAACATACAAAGCCTGGGGATGCTTTATGGATGCAAATCTTGCAATGCCACAGCATTCAAAGGAATCAAAAGAATGAGGGTACCCAAAAGGGTAATGGTGACACGTATGATGGACACAAGCTGTACAATATAATGACACGAATGGAAAAGGAAATGAAAGTCATGTTACAAGAGGGAAGGCTAAATGGATAGATAACTGCAGTGTTGCACTGGTACCCAAGAAATTTTAAAATACCTATGGGAAGATTTCCACAAGGATAAATAGAATCTTTAGGGAGGATATATGTTTGAATGTGAAAGAAAATTTTGAAGAGAAAAGATGAAAGGAAAGTGAGATATCTTTTCCCTTTTGTTTTCTTTAAAATTGTTAGAGCATTTTTTATAGTGGAATCAAAGGAGATGCCCATGGATTGGGGAATGACTAAACAAACTGAAGTACATGAATGTAATGGGATATTATTTTGCTGTGTGAAATGGAGAATGTGAAGAAAATAAGCAAACAAAAAAGCCCAGTGATTTTAATAATGTAAATGAAAAGAACCTCAAAGCAATTGAAAAGGAATGCTATGAAACTCTACTAACTCAGCTTGGTCCCAAAGAAGAGATATAGGAATGAATCTCCCTCTCTCTATTCTTCGCAAAGCAGAGGTACTGTGGGTATGGAACACTCATGCAATGCCAGACTTGGTTGATGTGTAGACTAGTTTTGTTGAATTGTTTTTTCTTTCTCTTTTGGTTATACACATACACACATATGTACACACACACACATATATATGTTTATATATATATATATACACACAATTATATTTCTTGGTTATATATATATGTATATATATATATATACATAATTATATTTCTTGGTTATAAAGGTCAGCTCTCTGGGAAGGGATATAGAAGGAAGTGTAGATGATATGGAAGCAAAAGATAGCTAGACTTATTTATATAAGAGGAAAATACAGAAATTAGCATGTGGATTTTTCTTTCTTTTTGGAGGGTGGAAGGCATGGAAATTGAGGTTGAATGATGTGCCTAAGAAAGTGGCTAGTAAGTGTTAAGTGTTTGAGGCCAGATTTGAACTCAGGTCCTCCTGACTCGAGGGCCAGTGCTCTATTCACTGCACCACCTAGCCACCCCACATGTGTTTTTGAAAACATGTGATAAGCAACTGCTTTTCTGAGAGTTTTGTTTTTCTTCGTTCTTCTGAACACCTTAAAAAGTATTTGAACAGGTAGCATCCAGCAAAATATAGCAACCATTTATTTGGACAATGATAATGAAAATATAGCTTATTCCCTACCATATCAACAGAATTTCCAACTTTGACATTTCTGAATATATGCTATGGTCAAATACCTCCTCCCTCTTCCTGTTCCCTGGAAGGCTTCTTCCTTCAGTAATAGTAGGATAATCCCTGATCATGGTAGCCTGGCCACTACTTTGCACATCTGTATGACCTCATACTCTGCTACTTATAGTCAGCTGGGTGGTATAGTGGTTAGAATGCTTTGCTAAAATTAGGGATAGCAATAGTACCAACAACAACCAGGGTTGTGGTGAGAGTCAAATGACTTAACATATGTAAAGGGCAACTTTACAGAGCTTAAAGCATTGTGTAACTGCTAGCTGTTATTGTTATTATTGTTATTATTGCTATTATCATTACCACTTTCACTGTTCAGTTTTTTCCATTTTAAAAGACTAGATTATCAGGACTCATGCTTAGTCTATAAGACAGATAGTGGTGATGGTGTTTTTTTTAATTGGGCAAGAACAAAAAGTCATTAAACTGTATATCCTTTGGCCTAGAGATACCATTACAAGGCCTGCACCACAAAGAGATCAAAGAAAGAGGAAAAAGAACTATATATAATAAATCTTTTTGTTATAGCAAAGATATTTTAATGAAATGGGATATAATTGCAACAATCTCCTAATTGGTCTTGCTGCCTCAAGTCTTTCCCCATTTCTCTCTTATACATTGCTATTGAGGTAATTTTCCTTAAACACAGATCTGACCATGTTCTACCCCTACTCAAAAAACTCCAGTGTCTTTCTATTGCCTCTGGCATATAATATAAACTTTTTAGCTTTTAAATCCCTGTACAACCTGCCTCCATCCCATCTTTCCAACTTCATTGTTGTGATCTGGCAAAACTGACCTCTCTCTTCCTCACATGACATTTCATCTCTTGTTCTCCTGCCTTTGCACTTGCCATTCCTCATGCCTAGAGTGGATTTTTTCCCTTACCTCCATCTCAGTGTGCCTCTTTACTTCAAAGATTCAACCCAGGGGGCACTGTTTACCTTTCTTGATTTCCCCACCTACTAGAGGACATTCTTTAAAATTATCTTGCATTTAACCATGTTGTATGTATTTGTATTTGTAAACTTTATATTTAAGCTGTGTAGCTTTTGCATACTTGTTTTCTCCCCCCATGAAAATGTAGGCTCATTGAGTGTAAGGATTACTTCATTATTTGTACTAGCAAAGTGTCTGGCACATAATGGGTACTTCATAAGTAATTGATTATTGACCTGTAAAAAATAATGAAATGGACAGTTTCAGAGAAACCTGGGAAGAATTGTATAAACTGGTACATACTAAAATGAGTAAAACCATGAGAACAATACAAACAGTAAGATCACTAAATGAAAAACCTCTTTGAAAGACTTATGAATTCTGATCAGTACAACAACCAACCATGATTCCAGAGGACTTATGGTGAAGAATACTACCCATCTGTTGACAGAGAAGTAATGGATCCAAGCTACAGAATAAGACATCCATTTTCAGACATAACCAGTGTAGGAATTTGAATTACTTGACTAGTCATATTTATTACAAGGGCATTATTCTGCCTTTTCCCATTTTTCCTACTAATAGTGGCGATCGATGGAAGGAATAAAAGTTTTAGATAGATTTGCGAGGAAAAAAAAGAAAGGAAGAAAGAGTCACAGGCATTTTTAATACTCTGAAGAGAATATAAAGAAGCCCAGAAATAAATACAGATAAGCACCTTAGAAAATTACATACTGAATTTATTGTATATTTAAGAGAAAAGTAAGCTATACAGAATAAAGATTTACAGTTACATATATTGTCTTCCTTTGTACTATGTGTATGGAAGTGTCCATTTTATTTCATGTTTGTTAAGTTCAGAATTTAAAAAAACAAAAAGTTAAAAAAATAAAATTGGGCAAAGAAAAATTTTCAGAAATCTTCCCAAGTAAATATGACAGCTATTGATGATTACAAAAACAGTTTGACATTTACCTTAGAGTGAAAAAAAAAATGAATTTCTTCCTCTCCACTTTTAGTTCTTGTTATAGGAATGTAAATTTTTAAGATATCCCCTGCCCCTAGGTTAAGTACACCTGGAGCCTGTGGCAGGAGGCTGTTTTTCAGGAATGCCCACACCTTGGTGCTTTGTGATTGGGCCATGGGTCAATAAGTTTGTTACATTCTCTGACTCAGGAGAAGGTTATATAATCCCCATGTGAGACTTTGTTTTGGGGCTCACTTTGAGAAGTATTATGTGATTTGACCAGATGAGACTCTGGGCAGCTGTTGAGAGCCCCCCAGCTTTGAAAAACCCAGATGTTGATGCTTCCCTTTCTGGTGACTGTGATTTGGTATGGATGTAATGGTTGGACAGTCAGAGGCCTGTCTGCTTGAAATGTTTCTGTCTATATATTCTGAAATTCAGGGTTCTGACCTTTTTCCCCCGAACTAGGTAAATTTGATTGATTAAAGCAAGATTGTTAACCCATTTTGAGTTGCTTTCCTTTAGAAAAGCAGATCTAAAAACCTGTGTTGGCAACCACCCTGGGTATGCTAGGGTGCTTGCTACAAAAGTTCTCTGACTTATTAATGGAGCTTTTGCAGGTAGGATACCAAAGTCTATTCTAAAATTTGAACATATGGTTTATTCAATTATTTGCTAATAAAATTTGTAGGACTTTTTTTTCTCTAAAGATGACTTACACATGTTATTTCTCTTCTTCCCTCAAATGAACAAACTCAATAACCTATTATAAAGAATCTGTTTACATGTTGCAGTAAAGTGCATGAGATGGATAGTAAATGGAAGATTTTTCAGCCATTGTGAAGGTTAAAAAAACTAAGCTTCATTCAAAATTTTTGGATGAGATTACTTTAAAATTTCTCTGTCTGCCCTCTCTTTTCCATTCCTGGCCTTTTTTGCCCTTCTATTATATTTTTAGTTTTGATTAGTCACAATTTAGCAACTGGTTCCTTGACACTTGAAAATTTCAAGGGTCTAATGTCAAACTGACTTGTAAACAAGCCTGATCACTCTGTAATACTACCAGCCTCCATGCTTAAATTATCCACTCTGCAGGGAAGACACATGAAATTGAAATCAATCAGAGGCAATGATTATTTTTTTTTAAATATTTGACACAAAACCTATTAGTGAAATAGTATTTAAACCAAGAAAAGAAGACACAACTATCCTAAGTCTTCCCCTACTCATTGCTTCTCTTTTGATTCTTTCCCCCTATATCCCCCATGACCTGGCATGTTTGGGGAAGGATGTTTATCTTCTTGGGTTACAACACTGGTGACTTGGACCAACTCTCCATAAACTCTTCAGAAGTGATTTAAAAAAATTTTTTGTGGAGAGGTTTGGGGGTAGTAAAATAAATGAAACAATTTTCTACTCCAGAGTAAAATCCTTCAAAACAGAACTCAGGATCCACCTCCTACATAAAAGCTTTCATGACTGCCTTAGTTATCACTAATTCTTCAAATGACTTTGCCTGTATTTATTGATTTGCATATCCCTCCCCCCCCCAACCCTTAGGAACACAGAAGCCCTTAGAGGCCAGAGATTGTACTTTTTTTTGTTTCTATATCTTAAGATTGTGCCCAGCACAATGCTTGGTATTAGTAGGTAATTATTACCTACTAATTGAATTAAGTTGAAAAGCAACAACATCTACTATAGCATTAAGTAACAGTGTGCCATAGTGTCTTTACACACTTGCATTAGGTAGATGAGTAGAGTTTCAATTCTAACTGTTCTGATGACATTATACATAAGGAGAATATTTATGCTACTGAAATCCACCCTGACTTGGAGCCCAACTCCAGTAGATACAACTGTTGACAAAGAAATGTCACTTTTTTCTTAAAATTTCTTTTTGACAGAAGAGACTTTTATAGTTATATATTGTAATATCTGCAAAGTGCACCAGAATAGAATTTTAAATTCTATGATTGGGAGATGGGAAATGAATTACTAGTATTTTGTACAGATGGACTTATATTGAATAGAGTACTGGACCTGATGTCTGGAGATCTGGGTGTAACTCAGTTATGCCACTTTTTGACTCTGGGCAAGCCTCTTTGAGCCTCAGTTCTCTCCTCTGCAAAAGGGAGATAATAATCCCTGCCCACTATACCTCCTAGGGTTTTTGTTAAGATCAAGTGAGACAGGGGTGGCTAGGTAGTACAGTGAATAGAGCACTGGCTGTGGAGTCAGGAGGACCTGAGTTCAAATTCAGCCTCAGACATTTAACATTTACTAGCCGTGTGACCTTGGGCAAGTCACTTAACCCCAATTGCCCTGCCTTCCCCCCTCCAAAAAGCAAAAAAACCCAAACCAAAACATCAAGTGGGATAATACTGACATGTTTTTAATAAACTTTAAAGATGCAAGAGATTTCCTTTTGAAGGAATTTTAATTATACTACCTAAGCCTAGTGACATTTTCACTAAAATTGAAGCACAGAATATTTTTGGAACTGAACTCTATTGACAAAGGCCCCAAATGCAAATCCCTAAGATTTGGGGTAGCAAATATTCTCAGAATAAAGAAAAGTAAGGAAATTCTGATCAAATTGAAGAAATCAAACCTATTTTCATACGCCCAGTTACTTCATGTAATAAGTATTCTAACATTTTAACACATATCTAACCAAGAGGAAACTTGGCTTACAAAGGTTGAGGCAATGTGCACTCTCTGTTCTTTAACCAGGCATATGGACCAAATTCTGTTCTAAGGAGCCTGTCTCTAATAAGAGACATTAAGCTCATACTTCTTAAGATTTTCCTACTGTTATCTCAGAGAGAAATTTACTTATGGCTTAGTTATGCCTCATGTCCAAGATTTCCTCAAAAAGGATGGGGAAGAGAGTAAAAAGATATTCCATGTACAATAGGAATCAGGCATGGTAATTTTTTGCGGGGGAGAAAGGGGAAGGCAAGGCAATTGGGGTTAATTGACTTGCCCAACTTCATGCAGCTAGTAATTGTGTCAGATATCTGAGGTTGAATTTGAACGCAGGTCCTCCTGACTCCAGGGTCAGTTCTCTATTCACTGAGCCACCTAGCTGCCCCCAAGGCAAGGTAATTTCTTACACATAAAAGAAATGCTAAATATGAAAGACTTGCAGAGGCATTAAAACCCCACTACATCTTAAGTTCTGGCATAGAATAGTTCTAGATTTGCAATTTAGTAAGTGGAAGTATGGTCCACAAGAGAGGGACAACACGTCAAAGAAAAAAGTCTTAATATTAATATTATACTCTTTGATTTAGTTTTGTTTGCCAGAAGCAATTTTATTTAATTTAACATGACAATAAAAAATAAAATAATAATAGGTAACTTTTATATAGTGCCTTCTATCTTCTAGGCACTCCACAATATTAGCTTATTCCATCCTCACAACAACCCTGAGAAGTAGGTGCTATTATTATCTCAAAAATAATTGCTATTATTAATTAATAACAACTAAAATGTTAATATATTTTACAGATGAGGCAACAGGCAAAAAAGTGAAGTGACTTGTCTGGGGTCACACAGCTAGTAAGTGGCTGAGTTTGGATTTAAACTCAGATTTCCCTGATTCCAGGCCCAGCACTATCCATAGTTCTAATCTGTATCTAAGCCATTTCTTATATGAAAAGAAAGAGGT
The DNA here is from genome assembly GCA_011680675.1 of Gymnobelideus leadbeateri. Classification (NCBI taxonomy): domain Eukaryota; kingdom Metazoa; phylum Chordata; class Mammalia; order Diprotodontia; family Petauridae; genus Gymnobelideus; species Gymnobelideus leadbeateri. The sequence goes on along the minus strand of WOXC01009160.1, from coordinate 1,085,104 downwards.
CCAAACTGATACAGTTCCTCATGTGCTCCAAAATAACTCTCTGCCCAAGACAATTTCAGATAATATTTGAATGAAACTTGAACAAGGAAAAAGATATCTTAAAACAGAGTCTAGGTTAATATTATAAAATTATTGAGAAACCACATCATCATCCCATTCTCACTCAGATCTCAATCTTGGAGTTAAACTTGTTCTCTTCCACTGATATCTTAATCTTTTATCAATACATAATAGTGGGTGGTAGTCATAATCTCTTCAGGGGAATGGGGAGGGAATAATGTGAAAGAGAGTTAAATTTGGTCATTACCATTAATTGTTCATCTAATGTACTGACCTGTTACTCACCTTTCCAAGGGATTTTTCCCCAAGAGTCTGGAAAGGGCTTTAGAGAAAAATATTATTTCTTAATATCTCTAGCTTTACTGTAAATTAGGTTTTAAATATGTTTCCACAGTAATATTGTATAAAGGGCATTGGAGTAGGTATCAGGACTGGTGTTAGAAGGGTATGTTCTTATCCATTTTGGAATGGTTTAACAAATTATAGTATATGAATGCAATGGAATTTTATTGTGTTGTAAGAAATGACAAAAGGGACAGATTCAGAGAAACTTTTATGAACTGATGCAGAGTGAAGTGAAAAAAAAACAAAACCCAATGCAAGAGATTCTAATGGAGAAGACAGTGTGTAAATAATTAGGTTAAAAATAAGTAGAGAGAGGGTGGCTAGTGGGCCCAGTGAGTCAGAAGGACCTGAGTTCGGATCCGGCCTCAGACACTTAAGGCACACACAAACAAAAACCTAGCCATGTGACCTTGGGCAAGTTACTTAACCCCAATTGCCCTCCAAAAAGCAAATAAATAAGTAAGTAAGAGGGGCGGCTAGGTGGCAAAGTGAATGGAGCACCAGCCCTGGAGTCAGGAGGACTTGAATTCAAATTTGGCTTCAGACACTTAACACAAAACTAGCCATGTGACCTTGGGCAGGCCACTTGACCCCAATTGCCTTCCCCCTCCAAAAAGCAAAAAAAAAATAAAATAGAAAAATAAGTAGAAATAGCAAGTATGTATATAGTGTTTTAAGGTTTGCAAAGCCCTTTGCATCTGCGACCTCATTTAATCCTCACAACAGCTTTCTGAGGTAGGTACTATAATTATCTTAATTTTACAGATCAGGAAACTGAGACTGAGAGAAGAGAGGTTAAGTGATTTGTCTAAGATCATACAGCTAGTAATGTCTGATTGGGATTTGAATTCAGGTATTCCTGATTCTAAATCCAACACTCTATCCACTTTACAAGAGATATGTATATGTATATATGTTGTCAGTCCACTGTTTTGAAGAGGACCAATGACATCACAGGGCGATGTTTTGACTTGTAAGTGAACTGGATTTAAGTGAGGCAGAACTGTGCATTCATAAACCTCACTCTCTCTTCCCGAATCATCAAAGTCCTTCGGCAAGACAAAAGTCAGGATTGTTGGTGTTGGCCAGGAATGCAGTGGATGACCTTTGCATTTTTGACATCTGACCAAGCTCTAAGCACTCCACAGTGCCCGCTTCAGTCGAGTTCATGACCATTGGAACAAATTATTCTCATCTGCCCATTCTGCCAAGGGAAGTCTTCATATGTTGGGGTAAACAGCCTTGTAACTCACTGATGGGTTTGAGGATTGTTGTTACCCTCAACCCAGTTTAGCCCATCTGCTGAGATGATTTATTGGGGTGTGGCCACTATGCATGCTACAGCTTCCTAGAGCCACAGGTGAGAGTTGGGTGAAGGTGGATACCAAAGGTGGATGAGCAGCCCTCACACCAGAGGTGCTAGTAGTCCTAGATGAATACCCCTACATTCCGTGTGTGTGTGTGTGTGTGTGTGTGTGTGTGTGTATGTATGTATGTATGTATGTATGTATGCAGAGAGAGAGAACAAATGAATAATGAAAAAAAAATCAATAGGATTTTATAATGACCATTTTTCAAAATTCAATTCAGCTTCTTGTTGATCCAGGGAAATATCTAGTTGCATTGCCTATCTAAAATATAGATATTGGTAAATCTGTTTAATCTATAATATAATTTTTAAAAAGTGTTTCAAGACATCAACATCCAATGACCCTTATCTTCTGATCACTATTAAGTATTTTTTTTTCATTTTTTCAAATACCAACTTAAATTAAAAAAAAAAAACATTTTCATATTCACAGCAAAATGCAAAAAGATCTGTATGAAACTGTGACCTCCATGTCATATTGTAATATAAGCCTCAAAGACCATTTGTATGGGTATTGTCTTCAATGATTGAAATTGATTACTTGATTCTCTACATCTGTGTTAGGGGAATAGTTGGTGAAAGAGATCCTGATCTTCTGGCTTCTAACTTCAAAATAAAGGACTTCAACTGGAAAGGAGCAAAAGACTCCAGAAGAAGATGTATATTTTCTTGGAATAAATGAGTTTATTTGCTACATGTGTTTATTGTGAAACTGGCATCTAGTGGTTAGGAAGTCAAACTTTGGATATATAGTTTGGGGGCTCTCCTTCATCAAGAAACAGCAATTAGGAACACAGCTTGAACCTAAAAATTACTTTCCCTAAACTCTTAAGTATTTAAGAGAGCAGATAGATGTATTTCTAGTCTTGTACACCCTCTCTCTGAGGAGAAAAGAGTGGCTAGCCTGGGGACACAACTTCTTGCCTTCCCTACTCCCCCTTGGAGAAGGGTCAGAGGAGAAAACTCCAGAGATAGCAATCCATGGCTCCCTGTAAACCATATCTAAGCAAACTCATGTGGACACAAATAACCTACATGGTCAAAACACCCTTCCCACACATATTCCCTATAGTACTTTTGAATTTTTAAAAACAGTATATAATAAATTCCAAACATTATTTTCAAAACTACCTTGTATGCCTGTGCTTCCTTTAAAATTTTTTTTCTTATCTCTTCTATGTTTTTAAAAACACATTTCAGTGGCCTTCTTTTTTTGGCATCAATATTGCTGACTCTCCTTCTCTTCTGCATTAAAAACCAAGAAAAAGGAAGAAAAAAACAAGTCTTGTAGAATATAAGCACGATTATGCAAAATGAATCTATATATTAGCAATGTCCCAAAATATCTCGGCACATTGAGTCCTTTACCACTCAGAAGGTGAGTAACCTTCATCTTAGGTCCTTTGGAGACTTTTTGGTCATTGCACTAAGATCACAGTTCTTAAGTCTCTAGAGTGTTTTCATTACAATATTGTCCTTGTATTAGTAGTTGAGGTTCTCTTCAATATTTGTAAATCCACATTACCCAGGATGCTCTGAAATCATCTCTTGTAATTTTCCCATTACATTCATATATCACAATGTGTTCCACTATGAATGATGGGTAACTCCTTAGAGTCTAGTTCTTTGCCTTTCTTTTGCCTTTAGGAGCAGGAATTTTGTTTTGCTTTTTGACAATTATCTCCTGGTAATTAGCCTCCTTCTTAACTCTCACTTTTTTTCCCTGACTTGTTTCCCTATGAAATTTGATATATTTCTATGCAAAGTTAGCTATTTGTGTTCAACTTTTTTTTGGTCTGTTTCAGGTAAGTGTGAAATTCATCTACTATTCCTACCAGATCTTCCCCCATGTTTGCATACTCTTTTTGTATACTCCAACTATGAGAAATAACAAGTTTCACCCTCTTTTTCCTCCTTTTACACGAGTAAACCTAGTGCATTACTTTTACCCTCCCTTCTCATTCCCCTCTTGAAATAGTTCTCCCCCTCACCCCAACCCTCAGCTCTTCTCATTTAACCTATTTAGGACCCTTTGAAGCCATTAAAGTTGTGAAAGGACATGTGTTTTTTTCTCCTCTATTAAAATATTAGTATTGTACCATTAAACAACCCTTTCCAGTTGCTCAAAAATGTTTACCTTTTTTAGTTTCTTTTGAATCTTGTACTTATATTTCAAAGTTCCTATTTAGCTTTTGTTGTCCTTGCAACATAAATGCTTGAAAGTCTTCTATTCCATTAAAATTTTTTTTCCTTCTTTAGGATTCTACTCAGCTTTGCAGAGTAAGTTATTTTTGGTTGAAAGCCTTTATGTCTTGCCTTCTGGAATATCGTATTCCAAGATCTTCTTTCATTTTAAGTAGAAGCTGCCAGGTCACATGCAGTCCTAACTGTGATTTGTTTGTACTTGTAGTACTTCTTTCTGGATGCTCTGGATTTTGGCAATGACATAAAAGTATTTTCCTGTCGGGTTGTTTTTTTTTTTTCAGGAGGTTATCAGTGGATTTTATCTTTACTTTCCCTTTTGCATCAAACATCTCAGAAGCTTTCATTTATGATTTCTTAAAAATATAGCGTCTAGATTTGTTTTTTAATTCATAGTTTTCTGGAAGTTCAATAATTCTTAAATTCTCTTGGTAGCTTGTTTTCTAGGTCAGTTATTTTTTATATCAAATATTTTACATTCTCTTCTCTTCTAATTCTTAAATCTTTGATTATTTTTGATTTCTGTTTCATGGATTCATTGATTTTTTTAATCTAGTTTTTGTGAGGTCTGTTATTTGGGTTAGGTTTATCACTTTACCTTCTAAGATACTTTTTCTCCTCCCAATTCTTTTCTCTACCAATTTTATTTTTTTGTATCTCTTGCTTAATTTTTTCTAAAATGTACTCTTGGCAGAAAACACATCCCCCCACCCCCCTTTCAGTCTTTGCTTACAGTCTTAGCATTACATTTTTCTATGTTGGATTTTTATGCGTCTCTGGAACTATAATAATTCTTTTTTTTTCCTGATTCTTTGGTTTCTTTATAGTGGTGTTTATTTTTTTCTAAAGTTTTTTCATCTCTCTAGCCTTAGTTTCTGAACTGGGGCTTTGTGCCATGGCCTGCCTCTGCTTTTTGTTGTGCTTCTGGGTGGGATGATTGCCCCTACTTTTCCTAGCTGTGGGTTTTTTGAATTCTTAAACTGACTTCCAGCTTCTGGGTCACCCCCATCCATCGCTTTGAGGTTCAGAATGCTCCATTTTCAGGGTCTTCAATGGTATCTCTTCCCGGCCTGTCCCAGGTCAAGGATAAAGGATGTGAATTTCTGAGTTTTGTCATGGTACTGGTTGCTGACCCTCCCCAGTTTTTTCAAGGTCTGCTTCTATGGGTTACTGACCTCTCTTGGGCTTTCTAACTACTCTGGGGCTTTATCCAGGGCCTCTACCTCTGATTGCCTCCAGACATAGAGCCTTGCAATGTTCACTGGCTCATTTCTGTTTGTCCTGGGAAGGCATAGTATAGGGAGCAGTCTATTAGATGTAGAGTCATTAATATCTATATTCAAATGATGACTTTGATATTTATTAGTTCTGTGACCATGGGCAAGTAACAACCCCTATAAGCTTCACTTTTCTCATTTGTAAAATAGGGATAACAATACTAAGAATACCAACCTCAGAGAGCCATTGTGAGACCCAAATAAAACATTATATGTTAAATGCTATATAAAAGCTACTATGATCATTGTTCCATATTATAGTATGGCATGGCACTATGAATTATATCTCTTAGTGCCTTATAGGCTCATCTGTTCTGAGGTGGGAGTGACCTTAGATGTCATCCAATCCAAGATGTTACATGATACAAGGCCATACAAGTAATAAGTTGAGTTCAGTTTGAAATGCATGGCCTGGCTTCAGGCTTAGTGCTTTTTCCACAGATTCATGTTGTCCACGTTACAATTAGATTATTAGCTACCCAAGGCCAGGGACCTTGTTGTACTCATTGTAGTCTATGAAGTGCATAGCACATAGTAGATATTAAATATATTTTTCATAAGAGTTGTGAAGGGGAAAGAATAAGCTTTTCTATAGTGTCTACTATGTGCTAGATACTATGCTAAGCACTTTTTTTTCCTTTTTTACAAATATTATCTCATATCTATCTAACATAAAATGTTAAATCTGAAAAAGTCATTAAAGATGAACTAGTCCAACCTCAAGTCTTAACAGTAAGGAAAATCAGGTCCAGAGATTTTTCTAGAGCACACAACTAGTTAATGGTATAGCATAAGCCTAGAATAATGTTGTATGGCTGTGAATAATGGAATACCACAATTTTTGAAGAATCCAAATTGCAGGTCATTCAAAAGGCAATAGAGAGGTGTGCAATAAGTATGTTAATAAACAAGGATTGCATTAAATGCAGTGTATAAGATATTATCAAGGAAATACATGATTGGAAAAGGAAGTAGGCTGTTCATGATTCAAGTTTGAGATATGTTAAAGAACCTAGAAAAAGACCTCTTGTGCATCTGTGGAAGACTGATGGGAGGGCTCACAGGAGAAGGTTAGAATGGGTTGTAATCTTTACAGTTAAAGGTCTTCCCCACAATGGTGAGATCATGTATATATAGCTTTGATAGGTAAGGTTATAATATATCTGGGCTCTTCTCTAGGGAAACAGCACTATTGCAGAAAATGAGGGAAGATAAAAAATTTTCTTGATATTGCTTTTTCAGGTAAAGAAGATTTGTAAAAATGAACTAACTTTTATAGGCACCTAAATGCTGTATTTCCTCTTCTCATTTGAATGTAGATCTACTAACAAATCTGTAATTCTGGTTAAATACTTTAAAATTCTCTTAGTAAATGGTTTTAAGGACTGAGGATACTAAAATATAAAATTGTTTAAGCATTCTTGTCCCCAGTTCCCAATACCATGGGAAAAATAGAACTGTTCTCTTGCATTCCAGTTAAGACAAGAGAACTTCTTAGCCATTATTGTGATACAACACAGATGTAGGCTCCTTGAGGTCAGAAACAGTTTTGTTTTCATCTTTGGCCAGCATTGAGCATATAGTAAATGCTTAAGACATGATTGTTGATTCATTGGTTGTGATCAGCAAGAGTACAGAACCACAGATGCTTGGACATTCACATATTTGAAGGAAGGTGGACAAAGGTGGGGCTGAACTAAATCATTTTTCTTAACATCCTCTCCACTTTTATGAATCTGTGATTTCCATTCTTGGCTATTGTTGTTCTAGAAGGACCCTTTTCCTATTAGTAGTTTTGTTGGGTGACTGTGTCCTACACAGGAGGAGGAGGAAGGAACAGAAGGTGATATTTCATCCAATGGTCCTATTTCATCCTCTCCTTACCTGACCTCCTTGAAAAGGCTGGAGTCTAAAATTAAAAATCTTCCCCATCTGACTAACTGTGTAACAGCTGAGCAATATGAGATCAAGGGCCATATTAGTTAAACAGGAGTTCAAATTGACATTATAGAGAAAGGGCACTTCCAATCAGAGAAGGGAGGATACTCCAGAGAATGTTACAGAAGGGTTTTTGAGTGACAATGATGGCTTTCACCTAGTGAGTTCTCTAATGAGGTTGAATTCTTCACTTCCCTTTTCCTGTGGAACTAGTCATTATTCTACCCTTACAATGATGCAAACACAGGAATTCTCTCATGTTTGTGGTAATTACAGTATGTAAATTGTTCGTTTTTATCTTATACCTTGGAATGAATGTCTCTCAATTTTCAGTTGGATAAGTTTTTCATATAATCAGTTCTGTGTTAAATGTTTGTTGTTAGTTTGCAATACCAAAAAGGTCTCTAATTTTGCTAGCCATTTCTTTAAGGGTGAAATGTATATTGTATTTTCTTTGATTCAAACTTGATCACTAAATGCATTTGAATAGAATAGTTAGTCAAAATCAGCCCTGGAAATAGTTGAGTCTGCCTACCTAGGGTAAGTAATGATTTGTTCATAGTAAAAAAGAGGAATGCTAAATGTACTTTCTATATTTGGATTTAACTGCTTTGTGACTAATTAGAGTTGTGTAGAATTTCATTTTTCAAATCCTATGAAAATGAGGGGTATTTTTCTCTGTATAGTTATCACATAAAGAAGCAAGACCAAATTCCATCTAGTACAATTATGGCTAGATAAGAGACTGAGAAAACAGTGATTTTTAAATGAAAATCCCCAGCAGAGGGCCTCAGATCTTAGCCGTGAAAATGTATCTCATATTAAGATATATATTTTATATATTAACCATATGTAATTGACAATAGGCATTTGGAATGCTATCTATCTATCTATCTATCTATCTATCTATCTATCTATCTATCTACATCTTGTGATAAAAATACAATTTTAAAAGGATTTCTCAATACTCTTTACTGAAATCAGTGATGTTACTTACCTGTGTCATTTGTCTATAAAGGACAAATTCTCTGGTCTTCAGTTTCCTCTTTTAAAATGAAGGGGCTGGAGGAAATGACTACTAAGATTCCCATAGCTTTAAATTTGTAATTTTCTGTGCTACATTTATATAACTCATTATCTAGATTTTTTTAAAAAATGGTTTTGATAAAAAAAAAGACAAAACCTATCTATTACAGTTATATGGATTGTTTGATACTCATTTGCTATTTAAAATAATACAAAATGAAGTCATTGAACCAAATTTAGGGCTACTCCTTAGGTTTTTATTTTTGTGGGGAGATATTGTTTCTTAATACCAGGTTGTGATATTACCATTTGTTTCCATGACCACTAACATATTCTTTCCAACTTTAATGGAAGAGTGAATCCTCAACATTGCTCTTAGGCTTTTGCTTAAAAAGTAAAATATGAAAAATTACTGACACCCATTTTCTTTTTTCTTTTCATTACAGCCAAGAGGCAGGAGAAATCAAAGGACGTGACTATGCTATGATTTACAAATCAGTGACAAAGAGAGATGAAAACCATACTCCAGACAGTAACTTAATCAGACTCACAAGCAAGATGTTAAAAATGAATAGGCTGGAAGGCATAAATACACATTACAATAGTAACCTGTTGGAGAAAATGGCTTATTTTCAGTGTGTAGAAAAAGGTGAGACTGTTCAGTGTTTTTTGAAAGAAAACACCAATGACCTTGATTCAGGAGCTGAAGAGAATGAGGTAAAGTATTTCATTATTCTTTTTCTTTTCTTCCTTCCTTTTTTTTTTTTTTTGCTTTTTGGAGGGGGGAAAAGCAGGGTCTTTGGGGTTAAGTGACTTGCCCAAGGTCACATGGCTAGTAAGTGTTAAGTGTCTGAGTCCGGATTTGAACTCAGGTCCTCCTGATTCCAGGGCTGGTGCTCTATTCACTACATCACCTAGCCACGCCAGTACTTCATTATTCTACTTTTCTCCCCTGAAAGTAATGATCAATTTTTCATTTCTCCTTTAATATGTATTTTCATTTTTGTGCATTTAAAATAATAACCATTATAATTTTGTTTTGATATAAAGAGTTAATAAGAATGAAATATTAAATCTCACTTAATTAAACATTCCAAGTTGGAATAACAGGATTAGGCTTTTGGTAAAGTTAGAAATAAGCCTTTGAGACTACCTTGAAATAACAACCTTATACAAATTATAACTAATGCTATTGAATTAATGAAAGGGGAAAAAGTTATTTTGCATTCATATATTAGAAGAAAAATATTGAAAGCAGTGCCTCTTTTTCCCTTTCAGCTCAAAATTCAGAAAAGAGACCTACAGAAAGGATTCAGAAATATTAGAGTTAGATTTTCCTTTTGTGGAGTTCCCTAACTTTTGGTGAAGAGTTGTGAGTTGTAATTTCCCTAAAGCCTTGAAACAGTTTGGGGATTGAGGAAGGATGGGGAGATGATGCAATTTTTATGCTGAGTGTGAGCTAGGGAAGCCATTTCTACATAATTATTTTTTCGAGGAATTCTGGGAAACAATAGAGATAATAGTGACCATATTTTCTATACCAAAAACTGGATCACAGGATTTATAAAGACTGTTCCTTTTGAAATGCTTCATTAAAAGTATACTTAAATTATCGCAGTCCTGGAGAACTGGTAAGGAATTTATCTTCCACTGCACTGTACATAAGGAATAGGGTGAGATGTGTCTGTTCTATTGTTTGGCTTTGCTTGAATATTTTTCTTTATTTCAAGAAAGGATTCATTGCTGGGAGAGGAAGGAGGTCTTTTTAAAGATCCATTCTTTAAACAAAAATGAGAAAGAAGGAAAAAAGAAAGAAAGAAACTGGGATTTTCTTTGGAAATCTGGGATCTACCATAGGTATGAAAGACAAAGGGCTTCTATAGGTGGTAACTAGCTTGAACCTCTATCAGATTATCAATCAGCAAGCATTTGTTAAGTGTTTTTTATGTGCCAGACATTGAACTAAGCTCTTGAGATACAAAAGAAAAATGAAACAGGTCTCTATACTCAAAAAAACCCTTACATTCTAATGGAGGAAATCACATAGAAATAAATGAATATGCACAAGATTAAGATATAGTAGAAACAAGGTTAACCTTAGAGGGGATGGGGCATCTCAGGGGATAGAAAAAGGCTCCCTTCAAGAGTTGGCCCTTGAGCTGTCTTAAAGGAAGTCAGACTTTGCAAGAAGGCAAAGCAGGTGAGGCTTTGAGATCTACCAATTGATCCATATCTACTGGAAGACTGCAATATTATGCAATATTTATTTCTAGATGTTTCATTTTGTAATTACTCTTTATCTCCAAAATGAAAATTTTCAGTTAAGCAATGGCAAAACAAGGTAACAAACATTTATTAGGCTCTTATTGTGTACCAGACATTGTGCTAAGCACAAGGGATACAAATATAAGCAAAAAGAAAGGCAGTCTCTGCCCTCAAGGAGCTTGTATTCTAATGGGAGAAGATAAAGCACAAAAGGGAACAGAAGAATGGGGGTGGAAGGAAGGTACCACCATGGTGGCAAAGTCCAGAGAGTCAAAACTACAACTTAGAGAGTGTATGGGATAAAAGAGTTCAGAGTCTGAGTGTGAGATCAGAAATGGTCTTTATTTTTTCTAACGAGAAAGGACTCTACCCCTGTTGCTCAAATGGCATCTGCCAGGAAGAGAGCAACAAGTAGAACCAAGCCCAACGTTATATAACCATGCAGAAATGCAGAATGCAGAAACCCAACCCGCCCCCACAACAGGCCTTCACTCTCATTGGTAGGGAGGCCGGCCCACAACCTAAGTGCAGGAATCTATCTTGGAGACAAAGGGAAGGAAAACACGTGGGTGTCCAATGCAAGACCAGGAAAGCAGTTTTATCCTTATTTGGCATATATTGTGCTGAGGTGGCCCTGGGGAGGGTCTCCATTGCTCTAAGTCCCAGGTTCCTGTAAGGTCAGGTGACCTCTAAACTTAGACCTAGTGGATGCTGAAGCTACTCTAGATTTGATTTTTCAGAATGGGGAAACTTCACTGCAAATTATCCCTCACAGAGAGAAACACAAAACACATTTTTTCCCCCAGAGGGAAGCCTGGGCAATTGGAGTAAGTGACTTGCCCAAGGTCACACTTTGTAAGTGTTAAGTGTCTGAGGCTAGATTTGAATTCAGGTCTTCCTGACTCCAGGGCTGGTGCTCTATTCACTGTGCCACCTAGCTGACCTACAAAGCACATTTATTAACTTCCATTGTACAAAATATAATGGATTATTTTGTCCTTTAAAAGGAGAGAGACTCTCTTAAATCAAGAAATGCTGAGATTGTGACCCAGAGAAATCCATTTGATAAACAATGCTAAAAAACAAGGGCTTTGTTTTGGTTATGAAAATATCTCCCCATGGAAGGTAGCCATGGATATCACTTTTGGGATGACTGATGACATTTCCTTAAGTGGGGATGTGAAGAGTAGCCTTGTCCTGAGTCATGTTTGCCTGCTGACCATAATTAATGGAGACCTGGCTATTCTAGATTTGAGATTCATTTGTGGAGATGACTTTTAAAAGGGACCCAGGAGATCTTATAGGAAAACAAGACACCAGAGAGGGACTACATACAAAGCTTGGACTTGGGTTCCTGTGTAAGAACAACCACTGTATATAGAATTTCCCAGTGAACCTCTGGATCCCAGAGATGGCAGGTAAGAAGAGGCAGTAGCAGAGGAACTCCCACCAAAGAATTTTTGGAGGAAGCTTCCTATAAAGAAAAACAATTACCATATGGCTCTAGAACCAGAAGATGAGCACAGTACTGAGCTACAATGTGGAGAAGCAAACCTAGACATTTGTCTTCACTATGTGAGTTATGTGAATTGTATAGAGCTAAGTGGAGATTCCTAACTCCAAGTTTGTTTACCTTTCGGAAAAAACCCAAAACAGTGAAAGCTTTGGTCTTAAGGAGTATGTAGGGCCCTGGGGAATGAGGCCCTGACCAGGGAGAGTCAGGAAAAGTAGGAGGGAGTTGTTTTGACTAATGTAGCTTAATAATTACTTTTTTATTGATTGATTTATAGGATAGGAATCTTCTCTGTTATGTACTTTCTGAGGGGTGAATTAAAGATTCTATCCATGGAAGGCTGAGAACCCTTTTACCTTTTTCTCCTGTAGAGCCACATTCTGAGATTCCAAGGGTAAATAAATTCTTAGGGGAAATATACCAAAGATTAATTGGGGGAAGCCTCTTCAAGTTTGAACACAGTCCATTAAACCTAGGACTTTAGCTGTTGGCCACAAGTTAACCTTCCTTCTCTCAAAATAAATCAAGTTTTTTCCCTCTCCCATTGTGTCTAGAGTTTTATGAGATAGAATACACAATAAAGGATATATTACACTGAATTAAGGTATAGGCAATTTAAATTTGAACCTACAAAATACTGTAGAATTTAGCCTTTGTTTGTGAAAGTCAACTTTTAGTCCTAGCACCCCAAAAAGAGCTACTGGGCCTTTACTAACCATAACTGTATTCTAAAGTTACAGAACTCTAAGGGTTTCTGTCTTTCTGATGACACTTGCCTGAGAAATAACATCGAGGAAAATAATAAAACAAGCACTGATGAGAGAAAGCACCTGCTATTATCAAAATGACAATATGTTAATAAAGTCAGTCTGGGAGGGGAGAGTTGTTTGAATCTATAATTTGTGTGGGGTCTCCCAGTCTGGAAGATTCCTATCACTAGTGCACAGATCAGTAACTAGTCTGTAACTTAACTTAGGGAGTTTCCTGGAATACTGAGAAATTGATTAACTTCTTGATGATCACCTGACTCTGTTGTGTCAGAGGTAGAATTTGAGCTCAGGTCTTCCTGCAAGTATTATTATTATTATTTTTGCTTTTTTAAATTTTTTTTTTTATTTTAGAGGGCAATTGGGGTTAAGTAACTTGCCCAAGGCCACACGGCTAGGTTTTTATTTGTGTGTGCGTTAAGTGTCTGAGGCCAGATCCGAACTCAGGTCCTTCTGACTCCAGGGCTGACGCTCTACTCACTGCGCCAACTAGACGCCCCACCTGCAAGTATTATTGTCCTTATTTTAGAGATGCAGAAACTGAGGTTTGTTTTGTTCCAAATGCCACTTGGCAGGGAAAGCTTAATTTTGATATTGTATTCCTCTAGATGGCGCCATCTACTGTGCTAAATTTCTATGTTTTTAAAATGAGCATTTGTTTTTAAAATCAAAGCTCTTAAACTCCCTGTTCTTTCATTACGACAGATTCCCGCCCCCACCCCCCCATCATAGGATCATAGCTCAAGAGCTGGGAGGAACCTGGGTGGAGATCTACTTTAAACCCAATATTTTAGAGTGAGTGAAACTGAAGCCCAAAGAAATTCTGTGACTTGCCCTCCGTTGCACACAGATAGCAAGGAGAGACAAGATTCACATTTAGATTCTCGACCCTAAGGCTATCTCTCTTTTCTTTTCTTTTTTTTTTTAAAGCAATTGGGGTTAAGTAACTTGCTCAAGGTTACAGGGCTAGTCATTTGATTTATGCGTGGGTGCTCATTTTCTGAGGCCGGATCTGATCTCGGGTCATCCAAACTCCGAGGCCGGTGCCACCTAGCCGCCCCTTTAGGGCAATTGGGGTTAAGTAACTTGCCCAAGGTTACACGGCTAGGTTTTTGTTTGTGCGGATTAAGTGTCGGAGGCCGGCTCCGAACTCAGGTCCTTCTGATTCCAGGGCCGGCGCTCTATTCACTGCGCCACCTAGCCGCCCCTGCTATCTCTCTTTTCACTATATGTTAAAGCCATTGTCTCGAAGAATTGTGCTTCCAGATCAAAGAGATGCTAGTCCTATTTTGGATGGTACTTATTCTATCTGTGATCTCATCTGTGTGAGCCCTCCATCCTCATACATGCAGATAATAGCCCTTCCCACTTTCCATCTGGTAAGATTCTTGGCAATTACCTTTTCCCATGATTCTTCATAGAGAGGAGAAAGGAGAAAGACTTCATAGAGCCTTCCTTTGAGTCTTTTAATACTTTAGAAGGTATCTATGAACTTCTAAGTTCTAAATGAACTTCAATATCTCAATCTAACCTCTTGGCTGTTCCATCTTTGTGACCAGTCATCTATATCTTTTTTTTTTCTTTTTGGAGGGCAATTGGGGTTAAGTAACTTGCCCAAGGTCACATGGTGTAGCAGCAAGCACCCCAGCATCCCCAGAGTGGCTGCCAACACAGGTTCTTAGATCTGCTTTTCAAAAGGAAAGCAACTCAAAATGGATTAACAAGCTTTAATCAAACAAACATATTACCTAGTTCAGGGGGAAAAGGTCAGCACCCCGAACTTCAGAGTTACAGAACTTACAGATCAAGCAGACAGGCTTCCAAACTGTCCAACCATTATATCAATACCAAATCACAGTTACCAGAGAGGGAAGCATCAACATCTGGGTTTTCAAAGCGGAGAGGGTGGGGGGAGGCGCTCTCAACAACGGCTTCCCAGAGTCTCATCTGGTCAAATCACACACCACATCTCAAAGTGAGCCCCAAAGCATAGCCTCTCCTCAGGGTTTATATAGCCTTCGCCTGGCTCAGCGAATGTAACAACCTTCTGGACCCATTGCCCAATCACAAAGTATCAAGGTGTGGGCTTTCCTGAAAAACAAGCCTCCCACCACAGGCTTCAGGTGCACTTAAGCTAGGGGCAGGGAAGATCTTTAAATTTGCATTTAAAGGGCTAGGTTTTTGTTTGTTTGTGTGTGCGTTAAGTATCTGAGGTTGGATCAGAACTCAGGTCCTTCTGACTCCAGGGTCAGCGCTCTGCTCACCGCGCCACCTAGCCATCCCAGTCATCTATATCTTAACAATTTCTTTTATTGCCATTTCTTGGCAAGTCATTTGTTTGTAATATGATACTGCCTATCTACAACCACTATGAATTTTTCTATTGCTTGATTCACCTGCAATTTTCTATTCTTCTCATGTCTGTACTGTTTTGTGATAGAATATTGGTGCTAAAAAAAGAGTTTATGTAGCAACGACCAAGTTGATATCATTTTAAGTTCCTTGTAGTTTGTCAAGTGTAATTTATACTCATCTTTTATTTAAAGGGGTGTTATCCTATTCATTATCTAACATTTTCTGATGATTCCCTGTTCTAGACAAGATGTGATTGATGGGATTTGGGATGAATTCAATTCCTGCCTTCAAGCAGTCTATGGTCTAGTATTCTCTGAGGAGCTGTGAGACATTCATTATAATTTAATTCAATAGTCTGATATCCTTCTATTAAATTCTTATTTTAGTTTATTGTATATTTGCAATGTCTGTCCACCATATGTGTACTGATAGACTAATTCAATTGACTTCCCATCCAAATACATGTCATAATCTGAACAATATTGCAATCTTCATCTACTTTGTTCTTCCAGTGTGGATGCTTAGACTAATCTGAGTAAATGTGGATCTAATTGACAATGCCTTATGGCATTCCAGAGCTTGATGCAGTCAGCATAATGCTTTCTTCAAATAGTAGCATCTGGAGAACATTTCTATAGAAAATCTCTCTGAGACTTTAGATGTTTCCTAGGACAGCTCCCATGAAATGGCTAAATATCTTTGACATGTGTGTGTGCATGTGTGTGTTGATACTCAATTATTTTGGGGTAGTGAAGGTATAATTCATAACCTTTGGGCAATAGCACCATGTCATGATCAACCAAGGTGAATGGGCTGATCAGTCCTCCTCTCTGAGATCTATTTCATAGTGAAACTCTTAGTACAGAAATAGCACCACATATACATTTATGTGGCTTTAGTTCCATTTTTATTCAATGATACCCACAAGGATATATATTTGACAAATCAACAGTAAAGGTGAAACACACACATCCCCTCCCTCATACATTCTTTTTTTTTTTGCTTTTTTTTGGAGGGCAATTGGGGTTAAGTGACTAGCCCAAGGTTACACGGCTAGTTTTTGTGTTAAGTGTCTGAGGCTGGATTTGAACTCAGGTCCTCCTGACTCCAGGGCCAGTGCTCTATTCACTGAGCCACCTACCCACCCCTCTATCATACATTCTAGTTCAGCACCCTGGAATCCACATCTCCTGAGCCTGTGTGGTGAAATGCTGACTTGTAGCACCATGTTTATGAACAGAGGAAGTATAGGTCTAATTGTTCGTTTCTATTATTTATACTACCTTTTGGTGTTCTATCTCTGGTCCCTAAATCTCAAAATCTAATTTGGATTCCAGGATATTATACTTGGTAGGGAGATAAGGTGTTCGCTCTTGTTTTCCACTCCTTAGATCTTCAATTTAGGGTTTTGTTTTGTTTGTTTTCACTTTTTAATTGATTATACCCCTTGGCATATAGCCTATGCCTATATGGCTTTGGCAAAATGACATAGTGACCCTTCCTACATAGGGATCCTTTCAGGAACATTTTGGAAATATTTCCAAGTAAGTGAAATCCCTGCAGATGCATAAACATGAATGTTTTGTTTTTATTTCTTTGGTTTGTTTTTACTAAAGACAAGAGTACAGTATCTTGGAGTTGCATAAAATAATGCAAAGCTTTCTGAAATTGTAGGGTAAAGTGAAGTGTTTCTGTAAACAAGAGTTTATAGGAATCCTAAAGGAGGGTTATAGGTGAGCTATTCAAGCCTTCCATGACACTGGGCCTGAGCTAACATTTGCTTGTTACAATTAGTCATTGAAAGTTACAAAATTAATATATGAGAAGGCAGAAGAAGTAATCAGTGTGCTTGCCATCTTGGGGTGGGGGAGAGATGGGGAGAAAATTTGGAACTCAAAATCTTGTGGAAATGAATGTTGAAAACTAAAAATAAATAAATTCTGAAAAAAAGCAAAAAAAAAAAAAAGAAATGACAGAAAGAAAAGTAAGTTACAAAATCAGTGAATCATTAAACAAAGTTGACCTTAATAGTATTGGAATCCTAGAAGATCTCAACATAACATCAAACAAGGAGACACATTATTTGGTGGGAACCTTTAAGAACTTGAGTTTGTGTGTGTGTGTGTGCGTGTGTGTGTGTAATCAACAAGCAATTTGTAGAACAGGAATCTTGTATTATCTGCACTGTTCAGTCCATTTTGTGTGAATATGTAGATTGCTGTAGAAAATTATCTATAAAAGACTTTTTCTGACACCTGCTTTATCACGAAAGCCAGTGAGTCACTAAGTATTTTAAGTATCTCTTCTGTACAAGATACTAATCAAAGTCCTAGGAATTCGAAGACAAACCTGGCCCTTGACATCAAGGTGCTCTCCTTCTTATGATGGGAGAAAAAAATCTAATTGATTATGTACAAACAAGATATATACAAAAGTAGATGTAAGGTGGTGTTGCTAGTAGCTGGGGGAGCCAGGAAAGGCTTCCTGCAGAAGCAGGGAGTTGAGCTGAGTCTTAAAGGAAGCTAGGAAATTTGAGAGATGGAGGTGTGGAAGGAAAGCATTCCAGACATGGGGGTCAACCAATGCAGACACAGAGTCGGGAGATAGAAATAGAGAGAGAAGGTGACAAATCATTCTGATAAAAAAGATTATAAGTATAAGAAAATAGGTGTAGGCATGAATAGTTTCTGCTTGTTCTTGTTAGTTTTCACGATTACCATATACCATCTTTTTCATTCTTTTGGAATCATCTAGTCTCAGAAATATCTGAAAATTGATTCCTGAGGCATTAAAAAAAAACATTACTTTCAGTGCAGATTTCTTCCAGTAGGATCTATGACTTTATCTTAACTATTCATTTCCATTTTTTTAGATAGTACATCGGGCATTGAGAGGGTGGAATCCACACAAGCATTTACTAGTAGTGCTTTGCCTTCAAGATTTTGTAGACATAGATGCTTGCTTCATTGATACAGTAGTACCCAACTTTGTGGACTCTCTTCATGAGTTTCTATGAATGACACAATCATTATCCTGCAGCCAAATTGGTGACAGAGCCTCTCTCAGGTTAGCTAGCTATATGCCTCTGGGCAAATCATGGCAACTTGCTGATCTTCAGTTTACTATAGGGGTACTAATGCCTGTACCATCTACATCATCAAGCTATTTGTAAGGATCAAATGAGATCCCAGGATCCCATGGTCACAGATTTAGAGGCAAAAACAGCTTTAGAGGTCAACTAGTCCTGCTCCCTCGTTTTATAGATGAGGAAACTGAAACTCATAAAGATTAAAGGACCTACTAAGGTCACCCAGGGAGTTAGTAGCAGAATAGGGATTTGAATTCAGGACTTCTGATTCTAAATACAGTGCTTTTTATGCTATTCCATGTAAGACTGGTAAATTGACAACATATAAATTATTTTTTTAAAATTTGAGTTAACAATTCTTTTTAAAAAATAAATCTGCTCTTCCTCCTCCCATTGAAAAACAAACAAAAACCAAACCGTTCAATACAGCACTACATATAATATTCCTAAGCAAATTCCCACCTTAGTTGTGTCCAAAAACGTGTATCTCTTTCTGTATTTTAAATTCTTCACCTCTATGTTAGGAGGCAAGTGGTATGGTTCATCTTTGTGCCTTTGGATTCATTGTTCATCATTGCATTGATCAGAGTTCTAAAGTCCTTCAAAGTTGCCTCTCTCTATGTTATCACTGTATAAATTGTTCTCTTAGGTCTGCTCATTTCACTCTGTATCAGTTCATAAAGGTCTTACCAGTTTTCTCAGAAATTATCTGCTTTATCATTTCTTATGGCATAAAAATATTACATTATATTCATATACTACAAATTTTTTAGCCCTCCCCCAATAGGAAAACACCTTCTAGGTTTCCACTTTTTGACTGCCATGAAAATATCTACTATAAATATTTTTTTACATGTAGATCTTTTCCCTCTTTCCTTTATTTCTTTGAGGTATAGGCATCATAGTGTTGAGACAATGAATATAAAGCCATTTGAAAACCTACAAATATAAATGCCCCTTTTTATTATCAATATATGATACTATAATATAATTATATAAATACATATTTATATAGATATCATTATAGATTATTCATAATTATATAACATACTACCACATGTAATTATCTATCTAGATACAATTATATATAATTAATTATATATTTATGTAGTATAATTATATAATTATATCTAAATAGATAGTTGTATATTACATATTAATATTGTATAGTATATATTAAATAATCGTGTATAGTATTATATTATATATAATTATATATAATGTATAATTATATATTTTCTATGTAACACATATCAAATATTATATATGACACAATATATTACATATAGAGTATAGTATACAACACACAATTATATATGATCTTATTATATTTATTATTATTATTGTTATTAGTCTCTGATCTAGTGATGATTTCATCCCCTGAGCTTTCTGCACTATTGCTGAATTGAGTCAATGTTTATAGAACAGTACAGGAGTATGCTAGGTAAATGTTTATAATGTATGCACATGTACTTTTAATTTTAATCTGTACTATTAAGACTTTCTTAAGTCTATACAACCAATAGAACAACAAACCAAGTCTTGATTTGTATAGATGGTTTCTGAAGTATAAATGCTCACATGATTTATCAATCTGGTAAGCAAACCATTTAGAGCTGGCTCCCCCACATATACCTCTGCCTGGGTCAAAGTGTATGAAGTTTGCTAACTTCTAAATTGCTTTGTAAATTTCATAGTGCTAGAAAAGTCTCTTCAATTATTATTATGGGAGACATATATGCAATGGCTATGGAAGTGGTTTAAAAGTTAGGAAACAATTGTAGTTAATTTTGATACAGCAATGATTTATAATTTAGGAAGCAATTATAGCTGATTTTGATATAGAGAAGAGGCTCAAGCCAAGATACCACAGTAAACGAATGTAGAGTTAGGTCATTTAATAACTTAGAGTTAGGGAATTTGGATTCAGCTCTTTCATGGACTGCTGTGTCTCAGTGTCAGTTCTGTCTTTTTAAAGATACAAAAATTACTTCTCCCATTGTTGCTGCCCAGTTGTTCTTAGTTGCGTCCTACTTTGTCACCCCATTTGGTGTTTTCTTGGCAGAGATACTGAAGTGATTTGCCACTTCTTTCTTCAGCTCATTTTACAGATGAGGAAGCTGAGGCAAACAGGGTTAAGTGACTTGCTCAGGGTCACACAGCTAGTAAGTGCCTGAGGTCAGATTGAACTTGGGAAGCTGAGCCTTCTAGAGTCCAGGCATGGCACTCAATCTTCCATTGTTCTACCTAGCTACTCCAACTTCCCCCATAGGAGTATCATAAAAAACATGAATACTAGTCATCAGAAAGTCCTAAACAAACTCAAAAGAATAATTACTATTTCTTAAACAGAGCAAAATTTTTGTTGAGATGGAGTAACTATATCTGAAGTCTTACGAGGTCCAATACATTTGCTGTTACGTGGGAAATTAAATGCTCTTTTATTAGCAAAAATATCAGATTGTGTAATCCAAGTTAACTGTTTTCTAGAGTAGAAGTTCACATATGAAGGTTTTTCTTTTTGTTTTGTTGTTAACAGTGTCCCTTTCATGAGCATCAATACTTTTTACATAAAGCTATATAGAATAAAAGTCTATCAGATATTTCTAACTAGGAAATACAGGACATAGTTACTTGTTTATTTATTTTTTTTAAACAAATGCTTTATTAATTTCTGTTTTACATCATTCATTTCCGCCAGATTTTGAGTTACAATCATTTTCCCCCCATTATTCCCCTACCCAACCTCCCAGAACAGTAATCCCACAAGATATCGCTTCCTCCAATCTGCTCTCTCCCATACCTTCTCCCATACCCCCATCGACTTTTCCATTAGAGGAAGGTGAGTCTTTGCATCCCAATGCCTGCACATCTTATCTCCTATTACAAGCAAAAGAGTATTAATAATAGTATTTATATATATTTGAAACATTTAATGTTATTACCTCAAATTTCAGATCCATTTCCTTCCTCCCTTGTCACCCATTCCCTCTTGGGAGATAAGTAATTCAGTATATGTTGTACATGTCTAGCTATGCAAAACCTTATCATAGTAGATATATTGTACAAGGCTGCTTATAATTCCCTCCCACTCATCCCACCCCCCACCTGGTCCATTCCCTACATGATCCTGTCCCTCTTTTATAATGGGTACTTCCAACCTCCCCTCACCCGAAGGATGCCCTCCCATCCATCATCCCTCCTCCCATCCCCCTTCCCCCTATCCTGCTGCAGGTTGAGATATCCCATTTACTATGTATGTCATTTTCTCCCTGAACCAAATTCAGTTTGAATGTGGTTTTGCCTTTTTAGCCTTCCTTATTCTCCCCGTCTTTTGCAACCACTTCCCCTTGCTTCCTCCGCATGGGACAGCCTACACTACCCTGTCTCTCCCCATCTCCTCCTGCCACCACCCTCTCCCACCTCATAATTTCATCCCTTGAGTATTCTCCCTTCCCAACAAATTCAACTTATGCCCTCTATCCATATATAACTGTAACCATATACACACACATTCACATATGTATTCATATGACCACATCCCCTTCTTCCATTATTTTCATAGTGAGAAAGATATCATCAGTCACAGTTATTGCTTTTCCATATAGGAATGTAAATAGTTCAACTTTGATAAGTTCCTTTGATTTCTTTTCCCTGATTACCTTCTCAGGCATCTCTTCCTTCTTGTGTCTGGATGTCAAATTTTCTATTCAATTCTGGTTTTTCCTCAAGAATGCTTGAAAGTCCTCTATTCCACTGAATGACCATATTTTCCCCTGAAACAAAATACTCAGTTTTGCTGGGTAGGTGACCCGTGGGTTCATTCCCAGTTCTTTTGCCCTCTGGAATATCATATTCCATGCCCTTCGATCCCTCAGTGTAGAAGCCGCCAGGTCCTGGGCTATTCGGATTGTGTTTCCACAATATTGAAATTGTTTCTTCCTGGCTGTTTGAAGTATTTTCTCCTTGATCTGGGGATTCTGGAACCTGGCTATAACATTCCTGGGAGTTTTCTTTTTGGGATCTTTTTCAGGAGGTTATCTGTGGATTCTTTCAACCTCTATTTTGCCCTCTGGATCTAAAACATCAGGGCAGTTTTCCTTGAGAATTTCTTGAAGGGTGATTTCTAGGTTCTTTCTTTGATCATGGCTTTCAGGTAGTCCAATAATTTTTAAATTGTCTCTCTTGGATCTATTTTCCAGGTCAGTGGTTTTCCCATGAGATATTTCACATTGCCTTCTAATCTTTCGTTTGTTTGGATCTGCTTAACAGCATCTTGATTTCTCATAAAGTCATTAGCTTCCATTGCTCCAGTCTAACTCTGAAGGAATGAATCTCCTCAGTGAACTTTTGAGATTCTTTTTCCATCTGGCAAATTCGACTTTTTAAGGCATTCTTCTCCTCATTGCCCTTTTGGGCCTCCTTTGCCATTTGAGTTAGTCTATTTTTAAAGGTGTTGTTTTCCTCAGTCAGGCTGTTGACCCTCATTTCATACTTTTCCTGCATCCTTCTCATTTCTCTTCCCAATTTTTCCTCCACTTCTCTTATTTGATTTTTAAAGTCCTTCTTAAGGTCCTGTATGGCCTGCAACCCGCTCATGTTTTCCCCTGGGGCTTTTGGAGCAGGACTTCTGACCTCACAGTCCTTTTCCCGCTCTATGCCCCCAAAATAGGAGTCTAGGGTTGCATTTTTCTGTTTCCTTTTCCTTGGCATGTTGGCACTTAATTACTTGACTTTTGGGCTTGTTGCCACACTATGGCTTTAAGGCCAGCTAGAGGAATTTTCATCCCGAACGTGTGGGGGGCAACTTCCGTTTCTGGCAAGCTGTAAACCCACCCACGACTTCCACCCTAGATCACAATCCAGATCCAGGGAGGTTAAAGCAAGAGCGATTACCCCCCAAGACTGATAGCTGGATCTCCCTACAAATTTGCAGGCTGGGAGCGGGAGCTGCCTCTGAAAACTACAAAATGGCGTTTGTCCTCAGCGGCTTCTAGCCCCCAGGGGAGGGAGCAGACGCATTCCCTAATACCAGTCCCAAAGTCCATAGGACACTAACCTCTTACTTTGTCCCAGGCAAGTCTATGTTGATAATTCTGGAGTCGCCACAGCTCCTGGTGTTCTGGGGTTCCTCCAGCTGGCTGCTGGCCCTGCCGCCCTGGGGCTAAAACCTCGGCTCATGCGGACCTGGGCTCGGCTCGGCTCGGCTCCTGCGCTCTGCGCGCTGCACGTTGCCAGGTCCCAGACCACTGCGCTGGTTCTTCCTGCAGGGCTGCTGGGCTGTCCTCAGCGGGAGTTTAGCTTCTCTGTGTCGTTCTGTGGGTGCTGGGGCTTCAGAAGTTGTTCAGAGTCCCCTTTTACCCCCTTTTACATTGTTTGGGGGGAATGTGGGGGCAGAGTGGCTTGGATGAGCTGTTTCTACTCCGCCATCTTGGTTCCGCCATAGTTACTTGTTTATTGAAGACACCAGATACATTTTCTTTCCATTCCATAGATACTTTTAGAAGAACATTATGACTTAGTGATTGTATACTTATATGTAGCGGAGAGTGTGGTGTGGTATGGTAGGTGAAGTGCTGGATTTGGAGTCATAAAGTCCTGGGTTCGAATTCCACTACTGACAACTATGAACTATGTGACCCTGGGCAAATCATTTATCCTTTATTTACCCCAGTCAACTAGAATTTATTTGCTAACACCAAGAGTATTTGGACATTGTTGCAATCTGTGATTTCACTCAGTGAGGAGACCAATTCCCTCTACTAAAGCAGACCTACAATGTGTGCAATTTATAGTCTTAGAGAATCTCATGGTATGCTGAGAGATTAAGTGATTTCTTCGGTTTCACGCTATCAATAAAATAGCTAGGTGGCACAATGGATAGAGTGCTGGGCCTGAAGTCAGAAAGTTCCATCTTCACGAGTTCCAATATGACCTCAGACACTTACTAGCTGGGTAAGTCACTTTGTGACTTTGTTTGCCTCAGTTTCCTCATCTGCAAAATGAACTGGAGAAGGAAATGGCAAACCACTGCAGTATCTTTGCTAAGAGAACCCCAAATTAGGTCACGAAGAGTTGGACACAACTGAACAGCAATAACAATACACTATCAATATTTGTCAGAGCAAGACTTGAAACATACAGAAACAAACTTAGGAACCATATGCTGAGTCTTTTTAGGATTTTGTAATATTTTTGCAAGTTAGATGTTTTTTAAGCATAGACTTTTCAAAAATATTTATTTTACGTTTTCAACATTCACTTTCACAAGATTTTGAGTTTTAAATTTTCTCCCTATTTTCCCCCTCCTCCCACCCCAAGATGGTGTACATTCTAATTACCCCTTCCCCCAATCTACCCTCTCTTCTATCACTGCTCCCCCTTCCATTTTCCTGTAGGGCAAGATAGATTTCTATACCCCCTTGCCTGTATATATTATTTCCCAGTTGCATGTAAAAAACAATTTTTAACATACATTTTTAAAACTTTGAGTTCCAAATTCTCTTCCGTCCTTTCCCTCTCCCCTATTGAGAAGGCAAGCAATTCAATATAGTTTATATATGTGTAGTTATGCAAAACATATCCACAATAGTCACATTGTGATAGAAAATGTAGGCAAAAAAAAAGAAAACTCAAGAAAAATAAAGTTTAAAAAATTCTGTATTCAGACACCATTAGTTCTTTCTCTGGGATTAGATAACATTTTTCAACATAAGTTCTTCACAGTTGTGTTGGATCATTGTATTGTATGAAGAATAGCTAAGGCATTCACAGTTGATCATCTTAGAATATTGCTGTTGCTTTTGTATATAGTACATTTCACTTTGCATTAGCTCATGCAAGTCTAGGTTTTTCTGAGAGCATCCTGCTCATCATTTCTTCTAGTACAATAGTATTCCATCATAATCATATATTACAACTTGTTCTGCCATTCCCCATTTGATGGGCATAACCTCAAGTTCTAATCCTTTGTCCCCAGAAAAGAGCTGCTATAAATATTTTCATAATTGAGGTCATTTTACTTTTTGTTTTTATCTCTTTTGGGATATAGACCTAGTAGTAGTCTTGCTAGTTCTAAGGGTATGCATGGTTTTATAGCTCTTTGGACATAGTTCCATATAGATTGCAACCTTTCTACACCTGAGTAGAGGTTTTATGAGTTGTGATAGTTAAACAAACAAATCAACAACCCAGTGACCATTCTTTGGAGCCTCATGGCTCCAGGCAACATTTAATTGAGCTGGTTCTGGAAGAACAAACATATAGTTATGGCTAGGCCTGTACTGGAAGTTTTTGCAGCTTGGTTGGATCTGACAGAATTAATATTCCACTGTGGAGGGAGAGATTAGTGATCATATTGGAAAAGACTCTTTCCTCTTTGGTTTCCATGGGAAGGTGTAGGAGACTGGAGAGAAAACCTTGGCTTATGGCTTGTGGTTAGGGCTCTCCTGAAAGCTAACTTCAGTTTGTAGTGGAAAATTTTCAGGTTTTAATGTTAGTTACTGTACTGCCTGTGGGTTAAAATCTAAACTTCTGGTTTTGTAGTTTTCTACATGATCAAACAGAAATTCAACCATATCCCTGTGGAGAAAGTTTGCCCTTTTATATGGAGAGTTTCCTCATCCCCTGCTTTTTCACACTTTGGTGTCTGGCACAGTCTCATACCTCAATTTGAATGAAAAAAAAAGTAGTGATATTTATAGAAAATTATGATTTCTGAATGAAGTTCCTGGTGAAGGAAAATAAGGAAACCACTGATTGCTGTAGTATTCCAGAACGTTGACCTCCCCCACTCCCATCATGTTGTTGGAGAAAGAGACTAACTATAAAAGGAATGTTAAATACTTTAAAGAGGGTAACCACATTGGGTTCAAATATAGCAGGAGTATCTGGTAACCTATTCTTACTGCTTCTCTTTCCTGAATAATTAAACCTCTGAATCCTTAACCTGACCTGCCACCCGTTGGGGAAACCATGGTCCCTACTAAAAAAGAAGCTAAAATCTTAATACAGTCAGTGGTCCCTGGTGTCATTGTGACAAATAAAAGTGGCAATAAGAATAAGTCCATGATTCCACTTCACTTCTAGACAGGAAATTCCCACCAGAGCCTTAAAAAGTGAATCCTACTTTGGGACTGGTGAAGTGAAAAGCAGAGCCAGGTGTAGGGTACCATAGGGTAAAGGAGAACTGTCAGAGTCTTCCTTCTGGGAATGGTAATGGACAGTTATCCCAAGCTTCAGTTTTAAGAGTAATAATCTAGCTTGGAGGCAGCAGAAAGAGGAGGGCTCTCGAGAATCCTACAGCTCCAAATTATGGACTCATCAACCTCCAGTAGTTTTGAGGCAGTCATTGGGAGGAATAGAATTAGGACAGTAAAATTATATGTCAGTTACTGTTAGCCCACTTCTATTAAGCCAATAGTTTAGAAATGAAGAGCCTATTCCTCCATTTATGTACACAGCCACTGATATTTCACTCTATGATCTCTCCTGAGTCAATACAATCAGAATAGAACAAGGGGAAATTACAGTAGGGGGAATTTAGATTGGGGGGAAAAGATGTTGCTGACTAGGACTGGGGAGTGGGAAAGGGAATTAATTTTCATGACACCTGGGGGGTAGAATCATTTCACCTATATATTCAGAGATTATAGATCTCCAAAGATTCATTGATTTTTTTGTTTTTATGTCTTTGTTATTTCTAAATGTTACAATACCTCTATGTTGTCCCATCCCCCATGCCCAGAAATGAACTCACTTTTGTAATGAAGGGGAAAAATTATGCAAAACTGATTCACTAACTACATCTGACAAATGTATACTTTACAGTTCTCTATCTCTCTTTTGGGATAAGTGATGTATGTTTCATTATTTTCTGGGACCATTACTAGTTTTTCAGTTATGCAGAGTTGACTTCCTTTCTGTAATCTTTTAATTTGCATTTCTGTAATAATTACAGATGGTTTTTATTTTGTTTCTGCTTAAATCATTTTGCAACAGTTCATATAAATCTTTCTATTTTTTCTGAAATCCTCATATACATAATTTCTTACTCCACAGTAATATTCCATTATATTCATATATTATAGTGTGTTTATCCATTTCCCAATCAATGGCACCTGATTTTGTTCTTTACTACCACAGAAATTTCTACTATGAGTATTTGGATATATATTAGAATTTCTGACCTCCTTGAGTTATATACTTGGCATTGGAGTTGTTGGATCAAAGGATACAAATAGGTAATCAACATTTTTGCAAA
Source organism: Gymnobelideus leadbeateri (assembly GCA_011680675.1). Taxonomy (NCBI): domain Eukaryota; kingdom Metazoa; phylum Chordata; class Mammalia; order Diprotodontia; family Petauridae; genus Gymnobelideus; species Gymnobelideus leadbeateri. Next base: position 1,057,637 of record WOXC01009160.1, on the reverse strand, counting down.
TTCCAAATTGCTATCCAGGACAGTCAGAGCATAGTGCTGATTTTTCCAAAAGATATCTCTCTCTCCCATATGTCCCCTGTCCCTGCTGCACCCTCATGGCTCCAGCCAACATTGACTATTCTGTTTTTTGGTCACCATTACCAATTTGAAGGAAATTAAGCAAAACCTTTGGATTGTTTTAATTTGTATTTCTTTTATTATCAGTGACACAATATGTTTTCTTATGGTCACTGATAGTATGCAATTCCTCTTTTGAAAACTGCTTATTCATATTTTTATGCCATTTATTGAGGAATGGCTCCTAAATATTTTATATATTTTTGTCTGTTTCCTATACATCTTGAATATCAAACTTTTATCGGTAATATTTATGGCAAAAGTCTTCTCCCCCCCAAGCTTATGGTTTCTCTTCTTACTTTATATTTATTTTGTTCATGAAAAGCCTTTTGGTTTTATGTTATAATGTTTTATTTTTTAAATGAATATCTCTTGTTTGTTGTTAAGTACATTTTTCCTGTCCACATTTGTGGAAGATACCTGCTTCTCATCTCTATTTTTTATATGACTTATTTAGGTCACATGTCAATTTGAAAATTTTTGTCTTACACACTGTAAGATGCTGTTCGGAATCTAATTTTTGCCCAACTATTCTTCCATTTTTATATCAGTTTGCGTCAAATGGAGAGTCCTTTCCCTATGAATTTATGCTTTAGGTCTTACCATACATTCCACTACTCTTTTTGGATTGCTTTAGTTTTTGCTTATTTGTCTCTTCATTTCTATAGTGTATTATAGTAGTATTTATATATAACTTTATGTGTCTTTATAGATTAAATCTCAGATATTTCATAAATTATGTAGTTATTTTTAATGGAATTTATCTTATAATTTTTTCCTGGTTGTATTAGTCCTGTATAGAAATATGGATCATTTTAATGAATTTATTGTGTATCCTACTACTTTATTAAAGTTAGTAATCATCATAATTAGCTTCTGCCTTGATTATTTGAGATAAGAGAAGGCATACATATGCACTTTTTTTCTCCTTTCAGTGACATCTATGTGATTGAATACTTTAGGTAAACTCTAATGGTCTTTGAAAGTCCATTATAATATCAAGTTTATGATTTTATTTTGTTCAAAAAAGCACCACAATGCTCAGATGCAGTATACATATTGGTGGGAACATTTTTTTCTCATACTACATTGAAGCACAGAATGTTTTCTGAAAATGAATAAAATCCTTCCTTCCTTCCTGCCTTTCACTTTTGGGAGGGGGTAAGTCAGGGCAATGGGGGTTAAGTTACTTGCTCAAGGTCACACGGCTAGGAAGTGTTAAGTATCTGAGACCTGATTTGAACTCAGGTTCTCCTGGCTCCAGGGCTGGTACTCTATTCACTGCTCCACCTAGCCACCCTTAAAATGCTTTCAGGAGTTTTAAACCTTTATCTTTCAGGATATCCATAAACTTGGATCAGAAAAAAACTATATCTTTATCTCAATATAATTGGTGTCCTATGTATTTTATACATTTAAAACCATTATTCTAAGAAGACTTCACAAAAACAGTCAAAGTAGTCAATGAACTTTTTTTTTTCAAGTCTTCCAGAACAATTAATACTGGGCATGGGCATTCATTACATAAGGACCTATGATTTCAACTTACCTGAGGCTCAGATAGAGTAACTGTCCATGGTTTCAACACTAAGTGTTAGAGGTGGGATTTGAACACTGAACTATCCTAGTCTTCCTCTGCCACACTGCATGCAGTTTTTCCTAATAATGAATGAATAATGACAATAATATACAGTTTTGTAGTGCTTTGAGGCTTAAAAAGTCCTATAAAACAACTAAGTATAAATGTATTATATATACACGGGTGTACAAAGTACATGTGCTAAGATACAGATTTTAGAGTGATTTGCCATGATCATAAGGCTAAAGTGTCAGACCTAGGCCTTGAACTTGTATTTGAATGAACTTCAATTTCCTATAAAGAAGCATCAGGCTACAAATTTTAGCCCATTTAGATTTTAGTGCTTTGTACTCACTGGTCCCCATTCTACTGGTCTATTGTACTCTTATATAGATGTAAAGAAGCAGAGTAACTAGGATGTCCACATGTCTCAAGTGTTTTGGTAAGGAGTTGTCAGTAATAAATTTCCTACTCTTTCCTTCTCCCTGGCTGTGAGGAATGAGGACATGTGACAGGAATGCATTACTTTTTCCTTTTACGTGGAAGCCAGGAGATGACAGGCAATGGGGGTCTTTACTTTCCTAGTGAATGAATGCCAGGGGAGCTAGCAGAGGCTGGCAGTAGGTGGTGAGATTCATTCCAGCAGCTCAGATGTCACCAGGTATGTAGACAGAGCTAGATTAATACGTCTCCATCTTTTGCTCTGACTAAAGAAGTAAATGCTTAAAATATGACCCATTTCTTCCAAGAATTAAAAAAAATAAAACTGCAAATGCTTTTCACAGAAATTTCTCTGTTTATGGTGCTTTCTTTTTTGATGTCTCTTCCCTTGAGAAGAGATTAGGACTGTTAATCATAGCAGCAATCATCAGCCACTGTCCAAAGTGCCTTGTATGGAATTTACTATGAATCTGAAGCTCTCCTGGGACATATCAGCTTTACTGGAGAGGTGGGGTAAGAAGGAGAATTTGGGGAGAGGGAGCAAGAGGTCTTAAAAACGATGGTTGCATATAAAAATCCTCCCTATAAATAAAATAACATTATGCTCATAATGAAATTTAAAATGAAAATTCCAGACTACATCACCTCTTTCTGTTTTTAGCTCTTATCCTTGATTATCTACTTTCTAATTTTTCTCTCATTTCTTTTTTTCTTCTCTCAACTCTTCTCTCTTTTTCCTTCTCTTTTCTTTTACACTGCTTTGTCGTTTTCTATTTTCTCCTCGTTTATCAAATTATAGATTTGGAGATGGAAGGGATCTTAGAAGTCCTTCCTAATCCAGTTCCTCCATTTTAGAGATAAGGAAACTGAGGCCCAGAGAAGATAAATAATTTGCCTAAGGCCATACAATATGCAAGTGAGAGAGAACCTAATTTTCTTTTCTTTTTTCTTTTTTGCTTTTTGGAAGGGGGAAGGCAGGGCCATTGGGGTTAAGTGACTTGCCCAACATCACATGGCTTGTAAGGGTTAAGCGTCTGAGGCCAGATTTGAACTTAGGTCCTCCTGACACCAGGGCTGGTGCTCTATTCACTGTGCCACCTAGCCTCCCCCAAGAGAACCCAATTTTCTAAATCCAAATTCAAGACTCTCTCCATTGCTCCATATTGTTTTGTTTCATTTTCTTACAGACTTTTCCTTTGTTCTATTTCTTTAAAAAATTTCATCTATTCTATCTTATCTTAAACTGTGTTTAAGGCTGTTTATAGATACTGCAATCTAGTGGACAATTTCCCTGTAATTTAAAATTTTCAGCAGGCAACTGTGCTATATGGGTAGTGGGAGACTAAGTGTGCACACAGTTTATTGCTGAAACAAAGTAAAACTTACAACAAAATTGACCTGATCTATATTGATGATATGTCACAAGGTTATAATTTTATAAAGTTACAAAGATAAAGTATATACACTGTTGTAATTAGTATGACTTATAATGGCAAATCACATTTAGAATTTAAATCCTCTATTTAAAGAATTCTTTGATATCTGTATAGAACCATTTGTCCCTAAAACACATGTCTGCCAGCCATTATAACAGATTTAAAACATTGTAGGTATGAGTCAGTAATCACTTGAACCCAAAGCTCATTAATCTCCCCTAATATATCTCTTTTACAAGGTCAGGGGACAGATTAGTTCAAAACAACTTAATAGCTTGTAAAGCAAGGTGAAAGGAAAGATTCCCTCCTCTCCCCACTCTCTTCCTTAAGAGCACCCTCTTTGAAAGGTTATCATGCTCTAATGAGTGGGAGAGCACATTCTCAGAGAATATATATGGCCAGGGAATGCATATGTAGAGAACATATATGTCTATGTCTTCTGATGATGTTATCATACTCATTTATGTCTTTCTCTACTAGACATGGTGTTTCATGGTATGTTCTCATCTGCTGTCATATTTCAGCTGGCTAGTGTCTCCTTGCTGAAGAGGGACTAAAGCTTTTTTTTTGTTAAACATTTACACTGAAATATTTACTTCAGAAGGGCTACTGGTGTCCCATAACACTTGGCTATGCATAGTCAAGTGTTATGGGACACCACACCTAACCAGACAGCTGGCAAAAGCCTAGAGAATACTCCAGGACAAGATTTAGTCTAATCTTTTGATCACTTTACTCCTACTGACAATTCTAAGGTAGGGGTGGGAGTTAGACCAAAGGTATACAGTGAGAACAGATTCTGAATCCCTAACCCTTGAGAGTCTTAGTGGAACAAGTAATGGGTCTTTTTTTTTTTTTTTTGTGGGAGGCAGGGGTGGGTGGGCAGGTGACAGGGAGAGAACCAGACAGGAGGAAGGCCCTAAGCAGGCAAAGGCTGGTTTCAGAACCTTGGGATAGGGCTAAGAAAAGACCATGACTTTTAATTGCTCCTCAACAGCTCTTGGAAATGGACTTGAAACCCTTAGAGCCTCAAAATATAATTAAAATTTATTAAAATAAAGAGGTATTAATGTGTAAAAATACTTAATCTGGAGAAAGGAAGGAAGGCATCAGTGTCTGAAAGAGGTGTGGGTGAAAGGGAAAAGTGGCAACCTACATCTTACCCTTAGTAATATTGCTGAGTCCTACCCCTCTCCTCCCTGACCCCCCAAACACACAGTTTCTCATTGACAGGTATCTAGAAGACAGCTAGGTAAATGGAATCCTGGACTTGGAGTCAGGAAGACCTGAGTTTGAATCTGGCATCACACATTTACTAGGTGTGTGACCTTGGGCAAATCACTTAACCCCTGTCTGCCTCCATTTCCCTATCTTTAAAATGGGGGATAATAAGAGCACATATGGTTGCTGTGAGACTAAAAGTAATTTGTTCTTGCTTTTACCCTGCCATCTTGGCTCCACCCCACAAAAGTAGTTATTTTTTGTAAAGCACTTTGCAAACCTTAAAACACTACATAAATAGTAGTGATGATGATGATGATGATGATGATGATGATGATGATGATGATGATGATGATGATGATGATGATGTCTAAAGCTAGAATGGCCAAATGCCAATATAAGGTGTAGATTTTTCACTATTTTTTCAGGGGATGGTACCCTGTCCTTAGCTATTACCTTTCCCAAAGTTGTGTTCTTCCCAAGGTAATGATGTCTGGAGGATATACCTTACATTGCACAGGGAAGCTTCTTGTTCTTCTTAGGAGCCAAGAGTGGCAGAACTCAAAAGACATATCATTTTGCCACAATGTAAGAAACTTGCCCATCTTTTCCAGGTCTTTGGTGGGACACTGCTTCATAGGATTTAAAGCTAGCAAGGACCTTAAAGATTATTTAATCTAATCCACTTCATTATATAGATGGGGAGACAGGGTTGGTTTAGATGGCTTCTGAGGTCCCCCCCAACTCTAAATCTGAGATCCTATGTTTTAAGGTAATCAGATGTGGTCAGATACAAGAATATATGAGTACTCACATTCACTCTTTAAACTACCTTAAACAATGGAAATTCACAACACAATCAGCAGCAAATTAGACAGCAATACTGTAGCACCAATGCAATAATCACAGTGCCCACAATCACTATAAATATACCTGCATGGTGCTTGATTACAAAATATAATAGACTCTCCATTTAGAAGACAGAAGCAAAACATTTAGGGTTGGACACCAGAAAACCAAATCCCCAAACCAGTAAGCCAATTCCATTATAGTAGCAAAAAGTTAATAAGCTATAACAGCACAGAGAGCCACAGCATCCTTTAGCCTTCCTACAAACCAGTATTTTTACTCACAAGCATGACTGACTCCCTGGGACATGTGCTCTCCTCCTCCCATTCTAGCTTGCTCTAACTCCCAGCTTCCTGTGGGGTCTGTTCCACCCTTCAGCAAATTCCTCCCATCACAGGCTCTATGTGATGACATTCAGCCTATTAGGGGGCAGAGTATATTTTCAAAGCAGGGAAGGTCTTCAAATTCCCAATAGCATTTGTTTGGCCCCAAGATCTTTCATGTCCCTTACATAGCAAAAATACATTAACAATACATTTCATTATATAGAGTAATGAGAGGTTAGGGATAACTGGTGGGATGACTGGTTTCAACAGAACTTTGCAACAATATAACAGGAAAATAGAAAATAAACACATAAAACAATATCTTAAGGTAGGTCTGGGGCATAAGCACCCCATCTTTTCCCCTTGAACAAATGGGGCTCAAAATCTTGGGGGTAAGGGGCTAAGATCTCTTCTCCAAAGTTACTTCTAGCTGAAATTGGATGCAGATCTATCCCTGCTCCAAGAGGTCTCATTCAAAAGGTCATTTCCTTAGCTGGCATCTGGAGCTTGGTCAACTCTAGGTATAGGGGTAGTACATCACAGTCATGGACAGGGGATGGCATCCAGCTTAAGTGATCAGGCATCTGCAGGTGGAGGGTACTAAGCCTGCAGAAAACAAATCTTGCAAACATGTCTAACAGACGAGAAGCCAAAAAAGGACAAATATAGGGTTAGCCATGCTTTTGGAGTCCATGAACTCATTATCATAGCCTCATTCATTATAGAATATATGAGTTAAGGGTACAATTTGATAATCATCTTCTCCTGAACAAACAACAACTACAGTTGTTGTCTTTTCCATGTGCTAGAATCTCCCCAGTCTTTGGAACATCATCTGGCTTCCACTTTACCCATACTTTAGTTCCTAATTTTATTCTACTAGTAGAACCAAACTCTTCAGTTCCTCTGATAGTTTTTTTTTTTTGTTTTTTGTTTGCTTTTTGGAGGGCAGTTGGGGTTAAGTAACTGGCTAGGTTTTGGTTTGTGTATGTTAAGTGTCTGAGGCTGGATCCGAACTCAGGTCGTTCTGACTCCAGGGCCGATGCTCTACTCACTGCGCCACCTAGCTGCCACACTCTGATAGTTATTTCAGAAGGAGGGTCAGTTTTCATAAGGGGTATTGTTTCACAAGCAGTAACAATCACTCGAGCTGTTCTATCATTTTTACAAAACTGTATGGGATCTTCACTCAAATTTAGCAATGTCACAATAATTTATCCTTGATAATTAGAATCTATTAGTCCAGCTAAGACATGGATTCCTTGAGCTGCTAAACCTGATTTATGTAATATCTGCCCAAACATATTCCAGTAGAAATGTTTCTTATTTCATTTCTATCCAACCAAAAGTCCTCTAAACAATGTAAATCACATCCTGCCGAACCAGGTGTTCCTGTATGTGGTGCTGCAACATCTTTCTTTACAGTCCAATACTCAATATTTAGGATCTTATGTTTCTGCTGTTTTCTCATTTGCAGATTTGAGGTCATCGTTCTGGCTAGAGGTTTCTATTATTCAAATTACATATAGCAGTGGACAAATTATCTTTCCAATGTTGATACAAGTTGTTAGGACTCAACTTCCTTAACTCTTCTTTCAACAATCCATTCATTTTTTCAATTAATCCAGATGCTTATGGATAATATGGAATATAATATACCCATTCTATATTGTTTTATATACACTATCTCTTCATTTCATTACCTTTGAAATGTGACCCATTGTCACTTTAAGACTGCATTGGGGTCCCATAATATAGACTTATGAGATTTAGAGTTTTACCGGTGTATTTCTGGGTTGCATTCTTATAAGGACAAGATACTAGTACACCTGAATAGGTGTCAACACAGGTACATATAAATTTGCATCCTTTATCTTGGGGTAGAGGACCAATATAATCTATTTGCCAAATTTGGGCTGGAACTTTTCCCCTTGCTATCTCTCCGATTACTACCCAAGGAACAGTTCATTCCTTTTCCAATCGACACATATGGCATTCCTCTGCTATCTGTTTTAAAAATGAATGAGAGATACCAATACCTAGATCTTGTGCCCACTGGTGTGGGGCCTGGACCCCTAAATGGCTGACCATTTAATAGATCCATTTTGCTAGTACTGGATCGTCAGCTGGTGTCAGAGTAGGGACAATGTGTTAAGTAGTAATCTTTGCTAGTTGATCAGCATGTGCATTGTACTCATGTTCTGATATGGTAAAGGCCATGTGAACATCTACTTAAAAAACTGACAAATCAGTGACCAAAGACATGTCCCATATATCTTCCCCTAATTCTTTGCCCCAGACTTGTTTACCATGAATTCCTCAATTTTGATTTTTCCACATGGGCATTCATGTAGCTAATCCATTAACTACCTCCCACAAATCAGTAAATATATGACACAGTCCTCCTTGCTCTGTTTCGATGGCTTGATGTACTGCTATAAGTTTAGCATATTGACAAAGAGTGGGGCTGTGCAGGTATCCTTGTGGCAAGTGGGTGAAAGTATATTGTCCGCTCTTCCAAGTGAAAGCAAACTGGTCCCATTGTTTAGAGTCTATTGGCATGATGAAGAAAGCATTGGCTGCATCAATAACTGTGTACCAAGTCCCATAATATTTCTGGATCCTTTCTATTAAGGCGACAGTATCTGGAACAGCAGCATACAAGGAAGGAGTCACCTTATTCAATTGTCTATAATCCACTATCATTCTCCATGTCTTATCTGATTTTCATACTGGCCTGACAGGATTATTCCATCATGTGGTTGTAGGGACTAACACTCCTGCTTTAACATATTCCTTTATAGTTTTGGTACATTTTAAGACCCAAATGTTCTTGAGTGACATATCCACATTTTACTAGAATTAAAAACAGAACGATCTTGTGAGGATGAATAAGGTTCTTTATAACATGCTTGGAGAATTCAGTACAGGATTATCCTAGTAGAAATGTAGGAGAATACATACTATATATGTATACATATAAAGAAAATTCTACATGAGTAACAGATGAAAGTCACCCTATGCAGGGATGCATTTTTGGAGGTTGGAGATGTTCTTTTCCATGAGATATGAAACACCCCCTCCCCCCCAAAGAATCCTTTACATTTACCAGCTTCAAATCCTACCATGTCCAAGACAGTGGAATGTGGGGCAGCTGTGGGCTCGGAAACACATGCAGTGTTGACAGAGAAGCCAAACATAAAAATGACAGGACTTTTCAACTCCCTAGAACAAGGGCATAAAAGACTAAGTAAGATTCTTAACTAAGAGGAGGGGTAGAGTTGGATGCGGTGGGAGACAGATATTGCTCAGGACCACTGAATTAATCTAATAACTAGAATTGAGAGCCAAGTCGTTAGTGACTTTGACTGGGAGATGGCATTTCCTGGGCATTCATGATACAGTACCATGTGAAAAGTTTAGGATCAAATAACTTTACTAATAGCGAAAGTTTGTTTGTTAATAGTTCATTTCTCTGACCTCCAATTCTTTTCATGTTACCCATAGGGCATGAGCGGGGGAAGGGAAAAGACTCCTGGCAGCTGACCAGTCATCTGAAAAGTCAGTTGCCAATTACCATTGGTGCTAATAGTCCTTGAATGAGTGACAAGTGCATTCATGGTAGTGTAAATTATCTTCAGTGTCTCAGCTCTGTGTTCTCACACCTGTTTAAATGCTATCACACGGCTGTCATATTTTTCCTTTTAAAGGTGTAGAACATTTGTGGATTGGTGTCACTGGAAATATCCATTCCAGGACCGGGCTATGTGTCCTCAGCAAGGAGGCAACACTTACTATGCAGAGTAGGGCAGGATTAGTGCTTGGGAAATATTTCTTGCTGAAATCAGGGGAGAGTAAAAAAACAACTCCGAAGCTAAGTGACTTATAGAGTGGTTCAAACAGAATGGATTTGTCATTTAGAGGAAAAGATATTTGGATCGTAGGTAGTTTTTGTCTTTTAAGCTCTTCATTCATCTGGCACATATTCCGGTCTGTGCTAACCCTGGAAAGAAGCAGACAGACTCCAGAGCTTGAAGATGCAAAGGTAGAAATATTTTTAACTAAGGTAGATTAGTCTCACATGTCAATTTTGATGCTTTTAACTACAACAGGGTTGCTCACTCGGTGAGATGGGATGCATGCCCCTAGGTAAATCTATGTCTGACATTATAGGAGGCAGATGTGTTGTGGAAAAGATGCTGGTCTGGGAGTCAGGGGGAGATGTGGGTTCAAGTCTTCATTCTGACATTTTCTAGCTGTGTGCTGAATCTCAGTTTGCTAAGGTATAAAATGGAGATGATAGTTGAATTACATACCTGATAAAGAGTTGAAATGGGAGATGATAATATTTGCATGACACACCTCATGGGTTTTTCTGAGGAAAATAATACATAGATCTGAATTATTATCACTTGAGAAAATGCTGGGGGTGTTAATGCCGCACATTGCTGGCTTCCTGGGGAAACCACCAGACTCTTCATTGATTATATTAGAGTAATCATATAAATAATACAATTATGTTATTTATCATAGCTTTAAAAATAGAAGTATCTCCTTATCCTGTTACTTGTTGTTCATGGTTTTAAAGAACACCATCTTTTTCCACCCACTTCATGCACTGATTAAATAGAGTTCTTGCAGAAATAGATTTTTAGACAATCGTGACATCTTCTGAGAAAGACAAGTAGAGCCTTCTATGCAGTTTCCCTTGACTCTTCCCTAATAACTGACACAGAAGAAAATCTAGGGAGGGAAACAGTAAGGAGGAATGTAGACCTTCAGGGTTTCAGTATTTTTCTAAAATACTGAACACTATAGAAATGTTATCACCATTAATATGATTATTATTACCAACAAATACTATTATTTAACAAATATCTTTGAGGTGACCCTTTAATTAGTTTTTATTATATATCTGGGGTGTATGGGGTGGCTTGCTGAACGTTTTCAGGGCTGCTCATCCACCTTTGGTGTCTACCTTGGCCCAACTCTCCCCTGTGACTCCAAGAAGCTGTAGCATGCATAGAGTTCATACTCTGGTAAAGAGCGAGAAGAGTAGAATCAGAAGAAATCTGTATACAATCACAGACATACCATATCTGTGATGACCAACTATGACAGACTGGACTCTTTTCAGCAATGCAGTGATATAAGTTAATCCCGAAAGACTCAAGAAAGTGAGAAATGCGCCATCCAGAGATATAACTAGAAAGAACTGAGCCTGAATCCTGATGGAAGCAAACTAAATGATCTTGTTCTTTTCATTGTTTGGTTTTATTTCTTCCTTACCATCTTTCATCCCACCTAGCACAATACGCCTTTGTAATTGGAATAATGTCTAATATGAATGCATTTGCAGATCATATACTGGACTATATGCTGTCGTGTGGGGAGTGGGGAGGGAAATAAAGGAAATTTGAAAATCAAAAAAAAAAAAAAAGAAGCTGTAGCATGCATAGAGTTCATACTCTGGTAAATTATCTAAGCAGACAGGCTGAACAAGGTTGAGGGTAACCTATCAGTGTAGGGACATGACCTCCCAAAGCATGTGAAGACTTCCCCTGTGAAATGGACAGATGAGAACAATTTGTTCCAACAGCCATAAAGGTGGCTGTAGCAGGTGTTGGTCAGACATCAAAGCATCCTGGGCCATTGGTGGTCATCTTGACTTTTGTCTTGGTATGGGGCTTTGATGACTCAGGAAGACAATGAGGCTGATGACTTGTTGCCTCTCTGCCTTATTTAAATCCAATTCACCTATGAGTTAAGACATCACTCTGAGATATCATTGGTCCTCTTAGAAAATGAAGGATGAATGACAACATCCCATATCCTTTTCCTTTTGCCATCACCAGTATGAATTTAGCTCTTTGATTAAACTGTCTTCCTTAGAAATCTAGATAAATTTGACAGTTTCATATATTCTCCAAATTTATATCCAGCAAAAAGGGAATCCCTTTTTCTGTGATGAGGTCTTTATCAGTTCAGAAAATAAAATTTCTAAAAGATTTTCCAGGACTCTAAGCTCCACAGTGCAAAAGTCTTACTTATCTGAAATGAAGTATACAATATGTGTGCCCATGTAAGATATGCCTGTTTACACGGATTGTCTAGATGGATAGACATATGCCTCTCAGGCATCTTGTATCAATGTCTGTCCCGCCCCTTATCCCAGGAAGATTACAATTTCCATCTTGAGGGGAACAGCAAGAATGACTTTGGTTGGACTCTTGTCCTTCCATCACTTATCTCCAAGAGAGATATTGGGCTGGATTTGTGTCTGTTTGCATCTTTAAATATTGTCAATCTAGAGGTACAATCTAGGGAGAAGCTTTCAAACTAAAAGACATTTTCCTGGTCCCTGTTCAGGGGAAAGGTAACCCTTAGCTTATACTCCCTAGTTTAACTCTTTTCCACAAGTGCTTATCCCCAAAGAGATGATCCCAAATAGTAAACAGCTAGTAAATCTACTTATCCAAGGACAACAGCAAATGAAAATCAGGACAGTTGTAGAAATTAAATGTACCAGAAAACATATAAGCTGAATGATCTTTTTAGATGGAGACAAGATTTTATTTCAGCTCAGCTAAAAAAGAGTCTGTAATCTCAACCAAGGGAAAACTCTCTCTCCCAAGTTCCCGAGGAAGCAAGCTGGAAAGCAGGGAGAAGGCCATCTCCCCTATATGTCTGTAGCTTCTGATATCTTTCAATTTCCATATATCTTTCCCAAAGACTCTCAAGCACCAGTTCTGCTCCTCATCCAGGTGCACAGCATCATATTCAGCCTGTCCCCAACAATTTAGTGTCACATCTCCTTTGGCACACACAGCATAGCAGGACCGTCCTTCCTCCACCTATGGTTGGAGCCAGGAGGGCACAAAAGACATAGACTTGTGTAGTTTTAGATTTCTGGAGAAATTCTAGTCAGTTCAATAAGCTTTTATATAAAGTTAAAGTTTTTATAAAATGCCTACTCTGTGTTAGGTAGTGGTTAAAACAAAGGAAAACAAAAGACATTTCCTACTCTCATGAAGCTTACAACCTATTATTTACATGCCAGATTTGCTATTTGGAGTGATCTGAGAGAGAAAAAATTAGCTATGTGTATATATATATATATATGTGTGTATTTTTTCTTTTTTTAAATTTTATTATTTGTTATGGGTATTTTTACTCTGAAAATCAGTCTTAAATATACATTTTAAAGTTTAGCATTCTTAAATTGGAAAATGGTCAACATGCCTCAGAGGCCAGATTTCCATTCCATATATGTGTGTATATAATCTGGGAATTAAATGTATAGAAAATTTGAATACACTAACATAATATTCTTATACATTATATATGTATAATTTGCTATATAAGAATATATTAACATATAATTAATTAACTCATACATATGTGTGGCCAATTTATTTCCGTTAAACATGTCCATCAGAATACAGTGATGAAGGTAAAATTCAGAAGTTTAGTTGTGAAATGTAAGACTGAGGAAGCTGTAATTACAAAGGGTGTGTTTGTGAAAGGGAGACTGAGTGCAGCCTCAGAAGTTGGGCTTAGGCCATTTTGTCTGGTGCGTCATATACCCTTTGCAGCCAGACAAACGTCTGGGATTTGCACAGCTTGGTCCTTGTGCCCTCTGAATCCTCCTGTGTACAAATGAGAGAACTTTATATGTCAGCTACTGGAGTTCAACAGGGAAATGCCAGGTAGAGAAAGAAAGGTCTAAAAATAGGGAATGTATTTGCCATGAAATGTTTCCACCAACCTTGTCTTCTCTTTGTGAGTTACACGTGTTAGTGTAATTGACAGCTTCTGCTAAATGTTCCACTAGTCACCACTAGTCAGTTGTTTGTAATCAGGATTTGTCTCAGGTTTCCTTCCTATTTATTCCCGATACCAAAAGCAGTGAAATAACTTCATCCTTGCACTGGGAATTCTCATGTTTCAAAGTTCAATTCAATCTAACAAACTTTTATTAAGCATCTTTTATCTGCAGAAAAATATTGTGCTGAACAATGTATATTTACTAAACACTTACCACATGCAATTCACTGTGACTGGCACTGTATAGAGGTTAGATAAGGGGAACTGTCCTCATGGAACTCTAAATAAGGGGATATGAAACATACAGGCAGCAATGTTCAGGAGAGAGAGCAGTGGATTTGGAATGAGAGAACCCTGACTCAAATTCAGTTCCGATGCTAACTACCTGAATGACCTTGGTCAAGTCACTTAACTTTTCTCAATCTCATTTTCCTTATCTATAAAATAAAGGCATTGACTCTGATGGGATAGAAGTTCTCTTCTAGCCCTAAATCTATGATAATGTGATTTGTGAGCTATAATAATAATTTTTAAAAATACATGGAAAGTATACAAGAGAGATGAGAACCAAGAATTGTAGGAGATCCAAGGGAAGGTAGGGGGAGAGATCAGTATTGGTTGGGAGGCTGGGAATGGGAAGGAGTGGAAAGAAAGGAAGGAGTATGTGAAAGGAAAAATTGATCAGGAAGTCTTTGAAATAGTATCTTTGTTCCCCTTAGTTTTTAAATATCTCTTTGGTGCCAAGTTGCCTGTAGAATGAAGTTTCATTCTACAAATAAAATTGTAGACAGGACTTTTCAAGCTGTCTAAAAGCTTAGCTTTAGGCATATCTTTTGGGGTAGATGTTTTGGGTTTTTTCCATTAATGATAACACCCAAGAAGGCTTATTACTACATTTACCCCAGTTAGGCCCAATAATGTGAATAGGAAGATGTGTCAGGGAGGGGGGAGGGAGGGTGCAAACTATGGGTGTCGAGGCCACATGGGGCCCTCTAGGTCCTTGGGTGTGACCTTTTGACTGAGTCTAGGTTTTACACACCAAATCCTTTTATTAAGGGGTTCAGTCAGATTTGGGCTCAAAGGGCCATACTTGAGGGCCTAGAGGGCCACATGTAGCCTTGAGGCTGCAGGTTCCCCACCCCTGGACTCTAGACAAGCACTCCCTTTGGATGTCCAGGGTAACAGAGTTGTAGTTAAACAAATACACCTGGGAGATGATGCTAGCTAAGTAAAAGTGACTTTCAAGGGTTGAATTTCCTGTCAGGGACTGGGGACAAGCAAGGCAATATATTCACTATAGGGCAAGATTTTACTTTCAGGAAACACTTTTTTTCAGCATTTAATCTGTATTCAAATTCTTCATGTTCTTCCCCCTCTTGCCACTTCTACTTTCATTCCTATATATAGTATTTATATGAGTGTATACACAGTGTTTAGCCAGGCAACTGTAGCGGCAAGCACCCCAATATCCCCAGGGTGACTGCCAACACAGGTTCTTAGATCTGTTTTTCAAAAGGAAAGCAACTCAAAATGGGTTAACAAGCTTACTTTAATCAAACTAACATACATTACCTAGTTCAGGGGAAAAAGGTCAGCACCCCGAACTTCAGAGTTACAGAACTTACAGATCAAACAGACAGGCTTCCAAACTGTCCAACCATCATATCAATACCAAATCACAGTTACCAGAGAGGGAAGCATCAACATCTGGGTTTTCAAAGCCGGGGGGCTCTCAACAACGGCTTCCCAGAGTCTCATCTGGTCAAATCACACAACACTTCTCAAAGTGAGCCCCAAAGCAAAGCCTCTCCTCAGGGTTTATATAGCCTTCTCCTGGCTCAGAGAATGTAACAACCTTCTGGACCCACTGCCCAATCACAAAGTATCAAGGTATGGGCTTTCCTGACAAACAAGCCTCCCACCACAGGCTCCAGGTGCACTTAAGCTAGGGGCAGGGAAGATCTTTAAATTTGCATTTCCATTACAGCAACCTGTTCATTAAGCCCAACTGCAATTCCATGCCTGGTTCCATGACTTGGAATCCACTCTTTTGCTCCCTTTTTAGTTTATGTCCTCACTATAATGGCATTCCCTGTACCACCATCACAGCATTTCATAGAAAGTCAAGGTCTCCAATCAGGTCCATCATTTGGGACCTGGAGCCACATGAGGAATGTAGTTGCTAATTAAATAATCTTAGGGATGACTCATAGCATACTGGGAAATTTAGACTTACCTTGGTTTACCCCTATCACCCCCCCAAATAATAATTGGGAAAAATTGCTTCACTTGAGATGGTATTTAAAAAAAAATATCCTAGTTTTGGTTCTAGGGTAAATATGAGAGGAACAGATGATTTTTTTCAGGGGGAGGGAAGGATGGAGCACTGATGCCAATGCAACATAGAAAATATCTCCCAGCCCTGTGTAAGCAGTAGCAATGCTGTAGTCATGGAAAAGGGAGAAGAGTATGCTCAGAATAATATATATAGTTCTTAGTCTACATGTGGCTAACCTCTGTTACTCCTAAATGTTCAATTTTAGTTTCCTAATTCTGAGTTGACACACTTTTGGAGATATTAAACCACATACAATAGTGAACATTGATTAGATCCTCTATGGAGGGAAAGAAAGACCAGAATCTAGAAGGGAACCTGATGGAAAAGGGGTTTCAATCTGCAGCCAAGGAGGGAATATCCACTTTGATAAAATCACATATGACTGGAAGTACTAAATGGAAAATGCAAGGCAATATAGTTAGGATCAAGGTCCAAGTAACTAATTCTGTCAGTTTTTAGGATTCCAACTAATGTCTATACCAAAGAAAAGAAGTGAGATATTTTAGGATCACTATAAATGGGTAGGATTGTTATCTTTCCAGTAATTACCTAATATGCAAATCAGGCTCTGAGACTTGCTCCCCTAGACAGAAGTAAAATTGTCACTGAGTCTGTGCTTAATCCACCTTCATGTACAGGAACAGTGGGAGAGTCCAGAGAAAGCAATGAAAAACCCCAGGATAAATCCTCGACTTCACGTAATCAAAATAATCTGTTTTATGTTTTGTGATTGCCTCTTTCCCTTGTTCAGTTGAAAACTGTCCCTTGGCAGAGCAGTGAAAAACATAAACTAATTACTAGTTTCTGTTATTGAAGCATGAAAATGAACATTTCATGAATTTGTCACATTCTAATTGTAGATGACTGTAAGTTTAGGCTAGAAAAGATCAGTCTATTTACTTGTATTTCCTACAGGGTCTAGCCTAGGACTGGGGACTTAGAAGGTACTTAATAAATGCTTGAAGTATAAACAGAAGATGAATTCATGAAGTCATTTGATCAATCAGGTTCAAAGGCTGAATATTAGTTTGAGTAAGTCTTCATATTTATACAGAGGAGAGGTATTTCCTTAGGTAGGTGTTGACCAAGTTTAATTCTTTGGCTAAAAAGACAAGATTTGTAAATTCAAAGTATACTTGTAAAAGGTAAACACTTTTTACTTATTAATGGTTCCTAATATTCATTTGCAAAAATATAATCTAGAAATAAACCAAGAAGTCATTTTTTTGAAAGTGTAAGTAGTAATGAATCATTTCAGACCTCAACCTGATCCAGAAATATGCAAATATTACTTGCTGGAGCTCCCCTTCAGCCTGACTGCTTGGCGTTAGTGATTTAGAAACTTTCAGTATGAGGATGGCAAGTAAACAGGCTTCTTCTCAGTCTTTATAAGATGCTGCCAAATCTGTCCTTTCCCAATGAACATGTAAGACCTGTCATGAAAACACAGATATACATTTGTTAGGTTTATTTTTGTTTTTCCACCAAACTTTTTGAAAAAAATAATCTGAAGGTATTTTAATAGGGATAATTAGTTGGTGTAGTGGACAGAGTGCCATGCATGCAATTAGTAAGACTCACCTTCCTGCATTCAAATCTGACCTCAGGCACTTACTAGCTGTGTGACCCAGGGCAATTCTTGTCTGTGTTTTCCTATAAATCCTCAATTTCATGTAATCAGAATCATCTATTTCATCTTTTATGATTGCCTCTAACCCTTGTTTGGTTGAGAATTTTCTTTTGACCATAACAGTGAAAGGTACTTGATTTGCTTCTTCTAATTCCTTTTTTATTTTATTTTTTATGATATGATATTTTATTTTTATGATATTATTTCATTTTATGATATTATTTATTTTACTTTTATGATATTCCATAATCCTCTCTGTAATGAAAATTCCTTGAGGATAGTGACTATTTTAATTTTGTATCCCCATAGTTCCTGGCATACAGTTGGCACTTAATGAATTATTGGTTGACAAAGGATCTACCAATAAGAGAGATTAGGTAGAGAACTTTTGCTTATTCTTTCAATATTTCAGGGAAGCCAGGATACTAAATTCAGACTATCTATAATTTATTTTAATTCATGGAATTGTTCGAAAAAATATTTATTTTCACTTGGAAAAATGTTGAAAGTAAGTAGTTTGTTCTGTCTTCTTGGTGAAATGCACTTAAAAACTAATAAATTTTTCTGGATTTGATTTTATTCACATCTATCTCTCTATATAGACAGATATACACAATCTACGTATGTATATATGTGAATATATATGTAAGGATACATATATATGTACACACATATTATATGCATACACATACATGTGTATAAATGTGTGTGTGTATATATATATATATATATATATATTTATAAATTCCTGTGTGTGTGTGTGTGTGTGTGTGTGTGTGTGTGTGTATGTATCTCCAGGTCATCAGATGCTGGAATTAAGAAATTGAGTTGTTTCCATAGAGTAGAAAATAGTGAACATTTATCTTCTTTCCAATCAGTCTTGTGGGTGTCTTTTGCCTTCATGGTCATCAACTACCATATTGTACTAAGGCATTACAATGACCTCTAGTGGTAAGAAAATGAACTGAAAAGTTAATCATGAATTTCCTGGTTATTGAAATACACACAAGGACCTTATTCCATAGTTAACCTAGATAAAGGAAACCTCAAATGAAAAATAGGAATTAGTGATTTCCTTCAAGAATATAATAAGAACATACAAAATACATTCTGAATGCATTTTGCCATGAAATGCTGAATAATACCCTTTTAGGTTTTTTTGTTGTTCAGTTGTTTCAGTCACATCTGGCTCTTTGTTGATCCCATTTGGGGTTCTCTTGGAAAAGATACTGGAATGGTTTGCCATTTCCTTCTCCAACTCACCTTACAGATTAGGAAACTGAGGCAACAGGGTTATGTGACTTGCCCAGGGTCACACAGCTAGTAAAAGTCTGAGGCCAGATTTGAACGTGGAAAGATGAATCTTCCTGATTCTAGGCCAGACATTCTATCCACTGTGTCCTGTACTTTCCCCTTTTTTTAGAGTCATCATGGTTTATTATGCATAATTGCCATTTAGTAATCTCAGAGTAAATCTTAAATGTCTACACTGACTTGCATCAATAGGGAAGGAGAGAATAAGCATTTGAATGCTTACTATATGCCAAATTTTTGCAAATATTATCACATTGATTTCTCACAACACCCCTGTAGGATGGGTGCTTATTATTATCCTCATTTTATAGTTTAGGAAATTGAAGTGGACAGAGTCCCAGGAACATATAGCCCATCAGCATCTCAACCTGGGTTTGCATTTAAATTTTTCTGACTTCCAGGTTCAGTGCCAACGAATTATGATAATCCACAACAAACAAACAAGCATTTCATGTGGTTGGGAGCTACATAATTTTGTCTCAGCTTTATCTTACCAAATGTATTTTACTTAATGATGACCAAACTGATTTTCATTCAGTTAAGGGTGATTATTTCAATCCTTTAGTGATTATTCCCTGTAAGGAATTCCCTCTGGGAATATTCCCTCTGTAAGGGCAGATCACAACCCATCCATGCTTTCTAAATCTGTTCAGTTCTTGTCCACTTCATATTTTAAAAAGTTTAATAAAATTATTTCATGTGCATATAAGTAAACAATTTCACATTCTTTAAACATGAACTAGATGGGTGATGGAGGAAGTGTCCCAAGTTCTGATTTTTGTATTATAGTCAAATGGGAAGGAGCCAGTGGATAGTGAGGGATAAAAAGATGAATGAGGGAATTGCTGATGGAACAAGGTGCAGGAAGAGGTGGGAAGGAATTGGATCAAGGCATCAAGCCTTAGGGGGAAGAAGGGATACTTCTGCACCTGCAGCAGCTGGTGGCATAGTGGACAGAGTACTGGGCCTGGAATCAAGAAGACCTGAGTTCAAATTTGACTTCACATACTTACTAGCTTTATCTCTTAACCTTGCTTTGCCTCAGTTTCCTCAGCTGCAAAATGGGGATAATCATAACAGCTCCTATATAAGGATACAGTGGAATGATATTTGTAAAAAGTATGCTTAGCACAGTGCCTTCTCCCTGCAGATCAGAGGGAAGGAGAAGTGGGTAACAATAGTGAGAAATGTTAATGAAAAGAAGGAATTCACATCAGATGTTCTAGAAACTCAATCTTCTTGAGGAAGCAGAAGGCTGGGTCATCTGCTGTAAGAATAAGGGTATAATCGGTGGAGGGAGAAAACTAAAGGTTCGGAGTGGATATTTTGGAGAATTGGAATGGGGTTGATAAAGATAGAGTAGAAGGATTGCTGAGAAGCAGCAAGGGCCTGGCTGAAGCCATGTTCCATAAATTTCTAGTGGATGAAGTCAGCTCAATCTTGGCATTCTGGTATTTTGGAGAGCCTCTAGAAGACCCCAAGTGGCCTTCTTGTCCTTGAAAGCATAGTAGGGTTTTTGGCATAAATTCTGGGGATGTGAAAAGCAGCCAAATGGGAGGCCTCCAGGAAGTCTCTTGAGTAATTTTTGTCTGTGTCTCACTATAAATCCTGCAGACAATTTCCCAAATGAACCAGAGGCCTTTCTCTTGTTCTTTAATATTTTATGGATAACAGTATAGCCTTCAGGCTCTCAATTCAGTTTGATTCAATTTAATTTAATTCAATTCAACAAGCATTTGTTTGTTGCAACATGGAATAGAGCACCAGACTTGGAATCAGAAAGATCCGAATTCAAATCCTACATCAGAGGCTTATGAGCTTAACTGGGCAAAATCACTTAATCTCTCTGGGACTCAGTTTCTTTATATGGAAAAAGAGGAAGTTGGATTCAATGACCACAAAGGTATCTTCTAGCTTTAAATCTATGGTCCTATAGTAGAAGTTCAAGGTAATGTGTTAGATGCTAAAGCCCTTATCCTTAAGTAGCAGGTATTGTGGGGAGAGGAGAGAGAAAGGAGTGGAGGGGACTGAATATATATGTATATGTATATATACATACATACACAAACATTTACACACATATGTACATGAATGCAAACACACATATGTATATGTTTCAATGAAAAGTCTTTTCAAGAGGAATAGAGTATTAGAGTCAGGAGGGTCCGAGTTCAAACGTGGTCTCAGATACTTGATAGCTGCGTGACCATGGGCAAATCACTTAACTTCTGTTTGCCTCAATTTTCTCAACTATAAAGTAAGAATAATAATAGCACCTCTCTTATAGGGTTGCTGTGAAGGTCAAATGAGATAATATTGGTAAAGTGCTTAGTATAGTGACTGGCACATATTAGGTGCTTAATAAATAGTTTTCCCCTTTCCATGTGTTCTCTAATTACTCCAGAGATCTGGAAAGGCCTCACGTAGGACATGGCAGCTGAGCTGTACTTTGAAGGAAGCCAAGAATTGATTCTAAGAGTTGTAGATGAGGACAGAGTGTATTTCCCTGCAAAGTCAGGAAAAGGGTGGAGACAATGTCATGTATGAAGAACATCTAGTTGGCTGTAAATTATAATTAAAAAAGAGTAATGTCAAATAGTATGAGAAAGGCAGCTGGTACCAAATTGTGGGTGCCAATGTGGAAGGTCTTTTATTTTATCCTAGAAACAAATAGAGAACCATTGAAGATTTTTCAATTGGGGGATGATGTGGTCAGATCAATGTTTTAGTAATATCAACTTGATAGCTTTGTGGAGGAGTAATTGGAGAGGTACTTTTGCTAAGTGATTGGCCTACCTCCTTTACCCAGTAATATTTCAGATGAAAAATTATTTTTTGTAAGCAATTGGGGTTAAGTAACTTGCTCAAGGTTTCAAGGCTAGTTATTTATGTGTGGGTGCTAAGTAACTGAGGCCGGAACCGATCCCGAGTCCTCCTGACTCTAGGGCCAGCGCTCTTACTCACTGCATCACCTAGCCACCTCCAGATGAAAAATTATTACAAGAATATTCATACAGTAGCTTTTCCAAATGTAATTAAATAATAGTCTACTGTATGGCTCTTATTTCAATAATTTGATATAAAAATATGTAAGTCCTAAAATGAACAAGTTGCACTAGGGCAAAAAATATAGAAGTGGTAATATTCACATGGACTTCTTAGTTTGACTAAAAAATAACACAAAGAAAAAATATCAGCTAGCATGGCCACATGCATTAAGAAGCAGTGGCTCAATTTGGACAGCTCCTCACAGACTTGTGCATCTTCCAACTTTCTGTCATTTGTGTATTAGTTATTGCCCACAAACCCTGAATGTAGTTTATATTTTCAGGACACATAATGACAGGAGAATGCTTACAATGCTTGTTTTAAGCATGCAAATAAAAATGAATGCCAAACTTCAACATAAAGGAACACTTGGAAGTGTTTCTTTCATACTTTTCCAAGATCACATTAATAATATATTAAATATAACACATTAATAATATATTAAATATAACACAATTGTTATGTTTGAAACATTTTGTTTCTAGACTAGCACTATCTATCTTGAGAGATGAGGCAATCTGACTACATACAAATTTATTTTTTAATTTTAAGGCCCCCAAAGTATTATAACATCAAGTGAAATAAAAGGGTAGAGTTCTTACATGTACCTCAAAGGAGAGGTGTCAAACATATGAGCTCCATGTGACTCACCACACTCCCTAGTGCAGCCAGAATAAGATTAAAATATAGTCTCTATCTGATTTTAATATATGGATGTATTAATTAAAAATAAATATACAAACATGTCTAGTCTTCTAAGGTAATATGTTTCCATCAGGGATTCCTATGTAGGGTTGGCTACCATTTCTATATGAATTTGCCACCATTGCTTTAAAGTATAAGAGCTTTTAAAATCCAGCATGTGGTTAACCAGAACTTTCTCTTAATTGTTTCTTCTGCAC
Organism: Gymnobelideus leadbeateri; assembly: GCA_011680675.1. Lineage (NCBI taxonomy): Eukaryota > Metazoa > Chordata > Mammalia > Diprotodontia > Petauridae > Gymnobelideus > Gymnobelideus leadbeateri. The sequence goes on along the minus strand of WOXC01009160.1, from coordinate 1,034,609 downwards.
AATTGTGGTTTAATGATATATAAGTTTCCCAATGACTGCAAAACCCTGAAGTAACTTCTAAATCTTCCAAGAAAGTTCATGTTCAAAATAATTTCAATACTATGCATGTTGGCCATGCATGTGTGGTAGAAATGGTGACTTTCTGCCACAGGGGCGTGGTAGAAAGAATTTGGAATTAGAGGTTCTGGGCTCAAATCCTTACTTTGTTACTATTGTTGACATCAAAGGGGTCAGACGTGCCTCCTGCTAGCAGCATTGCTGCCCACAACAATCCTGAGTGTGGACCCAACCAGATTAAAATGTAATTAGGAAAAAATAAAAAAATAAAAAATAATCGAATTTAATATCAACATGTAGTTTTGTAAGTCAATAAGGAACCCCTGGGGTCCTTAAGTGTGGGTTAATGGCCCAGTTTCTATCTGAGTTTAGTGCCACTTACCTATAAGATTTTGGGCAAATCATTTTACCTCTCCCTTATCCTCAATTCTTCATCTATAAACTGAGGAAACTGAATTAAATGATCACTCTAATCTCATCAAGGTCTAGGTCCAATGGACTAGAACTGTTTTTATCTGGCATGGCTATCAATTGAGAGTTCTATTAACCAAAGAGTTTACATTAAAAACAAATACTGAAAAATTTGAAAGCAACTGGTCTACCTTAGTTGAAGATATAAAAATTGATCCACATACTTACAAGATTAAATGTTCATTTTTGTCTCCTCCTATAAGTGCACGTATACGTTTGTCCCCATTTAGACTATTCCTTGGAAACTTTTCTTTGCCCTCTCCTGAACATTAAGGGCATAGTTTCCATGATAAAATAAACATGACTATTAATAGTTGTCTCCGTTAGATTTCCCAGGCAGACAAAATTCAGAACTTGTACTACAGCCAGTTTGATAAGCTCGTGGTAAGAGACCAATCTTGGGTTGTTTATGAAGTGACAGGAAGGCACACACTGCACTCCCCATTAAGCTTAGACTAGTAATCTCTGTGGGGTGATACAGACATCAAGTTCTATGCCCATCTGAGAGATAATGGACCTGCAAACAGATGCTGACAGAGACCCTGCATCATGGAAATTCCCATGTCTAAAGCAGTCAGCAAAGCAGCAGATTATTTCAGGAAAGGTCTAATCTAAGACACATAAAGTTGTAGAATCCCTGCTGAATTCCTGTACCTCTCTAACTCATGGTAAACAGACACACCTCTTAGAAATACCTGTGGTGTTGTCTACTGTGGATTTGTAGACAGGACTATGTGTAGTAAAATGGGGTAAATATGTTTGAATTCCTACTCCTAGATACTACTTTTATAGGTCTTACTATGCACTTAAGTACAAATGTACTCATGTATAATGGAAGCAATACTGGGCTTGAAGCCTAGAGAACTGGGTTCTAGTCCTGACATAACTATTAGCTTTTTCTGTAATCCTGAATGAGTGGTTTAACATACTGGGTTTCAGTTCCCTCGTAGGTAAAATAAGATGGGCAAGGAATAGTTGAACTATGTGATTTCTAAGGTCCTTCCCAACTTTAAATTCTTTGGTCTCTCTAGAAGATTACAATTTTTTGAATAAACCCTACAAAGAAATTTAACAGCTGTCCTTTTGTGCTTTTTTTTTCCTTTTGGAAGTTGCCTACCTAAATTAGCCTACGCATATCCTAAAATAATATAGATCTGAACTTGGCTGCTTTGCTAGCATAATATTATGTATACTCTGTTGATACTCATCTGCTATATTTTAAATAATGGCTGGCGTAGTGAAGTTTGGATTTATCAAGTTTCAGAATAAAGTTTTCCTATCTAATTGCTGTGTTTATCTCACCCCAATCCTCATCCTGGAGGTATTCTACCTCTAGTATTTATCTTAATTTACCATTGTTTAAGAACATGTCATAAAATTCCCCATGCCCTTATTTTCCCTATGTCACAAATTATTAATGATGATAGCCAACTTTTAGATAGTACTTTTGTTTACAAAACATTTCAAAATATTATCTCATTTGAATCCCATACTAACTCTCCTGGGTGGATAGTTCAGGCATTATTAGCATTATTATAGATGAAGAAACAGGCTCAGAGATAGTAAATGATGTGATTTACCCATGGCCACATAATTTATGAGAGTCTGAGATGGGATTTGAACTCTTGTCACTCCTGACACCAAGTCCAATGTATTTTTCTCTTCATTTTTGGGCTTGTGTAATGATTAATGATAATAGCTTGCGTTTATATAGAACTTTAAGGTTTAGGAAGAAGTGGGATGTGTATATACACACACATACATCATCTCATTTGGTCCTCATAATAGTTGACTATTATTATCATCATTATCATTAATAAAGGTATTATATTTGTGACAAAGGGAAAATAAGGCACGGAAAATTTTATGGTATTCTTTTTTTTTGCTTTTTGGAGGGAAATTGGGGTTAAGTGACTTGCCCAAGGTCACACGGCTAGTTTTTTTGTGTGTGTGTGTGTTAAGTGTCTGAGGCCACATTTGAACTCAGGTCCTCTTGACTCCAGGGCCGGTGCTCTATTTACTATGCCACCTAGCCGTCCCAATGGTATTCTTTAGTAATAATTAATCAGTAGAAATATTGAAGGTGGTGTGGCTTAGGGTGGGAGTTAGGTGCTAATGAAGGTGGGGCTATTATTATTCCCATTTTATAGATGAGGAAACTGAGGCTGAGAAATTAAGTCAGTCAACAAGCATTTATTAAACACCTGTTATGTTCAAGAAACTCTGCTAAGCACTAGGAATATGAAGAAAGGCAAAGACCAGTTCCTGTTCTTACAGAGGAGACAACATGCAAACAATTATGCACAAAAAGATATATATAATGTAAATTGGAGATAACTAACAGAGGGCATTAAGGGTAAATAGAAAAGACTTCTTATGGAAGGCAGGATTTTAGTTGGGACTTCAAGGAAGTCAGGAAAGCCAGGAGATGAAGAGGAGGAGGGAAAGTTCCAGGAATGAAGGGCAGTCAGTAAAAAAGCATTGAGTTGGGAGATGGTGTGTCTTGTGCAAAGAATAGCAAGGAGACCAAGGGTCATTGGATCCCAGAAGACATGGCAGGGGAGTTAAGTCTAAGAAGACTGAGAAGCTAGGAGGGGCCAGGTCATGCAGGACTTCAAACACCAAGTAGAGAATTTTATATTTGTGCCTGGAGTGAAAAGGAACTACTGAATTTTATTGAATATGGGCATAACATGATCAACCTTAAAACAATAGCTGAATGGGGGTGGCTAGGTGGCGCAGTGAGTAAGAGCGCCAGCCCGGAGTTGGATGACTTGGCATCTGTTCCGGTTCTGGTTCTGGTTCTGGTTCCGGCCTCAGTACTTAGCACCCACACATAAATAACTAGCCCTGTAACCTTGAGCAAGTTACTTAACCTCAATTGCTTTAAAAAAACAAAACAAAACAAAACAACAATAGCTGAATGAAGGATGAACTGGAGTGGGGAGAGGCTTACGGCAAAGAGCCCAACCAGCAGGCTATTATAATAGTCCAGTTGTGAGAGGATGAAGGCCTGCACCAGAGTGATGGTAGTGTCAGGAGAAAAGGGGGCATGTGCAAGAGATGATATGAAGGTATCAACAGAAACTGAAGATTGGATATGGGAAGAAAAAGAGTGAGCAGTAGAAGAAGACACCAAGATGGCACCTGGGTAACTGGGAAAATGGGAGTAAGAGTAATGCTAGGAAGAGGGGAGGGGTTGGGAGGAAAGGGCAATGAGTTCAGTTTTGGACATGTTGAGTTTAAGATCTCTTACAAGACATCCAGTTTGAGATGTCTCATAGGCAGAGGTACAAGATTAGAGGTCTGGGCTAGATAAGTAGATCTAAGTGCCATCAGCATAGAGTTAATTGAATCCATGGGAGTTGAGGAGATTACCAAGTGAAATAATATAGAGGGAAAAAAGAAGAGGACTGCCCAAGATAGACTCTTGGGAGACACCCAGGGTTAGGGCATGACCTGGATAAAAGTTCAGCAAAGGGACTTGCTCAGGGTTACACATGTGAGAGTAATTGAGACAGGATTTGAATTTGAGTTTTCTTGGCCTCAGGTCCTTTACCATGTCCACTAATAAATGAGGATGTTGTGGAATATTACAGACTATAGGGTAGGAATCATTTTAACTTGGATACATTCTTAAGAAGCTATTTGATGATTTATTTAATTACAAGGATATTATTGTAAGGAGAGTCAGCAAGGTATAATGGATAGAGGGCAACCATTAAGTTAGGAAGATCTGGATTCAAAGTCCTGACTCTGACATGAGGTGGCAAATATGGCCCTGAACAAGTCACATAATATTTGGCCCAGGCAGCTTTATTTATTTATTAATTTATTTTTTTAGAGGGCAATTGGGGTTAAGTAACGTGCTCAAGGCCACACGGCTAGGTTTTTGTTTGTGTGTGCATTAAGTGTCTGAGGTCGGATCCGAACTCAGGTCCTTCTGACTCCAGGGCCAACGCTCTACTCACTGCGCCACCTAGCTGCCCCTCCAGGCAGCTTTCTAAAGCTAGAAGTTGCAGAACAGGTACTGACCTGCATTGGTTGAGGTCCTTCCAAGGGAGTTCCCCACATTGATTAAAATAAATATATACGATCACCATATTTTCCTAACAAAGTAATTTGGACAACTAATTTAATGCAGCTTTCTTCAGATTATATTTTCTTTTCTTGACATTTAAATTACTTAATTTTCCTTCTTCCTTTTCTGTCTCCTTCCAATCAAAGGCTTTGATTGACATCCCTAAAGATAGAATGGTTAATGAGTCTATATTTAGAACTGCCTATCAGCACCTAAGATTGACCTAAATTGAACCTATGGCATTTTGCTGTACGTGATACTGTGACAGCAAAAACAGTTGATTCAAATCTAATTTTGGTTGGTTGTGCTATGAAAAAGAGACTCGACTTTCAATCATCTGTATACTCAGTAGGCTGCTGTTCCACTGTGCTCCTCAGCTGGTATTATGGCTGCCTTCTTCTCCAGCTCTTCAAGCTTTCCAGTGAGGTCTTCTCTGTATTCTAGCAATTTTCTCTATATTATAGGCAGTTAGGTGGCTCAGTGGATAGATTGCTGGACCTGAATTCAAATCCAGCCTTAGGTTCTTACTAGCTGTGTGATCCTGGACAAGACTTTTAATCTCTGTTTACTCAAATTTCCTCAACTATAAAGTTGGGAAAATAACAGTACCTACCTCTTAGGGCAGTTGTGAGGATCAAGTGAGATAATATTTGAAAAGTGCTTAGCACAAGTGTTTGCCACATCGTAAGCACTATATAAATGCTATTATAATCATCATCAATATTATTATTTTATTATACACATTATTATAGTATGATATTAAATACACTATTGCATTATTAGATTATGTAAACATAATATTATAATATTTTTCACTTAATAAACTTCTATTTTTCTCCCTCTCTGTTCTTCCATTTCCTCATTCCAGTAAGAGTCCAGTAAGTAGGACTGAGGAGAAATAGAAGTAAATTAGGCTGAATATGTTATGACAGTAGTGAATTTCTTCCAAAATAAACAACAAAACCCTCTGTTGCTCCTTTTGCAAATTAAGGAATAGGAAGGTGACCATTCAGAGAATAGATATATCCTAACCCTAACTCACAGGCTGGCAGGTTGGGACCCCAGAATTCCATGGATAGGTGGGTTATGACTGTGTAGTACATATCTAGTTCATGACCCCCCCCTCAAAAAAATCTTATGTGTTCCCCTTGAAATCATCTGAACCATTATCCTTTCCCCGTCATTTAATCAGTTAACATCGATTAGCTTTTATAAAGAGATACTGAGAAGATAAAGCAAGAACCAAAGTATAAAATCATCCTTTCCAATCAATGCTCCAAAACATTCCTCCTCTCTACATACCCTCTTGCTCCCCTGGAAAGAGTAGATTTGATTTAAAGTGGTGATTATCAAACTTTCTCCTCAACAAACCATTGGACAAGTGACTCCCTTGCTTACAGGGCACAATGTCTTATATGCTGAGTTGGTTCACAGCTAGACTGGATCAAACATGCTGTTTCTCATAGCTGGTTCCTAGTCAAACTCCTAGCCACTGCTTGTGGCTACTTGCTGATTCTGCGATGGGCTCTAGTTGCTAAACTTCTGGTAGTTCTTCTGACCTTTAGAATCTCACAAAGTTATAACGTGGTCTAACCATCTCAAATCCTTATTCACTTATGATCAAGAAACATAAAATAAGAATTTAGGCTTGTAATACCATGCACAGAAGCTTTCTAGAAGAATGCTACTGTGAACAGCTTTTAAGGTTCTGATTACACAGTATAGTGGACACTATTTATTCCACAACAAATCAAAGCAAAACATTCACAGAAAATCAAGGTACAGCATTCACAATATTACAACTTATCACAGAAAATCACAATACAGTATTCACAACAACTTATCATTACAATGGCCACATAGTTTTCACCAAAGTGGTCACAATATTTAGAACAAAGAACAATCATCTCAAAGTACAATAGTCAAAGTCTTCCACTCATGGGGCAACTTGATTAACTCAATCAGTCACTTATTCAGCAATCAATTACTAAGTATCATACACAAACCTTCCATCCCTAGGTCACTAGTAAACTACAATTTCATTATTACTCAGTACCCAGGGGGAGGTCTTTTCATTTTGACTTGGGGCCTGTTCTCAGATTCCCTGGATCTCCTTCCATGGCCCCAGATTCTACCTGGATTCACCAGACTGTCACCTGGGTTCAATGGTGGACAGCTTCCAGTTCCTTGTCCAGCTCTCTGGGTAGGTCCTGCTTCACAATGAAGTACACAGGGTCCAGTCTATCTCAAATCCTCAATTTCTGCTCTCAGGAATTCAAGGCTCAACCAAGCCATAAACAAAGTCTCAGCACCCCCCCCTCACCCCCCTTCATGCTTCCTCAGTCTTCTGCTTCCTCAGTCTTCTCCTGGGCTCCTGGTTCCTGATTCCTGATCAGAAGAATCTCTACCACCACAAGTTCTCAGGAAATTCTGGCTCAGTTCTCAATTCTCTCTTCTGAAGCTGCTCTGCCACCAGATGTTGGTCCCAAGAAATTCTGACTGTGCCTCTCTGGGGCTTTTCCTTATATACACAGCATTAGCTACTTCCTGTTTCAGCCAACCCTTTCCTATTATGTCAGCAACAGGAGGCAGGAATTCATATTAAGTGCTAAGTACCTGCTACCTTTACCAACACAAAGGGATCTTCAAATTCAAAATACATTACCATTACAAGGCTGGATTTGAATTCAGGTCTTCCTGATTCCAGGCCCACCCGTCTATCCACTGTACTGTCTGGCATCTATTACCTCAGGTTCTAGGGGTAACCTTTTGGGTCTATACTCCTAAAATTATCTCTCACAAGTCCCCACTGGTATGTTTCTCATTAAAAACCAGCAATAGATATGATCGGCTCAGGACAAATGCATTTGCTCAGAACAGAGGCATTTACTTCAAAGGCATACGTAGTGTGAGGGAGTAGTTACAAAACATTATCCCCACAAACCTGGGGAACCTCCTCCCCCAAATTCACAAAACTTACATGGGAGAAATGGACAAAGCGGTACTGTAGGCTCACATATAAAGAACACGGATGGCCAAAGCGCCCATACCTTTGGAACAGCAGCAATTTGAGGTCTTTCTGGTTCTTTGCACTGTTCCTCACTGGGTATGGTATTTCTGCAGGGCAGGTTGTTTCAAAGGTAGATAGATTGGGTTTTCTCCCCACAGCACAAAGTAGTCATGCTGAGGTCCCGCCCTCTTCAGCTTCGGGCTCCATTGTGATCTTGAGGTGTGGCATTACTATACTCTTTCATAAAGGGCAAGGACTCTTGCTTCAGGAGCAGCGGAAGCCTCCCCAGTTCTGCAGGCATTTTTACTGACTCTTCTCGGTGAGAAAAGTCACCCAAACCTATGGTGATGATCAGTCAATTTCCCACCTCTTCCTCCCTGTAACTCCACTTAACTCTGGGGTTCAGGATCTCCCAATTTCTTAAGCTCTAAAGCTTTCCTGTTGGTCCATGCAAATCAATGGGGAAGGGAAGGTATAGAGGCAATCTGTGTTCTGGGGGCAAGTTCATGGTCTCTGTTAGCTGGCTCAGTTGATTTCTTTTTTTTTTATTTTTTTATTTTTTTATATTTGAAACATTTTATGTTATGACCTCACATTTCAGATCCATTTCCTTCCTCCCTTGTCACCCATTCCTTCTTGGGAGATAAGTAATTCAGTATATGTTGTACATGTCTAGCTATGCAAAACATTATCATAGTAGATATATTGTACAAGGCTGCTTATAATTCCCTCCCACTCATCCCACCCCCCACCTGGTCCATTCCCTACATGATCCTGTCCCTCTTCTATAGTGGGTACTTCCAACCTCCCCTCACCCCAAGGATGCCCTCCCATCCATCATCCCTCCTCTCGTCCCCCTTCCCCCTATCCTGCTGCAGGTTGAGATATCCCATTTAGTATGTATTACATTTTCTCCCTGAACCAAATTCAATGTGAATGTGGTTTTGCCTTTTTAGCCTTCCTTATTCTCCCCCTCCTTTGCAACCACTTCCCCTTGCTTCTTCTACATGGGATAGTTTACCCTACCCTGTCTCTCCCCATCTCCTCTTGCCACTTTCCTCTCTCACCTCATAATTTCATCCCTTGAGTATTCTCCCTTCCCAACAAAATCAACCTATTCCCTCTATCCATATATAACTGTAACCATATACACACACATTCACATATGTATCCATATGACCACCCCCCTTCTTCCATTATTTTCATAGTGAGAAAGATATCATCAGTCACCGTTATTGCTTTTCCATATAGGAATGTAAATAGTTCAACTTTGATAAGTTCCTTTTGATTTCTTTTCCCTGATTACCTTCTCAGGCATCTCTTGCTTCTTGTGTCTGGATGTCAAATTTTCTATTCAATTCTGGTTTTTTCCTCAAGAATGCTTGAAAGTCCTCTATTCCACTGAATGACCATATTTTCCCCTGAAACAAATACTCAGTTTTGCTGGGTAGGTGACCCTTGGGTTCATTCCCAGTTCTTTTGCCCTCTGGAATATCATATTCCATGCCCTTCGATCCCTCAGTGTAGAAGCTGCCAGGTCCTGGGCTATTCTGATTGTGTTTCCACAATATTGAAATTGTTTCTTCCTGGCTGCTTGTAGTATTTTCTCCTTGATCTGGGGATTCTGGAACCTGGCTATATTTCTGGGAGTTTTCTTTTTGGGATCTTTTTCAGGAGGTGATCGGTGGATTCTTTCAACCTCTATTTTGCCCTCTGGATCTAAAATATCAGGGCAGTTTTCCTTGAGAATTTCTTGAAGGTTGATTTCTAGGTTCTTTCCTTGATCATGGCTTTCAGGTAGTCCAATAATTTTTAAATTGTCTCTCCTGGATCTATTCTCCAGGTCAGTGGTTTTCCCATGAGATATTTCACATTGCCTTCTAATCTTTCGTTTGTTTGGATCTGCTTAACAGCATCTTGATTTCTCATAAAGTCACTAGCTTCCATTTGCTCCAGTCTAACTCTGAAGGAATGAATCTCCTCAGTGAACTTTTGAGATTCTTTTTCCATCTGGCAAATTCGACTTTTTAAGGCATTCTTCTCCTCATTGCCCTTTTGGGCCTCCTTTGCCATTTGAGCTAGTCTATTTTTTAAGGTGTTGTTTTCCTCAGTCAGGCTGTTGACCCTCATTTCATACTTTTCCTGCATCCTTCTCATTTCTCTTTCCAATTTTTCCTCCACTTCTCTTATTTGATTTTTAAGTCCTTCTTAAGGTCCTCTATGGCCTGCAACCCGCTCATGTTTTCCCCTGGGGCTTTTGGAGCAGGACTTCTGACCTCACAGTCCTTTTCCCGCTCTATGCCCCAAAATAGGAGTCTAGGGTTGCATTTTTCTGTTTCCTTTGCCTTGGCATGTTGCCACTTAATTGCTTGACTTTTGGGCTTGTTGCCACACTATGGCTTTAAGGCCAGCTAGAGGAATTTTCGTCCCGAATGTGTGGGGGGCAACTTCCGTTTCTGGCAAGCTGTAAACCCACCCACAACTTCCACCCTAGATCACAATCCAGATCCAGGAGGTTAAAGCAAGAGCGATTACCCCCCAAGACTGATCGCTGGATCTCCCCACGATTTGTAGGCTGGGAGCCGGATCTGCCTCTGAAAACTACAAAATGGCGTGTCTCCTCAGCAGCTTCTAGCCCCCAGGGGAGGGAGCTGACGCATTCCCCAAATACAGGTCCCAAAGTCCATAGGACACTAACCTCTTACTTTGTCCTAGGCATGTCTATGTTGATAATTCTGGAGTCGCCAGGGTTCCTGGTGTTCTGGGGTTCCTCCAGCCGGCTGCTGGCCCTGTCGCCCTGGGGCTAAAACCTCGGCTCACGCGGACCTGGGCTCGGCTCCTGCGCTCTGCGAGCTGCCAGGTCCCAGACCACTGCGCTGGTCCTTCCTGCAGGGCTGCTGGGCTGTCCTCAGCGGGAGGTTAGCTTCTCTGTGTCGTTCTGTGGGTGCTGGGGCTCCAGAAGTTGTTCAGAGTCCCCTTTTACATAGTTTGAGGGGAATCTGGGGGCAGAGAGGCTTGGAAGAGCTGTTTCTACTCCGCCATCTTGGCTCCGCCCCCCCCCCAGTTGATTTCTTGACCTTTTCACATGCAAGTGAGCTACTTAAAGCCTCATGCTTTATGAGGTGCAAAAATCCTGCTCAAAGTTTTATAGAATTTATAAGCCACAAAATGACCCACTCAAATTTGAAATGGGCCCATCCTTTACAAGGTACAAGCCTTATGAATGTAACATGCTCTTATAACTCATTATCTCTGTTACTTGCTCCTTCATATTGAACACTTGCCCACATCTGAAAGGGGTGTACACCTTACAGGTATATGGGGTGTGCAAGATTGAGGCACATTCATGTGCAGAAACCATCCATTGACTAGTAGAACCTATTCAAATACAGGAAAAAAAACAAAACTGGGAGGTTGAAAAACAATGAGATGAACCATGAACCAAAACCAAGCTACCACTAACAATATTAGAATAATGTGTGTGTGTGTGTGTGTGTGTGTGTGTGTGTGTGTGTGTGTGTGTGTTTTGTGTGTGTATGTTAGACTGATATTTTTTATTTTGGTTCAGACCTCTGACTTCATTGGTACTGAGGTTGCCATCCCAGTGATGCTTCCTCAACTATTATACATCTTGAGGTGTGGTATTACTATACTCTTTCATAAAGGGCAAGGACTCTTGCTTCAGTCTTAGGGACTTGGGGTGAGGGGCAGGACTGCAGTTAAGAGATTTGTCTAGGTAACTCAAAATCTGGCGGAAATGAATGATGTAAAACAGAAGTTAATAAAGTATTTGTTTAAAAAAAAAGAAACTAGAAGTTGCAGAGCAGATGCCAACTTGCATTGATAGGACTTTCCCCATAAGGAGTCCCTTGAAATTATATGTATGACTAAAAGAAAAATCATAAAAATATGACTTAAAACAAAAAAAAAAAAAGAGATTTGTCTAGGGCCATCTAACCAGCACCCATCAGAAACAAATCCTGAACCTGTGTCTTCCTGTCTCTAAGTCTGCCTATAGTCTTTCTTAAAATATTATTTTTTTTTCTTTTTGGAGGGCAATTGGGGTTAAGTAACTTGTCCAAGGTCACATGGCTAGGTTTTTGTTTGTGTATGTTAAGTGTCTGAAGCCGGATCTGGAACTCAGGTCCTTCTGACTCCAGGGCCGGCGCTCTACTCATTGCACCTCCTAGTCGCCCCTTAAAATATTAATTTTAAAAAATGTTTATTGTTATCAGGACAGATAGCATCAGGTGCACAAATGTTTGCCAACTGACTCTTTGGGGAAAGAAAACCAATGTTAACAATATACCTTTAAGTTTAATTGTTATTATTAACATTTTCTCCATCACGTTCTTCAGTTTAGACAATTAAAACAATAAATCAAGACCTGCCTGATTGTAGTGTTTGATTATTTCTGAGGTATTAATAAAAGTTCATACTAAAAATTTAACTGTTGGTTGTCCCCAAAGTTGGACCCAGTACACCCCTGCCTAGGCAAAAGGGAATAGAGGGTGAAAGTCAAGAAGATCTGTATTCAAATCCACTTCTGACACCTATTGTTTGTGTGATTCTAAGAAAATGGTTTATCCTCTCAGTTTTTTAGGTACTTAAATTGCAGAGAAGGTACCAACTTGTATTGGTAAAGGGACCTACTTGGGAGATCCCTAAACTAATGAAATCACAAGCCTTGTTCCTATCCTTAACCCCTCCTGAGTTCTAAAGATAGTGTGACGCTTCAATGTAAGTGTTTTGAAAGTAACAGTGAACCCCAAAGTAGTGGGAAGCATTCAATATTTTTTAATTTAAATTTTCTTTTTGCAGATTTTTATCCTTTAGTTAAATGAGGAGATATTTTATATTTTCTCCTTGTGGGCTGTAGTTCCACTTGAATTGCAGAAGATTCATGGATCTTACTTTAACTTACTATCTCATTATAAGGTTCAGGTTTGGGCAAACATTTATTAGATACTTGATCATAAGAAGTAAAGGAACTTTTAGAAGGAAGAATGGCACACAGATCTTTTGGAAATTGGGAACACCTTTAATAGAAGCAAGCTCTAGAGAGGCATAGTGGGAGTAATGGAAAGAAGACTAAATTTGGAATCAGAAGGTCAAAGTTATTCCCTAGCTCTATCCTACATGTATGTCATTGGGAGATTTATTTTATCTTTCTGGGTCTCAGTTTGCTTCATCTGTAAAATAAGGGCTTGGGACTAGAAGGTCTTTAATCCTAAGGATCCTTCCAGTTCAAATCTAAGCTTTTATGCTTAATTTAATACTTTTGGGATTTCATCCAAAACTTTCTTGACTTTGATTTTTAGTAGCTTTAATACAAGGATTCAACAATGCTCCCAGTATTTTCATTTGGATGCCCTACCGCATCTCTTATCTGTAAGGTCTCAGTTTACATATAGAATGTTCTGACATGGCCTGGAATTCCTAGGGCCACAGTAAATGACTATATGAGCTCTGTTAGTTCCTCAAGGCTGGAAAGAGCTGTATATACAGCTTCAAGTATCTTCTGTCCAAGGGGTTAGAAGAGAATCTTATGAATCTTATGTTTCTCTGGTTGGGTAAAGTTAACAAAGTTAAATACCTACAATATGCCCAGCATTGTACCAGGCTCAGTGGAGGTAACAAATGAAGTAATAAACATTGTTCCTACTCCTGAAGATTTGGGGATCTTACTGAGGAAATAAAAGTTCAATAATTGAAGTAACTAGAGAATAAGACTAGGCAGTATATAACAAGGTTGGTTTTGAGAGTGGGAGTAGAGTGAGATGACCTTGATGAAATAGGATAGGTATATATCACTGAAACCAGGCTACTTAGAAGAACCCTTAGGGAGGCAAATCACAATTATTCCCTTTCTTTTGTCTTCCCCCTAAGAAATATTCCATAGCATTGTTGATCTTCTGAGCTACCATATTGAGTGCCTTGTGGCAATCTCATTCTAATTTGGTATGGGAAGCACTGTGACCACCTCATTTCACCTCCTCTTTCGACACGTCTCCCATCCCCTTAAGACTCACCTCTGTTAGTCCAATCCCCCCAAACCAAATAGGAAGCATGGCAAGTAAGGGTACCTGAAGTGGTGAGGGCAAAGGTATAAGTGAACTTGGTGGGCAGCTAAATCTTATATAATCTGAAGTGGCCTATTGTCTCATAATAGCCCAAGTTGAATGATCCAGCCTCAAACAATTCTGCAAAGAGTTGGCATGGGGTGCCTTTCTTAGTGTGGATCTGCATGAATGATTATATGTTTCCATCCTTTTGTTGGGATTGATTTCCTGCTAATTTCTGCTGTCATTTTGTTATCCCTAGTGGTCAATACTGGCAGCTCCAAAATAAGCTTTTCCTGTGACTTTTTAGACACAAAATTGCACTTGGTGCATTTCCCCTCCTGCTGAAATCCCCAGTACTAGTATTTTTAGTTCACTCTGGTGGAGTAAAAGGCATTACTTACATCGAGTTTTCCATATAACCACTTCTGATGATTATCCCTTTCAAGTCTTTTTTTTTTAGGCCATCCATCCTGAATTAACTTTTCTGTAAGAAAAGGTCTTTCGTGGTTTATAAATTTTAATGCAGGATGCTAACTGCCAGGGTATTTTTTGGACCATGACCAAGGATTTTAACCAGGCTCCCTTCACAGATGAAATGAGGTACAACCTTCAGTGCACCTGGAGACAGTACTTCTTTCATTTTTCAGTTTCAAAGTTATGACACCTCCTGGTTTTAGCCTCAGGACGTCAAGAATTTTCCTTTAAAACCCACTTCCTGGAAATAGTGTTTTGCAGGACTAGTGGATAATTTTTCACTTTATGTTTTTTCAGGGTGTAGAAATTCAAGCGCTTTTCCCCACCCTGCAAATGAGTAGGAAAAAAGAGAGTATGAGGACAGGACAAGACCCTCCCTCTTCAAGAATACAGGGTGCCCATGGATGTACTGGCTACCATTAATGTCATTAGGATCAGGGGAATCCCACACTGTGCCATTCATCCACTACCCTTCCTGACACAGGACCGTTCTTTTGACTGAAATTGCTGAGTAAGTGCAGGAAAATTAACTCCTTAAAAACCACATTGAAAGACTTCTATTCTCTGGTGCTTTCACCAGTGGTGACTTCAGACACCTGATGGGGAAACAGGAATGCTTATTACCTCTAAGCATAGACCTATACAAAATGGTATAAAACTTTAAAATTGATACTCCATTAACTATAGATTCTGTATATAGATTGTCTTACTCTGCTTTGTATATTAGAATTATTTTCAGAATATTTTCAAACTAATAAAATTTGTCACCATACTTTTTAGTTTCCTTGGATTTTAATCAGAGCAAATATAAATTATTCAAATTCATGGCAGTATTTTGTAGTGGGAAGAAGGCTAGACTTGTAGTTGGGACCTATCTGATTTTCATTTTCCTCATCTGTCAAATGGGGATGATAATTCCTATAGTACTTCCCTAAAAGGATTATTCTAGGGATTAAATTGTGTGTGTGTATGTGTGTGTGTGTGTGTGTGTGTGTGTGTGTGTGTGTGTTTATGTGTGTGTAAAGCTTTTATGAGGGTAAGATATTCCATTTAGTATGTATGTGATTCTCTCCTTGAGCCAACTTCAATGAGAATATGCTTTTGCCTTTTTGCCTTCCTGTTCTTCCCCTCCCCTGCAACTACTTCCCTTGCCTCTTCTACATGAGATAGTTTGCCCTACCCTGTCTCTCTCCATCTCCTCTTGCTACTTTCCTCTCTCACCTCTTGACTTCACCCCTTAAGAATCATCCCTTCCTTGGGGCGGCTAGGTGGCACAGCGAGCAGAGAGCCAGCCCCGGAGCCAGAAGGACCCGAGCTTGGATCTGGCCCCAGACACCCAACACAGAAACAAAAACCCAGCCACGTGAACCTGGGCAAGTCACCCAACACCAATTGCCCTCCAAAAAAAAAAATAATCATCCCTTCCCATCAAATTCAATCTGTGCCCTCTATCCATGTATACCTGTGAACATATGCCATGTACCCTTCTTCAATTATTTTCATAATGAGAAAGGTTTCATCAAACACTGTTATTGTTTTTCCATGTAGGAATGTAAATAGTCCAACTTTGATAAGTTCCTTTTGATTTCTTTTCCTTGATTACCTTCTCAGGCATCTCTTGCTTCTTGTGTCTGAATGTCAAATTTTCTATTCAACTCTGGTTTTTCATCAAGAATGCTTGAAAGTCCTCTATTCCACTGAATGACCATATTTTCCCCTGAAACAAAATACTCAGTTTGCTGGGTAGGTGACCCTTGGGTTCATTCCCAGTTCTTTTGCCCTCTGGAATATCATATTCCATGCCCTTCGATCCCTCAGTGTAGAAGCTGCCAGGTCCTGGGCTATTCTGATTGTGTTTCCACAATATTGAAATTGTTTCTTCCTGGCTGATTGTAGTATTTTCTCCTTGATCTGGGGATTCTGGAACCTGGCTATAATATTCCTGGAAGTTTTCTTTTTGGGATCTTTTTCAGGAGGTGATCGGTGGATTCTTTCAACCTCTATTTTGCCCTCTGGATCTAAAACATCAGGGCAGTTTTCCTTGAGAATTTCTTGAAGGGTGATTTCTAGGTTCTTTCCTTGATCATGGCTTTCAGGTAGTCAATAATTTTTAAATTGTCTCTCCTGGATCTATTCTCCAGGTCAGTGGTTTTTCCCATGAGATATTTCACATTGCCTTCTAATCTTTCATTTGTTTGGATCTGCTTAACAGCATCTTGATTTCTCATAAAGTCATTAGCTTCCATTTGCTCCAGTCTAACTCTGAAGGAATGAATCTCCTCAGTGAGCTTTTGAGATTCTTTTCCATCTGGCAAATTTGGCTTTTTAAGGCATTCTTCTCCTCATTGCCTTTCTGAGCCTCTTTTGCCATTTGAGTTAGTCTATTTTTTAAGGTGTTATTTTCCTCAGTCAGGCTGTTGACTGTCATTTCATACTTTTCTTGCATCTTTTTTCATTTCTCTTCCCAAATTTTCCCCCACTTCTCTTATCTGCTTCTTAAGGTCCTCTATGGCCTGTAGCCAGCTTGTATTTTCATTTGGGGCTTTTGGTGCAGGAGTTCTGACCTCACAGTCCTCCTCCATGCTTTGAGCCTCTTTGCCACTAAAATAGGAGTCCAGTGTTGAACTTTTCTGTTTATTTTGTTTCATTTGCCTAGGCATATTGCCACTTAATTACTTGATTTTTGGGCTTGTTGCCACAGTAGGACTCTGCCACCAGACAGGGGAGCTTCCACCCAAACGTGGGGTCTTCACAACTTCTGCCAGTTGTGTGGCCTCTGTAAAGCCTCCACCCACTCTGGCAAGTTGGATACCCACCCCAAACTTCCCCTCCAGACCACAATCCAGATCCAGGCAGTTTAAAGCAAAAGCGATTAACCCCCAGGCTGATTGCTGGATCTTCCTACAGTTCGCAGACCAGGAGCTAGAGCCACTACTGAGGCTGCAAAATGGCTTCTGTGCAGCTGTTTCTTCAGCAGCTTTTTGCCCCCAGGGGAGGAAGCCACATGTTCCCCAAATACTGGTCCCAAAGTCCATAGGGCACTAACCTCTCACTTTGTCCAAGGCATATCTGTGCTGACAATTCTGGAATCGCCACAATTGCTGGTGTTCTGGGGTTCCACCAGCAGGCTGAAGTCCCGGCCACCCTGGGGCTAAAACCTCGGACCTGGGCTCGGCTCTGAGTACTGCGCTGTCGGTTCCCAGCGTGCTGTGCTGCCTGCTCTTAAAGCCCTGTGCTGGCCACTCCCTGCAGGGCTGCTGGGCTGTCCTCAGCAGGAGGTTAGCTTCTCTGTGCCGTTCTGTGGGTGCTGTGGCTCCAGAAGTTGTTCGGAGCTCCCTTTCACATTGTTTGAAATTTGTGTGGGGCAGAGCACATTGGAAATGCTGTTTCTACTCTGCCATCTTGGCTCCGCCCCATGTAAAGCTTTTATAAACCTCAAAGTAAGTAAAATATTAAATCTTTCAAATTGATTTTTTGCATTATCAGGTTTTTGGTTTTTTTTTTGCTTTTTGGAGGGCAATTGGGGTTAAGTAACTTGCCCAAGGTCACACGGCTAGGTTTTTGTTTGTGTGTGTTAAGTGTCTGAGGCTGGATCCGAACTCAGGTCGTTCTGACTCCAGGGCCAGCGCTCTACTCACTGCGCCACCTAGCTGCTCATATTATCAGTTTTTCAAATGTCTAAATTTAAATACTATTGCTTTTTATATGGTTAAACCCCCTTCTTTTTAGTGTTGAAAGTGTTGAGCTAGAGATGTTTGCATCTATTAAACTCTGGTATAAAATCTAAACAATATTAGATTGTGATAATAGAAGCATGGTATGGGGTCACATAAGGTTTTCAGTACTCAGAGGAATATTGTTGGAATGATGTCTATCAAGAAGCAAATGACCTGAATGGATACTAAGTCATATGACAAACGAATAAAGGAGGGAGTATTAAGAAATCATTGGTGACCTTGGAAAGAGCCATTTCTGTTAAGTGCTGTTGTTGAAAGTAACATTGAAAAAGAAGCTGCTATGTATTGCTTCATTCAGGGCTGAAAGTGGACAAAGTTTAATTTTGATGGTCAAGAAGCCATGGTCAAGACTCAGGGTAAAGAAGTCAAAAGAGAACTAAGTATAAGCAGGTGATGAAGTAGGAGTGGTGAAAATAGAGAATCTAGAGAGTAAGGATGCTAGTCTACAAGGGAGACCAGAATAAGATAGGAGTTTGCTGCACATATTTTTGAGCAGAGTGGAAAGAGTTAGTAAAGAGTGAACGATTAAAGTGTGCGCTTGTGTGTATGTGTCTGTGTCTGCGTGTCTGTGTGTGTCTGTGTGTAAGAGTGAGGAAGAGGAAGGGAGAGTGATATAGAAAATAATTTTTACTAGGTAGGTTTTTTAATTTGAGTATTTCAGTAATAAATGTGATCTCCACCAATTACCACTTTCTCTGTGGTATTATGCCAGAGAATTACATGGGTATAGTTCTTCATCTAGGGATTAGGAAGAAACTGCCAAGATGTTTCATTTCAGTGCTTCTGATTGGATTACTTAGTCAAAGTATGGAGAGTTCTGATTAAAAGTAGGTTTCTCTCAAGTAATTTTCACCTCCAAAAGAACTATAAGCCTTAATCTGTCTCTCAGGATGCTGCTCAGAAGCTTGATACCTTTATATATCCCCTATCCCTACATTAGGAATGAGAATGACTCTTTAAATCAATTCCTACATGAATGAGGGTCTGGTTTCTCATCATTAAGGTTAGAATATGGTAGCCCATCCTTAATTTTCATAAATCCAAACTCCCCAAGACATGTGTTCTTTCTTTCTTTCTTTCTTTCTTTCTTTCTTTCTTTCTTTCTTTCTTTCTTTCTTTCTTTCTTTCTTTCTTTCTTTCTTTCTTTCTTTCTTTCTTTCTTTCTTTCTTTCCTTCATTTACTCCATAGAGGCTTAGGGACAGAAATGGCATGAGAAGAGGGGAATGCCTTTACCTGTGACTAAGCCCCATCTAGAATGTATGTGTGTATTGGCCAGTGGGCATCCTCATCTGCAGCAGGTGCTATGGGGGGAGGAGGAAAAGAGAATTAATTTTCTGGGAAAAGGAAAAGGAGGAGTAGGGAAAATGTATTTGATAACAATAAATCAATGGAAGCAAATGTCACAGGTGGTCAAAATTTTCAGTAGAGAAGACAGGTTTGTTGTTGTTAGAGTTAGTGTCCTCAGGTGGCAGTAATATCCACGTTCCTATGAATTATTACTTAACCCAATTCAGGGACTTTAGCCAGATACTATTGGAGTTAGAGTCTACTACTCAGCCATTTTCACTTGAACTCTTTCTTATATGTTGGATGCCAAGAGCTATAAATTTATGAGGTGCTCTGTCTGGATCATCAATAAATAGAGTAGGAAATATGAAAAAGACTAGACCCAAATGGAAGGACAGATGCAGGGTAGTTGAGGGAAGATGTGTAATGTGGAATTATGAAATGAGAACTCCAGACTCCATCTATATAGGATATGTGGTACAGAATTTACTCGGATATAATTATATCTCCTTTTGTTTTTCCAATGGCTTGAAATGCTGATTTGCTTGGAAAAAATATTTATCTTAATGCCTTGAAATAATTCTTCATAATATCAGTTGGAATTATGAGCTGAATTTTAATCTGAAAATCAATGGAAAATGTATTCTGAGACCCCTGAAAATCTACTATCTTTAATTCTTTAACAGCTTTTTAAATTGCATCATTTAAAAAATATATAAAATATTTTAAAATGATGCATCTTAAATTTAATGATTTATTGTAAATTTGTGTTTTTTCCTGCATTGAAATTTTGATGATGTAATATTGCATCAGGTAACCATATATTATGATAATTGTATTTTGAGGCTCCATTTGAAACTTTTTTCTTAAAAATTTGTCTGACTTTTGGATTTAGATGCTGAAACTTTTAAAAGCTTATAAAATTATAAGTATGTAGACACAAATGATTGAGAAAACAAAATATAATCATATCTCAGATATTGTGAATTTGGTTCCAGACCATGGCAATAAAGTGAATATTGCAATAAAGCAAGTCACATGAATGTTTTGGTTTCCCAGTGCATATAAAAGTTATGTTTACACTATATTATAGTCTATTAAGTGTGAGATCATATTATGTCTAAAAACATACATACCTTAATTAAAAATGCTTTATTGCTAAATAATGGTAACCATCATCTGAGCCTTCAATGAGCCTTTTTTGCTGGTGGAGCTGTCAACATCAAGGGTCTTACATTGATATCAATGATTATTGACTTGATTAGGGTGGTGGTTGCTGAAGGTTGGGGTGGCTTTGGCAATTTCTTAAAATAAGACAACAATGAAGTTTGCTGCATTGATTGACTCTTTCTTTCACTTAAACACTTAGAGACCATAGGATTATTAATTGACCTAATTCAATATTGTTCTATCTCAGGAACTAGGGAGGCCCAAGAAGAGGAGAAAGTCTGGGATGGGTCAACAGAGCAGTGAGAACACACACACACAACATATATCAATTCCATCTTATATGGACATCAGTTCATGGTGCCCCAAAACAATTATAATAGTAATATCACTGTGATCACTGATCACAGATTACTGCAACAGCTATAATAACAAAAAAATTTGAAATATTGAGAGAATTACCAAAATGTGTGTGACACAGAAACATAATGTGAGCACATTATTGGAAAAAATGGTATTGATAAACTTGCTTGATGCAGGGTTGCTACAAACCTTCAATTTGTTAAAAACAAAACAATATATGTGAAGCACAATAATTAGCAAAGTATGCCTGTAATTCCTCAGTAAGAATTGAATTAGTGGACTACTTTCCCCCTTATAATAGATAAATGGAATATTTAGGATAAGGTAAAAGAAACCTTAGAAGCCTGTGACTTTATTGATTTAGCAAGATCTTTTTTGAGGAAAATCCCTCTCTCAAGGCTGATTAGCACCTGTTCTTCATCTAGTCCAGAGGTTCTCAAACTTGTTTGTCCTACTGCTCCCTTTTCACAAAAAATTATTTGGGGCCTCCCTGAAAATCTTTCTTTAACAGTTTTTTTTGAAATTTACATCATTTCAAAAAACTATAAAATATATTTTTCAAAAAAGATGCATCTTAAATTTAATAATTTATTGTAAATTTGTGGGTTTTTTTTCCTGCATTGAAATTTTGATGATGCTATATTGCATCAGGTAACCATGTAATATTGTGTTGTAAATAAGTCATTACACATATATATATTCCTGCCAACACATGCTGGACTTCCCAATAATGTGTAACACATTCGCCTGTCAATACTTGCTTGTTAAAATCTGTCAGTGAACTTGACTTCTTCTTCTTTTTTTTTGGCTTTTTGGAGGGCAGTTGGGGTTAATGACTTGCCCAAGGTCACACAGCTCATTTTTTTGTGTTAAGTGTCTGAGGCCACATTTGAACTCAGGTCCCCCTGACCCCGGGTGTAGCAGCAAGCACCCCAATATCCCCAGGGTGACTGCCAATATAGGTTCTTAGATCTGCTTTTCAAAAGGAAAGCAACTCAAAATCAGTTAACAAGCTTACTTTAATCAAACAAACACACATTACCTAGTTCAGGGGCAAAAGGTCAGCACCCTGAACTTCAGAATTTTCTTATCTTTTCATCTTTCCTTATGCTTCCACCATCCCCTTATTTTTATTCAATGCTCCCCAATTGCCCCCGAGGCTACTTTGGCCCTCCTGGATTGTTCCAGTGCCACCCAGAGGGTGATATTGCCCACTTTAGGAACCTATGACTAGTCCTAAAAGTTGCCTGAGGCTTTGAGAGTGATTTGTTCAGGATCACACTGCCAGTCTGTGTCAGAGACAGAGCTCTACCAAGGTTTTCTTGACTCTGAAGCTGGCTCTCCATCCCCTATGCCTCTATTCCCTACCTTTTTATTTCTTTAAAAAAATTATTTATTTACTTTTAGTTTACAACATTCAGTTCCACAATCCCTTGAGTTCCAAAATTTCTTCCCCTCCCTATTCTCCCCCCTTTCCCCTATAGTGGTGTGCAATCCAATATAGGTCCTACAAATACCTTCACACTAAACATTAGTCAAGTTGTAAAGAAGAATTATAACCAATGGAGTGAGCAATGAGAAGGAAGGAATGAAACAAAACAAAAGAAAAAAGAGAGAGACCAAGTAGTTTGCTTCAATCTGCATTCAGACTCTGTGGTTCTTTCTCTGAATGTGGATAGCTCTCTCCATCATGAGGCACTTGGAGTTTTCTCATAATCTTGCATTGCTGAGAGGAGTCCAGTCTATCAAAGTCAGTCATCACAGATACAATGTGTCTGTAATTGTGTACAAAGTTCTCCTGGTTCTGCTCTCCTCACTCAGCATTAGTTTATACAGGTCTCTCCATGTTATTATGAAGTCCATCTGCTCCTCATTTCTTATAGCACAATAGTATGCCATTACATTCAAAATCCACAACTTATTTAGCCATTTCTCAACTGATGGGCATCCCCTTGATTTCCAATTCTCTGCCACAAAAAGAGTTGCTGTAAATATTTTTGTATCTATGGGTCCTCTTTTCATTTCTTTTACAACAGTACCAAATTCAGCAAACATAGTAAAACCCTTTTAAATTTGACTTCACTAATTCATTAATTTGGAATTGTGCCCTGTTCAAGGCAGGCTTAATTAGAATTTTATTTTATATGATTTTTTTATGTAAAGGGAATTACTAATCTAATTATTGATGTAAACAAAAGTCTTAGTGAATTGTTTAAATCACTGAAGGGGCTATACTTCAATATCAATTGTGCCTCTAGAAATCATATACTAACTAAAAAGTGGGTACTACTTAATTATTTTTTGAAAATAATGAAAATGGGGGTGGGTAGGTAAGTGAGTAAGAGCACTGGCCTTAGAATTGGGATGAGCCAGGATTGAATCCGGCCTCAGAAAATGAGCATCCACACATAAATAATGACTAGCCGTGTAACCTTGAGCAAGTTACTTAACCCCAATTGCTTTAAAAAAAATAAAAAAAAGAAAATAATGGAAATGCATTTCTCTGAATATAGTTAAGGCTTTTCACCAATTAAGATTGTTCCCTGTCCCCCCATTATTCTGAATAAAGTTTTATTGTAATGAATAGAAGAGCTGTGAATTATAATGTACATTTGCATCAATGTACCATTTGCATCAACTCACTAACACAGAGAAGAAATTCGAGGGCTATTAAGTGCTATGAATGTTCACAGTCAATTAAGGCTTAATTATTTGGCACAGTCACTTCTGTTAGGAGGTGGGAAATAGTCAAGATTTAATTACTTTCAACCTCACAGTTTTACCCATGGAATGGTGGCCTTCTCTAAACTCTTCTGGGTGTTAATATAAAACATGTGGGGAAATGTGCCTGGGGCTGGAAATCTATTGACATATTGTGGTTTGGGTGTATGCTTGTGTTCTGTCTTGGCTGTGTATAGGTTTTTAATAGTCCCCAATGGTTTCTGAAGAAAAGTTTTCTTTTATCCTTTTGCATTTATCAAACATATTTACTGTCCGTTATGTGTGAAGATAACATAGTTTTCCACACATGGATAACTGGAACTGAAAAGATAAGATATATTTAACACGGTATACGTGGAGACTACAGTGTCCCATAGTTTTCAGTAACACCTTCTGTTTGTATAATCTATTTCTGTAATACACTGCTATATAATGTCATAGAAAGATCAGATGACTTAGGTAGTGAAGGCTTTCCTGGCAAATATTTGGATAAGTCTGGGAAATTCAGAAACTCTTGGAACCACAATTCCTTATCTATAAAATGAGGTCTAGGACTAGATAATACCTAATGCTTATGTAAATTACATTAATCAATCAGCAAGTATTTATTAAGCTCTTACCATGTGTCAGGAAGTAGGAATACAAAGACAAAAACAAAAATCATACTGGCCCTCATTCCTGGTGGGAGAGCTCATTCATTCTATGTATTCATTTCCTAGTATATTTTTATTTATAATTTCTCTGATCTCTATTTGCTATTAGCTTGGATAAATGGGTTTATTATTATTCACTATTTGTGATGACTTTTATGTAATTAGAATCTGATAAGAAAGGAGTCAAACCTTTGGATATAACTTGGGTTACTCCTTCCACATTTAAGGATAGAGATCTGGAGAATGCATTGGATTGCAAAATTATTTCCCCTAGTCTAACAATATATAGGGGAACAGATAGATTTAATTCTACCTTGGTTCCCCTTCTCTGAGGAAAACAGAACAACTAGCTTCTTGGCCCCTGTCTCAAATCAAAGTCTTCCTTAGAGAAGGGTGAGCAGAGCTGCATTTAAATAAATTATAAACAAATAATCTAAACAGATAGCACTATACACACTACATGAACTTACAAAAAATTATCTGTAAGAAAGGCAGATGTGTTTATTCCTATCTTATATATGACAGTTCTGAGGCTAAGAGTAGATAAGTTCCTCGCCTTATGCCATACATCAAATGAATGGCAAAGCCAGGGCTACAACCCAGTTTTTTCAACCTGTGGTCTAGTACCCTTGCTATTAAAGCAGTCCAAGATGTGGTGCAAGGATTTTTTTGGAGCTTCTGCCCAAGCATCCTAATTAGCATAGAGATGCTAATGGATTATTATCTATAACAGGATTCTCAATGATGCTTTTAGCATTGGAGGAGTTTCTGGTTGAGAAGGCCAGATGTAGGGCAGAGTTGTTAGATAAGGAATTCAGATATTTTAGGCCATACTCCTAAATCCTGCTTACTGAATCCAGAGTTAAGGAGAAGTTATAAGGCTATATCTCAAATACATCTCCCTTCATTGCAAAGCAATTATACTGCAGATAAGCCCACCCCAGAAGCAGGTGCCATTTGGAGTGTGCAAAGTATGGCTATAAGTGCACCTCCAGCCTGTATTCTGGAGGTCTGCTTAGGCATCTGCCATAACATATTTGGGCATTTTTCTCCTTTTTTTCAATTAAAAAAATATTAGCTCATTTAAAGATGTTTGATCAGGTGTGAACTTCTTTCAAGAAGACCATAAAAGAGAAATTTTAATAAGGGAGTCTGAAATGCCATAATGACTGTCAGACATCACCTGAAGTATACACTGGACTTCAGAAGTGAACAAAGTTGCTCTTTCTTTTTTGTTTCCACAGAGCACTTCTGGAAAGAAGGTTCAGAAGTTCAGGTTACCCAGGGTTGTCAGTGGTGTCCAGCTCTCCTCTGTGAGTGAGCAGAGAGGTTATTTTTAAAGCCTAAAAAGGGAAGAAATACAGGCTGAGGCACTGTGATTCATACGTGTTGGTCCATCTGTGTTCTTTTTGTAATTCTCCTGAATTCGACGCCCTATAATATTATTTATGGTTCACTCAGCTCTAGCCGACAAAGCCAGCATGGGCAGTGCCTTCGGCAAGGCTCCTGTAAGCAGCTAGTTGCTCAGAACTCAGCACTGTCCTCTTGGTCCTACAAAGAAGCATTCACGGGGGTAAAAAAAAAAAAGAAGCTTTGGTGAATGTGTGTAGATGCTCAAATGGCAGCAGTCCTGGTGGAGTGGGTGGTGGTGACACGTAACGAACTGTGGGCTCCTGTGCCTGGAAGGGAAAAGGACCATAAATCTTTAATTTCTAGGGACCTCAGGTTGGTACAAGCTCTGAACTTTCCTGTGCAGACTTCAAACTTTTTCATCTCATCCACTGACATAGAAAAGTCTTTCATTTTCCATATGGAATAAGCATATGGAGCTCTTGGAAAAGGGGAAGGGGAAGGCAAACAAAGACTCTGCATGTATAGACTTGACAAGAGCATCATTGTTCAAGAATGATTGACTATGGACAACACATATTAGAGACTTGACAAAGACCCAGCTCTTGCTTGGAACTTGGCAGGGCTTCATGCATGACTCACATTCCCTTTTAAAGATTTGATCTCTTATCAGTGTCACTGTCTTGATAAAGTAGATATGCATGTATGAGGCTTTGGTACTAGAACTAAGGATTTACTAGCTTAGGGAATTTTTCTTTTAGATTGCTCTCTCTCCTCAGAAGGTAGTAAGATGAATGAAATCAGCATTCGTTGCCTCAGAAATAATTCTTCATCTTGGGCAAGGGTGGGAGTGATTATGAAATATATATATATATATATATATATATATATTTTTTTTTTTTGTTTGTTTGTTTAAGTTCAAATGCCCTGCCTTCCCATGGTATACCAGGACATTGCCCAACTTAATCATTATGGAGTATTTAAAAAGAGCACAGGACTTGAAAGAGTCCAATAATTCAAACTCTCTCCCTCTCTCAAAATTTTCTAGCTATGTGACTATGGGCAAAGGCACCCAATATATTGAAATTCTTTCCTTATTTATAAAATTAGGCAATAATACTTGCACTACAGACTTCACAAGGTTGTTTTGAAGAAAGTGCTTTGTAAACCTTTAGCTTTGCATAAGTATCACATTCTTCATTCATTCTTATGAAAGGTTGGAATGGACAAGAGAGCTGGTCTCAGAACCAGGCTAAAGCCTGTCTGTAACACATACTGGTTAAATAACCTTTGGCAAGTTTCTAACCCTTGTAATGCTCTAGGTAACTCTGAGACTATAATATAAATTGCAGAGAAGGTGCCAACCTGCATTGGTAGAAGGTGGTTCCTTGTTTGGGACTTCCCTGTTGTACTAATGAAATTACAGGTCCAATTACTATTATTATTTAATGAACATTTACTATATAGAAGACAAAATGTTAGGGTATGCAAAGAGGAATAAAAAAACAGTCCTTTCCCTACAGGGAGGCTACAATCAAGTAGGCATGAAACTCAAAAATAGTATTGATATAAACTTCTTATCCCTCTAATTCTGCCTATGCTAAAACTCAGTTGATTCTCCATGGATTGCTCATGGTTAAAGTCTCTCCTACCAAGCCAGTGACAGGGAGACCTTTACTCTAACATAATACCAGTGACTGCTTTGCAATGTCTGTTATGTAAAAGGGAGAATGTTCTTCCAAATTTCAGGGTCACACATAGAGGCAGCTTACATTTCAGCAGTGGTGACAAGTCCCAGTTGACAAAGAAACTATCTATAGACAAACAAAAGGTTTTCATTAGTCAGAGGTGAGGAGGGGTTACTATTCTGGCAATAAAGAAGATAGTAACTAAAGCATTACATATACGATAAACTGTTAATAAATCCTTGTTCAGTGAGTCAATAAAATTAGCCATATTGACAATAATTTGCATTTACATAGTACTTTTTCTTTCCAAGTTACCTTCACACTGATTGTCTTAATTTTATCCATGAAACAAGATATGAAGTAGGTAGATGAAAGCAATATTAATATTATACCTATTTGCCATAGCATAAAATTGAGGCAAAGACACATTAAATTACTTATTCAGGATTGTGTAGCTGATTGTTTAGTGGAAATGGGAATAAAATCTAGCTCTTTTTATAAAGGAACTCAATAATTGATTTTTCCTCAGATATTTTTCAAGCACCAAAATTGTTTTCTTTGGGAATTTGGAATGCCTGATCATTGTTCCTTTAAAGTTGGAAGTAAAATGCTGGGTCTCAACAAAATGTTGGTGGCAGTGAATATTGTGTGTCTGGTCATGTCTCCATATGGTCTTGTATATATTTGAGTTCATATGTAGCAATCTGGTCCTTTGCAGATAGATACAGCTAAGATGGACCCTGTCCAATTTGAGAGAGAACCTTTAAGAGCTAGCCAAACCATTAGGGCTTTTAGCTACAGCAGGAGTTTATTTATTCCATTTAGCTTACTTTAGAAATTAGTTCTGTTGCCATTTTTAAGTCATCCATGCCAAGCCCTCAAACCTGAATGTCTTATAAGTACATTCTAAAGGATTCATTTTCTTATTTTAAAATCCTATTTATTTATTTATTTTTAAATAGTACTTTAAAAGGATTCCTTTTCATTCATTTTTTCCTTAGCTCTTTGATTGAATCCAAACTTCACGGCACAAATCCCCTTAATAAAAGGATTTGTTCTGTGAAACTTGGACTCAGTCATAAAGGTGGCACCCAAGGACCTAGAAGGCCACATGTGACCTCAAGGCCTCAGGTTCCCCACCCCTATGAGATTACACAGTCAACCTCCCTCATTTTATAGTAGAGAATAAGATGCAGGACAGTTAAGTGACTTACTCAGATTTACCCAATAAGTGACTGATTTAGGATTCCAACCCAGACCTTGATCATTTACGTCACCACAGACGTTGTTCCGAAGAGTGGGGTGGCAGTTCTCTTGGTCCTATTTTAGAACGGTTCTCCAAAATAGGAGCATGGCTCGTCAGGCTGTTATTTAGAGAACAACAAACTGGCCTATTCACGGGAAGATGTCTACCAGCTGGACCTGTTAAAGACAGGATGCCCTAAATGAGCTAGTCTAGAATCTCTTGGCACCTGGCGACTCTCACGAGCATAACAGGTGAAAGCTGAAAGAAAATCAGCTCATCAGATAGGTGAAATCTGTCCAGGAGAGGTCATCTCAGCAGATGAGCTACTATCTGAGCCCCAGGAACACATTCTTAAAGCATGATTATAGAGGAAATTATTTTACTATCTCAGAGGTCTAAATCGCAGTGGGTATTAGTAAGGAAAAGTACTTTATTTCACACTACCCTGTTCAGCTCTGGGAAACAGTGCTTGAAATCTTTGCATTTGTCAGAGTACATTCATCTCTATGGCACATGAGTATCTTGTATTTCTTATAATGAAAGTATTGAAGCAAGACTTCAGACTAGTATCTCTTGGCAAGGACATAAGAGGATCAGGGTAATAGTTTCAGTTGCTACATAGAAATGTTTGTCCACTTCATACCGTCTTTTGAAATTATACTTCTTAGAATTTTAGTTAAATCACACAACCTTCATTTGGCTACATTTTTTTCTTTTATTTTCTTTAAGGCACCTTCAAATTTCCCTTCCCTCTCATCCTCTTAGTCATTCCAAACCACAAAATATGTTGCATATTAAATCCATATCCAGAATAAACAGCACGGTTGATGCCAACTCATATTGACATCATAGATCTTTTCTGATAGAGGCATCTCATTGGCTTGGTGGATAGAGCAGTGATCCTAGAATCATTAAGACCTGAGTTGATATCTCACCTCAGATACTTACTAGTTATGTGAGCTTGGGCAAGTCACTTAACTTCTGTTTGCTTTATTTTCCTAACTGTAAAATAGGGATAAAAATAGCATCAACCTCCCAGGGTTGTTGTAAGGATCAATATTTGCAAAGTGCTTACCATAATGCCTGGCACCTAGGTACTATATAAATGTTAACTATAATTCTTATTATCTCTGCTCTCTCAAATTCTTTTGTTGTATAGTGGTTCCAGTCTCCTGAGGCAAATGTCAAATAGCAAATCACAATTAGGATGTTTAACAAAAATCATGTTGAAATCAAGTTTATGTAGTCACCCCTAGCTATTTCCAGACATGGAACCTGATTAGCGTTTAAATGTCTTTGAATGCTCATGAAGTTAGTCTCCCTGAATTTCTCAATCTAAAGACCAAATAGTTTTTTTTTTCTGGAGGGCAATTGGGGTTAAGTAACTTGCCCAAGGTCACATGGCTAGGTTTTTGTTTGTGTGTGTTAAGTGTCTGAGGCTGGATCCGAACTCAGGTCCTTCTGACTCCAGGGCCGACACTCTACTCACTGTACCACCTAGCCGCCCCACAAGACCAAATAGTTTTACTGTCAATTTCATGACTTTATACTGAAGTGATGAAAAGGAATAATTTACTTAAAAGAGAAAAACAGGATGAAAACCAAGGAAATGCAAAATCAGGGAACTGGCTATCAGGCTAATACTCTTAACACCCATGGCAAAACCAAACACTTTTTCAACTGCTGAGGGATGGAAGATTGTTAGTCTTGGCCCCTGCCTCCCCTTATTCTCTATATAGGCCCATACAATTTAGAATTGAACCTTAGGTATAATTTAATACAAATTTGATCCTTACTTATCACCCACGTTTTGGACCTTAGATTTTTGTCTTTCATGCTTGAAGAGGGCCCAAATGATATTACTATATTGGGGCCAAGGTACAGTGTGCCTGACTGTAGCTGATCAGATCAATATGAGCTCACAAGATTCTACCAAAGGTTGGGTACAAATAGTCCATTTGCATTGGAGATGTTTTTAAATTTGTGCATCTATGTTTCTTTTAAGCTACTGCAATTCTGCTTTGCTCATAGAGCACAGCACCTTCTTTGATATGGGCATGCCATGTCGGATGGTCCTGTGCCAGTGTCTCCATGTCTCACAGTCAATTCCAAAATTTCTCAGAGACCTTGAGAGTGATCTCCATGTGAGTGCTTGACTTGTGTGAGTTCTCCATAAAATAGTCTTTTAGGTAAACATACGTTATATTAGATAATATCTAATATAAGTCCCTTTATATAGATGAAGAAATTGAGACCCACAATAATAGTTAGTAGTAGAGTTAAGATTAGAACCCAGATTTTCTATTTTCAGAACCAGTTTTCCTTCCATAATATCATGCTTCCTTGATACTATAATATCCTGCCTCCTTAGCAGTTTCCAAGATAACTAATTTTACAAATGCACAATCTAGTTAGTGCCTTAGTGAATGAAAGATAGATGAGTATATGTAAAGAACTGCCAATAAGATCTTAGGTCAATATTTTTCTTTTCTTGCTGAATGCCTTTTCTTTGCTATTACCTTTGCAAAATAGAAGGAAAAGTTCATTAAGATACTTTAAGAAAGCTACAGCTGCATGCAGTAAACATAGACTGAGTACAATTTTATAACAGGTTCCTAACTCAAAACAGACTTAATATTTGTGCTTGGAATACCAGTAGTTGGACTTTCCATCTGTGATTGTATGTTTCTGGTGCGGAGGCCAGCTGTCACCTCATTGTTGGTTTTTATTTATTTATTGCTGTTTTAGATGTCATTTAGAGAATAGTCTGTGAGGTGGTAGGAGAAATAAGACTCCCTTTCACTACCCCCCATACAACTACTGGAAAAGCCTAGTAGAGAGAATGTTGAATTAGGAATCGGGAAGACTGGATTCAAATCTAATTGGAGCTACCCAGGACTACAATATTTAGTGAAGAATCTAGTCTCCTTTCTCCATTTCCCACTTAGCAATACCTTTGATCTTAAAAATAGCACAAAGAGGAACTTTTATAAAGTCAAGGACAGCAAACACAACCCTTTGCAAGGCCTGCACTCATATATTTCACTTCTAACATTAAAAATGATGTTCAAAAAATAGTAGGTCTATAATTTTGTGGGTTTTGTCAGGGTCCACAGTTTATCTTCCTTATTTGATCTTAGAGTATGCACAATCAGCTCTGCCTAGCATCAATTCACCTAGAGGTTTGATGAGCCTGCTTTTAGAAATGCATCATGTTATGCTGATGGAGGGGCCCTTCCTGAATCAGAGTATGTGCTGTTTCCTATTGGCCTATGGTATGGCTATGAAAAATCCTTTTTTAATTAGAGGCTGAGCCAGCACTGATTGTACCCACAAAAAGGCTTGAGCAGAGGAAAGGTCCTTCTTTTCCTTAGCCAGAAGGACTAAGTTAGAACTGAGGCAGAACATATAGTCCCTATTCTAAAAACCATGCCCTTATTGGCTAATCTCTTCTCCCCTACCTCCACCCTACCCCTTACAACTGGAGCTGGGGATGTTTGTTCTGGAGGGAACATTTAGAAAGAACACGATAGCTCTTTGCAAGTATTTAAAGGTTGACATTTGGGAGGAGAATTCAATTTGCTTTGCTTGGCTCCAGAAGGAAGAACTAAGAGCACCAGGGGGAGGTCAGAGAGAATCAGACTTGGATTTGATGAAATTACTTCCTAACCATTAGGGCTATCCAACAATGTCCTGTGCTCCCTCAGAAGGTGATGAGCTCGCTTTCACTTAGAGGTCTTTAAGCAACTTATTTGTCATGTTGTAGAATGGGTTCTTGTCTAGGATTGATTTGGACCAGATGGCCAACTGAGATCCTTGAAATCTGAGTCTATAATTAACAACTAGGAACAGCAACTGGGAAAGATAGTTAAAGGGACTTCAAGGTTGCATTATAATGTTCCTTTCATTATGTCTCCTCTGGGCCATGGACAATTGGCATTTATTAAATCACCTGTAGAAGGGGCGGCTAGGTGGAGCAGTGAGTAAGAGTGTTGGCCCCCGAGTTGGGAGGACCTGGATCGTTTCCGGCCTCAGTTACTTAGCACCCACACATAAATAACTAGCCGTGTAACCTTGCAAGTTATATAACCCCAATTGCTTTTTTTTTTTAATCACCTGTAGAGTTTTCTAACATAATAGGCAGCTAGGTGATATGGTGGATAGAGTACTAGACTTGGAGGTTAGAACTTGGCTTCAAACCCTGCATCAGACACTTACTATCTGTGTGATCCTGGGCAAGTCACTTGAATTTTCAGCCTTAGTTTCCTTATCTATAAAATGGGGTTAATGATAGCACTCCTACAGGTTTGTTATAAGGATGTAGCAGCAAGCACCCCAACATCCCCAGGGTAGCTGCCAATATAGGTTCTTAGATCTGCTTTTCAAAAGGAAAGCAACTCAAAATGGGTTAACAAGCTTACTTTAATCAAACATATATTACCTAGTTCAGGAGGAAAAGGTCAGCACCCTGAACTTCAGATTATACAGACAGAACTTACAGATCAAACAGACAGGCTTCCAAACTGTCCCAACATTACATACATCAATACCAAATCACAGTTACCAGAGAGGGAAGCATCAACATCTGGGTTTTCAAAGCCGGGGGGCTCTCAACGGCTTCCCAGAGTCTCATCTGGTCAAATCACACAACACTTCTCAAAGTGAGCCCCAAAGCAAAGCCTCTCCTCAGGGTTTATATAGCCTTCTCCTGGCTCAGAGAATGTAACAACCTTCTGGACCCACTGCCCAATCACAAAGTATCAAGGTGTGGGCTTTCCTGAAAAACAAGCCTCCCACCACAGGCCCCAGGTGCACTCAAGCTAGGGGCAGGGAAGATCTTTAAATTTGCATTTCCATTACAAAGGATCATATGACATTTAAAATATATAAATAGATGTGTATGTATCTATATGTACATATATACATATAGTGCTTCACAAATATTAAAGTGTTACATAAATGCTAGCTATTATGATTAACATATGACAATGGCGAGGCACAAAGTCGATACTTTTTAGGATCATAGATTCAAAGCTAGAAGGGATGTCAAAGTCCAGTTCCTTAATTTTACAAAGGAATAAACTAAGGTACATGGAGGTTTTGATTTACTCCTACACAGTAAGTCTAGAGGCAGAGAATCTAAACCAGGGTGGAAACTTTTTTTTTTTTTTTGCTTTTTGGAGGGGGAAGGCAGGGCAATTAGGGTTAAGTGACTTGCCCAAGGTCACACGGCTAGTAAGTGTTAAGTGTCTGAGGCCAGATTTGAACTCAGGTCCTCCTGATTCCAGGGCCCTTGCTCTATTCACTGCACCACCTAGCTGCCCCCAAGGCTGAACATTTTGACTGAGTCCAAGTTTTACAGAACAAATCCTTTTACTAAAAGAATTTGTTCTGTGAAATTTGGATTTAGTCAAAGGATTGCACTAGAGGAGTTAGAGGGCCACATGTGGTCTTGAGGCTACAGGTTCCCCACTCCTGATCTAAACCCAGGTTTTCCTGACAACAAGTCTCCCACTCTATCTATTATGCCTTTTGACTTCTTATAAATAATGGTGGTTTGTCTGTGTGACTCGAAGAAGTCACCCTCTTAGCCTATGTTTCCCCATAAATAAAATGTGTGCAATAATAGCACCTAAATTGCAGGGTTGTTGTGAGTTCCAACTCAGATAACACATGTGAAGTGCTTTGCAAACCGATATAAATTCCAGCTATCATTTTAATCATCACTATAGAACAATATATTCTTATTAATTATTAATAAATCAACCACACAATGTAAGGTGCAATCTAAGTGTAGAGATGCTTAGAAAAGGGTTGGTGGCAGAATTTCATCAGAGTAGCCATCATGCTAAGTAGTTTGAAGGCATCTGTGTTAATCTTTCACACTTTCCAGGAAAGCCAATTAAATCAGTCTTTCTTTATCATTCCATAAAGGACAATACAAAAATATTAACTACTTCACTCCCATTATAAATGCTGCAGAACACCCCAGTGGAGAATATATAAGCTTTTGGAAGTCCAATGTCATAGCTTGGAATCAAAGCATATTTTAAGCCCCCACCCATGGGTAGCACTGGACTCAGTGATACAATATGTGATTTTAGCAGATACTTTTAAGAAAGCACATCCAACTTTTTCATATCCTCTGAAAAAAATGTGATTCTATCATCATAAGCAAAAAAGGAGTGGCAACAGGAGCAGCAGATGATATTTCTCTGTTGAGAAAATGGCAAATTTTGCTGATTATAGGATTTGGAACTGGAAGGGAACTAAGACACTTGACAGAGTATAGTGTTTTATCTAAAATTTGCATCTCCCAACTACAAGTGTCCAACAGTGGTACTAGAGTAGTGAATTAATAAATATGTGTTGATGTTTCAATCATTTGATCCAGTCTCATTTTATAGATGAAGACACTGAGCATTGGAGAAGTTAAATAATTTATCTAATGTTATACCAGTAGAAAATGTCAGTCAAAGGACACAAGAGGTATTATGACTCCTAATTTTATTGTCCTTTCCTCCATATTGTGCAAAAAGATGAAATAATTTGTCATATTCAAGACTTTTCCCTAGTAGTCTACTATTGTACATATTTCTAAGACTTTTAAAATCAAGAATTTTTCTTCATTTAAAATAACCAACACAATATAGTAATATCATCCTAGTATGTTTATTAAAAACCTAATTGTGTATGATCATGTTCAACCCAATGAGAGCCACATGATTCTAAGTGCTAGATTTTTGACACATTTTGAGACATAATATGATTTGATATTCATATAAAAAATAAACACGGGAGAATGGCATCATTAAACCAATAAATGTAGCACTGATGCTCTACATCAATAGTGTCTTTTAAGGGAGGAAGGCCATATCAGGGTCCTAGGATCTCTGACTCTTAGGATCTCTGACTTCAGATATAAGCATGCTCTGGAACAGGGCTCCTGAAACTTTTTCCACTAGTGATGCCTTTTCCTGTTTCAGCAGTGTGTGTTGGCATTACATTGTCTAAAGGCATTCGCAGCACAAAGTAGACATCCTTTGTGTTCAGAACCAAGGCTGCTGTGAAGTTGGGCAATGCAATATGGTCATGTGCTGCCAGATTCAATACATGTTGATTTTGAATTAATTTTTGGTCCTTGTGCATTCAGAAACCTTTTACTATTGACAATTTTTTCAGTTTAAGAAGTGCTGCTCTACAAAATGGAGAGAACTTTAGAGGAATACTTGTCAAGATTCATTACCACCAAACCTTTCCGGATGGTTTGTACCCAGGATCTCAGGCAGCAGGGTGGGCACCTAAGGTTTCCCTAGAAACACACAATAGAACAGAAAGTCACATGGGAAGAAACAGATGCCTGAAGCCATATTGCTCATCACAGAGAGGCATGACCTAACTCATTAGCAATTCTATCCTTCCAAGAGGATCATCTATTCTTCTCTGGCCTAAGAATAGGCCACTAAGAGTTGCTGGATAAGGCCCTTTTAAGTAGAGGATCAATACATTTTCCTTTAGAGAAATGAAGAGTTTTCCAAGGAGCCTGGGGTGGGGACAATATCCTAACTTTTCCTCTATTCTCCCTTTCTGTGGAGGCAATTTAGGTTACTAAAAAAAAAGCCACTGAAAACATTCTCAAGGCTTAAATGACTGAGAGGCCAAAGATATTGGAATGTTATCACTTTATTTGTCCTTTTTGTACAAAACAACCATGAAGAGCTTCAGACACTCTCTGTTGTTTGGCTGCTTGACCACCATGGGCACCTCAGAAAGATGGGGGTTTGTACTCTACTGAATGAACTCAAGGTGTTCTCAGTACACATCTTTGTAGAACAGTTGCCAACCTTGCAAAGAGGCCTGAATTCAGATCAAAATGTAATTGGGAGACATTTAACAAAATTAAAAAAATATGAGATAATATTAATTTGTGGTTTTCTAAGTCAATAGATCTCAGCAGGGATCTGTTACTATTTGAGTTAGGCAATGCTGTTGTAGACTACCCTTCTTGTAAATTTCTTTCTTTTAGCTATTGCATGACCTATGAATCTCTCATTCTATCAAACACAACCTACCAAGGGGCTGGCCTGACATAGGCATATTTAGAAGACAGGTTCTTATTAATCATCACAGGTATTTTATTTGTAAAACCTTTGCTAGGTTCCCTTTCTTGTCTCTTGGAGAGATGAGGGGAAGCTAAAAATTAAGAATTTTGCTTGAAGTCACACAGAAAATAATCACAGAATAAGAACTACAAGACCTAGGTCCTTAACACCCCAGCAAAACACACGCCACTTTCACCTTATGAAAATCAGAAATCCATGAGCAATCACCAGCAGCACCTTCTCTGGGATGTGCTAGTCCATTGTGAGAGAAATAGAGCTCAAGCCCTTAGGCATTACTTTGAGAACCAGGAGATAAAAGATAGATGTTGTGATAAAAGAGACCTTAAAATAAAAACTAAAATGTGAACCAAGAACACTATGTGAAATAACTTGTTATAAAACCATCTGTACTGAGAAGAAATCAAAGAGTTTTATTAGGTGAATAAAAAAACATTATACGCTTCATGTGAAAACATTCCTGGGTTAGTTCTTGAAGTATATAAAAGCAGAATTTAACTAGGTTAGACTTATTTTAAAAGTCAGATGTTCATAAAGAAACAATAACTTAATTTTTACCTGCATTTGAAATGACTAATGAAACAGAGTGTGTGTTTGTATATGTGTACACATAGGACTATATATCCATATATATGGATACATGTCTCAAATTGCTGCTTATTATTAATCAAATTTTTATTACATATTCTCTGAAGTAACTCAGGCATCTTTTAAAGACATAATTTAGAAAGATCTCATTTGATTGAAAAAAACAGTATGACATATACTTTTTATATATACTTTTAGGTATAATACTATAACTGGTGTCCACTAGAGGTTCAAAAGTCCTTACTCATTTATAGGTTAATAGCTATATGTCAGATGAACACAGGCCAATAGGGCCTCATCATGCATCTAAGGAAGACTTGGGGGTATCCTTTAGGACTTTGCCAGGAACACTTTGAAGCAAACAAGGAAAATAGAGTATTTCAAAGAGATTCAGAAATCATTTCATTGAGGCAGAAGAGAAGACCTGTTCTTGTGATTTCATTAGAGTGGGGAACTTTCAGTGGAGGGGATTCCCAGTGTAGCAGTTTCCTTCACTTTGTGTTGTGGGTCAATTCATATGTATCCTGGAGGATTAGATAGTTGCTTAGGACACTAAAGTTAAGTGAGCTGCCCAGGGTCACAGACAGTATGAGTCAGAGACAAAGGTTGCACCAAGGTCTTCCTGATTCTAAGGCCAGTCTGTCTATTACATCATGCAAATATTCCCATCTATTTTTAGAGATACAGAAACTCCAAGGCTCCAAGTGGTTAAATGACTAATCTATGAAAAGTAGTACAAGGAGAAATGGTGGAATAATATTGAACAGGGAGAAATGACAAGACTTGTTTGTAAAGTAGATGGAAGGCACAAGGGAATTCCTATTTTGGTAGAGATATGAGTTGGGAAGTTGCAGTTATCTTCCATAATGTTAGAGGAGGAAAAATTATGAGTTAAAAATAAAATTATTTTCCTAAGCAAATCCATTATCCATCAAGTAAATAACAGAGGGAAGAATATGTTCAACATAGTATTAAATATGCTCAGTAAGAATGCTTGATAATGTTTTCATTATATGTCTACAGGGAAAGTCAAATTCCCCACCCACACATATGCTTTATGTTTTTAATAATACTTGACTGTTTAAAAATCATCTTCCTCTCCACAACCTTGTAAGAGATAGATTACATATTATTACCTCCATTTTAGAGATAAAGAAAACAAGTGTTATGGGAGGGAGTAAGTAACTTGCCCAAAGTCACAGTCCTCATAAATGGGCTAGCTGAAACTCATAGCCATTTCATTTCCCATCAAGTCAGTGCACTTTCCATTATCCTATATATTCTCATTTGCCTGTTTGAAACTAACAAAGAAAGACTAGATATGTGAAAAAGAAAAGTCATTGAATAGAAATCAAATATGCTCTATAATTTGCTTCCCTGATCCTTTCTGTTTACCCAGCAAGCCCCATTTACTATACATCTGTGTATAGATGCTGCCCAATCTTACTTTTTGGAGACCCAACTACCATCTTCAGAGTTTGTATACCATCTTCATGGTCAGAGAACTTAATAAGTTAAAAAAATATTTTTGCTTTAAAAAATACTCTCAGTCAAAGGTTACCCTAATTTTTTTTTTTGGAGGGCAATTGGGGTTAAGTAACTTGCCCAAGGTCACACGGCTAGGTTTTTTATTTGTGTGTGCATTAAATGTTTGAGGCCGGATCTGAACTCAGGTCCTTCTGACTCCAGGGCCGACGCTCTACTCACTGTGCCACCTAGCTTCCCGTTACCCTAAATTTTAATAGTCATTTCCAAAATATATGTAGTTAAGGCTTGCAGTCTTTTCTCACAAGAGATAGTCAGTGATAGATTGCTTTATGTATTATTTGATTTATATTATGATATTGACATAGCTAAATCATCTAGGCATCATAATTTGACAGAAGTAGTCATTAGCTCTTGAGGTCAATAACTTAAAGTTCAAGAACCAAGTTATATCCAGTATATGGACAATGAATGGAGACATTATTGCTTGGCTCCTGAATGATGCGTGATTCACCTAATTGTTGATGCATCATAAGGCCCTAATTTTCCAGGCTTAGCTGTTTACTTCCACAACTGAGATTACTTACATTTGAGGTGATGAGTATCCCAATGAAGATTCATTTACAGAGAACATTGAGAACTTCCTACCTCCCTTGACCCCTCATTCAGATCTTGTCCTGTCTTAAACTATGGCTCTCCTTATAGAACCTGAAACAACTTGACTTTGATGGAATTCTTTTTTATACGCTTAGTAGCAAAGGATATTTTCTTATTTTAATGCACAGGGAATTAAGAGTCTGCTGCTCATATAGAGGTAATTTTTATGCTTATTGCATAAGTAATTTACAGAATCATCTTTCAGTGCTTAAAACTTAAGTATTTCTCCTAAAAATTATCCTACTTTTATCATTCCTCTGTTTACTTTCTCTGAAAATTTGTTTTCCTCTTTTATCCTTTGGGAGCTTACTAGAGATTTAATGAGGTAGGAATAAATGACTACCATTTCTTCATTAGTTTTCAAGTTTGGATTTACCTTTTTCAGTGTATTAACTTCCAAATACTTAAAAAAGTGTTCATTTTAGAATTTCATTAAGCAGTCATATGAAAGGTAAACAGTACAGGGCAGGTAAATCATTAGTCTGGTTGTGTCCGACAAATGGAAGATGTTAGAAAGTTGCAGCTGATTCTGCAGTGTGAGGTATGTGAAAGTCTGGGCATCCCATGAAATGATGTTGAGATCCCCTAAAGGCATCTGGCAAGGGCATGTGACTTCTGCCCTCAGCCAGGGTTTTCAGAGCAAGAAAAAAAAAAAGGCATTCCAAGTAGTATCCAACATAGTCCAGCTGTTTGAGAAGCATTGACTGCTGGAAAGTAGCTAGCTCAAGTAATGAATAGACAGCAAGGAAGCTCTGGGGCTCTGTGATTAAAGTATAATCACATCAAAAGAGATGTGTGAGGTCTGTCTCTTTAAAGTCTCAGTCCCTACATTAGTTGGTGAGAAAAGCATGCCTTTGGTCCAGTGGGATTGCTAGAGGGGCTCAGAAACTTTTTCTCATGGAGCTCAAGTCTCTCTAAGTGGTTTCACTATGTATAAGAAAACATGGATCCTAGTGTTCTCTGTAATGGGATGCTTCTTGTGTTCAGATTGGGAATTCAGAATATCAACTATATTATCACATGCATGATGGACATGTGACACAGGATTGATGGCGGGTCAGTCCTTGTCCTAGGTAGATATCATACAAAGTTTTTGGACTAAAATGCCGTCTTATTTAGAGTTGGACTAAACCTGTGATTTTGTGGGTATTCAATGGGTTGCACCCATTGAAGCTCCCAATTCTGGTTAGCATCTCTTCAGTAACTTTATTTATAGTTGGAGAGAGATTTGCCTAGGGCACTGTAATGGGCATGGGAATTTGAAGATCTTCCCTGCCCCTTAATAGACCTAGGGGGGAGTTTGAAGACCTCCCCTGCTGTGAAGTAGACTCTGCCCCCGATAGGCTGAATGTAGTCACATGGAGCCTATGGTGGGAGGAGTTTGCTGAAGAGAAGCAGAGCCTAGAAAGAAGCTGGTAGAGAGTGAATCTGATAGTTGGAGACAGTTGAGACAGAAAGACTTAGGCAAGGAGTCAGATAGGCTCATGAGGAAATACTGATCTTGTATTGGTTTGTGGGAAGGCTAAAGGATGCTGTGGCTCTCAGTGTTATTATGGCTTCTGAATATCCTTAATGCTTTGGCTTACTGGTTTTG
The DNA here is from genome assembly GCA_011680675.1 of Gymnobelideus leadbeateri. NCBI lineage: Eukaryota > Metazoa > Chordata > Mammalia > Diprotodontia > Petauridae > Gymnobelideus > Gymnobelideus leadbeateri. The sequence continues at coordinate 993,794 of WOXC01009160.1, read as the reverse complement.
GGATTTGGTTTTCTGGTATCTAAATAAATCCTTCAACTTTATCCTCCATCTGGAGAGTTTGACATATTTTGCGATCGAACATCATGCGATATTTATAGTCATGGTCTCTATCGTGATAGTGGGCACTGTTAAATATTGCATTGGCACTACAGGCGCTGAGATGATATGTCACTTATCCAGGTTCACACAGCCAGTGTGTAAAATGAAGAACTTGAAACCACCTCTTGACCTTGAGGCCAGCTTTCTACCAGCTTGCCTCTCTCCCTTTCACAATAAACATACTTAATTACTGGTGGTTATGCTGACTCTTTCTTTTTTTGAGGCAGTTGGTATTAAATGCCTTGCTCAGGGTCACATAGCTAGTAAGTTTCTGAGGCTGGATTTGAACTCAGGTCCTCTTGACTCCAGGGCCAGTGTTCTATACACTGTGCCACCTAGTTGCTCCAAATTGTTTCTTAACTATGATTATTTTGGTCTGGATTTATTATTTTATCAGCATGAAGAACTCCCATTTTGGAAACCCTCTCTACAAATACAAATATAGTTACTTTCTTATGAGTTAAGTGATTTGCTTAGGATTATACTGCCAGTATGTGTCAGATACAGGACTTGAACCCAGTCTTTCTGGCTTCAATACTGGCCTTCTTTCCACTATGCCATGCTCTCTTTCAACCATGACTATATTAATATAAAATAATGTAAAGGCACCAAAACAATTTGCATACCACTCAGAGTTGAGAGTCCCAAAGTATAGGAGTGACTAGGTGGCACAGTAAATAGAGCAAGGGCCCTGGAGTCAGGAGGACCTGAGTTCAAATCTGGGTTCAGATACTTAACACTTACTGGCTGTGTGACCTTGGGCAAGTCACTTAACCCCAATTGCCCTACCTTCCCCCCTCCAAAAAACAAAAACAAAAACAACCAAAGCACATTACAGAATCACAAAATTTCAATTGTAAAGGACCTCAGTGGCTATCTTGTCCAATCCTTGTCCAAAAAAAGGATCCACATATACCCAGTGATGTTCATCCAACCTTGGATGGAAGACCTCTAATAAGAGGGAACTCCCTACCCCCTAAAGCATCCTGTTCCATTTTTGAATAGCTTTAGTCATTCGGGAAATTTTCCCTTAAAGCAAAATTTTGCTTCTTTGCAATTTACACCCATTGCTTCTAATTCTGTCCTCTGGGGCCAAACAAAAAAAAAAAACTTTCATGTATTACCATCTGTCCTTGACAACTCTTATTCACAGTTGACTTTAATAAAACATAGAAATTAATGGAGCTAGCACAATAATTCATGTGATGAATGTCTAATTTGGTCAGGTGACCTGTATCAGGAGAGTCTTTGGGTGGGTTTTAGTTAGAAATTCTGTCCAGTCTCCTTTTTTATGGCCCTTTGGCTCAGAAGGAAGATAATTAGAAGCAGAGGAAAAGGAATAATAAAAAATAGGTAACATTTATATGGCATCCTAAGGTCTGCAAAGCACTTTGCAAATATCATCTTAGTTCATCCTCATAATAATCATGGGAGGTAGGTCCATTTGATGGAAGAGGAAACTAAGGCTGAGAGAGGTCAAGTGACTCGTCCAGGGTCACTCAGCTGACAAGTGCCTGAGGCTGGATTTGAACTCAGGTCCTCCTGAATCCAAGTCCAATGTTCTATCCACTATGTCGCCTAGTAGGGATCTAGTCCTGTTGGGAGGCTCAAGTAAAGCAGGAATGAGTCCCTCTGCAATATAGGGAATATTTTTTTCCTGTTCAGGCAAGGCAGGTGAAAGAATTTCTTGTCTGAGTGGGATTGCAGTCCCACAACAGTACTTTATTGTCAAATTTACACTGATGTTTTGTTAGATTGACATTCTGAAATTATAAACTTAACTCTCAAAACTCCATTTAAGAAAACTGGGAAAAAAAGAATTGAAACAGCTACAAAATCCTAACTACTTATGATCTATTTAGGGAAATGTGGCATTATTCAGTGCAAACAGCAATGGATTTGGAGATAGAGGTCTTAGGTTCAAAGCTTATCTCTGCTGCCACTAACTAGCTATGTGGCAGCTGGTTGCACAGTGGATAAAGAATTGGTCCTGGAGCAGAGATCTGAATTCAAATCCTGTCTCAGACACTATCTATGTGACCCTGGGAAAGTCACTTAACCATCTTTGCCTCAGTTTCCTCATCTGTAAAATGAAGTGGAGAAGGAATTAGCAAACCATTTTAGTATCTTTGCCACGAAAATCCCAAATGTCACCAAAAGGCTAAGAATGACTGAATAACAGCTACTTAAATAACCTTTGATGAGTCACTTAAGTTTCCTCATCTATGAAAGGAGGGAGTTGGATAAGGTGACCTTTAAGGTCCCTTCCAGCATTAAATCTATAATGTTACACAGTCATTTAAACAAAATAATAGCAAAAACATCGCTTGCTGTTATACCTCCTTCCGATCTCATTTTCTTCTGTGCATGCTTCTGTTACTGTTATTACAAAATGTACATTTACACGTGGCATGTTAACTTCTAAAGGAAGCAATGCTTTTCAGAAATTTAAAAAAAAAAGAATCGAAACTGCAAGCAGAGTCTTTTTTTTCTCTAAACATGGTAAATGTATTTTGGTGCTATATTCCTCACTGATGCAAGTAAGAGTCTCTCACACAAAATATGGACTTTAGAAAATCAGATTCTGAAAAAAAAAAAAAAACCAGCATGGCCTAGAAAACAGGACAGAGAGGCCAGAAAGCCAGGTCCCATTTCTAGACTTGGAAACCTTGAGCAAGTGACTTTATATTTCAGGGTCTTCCCCTGTCTGCCATCATTTATTTACCAGATAATAGTGGGTGAATCTCTTTCAGAACCTTGAAGAAAATTGTCATTGAAATGACTAATGGGTTTACAGAGAGAGCTGGTCTGCATCAAGAAGATCTGACTCAAGGCTGACCTCTGACACATACTTGCTATGTGGCCTTGGGCAAATCACTTACCCTCTCAGGGACCTTAGGTAACCCTCTGAGATTACATGTTGCTGGATAGATGCTGATAGGTTTGGTCTAGGGAATGACTTCTCAGGAGCAAACTATACCCAAGAAATCACAGCCCCTATTAAAGAAAATACGGTAGGTTACCACTCATCCCACTGTCAACTAGCATTTATTTTACTCCTACTATATGCCAAATAGTGGGGAAAAAAGGAAAGGCAGGAAATTAGCTCTCAAGGAGCTCATGATCTAATGGGAGACGACATGCAAATAATATGTACTTAGGAAATACATTACAAAATAGATGGAATATGATCTCAGAGGGCTTTGTTGATGTTCAGACATTTTTCATTTTTCAGTTGTGTCTGACTCTTCATACTGGTGTGGTTTAGCCATTGCCTTCACCACAGCTCATTTTACAGGTGAGAAACTGAGGCAAACAGTGTTAGGTGACTTGCCCAAGGTCATACAGATAGTAAATGATTGAGGTCAGATTTGAACTCAGGATGCTGAGTCTTCCTGACTCTAGGCCCATCACTCTATCCATTGCACCACCTAGCTGCCCTTAATTTTAGAAGGAAGGCAAGACCTAATAACAGGAAAGGGGTGACGATAAAGTACTAAGTTACTGTAAGAGATGCCACCTCACTACGAGACCACAAATCAGTCTTCTGGATTAATAGGAATGGAAACAGATTGCATAAAGAATGATAGACAGGGGGATCTTGACAAGTCATTTGCTGAGTCGAGGAGAGAGACTCAAAGAGGAGCCCAGATCCTGACAGCTAAGTAAGACAAGCAGGGGACTTAGACAAAAGGAAACCATAGGAAGCCAATTAGATCTGAGAAGCATAGAAAGGGAGGAGGAAGGCAGGATTCTGGGAGTGAGGCTGCTTGGTCTGATTAGGTGTGAGGCATGTTAGGATAGAATGGTGATGCTGAAACATTTCCTCTTCACGCCAAGGTGACCCTGTATCTCCTTTTCCTTTGAGCTCCCTTGTGGGAACTTTGACTTTTTCTTTGGGGTAGAGCCATGGGGGTGGAGTTTATGTATCTTTCTTTGTTTTAAATGTTTACTTTTTAGTAATAAAAATAGTATAATCATTAGCAATTGATGGTCTGAATATACTCATCGGAAGTATACAGCTTTGTTGTTGTTCATTTGTTTCAGTTGTGTGTCTGACTTTTCATGAACTCGTTTGCAGTTTTCTTGGCAAAGATATTTGGAGTGGTTTGCCATTTTCTCCTCCATTGTAGTAAGGCAAACAGAGATTAAGTGACTTGCCCAGGGTCACATAGCTAGTATGTGTCTGAGACCCAGATTTGAACTTGGGTCTTCCTGACTCCATTCCCATAACTCTTTCCAGTGAACCACCTGTCATACAAATAATAAACTTCAAAGGCAGGATTTAAATCTAGGCCCCCTGACTCTAGAACCATGTCCTATAGAAAGTAGCATACTGTGAATATCCTAAATGTCTTTTATTTATTTATTTATTTATTGCTTTTTGGAAGGCAATTGGGGTTAAGTAACTTGCCCAAGATCACACGACCAGGTTTTTATTTGTGTGTGCATTAAGTGTCTGAGGCTGGATCCGAACTCAGGTCCTTCTGACTCCAGGGCCGACGCTCTACTCACTGCGCCACCTAGCCGCCCCAATGTCTTATTTTCTTATTTTAATGCCTGAACTGAAATTACCTAATGCTGAGTTCTCTATAAGGGAATTAGTGGAATGAGAAAAGGAGAAAAAGTTTTCTTTTTATTGGAAGTCGTTTTTAGTACAAAGCTCCTCTAGATGTCAGTATTACATCAGGAAATACAAATGGCATTGCCTGCGTTTTAAAGTCGTTCTTCCTGTTGATAGTCACATGTGATGTTATTAATGTACAGTGGTTCTTTGGGGGAGGGTATTACTCTTGTATTTCTAAATGTGGACTGGAATGTCTGACTGCTACGGATCAAGAATGATGTCACAGCTTTCAGAAACTCCACTTAGAGACAGCTATAAACTATATGAACTATAATGATTTGAAAATGGCTCCTGGTGTTATGACTGGAGCTCTCAAATAGGCTTCTGGAAGGATGGGTAAAATCTCAGACCAATTACCTTTGCAGAATAAGGCCTGGATTGTGTCTGAATTACCATGTCATACTAGACATGCCCTTCTGGTGAACAGACCCATTACTCTGGGATGGATACCAAACAAAACCCAAGTGCATAAGCTGCCTGAGGGTGAGAGTAACAGACACAGTTAATTGCCCTCTCATTCTCTAGGACCCCTACCCTTTTCCTTAAGGCACCAGTCCATGAGGTAGGTCACACTGAAACACCTATATAATAGAGAAATCCACATAACACATTTAGAACAGCTACGCCTTTCCTTTCCCAGTGGCTTATTTGGGTCACTTTCTCTCTCTGTTGAGAAACCAGTTATGACAGTAGGTAACAGGACTGTGGCCAGCTTCCATCTATCAGCATGCTGTAAGTGAAATTATAAAAGAAATATTTCTGTACTTAAGAGATTCATGTTTGCAAGAAGGTTAAAAGAACTCATTTACAAAGAATATTGTTCAGTTGTTTTTAGTCATGGTCAACTCTTCATGATCCCATTTGAGGTTTTCTTGGCAAAGATACTGGAGTGGTTTGCCATTCCCTTCTCCAGGTCATTTTACAGATAAGAAACTGAGGCAAACAGGGTTAGGTGACTTACCCAGAGTCACTTAGCTAGTAAGTATCTGAGGCCAGATTTGACCTCAGGTAGATGAGTCTTCTTGACTCTAGGCCCAGGGTTCTAATCACTCTACCACCCAGTTGCCCCCTACAAAGCATATCATTTCAGTATACTGAGATCAGCTCTGCTTAGGTTGGTAGTTTGATGTGCTAATTACAAATAACTTTTATTTATTAATTAAAGCAAGATCATTCTTCTGGTTGATAGTCACATAGGATAACCTCTTGGGGGAAAGTCTTACTCTTATGTTTATTTATGGGGACTGGAATGTCTGACCATTAAAGGAGTCACTTTCCTTTTCCTTAAATGCCCAAATTAATGGTTGCTTCTACCTATTGCTGAAAAACAGTAAAATTGCTCACATTGCCTGTGTCTAGCATTTTCTGTCTCTAGATCTTCCTCCCTACCTTTCTCTGAACATTTGTGCTAATGGCTACTCCAGTTATTCTCTCTGCCCCATTTGTTTATTTATGTTTCTGTCAGGAGGGGTAAACCATAAGTCCTCTACTTTCTCTTCTTCTAGTTATTTCTTTTTATTCTCAAATCCAACCCTCATTTACCAGAAGAGTCTTTGTATACCAGGAGAAAGAAGGTACAATGAGTCATACTGTGGTTCCATTGCTTATGGTTCTTCTGGGTGTCACTCTTTGCAGGGCTAACACCCACCCCCGTTCTCTTCTATTTGATGCTAGCACTAAATTTTTAACTTTGATGTTTTTCTAAGGAGGAAATTCTGCTAATTCTTACAATATTAAATAGATAAATAGAGCATTCATTAAATGCTTACTATGTACCAGGTATTAAGTGCTGGGATTACAAATACAAGCAAAACCCAAGATAGTTCCTGTCCTCAAGGAGCTTACATTGGAATGGGGAAAAGACAGTATGTAAAAAGGGAGCTGAAAAACAGACAAGGTAGAGAGGAGCTGAGAGTGAAGGGAGCTTGAGCACTTTTCAAAGGATGTTTCTTGATTGGAATTCACCAATTAGGGAAAGGAGTAGAGGCATATTCCAGGGTGAGAAGGAAGGAGGGAAGGAGCACCAATTATGTAACTATGACCAAACTACTATGTATACCCCCCATAGAAAATAAATACCAACCATGAATTTACATAAATTCCATAAGAGTGACAATAATACTTCCTATAAACATATAGGACAATTCTTAAGACAAATGCTTTTTGGGAAGTTTAAAGAAATTTCTTATTTTACTTATTGGGTGAAAGCCTTTAAAAATTATAGTAAAGCCAGTATTGAGATACTTCTAACTAGCAATCGTAGCTCAAATGATCGTAATGCTAGAAGCAGTTTTTTTTTTTTTTGCTTTTTTTTGGAGGGCAATTGGGGTTAAGTAACTTGCCCAAGGTCACACGGCTAGGTTTTCTGTTTGTGTGTGCATTGTGTCTGAGGTCGGATCCGAACTCAGGTCCTTCTGACTCCAGGGCCAACGCTCTACTCACTGCACCACCTAGCCACCCCTAGAAGGAGTTTTAAGAAATTAACTAATCTAACCTCCTCATTTTATAGATAAAGACATTGAACTCCGGGCAAGTCATGTGACTTGCCTGAGATTACATGGGCGGTAAATGAAAGATCTAAGGTTTGAACCAAGTCTTCTGACCCCAAATCCACTGCTCCTTAAAAAGTAATGAACAAAAAGCCATACTACCTAGCTTCATATAAGTAAATCTTATTCTGCTTCTGATTTCATCTCTACCCACCAACTCATTAACTTCCTATTTTATTTCTTATTTCCCAGCCAAGCATTTTTCTTTTCTGGTCTTCCATCTCCCAACAGATACTCCATCAATGTGAATTTTTCCTACCAAAACTTGTAATAGTTATCAGCTATGATCTCTCAGTTTGAGTAGGAGCAATCTGTTGTCAAGGATTTGCATAATAGCTCAAAAAGGTGACTTATGAGCCTGTGTTTGAGAGAAACACAGCACTCATAGCTATCCTTTAATCCTGTGTAGCTGACTTTCGGTTACTGACCCTTTAGTTCACACTTGGAAACTTAACCTAAATCCTTCTTTGACCTTTGTTTGTGGCTCTGTGATGTTACAGCCTTCTAATCTGGTGGAAAAAACTTCTTTCTCATCCCTTAGGAGGCTGGTTAATACCCCGATGTTTTGACACATGGCTACGTGCAAGGTCAAGTCTTGGGCCTCTGTCCCACTGGTTCTGTCAACAGGCCCATTCCTTATTCACCTGAGACCAAACCTACCATGGAGGGCAACCAAGCTTGTCACCTGGTGGGCTCAGGTGGTATAAGATAACTGAAGCCTGATAATATTACTTATTCTCTTCTACATTGTTCTATGCATTGTTCTATATCAACAATTCAATTCAACAAACATATACAAAGGGCCTATTCTTCTTAACACTTTTCTAGATGCTAGAAATGCTTTGATGGATCTGTGAACTGGTGGATATGATCATTCCTTTCAATGGTACTGATCGCATCTCCTCCTTACCTTCTCCCTGGAGGGATTCTACATGCCTTGCGGGATGATTTCCCTTAGGTCTCTCTACTTTGTATGTATCCCAGTGATGCAATGGAACCACATTTTGTATTTCTTTGCATCACAGACATTACCTAGAGCAGTGCCTAGTACAAAAAAGTGCTTTTTTTTTTTTTTTGGCGTTTGTAACTCTTTAGATTGTAGCTGCAGCCTAGCTTTCTAGACCTTTTCCTGCTGCTTCTCCTCATTCATTATGCATTCCAGACAAAATGACCTGCTTGACAATTTTTTGCTATACACAACATTCTGTCTTCCACCACCACGTTTTTGCACAGGTTATCTTCCATGTCTGGAATGCTGCTCCTCCTTAACTCCATTTCTTAGAATCTGTGTGCAGAAATTCCAGGTTATCATAGCTCCTGGCTCTGGCTAATATATCTTTGCACTCCTCCCTGTCAAACTAATTCCAAAATACCCTTTCAACTTCAGTGTAGCTTCTACCACTAGACTTTTTCTGATTTCTCCATTCCCTTATTAATTCTGCTTCCCTTCTACATCCAGCAAGCTATTTGTATTTATTTGCTATAGATTTTTGACTTGCTTATATGCATATATCTTGAACACTTTCAATACATTTTAAGCACCATGAGAATAAAGGCTGTTCCTTTTTGTCTTTGGATCTCTGGTGCCTAGCACATAGTAACACTTAGTAATTTCTTGTTGAATTGAATGAATTACTAAGTGTTTGATAAATATCTTCTAACAGTCATAGGATCAAAGTTTTATCAATAGAAGAACCCTTAGAGATCATCTAATCTAGCCATGTCATTTTTATAGATGAGGAAACTGAGGCCCAGAGACATTAAGTATCCAGTCACATAAATAATAAATTGGAGAGATGGAATTCAACCTCCATTTCAATGCTCTTCCCACTGTACCACCCTGCCTCCAGACAGGAGATTCTTATAGTTAACTCAACTATTGGAAGCAGACCATGTCTAATTTAACTTTTTGTAGAACATTGAACATATAACAAAGAGTGATGACTGTAACCTCAAACTTTGATTTTATTTGATATATTGAGATATTTATATGAATACAGATAGAGATTGAGATTTTACTTGCTATATTGAAGGTTGTCATTTATTGAAACATCCTGGCAGAATGAGAGAGAGAACATACCAATAATAAGAGAATTAGATGCTATTATAAAGATACCCAACCCAAATGTAAAAAAGAATTCTCACATTTAATTTGAACTTCACAAATTGGGAATTTATTATGTTCAACAGCAAAAGAACTAATGTTTACCTTAGTCCCAGGTTTGCTAACAGAATTTGCCACAGTCCATTAACAATGTAAAGAAGATTGTCAGAGCAATGTTTGCCCAAGAAAACTACCTCTCTAGAAGGTTAAAAAGGCCTATTTATGTATAAATAATATGTTTGTGAAATAAGTCACAGGTCAGGATTACTCAGGCAGCTAGGTAGTACAGTGGATGGAGCATTGGACTTGGAATCAGGAAGACTCATCTTCATAAGTTCAAATCCAGTCTCAGACACCTAGTAGCTGTGTGACCCTTGGTAAGTCACTTAACCCTGTTTGCCTCAGTTCTTCATTGGTAAAATGAGTGGGAGAAGGAAATAGCAAACCACTCCAGTATTTTTACCAAAAACCCCACAAATGGTGTCATGAAGAATCAGACATGATTGAACAACAGGATTACTCAGGCTGATACTTGAATATGTTAATTAAAATTATTATCTATTAATTAAAGTTGGGCTTCTGCCACTAAACAATAATAAATCATAACATTTTAGTTGCTGTATATATTCAATCTCTTCTTCTATAAAAGGAAGACTTTGGAATAGTTTTCCCAGGTCCATGCCAATTCCAAAATCTTATTATTTTGCTACTATTTGAAAGTAATAGTGGTATATTTGTTTTAAAATATTCTATAATTCAGATTAGCCTTCCTCTCAATGACTCTGGAGCATTTCCTAGAATCTAGAAGTACATTCTATAATATCTTAATTGTATATCCACAGGCAAAGGAGACGGTGTGGCATCACTTAAGCCTGAAGGAAACGTGTGTTACAAAGAAGAGAACTCTAGACCTCACAGGTAGAATTCAAGGATAAAAAGATTTTTGTTGAACTGAATTGTTGTTCTTGACTGCATGAAAGATACATTTATAAGTTATGATTTAGGAAGGCTGTATTTGATTTATATTTATTTGGCTTCCTGCCCCTATTGAATGCATATAAGGAAAACTTTTAAAAAAGAACCAACTAATTGGCAATTACTCCATCATCTTACTTCACTTTGCTCCATTTAAAGTTCATATTTACTAAGAGAAAAAAAGAGTGTATGCATGAATGTGTGTGTGTGTGTGTGTGTGTGTGTGTGTGTGTGTGTGTGTGGTTTAGATGTGTACGACTATATTTGATAGAAGGCCGAACTGGTCTTGTAGTCAGGAAAACCTGGGCTCATGTCTTACCTCTGACACATGCTGGCTGTATAATCATGGGCAAATCACAAGCCATCCCTTTTTACTCTAAGTGACTCCCTAAGACTATAAGCTATAGATGAGTTATTGATAATCTTGCATCAAGGGAGGAAATCACTGGGAGTCCCTAGTTCTTTATACCTATAGAACTTTATTCCTATAGAACCTTTATACCTAAGAACTATACATAAATGTGGTTGTCTATGTGTGTGTGTGTGTGTGTATACACATACAGTACATGTTAATATCTATATATTTGTGTGTGTGTGTGTGTGTGTGTGTGTGTGTGTGTGTATGAAGGGGAAAAGAGAAGTAAGGAAAGGAGGAAAGGGGAATGACAACCCATTATGTCATCAAATTATACTAATCTCATGAGTCTTTTATGAAAATAACTGTGCCTTGTACTGGCTTCTAGAGAGATCTGCTCAGAAGAACCAAACCTACACAGACAAAGAAAAGGTTCATAAACTCAACAAGGAAAATGCTGAAAAGGCCTGTGCCTCCCTCATTCAGAAAAGTTCTCCCACAGGAAGATTTCAAAACAAGGTAGAAGATTTTACTTCTAGAGAAGAGGGTAAAGAGGATACTATTGGAAAAGATACATCAAAAATGGGGAGTCAAGAAGAGGTAACCACTAGTGGCGATAACCAGGACATTGTAGAAAAACTCAAAGCTGTGGGAGATGTGAAGGGATCTCAAGATGGTCTGGTCTCCAAAAGAGAGAAGAATGTACTTCATGCTAAAGGAGATACCAATGAAGAAGAAACTGGAGAGGAAGGATCAACATCTGCAATAAATGAATTAGAAAGGTATTAAGAGTTTGCTTCCAACACAACAGGTTGATAAAACTAATGAGAAGAAATTCTGTGCAAGGTAGGGTTTAAATCAGTGGTATCAGCCTCAGATAGAAACAGAGGTCACTAAATAGTATGTAAGGATTCCTGCTGGCCTCATAAGCATAGATTAACGTTGTTTACGTTCTATTACATTTTAATTTATTTTGTTAAATATTTCCTAATTACATTTTAATCTGGTTCAGACAGTACACGGCAGTGTTGTGGGCTGTGTGTTTGACATCTTTAGTTCAAAGCACAGACTATAATATAGTCTATAATAGCCCAATGTGCTCACAGGGGGCCATCTCCAATTGTCTTGATCTATATCTGGCCACTGGACCCAGATGTCTTCAGAGGAGAAAGTGAGGCTGGTGATTTTGCACAGCCCTCACTCACTTAAATCCAGTTCACTTCTAAGTCATGGCATCACTTTCCTTATGTCATGATCCTCTTAAAGAAAAGAAGGAAAAACAACATGTGCTTATTACAATTTCAGGCATTAAATGAATAGCAGTGCCAATACAGTCTTACATGCTATTGTATAATGTTTGTAGCTGTAGCACCAATGCAACATTCACAGCACCTATGGTGACTGTAAATATGCTGGCATAGTACTCAATTGCAAAATATAACAGAGTCTCCATATAAAAGACAGAAGTAAAACATTTATTCAGACACCAGAAAACCCAATCCCAACATCAGGAAACTGAATCCATCATAGCAACATATAAGTCAATACACCACAATTCCCAGAGAGCCCCACCATCCTTTAGCCTTCCCACAAACATTTACTCACAAGCCTGTCTGCTTGCCTGCTGTCTTCTCTACTCCCACTGTCTAGCTGTTCTGCCTTCCAGTTTTCTGTGGGCTCTGCTACATCCTTCCACAAGCTCCTCCCACCATAGATTCCATGTGATTACATTCAGCCTATTTGGGGCAGAGAAGATCTTCATATCAGGGAAGGTCTTCAAATTAGGCTTATTGAGAGGCAGGGAAGATCTTCAACTTCTCATTACAGTAACTTATAAAGTGTTTATCTATACTATCTTATCGGGTCCTCACAGGATCCCTGAGAGCTAGGCAACCATGGTATTATTATCTCCACTTTGGAGATGAGGACTTTGAGGCCCAGAAAGGTAGTAATTATTCATTGGGAAAAGCACCAGTCATTTAAAGTCAGATGACCAGGTTTCAAATTTTGACTATCCTTTTCACACCTGTGTTGTCTTAGGTAAGTTATGTAACTTAGTTTCCTCATATGAAATGAGGAAGTGGGACCAAAAAAAGAAAGAAGAGCAAAAGAAGATGGATAAACCAGAAGAGATACATGATCAGCTCCCAGTGACTGAAGTCATGAGTGTCATCTCTTAGACTTAGATAATTACTATCTTTAGTGAAAAAAGTCATAGCATGGGACTTAGGATAATTTGGGTTCTAGCCCTGGCTCTGTCACTCACCAGCTGGGTGACCCTGTGCAAGACTTTCCATAGGATTTGGGGCTGGAAGGAATCTTAGAGAACTTTTGGATTTGGAATAAGTTGGATTTTGCATCTCAGAATTTCTGGTTTACTTCAAAGAATAGCTCAAGTGATACCTTCTGCATGAGGCTTTTCCTGGTCTTTCTCCGCCCCCCCCCCCCTCAACTTTCCTTCATCCCTACAAAGTCACCTTATGTCTGCTTTGTATGTATTTTACATATACATGCACATATACACACACATACACACACATACACACATATATATGAGATCTATATATTTTTGTTGTTCAGTCATTTCTGTCATGTCTGACCTTTTGTGACCCCATTTGACTGGAGTGGCTTGGCATTTCCTTCTCTGACTCATTTTACAGAAGAGGAAATTGAAGCCAACGGGGTTAAGGGACTTGCCCAGGGTCACACAGTTATATATGTATGAGGTCAGATTTGAACTCAGAAAGCAGAGTCTTCCTGACTCAAGGTTGGGCACTCTATCCACTGTACCACCTAGCTGCTAAGATCTATATCTGTATCTATATCTATATCTACATCTATATCTATATATCTATATCTACCTCTATCGCTATAATTTCTCTCTCTCTCTCTCTCTCTCTCTCTCTCTCTCTCTCTCTCTATCTCTATATCTGTATCTATGCAAAAACAAAATAGCCCCTGCCTTTAACAAACTTACCCTGGAAAGAAAATGGTGTATCTGTATGGTTATACATATGTATATATACATATATGTGGGAGATATCTATATGTAGCTCCATATATATATTACATCTATATGTATAGATATCTCCTACATGTGTACATGTATGTTCAGCATATATGTATGTCATATATACATATAATCTATATGATATATCTAGATAGATAGATATAGACATCCTATATCTATGCTTATCTATCTATTTATCTACACATATAACTGTTAAGAAGAAAGTATTTGGGAGTTAATTCTGTAAGAATACTGTTTGTCACAAAAGATAAAAAAAGATTATTATTTTGTTTTAGCATTTCCTTTCTGAGTAACACTATCCATTTCTAGGATGTTTTATCTTTATTTTCTGAAATAAGGGCTTCACCAATATTGTATTTTTTTCAGGTTTAATGACAACAAAAAGGATAGTTCTTCAGCAATAACCCAAGGAGGCCAATCCACGAGGCCCCTTTCCCAGAATGCTGTGCTAACTGCTCTGGTTGACCACAGCAGTGAGCGGAGAGTGAATGGCGGAAGCCTCATCGATGACAAGAAGAGCAGAGTTGATAGGGAGGGCACAGATGAAAAATGCAAAGCTAAGGAGTCCACCAAGACAAAACAATCCCTGGGCAGCCTATTGGGCAAGTTTCAGGAGTCACCCAGGATTAAAAATGGCCATCTAGCAAAGCCTACTGCCAAAGGGAAAGATCTGGAGATACCATTTGGTAGGAAATGGTTTATTTCCCAGTATTAACTCTTTTCAACAATCATTTTTTTAATGTACTTGGTCTAATAGTTTAAAGAGGCAGTAGTGAAATATTCTTAAAACCTCTGCCTTTAAAAATATGTAGAGACTGGGGTGGCTAGGTGGCACAGTGAATAGAGCACTGGCCCTGGAGTCAAGAGGACCTGAGTTCAAATCCGGCCTCAGATACTTAACAAAAAAACGTAGAGATAGATGGAATCCAATCACATAGCTCTTTGATAATCTCCTTTTTCTATCACATTCATAATATTTGAAATATCGAAATCAGTTTTGGAAAATATAACCAGAACAATAACTAGGAATCCTGGAACCTGGAGAAAATTTTATTGAGAATGTACATGTGTATTACAGTGTAGGTGGGCCCTTGAAGAGACAGTTCAACCATGGCAGTAGTCATGCCAATAGAGGGGTAGCCCATTCCTTTCACCTTTCCCCCTGTCATCTACTTGTCTGCTACCACACCTTATCTAGGGGTTACCTTTCTCCTTTAATCCCTTTAGGGATGTTTTGAGACAGAGAGATGGCAATGACGTCTTCTTCTTCTTGTCCCCATCCCTACCCCCCATCTGGGAAAACTACCAGCTGTTTCCTATGGTTATGGCTTTGATTCTTCTCTTTTTAGATTATTGGGATTTTTCTATATCAATGTACTAAATCAGAAGGTCTTGGAGGTGAAGTACTGAGTCCTTTGCTTCATTTGTATTGGCTCATAGTATATATGCAGTCAATGCCTAATAGTTGCCTATTGAGCGAATGAGTGAGTGAAGTAAGGTGTGAGTTAATGAAGGTGAAGAAATGAGTGGAATGAATTAGTGGATACATGAGTGATGAATGAATTACCAGCTTTTAAAGAGATATAAATAGATAATAAAATGACTGCTAAGAAATTATTGTTACCTGATGATGCTGCTTGGTTGAATTCAAGCTGTAGCAGGTTGCTTTCACACTAGAGACTAAGGGTAAGGACTATGAAAACTTAAGTAGTTTTTAGAATGAAAATTTATCCAATTTTACGGGGTGTTTCATTTCCAGTAAGAGGAAAATCAGTTTTGTGCCTTGGACTTTATTTAAAGTCTAAAATATTTTGGAAAGTGATCTATAAAATTTTTAAAGTATTAATAGCATTAAGAAACCCTACATTTTTTCTTTCTCTCAACTCCGATTAAAATAACTTACAGTTTCAGTAATGCTTTTGATGATATTCCAAATAATTTTGTATCCTTTGTTCAGAATGGTCTAGAATTTGGGAGGGATATCCAATGGAACAATATTCAAACTATAAATTCTTAAATTCTGTTTGACGTTTATAAGGCTAGGAGTCCTAAAGAGAGTGCAGACAGTGACTGGCTCATTCATCCTGAGATGCCCTCTTTTAAAACATCAGCATCAAGCTTCCTTTTTTTGTAATGCATGATGTTAGCATTAAAGATGACATATGTATGTAAAGTTCTAATTCACTAGGAATAAAATGTGGCCATTGATTATGAAATGAGGAGACTTTCAGCATGAAGCATATTGATAGGTGCTACTGGAAGTACTGGAACTTTAAGAGATGATTCTCTTTTTTCTTCCTCTTGTAGATGATGCTCCCGCTCCCCCTGCCCCATTTGGCCACAGGATTGTCACAACCAGACAGATAGCACTCAATAGTCTCTATACTGTGAACAGGAGGGAAATCTTAGGAGGGTAAGCAATACTTGACTACAAGAATTTACTCAACAGAGAAGTGTTGATGAAGAAAAATCTTGTGATCTTCTTAAATGAATGTCAGCCTAGAACTGGTAACCAAATGTGTTATATAATCAAACACTTTAAAATGATTCTTAATCACTCTCAAGCTCAAACAGATGCTGACTGGGTCGATGGGGTGGCAGTGGCTAAACGCGGCATTTATTAGGTTGATTCATCTCTGATGTTGTTATCTCTGAAAGGGATAGAGACCAAACCAATTTCAAGCCTCGTTAGAAAATGTCCCATTTTTTGGCTTACAAACTGAGAAACAATATTTAGAATCAGGGAATTCATTGGGTTACAGACCGTGTCTTATTTTGCAAAGTTAAAGATGAGATCAAAGGGACCTAGTCTTATGTAACTTTGGAAATCTCAATCTTTTGCATTTTAAGTCAAGCCCACATGCAAGAGTGATTATATTAGAACGCAAGCAGAGCTGTCCCTATTAAATCCAGATATGTTCAGTATGATTGGATTTATCTAGAAGATCAAAACTGGATGGAATCTGGTATGGGATATGTACTGTTGGCCTGCCCATATGGCCTCAGAAGTGAAACCATCAGGGTAATAGTGCACTCATTTGATTTGTTCATTAAGAACACATGGAAACATCTAATGGGAAACTATTGCTATATTTCAGATTGACCACTAGCACTTAGACTTGTGTAATAACATTGTTTCTTATGTTCCATTTTTATTTTCTAGGGGACGGTTTGGCCAAGTACACAAATGTGAAGAAAAGGCCACAGGTCTGAAATTAGCAGCCAAAATCATTAAGACCAGAGGGATTAAGGAAAAAGTAGGTTCTGAGTACTGTGGACTTTCCCCCCTCCTCATTCTTGCTACATTTTAAACAGCCATGGTTCTAAGAGCCCTTGCTTGCTTCCTTCCTTCCAGGATGAAGTGATGAATGAAATCAGTGTCATGAACCAGCTGGACCACGTGAATCTCATCCAACTCTATGATGCCTTTGAGTCCAAGAACGACATTGTCCTGGTGATGGAATAGTATGTGTTTTCTTTTCCTTGTTGACTTTCCCTATCTTTCTTCCTTTTCCATTTCCTCTTCAAAGCTTAGATTGCCACAATGATAATATTTTCCATCAGATTTTACCATAATTGCTGTAGTTCAGTAACCCTTTATAGGCTGCAAGATTTGCAGGTTGTTGGTATTGACTTTTAAGAAAATGATTAAGATCTTACAAATAGTTGCTTACTTTTGCAAAGTACTTGGAGGTTTTTTTTTTGTTTGTTTTTTAAGCAATTGGGGTTAAGTAACTTGCTCAAGGTTACACGGCTAGTCATTATTTATGTGTGGGTGCTCATTTTCTGAGGCCGGATTCAATCCCAGGTTATCCCAACTCCGAGGCCAGTGCTCTTATGCACTGTGCCACCCAGCTACCCCTTACTTGGAGGTTTTAAAAATGCTTTCTTCACAGTGGCCTTGTAAAATAGGTAGCATTATCCTGCCCTCCCTCCCCCTCGCCCTTCTTTTTATTGTTGTAAGGAAACGGAGGCTTTCTTTGAAAGGTAAGTGAAGTGATTTCTCCAGGGTCACACAAGGTATTTGAGGTATTTGAATTCATATCCCCCAACTCTCAAGTCAGGTACTCTTTCCACTACTCTGGAGAAATTGTTCATAAATGCTTCCATATATGATAAATGGAACTATGCTTATCACAGTGCCCAATACATAGTATGTTCTTAATGAATGCTTATTAACTGACTGTAATGCTTCAAAGATCTGTGTGCTCTATATTTTGTAGGATACTTATGGGATCTTGTATTTATGGGATCATAGAATCAAGAATTGAAGAGACTTAAGGGTTCCCCTGGCTCCCTTATGTTATAGATGAGTGTGCTGAAGACTAGAGGGTTAAGTGATTTGCCCAAAGATACTGAGGAGGTAGTGCAGATGAACAGTAGTTGAGGTTCCCTAATTCCAAGCTCAGTGCTTTTTCCACCCTGCTCTGACTTCAGCACTTCAAGGTTCTGCATTCATTTGTCTATATAGGCAGTCTACTGATGGAAATCATAGGAAATCATAACCTTTACCTGCCTTGGTAGACCTTATCCTTGAGCTTTGTTGTTTGGTCATTTAAATCATGTTCAACTCTTCATGACCCCATTTGGGGTTTTCTTAACAAAGATACTGGAACAATTTTTGCCATTTCCTTCTCCAGTTCATTTTATAGATGAGGGAATTAAGGCAAACAGGATTAAGTGACTTGCTCAGGGTTACACAGCTGGAGTCTGAGACTGGATTTGAACTCAGGAAGATGAGTCTTCCTGACTTCAGGTCCAGCATTCCATATACTGCACCACCTAGCTGCCCATCCTTGAGTTACTTCGGACAAAAAAGTTTATTACTTTGGGGTGATGAGTCTCTCTGAAATTATCTTGGCTGGTCCTCAGGTAGTTAATACACTATCTTTCATCAGTCATAATCAAAAGTTTTCTGTCTTTATATATCCTGGAAGAGCTTGGGTGTCACTGACATAGCCTTTGAGGACCCAAGGGCACCTTGGCATAGGTCAGGCATATTGTGGTATCTCATGTTCAAGATTGGAATCAGATAAAACACTAGTTCATCTGATAGTTACCAAAAGGAGGCTTACTTAGCTGTAGTAGAGAAAGGATATCTAGCAAGGATACAGAATGGATTCAGCTAAGCCCAACTTCCCTGTCCCTATTTCCCATGCTGGTCTATCAGTCAGAAGCCTTGAAGGTTAGTCATCAGTCAGTGACTAGCATTTGTTAAGCACTTACCACATGCCTTTCTTTATATCCCCAGTGCTAGCACAGGTCCTGGTCTATAGCAAACATTTAGTAAATGCTTGTTAACTGACATCTGAGTAGGACTTTAGTAGATCCACCGCCTTGGATGAAACCACAATATGTATCTCGATCAACATAGCATATTTTTGAGCCAGATAAATTTTTTAACTGTTAATGTGACAATTGATAGCAAACTCATCAAATTTTAAAGCTTAATATTAAAAAACTGAAATTAAAAGGAATTTTTCTATAACAAAAGACTATAATCCAGCATTTATTAAATAAATCAAAATTATTTTTAAAATAGTAACAATCAAGATTAAGCATTATGAGAACAGTCCTAAATAATAACAATTAGCTCTGTGTGAAATATTTGTTCTGGGAGTTTGGAATTGCTGCTTATGAAAATAATTGCATCCTTAGCATTAACTATGATTCGACTCAAAACTATGTGCATGACACTTTTCTAGGTACTGGAGACACAAAAAGGTCAAGCATATCACTGTCCCTACTCTCAAGGAAATTCTAGTCTAATAGGCGGTTTACATTTCAGTAATGCTCAGGAGTATGCTAGTAATAATAGCGAGCATTTACATAGCACTTTAAGATTTGCAGAACATTTTACAAATATCATCTCATTTGATCTTCACAACCCTGGGACGTAGATGCTATTATCACCCCCAATTTACATATGACAAAACTGAGGCACAAAAAGGTTGAGTGACCTCCCCGGGGTGGCACAGTAAATGTCTGAGTTCAAGTTTGAATTCAGAACTTCCCAACTCCAAGGCCATCATTTTTTTTTACCCACTGTACCATTTCATTGCTTTATGATCTTCTGTTAATTTTCGCCTGCTACTTAGTCTTTCCTCAGGCTTTATCCTGGCTGCTGTTCTTGGATTCACTATTAGAGCACAGTAAATTAGGGCTCTAATTAACTTTTGTATTAACTGCACAAAAAGTTTTGCATAACTTAGCATCCATGAAGTTAATGTTATAAATGTGTGAAACCAGGAGTTTCATTTGACCTCCTTTTAAAAGAGGTAAGCTGCTAAAGAAGCAGAGACAGAAATGTATTTATTAAAAAGTGTTACAAGCACCAGCCCTGGGGTCAGGAGGACCTGAGTTCAGATCCAGCCTCAGACACTTACTAGCTATGTGACCTTGGGCAAATCACTTAACCTTAATTACCTCCAAAACAAATAACAGAAAACAGACAAAAAAGTGTTACAAGGGCATTAATAAAATATAGCCAATGACTTTGAGGGGGAAATACTATGTTTTTTTGTTTGTTTTGCTTGGAACTGAGATTTCCTTAGGGAATCCCATTTCCCAGTAAAGATCAGCACTAGTCCTGGTGGGCCTGGGGGCACTGAGAGGTTAGGCCATTGCCTACACTCAGAGCCAGGCAAAGGCCAGACTGGAGCTAGTTCTCTTTCTACCACAACATGCTGCCTCTCCATAGTGATAATTAGGGATAATAGTAATGATTAATTAAATTAATTAATTTATTATTAATTAAATTAAATTAAAAGGGATTATATAAGATGGATTCTAATTGCAACTCAGTGCTCTATGAGGCACTCAATGAGTTCTTAAAATCACCCTAAATTTTTCATACTGCTTCTCTCAATAGTGTGGATGGAGGTGAACTGTTTGATCGAATTATCGATGAAAACTGTAATTTAACCGAGTTGGACACCATTCTGTTCATCAAGCAGATCTGTGAGGGGATAAAATACATGCATCAGATGTACATCCTTCACTTAGACCTGAAGGTAGAGTATGCACTTTGTATCATGTAAAATGTTAACCTTTTGCTGCCTGACCCTGAACATATGTTTGTGCCCTGTGGGAATCATGCCTTGCCCATTTACATCACTTATATCATGGCTAACTTAGTAGATAAGATCCCTCTCTTCGAACTTTTTTCCACCCTTATTTGTTCTGCACTAATCTTTCAGGGCCAATTATTAGGAGTCCCCCATGTCCAGTTCAACAAACAATCCCACAATTGAATTAAGCACCTGCTAAATAACTTGGACTTTGTACTGGGGGCGACCCAGAGCTCAGCTACAACATGGTTTCTGCTTTTATGCAGCTCCCATGGCAGTGTCATGCCTTTGACAGGCCTGGCTGGAATGGTTAGCAGTCTCCGGAATAGCTCTCTTCATTATTTTCAGATGTGTGTGTGGGAGGATTCCAAACAAATCAGTGTTTTCCTAGTTGAAATAGTTGACTCTCCTGAATGTTCAGGAATCTCTAGGAATTTTCCAAACTCCTGATGTCCAGGGATGATAGAGAATTGAGTAGTATGCTGGGCAGATAGGGGGGTAGGCAGCTAGACATGTTAGAGAAAAACCAGCCAGCAGAACAGAAGTGGGCAGAGGAAGGATTGGCATCAAGCTGCCAGGGAGAGCAGGGAGGGCATTTTAGAGGTGAGTGAAGCAGGCCTTCCTTCCCCTTCACTTACACCTCTACTTTGCCTGTCTTTCCTCTCACTTTCAGTCTCAGACTTGGACTTAAAATCAGTAAACAGCTACTTACAATCAGTAAACAATGACAAAACCCATTCCCCCCACTCTGGTGAATTAACCTGATGGAACACAACACCATAAATGTTATCTTCTCCCCATTTACAAAATTAGGGGATTGGAGTTGATCACCTTTCAGATTTCTTCCAGTTCAAAAGCCCATGAGCTCTAAGTGTCAATGGATCAGACATTTTCAGAGCTCTGGGTCTACACCAGCCTGATAACAGTGAACCAGGAAGAATATAATAACAATTAATAACAACAATAATAATAAATGACTAGCATTTATATAGCACTTATTTGTAAAGTGGTTTATGGATATAATTTCATTTGACCTTCACAACAACTCTGTGAGGTGGGTGCTATTATCTCCATTTTACAGATGAGGAAACTGAGGCTGAGAGAGGTTAACACAAGATAGTAAGTATCTGAGGATGGATTTGAACTTAGTTTTTCCTGACTCCAAGTCTAATCCTGTCCACCTTCACTCAACTCTCACCTGTGGCTCCAAGAAGCTATAGCATGAGCAGTGTCTACACCTCAGTAAACTATCTTAGCAGACAGGCTAAACTAGGTTAAAGGTCTCAAACCTGTCAGTGAGTTAGGGGGGTGTCTGCCTAAAGCATGTGAAGACTTCCCCCAGTATAATGGGCAGATGAGAACCTTTGTTCTAATGTTCTGGAAGGCCGCTGGAGTGGGTGCTGTGGAATGCTTAGAGCTTGGTCAGATATTGAAGACGCCAAGGTCGTCCACTGCATCCTGAGCCATATCCCATTTTTTTGACTTTTGTCCTGCCACTGGACTTTAGTGACTAAGGAAGAAAGAGTGAGACTGAAGATTCTGTGCAGTACTACCTCATTTAAATCCAATTCATAAAAATCTGATTTACAAAATCAGAACATCACCTGTGACGTCACTGGTCCTCTTTAAAAACGAAGGACGGACAGCAACTCTCCACTATGCCACTTAGTCCCCATACCTACACATGTGGGTTCATATACATATCAAACACGTCCATGCCGGTTTCATGGCTACTAAAACAAATGAATATATATGCATGTTCCATGAAGGCAGGGACCAGTTATGTCTCTGTATCCTCCAGCACAGTGCTATGTACATAAAAGGTACTTAATAAGATTAGAAGATAAGGAAAAGAAGGAAGGAGGGAGGGAAGAAAGAAAGGAAAAAAAGTAAATGCATATTTTTGCAGAACTGAATGAATCTATGCCATTTAAATAGGTTCCTTCACATTCATCTTTCTTGCTCTAATTTGATTCTGAACTCCCCCCTGTATACATATGTTGTCCATCCCTATTCCTAGTTCATTTTTGGGGGGTAAGGGTATATAGAGATTTTTACAAGTACTTCAGAGCATTTGGTTAGGAACTGAGCATAATTCTCTGAATTTTGGCCAAGTATTCTTAATTCAATGTGAATATTTCACAGAAATTCCTAAAGGATCCTGATCTATCTGGAAATATACTGAAGAATTCTAGATCTGATGGCTCCTAATAGAAGTTTTAACATATTAACTATTGAGGACCTGCTATGGGCTATGCAGTCAAGCAACATTTAGTCAAGGCCTTTTGGGCCTAAATGACAAGGGGAAAACCTACATAGGTCATAAAAGACATTTGAAAAAGTGCCCCAGATGACTCAGTTCCCCAAAATCTTTTAAAAATAAGGTTATTCTGCAAAAGTATTCCTTAATAATTTCAAAAAACTTCCAATATTATAGAGCATAGGAGTTTAGATTGAGAGCTGGAAAAAATCTTATCAGTCATATCCAACCCCTTAATTTTTCAGATGTAGAAACTGAGGCACAGAATGATTAGGTGACTTGTCAAGGGTCACACAGCTAATGAATATCTGAAGCAAGATTTGAACCCAGGTCTTCTCCAGTGGATAGAGACCCACTGTTCCATGCTGTCCTTCATTCATTGGAGTATGAAGTTGTAGCTTGTAGAGATAATTAATGTCTCAATGTCTACACACAATGTGATTTGAACTTATTCTAATAAAAGCCTTCAAAACTCAGGGAACCCAACTTCAATTCGAAGGACAGAAATTCTTGAGTATTGAAAAGGAAACATTGCATAGACCAATTAACAATAATATATTGCAGTGGAAAGGGCTTTTCACTTTTCAAACTAATTTTATATCTATTATCCTCTCATTCAATTTTCACCACAACTCTGTGAGTAAAGATAGGGTCAGCCTCATTCTAGTCATTTGACAAATGATAAAAGTGAGGGACAAGGATGTACATCAGTTTCACACAGTTTAGTTCATAGCAGAAGAATCTTGGTCTACTTGACATCATGCTTCCACTGGAATCCTGAAGTGCTCTCCACTGGAATGCCAAGTTAAGTTTAGAGTTCCATTTTGTTTCGTGAAAAAACATTAGGGAAATCCTTTCTTGGCTATATGACTGAGTTCCCTTAACCTAAGAGGATCATTATAATGAACAAATTGTGTTATGCTGAAATGCAAGATGGTCTACAAAGGCAAATGCTTTTACTTCTAACATTTCTTTATTGTTGCTTCACTGAGGAAACTCCAGATATCCAGAGTTAGTACCACATTTCAAGGGAAAGACTTGTACTTAGGATGTGAACATTAGGACCATAGCTGTAAAAA
Source organism: Gymnobelideus leadbeateri (assembly GCA_011680675.1). Lineage (NCBI taxonomy): Eukaryota > Metazoa > Chordata > Mammalia > Diprotodontia > Petauridae > Gymnobelideus > Gymnobelideus leadbeateri. Next base: position 969,645 of record WOXC01009160.1, on the reverse strand, counting down.
TGTGAAAGGGATAGAAATTAATATAAACATCATTTTTTTGGCTTCAGAGGCAAATCTGTAATGTCACAAGAATATAAAAATTTTCTTTCATTTTCAGTGTAGCTAATAAGGAAATCCAGCTGTCTGTTAGAACTAGGTTGAAAACATATGTCTGTAGAATGAGAATTCTCCCCCAACTAGAGTAGAAATCATACTTAATAATTTTGGAAGTTAAATGTCAAATCTGAGAAAACATCTTAGTAATATTCCCCTTCTCTTGCTTCCCTGGAGAAGGCCTATGTCTGAACTTATGTGTTACGTTAGATGGCAAAACCATGAAGAGGAGAAGGCGGTCTTGGCAGACTACCTAGAACCTCAACTGCCACGTAATTAAAGAAGAAAATACCCACAAAAACAAATGTGTGCCAGACCAAAAGCCCTGATAGGCTTATCCTGTGCACTGTCCTGTATTTAGTCATGGTTCAAGTACAATTCAGTAGAATGATAACTGCTATCCTTTCTAATGTCTTTCTCCTGGCAGCCTGAGAACATCCTGTGTGTGAATCGAGACACCAAACAAATAAAAATTATTGATTTTGGTTTAGCAAGAAGGTACGTCTATGTGTGCTTAGCTGTTATATTATAGGAGTAGCTTAAGTGCTTTACTCAGATTTGGAATGTCTTTTTTTTTTTTGTACATCCATTTAGAACACACTTAAATCATTCTCAGTCCTGTACTTCTCTGAATGTGTAAAAAATCACTCCATCTGAAAATGTTTTCAAATGTGAACACAAAGCACTTTGTGATAATGAATCTGTATTATTTCAGGCTCCATTTGATAATTTGTCTTGGGTATAAAATTCACGTTTATTCTTTCTGAAGAGAGAGTTTACTGAAGCCAACAAATAGCACAAATGAGATTTCAAGGGAGTGTGAAATGTACTTAAGGACACAAGAAGTTTTATGGATTTTAGCACATTAATTATTTATTTGAAATTGGATGTTGCTAATGACCACCACCCTTATCATTAAATTAAAGCAGGCTTAGTGAGGTCTTACTTGGTAATCTTTTATTAGTACTTCCAGAGAAGTCAGTGTGGTGCAGTGGATGGAAAACCAGTTTTAGAACCAAACTGGGGCCCTGGATGCATCATTTAACTCCTTGTGCACTAATCAAGTCTCTATGGCTATCAGTTATGAAGAAGGTGTTGACCTGTATTTATAGAGGGAATTCTTTTACCAGGGAGTTCCTTATACTTAAATCACAAGCCTAGTCCCTATCATCATATGGTATAAAAAAGAAACACTTAAAACTCCCACAGTTTCTGTGGAAACCCTCAAAAGAGTTTTTGGTCAAAGGTATCTTGCCCAGATGTCCAGTTTCAGTCACAGCAATAGAATGAATATTTTTTCAAGCTTTTGACAATTTCTGCTATTGTTGCTCTCTTCTTCTCAATTGCAGATACAAACCCAGAGAAAAGTTGAGAGTGAACTTTGGGACGCCTGAATTTCTTGCTCCTGAAGTTGTGAACTATGATTTCGTTTCTTTCCCTACTGATATGTGGAGTGTTGGTGTGATGGCCTACATGCTGTAAGTAGGCCTAGAATCAGAATCTACAAAACTGTTTTCATCCCTATCCTATGCAGTAGACTTTGCTGTCTTAGAAAAAAAGCAGTAGTGGAGAGCATCATAATAGTTAGAGCTGAAAGGGGATTTGGAAAAAAAAATCCTCTTTGAGCCCTATTATTTTATAAAGGAGGAACTGAGGTACAAAATCACATAGGTTAATTTCTTTTTTTTTTCTTATAAGCAACTGGGGTTAAGTAACTTGCTCAAGGTTACATGGCCAGTCATGATTTATGTGTGGGTGCTCATTTTCTGAGGCCGGGACTGATCCCGGGTCATCCCAACTCCAGGGGCCAGCACTTTTACTCACTGCACCACCTAGCTACCCCTTATGTTAATTTCTTTTACAAAATAAATGAATAAAAACTCCTACAGAGAACCATCAACAAACATTTTATTAAATGCATACCTTGTGTAAGATACTATGCTAAGAGCATTAGGGATACAAAGAAAAAGCTAGACAGTCCCTGCCCTCAAGAAGCTTATAGTCTAACGTGTGTGTGTTGGAGTAGTGAATATAACAAGATAAGTTCACCTTACCCCCAGGGTTCTCCAGTACTCTTAAAGAGATTAGGGGTGTCTAGGCCTCTGACTATGGTTCTGGCCCCCCCAGTGGTGTTTCCTCCAAGTGGAAGGGGTGGTTCCCTATGTGCCAGTTCCATTAGCATCAATCAGATTAACTTTTACACAGAAATATTTACTTCAAAATATCATAAATATGCAAACTTGCTCCCCCAATATGTAGAAGATATAATCCCCCCTCTCCCTTGTACCACCTCAGTCTCTGAGGAGGGGGAAGGGATTAGATTCATAGTTTAGCTTTGTTCTGATAGGGCCCTGTCCCAGTTCTAAGTCCAAACTCTGTCCCTGCCCTCCTCAGGTCCTAGGCACCCTGGCTTCTCAGGGTTTCCGTGCTGGGGTGACTGGCTGTACCATCTTGCCTTTATCCTGGCTCCAAGGTCATCATGGCTTGAACTTCTAGGTCCAGTGAATTTTGCCATTGGCACTTAAAATCAAGGATAGATGAAATGGAACAGAACCATCTCCAGGCCCTTCTCTTGGAATTGGTGAGAGAGAGAGAGAGAGAGAGAGAGAGAGAGAGAGAGAGAGAGAGAGCACGCGTGAGCGCAGAGGAAAGATCTTCCAATCTTTCTAGTTCAGTTTATGGTACTTGTGCTATGGGTTAACTGGGATCTTCACATTGCAGATGAAACTAGAAGGAACAGCAGAAAAAGAGAGGCTGAAAAATGAAACTGTTTCAGTTTCTCCACTTTTAAAGGTACAGACAGTCAATCAAAAGAGATTACACCCATCCAGGTGGTAGAGGAAGCAGAAACCTCCATGTTAGGCAATCTGGGCTTGCTCCAATGGCCCCCGGGGGTACTTCCATGTTAGGAGAACTAAACATGGACAGATAAGCCCTTGTTACATATATATAATGAAGTCAGTGAGAAATAGGGTCCAGGGAACTGTCCTTAGAGTCACAAAGACCCCAGTTCAAGAGCTACCTCTGCCCTATACTGGCTGTATGACAAGGTAACTTCTCAGCTGGCTCAGTGCCATGGGTAACTCTCCTAGACATGTGAAGGTGGCAATCTGCATTATTGTAGCAGCAAGCACCCCAACATCCCCAGGGTGGCTGACAACACAGGTTCTTAGATCTGCTTTTGTAAAGGAAAGCAACTCAAAATCAGTTAACAAGCTCACTTTAATCAATCAAACACATATTACCTAGTTCAGGGGGAAAAGGTCAGTACCCCGAACTTCAGAGTATACAGACAGATCAAACAGACAGGCTTCTAAACTGTCCAACCATTTTCAATACCAAAATCACAGTTACCAAAGAGGGAAGCATCAACATCTGGGTTTTCAAAGCTGGGGGGCTCTCAACAGCTGCCCAGAGTCTCATGTGGTCAAATCACACAACACTTCTCAAAGTGAGCCCCAAAGCAAAGCCTCCCATCAGGGTTTATATAGCCTTCTCCTGGCTCAGAGAATGTAACAACCTTCTGGACCCACTGCCCAGTCACAAAACATCAAGGTGTGGGCTTTCCGGAAAAACAAGCCTCCCACTATAGGCTCCAGGTGCACTTAACTTAGGGGCAGGGAAGATCTTTAAATTTGCAATTCCATTACAATCATGGAGGGAGTTTTCTTGTCTAGGAATTCCTTATATGAATGAGATCACACTTTTGGTTTCTAACCTTCAATACAAAGTAATTTTGAGGTGTATGAGAACAAACACTACTTTCTAGGAACTAAAATACAGATGTAACGAATTCATTCTTTCTGAGCTAACTTACTGGAAAAGGTTAGCTCCTTTTGTCCTCCTATTCCCAAGCAGGCAATTAATTCATTAGAAAGAGATAATTTACTAAATAGTCTCCTGATGTCACAGATAAATAAGTATTACTGACCTTAATGTTCAGAGATGACAACTGGTGAGTGATCACTATGGGTGTGTGGGTGTGTCTGGAAAGTACTTTCCACACATAGAACATGTGAGGGCTATTCTTTGATTTGTGGCTTCAGTCAAGGTTGACCAAGCCCTTGTGCTGTTTTCTATGTGACCTTCAGCTGGTGGCTGGTCTGGTGTTTCTCTCTGCTGCTGTCTGGGCTGCTGATTGCCTACATTTGATCCATATTGTTTGAGGCTTTGCCTCAGGATGACCTTAAAGCAAGTCTTCTGACCCAACTGTAGTTTTCTGACATTAACTGATTTGAGAAAAGTTTATCCCAGTACTATTTGGCTGGCCTAGATGAGATAATGGGGCTCCTGGGAAAGTCTTTTTGTGCATTGTTTATTTTGATCAGATTCTTATCTTTCTTTAGGTAGCTTTAGGTAGTAATATATGACACTATAACCAAGGTGTTTGCCTTTACCAAAGTGACAAGGTAACTGCCTGTAGGTACCATATGATGGAAGTTACAGTTTCACTCCCCAGTCCAAGCCCTCCTTCCATTTCACCGTCACCATCAAAGCCTCCCCAAAATAAACTGTAAAACAGTTTAGGTAACTGGTATTTCAACATTCCTATCCTGGAGATATGGGTGGATTTGTGACCAAATTAAAATGTGCTGACGCATCCTCTCCTGCTAGTGGTACAGGAGATAAAGTGCTGGACCTGGAGTCAAGAAGACCTGAGTTCAAATCCAGCCTCATACACTTACTAGCTGTGTGACCCTGGGTCACTTTATCTCTATTTCAGTTTCCTCAACTGTAAAATGGGTATAATAATAGCACCTACCTTCCAGGGTTATAAGAATAAAATGAAATAATTTTTTTAAGTGCTTGGCATAGTGCTGGGCACACGGAAGATGCTGCATAAATGCTTATTTCTTTCCTTATGATGTTCTTTCTTTGTCATTATAAGTAGTAGTCATCAGGGTTTCCTTGGCATTCCTCTGTCTCAGATGCCCTGTATTTAGTTCAATAATTCAGGTAGCTAAGAATATGCTAGTGTATCTCATTCCTTGGTGATAGCTGAGGGAGGGTTGACTCAGAAGTCAAAGCGTTTTAATGAGAATATCAGTGATAAGAAAAACCACAGCAACATTTTTTGAACACCTTCTGCATGCTTGGCACTCTTCTCAGAGCGAAGGCAAAGAGGATCTGGGTGAATAAGAGAAGTAGTTATTTTCCTCTTATACACTTCCCACACATATTTTGATACATCTCTTTTCCTGCAATCTCTCTCTCCTGAACTGCAGACTCTATTCAGTTCAATTGAAAAACATAATAATGTGAGAGGCAGCATGTGGCATAGGCAGTGAAAAAGCCAGCCTCAGATTCAAGAAGACCTGGATATAAACCCTGCCTCTACCACAAATGGCTATGTGACCCTGGACAAGTTATTTAAGTTTTCATAGCCATAGGCAACCGAGATGCTGATCTCCACTGCTAGAGGAAGTCCCTCACCAGGAGCTCCCTTTAGTGATGACATCCCAGATCCAGCCCAGAAATATACAAGGCACCATATTGGTAGAGGGAAAAATAGTACCTGCTCTCAAGGTGCTTATATTCTTCTTGGGCAGGGGGAGAGAGTGGGGGCAGGGAGGAGGGGAATGAGTGTGGAGACTGGGTAAAACCACTCTACAGATAAATAAAAATGCCAAGTAATTTGAGGAGAAAGTGAACATGCCTCTCTGTCCCTCTTATGTCAGCAACACTGGTATTAAGGGTTATATGTTATCAGGACAATTTATACATCCTCATTCTTATACCTGGGACATTCTCTGTTCTCATCTCTGCCTCCCTGCTTCCCTGGTTTCCTTAGAGTCTCAGTGAAAGTGTTGTCTTGTGCAGGAAACCTTCCGAAGTCCTCCTTAATTTTACTTTGAGATTGCCCCCAGTTTGTCCTGTTTGTACATAATTGTTAGCATGATGTCTCCTTTGTTAAACTGGGAGCTCCTTGAAGGCAAGGCCTGAATTTTTGCCTTAGCTTAGCACAGTGCCTGGTACATAGTTGATATTTAATAAATACTAGTTGACTGACTATTCAAAGTAATTTCCCCCAGGGAAACATGAACAAAGTGAGTTTTACCACTACTGACTGAAGCTTTCTACTGCATACCTGCTCTGAACTTAGCTTTCAAGATCTGAACATTTATTGGTTCTCTTGACACCTTTCTGGCCACTCTTTTAATGAAATCCCTCATTTAGTTTTCTGTCATTGTTATTTCATACCAAAGTTTGTATTTTGGTCAAAGAATTTTGTAAGCCAAGTTTACATAAGGGCATGATAAGAAAACTCCAGTCAGGAGTCGTGACCTACAATCTACCAGTTACTCCTTGCTGATTGGCTACTTTCTTTGTTTGTTTTTAATAGTCATTTCCTATTTATTCTTTGTAACTTTTTTTTGGTCTTTTCTTATCATTCTAAGATATATGGTCATACGGCTCTAGAAAGCATTGGCAGATTCAAATGTTACCTAATCCCCTATCTGTGACTGCCTGGTGGGCACTCAAAAAAAAATTAAAAGCAGTAAGTTTCATTTGTAAGGGAAGGTCTTCTGGAGCAAAGGAAAAACGGAAATAGAGATGACTTTAACAACAGGATGTTGAAAAGTGCATATGACAGGCAGGAACCCCATTGATGAGCACTGGGATATGCCCCAAAGTCTCATTTGCAAAACAAGTTAGTGAATCGTTGTCTGAGTTTGTGTTCCAGTCACAAGGTTAGATGTTTCAGGGGAACTGAAAATTCTGAAGTCACCAAAGGGTGTTTTCATGGGAGGATTTTCCCCTCACTTTGTGCCACAGCAATCACCAGCTATTTTCTATTTAGGATTTACATCTGAGGTAATAGAAACTGTTATTTTTAAAAGGCTATGGTCAGTTGACATTATCACTTTAAGGTTTATGAAGCCTTTTCCTCCTACAATTTCTCTGAAGTCAGGAGTGTAAGCATGATTATTCCCATTTTAAAATATGAGAATGCTTAGACTCAGAGTTGATTGACTTGTTCAGGGTCACACCAATCCAAATTCATCAATCAACAATAAACAAGCACTTATTATGTACTAGGCCCTGTGCATGGTGCTGGGAATAAAAAAAAAATTAAAAGTAAAAATTTCTGCCCTCAAGGAGCTTACATTCTAATATGCGATTATAATATGAGTCAGAAATAGGACATAAAACCAGGTACCTACTCCAAATCTAGTGTTCAATTCAGTTAAAAAATATTTATTAAATGTTTGCTTTTAAAAGACACTATGCTGGGTATTGGTATTAAAGAGAAAAACACAATAGTCTCTTGTGCAGTAGAATATACACACAGATAAGATTAATTACATTGAAGAGACAAAAGAAACAAAGGAAATAACAGAAAAAATGCTCTCCAAAGCACTTCATGACCCAGCTGCCCCCCATTCTTCCAGTTTTCTTATAACATGTACCCCTCAGTCCAGTGACACTGGCATCCTAGTTGCTCCACAAACAAAACACTCCACCTCTAGGTTCTGGGCATTTTCTCTGCCTGTCACTCATGCCTGGAATGATCTCCCTCCTCATTTCCACCTCCTGACTTTGAGTCCTAGCTAAAATTCCACCTTCTATGGGAAGTCTTTCCCAGTTCCTCTTAATTTTGTTGATTATTTCTTGTTTATCTTGTATATAGCTTGTTTGTACATAGTTGTTTGCAAGTTGTCTCTCTCAGACAATGAGCTCCCTTCTGAGGGCGGGGACTATCTTTTGCTTTTCTTTTTATCCCCAGCATTTGGCATAGTGCCTGGAACATAGTAGTTACTCATCGGACAGTTGCTCGTATCAATGAAATAACAGGTTCAGTCCCAGCCTCTGTTTCCCTTTTCTATCTTCCTTAATGCTAGCTCTAATCATATTACTGTCCTTTAAAAATCTTCAGGGTCTCCCTGTTACCTCTAAGATACAAATAACATACAAACATATACCTACACATTATATAACATATCCTCTAACGTACAAAATCCTCAGCTGGCATTTATTACACTCTGCAATATGACTCCCATTTTCCTTCACAATCTGATTTCTCATTAGGCCACTTTAGATACATCTAAACTGGCCAATTATCTGGTTTACAAGTTCACCTTCCATCTCCGTGCCTTTGCTCATGTGATTTGTGTCTACAATATATGGTCCAGGAACCATCTCCTACATTATCCTTCCAGTATCACTTTGTACCTGTTTTTCTGTGTACAAGTTGAGTCTCCCTAGTAGAGTGTAAGCTCTTTAAGGGTAGAAGGAAGGAAAGAAATAAGTACCTACTATGTGCCATGTACTGTTTACAAATATCTCATTTGAACCTCACTACAAGCCTGGAAAGTAAATGCTGTTATTATCTTCATTTTATGGCTCGGGATACTGAGGCAGAATGAGGTAAGGTGACTTGTTCAGAGTTCCACAGTTAGCAAGTGTCTAAGATTATATCTGAACTAAGGTCTTCCTGATTCCAGACCCAAGATTCTTTCTACTGCCCTACCTATCATGGTGGAATGGTTTTATTTTTATCTCTTCCCCTAGGACTTGAAACAGATATTTAATGAACGTTGAATTGAATTGAATTCATAGGACCTCGATTTAGGGACCTTATTTTACAGATTGAGGAACTGAGGCCCAGAGAGATAAGTGACTTGTCCAACATCAAGTATCTAATGTATCTGGGGCAGAATTTGAACAAAGATCAACCTGACTTGAAGTCCAGGGTACTATCCATCCACTATACCTTGATTGTCAAGGGGAAAAAGGGGAAAAAAACTTATCTCTAGGCATTCTAAAATTTCTGTTTTTGTCTTTCAGGCTCAGTGGATTATCCCCTTTCCTGGGTGATAATGATGCTGAGACACTAAACAACATCTTGGCTTGTAGTTGGGACTTAGAAGAAGAAGAATTCCAAGATGTTTCTGAAGAGGGCAAGGAATTCATCTCTAAACTTCTGATTAAGGAGAAGAGGTAATCCCAACTAATTCCAAAATTTTAAAGTGCATTGGTGGCTAACACACCACAAAATATTCTTAGGAACTCTCAGCCTAATAATCACCAAATGATTTTAGCACTATTTTCAATTTTGGTAATAGATAGAATATTATTGGCAGCATTTGCTCCAGTCCTGTTTGCCAAGAAATAATTTAGCCAAGTACTTAAGTGATAAGCTTTCTATTTGTTATTATATCCATCATTAGTTCATACTTCAGGGGGACAGAAAAGAGTGAAGATGGATTATGAGTTGGATTTTAGAGACACAGAGGTACTAGGGAACTTGATTTCCCCTGGATTAGCATTGGAATAAAAGGAAGCAAATGAAACAGCCTCTGCTCTCAAAGAGCCTATATTCTAATGGGGGGAGGGAAGCAAAGTGAATATTTGGCATACATACAGATGAGAAAATAAAAAGAAAATCGGGGATCTCTACATTTAATCTATTCAAGGTAGATAATTTTTATTCCATCCTAAAAAGATATCCAGAAATGGAGATTCTTTGCTCCATGTTTTGCTTCAGGATTTCTTTATCCCGTCAGTGATTAGGTCAACATTGAGCAGCACTGACATTGCCTATGATTGTCTATTTTTCAGGAAAAGGGTGAATATAAAAATCCTGTCAGTAGGAGGAATCAGTTGCTGTCATAGGGGTTAGACAGACAGTTTAAATCCATGATTTTTCTGTTATTTGTTACTATTTTCCAGGGAGTGCTCAGATGGAGAATGTCTTCCCTCCTTCAGGAATCAGAATTCCAAGGCTGACATGCCTCACTTACTTAACCAAACTCTTATTTTCCCCTTTAGCTGGAGAATAAGTGCAAGTGAAGCCTTGAAGCATCCATGGTTGTCAGACCACAGTCTTCATCGCAGACTCAGTTCACAGGTTGCCAACTTTTATATTTCTTGCAGCTTTAAAAACCTTCCTCTTTACTGTGCTGACCAGATGTGAGAGTCACACGAATCTCCTTTGAAGTTTTTTCCATTGCTTTGTGTCATATTAGCTTGTTTTTTTGTTAAACCCAGAGTTCTCGAGCAGATGATAATTTCAGATTTTTGGAACTTTAGGGCTAGACTGAACCTTAGACTTCATCTGGTTATCTCCATAATTTTATACAGGGGGAAACTGAGATCCAGTGATGCAATGTGAATTATCCAAGTCATCCAGCTAGGAAATGGTGGACCCAAGACTAGAACGAGGGTTTTTCTACTTTTTACAGTAAACATTTTTAAAGCCCAACTCTGCCTAGGAAATCATGCTAAGTATTCGAAACTAACACACAAAAATGAAATAAAACTTCATTCTTGCCCTCAAGTCACTTATACTGATTAGTGAGCACAGTTTACAGAGGGAAAGAACCATAATGATTGGGAGCATCAGTGAAGGCTTTTCGTAAGAGATATTGCTGGAGAACTTGATGGAGGGGAACCTTTAATCAGCCAGTCAGTAAATAAGGATTTTTAAAAATACCAATAATGTGCAAGGAACTGTGCTTAGTTCTGAGGACACCAAGAAAGGCAAAAGAGTCTCAACCCTTATAGATCATACATTCTAACGAGAAAACAATATTTAAATAGCTATGTACATAAAAGATATGTGTGGAGTATATGGAAGGCAATCCGAGTGGGGAAGGCAGTAGCAGCTGAGGAGAAGAGGATCTGGGAAAGGTTTCTTTTCCCCAGAAAGGGGGAGAGTTCTAAAGTGAGGAAGCAAGGAGAGAGCATATTGAAGGCCTGGGGGGGAAGCCTGAACAAATGGCCACTCAAGTTTGGAGATCAGCAGGGAGACTAGTTTAGATGGATAATAGTGGAACCCCCACATTTGGCATCAACTATTTCAGCTGATTCATTCTGCTATGTCAGGAAGTAGACAAGGCACTTACAAAGTTAGGAAGACTAGATGACCAAATATGTATAAAATTTTGTCCTGAAGGTGGCATAATTTTAAAGCCACTGAATGATTGTTTTTTTATTACAGTATTTTATTTTTTTCTCCACCTACATGTGAGTTATTGGTTTTTAAGATATCTGAAAGAGGGAGATTAAGAGCTGGAGGAAGCATTAGAAGTCAAATATCAAAAAGATGGAAATGATCACACATGGCATTATTACCAAAAAACTATATCTCTAGAAAATCTTTGATAATGATTTCTGCATATATTTAGGTTATTTGTGATAAAGATGAAAAGGGAGAAGGTAAACTTTTACAGATAATTTTTTATAATATACTACAGCTTCATAGTCACACAATTAACTGAAAAGTTTAGAGTATACAAGGTCACCCTATGTTTATAGGTTTAAGAAAATTTCAGTATAACGTTTGATTTGGTCAGAAGAAGGGAAATAAGCATTTATTCAGAACCTACTGTGCATCAGACACTGTGCTTAGTGCTCCATAAATATTATCTCATTTAATCTTCACAGAAACACTGAGAGGTAGGTGCTATTATATCCCCATTTTACAGTTGGGGAAACTAAGGCAGACAGAGGTTAAGTTACTTGCCCAAGGTCACATAGCTAGTAAATGTCAGAGGCCAGATTTGAACTCAGGTCTTCTTTCTTTTAGGCCCACATCTCTGGGGTGCTACCTAGCTAGTAGAATGCTTCTGTCCAGTACAGTGAAATGAAATCTTAAAGAGTTTCTTAAAAAAAAAGTCTTCTATGGATATGTTCAAATCTTACAAGGTTCTTTGATAGATACAACATTGGTATAATTTTTTTTAGCAATCCCCTGAGTATAAAAAATCAGCAATAATAATAATAGCAAGCATTTATATAATCCTTTGAGGTTTACAAAGTGCTTTACAACTATTGTGATTCCCATTTTATAGATGAGGAAACTGAAATAGGTAGAGATAAAGTGATTTGTCCAGAGTCTCACAGCTGGTGAGTGTCTAAGGTTGGATTTAAACTCAGTTACCTCTCTAATGTGCAAAAACAGAGGGACATATGCTTGCCAAAGGCATTTGTACTAGTCCAAGTAGATGAGGAATTACTTCTAGATGGTTTCTGGGTGGCATTGTACTGATTGCTTTTGGGTCCCAGAACACAATGGGTTAGTTCAATTAAGATCCTCAATTATTCAGAAAAGACTGGTTTAGCAATCTACAGAGTGAAAAACCAAGTGAATGAAGAATGAACAACTCAAGTAAAATATTAGTGACACTCTAGTATCCTAAGCAACACATTAGTATCTGATATAATAGTAGCCCAAGTGACACTTTGGTATCTGCAAAATACAGTGTGTCCCAAAAGTCTTAATGAAGTTTTAAGCTTAAAAAGCATTAATATCTTAAAACTCTACTGAGATTTTTGGGACACTCTGTAATTAAAAAACAAAAAGCAAAAGCAGCTCTTTTAACACATTTATGGAGCATATGGATCACATATTGAAAGTGATAGACCAGCATTGCTTAGGATAAAATGACATGGAAGCGTAATCTGCTCTGGAGAAAAAGTATTAATAGAATAAATTTATACTATTTACTATCATGATAATTTAATAATTTATAGTGATAATATTAATTATAACAAGTAATAAATAATATTTAATAATTTACTATTACTATAAATGCTATTTATAGTATAGTATTTATAAAGTAGTTCTAAAAGGGTATTTTTATCACTTATTGGGTCACAGATCTATCAGAGTATCAAATTAAGTAGTTTTTTTCCTTCTTATTGGTACTCTTCAGAATCTGAATGTCTCTGTACTTAATGGCATAAAATACAGAAACCACAGGAGGTGGTAACTGGAGCTATAATGCGGGGGGGGGAGATGCAATATTAAAAAAAAAATCACATGAGCAGACTGCTATTTTGGATGTTTTGTCCAGTTACTAGCAACAGAATGGAATGAATAATCTAAATAGAGTAAAATCCTCTTTTATAAAATGAATGTACATAAAGAAAAAGAATTGAATTATGGGATTTGCCCTGCACAAATGTTTTTTGTTAATTGTTTAGTGACTTTTGTCATTTACATTAATTTCTAAGAGAAATGAAGTATTGGACTGTGTGTTTTTTCAAAATCTCTAACCAAATATTCAAATGAAATGGAATATTGTTTTTCAAAAAAATTCTTATTTTCCAATTTACTTTCATCTTCCCCACCCCAAAGATTCATTCTTGAAATGACATTGGTCACTAATTTATTCTGTAAAACAAGATTTCAGTTTACATCAAAAAAGCAAGAATTATAGCTGGCAACCTTGGCTCAATTTCTTCCTCTATGGAGTTGAACTAGATTTTCCTTAAGGTCACTTCCAAATCTAAAATCTTAATGTTAAATGCTTTTAGTTTTACTCAGATCAATTCACCCTATAGGACCAAATGAGTGTAAAGCTTTAGATATACTATGCTCTCAACAAATGCAATCCAACAAACATTTAATAAATGCCTACATTGTATGAGGCACCTGCTAGGTTCTCCTTAACACTTATGTTTAAAATCCTGAATGTATAAACTATTGCTAAATTCAGAAGGAGTTATCCTTGGAAACTAGTTTCTTTAAAATTCTTTACCTCTTGTATGTTTAATACTACATGCTGTATTTTGATCTAATTAAGAGTTAGCCCTAACTTACCATTTACCAAATCAGCCAGTCAATCATACCTCCTAAGTACTTACTATGTGTCTAATATTGTGCTAGGTCCAGTGGAATCCCATAAAATGATTCTACAGCATGCACACTCCTCTTGTTTCCAGTCTAGTTTGGTAAATAAAACTAACATACATTCAACAACTAGAAAACAATCGTGTTTGTGTGGTACTAACTACAAACACAGTGGTAGCAGGTCCAATAAACATTGAACATCTACTGTGCACAGAGCACTGTGCTAGGTAATGTGGGGAAAACATGGTTCATAAACTCATATGGGGCTTTCTATTCTAGTAAGAAGATATGACATGGGCAATATAATACTATATGATAAGCTCGTTAGAGAATTGTGGAAAAAATGCTATGTGCTAAAATACAATGTCATTTTTGATTGAGGAAATCCGGGAAGGCTTTATGGAGGAGATGACATAAAGCCCTTTGGGTTGCAAGAAGGGAGAGATGCCCCACCCTCAACCCATAGCAAATGACTTGAAAATGTGCTCATATCACAACTGAGAACTTAAGCAAGAACTCTAATCTCTTCCAAAATATCTTGTGACTTTCCTAGAAGAAGAAGAAGAACCAAGGCTCTAAAGCTCAGTAACTGGTGGCCAAGGACCCTGCTGAAGAGTATTCCAACTTGGAAGGTTTGTCTGGACTACTCTAGTTTTCTTCTTTCATGTAAAAAGGCATAATATCAGGGAAAGATATTATAAATTCTCAATGGTGATGAAATGGACAGTAACACATGTCATTTGCCTGCCTGCCTCCCTGCCTATACCACATAGAGTAGCATCTTTGTACCAACAGACCCAGCTCTAGGCCTTGCTTTTATTCTGTGGCCCTAAAGTGACAACTTCCCTGTATTCACCAAAAAATATCCTAGAACTCAGATTGAATTGAACCAATCCAGTCACCAAGCATTTATTTGGCTCTTGCTCCATGCAAGGTACTGTATTCAGTACTGAGAATGCAAAGAGAAAATCAAGATATTTTTGATATTTGGAAAATGAAAATAGAAAACAGTGCTGTCCCCTAGGAGCTTACAACTGAAGGGCTAGCTTAATTTATCTTGGGAAAGAGAAGGCTTAGAAAAGAATTAAGAAAGAAGCCTTTGTGTTTTGTTGTGTTTTTGGTTTTTTTTTTTTTGTATACCACAAGTTGGATACAAAGAGCTTTTATATCTATTGAGTAGGAGGGTAAAATTGATGTTTAACTATGGGTTTTCTCCCCTCTCCTTTTATTTTTAATTTTTTGAAATAATAAATTTGATTGAAGACATTTACATTTACATGAGACATTTCCAGATCTACCCTCCACATATAACTCAGTCACCCAATAAGCCCTCTCTCCTAATCAAAAGACACAGATAAGTAAAACCAACCAATACAGTGACCCTCCCTTAACAGTACATGCAAATTTCCATTTTCACAATCCCTGAAATGCTCACAACTCTCTGGAAAGGAGAATATAACAATTCCTCACCTCTTCTCCAATGCCGATTGCTCATTCAAATTATTCAATGTTTGGTTTTGATTTAGTGTTCTTTTCATCCATCTTATTGTAAGTCATATGCATATTATTCTTCCTCACTCTGTCAGTTTATATGTTTCTCTGAATTCCTCCTTGATTCTTAAAGCAAAGGAACAGCTAACGGCATTCATGAAACCATTTATTCAGCCAGTTTCTAACCTATGGGTACTTAATCTGTTTTTAGGTTATTTTTTTGCTACCACAAAAAATGCTGCTTGGAATATTTTGCTGTATATGTATTGGCCTTTTATTTAGTAATCACTGACTCTTGGGCGTAAAGGAAAGTAGAAGATTTGGAACAGCTTAATTGGCTTGTCAGGAATGTGAAGAAATCAAAAATTTAGGGAATTAGGGAGGGAAGGAGAGAGGGGTGCTTATTTTTATTTTATTTAGAGGAGGACAAAGAGACTAGATTCTTTTTTCTTGCCCCTCTTTCCTTGAATTTATGCTCTCTTCAGGTTTTGTACACTCTTGTCCTTACCCTGAGTGGACTGGGGCTGCCTAACACTGGACATGTTTCCCTGACCTTTTCTTCTCTCACCTTCTATTACAGAAGCATTTTCTCAACTGCTTAAAAACCATCCATTCCCAGTTGCCACAAACCCTAAGGGTTCACCACAAACCACCTTCCCACCATAAGAAAGGGTGCTACCTTTGAAGCACTGTGGGAACTAGAACAGTGGGAGAAAGTGAGGTTAGAGTATAAGAAGGGCCAGTTACCAAGGGCTGGTTGTATAGGGAATGGGGAGAGGTGGGGGAAAAAGAATGTGAAAGTCAACTTTCTTAAAATCAAGTTCAAGACTAACAGAACTCCCAGTATGGGGCAGGGTGAAACATTTGGGCTGATTTAAGATTTAGTATTTGAGTTCTATGGTTAGATTTATTTTCAATTTGTTTTTGGAACAAGGTATTATTTTGAGCTTTTAATACATTACTCTTTTGCCCTGGTCATTTGTACTAGCCACCCACTTTTCCTGGGTTCCCAAAAATCACATTGTACTGCAGAATATTAACTAAACCCCCACCACAACCCTGGGAAGAGACATTTTGTACATTTCTGTTGTATTGTGGTTGTTAGCTTTATTGCTGCTGTTAGCACTGAATGAAAATATACAGCAGCTTCTTAGAGCCATTTGGTTGACCATGAAGGACCAGGGAGGTCTATGGCTCAAGATTTAATCTTTTGGGTTTAAAAAAAATTGTTTGTGGGCTATGTATGTGTGTGAAATAAATGCAAATCTGAGCTACTAGTGCTTGAAGCAACTTTGGTCCAAATAAAAGAAAAAAGAGAATGCTTTATACTATCCACCAGTATCCAGGTTGTTTTCTTGGCAAGGTATGTTACAACCTTAAAATAATACTGATTCTTAAAATCTGGTGATAAACAGCTGTTCCAGTGGAAAAATAAGACTTTTCTAAGCCATATGAATATGGCTTAAAATCTACATTGTAAATTAGAATATATAAATTTCCTACCATTTGTTAGAGGCAATTTGATATGTAGAAAGAAATACCATGAAAGTCAACATTACCAACTTTTCTGTTCTTGTTGCTTTTATAATCCTTGGTCATTTATGAGGATATTGCTTCAGAACTATGATAACCATTTTATATAGGGGATGTTTGAGACTTGGATTGTTCAGTGTTTGCTGTGATTATACAAGTCAGTGGAAATACTCCCAAGAATGATGGCCATCCTGCACTTTGACCCCCAGGGTATAGATAACAAAAAATTAAATGAGTGACTAATCCTGCAAAAGTTTGTCCCTTTTCCCAATTCATGTTAAATGAAGTGTCCTTATCTAGCTTTCATTGTTGTAAGAATTATTAAAATGTCTTGCATAAAAAATTTAAACTTTTGGTAAGCAGTAGGATTTGGCAAGGAGTTTCTTTTTCTTATGCATACACATAAGGGACAACTAGGTGGTGTGGTAGATAGAGCACTGAGCTTGGAATCAGGAAGCTATCTTACTGAATTCAAATCTGGCCTCAGATACCAGCTGTGTGACTCTAGGCAAATCACTTAACCCTGTATGCCTTAATTTCCTCATCTGTAAAATGAGGTGGAGAAGGAAATAGCAAACTACTTCTGTATCTTTGCCAAGAAAACCACAAATGGGGTCATAGAGTTGGACATAACATGCAACAACATGTATATGCATATATATGTATATTTATGTGTGTATATATACACATACATATTTATACATATACGTACAGACACAGACACACGTGTGTGTGTGCGTGTGTGTGTGTGTGTGTGTGTGTGTGTGTGTGTGTGTGTGTTCCTGGGTAGGGAAAAGCATAACCAGGTAATTATTATTTTTTAAAAGTACTGCTGAATTGACAAGATCCTTATTTTGTTTTCTTTGCAGGAAAACTGCTGTGGTTGCTGCCCTTTTGAGGACATTTTGGAAAAATCAGCAGTTCTGATGCTTTGACCCCAGCAATGACTGGAGGCATTTACCAAATGGAGTAATTCCACCTCTTTAACTATATTACTGAGCTGCTTTTTTTTTTTTAAATTTAAGTTAGGCAGCTTCCAGAAGAGGAAACCAACAGCTGTTGTTCCCAAGGAGGTGTAAATACCAGAGCCCCACATCCTTTACCTCACCTCTGAGATGGTTGCAGTAGTTTGCTTTGGGAAGACAATTTTGTCTGCTGTCTCTTGCTTTCTTCATCGATGGAGCTAGCCATAATGTCAGCCTTGCTCAGTTAGGCAGGTGGGCTAAAGCTGAAACTGATCTGAGATTTTCAAACCTGAAATTGTATTTGAAGTGGAGGAGAAAGAATGCTAATAAGTTTTAAACTATGAATTTTACATAATGGAGATTTTTGTGGCAAAAGTTCTTTTGAATCTAGTATGTACAGGAAACATTACTTTGGCTTATTATTTGGCTTATTATTATCTTGGAAAGTTCATTCATGATGAAAGAGTTGGGGAAAACTGTCAAAGACTGGATGTTATCCCCCTAGATTCCAGACTTTGATCTTATTTTGTTAAGAGTTCTGAAATCATCAATGTATGACTATATCCAAATTCAGTAGCAAGCAGGTGAGGTTTCCTTGGGTAAGGAAGGCATTGCTTTTAGTCCTGGAATGATCTGGGGCACTGAGCCCAAATGTTTGAATAAGCTTATCTATGACAGGTCACACATGAAACTGAATTTCTAACTTAAAAGCAAGGAAAATCAGTGCATTCATTTGTTGGCCAATGAAGATTAAACATTTATTAAGTTTTGTGTGCAAGGAAGACAGATTCCCATTTATAAGCTTCTCCCTACTCCCTGAGCTATCAAGCCATTTCATTAGATGTTGAATAAAGGAAATACCTGTCACTAATGAGCTATATTGCACACAAACTATACTTTTAGAAAAAAAGCAGAACTCCTGTCACAGTCTTAAAAAAGAGAAAAGACATGAGATATTTTAAAAATAAATAAAATGCCTTCCAAATTCTATATCACTTTCCCAATTCTATGTCAAATGTTAAGTTCAGCTACTTTCTCCATATATCTGTTTCCAAATAGCTGTTGTGCTGGGGTCAGTTATAGTAATGTTTTTATTTTGGGTCACTGCTCTTTCTCTGATACTGAAAGGGATTGCTTTATAAAGAATTTGGTTACTGGCATTGAAGGGTGATTAAATTTTCTTGACATCTCTCACATTTCCAATGTCCATCTGGCATATCCTTCCAATGTCTTCAAGAAAGACATATGAATAAAATGCTTATTCCCATTTTACAGGTTTGTGGGAACTGTAGGCAATTGATGTTATGGAATTTGGCCAAGGTCCCATGGAAAGGTATTGGGAGATCCAGGCATGAAACTGCCTCCCTTCTCCAAAGTTCTTGCCATCATACTTTTCTCCTTTTTTTCCTCTGGCCTATTCATTTTTGTTCCCGTCTTGATTTTTCCTCCTATTTTTATGTGACTATGCTTACAATGTTTAATTTGGTTTCCTTATGGGGAAAAAAAGAGAAAGAAACTGTATGCCTGAAGTCTTATATTACTGGGCTATCTTTAGCTGATGATATGCAGTGTATTTGGAAAGTTATAAGCCAGTGCATGCATGAATAATCACTTCTACCACAGGGTCCTGGCATTCATTCAAATGCTAAATAGGACACAAGGGTCTGATTTTAAGCCCCTTATGGAACAGTGTGTTCTACTATGGAGCAAGGAAAGTCTACCCAGATATTTTCTTGCCTGACTGGTTGTAGCTCAAATTTTGATCCATTTTATCAGCTCCATTTCTCTAGATTCTAGCATGAATTTGAGATGCCCCAAGTCAGACTGAGGAATCCTAGCCTTGTGAAATTCATCAGTGATGACCCCAAATGGTTCCTGGGTATGAAGTACTTAGGTGTTTAGAAACCAGTCTCTACTTTGGAAATGCATTTTGTTTAGATTTGTGTTTTAAAATCCACAGTTGGGTGGGAAAGTGCCCCAACACCAGCTGAGTGCTTTTAATAAGAAAGTTTGAAAGTGTTAGTTTTGCAGAGTTAATTTATTTTAGTCTAGGGCTGTGGAGGAATGTGCCATGATTGGTTGGAGCTATGTTGCATGACTCTGTATTTCTGTGGGACTGATCCAGCTATAGGTCCTTCTTGTCCAATGTTCTTCTGTTCTAGCAGGTCAGGGATGTGTGTGGGGCATGTGGTTGTAAAGCAGATGAATCAGGACAAATATAGGCAAGGACCTAAGTCATTGAGCAGATTATGTATGAACAGAGTCATTGTGATCAACTTTCCAAGGGGATAAAATATATATCTCTTATTGCTGTTCTTAAGTTTCCCTCACTCAATAATAATAAATAGCATTTATATAGTGTTTTAAGGCTTGCAAAGCACTTTACATATATGTTATTTCATTTTGCTTTCCTATTGGACATCTCTAATAACTTTGGCAAATGACTAAAGTTGAACTTTGATGCTGTGTTCCCAGAACATAGGGAGATATACCTTGTGATGGAGTCAGGGAAAAAGTGTGCACATTTGTGGTTTATAAGACCCTAAAACTTATCCAGAATCTGTATACAGGAAGATGATTCATAGTCTGTGATTGCTATATAAGTAGCTCTTCATTAGTTTCCCACCTGAGCTAACTTTGTAATACTGGTCGGCTGTGTCACTGTACATATTCTTGCATTTATTGTTAATAACTCATTATCTAGCTTGGTGTTGATGTCATTTTTTCCCTTCAACACTAGCAAAAGAGAATTCTGCATCTATATATGTACATATAATCCAGCACATTGATGTGAATGTAATTTGGAGAGGAGAATGTGTGTGCATGTGGTGTTTATCTTATAAAGATGGTTATAATCATTTTTTTATGATTTGTTCTCAAAATGTGGGTTCTTACCCAATTCTGTCTTCTCTGTTATAAGCTGCCATGGGAATTTTGGGCTCACTGTATCCCAGTTCTCATTACCCAGAATCTACCTTTTATTCTCTTGCCCCATCCTTTATTTTCTATCCTTCATGTTCATTTTCCTTCATGTTACACTTATATTCCACCTCCCTCCCAAGTCTCAGCCACATTTAAATTTTAATCCCTTCTTGAAATTTATTTTTGTTAACCAAAGTGTCCAGGTGTATTATAAAAAAATCAAGACGATGGGAAATTATTCCTATGTAATTAAATTACTTTCTTACCCACTAGGAACTCCAGAACCAGGCTGATAAAGGTGATGTGCCTTTGTGTTAAAGGTTTTATCTTTGCATACGATTTTGTAGCTTGCTTCCTAAAGTAAGTTGTTGTTGTATCTCCCTATAGCTTCTACTTCTCCCTCCTAGTTTGAGCTCAGACTAATAAGATTTGCTTTGTGTGCATAGTCTTTTGATGACTGGTTTCACCTTCCATGAAGGCTGATAGTTCAATCATTACTAAATGAAGGAGTAAAAAATGATGTCAAACCACTTGAGTGCAAATTTTTTTCTTAGTCATATTTGTGTAGCCACAGCTGACAAAGGCCCCCATAGTGGAGACATCAGGGCTTTCATGTCAACTGGTGGTGTTTTTTTCAGAACTGACATACAGAAAAGACTATGCAATGTAGAGATTGCTTGTGTTGCATGTACTTCTAGTTTTTAAAAATAGATTTTATTAGATCAATTTTTTGTGTTGACATAAAAACACACAAGTGATTATTATATGTTACACTACAGAATAAAAAGATTTTATTTACATTGTGTCTAATGGACTGGCTGTATTCATTTGAGGGGCTCTAATAAGTGGGACATGTCTTAATTACTCACAAATAATGTAAGGTCAGAGATACCCATGGAAAAAAGCATTCATTAGTGGTATGATGTTTTTCTTGGTTTGGAGATCCCTACTCAGAAATCTTGGAAAGTCCACATAATCTATCACCAGTTCCCCTTGCAAAAACCCTAGCCATAATGGCAGTAGAAAGGGAAACCATCAGAATTAAATATTATGCAAAAGGCAAAGGACAGTAATTCCAAATCCAATAATGTCTTTTTAATAAGCAATCTCCAATGTCCCGTTTTCCAGAAAAGATTTGTGTCTAACAAAATTTTACTTATGCTCAGCCTTATGTTGTCATAATCTTTAGGTTATAGCACTGCTTACTCCAGGCTAAATTATCCTTCCTTCAACTCCCATTATCACTGACCAAGTGATGGATCCATTCTGTATTTTACAGGTTGATCTTCTTGTAGAATGACACCTAGGTCCATTCAGGAATGAGCCCTTTCTCAGAATAATGTCTTTAAATGCATAAAGTAAAATGTATAGGATTATAAATAAACCAATTATATTAAAATATCATAAAAAATTCATGGATTCCAGGTTGAGAGCCTCTGCCTTAGAGAAAGACTTGAGACTTCCTCCTGAGTAAAACACTGGTTAACTCTTTCAGCAAAGTCCTTTTCTTTACACACAACTTCAGAAATAGGACTCCATTTGGTTGGGGGTGGTCAGTGATATAACACTTCCGAATGCATTGGCCACAAGCTAAACTCAGAGTCTCCTAGAGTGGAGTCCATTTGTGCTCAAAGAAACATCTGTGTAGCTTAAGAAGTCATTGTCATAAACTATACTTAAGTGCCTGCCAACTAGCTGGAGAGCCCTTCAGTTTTCTCACAATAAATTTGGATGTCCCTTCCTCAAAGGAAAAGTCCTTCCTTGTCCTTGTGCTAAAAAGCATCTCAATAGACCCTTGGAAAGTTGGTGTATTAGAAAGGACACTGAACTTGGGAGTCAGAGAACTCAGGCCTGGCTCTGACAATTTACTGTATGGCTGTAGACAAATCACTTTACATCCTTGGTGTGAGATTCTTCATATGTAAATATATCATCTCTAAGGTGCTTTGTGTTCCAAATCCGATCAAAGGATAGCAAGTTGATGGGAACATTGACAATTGACCCCAGGGTTTGTGTATTTTTGTTTCCTATGTCAGTAGCTTGGGTTCCTGTAGATGGGACAGAATCCCAGCAGCACATCTCCCGTATTCCTTTTTCACATCCTACACATGCTCATTGTAGCTGGAGGATCACATAAGAGAGCCAGTAATGGATTGAGAGTTGGAAGGGATCACAGAAACTATCTAGTTGAATCCCCTCATTCTATAGATGAAGAACTGAGGCCCAGAGAAGGTTAAATCACTTGTCCAAGGATATACAAGTAGTATGTGATTTGAACCTAGGGTCTCTGACTAGAACTAAAGTTCTTGGTTCTAGAGCATTTTTTGAGTATCCATTTCAAGGATGTCTGGGCCCAGATAGGGAACATCTGGAAATTGAGTGGAAGAGGACCATGCTGGCAGAGCTAGCCCTTGCCAGTGCCAAGGACAGACACTGGACAGGGAACTTGGGAAATGAAGAAGAGAGAAGTGCTAAAATATTAGTTAACAAGCATTTATTAAGTACTTACTATATACCAGATTTTATACTAACTGCTTGGGATACAAAAAGGCAAAAATGCTGTCCCTGTCTTCAAGAGTTCACATTATAATGGGGAAAACAATCTGTCAGCAACCACAAATATATAGAATATATGCAGTATAAATGGTAGATAATCTTAGAGCAAAGTCATTGGCAGTGGGGTAAATCAGAATTCACGCATGAGGTAATGAGGGCCTGGGCCAGGGTGGTGGCTCTGTGAGTTGAGAAAAAAAGGAACGTGTATGGAAGATGCTGTGAAACAATAAGACTGGGCAATACATTGGACATGGAGGAGGGTATGTGTGACTGTGAGGATTGAAGAATGACACTGAAGTTTGGAAACTGGGTAACCAGGAGGGTGGTGATACCCTCAACAGTAATAGGAAAGTTGGGAAGAAGGGAAGCTTTGAAGGCACAGACATTAGTTCTGTTTTGGACATACTGAGTTTGAGATACCTACAAGATATCCAATTTAAGCTGTCCAAAAGGCAGTTAGTGATTTGGTACTGGAGTTCAAGTGAGAAGTTAGTGTTGCCTATCTAGATCTGGCAATCATTTGGGAAGGGATGATAATTAAATTCATGGAGGCTGATGAGATCACTAGGAAAATAGTATAGAGGGAGAAGAGAAGAGGACCCAGAGCATAGTCTTGAGGGAACACTCACAGTTAGTCATTACATCAATGAAGAACCAGTCAAAGAATCTGAGGAGAGTTCAGACAGGTAGGAGAACAAGGAGCAAGCAATGATACAAAGACCTATTGAAAGGAGAATATCCAAGAGAAGAGAATGCTACTGGGAGGTCAAAAAAGACAAGAATTAGGAAAAGAGCATTAGATTAGACAATTAAGAGATAACTAGTAGCTGGAGAGAGCACAATAGTTTCAGATGAATGACAAGTTTATAATACAGATTAGAAGTGAGTGAGAACAAAAGGCACCTAGTTGAAGGCTTTGTTAAATACTTTAGTGAAGAAAAGAAGAAATATAGGATGACAGCTAGAGGTAGTAAATGGATCAAGTAAGTATTTTTGAGGGTGGAGTATATTTGTAGACAGCAGGAAAGGATCCACTAGATAGGGAAAGAATGAAGACTAGAGAGAATGGAGATAATACATTCTGTGGAGAAGATGGAATCCAAGGGTTCAAGGAGAAAGGTTTGCCTTGGCAAGGAGAAGGACCAGCTCTTTGGGTGAATAAGAAGGGAAGGAAGAAATAGTGTGTGAAGGAAGAAATAATGTGAGAGAGAGGGGGAGACTGATATCTGAGTAATGTGAATTGCAGAGGAGGGGAGAAAAGGGAGCTATTGGTGAATTAACTCAGTTTTTTCAATGAATTTTGAATTCCTCAGCTAAGAGGATGGAAGAAGGTATAGGCTTGGGGAAAGATGAGAAAGTTTAGAATAGTTGCTGTATTGAATGGGATAGCAAATTGATTAGGAAGTGAAAAAGGAAAGTATTTTTCTTTCTACAACTTGGCTAGAAGGAATTATTACATTTTTATACCACAATTTGTGCAGCTATTCCCTAAGAGATGGCCAAACGTTTTGTTTCTTTGTATATATGGAATAGGCCCTTTTTTTTTTTGTAGCCAACAACCTCCTTGGGATATGGTTTTAGTAATGAAAATTCTGGGTCAAAGGATCAAGCAATTCAGCAGCTTTTCCTGAATAATTCCAGACCTTTTTTTTTCTGAATAGTGAACCAATTCACAGTTCCACCAGATGTGAATTAGTGTGACTAACTTCTCACAGCCCCCTTTTCATTGAGTCATCACTTAGACAATATTGAGTAAGAATATTAAAGGGGATGCCTATGTCTACATTCTATACTCTTTATATACAAAGCATAAAAACTCCAAAATACTATAACACAACAAACATTAAAATTAATAAGGAACACATAATCAAAGGATTTCTAAGTGGAAACTAAATGTTATCCTAAGTCAAATAATTCCAAAGAACAAATCATAGAAATAATATATACATAATATATGTGTACATATATATTATATTTTAAAGAAAATAGTAGTGACATCACAGCAAAACTTATGGTATAAAAAATTTTCAAAGGAAAAATCTCTGAGAACTTAAACTTAAAAGAGAGAATGAGATCAAGAATACTAAAGAATTATTAGAGGTAGAGTAGTGTAGTGGATAGAACAATTGAATTTAGATCAGGAACACTTGGGCTCAAATCTTAACTTGATTACTATTGGTCGTGTGACCCTGAACAAGCCAGTTAAATTGTCTGGGCCTCATTTTCTTCTGTAAAATAAGGAACCCAGACCTGTAAAAATGATTCTCAACAAATTTTAGAGCTATAGAACCCACAAAATGACAGAGTGAAATGTGTCTCCAGCTGAGGACAGCCTAGCAGGCAGACGGGAAAGGTTTATCACACCGGGTTGGGAGCAGAGCAAAGTCCCATGTGGGCTGTGCTGGCACAGACCAGAGGCACAGATCGGCCAGAGAGACCATACGGGACTGAATCACTGGCAGTTGTGGTGGTTTCCAGACTTCTCAACCCATAAACGCCAAAGAGAAAGTAAAAGGTCAGTGGGGAAGCTCTGTTGGACCTGGGTGACAGAAGAGTGTGGTCTAGCCTGTGTCCCTGGGGTGGCAGAGGTGGTGGTGGCGGCTGCTGTGGTAGCAGCAGTAGCAACAGCAGCAGCAGCAGCAACAGCAGCAGTGGCAGCAGCTGCTTCAAGGCTCCAGGTCCACAGATAGTGGGGAGACCAAGCAACTGACCAAGCAACTGCAGGACTCTCTTTGCTGGCACTGAGGCAGGATTCCCTTGCTTTCGTCTGTTTGGATCTGGGTCGCAGTCTCGGGTGGCAGTCCTAGGGTGAGGAGCACTGGTGTGGCAGAGCTTGTTGAGGCTGTGGAGAGGCAGTTGCCTTAGAAGAAGCTCTGACAACAGCTGCTCAAAACGCCAGAAATTTGGGACATGGAACTCTCCATTCTGGGAGCAGAGTTCTACCATGGCAAGGAGCTCAAGTCAAGTAATTGACTGGGAAAATGCAGAGGAAGAGAAATCATACTATAGAATTGTTCTTTGAATGGCTGAACAAGTTGTACTATATGAATGTAATGGAATACTATTGTGCTATAAGAAACAAGGAGAGGCTTATACAAACTGATGCTGAGTGAGAAGAGTAGAACCAGGAGAAATTTGTACACAACTACAGACACAATGTATGTTTGACAACCAACTTTGACAGACTGGACTCTTCTCAGCAATTCGGGGTTATAAGTCAACCCCAAAAGACTCATGATGGAGAAAGATGTCTACATCCAGAGAAAGAACTAGAAAGAATGAGTTTGAATCCAGATTGAAGCAAACTACCTGATCTCTTTCTTTTTCTGGTTTAGTTTTGTTTCCTCTTTCCCATTGGTCATTCCGTCTGATACAATCCTTCTTTATAACCTGACTAATGCCTAATGTGAAAGTATTTGCAGATCCTGTACTTGATTGTATTCCGTCATGGCGGGGGAAGGGGAGGAAGGGAGAGAAAATTTGAAACTCAAGGAATTGTGGAACTGAATCTTGTAAACTAAAAGTAAATAAATTAATAAAGACCAAAAAAATAAAAAAAAGAGAATTATTCTTTGGCAAAAAAGATCAAAGGTCTTCTCAGTACAGCTCTTGGGAGGAGGAGAGAAATTCTTCCAACCAGTCCCTTTCCCCCACCCATTTACCATGGTATTGCAGCAATTAGATCAAGAAGAGATAATCCATCTGTCCAGGAACAGAAAGAGACTTATCAAACACAAATAGAAAGTCTCTGATAAAAAGAGAAACCGTATCTCTATTTTTCCATAATGTTCGTTCCAATGGTCATTGAAGACAGCAAAAGCAGGCATTGTAGGGGCACTTAGAGCTTAGTCAGACATTGAAGACACCAAGGTCATCCACTGCATCCTGGACCATTGCCAGGCATCCTGACTTTTGTTTTGCCACTGGGCTTTGATGACACTGGAAGAGTGAGACTGATGATTTTGTGCATATCTGGTTCACTTAAACCCAGTTCATGTGTAAGTCAAGACCAACCCCATGATGTCATTGATCCTCTTCAGAAACAAAGGACAAACAACAGTAAATACCTTTGCTAAAAGTTAATTGAGGCTGCTGGCTGAAAACCAGTGGGAAGCACACTGATGAGTTCTCATGAGCTATATTACTAGATAGCCAGCTCCACAAGGCTACTCCTAGGTCTCTGAGGAGAATAATGATAATTCTCTCTCTCTCTGGGACTCTAAACCACAAATAGGAGTGAAAGTTTGGGGAGTGGTGAAAGAGGAGGCAGCAAATAGAGGTAATAAGTATAAGCAACTTTTTCTAGGTGGTTGACTGTGAAATGGAAGGAAATGTTGAATGATGGTTTAAGGATACTTTCAAGTCATGAAAAGTTTTTATTTGTTTGTTTGTTCTTAAGGCTGGGGGAGACCCTGGAACATTTGTAGGCATTAACAAAGGAGTCAATAAATAGGGAAGATTTGGACATCATTGTTACACATATTCATATTCTCTGTCTCTCTCTGTCTCTCTGTCTCTCTCTCTGTCTCTCATTCTCCACTCCCACTCCCACACATCCCAACACATTGAGGTTCATTCTCTTAATTGGATCCTTTCAGCTGAAATAAACTTTTCATTTTTTTCATTTTTCATTTTTTTCCACCTCTGCTCCATCACCAGTCCCCTCTCCAAGCTTTGGAACCCTTTCTCATCCTATGGATCCCTATCTTAACCTATAGATGTAATATTCTCATTTCCACACTCTTCTAAAAAAAAGTAGGCAGGTCATTGTACTTGCCATATTATCCCAGACAAATTGAGAATTTATCACATTTTAAAAGCTTAACCTTTATAATAAGAATGTATTCTAGTGAAAAGAGCACTGGAATTGGAATTCAAGAGCCTTAGATTTGA
The DNA here is from genome assembly GCA_011680675.1 of Gymnobelideus leadbeateri. Lineage (NCBI taxonomy): Eukaryota > Metazoa > Chordata > Mammalia > Diprotodontia > Petauridae > Gymnobelideus > Gymnobelideus leadbeateri. The sequence goes on along the minus strand of WOXC01009160.1, from coordinate 941,610 downwards.
ATCCCAATTCTCCTACCTGTACATATGAAACCTGAGGCCAACTCTCTTGTCAGGCCTCATCTGTGAAACCCAAGGACTAGAGTCCATGCTTTCTAAGGTCCCTTCCACCACTAAAATCCTGAGATTATTAAGTTCTTCCATTTTGTTTTGGGATTAACTAAAATCTCCACACTCGTTTTATGTGTCACTCTATTATTTTAGTCACCTTAGGGGTCCTGGGAGGTTAAATACCTTCCCTAAGGTCATATAAGGCACCAGGTGTCAGAGGAAAGACTTGAACCCAGAGCTTACCTGACTTGAAGCTTAACTCTACTATTCACTACATCACATTCCCTCTCTAAGACAAGTTTGTGGTTTGTCCTTTGTTCTACAACTATGCCCTGATCAGGAAAATGTTGCCATGATTTGCAAGTGACTTGGATATAAGTGAGGGAGGCTTGTGCAAAGTCACCAGCCTCACTTTCTCCTCAGCCATCAGGGTCCATTGGTTAGATACAGATCAGGACAACTGGAGATGGCCCAGAATGTAGTGGAAGACCTTGGCCTTTTTAAGTTGGTCTTGAAGCCTCTGGTCTTAGAGAGCAATGTCACATGGCTGGAGGTTTCAAAACAAGGACTAATCTGTATTGATAAAGGAAATGACTCAGTGGGAACTCCCTACATAGATGAAATAACAAGTTTGGTAAAAAATAAACACAAAAGTAATTTATATTTCAATATGGAGACTTTCTCCCAAGAAAAATATCTATTTTGTTTTTAATTAGTGATAGCCCTGGTCTATTGAATTTCTAAATTTTTAGCACTTTAAGCACTTCACAAAACTTTAAAAGATGCTTCAAATGATATTTTGAATTTATTGTCTCTTTCACCATCATCATCATGATGATAACTATAGTTTCCTCATCTGTAAAATGACCATGGAGAAAGAAATGGCAAACCACTCTTGTATCTTTTCCAAAAATTTCCCAAATGGGGTCATAAAGAATCAGATATGACTAGTTGTCAAAAAACAAAACATTTACATAGTAATTTGAGGTTTGCAAATAATTTTATTTTACACTATGGCTAATTGTTACAGCAACCCTGAAAAGTAGGTGCTATTATTACCCTCATTGTACAGATGAGAAAACTGAAGTTTAGGGAGTTTAAATGACCTTCTCAGGGTCACACAATTAGTAAATGTCTGAACCATTTTGCAAACCTAGGTCTTCCTGACTCCAAGTACACCATTCTATTAATTTTATCATTCTGTCTTTCTCTTCCTCTTTTTTTGACTCTCTTTCAGTCTCCTTTCTGTCTTGCAGTGTAAGGCACAGAATATTCAGAAATAAAAATCCATTTTTTATGTGTCTCCATAAAATAAATGGATTTTTAAAATGTGTTCTCTGTGTATATATATTTAGAAATACGTCAACTGGGGAGAAAATAATCTAACAAGTATTTTCATAATTCTTGTTAATTAATGTTTGAACCCTTTCTTCCCTTAATTATCTCCAACACCTGCTCACTGTAAAATTTTCTCTGCAATTTTTATATCATTCCAATAGTAACCAGAACTTGGAAGTACTCTTAAGACTTTTCTGACTTTTAATTATTTTTAAATTAATTTTAATATCAGGAATATTTTTAAACCTGGTCATATACTCAATAAAAATGACCTTTAAATTAAAAAAAATTTTTTCTGAAGCTCTCCTAAAGTTTCTAAAGACAACTTTATGGTCTTTTATGTATGTCTTTGGAAAGGCAGTTTGAAATTCATTTACTGAATTTCTTTAATTTACACCCAAATAATTCCATGAAATGCTCGCCTTGTCAACTTTTGCTCTCTTCGCAGGTTTGAGTCTCCTAAGTACAAAATCTTAAACTAGATATTGAACTAGATATTGACAACTTGTTTGCTGTATCATCAGTTCCTTTTTCATGCTATCAATTCTGAAGCCAAGTCTGCCAGAATGCACCTAGTTTCTTTCCTCATTCTCTTTGCAATTGTGCTATTCCTCGATGATCTGTTTTTTAATATTCACCTTTTCTCCACACATTTCTTATTCTTAATAATTATAATGATAGTTATTATTATACCTGATATTTCTAAAGCATAGCACAATGGGTAAAAACAATACATTTGAAGTCTTTCTGCCAGGGTTTCAATCCCAATTTTGTTGTCTATTAACCATACAACTTTGGCTAGTCTCTTAATTACTCAGAACTATGATTTCCTCATTTGCAAAATCAGTGGTTTGGATCAGAAAACATCTGAGGTTCTGTCTAGCTCTAAATCCTATGATTCAATACAGTACTCTATGGTTTACATAGTATTTACATCAGTTATCTCACATTAGCCCTACAACAACCCTATAAGCTAAGCAAGAGAGATGTTATATTCATTTTACAGATGAGAAAACTGAGGCTTGAAGGAATGAAATTACTTACTTCACTCACTTGAATTTTACTTACTTGACTGGACCAAGATTTGAACCCGGGTCTTCTGATTCAGATCAAGCATCATTTCTACTTTACCTTGATCTGTTATTAGACTTTATTCTCTGTTAACTATGAAGACTAGTGTTTATGCAGTGGTAAGCTTCTTTAGATCTTCTTTTAGCTTATTTTTCAGTTTGATTGTTGAATTTACCAATAACTAGTAAAGAATTGTTAGGCTTCCACACAGCTAGTCTTTACTGATTAAAAAAATTGTCCTGATAAAAAGCCTTCCCTAATGTGATGGTGGACAGAGCAATGAAGTCCTGGTTCTAGGAACGCAGAAGAATGGCGTGAGTCTGTTTTTGGTATGTGTGTGAGTATGATCTCTATAATATTAGAAATAACGAAAGTATACAGTGATTGAGAATCAAAAGATATAAAATACCAATGAAACCAATGCAACCATGAATAGGAGAAATATGAGAATACAAGTCATTCCCCAATTGATAAATGGTCAGTGGATATGAATAGGCAGTTTGAAGACAAAGAAATTAAAACCATCTATAGTCAAATAAAAAGATGCTCTAAATCACTATTGATTAGAGCAATGAAAATCAAAACAACTCTGAGGTACCACTTCAACACATATCAGATTGGTTAATATGACAGAAAAAGAAAATGGTAAATGTTAGAGGGGATGTGGGAAAATTGGTACACTGATGCACTTGGTGGAGTTAAGAACTGATTCAACCATTCTGGAGGATAATTTCGAACTATGCCCTAAGGTATATAAAACTATGCATACCCTTTGATCCAGGAATAGCACTACCAAGTCTATATCTGATCAAAGAATTATGAAAAAAGGAGGGGGTGGGCCAATTTATACAAAAATATTTATAGCAGCTCTTTTTTTGTGGTGGCAAAGAATTGGAAATTGAGGAGATATTCATCAATTGGGGAATAGCTGAACAAGTAGTGATGTATTGTATGATTGTGATGGAATACTATTGTAATTTAAGAAAGATGAACAGGAGGATTTCAGAAAAAAACCTTCACTTACATGAACTGATGCAAAGTGAAGTGAGCAGAACTAGCACACAGCAACAGCAATATTGTACAATGATCAACTGTGAATGCTTTAGTTATTCTCAGCAATGCAATAATCCAAGACAATTCTGAAGGATACATGCTGAAAAATATTATCCACATCCAGAGAAAGAACTGATGGAGTCTGAAATCATATTGAAGCATACTATTTTTCACTTTATTTCTTTCATATTTTTTTTCCTTTTAGTCTATATCTTCTTTCACAACATGACTAATATGGAAATATTCTTTGCATGATTGCACATGTATACCCTATATCAAATTGCTTACTGTCTCAGGGAGGGGGAAATAGAGGAAGGGAGGGGGAGAATTCAGAACTCAAAATTTTAAGAGTCAGTGTTACATGTGATTGGGAAAAAATAAAATATTATTTTAAAATAAGTTATATGGTGATAGTATGTTACTTGTCTGCATGTGTGAATGTGGGGGGTAGGTAGTGTTTTTTGACAGTGGGAGGAAAGTCCAGATGTGAAGAGGGCAAGCCCTAGATTTCCTATTTTTAAAAGACAAATCTGAACAACATTTCACACAATAACTCTAGATTAAATTCAGAACCTGTATAGCATGGGTTTTAATTTACCCAGCTACTGTGAGTGGAATACTTATGTGGAACGCCTGTGAATGTGGTCTAGAGAGTGTCTGATGAAACCACTTTACTGCTGGTTTGAGGATCTCTCTGGCAGACAATTCAGATATTATACTTCCTTATTGGATAATTAAATTAGCGATATGCTTGATTTGCTATAGACTGATAGCTCTCAAATGGATTTGGACTGCTTGTGCTACTGCAGTGCTTCAAGGTATCATTGGGACAGACACTCATCAAGTACCCATGTTTTCCACAGATGTCACAAACAAAACAATGGTCAGTAGATGAAGAATGAATAAATGAATGAATGCATGTGCAAATAAGTTTAAAAACATTTATTAAGTGATTATTATGTTTTAAGCATTCTGCTAAACACTGGGGATAAATATAGAAAAAGGAGCTAATTCCTATTTTCTTTTTTTTTTTTTGATAATTCCTATTTTCAAAGAACTCACATTCTCATTAGACGAGACAACACATATAAAATGGTTTAACAGAAGCGTGAATGGAAACATCTAGTCTTCCTTAGGATGAAGTGGCAAGACATATGATAAGATAGAGTAATCCTCCATCTTACTGGAAGGATTGTAGTGAGTGACTCTATTCATTTAATCAGTATAAGTAGCCATGTCAGTTGGAGACCCAAGGGTCCAAATGGAACAAAGGCTCTGAGTCCCTGGCCACGTGGTTATATATGGATGGAATTCAGAGCATAGCAGAAGGGGGGAAAGGGAAGGGAGTCATTGGCAAGAAGTTTGAGGGAAAGGTGCTTCCTTGCTCTGGCAAATAGTCACAGTTTGGAAAAAGAGAATCAGACTTACTTAGCTACATCTTGAGACCGATTTGAACCTGGTCAAAAAAGTACATCCCTTGAGGGTGAAGGGTGGGGTATAAGGGGCTGGGTCTCAGTGGTTGAGGGCTTGATGGTAATATACTTGATTAACTTGGTAAGTCTTTAGCATTTTTGTTTTGTTTTGTTTTTTGGAGGGCAGTTGGGGTTAAATGACTTGCCCAAGGTCACACAGCTAGTTTTTTTGTGTGTGTGTTAAGTGTCTGAGGCTGGATTTGAATTCAGGTCCTCCTGACTCCAGGGCCAGTGCTCTATTCACTGCACCACTGTCTTTAGCATTTTTTTGTTTTGTTTTGCGATTTTTTTTTTTGGAGGGCAATTGGGGTTAAGTAACTTGCCCAAGGTCACATGGCTAGGTTTTTTCATTTGGGTGTGAATTAAGTGTCTGAGGCCAGGATCCGAACTCAGGTCCTTCTGACTCCAGGGCCGATGCTCTACTCACTGCACCACCTAGCCACCCCTGTCTTTAGCATTTTTAAGAGCCTCTGAAACAGAAAAGATTTGGGTTCAAACACCATCTCCAACACATAAGGGTTTTGTGATCCTGGGCAAGTAAGTGACAACTTCTCAGTGCTCTAGGCAAGTCTCTAAGATGATAAATAGCAGAGACATTTCCAGCTTACTTTGGAAGAAGGAGCTTCTCTTCACCTAGGAGTTCCTTCTACCAATGAAACTAGTTTAGGACCAATCTGATAGACAGACAGATAAATAGTTAGATCGACTTACAGATAGATAGATCGACTGATAGATAGATAGATAGACAGATGAATATAAACTCACTTCTATCAAGCCTGGGGCAGTGTCCATGAGGGACAGCCCTGTTGCACTGTGTGAAGTGTATGTAGAGGGAAAAGTAACTACTGATTGGCTGAGAAACTATCTGTATCCTGGACGAACATTTTAGGGAAGGACTTGGATAGAGGTGGTCAAGACAAGCAAGTGTAAACTTTTGAATGGTTGACTAGAAATCTCCTCAGACATGTGGGAAAGCTGGCCTCACTTTGATTTCCAGTTCCTGCAACCCTCAAGACTGCTAAGAGCAGCCTCCCCTCAGGGAGATCAATTGTGCTATCTTTCTTTAGGAGAAACTGATCTCATTTTGCTACCACTTGAAAAACCTATTTACTCTTACATATTTATATATTCTAACCCATACAACTTTTCCAATTTCTGTTTCCTGCTTACTTTGATAAAGAGGTTACCAGGTATTTGTCAGCTGGTATTTTAAAGTATTTATTATGTAACAATGTGTTAAGAGCTAGGAGTACAAATTTAAGAAGGAAGAAAAACAGTCCCTTCCCTCAAGGAGCTTATAATGGGGGAAGACAACACATACAAGGAAAGTGAAAAAGTGTGTGTGTGTGTGTGTGTGTGTGTGTGTGTGTGTGTGTGTGTGTGTGTGTGATACCAACATAGGGGCATAGTGGAGAAAGGAGTCTGAAGATTCAGTGCTTTCCTTAAGATGGAGGTTCTGGGAAGAACTAACCAATCAGATGAAGGAGGCACAGGGGCAGAAGAATCTTCCAGGGCTACAGGACAATCCTGGAGAAAAAAGTTTGGAGAGTTAAGAGCAGAGCTCAGAAAGAAATGAAGGAGTGAAAAATATCTGGCACGTTCTTCTCTGTGTATTCAGCATTTGGTCAGAGGAGATGAGTTACATTTGGAGGAGATAGTGTTACATTTCCCTTGAGAGCAATCAGGGAAAGTGCCTTTTATACTGAATCTATTGTACTCTTAGAATAAAAGTATCTGAGGTGAAACTTATAGACATAAGTCTAGCCTGATGCCCCTCCAGGAAGATAAGGTGAGTGCATAACCACACAATTTTGCTGAGCCCATCCTGAAAACTCTTCAGGAAAGCCTATCCATGCCAAACTATTAGAGACTGGTGAAGCAGGCTAAGAAAAGCTGGCCTCCTGGTCCATGTGGAGAATAAAGATATTTCCCCTGCATTTTCCCCACAACAGCATCATTGACAAGTATTTCTTACGGTTCCTATGTCTCTAATGTGCTGTCAGCAGCTTCTGTATAGATAGAGACGACTGAAATGCAGGCGGCACTTAGGTTCTTTTGGATCTTTTAGATTTGTGTTCACTGGTTCCATTTCCCTATATGCTTCTATACACCATCCCATACTACCTTTTCTTTTAGCCTCAATAGTACCTTGAACAAAATTTGAAAAGAAATGGCAATGTAGTTACTTCTAGTGACTTCTAGTCTCTTCTGTAGTCACAGTATATGATCATTGGAGAGGTTGTCAGGCTGAATCGTGGATGATCTTATTGACAGGAAGACCTGGGTTCATCCTGGAACGTGACACTGGGCAAGTCACTTAACCTTTCAATGCCCCCAATCAAATCTCTAACACTCTAAGTTGCAAAGAAGCTGCCAATCTGCCTTGGTGTAGGGAGTTTCTATACCAGACATTCTTCACACCAATGAAGTCATAGGTTTGGACTTCTAAAAGAAGGTAATGTACCTTTAAGTAGAGTGCATTTTTAGGAAACCTGAAACCTTCCACTGTTAGGATATGCATGTTTGTCCCCAAACTTCTATTATTACAGTTTCTTCAGTTCAAAATCACTCACAATTTTAAAAACTCCAAAGAGCTCAGTTCAACCTGAGGTACTGCATGGCCAATCACTCTGTAGTTTTGTTCACTGGACAGTCACACTAGAATTGTTTAACTTAGCACAACTTTTATGGGGTGTCAAATACACTCTAGGGATCAGCTGGCCTCTTAGTTACCCAAAGTTTTTAGTCAATGCCTAGAAATTTGGTGGAGGACACTTGGGAAAATATCATCTCCTATAAAAGGTCTTTGTTATTAAGGGCTTATGGAAAGCCATCCTCTTGCCCTCAGTTCCCTCCTCTATAAAATACTGAGGGAATGGCTTTCATCCTTGGGAGAAGTAGCTTAGCATCTTCTCCCCCCACTCTCCAGACCCCACCCTTAACCCATGAATGAATTTAAAGATCACTTAAATGAATGTCTGGGTTTGGTGACCTCTCACAAAAGGAGTAAAGGGAAAACAGGCACATTTAGGTGATGCCAGACTCCTCAGCAGTTCATGCAGGTGTCCCATCCCACACTCTCCCAATAGAAAAGGTTTTCTTCAGGTCACTGGGAACACTGCTATCTACTGATGGAGTCCAGGCTGGCTGATGCTTACAGTTACATATTATGGGCACATACCTATGGTAAGAAAAAAAATATATAAGATTACAAAGGGAGTCAATTATATTGGGGAAAGTTATCTTTTTAAAAAATTTTTCATGTAATCCAGGTTTAGAACTCCTGATCTAATTCAAGCCCCTTGTTTTCCAGATGTGGCAAATATTAAAAAATATTTTAAAAAATATTAAAAAAAAAAGAAGCCTGTCATCCACCATGCATGGTTATGCATGATTTGTGATGAGGAGGAAGGAAAAAAGGAAGGGAGAAAGGGAGAAAGGAAGGGAGGAAGGAAAGAAGGAAGGAAGGGAGAGATGGAGAAAGGAGGACAGAGAAGAGGCAGGAGAGAAGGAAGGAGGCAGAGAAAGTGGAAGGGAAGAAGGAAGTAGGAGGGAGGGAGGAAGGAAGAGAGTAACAAAGAGAGAGAAAGAGGGAGGGAGGAAGGAAGGGAAGATGTTACTGACTTGTTTGTTTATTGTATCCCTTATTAGATGGTGAAATTCTTGAGGGCTGAGATTGTTTTTGCTTCTTTTTTGTATCCCTAGCACTTAGTAGGTGATTAATAGAAGATTATTGACTGACTGACCAGCTGAATGAATGAATGGGTGGATGTTCTAGGATCATAAAATCAGAGGACTGGAAGCGATTTTACAGATCTTGAAATCCATCCTCTTGCTTCAGTGCATCGATGTTGTAAGTCATCCCATTGATTGAATTTTAGAATTGAAAGTGACCCTAGAAATCATCTAGTCCTCTTCATTATGCAAATGAGGAAACTGAGGCTTAGAAAGGTTAAATGACTTCCCTAAGGTCACAGAGCCTGGTAGCCCTGGGAATAACCACCCATATCTCCTGATTTCCAGTCCAGAGTGCTCTCCAATATATTATGCTACTTCAAAGAAAAGTTAAGTGCTACCTTTTAATTGTAGACTGCAAATGACATTTCTTGGTCTCCCCTCATCCAAAAGATCTTTCTAGGATTTGTTTTAAATCTCTTTGGCTACTAGAAGCCCAATTCCACCTGAACTTTTACTTTATTCCAATTGTTAGATAACTGTCTACACATAAAGACAAAATAATCAGTTGTTATTAGTCATTTCAACTAACCATAGGATCATAGCTCTAGAAGGGACCTCAGAGGGCCATCTGACTCAACTCCCTCATTTTCCAGATAAGGAAACTGAGGCCTAGGACGGCCAAGTGACTTCCCAAAGTTATAGATATTAAGCAGCAGAGATGGGATTTGAACACATGTCTGTGATTCTGGTTTTATATTCAGACTGCTGCCACCCACAACGAAGGAGCAATGGGGGAGAAATCCATAAGCCATTGATTATTGTTGCTGTTTTTACCAAATCTCTTGCTCATTCCAGTCAAAATGTTAAACCACAACCAGTCTCAGGACCACAGACCATAAAAGCTGTTTTCTGTTAAGGGTGCCTCTTTACTGCACTTTCCCATGTTATCTGTGAAACCCCTTCACTTATTTCCAATGCAACAGATGTTCTTCCTCAGGACTGCCCCTTTTATCCAGACTGCTATCTCCCGGGAGCAACTCTCCTGGATAATCTGTGAAAAGCTGCAACCCTCTCCATTTCATTGTCTGTGCCCCCTGAATTCTTCCAGGGCTTGTTTGACGCCCACTCTTCTAGCTGCCTGTCTGCCTATTCTTCTGATGCCCTAACCACTTCAAAGGACTGTTTCATTACTGCAGCTGTTCAGCTATCTTAGAGGAAATAGAAGACTTTGAAATTGCTGGGCCTCTGTTGTTCAGAGAGGGGAACAGCCAACACCTTCTAATGCCGGCAAGTGATGAAGCCCTTAACAGGTCTGAGCCCCTAACCCTGGCCAGCTGTCTCACAAGTGTCACTATTGGTCACAGGGGCACTAGCAAAGATGTAATTACTGGTCAGGCTGTCCCTAAAGGAGAGGGCACCTCTCCACTGGGATTCGTATTGGTCTCAATTAACAAAGAGGAATTTAAACTTAAAGACACTAGAGACCTGTTAAGAGGACATAGATAGCTCAACATAAATCCAACCCAAGTACTGAAAAATAGCATGTGCTCCACAGACAGTGAGTAGGCTTATAATTTTTGTATACAATTGACAACACTTAATGAAACCAAATCTAGGAAACCTCTACTCTAGGGGAATGTTATTCAGAGGCATAAAATCAGAGTAGTAGTTCATTCTTCTAGGGGTAGCAGGAGGGGATGGAGGAAGGAACATTTTTTTAATTGTAAATTTAGTGACTTTGCCATTTGCTACCTTTGTGACTCTGGACTGACCACTTAACCTCACTGGACCTCACTTTTCTCATCTGTGAAATGATACAATTGGACTAGAATCTAGTTTCTACCATCCTTTTTAGCTCTACCTAACCATCATAGCAACAGGAAAAAAAATGCATCAGGAAGAATTCATTTATTCTGAGAGAAGGCTGTTTCTTTGAATATGCTTTCTTCACTCAGTAGCACTTTGTATAGGTCAGATAATAATTCTTGGTATTCTTCCTATTTACACAATAATTTTATGGTACCATGCTTCATTACATGAACATATGGAGTGCCCAATGCATAGTCAGTGCTTCATAAATAAGGATGAGGATGATGACATGTCATGATTTAAAAGTTGACTATTAACCCACTTATTGGAGAGAATAATATTTTCTATACTAATGACAGGATCCTTTAGACTTGAAATCAGAGGACAAGGGTTTGAATCCTATTTTTGCTTCTGAATGGCCTTAGGTAAGTTAGTTTCCTCACTTATAAAATGTATGAGGTTGGAAGTACCCACTATAGAAGAGGGACAGGATCATGTAGGGAACGGACCAGGTGGGGGGTGGGATAGGTGGGAGGGAATTATAAGCAGCCTTGTACATATACATATACATAGTATATCTACTATGGTAATGTTTTGCATAGCTATACATGTACAACACATACTGAATTACTTATCTCCCCAGAGGGAATGGGTAACAAGGGAGGAAGGGAATGGATCTGAAATTCGAGGTCTTAAAATTAAATGTTTCAAATATATACAAACACTATTATTAATACTATTTTGCATGCAATTGGGAGATAAGATGTGCAGGCATTGGGACACAGAGATTCACCTTGCTCTAATGGAAAAGTCAAGGGGGATATGGGAGAAGATATGGGAGAGAGCAGATTGGATGAGAGGATATCTTGTGGGACTGCTATTCTGGGATGGTGGGTAGGGGAAAAAGGGGGAAAATTGTAACTCAAAATCTGGTGGAAATGAATGATGTAAACCAGAAGTTAATAAAGCATTTGTTGAAAAACAAATGTATGGTAAAGTCTTTTCTAGATTTAAATCATCAACTTTGATGGTTTCATTTATTCAGCCACTTTACCATACATTTCCCTTAGACTCTGGACACTCTAGGATATTAAGGCCAGTCAAAGGCTTTTAAAAATGCTTATAGCAGACCCTGATGGGAATGGGGTAGTAGAGGGGGGGCCTACTACTTATTTTATTGATCAGCTTCAAGCATATCAATAACAATGCAATAAAAATTAAAATAGTTCATATAAAGTTCATATAATGGGAATTGCTATTTTTTTTACTAAGCTTTATTCTAAAAATGTTTTTTCATTTTCAAAGGTTTTTCTGCTCATAGCTTCATAGTATTTAATTTCATTTTTAGGTTTCCTGAGGTCATGGTGTATGGGTCACATCAATTATTTCTCTCAATTTCCCAACCAGCAGTGGATAAGAACTTGGATAAGAATTTGCATCAAAAGGCGAGCCAAGACAAACATGTAAAAACTTGAACCTTCAGCCTACAGCTCTCACAGACCTGGGTTCTGGTCATGACTCTACAACTAGTTATCATTAGGTAAGTGACTTAACCTCCCTGACTCTCCCATTTCTTCAGATATAAAACAAGGGAATTAGACAAAATAGTCTTTAAGATTCCCTCCTGCTCTTAAAAAATGAATAAAAAAATGCAAACATACCAATATAAATAATTTAAATCTAGAGTTTTTCCATTTTAAAGATGAGGAAATTGAGGCATAGAATATTTTTAAGCTAGTTGATATCTGATATAGATTAAAACCTAAGTCTCCTAACTCGAAGTACAGCATTCCCTCCACCAGGCAACAATGTCCAATGCCTAAATATTTTGGAATAAACATAAAACCTCTATATTTCTAGGTTCAAAGGTGATGTGAAATGGTGGCATACTAGGACACAAAGAGCATTTTTTAATGCTGTTGATCTTGACTTCCATAACCTTCACTGAATTTTATAAATGGTTTGGTCCTAGATTCAATTTTTTAAAAAATTGTGAACTATGGAAACAACAAATATAACATAAAATTTTATGGGAATGGGATTCTTTCCCATAAATCTTTCTTTTGGACAAATACAGTTGACTTTGAAATCCTTCTCAGAGTTGGCTCTAAGTCTAAGTGGAATGAGTAGTCACTTATATAGTTTGGTTTCAGGGGCCCAGGAAGGGACAAATACAGTTGACTTTGAAATCCTTCTCAGAGTTGGCTCTAAGTCTAAGTGGAATGAGTAGTCACTTATATAGTTTGGTTTCAGGGGCCCAGGAAGGCCTCCCTCTCCTCTCCCAATTTTTCTTCCAAGTACTGTCTGGATTGATATTCAAATGAACATGACCCTCCAGTGAAAGACTGAAAACCAACCATGACAGTGGCCCCTGAGTAGTGTTCTCCCCTAAGTTTGTCCTAGGAGGTCCAAACTTCTAGGGGCTTTTTTCAGTTTCTATTGACCTTGTGAAGGTACATGGGAGCACAGATGCCATCTATCCAATGGTTATACCATGCTTTCAATATGGATCAGCCCATCTTCTTCTTTGACCTTATCTATCTTTAATGATGTACACTTTACTGAACATCATTCCTTGTTTGGACTGTCTATTTTTATGTCTAACTAGATACTGATGATGAGAATGGAGAACAAGATTTCTATTGGCTGACTTTCAATGTATCTTATATAATTTTAGTGCAGGTATGAGCTTCACTTTGTTGGAAGAGAATCTTCAAGGTGGTATGAAAGAATTAAAAAATTATTATCAATGAATAATAATCACAGCAGAATCATTTATTCTCTACTGTTTACCTGTATAAATTCCATCAAAAGATCATAGTTAGAGAGTTGGAAGGAACCTCAGAGGTCCTCCATCTGGTCTAACACTCTTATTTTATAGATGGGGACACTGACTCAGAGGGAGAATGTCACTTCTCAAAAGCCATGTAGGTAATGTGTCAAAGGCAGGATCATAGGACTGCATCTCTTTAGTTTATGTTTTTATTTCCTACTAAGGTGCTAAGGGTTACCCTTCAAGCTCCAATAACGTTTGTCTGAGTGACCAAAAAGTAGGTTTTGATGGAGATAGAAAGTAGGAGTGCCAGGTGGTGTAAGAGCACTTTATGGTCCTGGGTGCCTTAGGAGGAAGGTGGGGGATGGAAGAGTAGAGGATCTGCAACTGGGAAAGCTGTTGAGGCTGACAACATTACAATTACAAGGTTGGCATTGGCCCTACTTTTGCCATTTCCTTACTCTGACTAACCATGAGAAGCTGAAAAAAAATATCCATCAATCAACACCTTTTAAAATGTCCAATTCCTCTAATTACCAACATACATAACTAAACCATTCTCAAAGTCCCTGACTCCACCTTTGAGAATGTAAAAAGATGGTGATATTGGGGTGAATTTCAGGGCAACAAGCCTGGGGGAAAAACTAAGGAGGCCGGGAAAAGTGACAGTGTGGGTTCATTATCCACTCCCCCTTCTAGGTTTCTGTAAACCTTTCCAAAGTATATGAGCATGTTTGTTTGGATTGAGTTCTGCCTGTGTCAAAACAGACAGGACTATCTGTGCTGGCTTGTTTTCATAAAGGCATCCCTTTGAACTGTTTCTGGTTTGCTTGGCCCTGGATCTAGCTTTTCAGCGAGGCCACTCAGGTTTTAGGGTGTGGACATTAGCAATGTCTATCTCCTAGGAACATGACACTTCCTCATTGTTTCAGATTGCTCAGGCTAAATGTGACCCAACCTGAAACCACCTTTTAGCAATGGTCACATACCTGACAATAAAGTCATACTTGCGATTCCTTTTATTATCAATGGCCAGGGATGTGGAACCTATTGAGACATCTCACAAATCAGTGAGAAAGCCCCTATTTCTAGAATCCGAGGACCTACATTCAACCCCAGCTCGGATGATTGCTACCTTTTTGGTGAGGCTGGAAAATCTCTTAATTTCCCTGGTCCTCAGTACCCTTCTCTGCAAAACAAGACCTCCCAGCTCTAGCTTCATGATCCTAAGAAACTGAATAAATCAGATAAAAACAGAGATATAGGAAGTTAGGAATTATCATAAGGAATTGTTTTTATTCTATTTTAAGGGCAAGGCTTCCAACTCAGTAATAATAAGAGTAACTTTCAAGTTCATAAACTTATTTTACTTACATTATTTCATTTGGTTCTCAAAACATATCTACAAAGTTGGTAGTGTGAGGATCATTGACACCGCTTTCTAGTCCGTGAGACAGGTTCAGAAAGATTACATGACTTATCCGAGGTCATAAAGTAACTTCCTTTATACATATTTGTTACCCTGTTGTGTCCCCCATTAGAATGGGAGTTTGTTGAGAATAGGGTCTGTCTTATGCCTCTTCTATTCCCAGCTCTTAGTGTGGTGCCTGACACACAGGAGGCACTTGATAAATGTTGATTTATTGATTACTATGAAAGAACCAGACTCTATATTATAGGATCATACATTTAGACCTGGCAGGGCCCCCAGAGATGATCTAGTCCAACCACTTCACATTATAGCGGAGGAAACTCAGAACCATATGGGCTCACGAGCTGACCAAGGCCATACAGATTAGTAGATGGTGTGAGACCCTACGGGGTCCACCCCAGGTGCTCGCACCCCAGACACAGAGTTTATTCCAGCAAGATGCCTCTCTCCACTTCCAGTTCCAAATCCCAGTGCTTTTTTTTCCCCTTTAAACAAAGACCTCACAGGAGATGCTCCAGCCCTGACAGAAATTTGCCTTTTTGACTCCTAGTTCCCTACAACTAAAGAGATTTTGAGGATGAAGTCATACTTAGAGCCAGCATTCAGTTGGGTTGTGGGAGAGGGGTGACCTCCTGGTACACCCACTTTTATACAAACCTAGCCCATGATGACTGTCAGTTTAGTGGATAAAAACGACCTAAACAGAGATAGTTCCCCAGCCCACCCGGTTCCCAGCCCTGCTTCACCCTACCCCAGCCACTTCCTGACTTACTTGTGGGGCCTTGTTTGCCTCTTGAGGATCTGCTTCTCTGAATGTTTTTCCCTTGTAATTCAGGGTCCCTCCCTTTTCCCAGGCTCCTCTGAAAAACATTTTGTGATTGCTCACCAGCATAATGGAGGGCCTGCCCGAGCAGCCTCAGGACATGCCAAACCACTATGCCATGGAAAGAGTTCTTGGTCACTGGTACCACCAATTGTCCCCTTGGTTGTTTGGGTTAGAGCTGTGAGAATCCTGACTGTGGGGTCTAGCTTCTGCTCTGTTCCTCAAGTAAACTGCACTCAGAGACATGAGGCAGCCTTTGCTCTAGGATTCTGGAGTGGCTACCTCTAGCTACAGATAACAAGGGTGCTTGTGTATTCCAGGGTAGCGAGAGACAACATATGGAGGGTGGGCAACAGAGACATAGCCCTGTTTGGGGCTCAGCTAACTCTACCATTATTTACCCAACAAATTCCATTTATGAGGAAGGTCAGATTTCTTTGTTTAGTAGCATGCAAACTCCTTGAGGGCAAGGGCTCTTCTATTTGGTTTGGAAGTTTTTTCTTTGTATCCCAAGAAACTAGAACAGTGCCTGATACACGAGGGTGCTCAGTGGGGTGATATTTGCCTTCATTACAGAATCACATGGTTTAGAACTGGAAGAGATTGTGACGATGATTTATCTGGTCCAAGCCCCTCATTTTACAAACAATAAAGTTGAAGTAAATCTGACACAGGCATTAAGGGGCAGAGCTGGAAATGAGACACAAGGAAGAGAGGAGCCAGGGAAAGGAGAGGGGGCAGATTGTATGTCAGTGAGTAAAAGAGACATCTTCGCCTTAGCCCAAGTTCCTTATTATACAGTGACCAAACCTGTAGTATTTTGCTATTTTATTAAAATTGATACTAATTTATTATAATCATTTCCAAATATCTTCCTTTTTAGCTGCACTTGGTACCTGGCCCACAGTAGGCACTTAATAAATGCTTATTCTTTCTTTTCATTTTTCCTTTCTTCCCTTACTAACCTTCCCTTAAAACAAAAAACAATTTAGGGAGGGAAAAAAAAACCCAGTTCATTAAAATCAATCAACATTTTGACCATATCAGATGAGACATTAAGTGGTACAATATATAATAATAGCTCACATTTACATAGTGCTATAAAATTTGCAAAATGCTTCACATATATTTCATTTTACCCCCCAAAACTCTGGGAAGTAGGTTCTATTACTATCCCCATTTTACTGCTAAGGAAAATGAGGTACAGAAGGGGCGGCTAGGTGGCGCAGTGAGTAAGGGTGCCGGCCTCGGAGTTGGGATGACCCGGGATGGAAACTGGCCTCAGAAAATGAGCACCCACACGTAAAGACTAGCCATGTAACCCTGAGCAAGTTACTTAACCCCAATTGCTTTAAAAAAAAAAAGAAAAAAAGAAAATGAGGTACAGAGATGTTAACTGATTTTCCCAAGATTACATAGCTAGCATCTAAGACTGGATTTAGATTCAGGACTTTCTAATTCAAAATCCACAGTCTATCCAGTGAAGCAGTTAGTTGCCTCGTGGATTGACTTGGAACCAGGAAGAACTGAGTTCAGGTTTGACCTCAGACTTTAACTCACTTTACTCATTTGTAAAGTAGTGATAATAATAGCAACTACCTCCCAGGATTGATTGAAGGATAAAATGAAATTGTGAAGCAATTTGTAGACCTTAAAGCAATATATAAATGCTAGCTATTCTTATTCCATACCCATAGTCTCCCTCTCCCTAAACAAAGGGAGGGGGATACATTTTCTTACATCATTTCTAGAGCCAAGATTGATCATTATAATTATACATTTTTAAAAGTTGTTCTTTTCATTTACATTACTTTGATCATTGTATATGTCGTTTTCTTGACTCTGCTTGATTCACTTTATATCGGTTTATATGTCTTCTCATGTTTCTCTTCATTCTTATTTGTTGTTTCTCCCAGCAAAATAGTATTTCATAGAGCACTAGCCCTGGAGTCAGGAGGACCTGAGTTCAAATCCAGCTGCAGACAGTTGACATACATACTAGCTGTGTGACCTTGGGCAAGTCACTTGACCCCAATTGCCTTGCCTTCCCCCTCAAAAAAAATAGTATTTTATTACATTTGTGTACCATAATTTGTTTAGTCATTTCCAAAACAATAGGTACCTACTTTGTTTTCAGGTCTTTGCTACCTCAAAGAAGACAGCAATTAATATTTTTTGAGTAAATGGGATGTTTCTTTCTTATCTTTAGCTTCCTTGGGGATATAAGTCTACCAGTGAGATTCCTGGTCCTGTATTGAAGATAATAGACTTTCTAGGACTGGATTTTTCTGTTTGTTTTGTTTTGTTTTTTAGCATATGTCCAAATTGTTTTTTGAGAATGCAAGGATCAATTCATAGCTCTTCCAGAGTCCCTCCAGTATTGACTAGAGCTGTCTCTGACAGTTCAAGTCTTTTCTTTTTAATTACTTTTGCTGGTGAAGATGGGTGCTCCTTCTTCCTTGTGCAGTTCTTCTCTTGTGGGTCCCCACAGTAACCAAGACTGCAGTACTCATAAATGTTCATGAGCTTAGTTTGAGGAATCTTTATTTCCCAATGTGCCTCCTTAAATAGGAATTTAAGAGGAGTGACTATAACAACATTGTTTACTCTAGGTATTGACTAACTAAATCCTGGCTTTTAGGATTAACCAGCAAAACACTGACAAAGCATAGATCTGCGTGGGCAGCCGTACTAGGCAGCCTACAAACAATTGGGATAACTCTAGGCCTGATTATCCTAAAAGAAGGTCTTTTCTGCAGCACCAGGTGTGTGCTGGCCCCAATTCAAAACAGCTTGAAAGTTAACTGATAAATTTTCAATCAGAGCATTTATACCTTAGAATTGGCAAACTCTACAAATCAGAGCTTGATTTGTTTATTTTTGTTAATTGTATAGACTTAATAAAGTGCTGATGCAATGTTAATAACACAGATTTAATCTCAAAAGTGTGTCCGGATACATTTTTTTCCCTAGAGAGAGAGGGTTGTTAAACATTGACTAGCACAATCTAATGAAGAACCCCAATTCAGCATTTTAGCAACTGCTGAATGAAGTTTTTCCAGGGAATGTGGTTCTGCAAGGGCTATTTTATCCTATAATTTTTGTGGGTATGTGTGATGGAACAGAAAGGACTCTGAATTTGAAGTGAGAGGCCCTGGGTTCAAATCCCAGTGATCCTCTATATTAATTGTGTGACCTTGGATCTCTCTAGGTCTCTGTTTTCTCATTGCTAAAATGGAGCTTTTGGGTTAGATGATCTCTCAATACCCCATCCAATTCTAAGTCTATGATGTTAAACTCTCTGATTTTTTGGTTTTCCTTCTCTTAGCTGGGATAAACACAAATTCCATTAAAAAACACTTTTCCTCAGGCAGCTATCACCTCTCACTAAGTTTATGTTTCATGATACAAAACATATGAAAGTATTATTTCCGTGTTTTCTGGCTTAATGATACTTTACAGTGATATGTAAAGCAATTCCCATTGAAGGATTATGTCCAGATTCCCCCCTGGCCAGGTAGGTACCTTAGACAATAGGTGGTACAGTAGCTAGAGCACTGGACCTGAAATCAGAAAGCCCTCAGGTCAGATGTGAACTTGGACACTAGTTTTGTGACCCTGTACAAGTCACTTAACTTCTGTCTGTCTCATTTTCCTCAACTCTAAAACAGGGATGATTATAGTACTTTTCTCCCAGTGTTTTGTGAAGATCAAATGAAATACTGTTTGCAAAGTACTTAGCACAGTGACTGGCACAATGCTTAAGAATTTTTTTTTAGTCATAGAACATTAATTTCCTGTGAAATAACTGCTTTCTTGAAGAACCTTCTAAATATTATTTTTTTTTTGGAGGGCAGAGGGCAGGGCAATTGGGGTTAAGTGACTTGCCCAAGGTCACATAGCTAGTAAGTGTTAAGTGTCTAAGGCCAGATTTGACCTCAGGTCCTCCTGACTTCAAGGCCGGTGCTTTATTTTCTGTGCCACCTAGCCACCCCTAAATATAATTTTCTTAATATTATTATATGCTAATGAGGCAAGAAAGTACCGGGCATGATAATTTGAATTTTTTACAGAGAGATAGAGGGAAGCTGCACTCATTCAAGATTATAGAGTGTTAATGACACTATGTGACACAATGTGCAAAATCTTAGAACCTCTCATGGGACATTATAGACCAGATAATACTTCACCAAAATTTCTATATTTTTACCATCTATGTTGGAGACATTTATAATAATAGTAAAAAAATTAATGGGGCAGCTAGGTGGCGCAGTGAACAGAGCTCAGACACTTAACACTTACTAGCCGTGTGATCTTGGGCAAGTCACTTACCACAATTGCCCTCCAAAAACCAAACAAAAAAATTAAATGGTTTGTTAAAAATTTAAAGATAGAATTTACCATCAAAGTTATATTGCATGTTAGCATGTCACTAAACTAGACAGCATTATTATTATTTTGGTCCATATCATTGGTTTCCTCTGGGCAGGGGATTGCCAATATGAAAACTCCTTTTAGTGATGCAGATTGACAATTTATTCAGAATTTATAATCTTAGAAAGTTGCTCGGGGCACTGAGAAATTAAAAGACTTGGTCATGGTCACAAAGCTAACTTGTGTTAGAGGTAGGAATTTAACCCAGGACTTCCAAAACCCAGTCCCATAACCTCTACACCATCTCATGGCCTCTACCACTATAGTGAGAACTAACCAGAGAAAATACAATCCCAGATTATCTTGCCCCCACCCAATAGGTAATCCCAGTCTGCCTGCTCCAAAATAAGTTAGATCACAGAATTTAGAAAAGACAGAGTTCTTCCTAGTCCATTATAGAAGTGAAACTCAGAGAGATAAAGTCACTTTCCTGTCTACAAGAAATTACCTGATTGGGTCTGGGGGAGTATCTGTGTAGTCCATGCTGCTGGTAGGCTGAGGCAGGCCCATTGCTTTGAGCTATAGTAAGCTAAAGCCTATTATCTTCACTAAGCCCCATACCAATATGACCTCCAAAAGAACAAGGCAACCAGGTTGCTAGCTCAAATCAGAAAGTAGAGCAGGTTCAAACTTCCATGTTGATCAGAATGGACTGGAATACACTTCCAGACTAGATTAGATAGGGAGACCCAGTCTCTGAAAAGAATAGAAGAGGAAAGGAAAGTAAAAGAGTAAAGGGAAGGGAAGGGAAGAAGAAGAGAAAGGAAAAGAAATGAAAGAAAAAGAAAAAGAAAAGAAGGTAAAGGAAAGGTATAAGAAAAAAAAGCTCCCTGTTTGTAAAAAAGGTAAATAAGTAGTAAGAACCTGGTCTTGAACCTAGTCTTCTAACTCCAAATCTAGTATTTCTTTCTCTACAGCACTCTGCAATCTATCTTCTAGAAAGTCACTCAGAAGAAGAAATTGTGTAAACCTAAGAAATGGTAGTGTTTTTTGTTAAAAGTAAGAGACACAGTGTAATACTTTTAGAAATATTTATTTTGGGATATGAGAATTTTCTCTAGTGCTCTTCCTACTGGTTATAATTGTCTTGGAGAATTCTTTCCACTGCTTCAGATGCACAGAAAACTCTTGGTGGACATGATTCAGTACCATAGGAAAGGTCAGAGTGATGCTACGCTCAAGGTGACCTGTAGATTCTGAGGACTGGCTGTGTTGGCCACTAGAGGACAGTGTTGCCATTTCCTAGAACTAGGATCCTGTCTCAGATGCTCCTCCAGCCCCATGGGTGTGCCAGACTATTTACAGCCTCCAATTTTTACAGTACAGCCTAGTATTATTTTTTGATTTATAAAGTACCATTCCTCTGCAGGTTGTTTTTTTTCCCCCAAGCTGCTTTACAGGAAAAGCACGCAAAAGCATGAACATGCAAAAAATAGCAACCCCCGCAAAGTGTATGGTGGTCTGAAATATTATTTCAGGCCCCAGGAAAGGCATGCAGGTGGATGTCCCTGAGGAAAGCTATTCAGGAAAAGGGGCTGCATGGGCAGAGGCCTGAGGCGGTCTGGGAAGAGGTTAACAGCAGGGTAACACATGTCAGCCATAAGCAGGAGGAAAACATCTCTCTCTCTTTCACTCCAGTTGGGTATAATGTCTGAATTTGTTCCCATAAAAGATAGAGGGAAGACCAACTTTGGACATTAACAATCAAAACATTCCAGCCTGAGTCCTGCTGGGGCCCTTGTTCTGAGTCCAAACTGTGACCGACTTTGGAAACATTGTGTACAGTCTAAAGGGAGCGGACCGTGGTCCTCATTGTTTAAGGAATCAATGCAAATGAGCCTGCAGTGCAGGGCCTGGAGGATGGGGAGATGGGGGGGGGGTGTCAAAACTGCTGAGCCTAGCTAGATCATTCTGAACAGGGTGGAGGCTCCAGATTTCTTTTAACGACAGCTGAAAGGAATTATAAATATATTGTACTGGGTCATTTAAAAGGGGGTAAATCATTAGTAGGGGGTAAATCAGAGGGGAGTGTGTTGTTTTTTTTTAAAGGCTTGGTTAGAAAATTACATAACCCTCGGTGTCAAAGGGAGAATATGAGAAAATGGAGTTGGCAAAGCCAGAACATCATGGAGAGACCTAGACTTGTAGTTACACAAACCATTTCTAAAATAATTTATTTCTAGTCTCAATGTTCTAGTACGTAGTTTCAGTATCTATGGCATAGTAGCACCCTTTCCCCCAATACATGGTGCTGTTATTGACTGTATGCAGCATAGGATTCGATTCTTCCTCCTTCCCCTTCTAAAACTTGTGGGCAAGAACTGTGTGTAGGGTATGAAATGCATAGTATAGGGCAATAGACTTGTTATTCATGCTTCCCAGTGATGGCATTCTTTTCCTTGAGGATAAAGATCTGTGGCTTTCTATTTTAGTCCTTGGATGCCATATAGACCATTGAAGTCTTACTACACCAGAGGTGTCAAATTCCAAGCTGAGAACACCAGATTAAAATGTAATTGAGACTTGTTTAACAAAATCAATTACAATGCAATAAAACATGGATAATATTGACTTATGCTTTCTTAAGTCAGCATATGGCCCTCAGTGATCTGTTTCTACTCGATTTCGTCACCATTGTACTATATAGTTGCTATAACCACACTTATTGTCATACCAGGAAATGAGGCTGACAAATTGGTCATTAAGGATGAATCAGTCAACATCAAAGGTAGAAGAGAGGTTATTGCTGTTAAAGTGACAGGTCACAATCTAGTCTTCTATACAGTCCAAGAAGCTTTTCAAGGGACTCTTTTATCATCACTTTCTTGATGTCTTCATACTTGACAGGTTTCTCCAGAAGCCATGACAGATGCACTGAGAGTAGAAATGTAGAAGGTTATCCCAGTCAGTTCAGGGATATCCTTGCTCACAGCGTTAGCTGCTTCAACAGAAACAAGGTTTATGTTTTGGTCAGCACTTACCACAATACAATTTACCAGACGGACCATCTACCCTCTTCTGGGTAGCAGTAATGTCACAGACATTGGCCAGTGAACCAAAAGTTGGTAGAGCAGGAAGAATTATAGCAATCTTATGGAATTATTATATTTCTCATTATTCACTGCCATCTCAAACAGAGGGGCACCAGAATAAGGGGCAGAGATGATCACATGCTTAACTCTATCCTTCAAGTGAGCCCCTGTCTTTTATAAAGGTAGAAAAGTCAGCTCAAGTCTAGTGTACTTGGCCTCATAATCTCTTCATTTAATTTTGGTAGGGTCACTATCCTGGAAGATGGTAATGACTTTTCCATTGACCACCTGCTTTCCATTCTGAGCCTTGACGGTGCTCTTGAATATGTCATGGGTAGAATTATATTGGAACCTATAAACTATATAGCTGAAGTCAGTAAAAGGATCACTGATGACCACAACATCAATTATATCTGAAGTCAATGAAGCCCTGGTCACCAGGTAACTGATAAAATAAAATTCATTAACTCTGACTTTCCCCATCTTGTCTCAGGAATACAACCAAAGCAGTGGTTAATGACACCTACTTAGGAGAAGAACTAAGCAATGTTGGGTTTAAAAAGGTGAGGATACAGCTGAGTTGTAATAACCCATATATGTGTGTGTGTGTGTGTGTGTGTGTGTGTGTGTGTATAATAGATTATATATTGTTGTAAATTTTGCAAAGTACTCCACACATATTTATTTTCATACAACAATCCTATTAGGTGCTAAAACAAGCCCCATTTTGCAGATGAGTAAATGAAGGTTGAAGTAACTTAGGTGATTAGAGCTGCTTTTCCTGTCTTTTTTTTCTTCTCTGCTTACTATTTTTACTTCCTCAAGATATACATGGAGCATTATCATGAGTGAAAATGTGGTGACTTCATTGTGATTAACAGAGAAGACTTTTTTATAAACATCCTGATAGATTGTTCCATGTCTCCTTCCAATCTTAGACTTCAGTGTTCTTGGATTTATCTGGTGTATCAGTGTCACCTAAATAGCTTTTTATACACTTCTTCCCTTCTTTGTAATATTTTATAAGTTTATAATGTGAACTGGTGTTTATGTCATCTATAACTCTCCACTTAGCAGGTGACTGGCAGCTAAGGCAATTCCTGAGATCTTTTGATCTCCTTGTTGAGGTGATTGATTTATATTTCTTAAATGCTTTAGAAAATGCCATCAGTGTAAATATTTGTTTTCTTCTATTTCCCACTTAGGGGCATCTACAGTTTGGAACTACATAAGTTGCATTCATGTCCTTCTTGTCTTTATTTCTTCTTCTAATTTGAAATTGATTTTGATTTTCATCTTTAATAAATCAGTTATCTGACTGGACCTAGTCAGCTAGATTTGGAAATGACTTTTTTTGGCTAGCCAGTCATTTCTTATCTCATAGATTTTACTTAATTGCATTTACACAGCTTGCTCTTCTTCAGCCATCTTCCAGGATCCCCATTCATTGTCTTGGGGCTTTCACTAGCTCCTGAATAGTGAGGATTTCCCATAATTAACCAGATAGATCCACCATGCTGCCTAATCCTCTCCATTCATCTTTATAGAATAATGCTGTACACCCACCCCCCACCCCATGCAAAATTCTACCTCTAGCTCTGGAAATTGTAATCAAATCAAATAATAAAAGCATTCCTGGAACATAGCTGCCCTATGGCTCCATTCACTATCCTTCTGACTTCTCAAGTCTAAAACACCCCTTCTTGGTCACCACTCCCATACATATGCTCATATATGACATATATATATACACACACATATGCATACATGTATATATACATATATGCATACATGTGTATATACATATATGCATACATGTATACACACATGCATACATGTATATATACACATATGCATACATGTATATATACATATGCATACATGTATGTGAATATATATATATATATATATATATATATATATATATATATATATGAATAATCTTCCCCTTTTAGAATATGAGGTCCTGGAGGGCAGGTATCATAGGTTTAAAACAGAAAGGGACACTGGGGACTACTGAACCCAACATCTTTATTTTATGATGAAGAGGATTGTCTTGTTTTTCATGTTTGTATCTCTCAGTGTTTAGCACATGCCTATCCTATAGTGAATACTTTATTAATTTGTTCATTCATTCATTTATTCATTTTTATGAGATTGACATTTGCTACTTCAACAATCTACTGACTCTCTTCTTCAATAAAATATCCTTAACATACAGATAAGAAGCTTTTATAGGAGCAGAAAGAATTTTGCTTCTTCTATTTTATAGTTTTTTTCCTGGTCTCCCTAATGTCCTCTTTTGTATTGAATTTATTGAGTATTAATGAATATGTTAATATTATTTGGAGGGTCTTAACCAATTCTTTGTAGAATTCTCCACACTTCTGCAACAGATGTGTCCATGTTGCAACTGTCTGCATGTCAATCTTTTATTTTTACAAGTGTTTATCATTAGTAGTGAGATATACTTGATTCTTTACATCGATGGAAGAAGTTTCCACACCAGGAGTTCCCTACATGAGTGCTATTCTAGACCAAACTATTTTTATAGTGCTTTCATGTTTGTAAAGCACCTCAACTGTATCACTAAGCATTCCATGAAATGATGTTTTTTGTAGCCTTTGTATACAAAATTATACCAGCTCTACCAATTCCTTGCATCTCTCAGGAGGAGAACCTGTAAACCATCCTTCCATTTAGTTGACACTGTCTTCTGTGTTCTCATTCTGATTTCACTTAAAATTTATAATGTGAATATCACGGATATGATTTAGTTTCTCCAGAAGTGTAAACATTCATTGGTCACTGGACATGAATTTAGATTACCAAGAGTTAATAGGGGATCCAAAGACCATATGATTTTAGGCACCATTTGCATTCCCTCTCTATCCTCACCCTCACCCCCATTTTAACTGCCACTGTCATGTCAGAATGGAAGGGGGCCCCAGAGGACAAAGGACTTTCTCCTAGTTTGCTTGATTTCATAGATCATATGTAATTGCACTAGTGAAAATGGACTATGTGGGATTAACAAAAGCTGGAGACTCTGGAAGAAGAAAGGAGGGAGGATAGATGAGTTTAAGACCTCAGCAGTCAGGTTGCATTCCTCATTAGGCAAAAGGGATGAAAGACGATAGGTAGGCTGCAAGTACTGGTACTAAGAAAATTGTGAGGGATTTGCAAGTGAAAGGTATTAATGATCTGAGAGTGTATTACAAGACCACATGGGAAATTTAAACTAAAAATGGAAAAGACAGCGAGCTAGCCATGGGGATTTGTCTCAGTCTAACATGTCAGCTAATAGAAATAGATGAATTGCTATGGGTTGGGCTCTAGAATTGGCGGGGGGAGGGGAATGGAAGAAGAGAAAATGAAAAATGAAATGATGTCCAACCTTATAGTGAGACCTTTTTTGCAGACAGTGCCAAGTGTTTCTATTACCAAGTTTCATCTGAGGGCTTGTATAATGGTCCTCCTTACATGTCATTGTTAAACAATCCTAAAGCCTAGCAGTCAAGGGTATGCTTGACTATTTTTGTCTCACACATTTGTGTAATCCAGTTGGCTGCTATTAGAAGCCAGACTGAAAATATAGTTTGATCTGAGAGAAATGCACTGCCACCTGGCAGTTCTCTGGTTCAGGCTCTGGTAGGGTCAAGTAGAGCTGCTATTGGTCTAAGTGCCCACTTTGTGACATTACCCTCAGGCTGGCTGTGACAGCCCATACAAGTGAAAACAGCTGAAGGCTGAATGCTCTCCAACTGTCTTATCCTTTACTTCAACAGGGTTTTCTCAGTCTCTGGTGTTTTAGAGGCATTAGACTTGTTGGGTGAGAAAATTTCCACTGCTCAGCTTATCCTTAAGATGTTGTGTGGTTCAGCTGGGATCTTCAGTTTCTAATGCATTCATCACCTTTAATGAAAAATGAAACTCTTCATTTATTTTTAAAAAATAATATTTATTTTAAATAGTCCATCTCAAATGACCTTAGAATTCTCACCTCCCTAAATCTACTCCATTCTTGCTACCGGGCATGTCTATCAAACTATCATGTGGTTATGATTACCTAGAATAGATCATTAAATAACATTTAAATAGCAAAGGTATGTTTTTTAAAAGCAGATGTTTTTTTTTTTTCCTTTCAAGTTCATCTTGGGGAGGCAGTGATATAGTAGAAGGAATATTGGACCTGAATTTTTAGAAGAAACCAGAAAGACTTCTACCTTGATAGCCACTAACTATGTGATTATAGGAAAGATTTATATGCAAAGAAACAATTCTTCTCAAAGTCTTAAAGAATTGCCTAGAACACTGAGAAGTCAAGTGACTTGCTCAGGGTCATGCAACTTGTGTTTGTCAGAGACAAAACTTGAATATAGGTCTTCCTATTTTCAAGTCTGACCTACCACACTGTTTTATGCTATAGAAATATCAACTATTGTTATTATTATTATTATTTATCATTAATTAGTCCTCAGTTGAGCTATGGAGGTGGCATTGAGTTCCCATGGTGAAACTACTCCACAAAAGTAGTTTTCTTAACCAGATTTAATAGTTTTTGTTCCCCACTTTAGTACTAGAAAACTGCTACTGTCTCCATGGACTCTAAGCAATATTATAGGAGTTCTTCCAAGTGAAAGTCGGCTAAATTCCCATATCAGTAGGACCTTAGTGTTTAAAAACATTTTGTTTTAAATCACCAGGGAATAAATAGGGTTTGGAGCTTGATAGAGGTGGGACTCAGCAACCAGCTGCTTCCATTTGACCCATCCATCCTCAGAAAAGTGGAATAATCTGTGAGATAAGCATATACTCAGATTCCTTCTGAGCTAGACTTCAATTCAATTAGTCAGCTATTTCTGGAGCAGCCTTTGCAGATAGAATATTGTATACAGTACTGGAAGAGACACAAATTTGTATTTTAGTTCATGTTCCCCTAATTAGCTGTTTTCTCCTCCATTTTAAAGAAAACTCTCAGGTCAGCCTTGTCTTCTTTCCTCTCCAGGCTGTATTTTTGATTCTCTGGATTTTCTCTACCACCATGCCTCCATTTGAGTACCTCTCTCCCTGCCCCTCCCCTTCTTCAACTTCCTTTTATAAATTTTCTTCCACCAATAGAATGTAAATTCCTTGAGGGCAGACCCTGTCTTTTTTCTTTTCTGCTTTTATTTATTTGTATTTCCAGCACTTAGCAGAGTACTTGGTACTTATTAATTGCTTAATAAATATTTGTTGATCTGATCTATTCCTTGTCCTCATGGAGTCTAACAAACTGAAATCAGATATGAGAAATAATATGCATTTCATGCATATTAGAAATATATGTGAGAAATAATACTTCACAAACACAACAAAGTGTAGCTTACCTAGCTTAATCCAAAATAAAATCCTAGGCTATATTTCAATATATTCCACCTAGCAATCTTTCTTTGGTATGTTTAATGTAAATGTAGCACCCTAACTCTCAAGACAGGGTCCCCAGAGACCTTGGCTCAGAGATACTCTGTAGGTTTGCCCTTTTAAGAGTAGGTCTCCCTAACTCACCTAATGGTATAAGCACTGGAGTCCCTCATGGCCTGATCTTACTCTGATGGGCACCAAAGGTTTGACCTATTCTATTGAAACATACCTAGGCTAGTTTGTCCTTAAGCAATATTCTGGTATGTTCTTAAGTATTTAATCTTGCAGAAAATTATGAAACATTTTCTTTTTTCCTTTACTGAAAACAGCTTTAATTACAACTAGCCCATCTTACTCAATTAAGAGTCACTGTTCTATCTTCATAGTTGTGTGATGTTGGGCAAGTTATTTTAATACTATGTGTCTCGGTTCCTTCATTTAAAAAGTGAAAGGTTGGGTTAGATGATCTCCAATGCCCTTTCTAGATCCTGATTGTATGGCTCTGACCATAGAAGAGTAGGGCCACAGTTTCAGTCCCCAGCCCAGTCTGGAAAAGGCAACGGGAACAACCAGTATAGGAATTGCAGAATAATGGAGAGCAAGCAGTTTTATCACTCCAGCCAAGCTTTTCTAAATTATATTGGTTGAGTCCAGTAGTCTACTGGAACTCCAACCAGGGCCCTGTCCACAGGTGTGCTGCCCAAACTCAAATTCAGGTCAGGAACTTATAAAACTTAGATCAGGAGAAACAGCTCATCCAAGCCACTCTGCCCCCAGATTCCCCCCAAAGTATGTAAAAGGGGACTCTGAACAACTTCTGGAGCCCCAGCACCCATAGAACGACACAGAGAAGCTAACCTCCCACTGAGGACAGCCCAGCAGTCCTGCAGGAAGGACCAGCGCAGCGGGCTGGGAGCTGGCAGCGCGCAGAGCATGGGGAGCCGAGCCGAGCGGAGCCCAGGTCCCCATGAGCCGAGGTTCTAGCCCCAGGGCAGCAGGGCCAGCAGCCAGCTGGAGAGACCCCAGAACACCAGCAGCTGTGGCGACTCCAGAATTATCAACATAGACATGCCTAGGACAAAGTGAGAGACCAGTATTTGGAGAATGTGTTGGCTTCCTCCCCTGGGGGCTAGAAGCTGCTGAGGACACACGCCATTTTGTAGTTTTCAGAGGTAGCTCCAGCTCCTGGCCTGCGAACTGTAGGGAGATCCAGCGATCAGTCTTGGGGGGTAATCGCTCTTGCTTTAACCTCCCTGGATCTGGATTGTAATCTAGGGTGGAAGTCGTGGGTGGGTTTACAGCTTGCCAGAAACGGAAGTTGCCCCCCACACGTTCGGGACAAAAATTCCTCTATCTGGCCTTAAAGCCATAGTGTGGCAACAAGCCCAAAAGTCAGGTAATCAAGTGGCAACATGCCAAGGCAAAGGAAACAGAAAAATACAACCCTAGACTCCTATTTTGGGGGCATAGAGCGGGAAAAGGACTGTGAGGTCAGAAGTCCTGCTCCAAAAGCCCCAGGGGAAAACATGAGTGGGTTGCAGGCCATAGAGGACCTTAAGAAGGACTTTAAAAATCAAATAAGAGAAGTGGAGGAAAAATTTGAAAGATAAATGAGAAGGATGAAGGAAAAGTATGAAATGAGGGTCAACAGCCTGACTGAGCAAAACAACACCTTAAAAAATAGAGTAACTCAAATGGCAAAGGAGGCCCAAAGGGCAATGAGGAGAAGAATGCCTTAAAAAGTCGAATTTGCCAGATGTAAAAAGAATCTAAAAAGTTCACTGAGGAGATTCATTCCTTCAGAGTTAGACTGGAGCAAATGGAAGCTAATGACTTTATGAGAAATCAAGATGCTGTTAAGCAGATCCAAACAAATGAAAGATTAGAAGGCAGTGTGAAATATCTCATGGGAAAAACCACTGACCTGGAAAATAGATCCAGGAGAGACAATTTAAAAATTATTGGACTACCTGAAAGCCATAATCAAAGAAAGAACCTAGAAATCACCCTTCAAGAAATTCTCAAGGAAAACTGCCCTGATGTTTTAGATCCAGAGGGCAAAATAGAGGTTGAAAGAATCCACTGATCACCTCCTGAAAAAGATCCCAAAAAGAAAACTCCCAGGAATATTATAGCCAGGTTCCAGAATCCCCAGATCAAGGAGAAAATACTACAAGCATCCAGGAAGAAACAATTTCAATATTGTGGAAACACAATCAAAATAGCCCAGGACCTGGCAGCTTCTACACTGAGGGATCGAAGGGCATGGAATATGATATTCCAGAGGGCAAAAGAGCTGGGAATGAAACCAAGGGTCACCTACCCAGCAAAAGTGAGTATTTTGTTTCAGGGGAAAATATGGTCATTCAGTGGAATAGAGGACTTTCAAGCATTCTTGAGGAAAAAACCAGAATTGAATAGAAAATTTGACACCCAGACACAAGAAGGAAGAGATGCCTGAGAAGGTAATCAGGGAAAAGAAATCAAAAGGAACTTATCAAAGTTGAACTATTTATATTCCTATATGGAAAAGCAATAACTCTGACTGATGATATCTTTCTCACTATGAAAATATTGGAAGAAGGGTGTGTGGTTGTATGAATACATATGTGAATGTGTGTGTATATGGTCGCAGTTATATATAGATAGAGGGCATAGGTTGAATTTGTTGGGAAGGGAGAATACTCAAGGGATGAAATTATGAGGTGAGAGAGGAAAGTGGCAAGAGGAGATGGGGAGAGACAGGGTAGGGTAAACTGTCTCATGTAGAAGAAGCAAGGGGAAGTGGTTGCAAGGGAGGGGAAGAATAGGAAGGCAAAAAGGCAAAACCACATTCTCATTGAATTTGGTTCAGGGAGAGAATGACATACATACTAAATGGGATATCTCAACCTGCAGCAGAATTGGGGGAAGGGGGATGAGAGGAGGGATGATGGATGGGAGGGCATCCTTGGGGTGAGGGGAGGTTGGAAGTACCCACTATAGAGGAGGGACAGGATCATGTAGGGAATGGACCAGGTGGGGGGTGGGATGAGTGGGAGGGAATTATAAGCAGCATTGTACAATATATCTACTATGATAATGTTTTGCATAGCTAGACATGTACAACATATACTGAATTACCTATCTCCCAAGAAGGAATGGGTGACAAGGGAGGAAGGAAATGGATCTGAAACTCGAGGTCATAACATTAAATGTTTCAAATATATATAAATACTATTATTAATACTCTTTTGCTTATAATTGGGAGATAAGATGTGCAGGCATTGGGACACAAAGATTCACCTTCCTCTGATGGAAAAGTCGAAGGGGGTATGGGAGAAGGTATGGGAGAGAGCAGATTGGAGGAAGCGATATCTTGTGGGACTGCTATTCTGGGAGGTTGGGTAGGGGAATAGCGGGGGGAAAATGATTGTAACTCAAAATCTGGTGGAAATGAATGATGTAAAACAGAAGTTAATAAAGCATTTGTTTAAAAAAACTTAGATCAGGAGGGCAATAATAAGATTTTTGTCAGGGATGAGCCTACTTTGGAAGGAAGAGGCAAATGAAGAGAGCAAGCACTTATTAAATGCTTACAATATGCTTGATAATTTTCTAAATGTTTTATAAATATTATATTACTTGATTTGGGAAATTTGAGAATAGTGAAAGCTTGCAGGGCCTCTGCCTGAACTGTCCTTGAGATCCTAGAATAACATAATACTCAATAACCTCAAGTAGCAAAAGGACCCAAAAGGACATAAACTCATCCCAGACATTCTATCAAGTAGTATGCAGAGCTCAGCCCTATCATAAAGTCTGAAGTCAGAAAGTAGACTAGAAAAATGAGCAAACAAGATAAAGAATCCTGTCATAAAGAGCTATTATAGTAATAGTGACACCCACAACACAATCCCAGAAGAAAAAAATTATTTCAAAACTCCCACAGGCAAATCCACAAAGAAAAACACAGCTTGGGCACAAATTCAAATAGAATTCCTGGACAAGTTAAAGAGGTTTTTATTTTTTAAGAGTTAAAGTGATTTTTAGAATCAAATGAATAGGTTGGGATAGGAGATGGGGTAAAAGAAATGAAATGAGAGCTATAGAAAAAAGATTTGGGAGAGAAGGGGCAGAGCCAAGATGGCAGAATGGATGCAGGAGCTTTTCTAAGCTCCTCTATGAATTCCAGCAGTAACCTTTAAAAAGTGAATCTGCATGGATTTTAGAGTGACAGAATCCATCAGGAGACAGAGCTTAACAGATTCCCAGCCCAGGAAAGTATTTACATAGGTCTGGGCAAGGGAATGCAGAGCACACGGGGCTGTACCAGCAGGGACTTGAGAGCAGACTAGCAGACACAGCAGAGTGAAAGAGAGCCCTGGCCAGCAACTCCCCCACCCCAAGGGCGATTCACAGACGTCTCTCACAGCATGGAGGATTGGTCGGACCTGGGTAAGAGAAAGTGCAGGGCCCACAGCAGCTTCTGCTGTGGCTATCAGCCCACAGCCTGGATGTTTAAAAATCACCTACCTGAACCTGTGGGAGCCAAGATTGCAGAGTAAACCCCAGATGCTCTGATTCCCTCTCCCTAACCCAGAAAACCCAGAGATAAATGTCGCACCCAGTGTAAAATCCTGAAATAGTGGAAACAGCCTCAGGCTTGGGAAGGGTGTAACTGAAGCAGTATGGAGTCTGAAGTGAAGGGTGGGAGGCCTCCCAACAAGCCCCACCTCAGCTGACTAGTGGGAGATCCTGAAGCTCAAGGGGAGTGGAGCCAGCAAGCCCTAACACCAGAAGCCCAGGTGTGCCTTAGCACCACCAGGGGAATCTGTAGACACCATAACTACCAGAAACTAGTTGCTGAGCCTGTCTGAGCTGTAGCCCAGGGACACAGAGACAGAAACCTGAAGTGGAAAGACCAACTCTCCCCCACTTGTTGCTCTGTGAGCCTCAGGGTAACTTAGGGAAAACACTGAGAGTCCTGGCCTTCACCTCAGTCTAGACACCCAGAAGCTACAGAATGCAAAGTCAACAATCAGGCCCTTAGCTCCCAGCCTGAGAAGCAAAGTCAGGAAATAGGCAATCACAATGGGTAAGAAGGAAGCTGAGAAATCAAAAGCAAGAAAAACAATCCAATTTTATTCTAAAGAGCAAGAACAACCAAATTCAGAGGACAACATGGACTCTATACTCACACCTGAAACTACAGAAGGAAGTATAAACTGGTCTCCAGCCCAAAAAGCATACTTGGAGGAGCTCAAGAAAGATTTTAAAGCCAAATTAGAGAGGTAGAAGATAAATTTAAATTGACATTGACCAAATTGGAAAAAAAATCTCACTGAAGAAAACAAATCATTAAAAAGTAAAATTTGTGAACTGGGATGGGAGGCTCAAAATCTAAATTGAGAAAATACCTCCCTAAAAGTGAAATCTGAACATATGGAAAAGGAGCTTCAAAAATTAACCAAGGAAAATAGTTCACTAAAAATTAGAATCAGTCAAATAGAAACTAAGGACTCTATGATGCATCAGGAATCAGTCAAATAAAACATAAAGATTGAAAAATTAGAAGAAAGTGTAAAATATCTCACTAGAAAAACAACTGACCTGGAGAACAGATCCAGGAGAGATGACCTAAGAATTATTGGTCTACCAGAAAGCTATGATGAAAAAAGCACCTGGACAACATCCTCCAAGAGATTGTCAAAGAAAACTGTCCTGAGGTCCTAGAATCAGAGAATGAAATAGTTATGGAAAGAATTCACTGGACTCCTCCTGAAAGAAATCCCAAATTGAAAACTGCAAGAAATATAGTAGCCAAATTCTAGAATTACAAGGTCAAGGAGAAAATGCTGTAAGCAGCCAAAAAGAAACAATTCAAATATTGTGGAACTACAGTAAGTATTACACAGGACCTAGCAGTTTCTACATTAAAAGACTGCAGGGATTGGAATTTGATATTTTGCAAAACAAAAGAGCTAGGACTGCAGCAATACTGAGCATAATCTTTCAGGCAGGGAGATTATCATTTAATGAAATAAGGAACTTCCAGACCTTCCTAATGAAAGAGCCAGAGCTCAATGGAAAATCTGATCTCCAAATACAAGACTCAAGAGAGACATAAAAAGGCAAACAAGGAAAACACAAACATGCACACACACACATACACTTGCATGTAACTTGTGATTCAATAAGAGCAAACTGTTTACATCCCTCTCTGAGAAGTTGATACCTGTCAAAATTGAAATTTATATAATTATCATGATATTTGAAAGGGATAGACATAGAGGGTGTGGGTATCAATGAACTAATCTGATGATAAAAAAAACTTTATTAAGGGGTACAAAGGGACTGTAATAGGAGAAAAGGAAAGGATGAGGCAAAAAAAGGTAAATTATGCCACATGAAGAGGCATAAAGATATACTAAAGGAAGGAGGGAGAAGAGCACTATATGAAATTTACTCTCAGCAGTTTAGGTTCAAGGAGGGAATAACATACTCCACTAAGTATAAAAATCCATGGTGCCCTACAGGCAGTAAGAGGGGTAAGGGGAAGGGTAAAAAGGGGGGATGATTAGAAGGGAGGGAAATAATAGTAAGGGGGAAGGGTAGGTAAAGGGAGGGAATACTGAGGGAGGGGGTGGTCAAAAGGAAAACTCTTAAGGAGGGGAAGGGAGAAGGAAGAAACAAAAACATAAACAGGGGAGGAAATAGGATGGAGGGAAAGACACAGATAGTAATCATAACTGTGAATGGGAATGGAATGAACTCTCCCATAAAATGGAGGCAGATAGCAGAATAGATTAAAAACCACCATCCTACAATATGCTGTCTACAAGAAACACATTTGAAACAAGGGGATGCACACAGGGTAAAGGTAAAAGGTTAGAGTAGAATATATTATGCTTCAGCTAAAGTAAAAAAAGCAGGGGTAGCGATCCTTATCTCAAATAAAGCAAAAGCAAAAATAGATCTAATTAAAAGAGATAGGGAAGGAAACTATATCTTGCTAAAAGGCACCATCGAGAATGCAGCAATATCACTACTTAACATATATGCACCAAGTGGTATAGCATCCAAATTTCTAGAGGAGAAATTAAAGGAATTAGAGGAAGAAATAGATAGCAAAACTAAGTATAGTTTTGTGGGGGACCTCAATCTTCCCCTCTCTGAACTTAATAAATGTAACCTCAAATAAACAAGAAAGAAGTTGAGGTGAATAGAATTTTAGAGAGGCTAGCTATGATAGATCTCTGGAGAAAACTGAATAG
Organism: Gymnobelideus leadbeateri; assembly: GCA_011680675.1. Lineage (NCBI taxonomy): Eukaryota > Metazoa > Chordata > Mammalia > Diprotodontia > Petauridae > Gymnobelideus > Gymnobelideus leadbeateri. The sequence continues at coordinate 905,988 of WOXC01009160.1, read as the reverse complement.
GGATAAAAAGGAATATACCTTCTTCTCAGTGTTACATGGCACATACACAAAAATTGATCATGTAATAAGGCATAAAATCCTCATAATTCAGTCCAGAAAGGCAGAAATATTAAATGCATCCTTCTCAGATCATGATGCAATAAAAATCATATGCAATAAAGGGCTATAGAAAGATAAGAAACTAATTGGAAACTAAATAGTTTAATCCTAAAGAACAAGTGAATTATAAACAAGAGATTATAGAAACAATCAGTAACTTCATTCAAGAGAATGACAATAATGAGACAGCATACCAAAACTGGTGGGATGCAGCAAAAGCAGTTCTTAGGCGAAGTTTTATATCCCTGAATGCAGACATGAATAAATTAGAGAAAATGGAGGTCAATAAATTGGGCATGCAATTGAAAAAGCTAGAAAAAGAACAAATTGAAAATCCCCAATTAAATACTAAATTATAAATGATGAAAATCAAAGGAGAGATTAATAAAACTGAAATTAAGAAAAGTATTGAATAAATAAATAAAACTAAGAGCTGGTTTTATAAAAAAAAAACACAATAAAATTGATAGGCCTTTAGTCAATATGAGAAAAAAAAGAAAGAAAAAAAACCTAAATTACAAGTATCAAAAATGAAAAGGGTGAATGTATGTCCTGTGAAGAGGAAATTAAAATAATAATTAGGAATTATTTTGCCCAATTGTATGCACATAAATTTGACAATCTTAGTGAAATGGATGAATATTTACAAAAAAATATAAGTTGCCCAGATTAACTGAAGAGGAAGTAAATTACTTAAATAACCCCATCTCAGAAAAAGAAATTGAAGAAGCCATCAGCAAACTCCCTAGGGAAAAATCTCCAGGGCCAGATGGATTTACTAGCAAATTCTATCAAACATTTAGAGAATAATTGATTCCAATATTCTACAAACTACTTGGGAAAATTGGTGAAGAAGGAGTCCTATTAAATTCTTTTTATGCCACAAATATGGTACTGATACCTAAATCAAGAAGAGACAAAATGGAGAAAGAAAATTGTAGACCAATTTCCCTCATGAATATAGTTGCAAAAATTTTAAACAAAATATTAGAAAAAAGACTATAGCAACTTATCACAAGAATAATACACTTTGATCAGGTAGGGTTTATTCCAGAAATGTAAGGATGGTTTAATATTAGGAAAACCATCAGTATAATTGATCATATCAACAATAAAACTAACAGAAACCATATGTTTATCTCAATAGATGCAGAAAAAGCTTTTGACAAAATATAACATCCATTCCTATTAAAAACACTAGAAAGTATAGGAAAAAATGGAGTCTTCCTTAAAATAATGAGTAGCATCTATTTAAAGCCATCAACCACTATTATATGTAATGGGGATGAGATAGAAGCATTTCCAATAAGATCAGGGGTGAAACAAGGATGTCCACTATCACCCCTCTTATTCAATTTGGTACCAGAAATGTTAGCAGTAGCAATTAAAGAAGAAAAAGAAATCAAAGGAATCAAATTAGGCAAAGAAGAGACTAAGCTATCACTCTTTGCAAATGCTATGGTGATGTACTTAGAGAATTTTAGATAATCAAGTAAAAAACTATTTGAGACAATAAATAAATTTGGCAAAGTTGCAGGATATAAAATAATCCCACATAAATCCTTGGCATTCCTATATGTCTCTAACAAAATCCAATAGCAAGAGATAGAAAGAGAAATCCCATTTAAAGTCACTATTGACTAACTCAAATGGCAAAAGAGGCTCAAAAAGGCAATGAGGAGAAGAATGCCTTAAAAAGCTGAATTTGCCAGATGGAAAAAGAATCTCAAAAGCTCACTGAGGAGAATCATTCCTTCAGAATTAGACTGGAGCAAATGGAAGCTAGTGAATTTATGAGAAATCAAGATGCTATTAAGCAGATCCAAACAAATGATAGAATAGAAGGCAATGTGAAATATCTCATGGGAAAAACCACTGACCTGGAAAATAGATCCAGGAGAAGTAATCTAAAAATTAGTGGACTACTTGAAAACCATGATCAAAGAAAGAATCTAGAAATCATCCTTCAAGAAATTCTCAAGGAAAATTGCCCTAATGTTTTAGATCCAGAGGGCAAAATAGAGGTTGAAAGAATCCATTGGTCACCTCCTGAAAAAGATCCCAAAAAGAAAACTCCTAGGAATATTGTAGCCAGGTTCCAGAATTCCCAGATCAAGGAGAAAATACTACAAGCAGCCAGGAAGAAACAATTTCAATATTGTGGAAACACAATCAGAATAGCCCAGGACCTGGCAGCTTCTACACTGAGGGATCGAAGGGCATGAAATATGATATTCCAGAGGGCAAAAGAACTGGGAATGAACCCAAGGGTCACCTACCCAGCAAAAGTGAGTATTTTGTTTCAGGGGAAAATATGGTCATTCAGTGGAATAGAGGACTTTCAAGCATTCTTGAGGAAAAAACCAGAGTTGAATAGAAAATTTGACATTCAGATGCAAGAAGCAAGAGATGCTTGAGAAAGCAAACAGGGAAAATAAATCATAAGGAACTTATCAAAGTTGAACTATTTACATTCTTACATGGAAAAATGATAACTGTAACTGATGAAACCTTTCTCAGTATGAAAATAGCTGAAGAAGAGTATATGGTCATATGAATACATATATGAATGTGTGTATATAAGTTTATAGTTATACATAGATAGAGGGCACAGGTCGAATTTAATGGGAAGGGATGATACTTAAGGGATGAAATTGAGAGGTGAGAGAGGAACATAACGAGAGGAGATGGGGAGAGACAGAATGGGGTAAACTATCTCATGTAGAAGAGGCAAGTGAAAGTGGTTGCAGGGGAGGGGAAGAACAGGAAGGCAAAAAGGCAAAACCTTATTATCATTGAATTTGGCTCAGGGAGAGAATGACATACATACTAAATGGGATATTTTACCCTACAGGAGAGTCGGGGAAAAGGGGGATTGAGGGGAATTGATGGAAGGGAGGACAGGCTGGGGGGGATGGAAGTTGGAAGCACCCACTTTTGAAAAGGGAAAGGATCAAAGTGGGGAGTGGACCAGGTGGGAGGTGGGATAGGAGGGAGGGAAATATAGTCAGTCTTTTACAATATATCTACTATGGTAATGTTTTGCATAGCTACATATGTACAACATATACTGAATTGCTTATCTTCCCAGTAAGGGTGGGTGACAAAGGAGGAAGGGAATAAATCTGGAATTCTAAGTTTTAAAATCAAATGTTTTAAATATATATATATATATATATATATACTATTATTAATACTATTCTACATATAATGGCTATATAATATGTGCAGGCATTGGGGCATGGGGATTCACCTTGCCCTACTGGAAAAGACAAAGGGGGTATGGAAGAAGAGATGGGAGAGAGCAGATTGGAGGAAGGGATATCCTGTGGGATTGCTATTCTGGGGTCGTGGGTAGGGGGAAAATGGGGAAAAAATTGTAACTCAAAATCTGACGGAAATGAATGATGTAAACCAGAAGTTAAAAAGCATTTGAAAAAAAAAAGAAATAATAATTCAAGTAGCCAGAATGAAAGAATTCAAGTTCTGAGGAACCACAGTCAGGATCACATACAAACTAGCAACCACCATATCTGAACCTCATTCTCATCTGAACTGGCCAAAGGAGGGAAGAACATACAGATACACATATTGGTACAGAAATACATTTCATAAACAGAAAACATGAGGGAAAAGAAAAAAGGAGAGGGGGAGTAAGTGGAAGGGAAGATTAAAGGAAGGATTAATTCTAAGCAAAGCAAACTCTAAAGGGGGTGAATGTCAAAAAAGAGGTTTAAAAGAAAAGGATAAAAGAGATAATAGGATTTGAGTGAGAGAAAAGGAAGAGCGACAGGGAACAGAAGCAGACTGTACCAAACCTACAACATTGGAATTACATACACTCATTTTCTCCCTCACTACCTTCTTTTTCTTTAATACAAGAAAGAGAAAGAAAAGCATAAGGGAAGAGGAGAGAGGAGAATACCCCACAAAAAGTACTGTTAATGTCAGCAGGATAAACTTACTCATGAAACAGAAGAGGATAACAGAATGGTTTGTGAAATTAGCATATTAACAAATATAATGTGTTTACAAGAAATACATTTAAAACCAAAAGATTTACCCAAAATTTAAATAACAGTCTGGGGCAAAATGTATTATGTATCAGCAGTAGTTTGAAAGAAAAAAAAAAGAGCAAAGAGAGCAGTTGGGATCTCACACAAAGCAGTAGTAAAAATGGACAGTTAAAAGGTACAAACTGGGAAACTATATTTTGCAGAAAGGTACCCTAGGTAAAAGAATAAATAATAATATTAAACATATATATGCTCCAAATGGCATACTTAAAAGTTAAATGAATTATAGGGAAAAACAAGTAGTAAAACTATAAGAGTGGGGGAACTCACTTTCAAACTTAGATCTAATAACAAAGAAGGGAAGAAATTAAGAGGTTTAGTAGATCTTTAAAAAGTTAAATATGATAAACTTTGAATGGGCATAGAAAAGAGTTTACTTATTTTTCAGCTGTGTATAGCACCTTTACAAAAATTGGCCATGTATTAGGGAGTAATTAGGGAGGTTTCTCTTAAATAAATGCAAAAAAGCAGAAATAGTAAACACATTCTTTACAAGCCAGATTAAATAAAATTATACTGAGTAAAGGGCCCTGAGACAATGATTAAATATTAATTGAGACTAAATAACTTAATTCTGAAGAATGGGTTGATCAAAGAACAACTCATAGAAACAATCAATAATTTTATTAAAGATAATGACAATGAGATAACATGCTAAAACTTGGGGATGTAGTGTAAGCAGTCCTTAGGAGGAAAATTTATATTTCTAAATATTTTCATTAACAAAAGAGATAACAGATCAATGAAGTGTACATACAAGTAAGAAAAATTAGAAAACCAACAAATTAAAAACCCCTAATTAAATATAAAAACAAAAATTCTGAAAATCAAAGATTATTAAAATTGAAAGCAAACAAAATAAAGAACCCCAACTATTTAATTAGCATATAAAACAAGAAACTAGTTTTAAAAATAGGAAAATCATTAGCTAACCTGATCTTTTTTTTAGAAAGAAAGAAAACCAAACTACTAGTGTGCAAAATGAAAAAGATGAATTCAGAACCCCGTTTTTTGAGAGAATTGTATTTCTTTTTTAAAATGGAAGAAAGAAGAACTTTAATGTGAAAATAAAGAAGAAATAGGAATGGGAATGAGGGGTAGGAATCCTTAATTGTTTTAAGATGTTGAATGATGGAAGAATTTGAAATTCCACTTTGAATCTGCTGCTGTGGTTTTAGCTCTGTGGGATAAGATGTCTCAACCAGGATAAGCTCATTACTTCTAAACTCAGCACCATGCTGCTAACTTAAGCCATGATTGACTTTACCTTTCTCAGTATTCCTCTCCCCTCTGTTTAGAGGACTGAAGGGACTAAACTCCTCCTACTAAACTCTTCCCAATGCCTTCCTTTATAGAGAGGAGAAAATGGACTTCCAGATCATCCCACTTTGTATCTGCTGCCCTGCCTGTTATCAGCTCCACAAAACTAAGTTCCCCCAGCCCCTTCCCTTGCCAAGTATCCCCTGGTGTCTTATTCCCTCCCCTGCCACTTTCCTGCCTTCTTTTGTATGTTGTCTCCCCCTTTAGATTGTAAACTTATTGAGGGCAAGGACTATCTTTTTTTTTCACTAATTGTAACCTCTAGTTCTTAGAGGAAGCTAGGTGGTTCAGGGGATGGAGTGTTGGGCCTAGAGTCTAGAAGACCTGAATTCAAATCTGGTCTCAGATATTTATTAGCTGTGTGACCCTGGGCAAGTCACTTAACCTCTGCTAATCCACTGGAGAAGGAAATGGGAAACCACTCCAGTATCCTTGCCAAGAAAACCCTATAGCCAAGCATTGGCATGCTGTGTTGCATGGGATCAGGAAGATTTGGACTCAAAACAACAACAATCCTCCAGCAGTTAGCAAAGTGCCTAGCAAATTTTAGGTACTTAATATATGTTTATTGGATTGAAACAATGAAGAAAGGGAAGCAAAAGGAATGACCACTAAACACTTGGAGCTAAAAAACACTAGATATGAGACCGTCCCAAAGAAGTGGGAATTTGATATGCTGAAGAGGAAAGCAACAGCTGTTCTTTCAGGTGAGAGATAACAGAATCATAGATGAAAGGTACTTTAGAAGTCACTGAGTCTAATCCCTTTATTTCACAGATGAGGAAAATGAAGTTCAGAAAAGTAAGTGACCCTTGCCTGGGGTCACATAGCTAGTAAATACATGAATAATAATAAATACATGTCTCATCTATTAAAGGTCTGCAAAGAAAGGAAGAGTACAAGCAATTCGTAATTCCTTGCTGAATGGTATTTAAGCAATTACTTTTTGATCTGATAGCAACAACAAAGAAATCTGCTATCTTCTCAAGGCATATATTCAAACCATAACTGGCACTCTCCAAAGGCTTTCCAAAACAGAAGATTGCAACCCACTTGTAGTGATTCATGTGAGCATATGTGATTCTGCCATTTTTTGTACTCTGTACTTGTGTGAGAGTATGTCACAAATATTTTTCTTTTGGGGGGGCAGGTTTTAAACAACTTAAAAAATTGAATCACAGTAAGTACTCCTTTCTAAAAAAAATCTTCTTAAGGCCAGTTGATTAAATTTTCCCACTGATAATCTTGGATGGGGGGAAGCAGAGCAGTGGGAACTCAAGCAAATGTCATTAGAGAATCACCCCTCATCCCTCAGGGGTTCCCCTAGAACCATGAGGGGAGGTATAGCCAGCCTGGGTCTGAGAACCAATTTCATTAGTGAGATTGGGAACTGAGATGAGTATCCTCAGAATTTACATGACTGCATATGAGTATTATCTATGAAGCTTAAGAAATAGCATATCTACAAAAGATACACATAGCTAACAGTAGAGATAGCTAGAAGTTCACAGGAGAAAAAAAAATCCAAGGAAATAGAGTGCTGAAAGCTTGGGAGAACTTTTGGTTTTCTTGTCTTTTTTGGTCCAATAGTATAACAATTACCTACTTGAAACTCCTTGTTTATGCCCTCCCTTTCCCTGGCCATCATCTTTCTTTCTCTCACACCTTCTACCCCATATCTAGAATTTTCTCTTTCAGACTAGGAACTTTTCATTTGCTAGACAAGTGGTATCTTCTTACCTGTGACCTCAGAGATGGGAAACTGATCAATCCACCTGAGCAGGACCTTCTCCTCATAAAACATGAACTGCCTTCATGCTGGAGGTTTCTTGAGCTGTCCTGAACCATGGAGTAAAGAGGCATCCAAGAGTATTGTGGACTCCCTCCTCCTCACTTGGACTGAATATTGTTGTGCCCAAGGCTCCCTTCTGATTATATCTCTTTCCTGCTCTTTCTCAGTCCTCCTTTAGAAGCATCAGTCTTGGTCTCAGTCTGAATGAAATTTCAGGGCTATGCTAGTACCCTTTGTTCTTTTTGTCCTGCTTCATTCTCTTTGCTCTTTTGATTGTCTCTATGTAAACTTTCCTTAAATGAACCAAACAAAAAGAATCGTTGCTTCTAACATTGACTGCTCCATAATTCCTCAGTGAAGTACATTTGTTTTTGTTTTTCTTTTTGGAGGGCAATTGGAGTTAAGTAACTTGCCCAAGGTCACATGGCTAGCTTTTGTGTTAAGTGTCTGAGGCCAGATTTGAACTCAGGTCCTCCTGACTCCAGGGCTGGTGTTCTATTCACTGTGCCACCTAGCTGCCCCTAGTACATTTGCTTCTAATGATGGACATTGATAGAGTCAGTAACAAAACCATGACCTCAAGTATTTGTATATAGACACATGCAAAATATGACTAACAATCAAGATGAACTAGAGATCTTAACATAATAAGGCTATTATTTTATTTCATATATAGCATTGAGTCTTGATGGGATGAAAACCATGACTAGAATATTTAATAGCATTCAAATTCAATAAAGATTTGTTAAGTGCCTTTTATGTGCCGAGCACCCTGCTAAGGCATGTAGTGCTGGAAAAGTGTGTCTTAATCAAAAGAAACCACATAAGTGAGAGGAGAGGGGTTAATAGTATTAATGTATATTAAGAAGCTTTACTTGGGTGGAAAAACCCAGCAATTAGAAGGAGGAAAGCTTGACAGAGACTGTAATTGAAGATTAAAGAAAATATTGTATCAGAACATGCTAGAAAGTAGTCATAGAGGAAAAAGCAATAGATGAGGAGTTCAGGAAACATATTTCGAGTCTGGCTCAGAGTCTGGCTCGTAGTAGTTTTTGGGGGGTAGGACACAAATTATCAGGATTTTTCTGTAGCTGTCTTTCTGCTAAAAGCAGAGCAACTAATACTTTCTTGACTTGCTTTGAGGATAATTTCATCCTTCAATAGGCAGAGGTTTTTTAACCTGGGGCTCATGAACTTATTTCATATATATACATATGTATGTATGTATATATGTATTTGATAACTGTATTTCAGTGTAATTTAGTTTCCTTTGTAATTCTCTGTATTTTATTTTTTGCATTTAAAAACATTTTTCTATAGGCTTCAGAAGACTGCCAAAGTGAACCAGAATACAAAACTATTAAGAACTTCTGAGATGGAAGATCTAGGCACTTTTCTTTTGCTTTTTTCCCTTTCTGCCAAGGAAAACAATCTTTGTATAACAATAAGCAAAAAAACCCCTCTTTTGGACCTGGGATGGGGACTACTACTGGGGCACTCACCTTTTCCCTCTCATCTATGCAATTCTTTTCAGTTCTAGAACCATGCATGTGCAGATTAGGTTCAGTCCCAGGAGGTGCCTGATATCTTGAGAGAGAATGAAGCGCTTCCTTAGCTTTTTATGCTGGAAAAAAGAATGAGGTTACAGCTAAGTAGAAGGCTGCCTCACAGATATTCTTAGGACAGATAAAGAAAGGTTAGTGAGATTGGTTTTAGCTTGGCCTCAAAGGCGTGGGTCATTTGATCATCTCATATTGTAGTGCTCATAAGTATTGGAAAAGACCACCACCCTTACTACTATACTACTACTACTACTACTACTACTACTACTACTACTACTACCCTACTACTAATTTTATATAGCATTTACTAGGTGCCAGGCACCATGCTAACTGCTTTTACAATTATCTCATTGCATCCTCACAACAAATCTGTGAGGTAGATGCTATTATTATCCCTATTTTATAGTTGGGGAAACTGGGGCAAACAGAGGTTAAGTGAATTTCCCAGGATCACAGTTAAGTCCAAGACTGGATTTGAACTCAGGTCTTCTAGATTTTAAGTTCAATACTCTATCAACTGTGCTACCTAGTGCTCTCTAGGTGTCATGAAAATAATTGTAGCTCATGTACCAATATGTTTCAGAGAAAGAAAATGCAGAAGAATTCTGTGAAGAACTGAGTAAGACACTTGAACATAAATCATCATACACTTTGAAACCAGTGACTTCAGTATAAAAATATGGGCATAGGTCAGATATTGGAAATTATTGGGAAGCATGCTCAGGAACAGGGAATGAGAAAGCTTCATGACTGCATCAGGATCTTCAGGAAAAGAATCAGTAGGTTCTAGAACAGCGAATAACATCATGAAAAATGAAATCAATTATATTTTAAAGGACAAGAAATGGTTAGTTTCTAATGTTGGAATCATTCCTGAATAAACTGTTCTACATATGGTCACACCACCAAATTGTTAGAATAAGATAAAAATTAGCATAGAGCTAAAAGAAGAAATAAAAATGAGACAAAAAGATATGGCATATAATTGAAACAATCCATTTCTAACCGATTTAAACAAGGTGTTGATTTTTAAAAAGTGTAATGGACAGAGAAAACTGCATGCTCATTATAACAATTTCATACAGAAGTCTAACAGATATAAATAAAATTTCCATAACAAAGAGGCCAAAAGACCCTCAAAAGTGCCTTGCACAAGAAGTACCTGAGGAGACACCCAGCAGAAAGAAATGCTAGGCAAGAGCGACACCAGTTTAAAATTTAAACTATGTAAACTAAATATCATGTGTAAAATCTTATGGAAAAGGGTGGTGGAAGATTATATGCTGTATCTCTTCATAAAGCAGAAGAGGCAATGTAAAATAAAACCAGTTTAAAGCTTGGCAAGAGGCCCAACTAAGCAAAGTGATTCGGAGGCAGCCTATTCCACTTTTGGACAGCTCTAATTGTTAGAAAGTTGTTTTTTTTTCCCCCTCTGACAGAAAGCCTAAATATTCTTCGAAACCTCCACTCACCATTTCTAGTTCAGCCCTCTGGGGACAAATAGAACAAATTTAATCCTTTTCCTGTATGGCAAGTCTTCACATAATCGAAGACAGTTATCATGTCCTGTTCTCCACTTTTTTCTCCCACCCCCAAATCTTCTCTTCTTTAGGCTAAACATCCCCAGTTCTTTCAACCAATCAAGGTAGGTCCTTCTCTGAATCATGCTTTAACAGAGGTTCCCACAACTGAATACAATTTTCCATTGAAAGCCTTTCCCAATCCCTCTTAATTCTAGGGCCTCCTTTTTGTTATTTCATATTTATCTTGTATACAGCTTGTTTTGTATATATTGTTTGCATGTTATCTCCCCCATTAAATTATAAGCTCCTTGAGGGCAAGGATATTATCTTTTGCCTCTTTTTGTTTCTCCAGCATTTAGCACAGTGCCTAGCAAATAGTGGGCACTTAATAAATGTTTATTAAATTGAACCAATGAAGGCAGAGTAGAGAGGAACTATTATTTCTTTTCCCTTGGGAGCTATGCCACTTAAAAAAATAAGTTTCTTTTTATTTAATATTTTACTTTCCCCCAATCACACATATAACAATTTTTAATATTTTAAAAAATTTTGAGTTCCAAATTCTCTCCCTTCTGCCCCTCCCCTATCATTAAGAAGGCAAGCAATTTGATATAGGTCATACATGTGCAGTCACACAAAACATATTCCCATATTAGTCATGTTGTGAAAGAAAACAGATAAAAAACCCTCAAACTAACAAGAAGAACAACCTTTTAAAAAGTACACTTTAATCTGCATTCAGATAAAATCAGTTGTTTCTCTGGAGATGGACACCATTTTTCATCATAAGTCCTTTGGAATTGTCTTGGGTCATTGAGAATAGCCATCATTCACAGTTCAACTTTGTATAATGTTGCTGTTACTTCGTATAAAATGTCTTGCTGGTTCTACTCACTTCACTTTGCATCAGTTTGTGCAAGTCTTTCTAGGTTTTTCTGAGAGCATCCTGCTAATCATTTCTTATAATACAGTAGTATTCCATTATAACCATATACCACAACTTGTTCAGTCATTCCCCAGTTTATGGGCATCCCCTCAATTTCCAACTCTGCCACCACTACAAGAGCTGCTATAAACTTTTTGTACATATAGGTCCTTTTCCCTTTTCTTTTTTATCTCTTTGGGACACAGACCTGGTAGTGATATTGCTTGTCAAAGGATATGCATGGTTTTATAGCCCTTTGGTGCTTTGCCACTCTTAAATGCAGCCCAAGATCACATTGCTTTTTAGGTAACCACATCACACTGCTGATATGCTGCTATATAACCATATACCCTCCATTATGAACCTATAGAGTAGATTATTTGAACCTAAGTGTTAGACAAAGCATTTATCATCATTGGATTTCATCTTATTTGATTCAATCTACTTTGTCAAGACTCTTTTGGATCATGATTGTCATTTACTGTGCTAGCTAATTCTCTGTAAATTATCATGCAGCCTATGCCTTTATTCAAATCATTGATAAAAAATTAAGCAGTACCAATCCAAATATAAATCCCCAGGGCATTCTTTTAGAGACCTCTGGCCAAACTGATATTGAACCATAAACAACTACTCTTTGAGTTCTGCCATTCAACAAGTTGGAAACTCATCTAATTACACTACCATTTCCATCTTTTCCAAAAGAATAATATGAAATAATTTATCAAATAGAGGGCAGGGACTGGACCTGTGGAGTTATTGATATAGGGAACTCTTAGTTGAAACTCCCATTACTAATACCAGTTTGCTAGGTTTTATATAACTTAGTTGTCTTAGGGATTTAGAGCACTGACTGAATGACTTTTCTAGGATTGTACTACTAGGATATTTCTTTTTTGTTTGTGTTTTTTTTTTGTTTTTGTTTTTTTTTTGCTTTTTGGAGTGGGGAGGGCAGGGCAATTGGGATTAAGTGATTTGCCCAAGGTCACACAGCTAGTAAGTGTTATGTGTCTAAGGCTGGATTTGAACTCAGGTCCTCCTGATTCCAGGGCCAGTTCTCTATTCACTGCACCACCTAGACACCCTGCTAGTATATTTCAAAGGGAGGGCTTGAATCCAGATTTTCCTGGATCTTTTTAATCAATTGCTTTGTTAAAATCTAGGTAAACTCTTTCTACAACATTTATATGATCTACTAGTTTAATAATCTGAAATAGAGCTAGTATGATCTTTCTTTGATGAAGCTATGTTGGTTCTTTGTAATTACTGCTTCCTTTGCTGGATGTTCAGTAACCACCTCTTTTATGACCATTCCAGAATTTTCCCAGGAATTTAATCCAAGATCTTTGGTTTATAGCATGCAGATTCTGTTCTCTTCCCTTAACAAAACAAAACAAAATAGTTAAGCGTTTTCTCATTCCAAGTACTTAGTAGCTCTCCTGTTTTTCATGATCTATTAAATATCAATATATATTGCTTAGTACTCACATCTGCCAGATTAGAAAAAGTATGCAGGGGCGGCTGGGTGGTGCAGTGAGTAAGAGCGCTGGCCTCGGAGTTGGGATGACCCGAGATTGAATCCGGCCTCAGAAAATGAGCAACTACACATAAATAACGACTAGCTGTGTAACCTTGAGCAAGTTACTTAACCCCAATTGCTTTAAAAAAAAAAGAAAAAGTATGCAGAATAGACACTGTAGGAGCATTGAGAGCTTGATTCACAAAATATATGAAGGAAGGAAAGATACCAAAGTTACGGAGAAAGTTTCAGATGATAACACCAAAAAAAAAAGTAACCAAGGTAATATCAGTAACTACTGACTTATATGCCTGTATTCCTATCCTTAATTTAATTTTTATGAGAATCATCTACATATGTGGAGGGCACCTTTGACATAGGTATTATTTGGGAACAACCAGAATTTCAGTAGTGAGATTTCTCATTAAAATACAACTTTACTATCATATACTTGACCAAAAGAGGTAAAGAATTCAAATTCCCATTATGTTTATTGCTTGTTGATGATTAAAAACAAAACAAAACATTTATTTCTTAAAGAAAGTCACCTTAAAGTCTCTCTTCCAATAAATTATCCCCTATCCATTTATCAATATCACTATACCTTGAAAGATTACTCTTCATTGAGCAAAGTTAAGATAATTTTGCTCAATGAATCTCTGATCAAACAGGGAAATGTATGCTTACTAAGGGTATTTCACTGCTCTAATAGAGGAGATGCAATGTAGTGTCCAAGTTGAAGAAAAATTCCCTGTGGATAGCGAGGTTCTCTAGAGGCTTCTGTTTGAGTCCCAGAACATTGTAGTGTGTCCTGGAAAATATCTAAAACTAATCAAAAGAGTTTAATCTGGCTGTCTACTGGAAAAACCAAGTGGATGAAAAAGATTATGACATGCAGTTGGATGGACAACTTACACAATGTGTTCAATAGTTTATGTATATCTGGAACAGCAAGTACAAATGGATACCAAGTGGGTCCCAAATTAAATGGAAGGAGGAAAGTGGGCTGGATTGCCTTCAGGAAATTACAAATATCCTTTAATGATCCCAAGCTTCTTCCAAAAGGCCTGTCTTTTTAGTAATAAAAATTCAGCTAGGTGGTACAGGGGATGGAGCCTTGGGCCTGGAGTCAAGATTTCAATTCAAATCTAGCCTCAGGCATTTACTCTCTGTGACCCTGGGCAAGTCACTTAATCTTTTTCTGCTTCAGTTTCTTCAGCTGTAAAATGGATATAATAATAGCACCTACCTCTTGAGGTTATTGTGAAAATTAAAGAAGATATTTGTAAAGAATTTAGCACTGTGCCCAACACATAGTAAATCTTTCCTTCCTTGTTTCATCCCTCCCATCCTCCCTCCCTTTCTCCTCTCCTTCCCTTCTACTCTCTTTTCATCCTGCTTTCCTCCTACCCTTCCTTCCTTTCCTTATTCCAAAGTAGAACAGGAGTAAAAGACTTTACTAGAAAAAAGTATGATTATAAAAGAAACTGCTGTGATCTGTGATAAAGGATAACAGGTGGATCACACAAGTACTCCCTGATATCTTTGTAATATCATGAAAGAGTAAGGAAGACCTCTAGCACGTTGACTGGATTCACTGTGGTGAACTATGGGAGAACATGCACAAAATTCACATGGGATGGGTAGGCATGGATGTATTTCTGTCTTTATCATTAGTAAGAACATCCAAAGCAATGAAGTCATGGGTCCATCTGAGTTTTTATTTAATCACTAATTACAGTCTTATGCTTTGTGTAGAATCAGTGATACCTTAATACAGTACTCTGTATCAGAACTACAACTCTTGCCATTCCCTCAAAAATTTAGTACTCTCAGGGGAGCTGATCTTGATTCCTTAAAGGTCATATCCAACTCTCTTGACTCACAGACTCTCCAATTACAACTTATATTGGTATCAGTCATCAAATAAATGATATCAAGTTTGGTGGGTATAGTTTGGGGTTGGAGGATTGGTTCAAATCTTTTACATTTACTTCCACTGATGGCAAATTCTGAAGGAAATCTCATATATCCCAATTCACACCCTTGTGATGGTAAAAAATAATAAACTCATAGCTGCACAACACCATCCCTGATGTACACTTTTCAGCCTATCCCTTGTTAAGATATGGCTCAGTTCATTGTTGTCCATCCATACTTGGAATCAATTTTCATGCACATTGTCTTAGAATTTATCAATGACAACCCAGTTTGAGGCCAAGAATTCCAACTTGTAGGTGAGAAAATAGGTCTCACTAGACTCAGTGAATTCCCAATTGGCAGGTGCAGTAGGCTTCTGGTGACCATCATGCTTGTGATACAGAGCTTTCCCCAGTCCTCTACACTGACATCATTGCATAATATGAAGGGCTTATTTCCCGTTTCCCAGCACTCTCCTTTTCCCATAACGTTTGCTTTGTGTCTTTCTTACAACTATCTTTACCTATAGCATTCTGGAAAATGACTGTTGCCTCACTCACACATATAGAGGAAAATGTTCCCTAATTATTTAAACTGGTGCCAGTGAATGATAAAAAGAGCTTGCCTGAATCGGCAAAAGCCGGCACTATCTGTGTGAGACCACTAAACATGTTAAGGCCTCATCAGAATTAGTATCCCAGTCATTTCCTAAAGGTAGCCTACCATCCAATACAGATTGCCTCATTTTGCCGCTCTTTTTATAGTTCTTCTCAACCATAAATGAGATCATTTGCAGTGATGGCATAGTTCTGCACAAACTTTTGCTAATAACCACTGTAAGAATGCCAATACTCTTAGTTCAGATTTGATTTAGGGACAAAATGAAGCACACACAAGTCATTGACCAGATGACAAAAAGGAAGTTTACTTTGTCTCAACATAGCAAGGATATGTGACAAGGATACAATGGTATTTATGATCTCCTTTGGTAGAAGGTCTTCCCGCACTTCACCGTGGAAACAAATGTAATGGGCAGGTAATTAGGGTATGTGGTCTCAGGCACCCAATGAGTCTGAAAGGCCTAGGCTCCGTGTGACTAGAACTTTTTATGCTCAGAAGATGCTTCAAGGAAGCTGGAAACAATCAGGTCCTAGGACACCTTTGCCTCCTTCAAAGGAAAACGAATCTCTGGTGCAGAGGAGAAGGAGGAGGGACCTGAACACACACCATATTGATCTCATCACAGCCAGAAAACTCTATAATGTCTTCAGCTTTTGATCATTCTTCAGTCATGTCTGAGCAAGAAGCCTTTCTGTCTTCTCCGTATCAGTACTTCCTGTTGAACTTCAATTCGACCCACATATTTGACAGAGGGCCCACAGAACTGGCACTTGTGAAGAGAGCTTAGGATAGCAGCTTCTTGGAGATCCACTACCTTTAATAACCATTCCTTAGACTAGGGGCTGGGAACCTGCGACCTTAAGGCTACATGTGGCCTTCTTGGTCCACAAGTGCAGCCTTTATTCAATCAAAAAACCACACTTAAGTACCCAGAAGGCCACATGTGGCCTTACGGCTGCAGGTTCCCCACCCCTGACTTATGCCCTTCCAATCTCTGTCCAAATATAGGGAATGGTCATCTAGAAACCCACGTGAGCCAGTGAAAAGCAATAGGGGTGGGGCCGCTAGGTGGCGCAGTGAATAGAGCACCAGCCCTGGAGTCAGAAGGACCTGAGTTCAAATATGGCCTCAGATACTTAACACAAAAACTAGCTGTGTGACCTTGGGCAAGTCACTTAACCCCAATTGCCCTACCTTCCCTCTCCAAAAAGCAAAAAAAAAAAAAAAAAAAGCAATAGGGGCCACAGAAGTCCCTTGGGGCATGCACTCAAACTGGTAGTAATCCACTGGATAGTTGAAGTACATCTTCCCACTTATCTTCCTTTGCCAAAGGATCTCACAGTACCCACTGTACATGCCCATCATTGAGAACCACTGACTACCCAGCCTTTTTTGCCCAGATAGCCAAGATATCTTGAAAACACATCAGGTATAATATCTTTTTCTCTTGTTTAAAGTTTGAAATTCCACATGTATCCTAATATCAATAGTCTCTTAAACAAAAACTATAGATTCAGCATCTGGAATTCACCATAGAGGAATCAACATTGAATGAAATAAGGATCTGACCCCTGTATTTTTATGACAGGAAACAGTAATTACTTGCAAGCAATGGTTTTTTTTTTTCTTTCCTGAATTATATGGAAAATTGCCTTAATTTTCATGTTGCTTTCATGATGAAGACTAGACCACCCTGTGCAGCTATTCCATCATTTCACTCTATGAATTCAGGGGTAGCTTCAAGCAATTATACACCACACATAATTTACAAATTCATAAGCTATTTAGCCAACGATATGAATGATTCAGAACACAGTTGGGAAATAGCAATGACTCTGGGCCTTCCCCTTCCAGAGCAAGAAAGATTACTTCTCCCCTCCACCCCACTCCCTTAGGGTTCTAGGAATATCCCTGTGGGAGTTGGGGGTGTCACTTCTATCAGCTTGAACCCCTTTTCTAGTGTGATCTCTTCCTGCCCCTCTCTATGTAGACTACTAGCCATTAGCACCATAGTTTCATTTAACCAGGTAAAGATTATCTTTTACATGATCACTAATAAGTTCTAATACCATGTGTATGGAGATTGATTCCAAGTATGGATGGACAATAATGAGCTGTCCACAATCTAAGGCAACATTTCACAAACTGTGTTCTGTTGGAGCACAATTTCTTGGAATCCAAGGAAGAATATGTGTGTGTATATTTTATATATGCACATAACATACACATACATATACACACATATTTGTAATGGCAAGGAGGGCAGCTAGGTGGTGCAGTAGATACAGCATTGGGCTTGGAATCAGGAATACTAATCTTTATGAGTCCAAATTTGACCTCTGATACTAGCTGTATGACCCTGGGCAAGTCACTTAACTTCTGTTTGTCTCAGTTTCCTCATCTATAAAATGAACTGAAGAAAGAAATGGCAACCACTGCAGTGTTTTTACCAAGAAAATCCCAAATAGGGGTTATGAAGAGTCAAATGTGACCGAATGGACCGAACAACAACAAATGGCAGGAAAGCCCACATAACCAAAACCCGTCTGCTTTGATGTCTGTGTGAATCCCTCACAATATATACATCCTGCTATGAGACACATATGATTTGGGTAGAAAAAGTGGATTCTTTTTCATCTAGAATTGGCACTGGATTGTGTTCAATAATGAATTATATGTTGATCATTGTTCTGCATGTAAGACAATATGTGTCTACTTCCATTCTTGGGGTCTTTTTCTCTAAGCATTTTTGTGCCAATGCCCATTATGGATGACTGAGTAAAACTGAAGAGTATGAGAAGACAAGAAAGCCATAGTTAATAACCAAGCCTCTGACAATGAGGATGATAATAAAACCAATAGTTAACAGTTATACACCACCTACTATGTGTCTGGCACTATACTAAGCACTTATCTCACTAGATCCTCACAACAATCTTGAGAGGTAGGTGCTGTTATTATCTCCATTTTATAGATGAGGAAATTTGGGCAAAAAGAGGTTTACTGACTAGCTTAGGGTTATGTAAGGGGTAAGTGTCTGAGCCAGAACTGAACTTGGGTCTTCTTGACTTCAGGTCTATCCACTGTGCCACCTAACTGCCCTTGAAAAACCACATTCATATGTCTAGTTCAAATAACTCCTCCCAAAGACAAAAGAAACACAAATATGACTCCTGCTAACTCCAATTTGTACAGCATGTGCTTACCAAAATTTTTAAAAATAGTTCCATATTTCTAGCAAAATTAGGAAAGGATTTTTTTAAAGTCTCAAATTTTTAAAGTGAAAATGCAATAAATTCAATTCAATGGCATTGACAAGTTCTTATGTTATATGAAACACTGTGCTAGGTGTTGGAGTTAATATATGCAAAAATAAAATTGCACCTTCTGTCAAGGAGCTTAGATTCTACTGCAGGAACTGAAACAAATAACCTCCCCCACAATTTCAGTGAAGCAGAATTGAAAATATCTTGTGTTTATTTTATGTTATGTACCTAGCATCTTTTCCATAGTTTCTATAATTTGTTTTGGCTTCAAGGACTTGGAAAACCTTAAGTTGATGAATGAGTATTTTGAGAGAGGGAGGGTGAAGGAGAGAGGAGGAAAGCAACAAAGAGACGAGAGAGAGAATTGTGTGGAGAGGCAGAGGAAGAAGGAGGGAGTGAAAGTTTTAAGTGAGGAAGTCAATCCAAACTTATGCTTGAAAGTTTAAGAGTTTAAAAAGAAAGTTTAAAATATGTTTATTGCAAAGATACAACATTTGTGTTGGACTTTGTTGACCACAAAATATTTTCGAATCATTTTTTATTATTTCCAAAACAGGATCATACTCCTTATATATGTCCCAGGGGATCCTATACTCTCTACTCCTTGGATTCTGAGCTCTGAGAAGGTGAACTTATCTTTGCTGGAGACAGTCCTCTACCTCACTTCCCAGTCATTTCTGTTTAAACCACGAACTGGCTTGAACCCTTCTTCCTTTAAAAAATTTTTTTTGTATGTTTATCTTTCTCCTTGGAATGTAAGCTCCTTGAGGATAGGGACCATTTTGCTTCTGTGCATTGTATCACTAGTGTTTAGCACACAGTTGGTGTAATAAGTGCATTTTCATTCTTTTGTTCCTCATAACAATATATCTTTCCATCTTGTCAAGACCAAGTTCTAGACCATCAGAAACAAATATGTCCTATAGGAATATAACTTGCTGGAATCACAAAAGGTTGAAATCAAGCATTTCAAACTCCAGTTTTACTTATTTGACTTGTTGTACCAAATAACGATAAAACTAAATATAAGCATATACTGGTCAAGACCAAGATTGAGATTTCCCTAGGTGAGTCAAATGAATAGAGTGTGAGAACTACAATGCATTTTGACGTAGAATGAACATGCAAATTTTAAACATTTTAGGGTACAAAATCTGAGCTTTATTTTTACTCTCTTAGTTATAGTCCTGGATGCTCAGAGTACTATGGCATAATTTTAAAAAATGATTTCAACATTATATAATCTATTATGTAAGAGTATCTGAGGACGACAAGGAATTAAATCATTATCTTTTATTACTATGTTAGATAAAACATGGATGTGCTGTTTAGAGTGGGAGGCATTAGATGGGATTTAATTTATATCACCGAAGGCAATTCCCAAATTGATGAGATGGCAAATCTATTAGGTGTCTGAGTATTTGAGTACTGTATTAGCACATTACCTCTTCTTTCCCAGATCACTTAACATTTTATATTCTTGAATATTTTCTTTGTTTAGTGTGCAAGTGGCTTGTTACCATTCTATGACACAGAAAGCTTGTCACTCTCCTTACCTAAACTTTCCTCCAAATTTTCCTGTTTCTGCTGAGGGTACCACCATCCTCCCAGTTGTTTAAGTGCACAATCCCATCATCTTCCCTGTTGCTAACCTTCCATAGAGAGTCAGTTACCAAGTCATGCCAATCCTATCTTCATGGCATTTCTCACATTTGCTCCTTTCTGCCCATTTACTTTGCCACCTCTCTACTTCAGGTTCTCGTCACCTTTAATCTGGAATATTAGTTGGTCTCTCTGCTTCTAATACATCATATTTTCATTTCATCCTCCATGTAATTATCAAAATAATCTTCCTAAAACACAAGTATGATCGTGTTATTTCTCAGCTCAAAATTGTCCAGTGGCTCCCCATTGTATTTAGGATAAAAATACAAATTACTTAACCCAGCATTAAAGGTCTTCTATAACATCACTACAATTATACTTTCCAGACATATTTTATGTTGTCTTGTTGTTGTTCAGTCATTGGGTCATGTCCAACTCTTCAAGACCCTGTGGACTATAGCACACCAATTCTGTCTGTGGGGTTTTCTTGGCAAGGGTACTGGAGTGGTTTACCATTCCCTTCTCCAGTAAGGAAAACAGAGGTTAACTGACTTGCCCAGGTTCACATAGCCAGTAAGTGTCTGAGGCTGGATTTGACCCTGATCAAGTCTTACTGACTTCAGGCCCAGTGCTCTATCCACTGAGTAATCTAGCTACTCCCTAATATTTTCTGTTACTTCCCTTCATATTATGTTCCAGACAAACAGACCTGCTGACGATTCGAACCTGGCATTCCATTTTCCTATCTCTCTCTACTCACACAGGATGTACTGCATTTCTAGAATTCACCCTCTTCTCATGCTGTCTTTCAGAATCTTTCTTTTTCTCTGTGATTCACTCCAGTGGTACCTTGTAAAGAAATCTTTCCCTGTTTCCCAAGTGGTTAGTATTTTCTTCCTTCTCAAATTACCTTGACTTTATATCTTTTTTTCATATCTTGTTTCCCTGAAAGAATGTAAACTTCTTGAGGTCAGGGACTATTTTTTTTTTTTGCATCCCCATTACCCATAATGCTTTGCACACAGTTGGCACTTAGTAAATGTTTGTTAAATTTAATCTAATTGAAACCTTAGGTTTATTCTTAGGATATATTTCTTATACTTATTTAGTCTCAATGTCAAACTTGAAATCTTGGAATTTGGGTTTTCTCCTTTGATCAGAAATAGGACTAAGACTGTGTAAATAAACTTCCTCTTCAAGTTAATTTGTTATTTCTGTAACCTCTAGGTGTTTCCATGAAACATGACTGTCAGGACACTTCCCACTGCCATCTCCAACCATAAGGAATGGAGCAAAGTACTCAAAGACCATGCCCTACTCTACCTTCTGATCACCTTGGAGGTTAGGTATTCTCTTCTCATCTTTCCTAGTTCCCCAGTCCTTCTGGTAAAAAGGGTATAGATATGAACTCAGAAACATCTTGACTCTAACAAACTAATTCTTTTAGGGAATATCCAAGTGAGTTTTGGATTAAAGTTTTAAGGTTATACTTGTTGGGAATTACCAGATTGTTCATAAAACTAAATTGTAGCTCAATAGACTGAAGGGTAGAGGTAATGCCTTTCAATGTCAAAACCAAAACTGAAGGGTTTTAGCTTATATATTCTTTGAGACAGAGGAAACTTCTAAGGTTATCCTCCTATGTACATTCTAATCATTAAAAATGAGAAACTGACAGATAATAGAAACATAATTTTTTTTAATCTATAAAGTTTTTTCCAATTTATTTATTTATTTTTAGTTTTTAACATTTATTTCCATGAGATTTTGAGTTACAAATTTACTCCCCATCTTTCTCCTACTCCCTACCCCAAGAAAGCGAGCCTACTGAATACCCCTTCCCAAATCTGTTCTCTCTTATATCCTTACCCTCCTAACTTGCTAATAGGGCAAAATGGATTTTTATACCCAAGTGCCTGTATATCTTATTTCCCAGTTGCATGTAAAAAACAATTTTTTTAGCATTTGTTTTTAAAATTTTGATTTCCAAATTCTTTTCCTTCTTCTTTCCTGTTATGGGAATGGGAATCTAAGATCTTCCCTGCCCTTTGATAGGCTTAAGTGACTCTGAGAACCTTCCTTGATTTGAAAATATACTCTGCCCCCTAATAGGCTGAATGTGGTCACATGGAGCCTGTGGCAGGAGGCTTGGTTTTCAGGAATGCCCACACCTTGATGCCGTGTGATTGAGCAGTGGGTCAAGAGGGCTGTGACATTCTCTGAGCCAGAAGAAGGCTATATATACCCTGATGTGAGATTTTGTTTTGGGGCTCACTTTGAGAAAAGTTGTATGATTTGACCAGATGAGACTCTGGGCAGTCATTGAGCCCCCAGCTTTGAAAACCCAGATGTTGGTGCTTCCCTCTCTGCTATACTTCCCTCTCTAGGTATGGATGTAATGGTCAGACAGTTGGAAGCCTATCTTCCGAAATGTTTCTCTGTCTTCTTGTAACTTATGCTTGTAACCTGTCTATATTCTCTGAAGTTTGGGGTGCTGACTTTTCCCCCCTGAACTAGGTAAATGATATGTTTGATTGATTAAAGTACCCATTTTGAGTTGCTTTCCTTTAGAAAAACAGATCTAAGAACCTGTGTTGGCAGCCATCCTGGGTGTGCTAGGGTGCTTGCTACTTTAATTTCTTACCCACCCCCACTACTCCCATTTTTTTTGCACTTTTTTTTGCATTTTTTGGAGGAAGGAAGGCAGGGTAACTAGGGTTAAGTGACTTGCCCAAGGTCACATGGCTAGTAATTGTGTCAAGTATCTGAGGTCAGATTTGAACTCAGGTCCTTCTAACTCCAATTGTGCCACCTAGCCACCCCTACTCCCATTTTTATAGATGAGAAAACTGCGGCTCAGAGAGCCCAAACAACTTGCTGGAGGTAACATAGCTATTAAGGAATAGAGCTGGGACTTTAAAAAAAAGTTCACTAGATCCAAATTCAGTGCACTTTTCACTGTAGCATGATGGTAAGACTGCACACTGATACTGGACTAGTCTTGCTAAAAATAATTTTGTTTATCTAATCAATGCTCAAAAATTTGCAATGGCTCAACATTGCCTTTGGCAATGTTTCCAACTAGAGCATGAAACACTTATAAATTTGAAATATATGTATGGACCCTCATATGCTAATTTGGGTATTCAGAGATACGGAGTGCTCCTTAGGGTTAAGGAAGATGGGTGGGGTTTTTTGTTGTTGTTGCTGCTTTAGCATTTAATAATTATTTTTTGGTTCCAAATTCTTTTCCTCCACCCCTTCCCTACTTTTATTGAGAAGACAAGAAATACAACATCCACTATACATTTGAAGCCATGCAAAACACTTCCACATTAATCATGTTGGAGGTGGTGGTGGTGGTGAGGGGGAACAAGAAAAAATAAACTGTAAAAAATCTGCTTCAGTCTAAAAGGAAGTGGCTTTTGAAACAAAATAAAGACAATTAAGTTTATTTTAGTCAAAAATTGACAATGTAATATTTTTATATGTATATATGCCTAAGATTATATTTTGATATGTATCTATATACCTAGGTGCAGCTAGGTGGTATAGTAGATAGAGTGCCTGGCCTGGAGTAAGGAAGACTCATCTTCCAAAGTTCAAATCTTGCCTCAGACACTTAACTAGCTGTGTGACCCTAGGCAAGTCACCTAACTCTGTTTGCCTCAGTTTCTTTCTTTTTTTAATCTTTTATTTGTTTATTTTTAGTTAAAATTATTCTCCCTGTCTTTCCCTTACCCCATCCCAAAATAGTGAGCCTACTGTATACCCTTTCCCCCAATCTGCTCTCTCTTATATCCTATCCCATCTGCCCTCTAACTCTGTAGTACAGCAAGATGGATTTCTATACCCCAATGCCTGTATATCTTATTTCCCAGTTGCACATAAAAAAAACAATTTTTTTTAGCATTTGTTTTTAAACCTTTGATTTCCAGATTCTTTCCTTTCTTCCCTCCTCATCCAGACCTACTGGGGAGATAAGCAATTCAATATAGGTTGAACATATATAGTTATGAAAAACGTTTCCATAGTAGATATATCGTGAAAGACTAACTATATTTCCCTCCATCCTATCCCACCCCCAACTTACTCTATTTTCTATTTTGACCCTGTCTCTTTTCAAAAGTGTGTGCTTCTAACTATCCTCTCCCCCAATCTGCTCTCCCTTCTATCATCCTGCCTCCTCTCCCCTTCCCCACTACTTTCCTGTAGGGTAAGATACCCAACTTTGTGTGTACGTTATTCCCTCCTTAAGCCAAATTCAGTGAGAGTAAGGTTGACCCATTTCTTTTCACCTTTCTGCTCTTCCCCTCTATTGTAACAGTTTTCTCTTGCCTCTTTTATATGAGATAATTCATCCTAACCTATCTTTCTCTTTCTCCTTCTCTCATTATATTCCTCTCTTACCTCCTAATTTTATGTTTAGATATCATTCCTTCCTATTCAACTGATCCTGTGCCCTCTGTCTATGCATACATGTACACACATATATACACACACTCACATATGTATTTATACACACATACACCTTCCTATATATATGTATGTATTCCCTTCAACTATCCTCATACTAAGAAAAGTCTCATGAGTTACAATGATCATTTTTCCATGTGGGAGTGTAAATAGTTCAACTTTTTTGAACTTGATTTTTTTTTCCTGCTTACCTTATGCTTCTCTATCTGAAAGTCAAATTTTCTGTTCAGCTCTGGTTTTTTCATCAAGAATACTTGAAAGTCCTCTATTTCATTGAATGATGATATTTTCCCCTGAAGCATTATACTCAATTTTGCTGGGTAGGTGATTCTTGGTTTTAATCCTAGCTCCTTTGACCTCCAGAATATCATATTACAAACCCTTCTATCCCTTAATGTAGAAGCTCCTAGATCTTGTGTTATCCTGATTGTGTTTCCACAATACTTAAATTATTTCTTCCTGACAGCTTGTAATATTTTCTCCTTTACCTGGGAGCTCTGGATTCTGGCTATGATATTCTTAGGAGTTTTCTTTTGGAGATCTTTTTCAAGAGGTGATTGGTGAATTCTTTCAATTTCTATTTTGCCTTCTGGTTCTAGAATGTTAGAGCAATTTTCCTTGCGAATTTCTTGAAGGATGATTTCTAGGCTCTTTTTTTGATCATGGCTTTCAGGTAGTCCAATAATTTTTAAATTATCTCTCCTGGATCTGTTATCCAAGTCAGTGGTTTTTCCAATGAGATATTTCACATTGCCTTCTATTTTTTAATTTGTTTGGATCTGTTTTATAGTATCTTGATTTCTCATAAAGTCATTAGCTTCCATTTGCTCCAATCTAATGGTTTTTTTGCTTCTTTTTTTTTTTTTGAAGGGGTAAGGCAGGGCAATTGGGATTAAATGACTTGCCCAAGGTCACATGGCTAGTAAGTGTTATGTGTCTGAGGTAGAATTTGAACTCAGGTTCTCCTGACTCCAGGGATAGTGCTCTATTTACTGCTCCACTTAGGCGCCCCATGCTCCAATCTAATTTTGAAGGAATTATTCTCTTCAGTGAGTTTTTGAAATTGCTTTTCCATCTAGGCAATTCAACTTTTTAAGGGATTCTTCTGCTCATTGGCTTTTTGGGTCTCTTTTTTTTTTTGCAGGGCAATTGGGGTTAAGTAACTTGCCCAAGGTTACACGGCTAGGTTTTTGTTTGTGTGTGCGTTAAGTGTCTGAGGCCGGATCCGAACTCAGGTCCTACTGACTCCAGGGCCGACACTCTACTTACTGCGCCACCTAGCTGCCCCCTTTTTGGGCCTCTTTTGTCATTTGAGTTAGTCTTTTTTATTTTTTATTTTTTTTTAAGCAATTGGGGTTATGTAACTTGCCCAAGGTTATATGGCTAGTTATTTTTGTGTGGGTGTGAAGTATCTGAGGCTGGAACCAATTCAGGCTCCTCCCAACTCTGGGCCACACTCTTACTCACTGCACCACCTAGCCACCCCAGAGTTAGTCTATTTTTTAAGGTGTTATTTTCTTCAGTATTTTTTGGGTCTCCTTTAGCAGGTTGTTGATGTACTTTTCATGATTTTCTTGCATCATTCTCATTTCTCTCCCCAATTTTTCTTCCACTTCTCTTACTTGATTTTCAAAATGCTTCTTGAGCTCCTCCATGGCCTGTAACCAATTCATATTTTTCTTGGAAGCTTTTGATGCAGGAGTTTTGACTTTGTTGACTTCTTCTGGTTCCATGTTTTGATCCTTTTTTTCCCCCAAAAAAGATTCTATGGTCTGAGTGTGCTTCCTCTGCTTGCTCATCTTGCCAGCCAATTACTTGACTTTTGAGCTCTTTGCCATGGTAGAACTTTGCTTCCAAAGTGGAGACAGCTTTGTCCCAAATCACTGGAGTTTTTTGCAAATATTGTCAGAGGTCTGAGGAGGGTGCCCTTTCTATAGCCACCACAAACTCTGGCACACTGGTGCTTCTCACCCCAGGACCACCGCCAAGACAGTGACCCACATCCAAGCAGGTGAAAGCAAGAGCAATTACCCTCTGAATGGTTGCTTGGTATCCCTGTGATCTGTAGGCCAGGAGTTCCAGATGCAGCCATGCAGCAGCAGCTACAGCTGATGTCTCTTGCCCCAGGGGCAGGGGCAAGACTGTGATTTCTTGTCATCCAGTTCCAACAGAGTTCTCCACTGACCTTTTATTTTTTCTTTGCCATTTATGGGTTGAGAAGTCTGGAAACCACCATAGCTGCTGGTGATTCACTCTCCTAAAGTCTGCTCTGGCCAGTCTGTGCTACTGGTTGGAACCACCCAGAGTCTGGGACTGCATGGCTCATGGGGCCTCCTCTCGGCTCCCAGCTAGTGATAACCCTTCCTGTTGGCCTACCAGGCTGCCTTCAGCAGGAGATTTGTTTCTCTCTGTGACTTTGTGGGTTCTGTAGCTCTAAAATTTGTTTAGAGTCATATTTAACAGGTATTGGAGGTGGTTGGTGTAGGAGCTCACAGACATTCCTGCTTCTACTCCACCACTGTGGCTCTGCCCCTGGAACAAAATTATTTCAAAAAAGGAGAACCAAGACTGCAAACTCACACAGAGAGAGTGAGGAAATATGGAATAGGAAAACAGGTAATGATGGAATTTTTTTTTGTTAAGCTTCATCTAAACCTGGGGTTCTTAGCTTGGGGCTTGTGAAATTAAAAAAAAAAGGTTAAATAATTATATTGAAAAGTAATTTGTTTCTGTCTTAATCCTATGTATTTTATTCTATGTATTTAAAAACAGTATTCTGAGAAGGGATCCATAGGCTTCACTAGGAGGCCAAAATGGTTCATGACACAATGAAGGTTAAGAACTCTGGAGAACAGAGTATTGAATTCCCAGCCACACCCAACTTTCCAGTCTCCAAGTTCAAGATGCTGCAAGATTCTATACCTCAATTCCAAATCCCAAAGAATAAAAGAAAAACTACAACTCCCAAAATGCTTTGTCAAATGAGATAATATTTGTAAAGTGCTTAACACAGTGCTGAGAAATTTGCTCTTTCCCTCCTCCCCCCACTATATCAATTTGGGAAACTGGACATGGTTTGTATGGTACAAACCTTCCTAGCATGCATATAGTGGTTTTTCAGGTATAGTGTAAATTGAAAGTAAATATATATATATGTATATTTTTAAAGCAATTGGGGTTAAGTAACTTGCTCAAGGTTACACGGCTAGTCATTTGATTTATGCATGGGTGCTCATTTTCTGAGGCTGGATCTGATCTCGGGTCATCCAAACTCCGAGCCCGGTGCTCTTACTCACTGTGCTACCTAGCCGCCCCTTTAGGGCAATTGGGGTTAAGTAACTTGCCCAAGGTTACACAGCTAGGTTTTTTTGTTTGTGCGGATTAAGTGTTGGAGGCCGGCTCCGAACTCATGTCCTTCTGATTCCAGGGCCGGCACTCTATTCACTGCGTCACCTAGCCGCCCCGAAAGTAAATATATTTTGAAAGGTAGTACATTGCAATGGGTGGAGTAGTACAATTAAGATCTGAGTGAATTCCTTCTCAGATACTTTTATTAGATTAGTTATGTAACCCCAAACAAGTCACTTAAACTCTCTGAGCCAGGGTTATCCCACCTATAAAATTTGCATATAAGTAGCACCCACTTCATGGGGTTATTGTGATAATCTGATAACATATGAAAAGAGCTTTGTAAATGTTAACCCACTATATAAATGTTAGCTATTGTTGTCATGAACTCATACAATTAATAATTCATATAATTTATAATATATACATAGAAAATAATACATTACCCTACTCCAGCCATGTCATTTCTACAAAGAACATCATCTTTTCACCAGTAATTTTGACTTTGTCTGGGGCTTCTTCTATTTTGAAAGGTTTAGATTTTGACTTAATTTGCTTGGGTTCAGGTCTCCATGCCACTTCCTTCCCTTCCATGCCATGTACTTTGCTATCCTTTTCCGGATTCTCCTTAATATTTTATGTTTCCTTGTTAAAATATAAGTGCCTGGAGGACAGGAACTTTTATATTTGTAACCCTAGTACTTAGCACAGAGCCTTATATAATAAGTGCTCATTAATGTTCTATCTTTATCTATCTAGATCAATACCCTGGTGAGGGTGCCTGCCTCAAGTTTCCACCCACACCAGTTCATTCTCCATTCAGTCACTAAAGTGATTTTCCTAAAACAAAAATCTGATAATGTCGCCCCACTCCTCACTCCCCATTCAAAAAAATCAAGTGAATACTTATCCCCACCAGGATCAAATACAAAAAATCTAGCCTCTTCTTACCTTTCCAGTCTTCTCACACCTTACTCCCCAACACATATTCTTTATTCCAGTGACATTGGGCTGTTCCACAAATAAGACATTACATTTCTGACTTTAAGGCATTTTTTTCAGGCTATCCCCATGCCTTGAACATTCTCTTTCCTCTGCTGTAGCCACTGACCTCCTTGGCTTCCTTTAAGTCCTAACTAAAATTCCACCAAAGGGTCATTTCCAGTTGTCCTGTTCTGTATCTTACCACTGGACCCAGATGGCTCTGGAGGAGACAGTGAGGTTGGTGACTCTGTACAGTCCTCCCTCACTTAAATTCAATTCACTAGCAAGTCATGGTATCACTTCTCTGATAACATGGTTCTCTTTGAGAATGAAGGACAAATGACAACAACAAAATCCCACTCTGTATAGGAAACCTTCCCTAACCTCTCTTAATTCCAGTGATTTCCCTTTTCAAATAACTTTCTTTTTCAGTATCTAACTTGTTTTGTATATATTTGCTTGTTCTCTCCTGCATTATTAGATTGTAAGCTCCTTGAAGGCAGAAACTGTCTTTTGCCCCTTTTTGTATCCCCACCACTTACTTTAGCACCTGGCACATAGTAGGCACTTAATAAATGCTTATTCTCTTGTATTATATTAACTGAAATGTGTGGAAAGTACTTTGTTAACCTTAAAATGCTATTTGTTGTTGTTCAGTCATTTCAGTTGTGTCTGACTCTTTGTGACTCCATTTAGAATTTTCTTGGTAAAGATAGTAGAGTGGTTTGCCATTTCCTTCTTCAGCTCATTTTACAGATGAGGAATTGAGGCAAAACAGGGTTAAGTGACTTGCCCAGGGTCACATAGTTAGTAAGTGTCTGAAGCTGCATTTGAACTCACATCTTCCCTGACTCCAGGTCTCCTGGCACTCTATCCACTGTTCCATGTAGAGCAACTAGTGACCCTAAAGTGCTATACAAATGCCAGATATTATTTTTTTTTGAAAGGGAGAGGGCAAAGCAATTGGGGGAAGTGACTTGTCCAAGGTCACACAGCTATTAAGTGTGTCACGTGTCTAAGGCCAAATTTGAACTCAGGTCCTCCTGACTCCAAGACCAGTGCTCTATTCACTAAGGATTATTTTTTTAAATATTTTTTTCTACCACTTGTAAAGTTAAATGTAGTGTGTGTGTGTGTGTGTGTGTGTGTGTGTGTGTGTGTGTGTGTGTGTAAGGGGGGGAGCAGTGAAGAGAGAAGAGCACCCTGAAATCAGTGAGAGTAATCTGTTATGAGACAAGGGCACAGAAAATATTGGCCAAGCATAAACCCCTTGGGAGCTTAACTTGGTCAACTGTGAAGACATACTGTAAGGCATTTTTTAGATATTTTAAAAATTATTTCTTTAGGGGGGAAATAACCACACTGATTTTAAGTTTTGAAATTTCAAAGTTATTTCACAAACTCTCTAGAGCCTTTTCTAACCAGGTCCAAAGGTTACATAAAACCTAAATGCTGTGGAGCTCTCCTGATCATAGTGCACAGAAACAAGTTGAATGGATAGGGTGTGATTTGGTTTTTGAGAGTTTGTTTGGATTTCAGGAAGTGAACAAGATAAGCTGAATAGCCCTTTCCTGCTTTTTTTTTTTTTTTAAGAAATCTGGACAAGAAACACTTGAAAGAAACCACTGACATTTCCTCACTTCAAAAGGAACACAAACCTAATGGGAAAGGGGGGTGGGGGGAAATCACAATTAGAGCCATATAATGCAACAAAGACATATCAGGCAGTAATAAGAACATGATAAAATTAGAACAAATCAACCAATTGAAGAGGAGTCTTCTCGAGTTGTATGTTTAGTGTAAACTTTCTAGTTGAAAAGAATGGAGTGATAGTTTATTGGTCAAGTCTGGAATGCTTCCCTCACCTATCTCCTGGACTATTACAAAAGTTTTCTAAATGGCCCCACTCTCTTCTCTATATAGTGGTCAAAGTGATATTTCTAAAGCACAGATCTGACTGTTTCACTCCCCTGCCCCTAAAACTCCAATAGCAACCTGCAGATCAAAGATCAAATACAAAATACTTTGGTTAGCACATAAAGTCCTTTATATTTGAATTCAGCTTACATTTTCAGCCTTTTTATACCCTCCTCCCCTCTATAATCTCTGTAGTTCAGCCAAACTGACCTACTTGCTCTTCCCGACATCCCACCTCCCATCCTTTTCTCTTGTCCTACAGGCTTAGAAATCTCTTTATTCACCTCTGCCTCTTAGAATCCCTGACTTTCTTTAAAACTCAACACAAGCACTACTCTTTCGCATTAAATATTCCATTATTGCCCACAGCTCAGTGGTGTGCTGGTAAATTTTTAACACCTGACTCTCTGAAAAAAACAAAAACAAAACAAGAAAACAAGGCACAGTTTGAAAATCTTTCTGTGTTATTATTTTCTTCATGACTTTATTATGTCTAGAAACCAATAAAATATTAAATCAGACCCTGATTTGTAGCATTTAACTATTTCTGAGGCATAACTGCTCACACTGAAAATTTAATAATTGGCTGTGGGAGCTGGGAGGAGCTAGTTCTAGTACACCACTGTCCCAGGTGCTTGCTAGTGCTTCCCACTTCTAACCACCCCCCAAAAAAGATTTTATATTTATACTACATATAAATATTTTATTTATACTATAAAAGTTTATATTTAATATTTACTTATGTATGATGTGTTGTTTTTCCTGATGGAATAAAAGTAGGTTATGTTTTCTTTTTGACTTTATATCCCTAAGGCCTAGAATACAGTAGGCACTTAATAAATTCTTGTTAATTTCTTTTCTTCTCTTCTTCTTCCTCCTCCTCCTCCTCCTCCTCTTCCTCTTCTTCCTCTTCCTCCTTCACCTCCTCCTCCAAACAAAACTGATTATTAATGGAAATTATAGGAATTTTCAGATTATTTTCCTCTTTAAATTGATCAAGACCTATGATTTCATCATTTCAGAGACCCTCTTCCATTCAGCCATTCAGCTCGATAGTTCCTGTGCAATTTTTCTCTTAGTTGGCTAAGCCTCTGAGATATAATGACTTGCCTGTGGTGACATAGCCAGTAGCCAAGTCTTTCTCTCAGGCCAATCCTCTATCCAGTATTCCATGTTGCTTCTTCCTCTTTTTAAACAGTGTACAAAAATAGCTAAGATTAGTTCTATTTATTTTTTTTGCCATCATGAAAACTAATGATGTATCACATGACCACCTGTTGGCAGCAATATAAAAAGGATCCATAGTTAGGTATAACTTAGACTAGATGGGCCAGAATCTGTAACCTTTCACATATAAGCATTTGCATGGTAGCAACATTTCACAAAGTATTCCAGAAAAAAATTGGTTCAAGGCCCAGTCACTAGGCTGAGTTTCTAGGTAAACAAACCATTATTACTCCTGTAAATTGCCTACTATGAGCTCTACCACTATGAAAAAGATGTAAATTGTCCCATAGGCCAACAGGCAAGCATGCCCTTTATGGCAGTTCACCATCTGGACTTTGACCCATTGGCCAGGAATAATTTCCTTTCCGCCCCAAGGAGACCTTTCTATTCTTTAGAAAAGGCACCACATAGTGATCCCCTTGCCACAGAGAGGTTCCAGTTTTATAGCCTTCTCTGAAAACCTGCTGTTCAGCAAAATCAATGGAGCACCACTCTAGTACTTCAGGAAATAGGAAAAGAATAGTCTGGGCAGGCTAGGTCTCTAATCTGGCTCTCTCAAAAACTAAATTATTCCATTTAATTCAGCAAACATTTGTTGAGTAAATATGTATTATCACTGTGCTAGATGTTGGAGAAGCAAAGTTGAAAATTACAAACAAAAGCCAGCCCATGACCTCAGGGATGTACATTCTACTAGGATTTAAAAGAATACAAAGAGACTAAGCATTTATATAGCACTTACTCGGGGCCAGTAACTAAGTGCTAAGCGCTTTCCAAATATTATCTCGTTTGACCCTCACAATGGCCCTGAGAAGTAGATGCTCATATATCCCCATTTTACAGTTGAAGAAACTCAGGCAAATGTTGATTAAGTGATTTTCCAGTAGTCACACAGGTGGTAAGTGTCTAAGGCCGTATTTGAACTCAAGTCTTCCCTATGCCAAGCCCAGCACTATATCCACTGTGCCACCATTGAAGAAAGAGAACATTTGTACAAATGCACATGGACTGGTTTATTAGTCTTCCCATCAGCACACCTTCCTTTTGTAAACAGTGTGGGATTGTGGGAAGAACTCCAGCTTAAGAGTCAGCCAATTTACTAGGAGGTTCTAGGAAGCCACTACTAAGACCAGGACCTTAGATTCAGTCTCTACAGGATTGTGTTAAATTCGTTTTGCTTCATGGTCACACATCCAATCCAAGCCAACTGTTGTCACAATAAACATCTGTGAAGAGAGAAGGGCTGACTTGGTTTAAATTAATTGCTAGCCTAGCCCAATAGCTGGCATATTATAGGCATTTAAATACTTTTTCACTCATTCATTCATACAGAAGAGGGGAAAAACCTAAGTAAAGCATATACTATAAGAAATACTAATAATAAAATAATTGGGGCAGTTAGGTGGCGCAGAGAATAGAGCACCAACCCTGGAGTCAGGAGGACCTGAGTTCAAATGTGACCTCAGACACTGAACACTTACTAGCTGTGTGACCTTGGGCAAGTTTCTTAACCCCAATTACCCTGCCTTTCCTGCTCCAAAAAGACCAAAAAATAATGAATCATATTATTTTCATTCTTTATGATTACAAAACACTATGTACATGTGTGTGTATATAAACATATACATATATGTGCACATACACTTATATGTGTATGTATGTGTGTACATATATATACTTCATATATATAATATTTTATTCTCTATCATAACCTTATGGGGTAGGCAGTTCAGGTTATTTTATAGACATGGAAGTTGTGGCTCAGAGCATTTAAATGGCTTACTGAAGGTTATATACTGAGTGAGTGGCAGAGAAGACTTGAACTTAGGTCTTCTGACTCCAAGCCCTGATTTCTATGTACTATTATATGCCAGGGGTGCCCAATGAGAGGCCACTGGCCACATAATCTGCAACACTCACTCCCAAGTGTGGCCTGAATCAAATTAAAATGTAATTGGAAAATATTTAAACAAAATAAGTAAAGATGCAATAAAATATAGGTTACCTTTTAAAACTAAGTCAATATTCAGTCCCTGGGGATACTCATGTATGGATTAGTGGCCCCCATGTCATTTTGACACCACTATTGCAAATGGGGAGAAATAGTTTAGAACTTTTTTTTCTTTTAGAAGTTTCAAATTCAAAATTGGGCTAGTCACATTATATTCATTTTCAGTGGATAGTATAACGGCTAAAACAAGTCCATTCAGTACAAAATCCTAGAATATTTCACTACCTGCTGGACATCTCCACATTTCCATCTCAGTATGGAAAAACTGCACTCATTACCTTTTCTCCTAAATCTGCTCTTCCTAATTCCTTGGTTTCTGCCGATTGTATCACCATAGCAGCTAGGTGGTGTAGTGGATAGAGAGCTAGACCCAGAGTCAGGAAGAATCACCTTCATTAGTTCAAATCCAGTCTCTAACACTTACTAGCTTTAGTAAGTGTCTAAAGTAAGCTTTAAGTCTAAAGTAAGCTTTAGACTGTGGGCAAGTCCAAGTCATTTAACCCTGTTTGCCTCAGTTTCCTCATATGTAAAATGAACTGCATATTGAAAGCAAACCACTCTAATATCTTTTCCAAGAAAGCCTTAAATGGGGTCACAAAGAGTCAGACATGACTGAATAATAAGAAATAAGAAGCAACAGAAAGTAGTGAAAAATGTACTATATTTGGATGCAGAGGACCAGGATTTAGAATCTGGCTCTGGTTCTTTTTACTTGTGGAACCTTGTACAAATTAATTTCTCTTGGCCCTGTTTCTCCATCTATAAAATGAAGGGACTGGACTAGACAACCTTTACAACTCTAAATTGTCCCAACCCTAAAACATCCCATTCGACGCTGGTACTCCCTGCCGCCCCAGGTTGATGAGAAGTTCTGAGTAATCACAATTAAGCAAATATGGCTTCAGCCCACATTGGGTGCTTTCTTTCCCAACAGACCAATAAACCAAAGAACTATAAACCAAATTTAGCTAGGACAGAATAGTAAAATAAATAACAAGATTAAGAAGTAACTAAATCACCCAGTACTCTACCCACTCCCCAACCCCCATAATATGAAGAAGTGCAACATTCTACTGACTCTCATGCTGGTGGGAGGGGGAACACTCCCCAGCTGACTCATATTCCTGATGTTTCATCATGGTCGTTAGACTCCTCCCAGCTGCAGCTCCTTATAACACATTTTGCTTCACCAATGTTCTATCCTGCCTCTGTAGCTGGGGCCCTTGCTGTCTCTCTGCTATGTGACAGTTACCATCTGTTGGGCATGGCATTTGCTGCTCTGGTTTATTCTACTCTGTCCAGGGCTCCTGCCATGTTCTTGAGCTGCCTAGCTTTGTGACCCTGGTCAAAGTAGTCGACCTATTTCAGCTTCAGTTTCCTCATCTATAAGATGGGATAATAATAGCATCTACTCTGCAAGGTTATGGTGAAGATATCAAGTGAGATAAATGTAAAGTGCTTCACAAAGCTGAAAGTGATATGTAAATTTTAAAAAAATTTTTAAATTTTTGTTTTTTTTGGAGGGGGGAAGATAGGGCAATTGGGGTTAAGTGACTTACCCAAGGTCACACAGCTAGTTTGTGTGTGTGTGTGTGTGTGTGTGTGTGTGTGTGTGTGTTAAGTGTCTGAGGTAGGATTTGAACTCAAGTCCTCCTGACTCCAGGGCCGGTGCTCTATTCACTATGCCACCTAGCTACCCCGTGATATGTAAATGTCATCATCATATGTAAATGTAAATCATCATCATCATCATCATCATCTGATGAAACCTCTTCCTGGAAGGGAGAATTATCAATCTTTAGCCAAGCTGCCTAGCCAAAAAACCTGTGGGTTACTCAATAACACAGTTTCACTACTTTTGTTATTAAGGAAACATAGTCACTCCCAGTTCCTCAGATGACTGTTAAGGACTTAAAAATTTCTTTTTACCTGACCTTGAATCCTCAAAGGGGAGTCTAGACTTTCTCCTAGTTGTATTAAGATGAATGGATTGTTTTCATTTCCCACCATGCCCTTTGCTTGCATCCCACCCATGCAAATGACCATGAGGTATTCAGATAGCTAGTAGCTGTAGTAGATAGAATACTGGATCTGGAGTCGGGAATACCTGAGCTTAAATCTGGCCTCACATACTTATTGGCTTCATGATGCCTTTGTGAGTTTCAATTTCTCTAGCTATAAAATGGGAATAATAATAGCCCTTACCTTCTAGGGATGTTCTGAAGATAAAATGAGGTAATATCTGCAAAGCACTTTGCAAACCTTAAAGTGCCATGTAAATGCTAATTATTCTTATACTTATTATCTATCAACTTCAAATTGGCACTTAAGGATCCCAAAAGGGATAGGGTAAAGTTTGCCAACTTTTCCATGAATTCCTCCCATTATGACAATAACTATCTTCTTCCTTACATTGTGAATCTGCAGAAGCACCCACCACCCCATAAGGTATTATTGGTTTATAAAAGAGTATTGACCATTTAACAACACCCAAAGAACTCCCAGGATGAGAGGGAAGATGAAACATAGTGGATATGAAAGTGATTCAAGCTGGTAGGATGAAACAGTTGGTTTAAAGACAAAGACCATTTATGCTGTGAAAACATAGATGTTTCGATTACATTTATATGGATTTATTCATAGCTAAAACATGAACTTATAAGAAAAGGGCAAGTGCCTATCTTTCCTGTGATACCCTACATTGTTCTGTAAGCCTTTTCAATAACCTCTTTCTGACTTTTCTTTTCTTTTTTTTTTTGGAGGGCAATTGGGGTTAAGTAACTTGCCCAAGGTCACATGGCTAGGTTTTTGTTTGTGTGTGCGTTGTGTTAAGGCTGGAACCAAACTCAGGTCCTTCTGACTCCAGGGCCTACACTCTATTCACTGTGCCACCTATCCGCCTCCTTTCTGACTTTTCTATGAGAACTTCTTTGACTTGATTTGGAACAGACTTTCTTTGGGGGGTATACTTGCTTTCTCTGAGACCAGGAAGCCTTGATACTCATGTTGCCATCAAAGTTTTCCAGTTTCCAACAGTGATTTAATATATCAGGTCATTTTTTGCCAATTTATTTTTTGGCCTTTCATCCTTTCAGTTTCTTGAGACCTTTACCTCATCCTTTACCTAGAGCAGAAATTCTGAACCTATTTTGTGTGATAGACCCCATAGATAGCCTAGTGAAGCTTATGGACCCCATCTCAGAATACATATTTTTTTCTTTTTGCTTTTTTTTTGGAGGGCAATTGGGTTTAAGTGACTTGCCCAAGGTCACACAGCTAGTAAATGTGTCAAATATCTGAGGCTGGATTTGAACTCAGGTTCTCCTGACTCCAGGGCTGGTGCTCTATTCACTGTGCCACCTAGCCACCCCTAGAATACATATTTTTAAATGCATAAAATAAAATTTGTAGGGTTACAAAGAAAACAATGAGTCTGAAGTACAGTAATAATATATATTTTTAATTAAGCAAATGCTTTATTAACTTCTGGTTTACATCATTCATTTCTGCCAGATTTTGAGTTATAATTTTTTTCCCCATTTTTCCCCTATCCACCATCCCAGAATAGCAGTCCCACAAGATATCCCTTCCTCCAATCTGCTCTCTCCCATATCTTCTCCCATACCCCCTTCGACTTTTCCATTAGAGCAAGGTGAGTCTCTGTGCCCCAATGCCTGCAATCTTATCTCCCAATTACATGCAAAAGAGTATTGATAATAGTATATATATATATATATATATATATATTTGAAACATTTAATAATAAATAATATTTTTAAATAAATAGGGCCAAAAGAAGAAAAATAAAATTAAAAATAATAAAAAATTTTAAAACTAGCTTAAAAAAAGACCCCAGGTTAAGAATTCCTCATCTAAGGATACAACACCCTCAAACTGAAAATATCAAGGTCACCCATAATATTTGAATGAATTTCCTAAAAGAGTATTTAAAAAAATTCTTACTATTTGCTATAGTTCCTACTATTTCCCATTGTGCTAAACCCTGAGTATGCAAAAATAAGCAAGTAAAAGTTACTGTCCTCAAGGATTTAAATTCTAATTTTATTCAGTTGTTTCAGCTATGTCTCATTCTTCATAAACCCATTTGAGGTTTTCTTGGCAAAGATACTGGAATGGTTTAGCATTTCTTTCTCCAGCCCATTTTATAGATGAGGAAACTGAGGCAAAAATTAAATGATTTGCCCAGGGTCACACAACCCAGTAAAGGTCTGGGGCCAAATTTGAACTCAGGTCCTCCTGACTCCAGGGCCAGTGCTCTATTCGCTACACCAACTACCTGC
Source organism: Gymnobelideus leadbeateri (assembly GCA_011680675.1). NCBI lineage: Eukaryota > Metazoa > Chordata > Mammalia > Diprotodontia > Petauridae > Gymnobelideus > Gymnobelideus leadbeateri. The sequence goes on along the minus strand of WOXC01009160.1, from coordinate 867,496 downwards.
CCAGCAAACAGGATGATAATTGTAAAGCACTTAGCACAGCGCCTGAACATAGTAAGGAACACAGTAAGCACTACATAAATTATATTTTTTTAAAAAATTATTTATTTGCTTATTTATTGCTGTTGTTGTTGTTACTGCTTTCAGGGCTAACATTGAAAAATAGGGAGGGGTGAGCCATGGAGATGTTGGAGAATAGAGTAGTGTTCCAGGCATATAAGGTGAAATGTTCTTCAATAAGAGCCTAGTGCCACAAAGTTGGGACCTTCAGTTCTGACTGGTTAGCGGGTGTATGGCATGGAGTGGCATACTTGATGGTCATATTCCACCAGAGGGGAAGGGATCAGAAATGATGTCTTCTGACATCTTCCCATATTCCTTCCCTGGACCAGATTCCAAGAGAAAATTTGGCTTTTCTTCCCTTGGTTATAATTATATCTTAGATTCATTTGAGATGCATGGTCCAGTGAATCATGCACAGTTGTGGGAGTTCCGTGGTTCTATCCCCAACTTTTCCAATGACTCTGGTCTAGCCTTCCCTGAGTCATTCTATATCTGTAAAGTAGGGCTTTGAACCTTTCCTGTTCCCCATCTCTCTGGGTTGTGTTGCTACTCAAGTCCAATCTGATAACACTCATTCCAGTAAGGATGAATCAGAGAGACAAGCTTGTGAATAGATGGGGACTTTGTTACCCCTCACCCCAATGTAAAAAAATATTCTATTACCACAAAAAGATACCTTTTTCTACCCCCTGAAATCCAAAAGAAAGTAATTTTGAAATGTAGCCAATAAAAACTCTGGAAACTGTGATGTGAGCTTAGGCTAGAAGCTAGAGCAATAAGCTCCATGCTGATTCTTCATTTCTTTTATTTATTTGCACGATTTGAACTAATTTCTCAGTTGAAATCAACACCACCCTGCAACTCTCGAACTTCCCAGAAATCCTCAGGATACACTGAATTCTCAAGTGGGGTCTACTTAGCCTTTAGTATCTACTGCCAAACTGTTGTGGCCAAGCTTATTAATTCCCTATAAAGGTCTTTGTGAAATAAACAAAAAAACAAAGGAAAGTGAATGGCCAAAGTAGAATTCCAGCTTTATTGGGTGACATCATTGGGCTCTTTCTTAGGGTCACAGACTAAGTGGGAGTGTGTGTGTGTGTGTGTGTGTGTGTGTCTGTTTATGTGTGTGCCCTAATATGATGGGCCTCTCTATCACAGTGTGTCCCACATGGAGGAACTGAGAAAAGGTATGAAAGACAAAGGCAGACTGTTTCTAGTTACTGGCAAATAACGTCTTATCCAGAAAAAAAATTTGTTGTTTTTTTTTCCCCTAGACATGATTTGAAATACAAAGACATGACTCCAAAGAATCAAAGACACATTAGAATTTGGATATTAATCATATGAAATGTCCTCCTCTTTATTTACAAGTGTTCAGCAGGCAAAATCATTCTTTGAAAGAATGCTGGCTTTTCTTGTTTTCCTTACACATGGGAAGAAGCCTACTGCACGTGTGTGTGTGTGTGTGTGTGTGTGTGTGTGTGTGTGTATGTGTATTTCTCTGTTTATGGTCTTAATTCAAGAGTATCTCCTCTGTGAGGGAAATAAAAGAGAATAATTTGCTGTTCCCATATTACTTGAGTTTATAGTCTATAAAGGTAGAATCAGAGAAATACACAGATAAAGGAGAGGAGATGAAATTAGGGGAAAAGGTATGACAAAATTCATTAAGTAGCATTTTCTGGTCTAAGAACCCTGGGTTAATGGTTCTGGTCTCTAAATTCTCTGCTTATCCTTTCTACAGGTTAGAGAGAGCCATGCTAGTTTCTCTTTGCTAAGTGGAGCGGGATTCTTGGAACTTAACTGGGAACTTAAACAACCAATCCTATAGGGACAGAAGAGACAATTCTCTCTCTGTGCTTAAGTGTGACCTGGGTGGCGACCACCAACATAGGGTAAACAGTGTAATGGGCTGTTTTTTTTACACCAATTCATTAACTAAATTTGTCAACTGTTTTAATTGAAGGACACTGAGTCAGCCTCTGGTGGAAATGATTTCTGCAAGCTGAATAACCATACTCTTAAGATAAAAACCTTGACCTATTTAAATTCAAACCTCACAGCCACCCACACATAAACCTCTTACCTTCCTAAGGTGAATTTTATACCTTAGTGTCTACTGTGAGTACTTCCTTGCTATATTCAAGATCATCTTTGCATGTCTTCTTAAACAAATTAGAGTAAAATAAAAAAAACAAACCATTAACAAAAACAGAAGGTAATGATTTTTAATTGAGATTTAAAAGAAGTCAGTAAAGCTATTAGGCAGAGGTGAAGAGGGAGAGAATTCCAAGCATGAGAGACAGCCAATGAAAATATACAAGAGGCAGAGCTCTATGTGTGAGGAGTAGCTAGGAGGTCAGTGTCTCCAAATCAAAGACTATGTAGAGAGAGCATGACAAGAGAAGACTAGCAAGAAAGGAAGAGGACAGACTATGAAAAGCTTTAAAAACTCAAAATTTGATCTTGGAGTGAATAAGGAGCTACTAGAGTTTATCAAATAGGTGGGTGAATGACCTGATGAACTGAGTGTTAAGGGCAGTTTGATAGCTAAGTAGAGGGTGGTCTAGAGCAAGGAGATACTTGTGGCAAGGAAACCAATGGGGAGGATATTCCAATTGTCCAGGTGTGAGATGATGAAGGTCTGAACCAAGATGGTAGCAGTGGCAAGGTACATATATTTGAGACGTTATGCAGGTAGGATAGACAGATTGGATATTTGAGGTGAGAGAGTGAGGAATGGTGATGACACATGGATTGTGAGCCTGGGTGGCTAGGAGGATGGTAGTACTCTTTTTTTTTTTTTTAGAGAGGGGAAGGTAGGGCAATTGGGGTTAATTGCCTTGCCTAAGGTCACACAGCTAGTTTTGTGTTAAGTGTCGGAGGCCTGATTTGAACTCAGGTCCTCCTGACTCCAGGGCTAGTGCTCTATTCACTGAGCCACCTAACCACCATTCTTGACAGTAATAGATAATTTAGGAAGAAAAAAAGCTTATGGAGGAAAGGGAAGGAATAAGCATTTATTAAGACCCTACTAAAAACCAGGCACTCTGCTAAGCACTTTACAAATATCTAATTTGGTCTTCACAACAACCCTGGGAGGTAAGTGCTATCAATATTCCCATTTTACAGTTGAGGAAACTGAGGCAAACAGAGGCTAAGTGATTTGTCCAGGATCACACAGATTGTAAGTGTCTGAGGTTGGTTGTGGCCTCAAATTTTCCTGACTCCAGGTCTAGTAATCTATCCATTGTACCCCTAGCTGCCTCTAAGGAGAAGATAATAAGTTCAGTTTTACAAACATTGAGTTTAAAATGTCTATACGGCATCCAGTTGGAGATATATAGGTAGTTGGAGATGTGAGACTAGAAGTCAAGAGAGAGGTTGAATGGATAAATAGATCTGAGAATCAGCTACATAGGAATAATAACTGAATTCATGGGAGTTGATGGGATCACCAAACAAGCATTGAGGGAGAAGAGAAGGCCTAGAAAAGAGCCTTGGGGACACCCACGGTTAACAGGGGCAAGCTGGATGAAGATACAGCAGAAGAGACTTAGGAGGAGTAGTCTGATGGTTCAAAGGAGAAGTTGGAAAGACAACTTCTAGTGATAAACAGGGTATCACCAAACACTAGAGAGAAGACACTATCAAGGAGAAAAGGGATATTCATGGCGTCAAAGTCTGCAGAAAGGCCAAAAAGAATGAGGAGTCAGAAAAGGTCATTAGATTTGGCAATTAAGAAATCACTGGTAACTTCGGATTATTTTCCACCCAGAGTAAAGAGCACAACTTTTACCTTAGAGCCCTCAAAAAGCATCCTACTCTTGTATTATAAATATCTGATAGGTAATAGGCATAATTCTAACCTAATACCCTTCTGGCCATTTTGCATGCCTCATTAAATAGAAATTTTTCATATGTAGGAAAGGAAAAGAATGTGCATTCACAAAGTTGTAATAGTTTGGGAACTGGAATCAAATTTATTTTTGCTTTCTCATAAAATAGAGTGATATGTTGTCAAAGACTTTTTCTGCGTTTATTGAAATAATCTTGTGGTTTTGAATGTTAGATGTTTTAGATCTTTGCTTTCTCTATGAAAAAAATGTTTTTCTAAGAAAGGAAGTAATAGTGTAAATAAGTTCCTCCATCCCCCCTCATAGAGAGATAGCATAATCTCCTTTTGCTGTCTTTATATCTTCAGCACCTAACACATAGCATATAATATGTAACCTGGCACGTAGTAGGCACTCAATAAATATTTGTTGATTGCTTGAAGTAGTGTAGGAGCAACTATTTACAAATTATTCATAGACTAAATGCATTTTTTTTCCTTATTGAAACAAGTTCACTTGTCAGAACAGACAACCCCTGGAAAACCTCTAATAAGAAGGCTACCCAGTTCCCAATCAGAATCCTTTGGTAACTTTCTGCTCAACTGCCTGGGAAATTAAAGGCTCAAGATTTCTCCCACTAAAACCATGTCTCAAGGAATTCATGGATTATCCCCTTGTCTCATCTCCAAACATGAAACAGATTCTCTAGTTACGCTGGAAGTCTTCAGCACTTTATAAAGTGTTTGGCACATAATAGATACTTAATAAATCTTTATCAATTGATTGACTCTTGAAACTCATGCCTTTATGAACAGATAAGTTAATTCTCTGTCCATACCTACATACTATCAAATAAAGGAAGGTAGATTGGCACAGTGGATAGTGATTGTCTTTGAAATTAGGAAGACAAATTTAAATACAACCTCAGGTGGTCACATGAAAGTAACTTAAGTTCTTTTGCCTTTTTTTTTTTTTGAGGGGAAAGGCAAGGCAATTGGGGTTAAATGACTTGTGCAAGGTCACATGGCTAGTGTGTCAAGTGTCTGAGGTCAAATTTGAACTCAGGTCCTCTTGACTCCAGTGCCAGGGCCCCATTCACTGCATTACCTAGCTGCCCCTATTTAAATTCTTTGAGCCTCAATTTTCTCATATGAGGATAATGACAGCAACTATGCTCAGGGTTGTTGTGAGGGTCAAATGAGATAAATTATCTGAAGTGCTTTGCAAACTTTAAAATGTCATTTTAATGTTCACTATTTTAATATCTTTTCTTTTTAGTCTCCATGTTTCATTCTCATTTTTCACTATGCCTGCGAATGCTCCTCCTTTTTATAGCCTCTCCTTGCCTACTGAAATCCTATCTTGTTTAAGATCCAGCCAAAATGCTACCTCCTCCATGAAGCCTCCCTTGATCCCCTAAATCAGAAATAATCTCATTGTCTTCAGAACTCACACAATGCTTCTTATTTCTCTAATGCATATATTCCCCCTTTAAAAATTTATTATTATTATTATTATGAACTTAATCATATACTTCAATATACAAAGTTAGAATAGGAAAAATCATTGTATATGAACAGGGAACTTTTGTTAGGTATAGTTCTTGGAAGATGTATACTAAATTTAACAAGATAGTAAGCAAATTGCCCTGTTTATGCCCCTTTCTGAACTTTTTATTTTCTTTTGTATTTTTAAATAGATTTTTATTGTTGTCTTTTGTTTTTACATTATCTAGGTTTCCCTTGTATGTGTCTTCCTTCCCAGAGAGCCATTCCTTATAACAAAAAAATTATAAAAAAGCAACTTTGATTTAAATATTTTTAATTTAAATATTTTATAGATATTTTCTCCCATACTAGATAGATAATAAGTCCTTTGAGAGGAAGAACCATCTCTTAATTATCTTTTGATTTTCCTCAGTGCCTAGAACATGAAATCTGAGTTTCAGCTAATCTGAGAATATTTTTCACTAGACTCTGTTTATTGATAGAGAGAAGATGCTATACACTTATGTGAGGAACAGACTCTTTGGAACTCTTCAGTACTGACTCCAGCTGGGAAAAAGAGAAAGATTCAACATGACCCTGATTTCCAGCTTGCCTTCCTAGAGGTTTAAGGGAATTTCCCTTTGGGTCAGATTAGGCACATTCTCCTGAATATTCGTTCTAGTCCCCAATGACTTCACTTTATAAGGGGTCAACTTGAGTTGTTACAGGGAGGCGACTCTTTGGGAATTTTATTCCAAGTCCCTCTGGAGGGTTTGGACATGCTTCATTGAGGATAAATGGGTAAGTCTCACCATCTGGGGGTTATTTGATTGGCTAAAAGATTTCTGGTTCAGTACCACTTTTGTAGACCTTTGTACTGGGCTAATAAAAGCTATAGGATGTCTTTGATGGAGAGATGCCATAGCAGAGCTAAAAGTGGACCCGAGTGCTTGGAAAGGGGAATGTGGAAGACCTTGTCCATTTAGAACAGCCCACCCTCTACCTCCATGACTCAGTGCAGGCTGTTCCCATTCCTCAAAAGCTCTTTTTACTTGCCTTCACCTCTTGGAGTCCCTAGCTCCTTTCAAGGCTCAGCTCAAGTACCACTCCCTACAGGAATCCTTTCCTAATTCTTCCAATTATTAGTAGCCACTCATTTCCTACCACTGAAATTTCTCCATATTTCTTTTGTATATATTTATCTGTGTAGACATTGTTACTCCTCAGTATAATATAAGCTCCTTAAGGATTTGAGTTTTTATCCTTGTATGCCTAGCTCTTAGCTTACTGCCTGTCATATAGCATATTCTGAATAAATATTTGTTGAATTAAATTGAACTGCATATATACAGATTTTCTCCTGAGAGATATTAATAGCAGTCTCAAAGAAGCAGAGACAGAAGCAAAATGGCATCAAAAGCCAGTGGCAGAACTTTTCAACTATTGTGGTCCCAGGAGAAGATAGAACCATACAAGTCAGATTCCTAGGTGGAAGGGTAATTTCCTGAATAATGTTAATCTCCTGGAGAATTCCTGGACCCAGTCTTCCAGAGAAATAAGGGGGAGTTCTTGAATAGTACCATAAAAGAAAAGGATCAAACGTTCTTGGAGCTCGAGGAAGAACTATTCATGTGCATTAACATTTCTACCAAGAAAGTTGAGAATACCTCCCTGAACTGAGACTACGTCATTTGTAGCAAGGCTGTCTCCCATACCTAACTTCTCTCCCTGGGATAGCATACTGGTTGATCAGGGATTTTCAAAAGAGGCAGCCACAGTGATACAATCTGCTCTCTGGGTCCTAGGGATAATCTTGGTGGGAGAAACTATGTATCCACTATGCACAACTATAGCTCCTGAGCCCCCATTAGTGTCTTCTCCATTTGATGAGCTCAATGATCTTAAAAAAACATGGAAAACCTTGCACAAAATAATGAAAAGCGAAATTGAGCAGAAGAAAGAGAGCATTGTATACAGTAATAGCAATATTGTTTTAAGAGTCACTTTGAGTGAATAAGTCACTTTCACTATTATAAATACCCAAATTAGCTATCAAGAACATGTGAAGAAAGATATTGTCTGCATTCAGAGGAATAACTGATAAATAGAAATATGTATAGGAATAATTTTACATATATGAATGTGTATGTATATGAGTGTGTGTGTGTGTGTCTAGGGTGAGGGGGGAGGATGGAAGAAAAAAGAAGGAAAAATAAATTTACATCATAATTTTTATTATATGTTTGAAATATATCCCACCTCCCCTCACTGGGGAAAAAAAAAAGAAATCTCTTATAACAAATATCCACAGTCTTGAAAAACAAATTCCTACATTGGTCATACACAGAAATGTGTCTCCCATTCTCTTCTTGAGTCTATCACCTCTCTGTTAAGAATGTGGGTAACATTCATCAATGGTCATTTGGAATCATGAGTAGTCATTCCATCGATCAGAGTTTTTAAGTCTTACAAAGTTGTCTTTATAATCTTGTTGATACTGTATAAATTGTCCTGGTTTGAGCCACTTCACTCTGTATCTATTCATACAGGTTTTTCTAGGTTTCTCTGAAATCATCTTTTTCATTAATTCAATAGTCTTTTATTATATTCATATATCATACTGTGTTCAAGCATTTCCCTAAGAACTAGAATCCTCTTAACTTTCTGTTCTTTGCCACCACAAGCAGGGCTGATATAAATATTTTTGTACATTTGGGTCCTTTCATTTTTTTTAACTTGGTTTTTTGGCATATAGGCCTTATAAGTGCTCCTTACCCTCAAGAAGCTTCCACTTTAACGAGAGAAGACAAAACACAAAACCAAGCTGAAAAGGGGGGAAAGGTGAAGTGATGACATGAAGGAGAATTCCTAAGAAGTCCAAAATAATGAAGAGAGGTCATATAAATAAGACAATCAGTCAGAACAAGGCAGACTAGGAAAAAGGGCTGTACACACTGGGTTGCCTGTCTTGCCCCCAACTGCACTAGATAAAACAATCATTTAAAAAATCCTCTCAATGTGGCTGAGAGGTTAAGGCCTGGGATATTGGTTATGAATGAGAAACTGAGGTACAGAGTAATAATAATAATAATAGCTAGCATTTATATAGTGCCTACTATGTGCTAGGCACTTTATAAAATTATCTCATTTAATCCTCACAATAACACTGGGAGGTAGGTACAACTATTACTTATGTTTTATCAATCAGAAAGCTGAGCCTGTGACTTGACCAAAGAAACACTGCAAGTGTTTGAGTCTGGATTAGAACTCAGGTATTTCTGAGTCTAGTCCAGTACTCTATCCATTGTGATACCTTTCTGCTTCTAAGTGCTTTTATTCATTACATCCCAAATTAGTCATACATTTATATACAAAGAAACCCAATTTTACACTTGACAACCCAGCACGCCATCCGGAACTAACATTACTGATTTCTGTACTCTGAAAATAATTTCTTATCTGTAAATGGAATTGGTGACTTTTATAAAATCCGAGGGTGGGAGAGTGTTTGTGGGGGTTATCTTGGCAACAGGGTATACTGCTCCAGGCCATAGCAAATGGCACCCTCCCTTAACAAGTGAAACTGTTTTTGTTGACCACTATCAGCTGCATTTCTATTGCATGAATAGTCAAAAATACACAGTGATCTTAAGAATTGGAAAGAATATGCCATGAGAAAGTCCCTTTTCAGTCTTGCTTCCTCAGGATGTCGTGTACATTTAGAAATGTCTGAAGGTTATAAAGTGTCCACCCACATTCTGGATGTTCAAATTATCCAAAGTTCAGCATACCATAATAGTCTTAAAAATAGCCCTGCCCTCTGGATTAGTAATGCCATTTGGAAGGACTACTTGTTCTGTAAAATAAGCCCAAGGTGTACTATTGTCAAAACAAAAGGGATTAATTCTGTCTTCCTGCATGATGACAAACTGAGGTCTTTGTCTTTCCCCCTACACTTATTCCTACTCAAAAAAATATTAAAAAGTTGTCAAAATTTTCTTTCCCTAAAGTCTTAGAATGGTAGAGTAGGAAGGGTCCTTCGAGATTATTCTAGCCCAGGAGTTCCCATTTGGTGGTTCTTTAACTCCTTGGGGCTTTGCTATAGTAGCTTAAAGGGTTCACACTAAAAATTCTTTCATAGTTCTTTAAACAATAAATAATTGTAAAGAATATCATAAGTAGTATGTTAAATTTCCCTGGAGATTCACAGCATTTGTTGTTGTTGTTGAAAGGGGTTCATGGAACAATAAAAACCACTGTTCAAATCCAAGAATGCTAGACCTAGATTCAGGTGACTGTGTGATCATGGACTAGTCACTATCCTCTATGGACCTCAGTTTTGTCCTCTGTAAATTGAGAATTATAATACTTATGCTATCTACCTCTTAAAGTTGTTGTAAAACTTAAATGACATGAGTATAAAATATTCTGTAAATGTCAGTATTTATTACTATTTTACAGTCCATGAGAAGGAAAACTGAGTCTGTGAGAAAGGAAGGAATTTGTCCAATATCAATTGACCAATTGATGGTAATACCTGGGACTAAAACTCCTCTCTTAACTCAAAGTTAAGTGCTCTATTTTATACCATCCAGATATTTTAAAATATTTTTTGTCATGTCCATCTAGAAGAGACAGTCTTATTAATTGGTCTTGAGTGGGAGAAGAAAAAAACACATTTATTTCTTAAAATCAAGAATTTCTCTCACTCATGTTAAAACCAAATATACTCACATAGGCCTGTGATTTCATCAATGTGGGTATTCCTTCAAAAATAAAATCACAAGCCCGTCCAGGTCTGCCTGGAGCCATGCTGTATTTCAAAATTTTTGTTCTTACATACCCATAAATTTTGACATTAATGGGGGGTGGGAGGATCTCACCAAATTTATTAAGGGCCTTTCTTATGCTCTTTTGACATTGCAAGGATGCTAATGGGACAAATGGCCTGTATCCTGCACCAGACTATAGTAAGTGACATTTCCCCCTTAATTTTCCATTGACTTATTTTGACTACCCCATCTTCTTTTCCCCTCATATATATCTTTGATCACATTTGTACTGTATCTAGAGCATACATTATGTTGCAGCCTGCTCGTGTACCTCTCCACTGTCGTTTTGATGATTCCCAATTTCACTTTTTCAGTGACAATAGCATTTGGTTTGTCATAGCTAAACAAAATCAGAAGACTGTTAGTCTTAAAAAGATGGGAACTGAAGTAAAATTTTCTCACTTTCTTTTTCTTTTCCTTTTTTTTTTTTGGTGATGTGACTAATAAGGAAATATGTTTTGCATGATTTCACATGTATTGTTAATTGATATTATTTTGCTTGCCTTCTCAGTGGGCAACGGAGGTATGGGAGGGAAGGAGAGAATTTGGAGCTCTAAATTTTAAAAATAGTTAAAATAAATAAATAATTTTTTTTAAAAGACAAAAAATGGGACCTCTGCTTTCAGGGTCCAAAATTTGGACCATTACTGAGTGACTAAAAATTCAAAGATGGTATTAATAGTCAAAGTTTTTAGGCTGTCTGTAAACATTAACTTAGTTATGTGATCTAAAGGTGAGATCCTTATTGAATGACCAATGATTGACTTGTTAGAGCAAAGGTTGAAATTTAATAAAGAAGTTGAAGAAAAATTAAAAATTAGAAAATTAGTCAACAGCCATGTATTAAGTGCTTCCTCTGTGCCAGGTACTATGTTAAGTGGTAAGGATGTGTAGGGCCAACACAATATTCACAGTGCCAATGGTGACTGTAAATATGCTGGCATAATTCTCAATCACAAAACATAACAGACTATCCATATAGAAGACAGAAGCAAAAAAAAAATTATTCATTCACCAGAAAACTAAATCCCAACACTAGAAAACTGAATCCATCATAGCAACATAGAAGTTAATTCACCACAACACATCAGATAGCGATGCCATCCTTTAGCCTTCCCACAAACCAATACTCATAAGCCTAGCTGCCTGCCTGCTTGCTGTACTTTCTTTCCCACCTTCTAACTGCTCTGACTCTCAGCTTCCTGTGGGTTCTGCTCCACCCTGACTGCTCCACCCTTCAGCAAACTCCTTCCACCACAGGCTCCATGTGATTACATTCAGCCTATTGGGGGCAGGGAAAATCTTCAAATCAGGGAAGGTCTTCAAATGCCCTTAGGCTTATTAAGGGGCAGGGAAGATCTTCAAATTACCATTACCATTACAGGATGCAAAGACAAATTTGAAAAATATGATGTGCAATCAAAATATGCCAACTTGATTCATTATAATTCACCATTTATTTATTTATATTATTTTTAAAAATTCTGTTCCAGATTCTCTCCCTCCATCCATTGAAAAGGCAAGCATTATGATATCAATTATGCATGTGAAGTCATGCAAAGCATATTTCCATATTAGTCATGTTGTCTCCAAAAAAGCAGAAAAAGGAAAATAAAGTGAAAAAATATGCTTCATTCTTCACTCAGAGTCATCAGTTCTCCCTGGAGGTGGATAGCATATTTCATCATTAGTCATTTGAAATTGTCGTAAGATCATTGTAGCTAAGTTTTTCACAGTTGATTATCATAACAATATAGCACTATTGTGTACAATATTCTTCCGGTTTTGCTCACTTTACTTTGTATAAGTTCATATCAATCTCCCCAGGTTTTTCTAAAAATATCCCCTTTGTCATTTCTCGCAGCACAGTAGCATTCCATTACAATCACATACAACAACTTGTTCAGCCATTCTGATGGGCATTCCTTGATTTCCATTTCTTTGCCTCCACAGAAAGAGTTGTTACAAATATTTTTCTAATGGGTCCTTTTCCTTTTATCTCTTAGGGATATGGACCTAGTATTGGTATTGGTCAGCCAAAGGGTATGCAGTTTTGTACACCTTTGGACACAGTTCCAAACTGCTCTCTAGAATGGTTGGACCAATCCACAACTCCACCAACAGTAAATTAGTGTGCTTATTTTTCCACACTCTCCAGCATTTGCCATTTTCCTTTTCTTTTATGTTGGCCAATCTGATAGGTGTGAGGTGGCACCTCAGAGCTATCTTCATTTTCATCTCTATTTGTGATTTAGAACTTTTTAAACTATTGATAGTTTTGATTTCTTCTTCTGAAAACTGTCTGTACCTTCAGGGTTCTGATGCCTGAGTTACCCCTTCAATTCTTCTTGTGCCATATATTTTAGTTACCTAAATGAAATGTCCCTGAACCAGGGGGCCATCTCTAGTTTTCCTGATTTATATCTTGCCACTGGACCCAGATGGCTCTGGAGGAGAAAATGAAGCTGGTAACTTTACACAGTCCTGCCTCACTTAAATCCAATTCATTTGCAAGTCATGACATTACCTTACTGATGTCATGGTCCCCTTCAAGAATAAAGGACAAACAACAACCCTCAGGAATTAACCTCTCCCATATCTATTACCACATTTGCAAATTTTGCAGAAGCAAAATTAAAGTAATTAAGTAGAATATCTGGCTTGGTATGCTTGGCAGCAATGAGTTCATAGTTTATTTCTATCTTATATAAAATGGTCTCTATAATCCATTAGCTCTAAAATGTTCTGGTTTAATTCGAGTCAGTCAACTGTATTATCCCTCTAAAGGCAGCTGAACTCAAAGTTAGGAAAATCCGATTTCAAATGCTGCCTCACACACTCACTAACTCTGTGACTCGGCAGGTCACTTAACCTCCAAAAATGTCTTGGTTCCCAATCTGAAAAATGAGTATAATGGTAATATCTGCTTCTTAGGATTATTGTAAGGCTAGATCAAGATGATGTCTGAGGCAAACCTTAAAGTGCTAGCTCAATGCTAATTATGTCAAGCCAGAGAGGAAACCTGCTTTATAGAATTCTTTAGGTTCCGCTCACTTGAAGCAGTGTAGTTCAACAGATGACTTCATAAAACATTTATCTGCTCATTCCTCAGTTTCTTCATCTGTGACATGAAAGGAATAATAATTCTGTTTATATTCTGCTAACCTTCAGATCTCCCAGGTGTTAACTTAGATAATGTCTGCAGAGAAAATGGATGGGTACAAATGAAAAATATTCTTAACTAGCCACCATCCTCATTGCTGTAAGGGCCTGATGATGTGACTCCCATATGGATTCTAAATGAACAAGACCACGGTGATAGGATATCAACAAATGAACAGACCCCAAACCATAGTGAAGGTGTAACATATGAGGAGGTGCTGACTACAAGAGAAAGCTTCCCTGGTGGCCTGCCTGATACCGCCATGACCACTTGACACCCAGTGGGGGGGGGGGTAATTTCCCTCAGTAAAGCTTATCCAGGGCCTTAGTATAAAAATGTACCTATCTAGAACAAAGGATGTGATTGATGACAGACTTTTCTGGTGAACCACAAGGTGACCCAGCATGCTTTGCGATCTCTCTCAGTATTCTGTGCAATGGAATAGCGCAATGACCAAGTTATACTGACACACATCATGTGTGTTCACTGTGGCAAGTATTACACAGTGGCTCTATGTCCTTTCTTGCCCCCAGCTCTGTGCAATTAGTCCTCACTTCGGGTAAAAGCAGAAGGCTACTTGTTCCAGCTACCTAGGATTGAGGATCTGGTACATGTCAGTATAGTACATTGACTAAATTTTGTGCAATTTGTCTTTGAATGCATTCTTGATAGCACAATGCTGCTGTTTTAAAGATCATTCTTTTGTAGTTTGGCTTGGTTTTACTATATGAAGAGGAAGCTAGGTGGCACAGTGGATAGGCTACCAGGCATGGAGCGAGGAAGACTCATCTTTGTGAACTCAAATCTGACTTCAGACACTTGGCAGCTATGTGACCCTGGGAAAACACTTAACCTTGTTTACCTCAGTTTCCTCATCTGTAAAATGAGTTGGAGAAGGAACTGATAAAATCACTCCAATATCTTTACCAAGAAAACCCCACATGGGGTCACAGAGTCTGAAACTGAAAAACAATTGAATAACAATGGCTCTGTTCCCATCTAATTCCATTTTCTGGGAGAGAGAAGTGAGATCATTATACCTACTAATATGTTTGTTTCCCCCCAATGCCCTGGGTGATAAAGATTCAGTATCAAGTATATGGGGTAACACTCAAAACCTACTTTCATCCATGGCACTGAAGACATCCATTAAAATAATGAAGGCTGTGATTTTTAGTTCCTGCAGTCAAATGGTAGAAGCTTTCAAGGATAGGGACTGAGCCAAGAGCCTTGAATACAAGTCATGAGCAGACTCTGAAGGAGTAACTGGAAGATAACATGAATAAGATTATCTTTTCACGCAACACATGTTGTCTTGTCTTCAAAAATTATTGGGAAGCAAAAGGTTTCCCCCATAATCATGCCACTCCCACAAATATTGCTAAGGATGAAGAGGTGAGTAAGCTGTGAGAAGGTAAAGAAAAGGCACCTGACTAATAGCTAATTTTAACAATACGCAGACTTTAAAAAGACATTACAGGAACAAAGCACAATAGGCTCTGGGACTGACTTTCTTAGGAGTATCTGGCCACAGTTATTTGGCAATCATTTGACAGATGTGCAGCTGGCCCAAGAGAGGAGATGCAAAGAGGACATTTACTTATCATCAACAGGTTTGTTAATCTCTCCATGGAGGATTAAAATATGAAAACTTTGGAGGCAATGAATCACAACATGGCCAGAGACAGGCTGCATTAAAGCTGGGAATTACATAAGTGGCTTAAACCAAGATAACCATTTCCCACATGTAGCCAGCCTGCTTTGAGAAGTAACTACAGTTTTGCACTTAAATGAATGTTTACAAACATAAGAACCATCATTCAATTCAATTTCCAAAGCATTTATCAAGTCCCTACTCTGTGCTAGGCCCTGTGTAACATTGAGGATGGAAGGGGGAAAAAAGTTAGTGCCCTCAAGTGGTTTATATTCTACTAGAAGGAAATAACATAAAGATAAAGAAACAAAATATATTCAAAATAAATTCAAAATAATTTCAGAGAGTGGTGAAAGCATTAACAAGGAATGAAGGAGAGATTAAACAATGCTATATATACCAATGTCATTGGGTTCCCCCCCCCAAATTTAATAAATGCTTTATAGTAGTATTAATGTGATAAAATCTAATCAAGAAGTGCAAAATATTCCTATCTAGTCCCATTTTCTGGGAGAGAGAAGTGAGATCATTATACCTACTAATAGTTTTCCCCCCAGTGCCCTGGGTGATCAACATTCAGTATCAAGTATGTGGCGTAACATTAAAAACTTACTTTCATCCATGGCACTGGAGACATCCATTAAAATAAGTTTTCTTTTCCCGCCTGAGTAATAACTTTAATTCCTTTCTACATTTACATAGTAAACCAAAACGTAACCCAAGTCCACTGTCCACATTTACCATTGTGTATGTATGTGTGTTATGTGTGTGTGCACTGTTCTTTTCCACAAACAAGTAAGCACTTTCATAGACAGAATATTTGGCAATTGATGCTCCATAGAAAGGTGGATCTTCGACAACTCACTTCATGTTAAAAGCTGTCAGTGGTCTTTCTTCTCACTTTTGCCATGGGTATTTCTTGCCTTCTCCTAGGTCATATTCTTCATTGTCATCATCCTTGTCTTCCTCATGGGCAAAGCTTCCCTGTTTGGGACTGGCTAATGGCTCAGATGTGGCTTTCACAGTTAGTTGTATCATTCCTCTTGTGGACTGGGCATTTGGGCCTCTGATCAGCCCTATGCAACAGGCAACTCAGAACGTGGTCTTCTGGGGTCCACACAGTGGTTCCATACTTGCTGCTATTTTGGTCCATGTCATCCAGATATACTAAAACACTCTGTTCTTTCTGTTGATGCACAGGTGAGTGACCTTGTCTGATATGAGCATTAGGTCTTCCATATACGGACAAAAACTATGCTTAAAAGATGGGGCAATAGATTCCCACCCAATAATTCCATGAGAGCCTTCTGAGTTAGAAGCTGTACCTCACTCTTCATTTGAACCAAAGCTGCATCATTAAAGAATGTGGGGATGGACAGAGATTTTGACATGGAAACATTCTGTGGTCTCCACTCATGGGTACCTGCACCTTCTACATGCTGCTTCAGTATTGCTTGTGAAGATGGATGCTGAGATTGCATCTGGGTTGGAGGGTGTGGGAAGAGCTGGGCATGAGAGTTGGAAAACTCTGCCTACTGTCTTTCTTGCTCAAGTTGCTGGTCTGCTGGGACAGTCACTGTTAGTCTACATAGGCATATTCTTCTGGCAATTTACTATAATGAGCTGGGATGACCAAGGCACACTGTCATCGATCTAGTCAAAGAAATGGCAGCAAAATCAACTGGCCTTGTCTAGACCATCATGAATACAAGGCTTAAACAACAACAATCAAAACCTGAGACCAGTATTGTGCCAGTAAATGTTTAACAACTGGCCTGGGAGGGGGAAAAAGTTCTCTTGACATACTTTTAAGTTATATCTGAATTATTAAGATTTCTATAACATTTCCTCATTTAGGCAATCAACAAAACAATAAATCAAACCCTGATTTACAGAATTTTTAAAATTTCTGTGGTAAAAATACTCATATTGAAAATTGAACAATTGGCTCTCATGAGTCAGATTGAGCTGGTTCCAGCACACCCCTGCCTGAGACTCTTAATCACATCCATCCATAAATTCATCTTGGGAATCCACTCAGCATTTGTTTTTCAATTTGTCCTGAAAGGAGACAAGTGGAGTATGCAGACTGTCTACAAATCATCACTTATTCTTACTGTATGACTGGCCTCTCCTCTCCTCTTCTCTCCTCCCTTTGCCCCTTTCCTTTTTTCCTTTCCTTTCCCCTTCCCCTATTCCTTCCCTTCCCTTCCCTTTCCTGCATTTCTTTAATAATATTGTATTATGTCTCTTTTTCCCCCACAATTCCTGGCTTATAATGTGTTATAGCCTACTAATCCCCCATCAAACAAGCAATCTCTTCATTGCTATATGGATGGATATCAAATCTGATTTTTTCAAGTGGTAGCACTCCATGCTTTGTAGCAATATAACAATACTAAAGGAAAATTGCTATTAAAAATATTTGCTAAAACTCTGCACAGTTCTGGTCCTAACTTATTGTCCATTTGCAGTGTCTAATGCAATCTCTTATACATGTCTACTGATGGATAAGTTCTATAATCTGTCTATCCAAAAAAGTATTATAGTCTGGACGATAGGCATTCCTCATCCACTTTGTTTTTTCTAAGTGGATATCATTTAGGAAACTCTATAACATCTCAAAATTTAATGCAATCAATATAATGTCTTCTGTAAACAGAAGACTCTATAAGACCTCATGATCTACAAGGAATCCCTATTTCATTTGGACTCTACATCACACATTCTCCATAACATAAGCAGCCAACTTTGGCAAGTGTATGATCTCCTTTTTAAAAAAAATCTCACTTGATATTAATCAGAGGATCATCAAGCAAATTATCTCTTTTTTATCTTTCAGGCAATCTTGTTTGATTTTTATGTATGCATAGAAGGTATCTGCTTGGAAGAGAATCTTTAAGATAATACTTTTCTTTACCAAAGTGAATGCCTTTTTATAGTCAATAGATAATAAGCACATTGAGATCTCTTATTTTCTGCAAAGTCCTACAAAGATCTACAAAGAAATATCTCATGTTTGTACAGTGCTTTAAAAACCCTGAGAGATATGTAGAAATTCTGGTCCAAGAAGGAAGGGGGTAAGATCAGAGAGTTAATTCTGAAAGAGAGGTTAGAGGTCATCTAATTTGATACCTTTTCTCTACAGAAGAGGAAATCAAATTCTGGAGAGGTGAAGTGATTTGTCCAAGGTAAAACAAGTTGTTGATGGCAGAGTCCAGTCTCTGAGTCAAAATCTGGTACTTTTTCCCAACGTAAGCATCTGGGCCATATCTTGTGCTGCAGTCAGCCTGAGGGGAATTTCCCAAGAGCAGGCTGTATTGGGTTTGCCAAATAGCAAGTGAAAGAGAAAGCCAAGCACATACACACACACACACACACACACACACACACACACACACACAGAAAGAAAGAGAGGGAGAGAGATAGATTCTACATTTGTATTCCTGGCTTCCTATATACCCAGGGTTAACATACAGTGCATTAAAAAATTGATATTTTAATTTATTCATAAACTCAGAGTTTAAAAACCCCACTTCTTTGCTTTAATTTTTTAAAAAGTCTAATAAATTGAGTTTTTGCAAAAGGTTTTCTATGAGGTTTGGCAAGCACATAGATATTGTTAGAGACCATGGATCATAGGTTTAATTTAAACCTTACTGCCATTATTTTTATGTTTCTTACTGTCAGTGTTTTTCTTCTAGCCCTCAGACTTGTTTCAATTATTTTAGGAGACTAACAAATCAGACTTCTTGTGGTAGTGTCAGAACTGGGGAAACTCCCACAGAGGATAATCAGATAAAAACACCTCTTCTGTATTCCAAAGACCATCCAAATGCCACTAAGATTAAGCCTTTATGGAAATTCCCGTTTACCCATTCCAAAAAACATAATGAAAAATTAAAACAATTATTTTCCATTGATAGGTTAAGGGGAAACATTGAAAGAAATATTATAGGAGGGAATGGTTTGTGATCATCCCACATTTTCCTGTATGTAGATCCTTCCCTGATTTCTTAAAGGATGAAGCCCCCCATTCTTCTTACAAACTAACCCATGTACCTGTGGTCTGGACCCCATCCCTTCCCATGTCACAAGGGGCCTTACTCTGGCATTTAGCCCCTCTTTCTCCAGTGTTTTCAGTTTTTCTATTTCTATCAAGAGCACTTTCCCTTTTTCTTAAGTACTCTGAGGCCTCCTCTGTTATTAATCAAACAAGCAAATGTTACATCTGACCCTACTGTCCCTTTGAACGATGGCTTCATATTCTGCCTAATGCCTTGGCTTAAACATCATCAAAAAGTAGACCTTAACTTGCATTCCTTCCCCATTCATTGCTTCTATAATCTGGCTTCCATCTATCTCCTCCATATGTGAATACTTTATATTCACATTAAAGAATTAATAAACATCTCAGGGTTGTAGGAAACATTGGAGGCTATCTGGTCCAACCCATACCTGAACCAGAATAAGACAACATGGTATTCTAGACTATATATTGAATTTCTAGTCAGAAGACCTGGTTTCAAATCCTGGCTTGGAAACTTGCTAGCTATCATTTAATTGTTCTGGGCTTTAGTTTCCCCTCTGTAAAATTTAAAGGTTGAACTCAACAGCCTTCTACTCTAAATCTATAATTCTATATTCCTTTTACAACACATGCAACAAGTAGTTACCCAGCTTTCACTTGAATACCTCCATTGATAGGAAACTTACTACCCTATCCATTCTGTATTGGGGCAGTTGTAATTTTTAGGAAAAGTTCTTCCTTATAATAAACCAAAAACTCTCTTGTAAATCTACTCATGGGTCTTAATGCTGCCCTCTGGAATCCACCCTCCTCTTGACAAGTGATTTTTCAAAAAATTGGTAATTATGTTTTTCCTAACGGGTTTTTTCCTTTAGCCTAAAAATAACCAATTTCTTTAATCCCTATGTGACATCATTTCCAGGTCCTTTACCATCCTTATTGTGTTCAACAGCAATGGGGAGAGGGTTAGCACAGGAGGGGTCTAGGGAGCAGTATTCAAGTTTCAGTCTGGGGTGTAAGGAGAGTCAACAAACCCAGAAGATATAGGTGCAGAATAGCTTAGGTATATCAGAAACAGGACAACGCCCAGGGTATTAGTAACAAAATACAAAGCTCAAAGTCAGGAATTTGGTCTTTAGAAAGATGCTCAGTGCAATGGTGAGGTAGGAAAACATGGTCTGAGGTCAAAAGCCAAAGTTGTTCATGTACTCAAGGGTCAGAAAAACAACCAGCTTGAAGAGAGTGGCATTTTGATATTGACCCAAGGTAGTATCATTTTATGGTGGTATACTTGCTATACACAGCTCCACTGCCCCCCCCCCCAACG
This sequence comes from Gymnobelideus leadbeateri, assembly GCA_011680675.1. Lineage (NCBI taxonomy): Eukaryota > Metazoa > Chordata > Mammalia > Diprotodontia > Petauridae > Gymnobelideus > Gymnobelideus leadbeateri. The sequence continues at coordinate 847,107 of WOXC01009160.1, read as the reverse complement.
TACATACATATCCCCCCTGCCACATGCATGCACATTCACACACATGTTCACTTACATACACACACACATATACATTCAGTTAAAGGCAATGCAAATATGGATTTGGACAAATCTCCTTTGATCTGCTCCAGTGAATATCCCTTCTACAAAGGAGCATCCAGAAATCTGTACTATATTCTAGGTGTGGTCTGACCAGAATAGATAATGGGAATATTGCTTCTATAATACATTTACTCTTGTTTTCTATTGTACCTGTATACCTCTGGGAATTTTATATCCACATATGGATTGCAAGATTCTTTTTTTCTTTTTAAAGCAATTGGGGTTAAGTAACTTGCTCAAGGTTACACAGCTAGTTATTTATTTATGTGTGGGTGCTCATTTTCTGAGGCTGGAACAGATCCTGGGTCCTCCTGACTCCAGGATCAGCACTCTTACTCACTGCACCACCTCACCCCCCCATGGATTGCAAGATTCTTGAGGGCAAGGATAAAATCTTCCACTTTTAAAAAATCCAGATCATATTTATTATTATTCTATGTACAAAATACATGATTACTAAATAAATATCTGAATAAGTGAATTTTAAATAGAGGGATTATTGTTTTGTTAAATATGTTTATTTCATACTGATTTAATGCTAAAATTGTATCTGCATAATTCAACAACAATTAAACAAATATTTATTAGTCATTTCTTGTGTACAAGATTCTGTGCTAGGCATTAGTGATATAAAGAGATTGTTTAGACCCTATTCTCAAGAATTTTGCAATATTGTAGGGACAAAGGCATATATGCAAATAAGTACAACACATGGGAGAGTATAATAAGTGTAAATGAATCCAGACAAAATGCTCTAAGAAATCTAAGAAGGGAGGAGTCATTTTCAGCAGGAGGAGGCCAGGATTTAGAGCCAGCTTCATGACATGAATTATCCTTAAATTGGTACTTCAAGGAAGAAGGGTCAAGATTATCCCCTACTTCCTTCCTTAAATGTCCTCTAACCACTCTCTACTGAAATATGTCCTTTCTTTCCTTCAAGATCTAACTCAAATTGTCATATCCTTCAAAAGAAGGTTAAGGATCAACTAATGGGGCCCTTCAGAAAATGAAGGACAAAAAGACAGAGGATCACAAAATCAAGGAATCTCAGAATATGTAGGGAACCTAGTGATCATTTAATCCAACTCCATACTTGAATAGAAGTCAATCTATATTATCTCTGGCAGGTAGCCATTCATATTCCAACTGATGACCTTCAGTAATGGTGAACCCATCTCCTACTGAGAGGTAAGTCCATCCCACTTTTGGATAAAGAAGGGAATATGCATTTATATGGTGCGTGCCTAGTATGGGCTAGACACTGTGCTAAGTGCTTTACAAATATTCTCTTTAGTTGTTAGAAAAACTTTCTTGACATCAAGCCCAAATCTTCCGATAGATAAATTCTACCTTCTACTACAAGTTTCACACACCCTTAGGGTCAAGAACAAGCCCAAATTGTTTTCCACGTGAAATTTAAAGGCAAGTATCACATCTTTCTTATAGCTTCTGTAATACAGGCTAAGGTATCACTTCTTTCAATAGAACCTCATATATTATAACTTCAAAGTCATTTACCTTCCTACTCACCCCATTCCTGACACTTTCTAGTTCATTAGAGTTCTTAAAATATGGCACCCAAACTACACATATGACAGGATCAAATTGTACCTTTTCATATAACCTCATGCTTGTTTCTTTGGTGGTCATGTCATGTTGACATATTGAGAAATAGCACTTCAGTGCAGCAAAGATTTATTAAACTTAACCTAATAAAATCTCTGTTCTTCCTCCCACTCCCATGAACTGCAATCTCACTAGGCCCAAGATCCCAAGTCCGTTCCAGGTATGTGAGACAATGTGAGAAAAGGTATGAAGATCATAGAGAGTAATTGAGTTAGGCTGGAACATTCACCACATGAACAGATCTGGAAGAATGAGATCCTTTAACACAATAATCTCACTGCAAGGAAATCAAAGACAGAAATGAAAGTCCAAGATGGACCCAAATACTCAGAGTTGTACTTCTGGCATTAGCAATGAATTGGAAACAAAGTAGGTGCCCATCAATTGGTGGAATAGCTGATAAAATTATGCTAATGTAATTGTGCAGTAAAAAATGTCAAATATAAGGAATTTGGAGAAAAACACAAGAATAATGTAAAAAGAACTCTCACCCTGGAGTAAGAAGACTCCAGATTAAATTTCTGCCTCATATATTTGCTACCTGTGTGACACTAACAAATCACTTCTTTGGGTCTCAGTTACCTCATCTATAAAAGAATGGTTTGGGTTGGATGGTCTCTGAGGTCTCTCTGGCTTCTAGACTAGGATCTTATTTGTATGCTCGGAAGCTAAATGGGAGACAGAGAGAGAGAGACAGAGAAAGACACAGAGAGACAGAGACAGAGAGAGACAGAGAAACAGAGAAAGAAAGAGACAGAGACAGAGAGACAGAGGCAGAGAGAGAGAGAGAGAGAGAGAGAGAGAGAGAGAGAGAGAGAGAGAGAGAGAGAGAACACTAAGGGTACAATCTATGCAATGATTCCGACAATGCAAGCCAACTACAAACAACAGTGCAAGTCAACTTCAAAGGAAGTTGAACTCAGAACAATTAAAGAACCAAAGAAAGTCCCAGAGAATAAATAGTGAAATAAATATATTTCATCTTCGTGGCATGGAACATGGTACTACTCATGGAGTAGAATATTGTGTATGTTTTCAGATTGGCCACTAGAGTGAGTATTTTTGTTTAACTTTCTTTTTCTAAAGGGAGGATTTCATCTGAAGAGAGGGTTTGAAACAACTGTGATGTAAAATAAAAGTTATCAGTAATGCTTTTTTTCCCCAAAAAGGTATAATTTAGACATAGAATGTGGAGGGCCTTGAATGCCAGACTCAGGGAATATATTTTATTCAAGAGCTCACTGACAGTCTTGAGTAGAGGAGGGACAGTCAGAGCAAGGCCCAACTATTTAGTCAATTCAGTCAAAATTCAGCTAAGCATCTGACAATTTAGTCTACAACAGGTTTTTTTTTAAAAAAAAAAACAACTGAATTTACTATCAAATTAATCAAATATTTTAATACTTTGTTGACATATAGAAAGTCACAATATTACTGCTGTGATGAAATAGGCACCCTCACTGTCCTAAGATTATATGTAGACACTATCTCACTATCTGACCATAGTCTGCAGGAAGTCAAAGATATTGCTGTGTAAGCAGAGAAGGAAACATATGAGTTTAAATTATGTCAAACACTAGAGCAACTTTAAAGGGGCTAAGTAATTTTTTACGTGCTCACCCCTTATTGATTCTGGATAGAGACACTGGCAAAAAGCCCTTGTCACAGCAGGCTCTGGCTAATGCCCCTTGCTGTTCTAATCATCTCATGGAGACTTGCTTCCTTGGAAGATGAGGAGGTAGGACAAGTTAAAAAAAAAAAGCAGTCTTCCAAAGCTGAAGCCCACAGAAGACCTCTCCCCAACCAGAAAATTTGCATGCTAATATCAGGGTTGGATTCTGCAGTCAGCATTCAGCATCCTCTGCTATCCTTGTTACATTTCCAGTTTCTCAGGTCAAGGTCTATGTGACTGACTAAGATGAAGTGGGCCTTGTCTTGAAAACTGAAGGGTTTTAAAAGTACATGAGAGCTTTGATATAAGAACTACTCTAAAGTGAAAGACTGTAAGCTAGACCTGCCTTGGACCCAGTGAAAGGACTTTCTAAAAAATGTGTTTTGCAGTAACTTTGTTTTTCTTGAAAGGATGAACTCTGAGAACAGAAGTGTGTGATTTTCCTAAAGTGAAGGTCTGACCACCCCCACACACTAAATCCAGTGGCTTCCTATTGACTCTAGGATGGAAAACAAAATCCTCTGTTTGACATTCAAAGCCCTTCATAACCTAGCCCCCTCCTATTTTTCCAGTCTTCTTATACCTTACTCTCCAGCATATACTATTCAATCCAGCACTAGCCTTCTTGCTTTTTCATGAACAAAACACTCCATCTCTTGTTTTTGGGCATTTTCTCTAGCTGTCTCTCACGCACAGAATGTTCTCCTTCCTTGTCTTCACCTCCTGGCTTCCTTGATTTGCTCTAAGTCCCAATCAAAATCCTATCTTCCACAAAGAACACTGGCCCAAACCCTCTTAATTCTAGTGCCTTCCCCATTTTAATTATTTCCTATTAATCCTGTACATACCATACTTATACTATTTGTTTTCTTGTTATCTCCCTTCATTAGATTGTAAGTTCCTAAAAGGCAGGAACTTTTCTCCTCCTCCTCCTCCTCCTCCTCCTCTTCCTCCTCCTCCTCCTCCTCCTCCTCCTTCTTCATCATCTTCTCTTTCCAGAACTTAACACACTGCCTGGAATGTAGTGGGCGCTTACTACATGTTTATTGACTGACTGATAGTTTCAGTTCACAACAATAATTATATTATTGCAGAAATCTAAAACAGCAAAAGATCAACATGAAGTTGACTTTTTCACAAAATCTTTTGGTGTAAATATAAGCAAATCACCTTGTTTCATAAAGTGTTACTGCAAAAAAGAACCTTTATAGGTAGTTTAGTACAAGCTCCTCTTTAAATAGGAAGAAACTGAGAAATAATATTTTAGGAAGGACATTGATAAACTGAAGAGTATCCAGGAGAAAAAAAAAACAACATGATGGCAGAGGGACTAGAGATCATGCCACATGGGGACTGGTTAAAGGAATTTGTGATGTATTAGCCTGGAGAAGACAAGACGTAGGTGGGCATGATAACTGTCTTTAAGGATCATGTGTAAAAGGAATTAGACGTTTTCTGATTGATCCCATAGGGCAGAACTAGAAGTAATGGGCAGGAAGCTGTGGAAAGTCCAGTTTAGGCTTAACGTAAAAAAAAAAAAAAAACATCCTAACCATCAGGGCTACCTCAAAGTGTAATGAGTTGCATTAGAAGGCAAAGTGATATATATTGTTTAAAAATTTTAAGCAAAGGATGAATGCCATTTATCAGATATTTTGTAGAGAGGATCTTTTTTTCCAGTATGGATTGAATAAGATGGATTGCAGAGTCCCTTTCAATTCTGCCACTCTGGATTCTATGAAGTGAAATGAATTGGACTAGAGCCTTTATTTCTTACCTTTGTCCTTTGTAGCACATTGAATTCGTTTGTATTATTATTGTTATTATTTATATTACCCATCAGAAGTTTTAATGTTAAAAAATTTGCCTACCCTTTCTGGAACCAGAGATTGCTCCATAGAATCCAGCAACATAGCTCAAAAGATTGAAATTTCGGGGGCAGCTAGGTGGTGCAGCGAATAGAGCACTGGCCATGGAGTCAGGAGGACCTGAGTTGAAATGCAGTCTCAGACACTTAACACTTCCTAGCCTTGTGACCTTGGGCAAATCACTTAACTCCAATTGCACTCCAAAAAGCAAACAAAACAATACAAACAAACAAACAAACAAAAAAAACCCGCTCAAATTGATTTAGGGTCAACTAACCCTAAATCATTCTTTGCGGTGGAAGCTCATTCTTGTCTTTGAGGTTACAAAGACTGAACCTGAATTACCAGAAACTCCTATATCAGTGGCACTGATAACAAAATGTTTTTTAAAAAATTGAAATTTCATCCCTTCCATGTGACAAGGACTTTATGAAATCTGAACCAGGAAAGATAACTTGATGGTACAACCCGCTCAATTAAACAAAAGGCTGCTATGTTTTCCAACCAAGCACAAAATATTAACCTCAAGTCCTGACCACTGATATATAAGAGAGGTATGTGGCTAACTCTTCATCTACTGTGTTTGCCAATGTGTGGATCCAACGTGCAGGTGGGGATTCTTTTTCCTGAATTAATGGGAGAAAGCATCTACCCAAAGAGAAAGGTTATGAAGAAGAGAGGAATCCATTGCATCCCATTTGGGTTGGCTTGCCTGCTTTACGGCCCCTGCACAAAGCCCCTAGGACACTGAGAAGATCTGCATGTGTGCCCTTCCATTTTGAGCCCTTCTTGTCCATATCCCCTTTATGCCTTCAGGAAAGTAGTTGTGGAGTTAAATTTTATAAAGCTGTTTTATGTTGTAAAAAAAAAAGTGTGGTTTTATCATAACCGTAAAAAATTTCAAATCATTGGGATTAGCCCCTTTCTCCTTTCCTGTGTGCCTTCAATTAGCTGCTTAAAAGCAAACCCATGGCTTTAGAACTGAAAATAGCTAGAGAAAAGTGACGCAGATTTCACCAGAGATGAAAGAATGGATTCCAGAAGCCTAATTAAAAGCAACTGAGAAACCAGTATTTGATACAGAGTTTACTCACCTGAAAAAATAAACCAAGAACTATAGCTAGGCTTTACTGGAGAGTTGTGGGAAAGGGGTGCAGGGGTTTCACTCAGGTCATAGGAAGGCTCAGCTCTGTGAGAACACAGAATCTTACTGTTTCTTCATGCTTGGAAGTCAGGGGGAGGTCAGCCAGGGAGTGGAGGCCACCACCACATTGGGACTATTTAACACTGTGCAATTAAAAAAAAAAGAACAGTCTCCCACCAAGACCAGGGTGACACTCTGTCATCCCCAACCCTTTTACATTTTTGTCTTTTGCTACTTGATAGGTCACTCAATTAACTACACTCAATCACAATGTTATTTTTGCAGTTCATCCATTCTCCGAATTTTCAGACCTCCTCCCATTACCAACACCCTCTTTGCCACCTTCCCTGAACTCACTGTTCTATGCAGAGTACCTGTAGGTTGTTTTTGATGGCAAGAACCACCAAGGACTGTCCCTAAAAAATGCAAACCCTCCCATGCAAAAAGGAAAGTTCTCTGGGTTCTGAGATAAATCAAGGTCACAAGTTACTCAGGAAGAGGAAGGAATTAAAAGCCCCTCTTTCAGTCACTAAGTTTCTCCTTCTCTGGAAATCAGCACCTCAGATGGAAGACTGGCAAATAAAAAATAGCCCTAGTAATACCTCCAAATGGAATTTCCATCTTGTCCAAGATTTTACTTGGAGGCAAGGGAAAGGATTGATCTAATTTTCTTGGACCTCAACTACTGGGGGGGAGACATTCTTCAGTATTTTCTTTTCCAAGTTTGATATTCATTACCTCAGGGGGGGAAAATGTTCCCTAATGTGGGAGGATATACTGTGTGTCCCAAAAACAAGTGTGGTGATTTTGATGTTGGAAATAAATAAAATTGCTTGCACTTATTTTGAGACACCCTGTTCAAGTGCCTGAGGCCCTGATGCTCTCACCTCAGTGAACACTAAGGCAGGATCACATTTTTACTAGGGCCTTTTGTTTCTTGAAAATGATCCACAGCTTAATAACCCTGCTAATATTTAATGTCAGCAATCATTTTCAAAATGTAGAAAGACATTCAAAGTAATGCAAAGCAAGATCAAAAGATTAAATACAACATACACGTTGACTATAACAATATTTAACTTAAAACAATAACAACGAAATTTTTACAAGTGTACTGATGGATTCAATTCAACAAACGTTTATTAAATGCCTACCATGTGCCAGGTCCTCCGTTAAGCAGATACAAAGACAAAGACAACCAGTCCTTGCCCTGGAGAAGTTTGCTTCTGCTGGAGGATGCACAATGTACATAGACAACATAGACGAGTAAATAGAAAATGTAGGCAGGATAATACAAAGTAATTTCAATGAAGGTAGAACGCTAGAAGGGGAATAAGGATTACTCCTGTAAGATGGGAAATCTGAGATGAGTCTACAAGGGAACTAGGGGGAAGAGGATACAGAAAAAAATAGTTATTCTTTTATTCTGTCAAGTCAGTCAATAAGCATTTAATAAGCACCTACTGTATGTCAGGCACTGTGCTAAGCCAATTACAAACAGAAAGAATGACAGCCTCTACCTTCAAGGAGCTTACATTCTAACAGAGAAGACAATATATAAAAGGAAGCTAAAACAGGGAGGGAAGGATCTGATCGTGAGTGTTATCTGGTGAGAAGTGAATAAATGGTCGACCTAGTTGGCTTCTTTAAATGGAGGTTCTGGGAAGAGTCTTCCAATCAGAGGGAAGGGATACAGGGATAGAAAATGTTTCTAAGACATGAATCCAGGACTAATATCATCTTTCAGGATGAAGAGCTTTCTAGGGTATGATCGAGAAGTTTATAGGAGTGTGACCTGGTGAGAGATGAGATATTCTTTAAGATTGTGTCATATAATTCATATTTTCTTACGAAAAATGCGAGCAGTTTGAAATTTTAGGTTTATTTTGATATTTACCACCTATTTTATTTGAATTTTTGAGATAATTATTTCTTTTAATTTCAAATGAACAGCCCAGATAGTCATTATAAGAGCAGTATGGGGAATTGTGATGCTAAAGTCTGCTTATTCTTTGATCAAAGTATGTACTTGATACAAATGCAATACCTGAAAGCAAGACATTCAAATGTTGTCAACAACAGAAGGTCATGAGAAAAGCCCCATTCAGGATGCTTTGTGGCTTATAAAATAAGTTATGATGGGTTTCTGGACCCAGGTCTGAGGTTGACCAATAATTTCATACCAGAATGAAAAACAGAAAATTGTCATAGTGCGAAAGGTCATAACTTAAGTAGACACCACAGGAATGAGGCCCAAGAGAAATAAAGTACTTTAAAAATCACTAGGCAGTCAAATGGTCCAAGCCTGATTTTCTCATTCTTTGGTTGTGATGCATTTGTCCCTGTACCGATCATCTTGTTGGCAAACTGCGTGAGAAGCAGGAAACATGGCAGGGAATGAAGGTCAGTGGGGTGGGAGAAGAGGGAGAAGAAAGGAAAGGAAATGAGGTAGTGGGTCTCTGACAAGACCAGGAATAAGAAAACTTGGTTATAGTGATTTAAAAAGTAGTCTGTGCCCTAAATAGACAAGGCACAGACATGGGAAGCAGTCAGGAAGGAGCCAAAGGGCTAGGTAGGTGAAGATTAACACAAAAATCTGTGGTATTTACCAGTTCACGCAAAGAAAGTTTTTTTGGAGACATTAGACAAACCTATTGCATTGGCTAAGGTTAGCTGGAGTCAGTAACTTAATCCTGAAAAATGTTTGCTCACAAAGTATTTGCAGGGGCACATTGAGGTCTCAAGGACCAGCTTCCCTCCTTCTGGTGAAAAAAGCATTTTTAGAGAATTTGGGAAGCCTCCCTACCCCTCAAAGTTACCCTATCCTCATCACTTAGTTAAGTGGAAGGCCTGTTTATTTGAAAGAAACACACATTGAAATGTAGGATACAACTACAACCTGAAATCTGAACTCCAGCACACAGAGTAACCCTTTCAAAGTTCCAAGGACCTCTTAGGAAATAGATATTTGTGGCAGTAGAGTTAACAAACCCAGTTTGGAGTTGCTAGGGGAAATAGGAAGGTTCAGGAGCTCTAAACCCTGTTCTCAAGAAAATAACTTTTGTGGGAGGTTGGGGGGGGCATCCATCAGACAGGAGATGCAGGAGCATCAACAACTACCTTCCATTAAGTGGCTTCTGTAAATAGACATTCTTTAAAGGAATGGAGAACCTGATACATGTAAGAATTATCTAGGAAACATACATCACAGCCCATATAGCGTAGGATTTAGAACTGGAGCCCCTCTGGTTGAACTGCCTCATTTGTAAGATGAGCAAACTGTGAATGAGAGAGTTGCCCAAGATCACACCCATAGTGAGGAGCAGAGCTGAAATCAGAGATTTTGACCTCTCCTTTGAGTTATGGCTATTAGGTCTTTGATGCCTTGATGAGAATGGGTGGTGAAGAAGAAAGAATTCTGGATTTGGAGCCAGAAGAACCAAGTTCAAATTCCCATTCTGTTCTTATTACATGTGTGACCTTGGGCAAATTACCTAATCCAATTCCAACTTGAATATGGAACCCTTCAAAAGCATCCTTAACAAGTGAGCACCCAGCTTTTGCTTGAAAACAGATGACAGAGACAGCCCATTCCATTTTTGAACAGGTTTAATTTTTAAGTGAAAAATGCTTCTCGCTATAAAATATAAAATCTCTCTATAAAAAATAAAACAAAACATGTTTTATCCAAAACACTTAAGGCCCACCACAGCTCCATAGCTAAGATGCTATGAACTCACTTTGAATTACCTAATACGAACTGTTCGTCAGTCCCCAAAAAGAAAAGTCACCCAGAAAAGACAAATCAGGTCAGGGATAGAGAACGCAGCATAGGACATTGCCTTGGGGGATATGACTAGGTGGCATCCAACAATAAGACACCTGAGAAATCTGGGGTTGGCATAGGGGCACAATGAGTATCTGGTTGGGAGCAGTTTGTTGAGAAGGAAGAGGATAGAAGACCTACTTTTTCTATTTCAAAATTTCATCTAAAGTAAAAGCCTACCACTGAAATGTGTAATTCAGTCAATCAACCAATCAATCATTAAGCATTTATTAAGTGCCTATTGTTTTCTAAGCACCAGGAGTACAAATACAATAAATAAAACAATGTCTCCTTACAAGGAACTTGTATTTAGTAAAGAAGTGAGTAATATTGGAAAGAAGACACCATGGCAAGGCCAACAGAGTGGATATTTGGGGATCGTGTGAATTCTTGACGTGCCTCGAATCATACTGTGTTATCTACTTCACCCATGTGTAAGGTCATGTGGTCAAAATAAAGTCACTGCCCAATGCTGTCTCTAGAACAAAATAATTTTTCATGAAAGCACCCAAATGTGGGCATTATCATCTCTTGTATTTCAATGAGGTTTTATAGCTCTTTTATATTATGACACTCTAAAGAAATTGTTTGTATTCCCAGATTAGTCCTCACTTTGGTGTAATGAGAGGTAATATAATGTAGTGGAAACTAGAAGTCAAAATAATAATAATAGCTAACACTTATACACACCTATTATGTACCAGGGACTGTGCTAAGCGTCCAACAAATATTATCTCCTTTGATCCTCACAATAATCCTGGGACATAGGGACTATTATTATCCTTATCTTACAGGTGAGGAAACTGAAGAGGACAGGGGTATAGTGACTCGCTCAAGGTCACACAGCTAGGAGGTATCTGAGGGCACATTTGAATTCAGGTCTTCCTGAATTCAGACCTGGAGTTTTATCCACTTCACCACCTAGCTGTCCAAATTTGTGTGCTCCAGTTCCATCATTAACTAGCTCTGTGACCTTGGGTGATTATTTATCTTTTCTGAGCCTCAGTTTTCCTATCTGTAAAAAGAGGGGTTCAGACTAGATGATCTTGTGCAATGGAATTGCATTTAATTGGCATTTTCACAGGAGCTGGATGGGTGATTTCATGAGTATAGGGAACTCTCAGGTGAAGAAACTCTCTGTGCCTAATTCAGGTCAGCACCTTTCCTACAATTTATAATCTTATTGAATTGCCTAGAACTAAGGGGTTAAGTAACTTGGCCAGGATCATACAGCCATATCAGAGATAAGACTTGAGCCCAGGTCTCCCCAGCTTTGAGGAAAGCTCTCTATCCCCTCCATTCTACACCTAAAACAGCCAACTATTCCAGAATTTCTCTCCTTAGGTTTACAAGAAAGAATTCACAAATGTGTAGCAATCTTGCTGCCATTCTAGCTGCTATACACATTGAATCCCTGCCACATTGCTTTTTATGTGACTCAAACCAAAATGAGCCTGTGATCATAGTTAATAGGGGCTCACTTAAAAGAAGGAAAGAAACAAGCATGTATTAAGTGCCTTAATTACACTTATCTGTCATGACTATGACTGCAGTCAAGACAGATGATGAAGTACAACCCAAGAAGCTGCTTGAATTAAAGGAAAACCACATGTCAGGCTCTGTGCTAAGTGCTTTACATACACTATTTCATTTGATCCTCATGACAGCACTGGAAGGTAGGGTATTTACATTTTACAGTTGAGGAATCTGAGGCAGACAGAGGTTAAGTGACTTGGCCAGGGTAACTCATTCAGTATGTGTCTGGGGTCAGATTTAAACTCAAATCTTCCTGTTTCCAGAAGCAGAGTTCTATCCCTTGTGCCATCTACCTCCCTCTGAAAGAACTTGAAAGAACAAGAAAGCTGAAAGAAAAAAACAAGTTCTTAATTCACAACAAGTAGGCATATGCTACTATGAATTGGTCCAACCATTCTGGAAAGTCATTGGGAAGTATGCTTAAAGGGTGACATAAAAAGTCACATACTTTGACAAAGATCCCATTGCTAGGTATGTATACCAAGAAGGTTGAAGCCAGAAAGAAAGGTGCCCTATACACTAAAATATTCACTGAGTTACTTTGTAATGGTTAGTAACCAGAAACAAAGTAGATGCCCTTCAGATGGGAAGTGCTTAAACAATCTGTAGTACACGAGTGTGGTAGAAAATGTTTCCATTCACAGTAGTTAAAAATCAACTTCAAGATTAGTTTTGTTCATAGGTGAAGCTTACATAGTGTGGTTCCAAGTGCACTCATGGATGGAACCTACATATTATGGTCTCAAGAGCACAAAAAGTCTAATATGAAATCCTATCTCCCTCAGCACTTTGGCAGAACTTCCCAGCTCTTTCTAGATGTTGAAATTTCTTCCTTTCATGTAGCAGGGACCTAAGGTCCATCACATTCATTGTGCAACATAATTGGGGTGGTCACCCATTTCTTCCACCTACCAACTCATTTCCCTTATTCTTATCCCAGATCTCTTTCTGATTGGATCAAAACCTTTTTTCTTCCTTCCTTCCTTCCTTCCTTCCTTCCTTCCTTCCTTCCTTCCTTCCTTCCTTCCTTCCTTCCTTCCTTCCTTTGGAATTTTAAAATTTTATTTTAAACTCAAATGGAAAATGAGAAAAGAAAAAAAATGCCATGTACATAGAACACGAAAGGATTCAATATAAAAGAACAAATTTCAATTTCAAGAAAGTGTATATAATAAATATTATGCATTGTTTTCAAAGCTGCCCAGATTTTCTGTTTCCTTGTAGTTTTCTTTTGTAATCTGCTACATTCTTTTCTCCTTGTCTCTCCTCACCCCTCCAAAGGTTATAATTAAACATGAATATATACACATATACATAGATATCTATAAGCAAAGACATATATATTCATACACATCTATGTAGGACCACACTATGCTATGTCCACCTATCATCTGCTTTTCTGAAGGTGGGCCATCTTCCTTCATAAGTCCAGGTCTTTCCATGTTTTTCTAAATCAACCAGCTCATCATTTCCTAAACCATGGCAATATTCCAAACCATCACATCCTATCTGAGAGATTGGCTATGACAGTTTTCCCAATCTTCTGGATTCCTTCTATTCTGGGCTGCATAGGCTTTATTTATTTATAATTATATTCTATTATTTTATAATAGAATATATTTATAATTACAAAATTATCCATTTGACACTTCAACAGTGCTCTTACCTTGTAATATAACTCAAGGTCTGATACTATCAAGTGTGCTTCTTTTACATCTCTTTCCCCTGGTTTCTTTGAAATTCCATTTTGTTCTTCCAAACACACTTTGTTACTGTTTTTTCTAACTTAGTAAGTTAATTTTTTTAGTAATCTAATTGGGATGGCATTACATAAATATTACTTCAATTATTCAGATGTGATTTTATTTGTATAAAGATTATTTTATGTTCATATAGTTCCTATGCCTGTTTTGGCAGGCATACTCTCAAGTATTTTATACTGTTTAATTATTTTAAATAGTTTAAAACAATATTGAATAGTATTGCTGATATATGCTCCCTATTTTTCTCTTTTGATTAAATCTATTTTAGCTTTAACTTTGTCTCAGATCATGTTAACTACCCTGCTTTTTTTACACTGTCATAGATTTCTAAGGTAATCAAGGAGATGTTAAGAGATTTCCACATTAATAGAATTGTAACTTATTTCTCATTAATTAAACAAATTAATTAACAAATTAATTAAACAAAAATCTCACTTCAGTTTATTAGATACTATTGATTTAATAAACTGGAGAAACTTTCTTTTCCATAAGTGTTTACTCATCCATCTTTCTATATATCAAAACACCCTAATATCCTAGGCTTAAATAAATTTGGAGATTACTGGTTAATATTTGTTAGCAATACTATAAATGTTAAAACAAAGACATTAAGTCATTATTCGCAGTATGTCAACTATAAGAAAGATCATGGCAAAAGTCAACTTTAAACATCACTGGTGATTACCACAGTTCTACCATTTGGTTCTTTTAGGATACCAATTAAAACCTCTTCTCAAAAATCCTCTTCAGGGGGCAGCTAGGTGGTGCAGTGAATAGAGCACCAGCCCTGGAGTCAGGAGGACCTGAGTTCAAATATGCCTCAGGCATTTAACACAAAAACTAGTTATGTAACCTTGGGCAAGTCACTTAACCCCAACTGCCCTCCAAAAAGCAAAAAAAAAAAAATAATTCTCTTCAGGTTTATTAACAAGATAAGAGTTGAAACAGTTCACTCTGGAAAGAAGGAGGAGGAGAAAGAGAAGGAAAAGGAGACAAGTTTTCCTAATTCTTTTTCTATGTTAGAAGAAGAAGGAGAAGGAGAAGGAGAAGGAGAAGGAGAAGGAGAAGAAGGAGGAGGAGGAGGAGGAGAAGGAGAAGGAGAAGGAGAAGGAGAAGGAGAAGAAGAAGAAGAAGAAGAAGAAGAAGAAGAAGAAGAAGAAGAAGAAGAAGAAGAAGAAGAAGAGAAGAAGGAGAAGAAGAAGAAGAAATAGAATAGTTTTCCTGATTCTTTTTCTATGTTTTGCTTAGGACAGATGTCCATGACAGTTAACTTTCCAAACCAACAGTTAAGCTCTTATAAAGTTCTCATAGAATAATGGTTAATGCTACTGTCCAATATTTCTTTGCTGCTTAAAGATATGGTAGCAATATCTATAGTCTTTATGAAAAGGCTGTGGAAATTAGTGTTTCGCTTCAAGCCCCATCTCCTTCATGAGATCTTTCCTGAAACTTCCCCACCATCATTACAGGTAAAAGTAATATCTCCATCCTCAAATTCCTTGCAACACTCTCTGTAAACCTTACCTTTGTCCTTATCACACTTTCCCGGCTATCATAGTTTTTATCTAGCATAGTATCTTCTAGATAGAAGATACTTTTAGTAAATGCTTATCGAATGTCTTTGCTATTGTGTGCCTGAGAGTTTCATCATTTGGCATTTCTTTAAGTATTTCCATGAAAATGTATTATGTAAACATGTTACAGATATGTTGTCTGAGGTGGGTAATTAATGAATTAGCACAGATTGATTTGATCCCCTCTAAATTAATCTAATTAAAGAATTAACACAGATTGATTTATCAGATTAGCTAGGCCCACCTCATTGCCCCAATTTCACGGAATGAGTCTTGGAAAAATTTTGTGTTCTAGGGAGAATAATTAGAAACAGAAGAGTGTCTTTATATAGTTCTTCAGAGTTGCAAAGTACTTCACATATATTATCTCTTTTCATCTTTACAGTGTCCTTGTTGACAAGGCCAGAACAAATATCATCACTCCTATTTAACAGATGGAGAAAGTGAAACAGAGAAATGAAAAAAGCAAGCCTACAGTTCCACAGCCAGTAAAAACCTCAAATTAAGAATTAGGCCTCAAACCCTGGTCTTCTAATTCATAGTGCAGATCTCTGTCCACCATATGAGACTACCCTCTTGAAGGCAAGTGTGGATCTCAATAAGGTGAGTCCCAAAGGGCCTTACAACAAGGAAAACTAAGGCACTGACACCAGTCAATTGGGAGAGATTAAAAAAAATAGGAGCAAGGAGACCAGACCAAGGGACTTCAATGTGTCTCTGTGAGGCTATACATATCATATTGAGTGTAGCTAGGTGTCCTAATCTTAAATGTACTTCCTTTTAGGTAAGAACTGTGTTTTTATTCCTGGAGAAGTGAGTTCAAAGCATGTCATAATAATCATCTGTATAATCCTAGTAAATCCCAGTAGGGGATAGAAAAAAAGGCAAGTCCACTTTTTCTCACTATCTAGACAAAGAACATCTAGTCTAAGTGAAGCAGTTTATTCAGAGTAAGAGAGTGCTGGGAATAGAATTGAGGTTTCCCTACTGTTAGTACAGAATTAAATCAGCTTTTGAACTTGACACATGACTGATCCATTGTGGACTTTTTGATCCCCTCTAAATCCCTAATGTGTTTCTCAGAATTTGGGGGGGCTTTGTTTTATTTTCTTAAGCCAGTAGAAGAGCTCCTTATGTTTCAATGTACTTTATTTTTACTAACATTTTAAAATAAGAATTTGTTTTCAGGCCATGACTATATGAAAGAAGTTCAGTGTGATGCTTGAAAAAGGCTGTCTGTCTTCAGTCCTATGTTCCATGAGTGATGAGTAGCATCCAATAATATTCTGCTGCTTCTCAGTTTGAGGGTGGTCAGGTCACTGGACTAGATGAGGACTGGTGCTAGACACAGAGTCAGAGAAATACCACTCATGTGGGGATGCTCCCAAAGGTCAACCAAGAAGTACTGATATTTTCATAGTAAAGGTATAGAAGGGAAGCAGGGAAGTGACAGTATACCAGATAATAACTTCACCTACTTCATGATTGTGGCCTGAGCCTGACCCTAGAGTAAGCAATTTATTTACTTTAGTTTTTTCACAGATTAAATATACTCATGGTCCAAAGTAAATTCCACAAATATAAGGATAGAAATTAGAATTAAAACAGAGGCCAATGAGTCAGTGGATCACACCAGATGGCTTTATATACTCTTGATCTAAGCCATCAAAGAAACTTCCAAAAAGTAAATGAGTAACCAGAGTGTATATGAGAATTTGTGATGTCAGATTCCAATATGATCTGCAATAGTGATTATCATAGAATCATAAATTTAGAGCTGGAAAGGATTCTCCAAAACAATTAATCAAACCTGCTCATTTTACAGATAAGGAAACTGAGGCTTAGAGAAGTTACATGCCTAGTACAAAGTCAGATAGGGAATAAGTGAAAAGGGCAGGGAACAGAACACTGAATGACCAGCATCTCAGAGTCCAAAGTCAGTGTTCTTTCTATCATTTCAAGTTCTCTCCTATGGTCCATTTCCTTGTGTAAGAGAATATGTAGTAGCTAAATACAAACATGAAGAAGCTCAAAAGAAACATGAGATGTGCAAATTTAGAGAACACACGCTAAATGTTCACATGGATTATTTGTGCCTGACTTGTGGTAGAGCATTCTGAGCTCATACTGGTCTGATCAACCACAGCTGGACATACTGTAACTTAACTCTAACATAATGATGTCATTTTGGTTCTCTTTGAGAATGAAGGAAAACCAAGAGAATATGGGATGGTCTTAACTTTCATACCTGGAGAACAATATCCTCAATACACAAGATTAATAAGACTAAAGAAATGTTTTTAAACTTTGGGGTTTTTTAATGGATACATCCTGCTTTAACACTGAAGACATATCTCAACAAGCCTCTTCCCAAATACAACCCTAAAAATCATTACACAAAACTGACTGATAGCAATTGAAAATTGTGGTACATGCCATTTTCTGCTTTTGTAGTTTATAGCTTGTGTACAGAAAGGAAGAATGTGCCCTTTAAGCTTAATAAGTTGGAACCAACATTATTCACAGTATCTGACCTAAGGAGTTTTTGATCATCAATGTTACCTGCATTTACATTGTTGTAAGATCATAAGATCATGGATATAAAGCTAGAAGGTGTCCTAGGGATTATCTAGCCTAATTCTTAATTTTACAGATAAGAAAACTGAGGCCCAGAGAAGCTAAGTCCAAGAGCACATGCACAGGTAATAGCAGATTTGAACTTAAAGTCAAATCCATTTTTTTTCCTCTCCACCATACTATCTTTGCATCATCTTGTTCATCATGTGATCATTGTGCATATTGTGCATATTGTTCTTTTGGTTCTGCATTTTTTCATGCAAGTCTTTTATATTTTGTACATATAGCACTTATAAACACTGAGAGACCCAAGAAACTGTGGGCACTGAGCCCTCTGCTTCTCCACTAAGAGTCTATAGACTCTCACACATGGTGACAGGGTTCACTCCTGGGGAGCCCAATGTTCAGATGCTTTAGCTTGTTATACTGCCACCTCAGTGCCCTGAGGAAAAAATTACTTAAAACTCAGGTTTGGCTCATGTCTGGGTTCTCTCCAAGTGGAGACTAGAAAGATACACAGTGTACAATATGAGTCACATATGGGACAGCTATTTGTTTCCTCTACACAACAGAAATGATTAACGTACAAAAGACCCACAAGTACACATTGACAGAGAGACCTAAAACAAGATTTAGTAACTTCATATTACTGTTATATTTTCCTGGAGTTTGAGACTTAAAACCCTCCAAGAAGAAAAAGCAGCATTTTGTAGGACCAATGAATAGGCATTTATCCATTTCTCCTTGGTTGAGCATAGTCCAAACAATTCCCTCCAGGTCTATGGCTTGTCTATGGCAAGTTAGTTCAAAGGTTGAACCCGATTGATGATATTCTCTATAAAGCAGGAAATCCCCCTGACATCTCTGATAGTTCTAACCAATGGACCCCGGATCTCTGGACCTCTCAACCTCACTTGAATGCTTGAAGACCTGGGCACATATTGATCTGCAAATCAATATGTAGTCACCTGTATTCAGGGAAGGAACACAAAGCTGAAGGGGCAGCCAGAGGCCCAAGTTCAAGTTTGCCCTCCTCTAGCTGCCACTTGGGAGCTGTGCTACACTATGGTGTGAGCTAAGGATACAAATAGAAAACTGAGATAGTCCCTACTCTGAAGGAACCCATATTTTAGTGGCAACTCTCCCCTCCCCACCTTTTTATGGGAGAACTGTCACTTGTCTTGTAGAATTGAAAGAAGAGATTAGAGATCATTTCTCTCTCTCTCTCTCTCTCTCTCTCTCTCTCTCTCTCTCTCTCTCTCTGTGTGTCTCTCTGTGTCTCTTTTTAAACTGATGCATCTTCTTCCCCGCTGCCTTCACAGGACTAAATGATCAATGATGAGATTGCTTTGTCATCTCAAAATATAAAGCCGTTTAACAGAGACTCAGCATGCATCACTAATCCAAAAGCAGGCAAGACAATCTACACAAGCTGTATGGGATGCAATCTGGTTTTATATGTAAATAGACATATTAACACACATATATGATAGCTATATCTATAAACCTATACATATATACAATATACCTATGCATACTATCTATTCCAATAGAATTTCATCTCCTTCAGGACAGGGAATGATTTATTTTTTATCTTTGTATGCCTAGCATCTAGTAGAACTACTACCACACTGTAGGTTTTTAATAAATGTTTGTTGATTGATTCTCTGAGTTTTTTCCACATTTGGTCATTCTTTAAGGTGCAATAACATTATGTTACATTCAAATGCTACAATTTGTTCAATCATTCTCCAGTTGTTGGGCATGTAGTTTGCTGTTGCTTTTACAAATAGTTCTGCTCTGACTATTTTTGTACATATGAATCCTTTCTTTTTGTCACTTACCACCATGGGATTTAAACCTAGTCGTGAAATTGGTGGGTCAAAGTTTATGAACAATTTAGTAACTTTTATTGCATAATTCCAAAAGATTTCCCCCAGATGATTGTGCTAATTTATAGTGGCATCATTGGTCACTTAGTATCTGCTTTCCCACATCCACTCCAATGTTTAATTATTTTTAATATTTTACCATCAAGAAAATGTTTGATTGAAGTCAACATGTATTTGTCAAAAACAAATCATAAATTGACACACATACATAAGATTAAGAACTATTTCCCAACAAACAGAGAAAGAATGGTTCACAAAAGAAGAAATAGAGACTATCAATAATAATCTGAAAAAATGTTCAAAATCACTAATAATTGGAGAAATTCAAATTTCAAAACTCTTGAGATATTACCTCACATCCATTAAGCTAGCAATGATTTTAACAGATGAGAAAACTCATTGAGAGAGAGATTGTGGGAAGTCATATATGTTCATATTTACCACCAGTGATACTGTGAACAAGTTCTGAAAAACACTGTGGACTTATGCAAAGAAAGTTATTAAACTGTTGCTACCCTTTGACCCAGAAATCCCGCTGCTGGGATTATACCCAAATGATGTTATTTGCAGCAAGATTTGTCTGCAGGAAAATGTTCATAGAAACATTGTTTGTAATAAAAAAAAAAGTCTGGAAACAAAATATTTGTCCACATTTGAGGAAAGGCTGAACACATTTTAGCAAATGTATGTATTTGAATATGATGGTACCATCAGGACCTATGAACATCTAGAATTCAAAGAGACTAAGGGTGACCTGTTTTTAGTGATGTAAGGTAAGCAGAGCAAAATAAAGTCGTCAATGAGAGGCAATAAAAATCTTATGGAACTTCCAACCTCATCATTCAATTGAATCTGTTCTCCCCAAAGTTACTAGTGATCTCTTAATTACCAGATCTAACAGTCTTTTCTTAATCTTCATCCTTCTTGACCTCTCTGCAGCTTTTGAATAGTCAATCTTTTTCTCTTTGATTTACTTTTCTCTTGCAGTTCTTGTGAAACTTCTCTCTCCTGGTTCTCCTATCTGTCTGACCACCCCTCTGCCTCTTTTGATAGATCTTTAGTCACGTCATGGCTGCTTAATAGTGGGATGTCTCCTAAGGTTCTGACCTGGGACCTCTCATCACATACAATTTCACTTGGTGATCTTATCTGCTGCCATGGTTTCAATTCTTACTCTATGTAGGTGAATCTCAGATCTGTTTGTCCATCCTTCACCTTTCTCTTGACCTCCAGTCTCATATCTTCACTGGATGTCCCATAAACATCTTAAATTCAACACACCTAGTACTGAATTATTTTTCTTTCCCCACAAGCCTTCTCCTATTTCTAAATGACCTATTATTGTTGAAAGTACCAACATCATTCTAGGTTTGCAGATGAGGTGACATATTGATTCCTCACTTTCATATTCCATATCCAGTGAGTAGTCAAATTTTGCCATTTGTACCTTCACAACACCTCTTGTATATACCCTCTTTTCTTCTCCGACATTAAAACTACCCTTGTACAGGTCATCAAAACCTCACACTTGTGCTGTTGCAATAGTTTTCTGGTCCCTGCTACAAGCAGGGACCCACCCAAATCCACCCCTCCACTCTGCTATGAAATGGATCTCTCTAAAATTTAACCATATGATCTCTCCATTCAATGAACTCTAGTAGATTCATATTAACTCCAGAATCAAATATAAAATTCTGTATTTGGCTTTCAAAACCTTTCATAACATGGCACCTTCCAACTTTTCTAGTTTATTTTTAACTTTTGCCTCTCCATGTACTCTGCAATCTAGTGACACTGGCCTCCTCATCAAGTTCCTGACACATGAACTCCATTGGTCATCTCCTATGTCTGGAATGTTTTCCCTCTTTATATCTATTTCCCAGCTTCACTAATTTTCTTCAATTCTCAGCTAAAGTCTTAACTACTTCAAGGAGCTTTTCTAGTCTTTCTTTATCTTAATGTATTCTGTCTAAAATTAATTAAAATTTATTCTACATAATGCCTTGTTTATACATAGTTGCTTCCATATTGTCTTCCCCTTTAGATTGTGAATTCCTTGAGAGCAGGGAGTACTTTTTGCCTTTCTTATCCCCAGCATCTAGAATAGCTCCTGGCACATAGTATGATTAATAAATGATGCTAAGTTAACTGACAGTACCAAGTTAATACCCTTAGTCCTTGGAGCCTTGATATCTGCAATGAATGGAGTCATGCCAGAATCCAAATACTACCTGGCCTTTTTATCTTCCATGAGTAGAACATGATCATGAATCTTCCTTTATCCATTATATCCCCAAATAAAGTGTGAGTTCCTTGAGAGTAGGTACTATCTCAATTTCCCACTTGTATCCTTAGCTCATAGCATAGTGCTTGTCACATTGTAATAATGTGCTAAATGCTTTTCCATTCCATTCCATATCAAATTAACAAAGTTAAAGGACAAATACTTCCCTTCTTTTAATGAACTATATTCTGTTTGGGGAGGGGTGTAGCAGCAAGCACCCTAGCATACCCAGGATGACTGCTAGCACAGGTTCTTTGATCTGCTTTTCTAAAGGAAAGAAACTCAAAAAGGATTAACAATCTTACTTTAATCAATCAAACATATATCATTTACCTAGTTCAGGGGAAAAGAAAAACAGTACCCTGAACTTCAGAGAATACAAACAGAAGTTACAAGCAGACCAAAAAATACAGACATAGAAAATAACATATTTTAACAGACACGGCTTCAATCTGTCTGGCCATCACATACATACAGTTAGTCACCAGAGAGAGAAGCACCAGCATCTGGGTTTTGAAAGCCAGGGGACTCAACAGTTACCCAGAGTCTCATCTGGTCAAAGCACACAACTCTTCCCAAAGTGAGCCCCAAAGCAAAACCTTGCCTCAGAGGTATATATAGCCTTCTCCAGGGTCAGAGAACATCACAACCCTTGTGATTCACTTGACTACAAAGTAGTAAAAGTTGTGCGTTCCTGAAAAACAAGTGTCCCACCATAGGCTCCAGGTGAGCACATGCAGCCTATTAGGGGACAGAGTATATTTTTGAATCAGGGAAGTTCCTCAAATTCAACTTAGGCTTATTAAAGGGCAGGGAAGATCTTCAAATTCCTATTACCATTACAGGGGGTAGACTGAGCTTTAATAAATGGAAGTTTTAGCTAAATGGACAGACGCTCACAGGTTCTTTTAGAAGAGGCAAATTAAGTTGGTAGCTTTTTTTAGTCTAACCTAGTGTAGTATAGTTTTTGGACTTCACTCTCCTTAATTTCACTCATATTAGAAAGTTGGGGGATTATCTATCAGGTCCTAGGGTAATCTCAAGGGGTCATAAACTTTCCAGTATTATTGCTTATAAGGTTCTTACAAGTTTCTCTCAATATCATTTATTCAATGAACATTTTCCCCAAATCACTTCAATTAGCTTTTGAAAGTGCTATTTACTGAGAATGTATAGGAAGAATGGAAGTGCAATAACTTCCACCCCTTCCACTAAACTGTGACACACTCTTGCTCATACACACCAAATCAGTCCCTGGGGAGAGTGGGCTCCAATTTAAAATGATTGTTATAAAACATTGCCTAGTGGAGGAGAATTACTTCTTAGCTCTTGAAGTCCTTTTTATCCTTCAAAGACACTTCACTCCCAATTTCATTTTTGGGTGTGTCAAAACCAGTGGAGGAGTCACCGTTTTGATTGTGGGTTATAGTGTTCCAACTTCTCAGTTGATTCACTGTTGGGCTGAGTCAGGCAGGTCACTCCTCAGGGCTGTCTCCTCACCAGACTCAGTTACTGCTGCCGCTGAATCTGATGGCTCAGGGTACCTTGGATGACTCTTTTGACTTGCTGTCTCAGATACTCTTTCACCTAAGGGGTGAATTAACACAAGAAAAAAAATAAAAAGAGGCACTATGTATGCATGGCCACATGGCAGCTGGGCAGAGAGCTAAGTCAGCTGCTATTTCTCTCCCTCTTCCCACCCAGAGGCTAAAATCTTCCTCATTCAAAAGAAGCATGGAAAAAAGCTAGAGCTTGTCCACTACACCTTTTGTATGAATGCTCAGCTCTGACCCAGTAGTTAATTTAAAAAGCTTTTTGTTGCCCCACAACAAACCAGTAAGAAACAGCACCTGTCTGTGCTCTGAAGTGGGGAAGAGAATTATTTTATTATGCATGCCTAAAAGCAATCTCAAAAGGTCACCATGTCGATTGGTGCTAGGCAAAACACATTGCGCATGCTTTAAGGTCTGGGCCCTCATTGATCTATTCCCCCCTAGATATAGCAAAAAACATTATTTCATAGAATATTTGGTTATTTTCTGCTGTTGTACTCAGGAAATGCATCTACAAGAATACCCCCATACAAAGAAGTAAAGTTTCTGATTAACATCTGTTGCAGAGGATTAGAAGGTAGAGAAAAATCTTTGAAGAACTGCACACCCCCAAAACTGAATCACTGTTTACTCAGTCACTTTCGTTCAGGGGTGGATTTAAGGAAAATGGTGAAAAATAACTTGGAAAACATGGTTCAAGAATATGAAACAAACCCACAGAAATAAGTTAAAGGCTTTTATACTATAGAGAAACCGATCCTTATCTCAGATATATTGTGATAACTTCCTTGAAAAGAGACTTGGGAGGTTCTTAACATGACAAGTACTAAATACTAATATCACAAAAAATAAGATTGATTATACTTTATAATTTAGTGAAAATGAAAGGACTGGTTCAAATGTGAGAGTCATTTTGGAATCAGCTTTCTGTGTATAGTCAGATCATCTACCAATATCAATATAGGAAAAATTATAAATGAGAAGATAATATGATGGGCAACTGAGGAAAATCCAATCTGATTTATTTAATCAAGCTGAAAAAATTTGAAATAGATAAAATAACAGACACAAATATAGATGAATACCTTTTTACACGGAAATTACTTTGGTCAGCAAAGTGAATGGGCTATGGTGGATAAGTGTAACAGAATATAAAGATGCTTGTTAGATCTTATGGAGAAGTACAATGGAAGATTATGCATTATCACCTTTTGAAGTAAGCAATGTAGAGAGATGCAGGAGAAGGTTGGGCTAGCCAGAATGCAGCACAGAAAAGTTTGGTAATTTTGGTCTTTATAGAAATGCACAATAAAGTTAGGAATATAGAAGCTGCTCTTTTATTTTTTACCCTAGCTTTTTTTTTGTATGCTAATTATAGAGGATCTTGGGAGTGAGGCAGACTTTATCACACTTCTACACAGTTTTTGTGGTTTGGGGAGGGTGGAGGTGGGAAGAGAGGTAGGTAGGAAGTACCTGAAATGGGTTTAAGTGCCAAAGGCACATTATGAAGAATTTAATGGGAATTACAGGGAATATTCTTACTCTAAGTCAGATAGTTTTCTGTGACCAAGGACCTCAATTCAACAAAAAGACAGTAAAAAGAACAAACAACTGTATTCATATATATTCAGTTGGTCTTCCAGTTAGTTATGGTGAATGAATAATAAAGTACATATTTAGTATTTGCAATGTTCCAGTACTATACTAAACACTAGGGATACAAATGCAAGTAATTAAGACTGTTTCTTATCTCAAACCCTGTGATGGTAGAAGTCAACACATAAAGGAGAGAAACACCTAATAAACAAGGTATGGAGAGAATATTTCATGGCAGCATGGCTTGGGAAATGAAGTGGAGACTTGTTTGTAGGTAAAATAAGGTAAAATCTCACCTATCAAAGCCAATGGTCAGAGTGCTGGTTCTGGCGGAGGGTGGATGAGGATGATGGGGAGAATGACTTTGGTGCTGGTGGAATGGTTTGAAAATGGCTAGGGAGTGGCATGGTCCAAAGTGTGATGGCTGAAAACCTGGACTATGCAATGAAAGAGTATTAACTTTGGTAGGTAAGGCTTTGCAGGTACTGCTTCTCAGTAATTGTGACCAGAGAGCACCAGATAACTTTGAAGAGCTGAAATACAGCGGGTTTCCCTGGCCATGTCTCTCTATGAATGTGTCTTCCACACATGTGCTATGGCTACATATGGTTCTTCTATGGATACTCTCTCGGCATATTATCTGGTCATATTTTCTTTCTGTATGTGCCTTCTCCCACATGTGGGAGATAGTACCCCATATGGCTATGGGGGGACCTTTTCTTGTCATTTTATTCTTTGTATTATTTAACTAAAAGTATTTTATTTACAATTAATGTTTCTTATAGTTGTGGCTAGTAGAATTAAGCACACCATTAGTGGCTAGTGAGTGGTGACTTTCATGGCCGTTGGAACAAATTGTTCTCATCTCCCCATTCTAGTAGGGGAAGTCATCACATGCTTGGGGTAGACACCCCCCTAACTCACCAATGGGTTTGAGATCCCTTGATTATCCTCATCCTGGTTTAACCCATCTGCCAAAATGGTTTACCAAGGTGTGACTACCATGAACACTATAATTTCTTGGACCTCATTGTTGCATGCCTATGAAACCTGGACAGTCTACCAGCACTATGCCAGGAAACTGAATCACTTCCATTTGAATTGTCTTAGGAAGATTCTGAAGATCATCTGACAGAATAAGGTACCAGAGACTGAGGTCCTTACTCGAATTAAACTGCCAAACATTCAAACTCTGCTTCAAAGAATGCAACTTTGATGAACTGGTTACGTTGTTTGGAGGCAAAACAGACACTTTCCAAAAAGACTTTTATGGAGAACTCACACAGGGCAAGCATTCACTTGGTGGTCAAAAGAAGCAATACAAGGACACTTTCAAGGTCTCTCTCAAGAACTGAATCGATTGTGTGACATGGGAAACATTGGCACAGGACTGCCCAGCAAAACATGGCCACATCAGAGAAGGTGCTGTGTTCTGTGAGCAAAGCAAAATCAAAATAGCTCAAAGGAAATACAAGATGCGCAAATTTGGAGAATCCAACCCAAATGTTCACACAAACTATTTGTGCCCAACCTGTGGCAGAGCATTCCTAGCTCATATTGGTCTGATCAGCCACAGTTGGGCACACTGAAACTTGACTTTGACATAGTGATGTCATTTTGGTCCTCTTCTAGAAAAAAGAACAACAAGTGAGCCATGGTGTTGAGTGGAAGCTGACCCATTGAGAGCTGCAGATATTAGAGGGTTTTTGAGGTTTTTTTTTTTTTTTTGGTGGGAGAGGAGAAGCCCAGGTGCAAAAAGCATAAGAAGAGAAATAAAAAGGTTGATATGAGACCTAGATAACGAAAACCATGCCAAGGCCATTTAAGAATTTAACTGAAACAAGAACAATAAATAGACAATGAAAAAAAAAAGACTATTGTGATGAGGTCTTTTCTTGATCAATCAATCAATCAAGAAGCATTTTATTTCTCACACAGTCATGTTCCTGTATTTCATCATCTCTAGAAACTCATAATTTGGCAAGATGAAATGAACTTTTTTCTTCCTTGAGCTGCAGGACTTAGTAATATTCCTGGCCACTCCCCCTCACCTACCCTTTTCAACTTCTTCTTTATATGTTGATTTTCCGCATTTGATTGTGAGCTCCTTAAGAACAGGGAGGGTGATACAGATCTTATTATTGAAAAATATGACAAAAATATTAATATTTACTAGACCATATGTTTACTTTATCATACCAACAAACTTTTTATAAGAATAACCTATGCTGGGGGTGGAATCAAGATGGCAGAGTAAAAAGGTAGGGACTCACCTGAGCTCTCCTCCAAACCTTTCAAAATATCTTTAAATAATGACTCTCAACAAATTCTAGAGTGGCAAAACCCACAAAAAGACAGATTGAAACAATTTCCCAGTCTGAGACAACTTGAAAGGTCAGCAGGAAAGGTCTGTTGCATCAAAGTGAGAGAGGAGTACAGTCCAACAAAGGCCGTACCAGTACAGACTGGGTCCCAGACTGGGCAAACCAGAATCAGGCCTTGGGAGCCATTGTATCAGCAGCAGCAGTGGCTGCTTCTTGAGCTTTCTACCCACACATGATAGGAGGGTAGAACAGTTGGTCAGAAGGAGATTACAGGAGTCTCTTTGCTAGCATTGAGGCAGGACTATGTTGCTTTGCCCATACCTGGATCTGGGTGGCAGTCCCAGGGTGAGGAGGAGAACTAAAAATAACCTATAACCTATAACTTATGCCAATTAAAGTTTTGAGAAAGGAACAGTAGGATTTTCTAGAACAGAATATCTCTTTACATTACAACAATTGGCTGAAGGTGTAGAGAATATGATACACTACTGTGCTTATTATTCTTTATTGACTATAATAAAATATTGGCTTTGTTGTTTGTCCTTCATTCTAGAAGAGGGCCATGATATCAAGGAGTTCTTGAAAGGTAAATTTTATTATCCTCTGAATATCAGTATCAAACAACACATAAAGCAAGGAGATATATGCATAACAAAGGTTTTTGTCACTTATAGGGAGGCCAAATAAAATAATGAAGAATGGAAGAAGAATTCCCTACATGCTGAAGTTCTCCAGATTCTCGGAGGAGCCAATGAACAAACAAATATGTATGAACAAGCCATGTACAGGATATATAATAAATAATTTAAAAAGGAAAGGCATTCAAATTAAGAGGGGTTGAAAAAGACTTCCTGTAGAATATCAGATTCTAATTGGGACTTAAATGAAGTCAGGGAAGCCAGGAGATAGATATGATGAGAGAAAATTTGAGCCACACAAGAAAAACAAAGAGGAAGAAGAATGTCTGTTGTCTGGGTTATGATACGCAGTTGTAGGGGCTATTAAAAATGTTAGTCCATCAATGTGTATGTGTGTTGATGTGGAGAGAGATAGAATAGGTCTGTGATTACATTGATATACAGAAACTCTGGATGAGTGAGCTCTCACTCCTACTTTTCTGCAACTTATAGCTTTAGGGGATTGCCTAGAACCCTGAGATGTTGAATGATTTGCTCAGGGTCGTAATACAGTAAGTAAGTGCCAGAATTCAGAGTTTAAAGTACATCTTCTTCCTTCCTTCCTTCCTTCCTTCCTTCCTTCCTTCCTTCCTTCCTTCCTTCCTTCCTTCCTTCCTTTGCACTCTAGCCTTCCTTCCTTCCTTTGCATTCCAGCCTTCCTTCCTGCCTTTTCTCCACCCCTCCCAACTTCCTCTCCATATGCATATACAATATGAAATTTACATTACATACCCACATCAATGATATGGATACTTGGAAAGGGCCATTTGCTGGGAAATATTTGTTGTTTTAAAATTAAATATACTAATATCTTTTTTTAATGTCACTTTCCTTCTCTTTCAAAAGTATTTGCCCTGTTGTAAGATTAAGGGCAAAAAGTGGTATTTATCGTACAGCTTAACTTCAGAGAAGTTTTCATAAGGTACACTCAATAGCAAACCAGTAAGACATACTCCACATGAATAACAAGGCATATGAAACTAGAAGAAACAGGTTACAGAAAAGGTGCATGGCAAAGGCATAGTTTGGTAGTTAGGATAAAAAGTCAAATGGGATTCCTTGTTTTTCTCTGTTCTGTTTCAAAGAGTTATTTTTCGATGTTCCTTGAACACGACATATTTAAGAGGCAATTTAGTGGCTCTCCATAACTCCCAGAGTGATCTGGTGCCAATCTTGAAAACCCTTCCAACCGTATCAAAAGTCTCTCCTCATCAGTCCCTAGAGCTCCTCTTGCTTCACCTATTTCCAGTGTGATGTCTGCATGAATTCCTTTACTCCCACATTCAAAGGACGTGAAATAGTACCCGTTGCTCCCCAGCCCACGACCTCTAGGTCTCCTAATGAGCTGTCACGGAAGTGGCAGCTGGATGTCATTCTGAAACCTGCTGTTATTTTCAGAGCCTGGACATAATTGAACAGTGACTCAGGGAGACTTCCCATGGCATATCATTTTTATTCCCACAACTACTCACAAGAAGCAGTCTGACAGATTGTCCCCAAATGGCACAGACCAGGAGACAGAGATGTGTCTCTTCCCCTGTTTTTTTCTCCAGCCCTACTTACTTCCCAAGCTTTTATTTCCTCTTGGAATGGAGACAGTGAATTCTGCTAAAAACCAAATTGTGCAAAAGTTGTGAATAATTATTTTACCACTAGCTGCATTCTCTGGTTCTCAGTGGAGGGTCCTTCCCTTTAAGGAATTTCTTTTCCCTGTTGGTCTGTCAAAGTCTAACTTCATTGGTCCCTAGACTCTCAGCATGTCCTTTTTACCCTAGTGTGGTCCCAAAGCAAAAAATAATCTGGATGGGATTGGAAAAAATATTTTCCTTCTACTTCTATCCCCCTAAAGTTGAATGATAAATGGGTCTCTAGTTTATTAATTTCCACCAGTGCTGAAAGGAAGAGAAAGGGAGTCTCAGTGATTTAGTGTAGACAGTTCTTGAGTTAATTGTGGGGTAATTTTTGTACACGTGCCCAGACTCTGTACAATGGTGCATTTTAGAAATAGGCAAATAAATAATGAATAAATCAAGAGAGATACTATCATTGCTCTTGGGCCTGATTAGAAAAACAAGAGGTCATGAAGAAACTAACTCTCACATTATGTCACTGACTGGGAAAAACCTCATGAAAACCATTAAGCTAAGAATTTAGAGATTGATTTGTTTATTTTAAAGCATTACATTAAAAATCAGTACAAAAATAATATAACATCACCAATTTAATTCCAAATTTGGCCAACATCTCACTTGTCCTATTTTCTTCTTGTCACTAACACTCCCTTTAGTTTCACCTGGAATTCACTTTTAAAAACAATTTCTTTAAAACTTACATTGTACACATGAACATTCAATGATCAGCACTATGAGTCATTTGTTTTTGATTCAACCATGAAATTTCAAATGGTCACAACCAAAAACTACAGTCTGGAATCCCTAACTCCATTCCTTTCACTTTAAGACTGTTTCATTTATCTTACATTTCCAAAGCCACAGACTTCCTGAGCCCAGGAAATGAAGTCATAGATCACAAAAGATCACAGTGTCACCCCCCTCCCCCAGATTATTGCTCTAATGTTGTTATGGAACTTAAAGTCCATCTAATTAAACTCCATTTTACAGATGAGCAAAGTGAGACCCAGAGAATTTAAGGGATTCAACCAATGACACATAATTAATAAATAACAAAGCTGGAATTGGGACCAATGTCCTTAGAATTTAGATCCAATGCTACTTTCCCAATCTACCATGCTGTCTTATTTTCCCTCTTCTAAACTTTCCAAATCATCCAGCAAAGTCATCCTTCCTTAAGCCAATTTCCTTCCTAAGACATTTCTCATCACTTTATACCCCTTTCTGTTAAATTATGAAATAGTAATCCAGATCTAAATAAAGGCCACAGTCACTATCTTTACCTAGAGGAAGGGGAGAAGAAATGAAAATCATTAGCCTCTTTTTGCAGCCTGAAAGAAATTTTCATCAATGAAAGATCCATCTCAACCAACACAGCTCTCAAATGATACTTACCACATAATCTCTGTCCAGAGTCTAGCACTGACAATTTTATGGCAGTTGCTTTCTGTATCTTTTGCTCTCCAGCTTCCACACAGTCTCTTCTAAGGAAGGCTGAAGTTGCTGCTGCTGCTCTCTTGCTTTTGTGAATTCTCACACCTTTTCAGCATCTCCTTTGTCTTTTCCACAATCCCTTCAGATGGAAGGGTGTGTCTATGAGTCATATGAAACCCCCTCTGCCAGTCCCAAGGTCAGAGATAAATTTCTCTACATGGGGGAGTGATTTCTGATGGATCAGCAGACTCGCCTGTCCTTTGTCCTGATCTCTGACAATGCCTGAAGGAATGTGGCCAAGATAGTTCTGTGCAAGAAGGGCAAAATCTGTGCCACATGTATTCTCTACAGGCTGGTACTGATTCAGGATGCTTACCTGGAGAATATAAATAACAATGGACCTCATCCAGGTCAGAAATGGAGCAGATTAATGTGCATAAAATTATTGTTTCTGGAAAGTAATAGAAGAAACATTAACCATATTTTAGTGGTAAGACATATGAATTGATGCAAAGTAGAGGAATGAGAAACAGGAAAATGATATGCAAAATGAATGCAAACAATGTAAAATGTATGGAATAGAAACAACCTTTCCCCTCCTAAATTGAACATTGTATCATCATAAGGATCTAGCCTGAGTCCAAAGAAGAGAGGAGAAATGCACTTTCCTCATATCTTTACAGAAATGATGGACTCTGAGTATAGAACATTGCATATATTTTAAGACTTGGTTGACATGTTGGTTAATTTTGCTGAATGGTTACATTCAAGTTAGAGAGGTTGGAGACTAGGAAAAGGTAATTAAGAGCTCAATAATAAAGAAAGGATTCCTAATTGCCAAAACATCTATAGCAGCACTGTTTCTGATAGCAAACAATTGTAACAAAGTAGAGGTCCATTGATTGGGTAATTATAGGCTCAACAAATTGTGGCATGTGAATGTAATGGAACGTTACCATGCTTTAAGAAACAATGACCATGATGAATACAGAGAAACATGGAAAAAAACCTATATGAACTGCCAAGCATGGTGGTATATGCCTCTAGTTCCTTTTACTGGGGAGGCTGAGGCTGTGCATCTCTTGAGCTTGAGAATTCTAAGTTGCAGTGGGCTACAGGTGATCAAATGTCCACACTAAGTCATTGACACCAATATGGGGGTTTGGAACAAACTAAGCTTCCTGAGAAGTGACAAACTTATCCAGGCCAGAAATGGAGCACATTAAAACTTCCATGCCAATCATTAATGGCATCTGTCCTTTGGATGGCCACTGTACTTCTAGTTTGGATGAGATAGGAAGACTCAGTCTCAAAAAGAAAAATTAGATGAAGTGAGATAAAGTGAATTTCACAGAGTAAGGAAAGCAATATACATTTATTAATATATGTACACATAGCAATATATACACTTATAAATATACATAATGATTACTCTGTCTCTCTCTGTCTCTGTCTCTCTCTCTCCCCCAAACACACACACACACACACACACACACACACACACACACACACACGACTACAGGAATGTAAATGGAAAGAACCATAAAATATAAATGTAGCCAAAGTATGAAAATCAAGCTTGACCCTGCCCCCAAAAGAAATATGAGAAAACACTTTCCTTCACTTCTTTGGACAGGTAGGGGTTCTCACAGGAATGGAACTCTGCTTATAATATCAGATTTTTTTCCCATTTATTGATAAGGATTGTTTATTTTTTTCCTCTTCTTCCCTTAAAAAAACTTTGTTTTTAAGAATTGTTTTCTTAAATGAGGAAGAGAGAGAAATTCAGGGGGAAGATATAGGTGATGTAAAAATGAAAGATATCAACTAAAATCTACTTAATAAAAAATATCATTGGCAGTCTTTGATAGAATTTATCAACAATCAATTGATAAACATTTATTAAGTACCTATCATGTGCCATGCATTGTGTTAAACCCTGAGGATTAAAAAAAAAAGAGGCAAAAGATAGTCTCTGCCCTCAAGAAGACTACAATCTAATGGGGAAGATAACATGTAAATAAATGCATACAAAGCAAGCTATATATTGGATAAAGAGGAAATAACTAACCATAGAAAGGGACTAGAACTAAGATAAAATGAGGAAGGCTTCAAATGAAAGTTGGGATTTTAGTTGGGACTTAAAGGAAGCCAGGGGAGTCAGTAGTCCCTGCATGGGGGAAGGGAAAATGTCCATAATTGAGAGATGGAATGTCTTATTGGGGATCAATGGGAAGCCAGTGTCCCTGGATTGAAGAGTACATGTCAAAGAAGAAGGTGGAAGAAGACTGGAAAGGTAGGGCAAACTAGAGGTAAGATTAGTATAATCATTAAGAGCTGAGAAATAAATGCATAGTTAGGAAGAGGAGGTGGCAAGTATAAATTCTTTCTGGGAATTTAGCAATGAAGAGTGAAATAGTGCTTGCTAGAAGAGATGGCAGGGTAAAGAGAAGTGTTCTTTTAATTTTTTTTCCCAAATGCTTTATTAACTTCTGGTTTACATCATTCATTTCCACCAGATTTTGAGCTACAATTTTTTTCTCCATTTTCCCCCTACCTACCACACCAAAATAGCAGTCCCACTGGATATTCCCTCCTCCAATCTGCTCTCTCCCATATCTTCTCCCATACTCCCTTCAACTTTTCCAGTAGGGCATGGTGGATCTCTATGCCCAAATGCCTCTATATCTTATTTCCCAATAACACGTAAAATATTATTAAAATTTTGAATTCCAGATTCACTTACTTCCTCTCTTGTCACCCATCCTTACTGGGGAGATAAGCAATTCAGTATATGTGATACATGTGTAGCTATGAAAAACATTACCATAGTAGATATATTGTAAAAGACTGACTATATTTCCCTCCCTCCTATCCCACCTCCCATTCATTTCACTCTCTACTTTGATCCTGTCCCCTTTCAAAAGTGGATGCTTCCAATTTCCCTTCCCCCCCAGCCTACCCTCACTTCCATCAAACCCCTTCTCATCCCCTTCCCCCCCTACTCTCCTGTAGGGTGAGATATCCTGTTTAGTATGTATGTCATTCTCTCCCTGAACCAGATTCAATGAGAATAAGGTTTTGCCTTTTTGCCTTCCTGTTCTTCCCCTCTATTGCAACCATTTTCCCTTGCCTCTTCTATACGAGATAGTTTACCCCCATTCTGTCTCTCCTCATCTCTTCCCACCATATTCCTCTCTCACCTCTTAGTTTCACCCTTCAAGCATCATCCCTTCCTATTAAAATGGTCCTGTGCCCTCTATCTATGTATACCTGTAAACATATATACACATACTTACATATGTATTCATGTGCCCATATATCCTTCTTCAACTATTTTCATACTGAGAAAAGTTTCATAATTTACAATTATTGTTTTTCCATGTAGGGATGTAAATAGGTCAACTTTGATAAGTTCCTTATGATTTCTTTTCCCTGTTTACCTTCTCAAGCATCTCTTGCTTCTTGTATCTGAATGTCAGATTTTCTCTTTAACTCTGGTTTTTTCCTCAAGAATGCTTGAAAGTTCTCTAATCCACTGAATGACCATATTTTCCCTTGAAACATTATACTCAGTTTTGCTGGGTAGGTGATTCTTTGTTTTAATCCCAGCTCCTTTTACCTGCAGAATATCATATTCCAAGCCCTTTGGTCCCTCAATGTAGAAGCTGCCAGATCCTGTGTTATCCTGATTGTGTTTCCACAATATTCAAATTGTTTCTTCCTGGATGCTTGTAATACTCTCTCCTTAATCTGGGAATTTTGGAACCTGGCTATAATATTCCTAGGAATTTTCTTTTGAGGATCTTTTTCAGGAAGTGGTTGGTGAATTCTTTCAACCTCTATTTTGCCCTCTGGTTCTAAAACATCAGGGCAGTTTTCCTTGAGAATTTCTTGGAGGATAATTTCTAGGCTCTTTCTTTGATCATGGCTTCCAGGTAGTCCAATAATTTTTAAATTATCCCTCCTGGATCTATTTTCCAGGTCAGTGGCTTTTCCCATGAGATATTTCACATTGCCTTCTATTCTTTCATTTGTTTGGATCTGTTTAACAGCATCTTGATTTCTCATAAATTCACTAGCTTCCATTTGCTCCAGTCTAATTCTGAAGGAATGATTCTCCTCAGTGAGCTTTTGAGATTCTTTTTCCATCTGGCAAATTTGACTTTTTAAGGCATTCTTCTCCTCATTGCCCTTTTGGTCCTCCTTTGCCATTTGAGTTAGTCTCCTTTTTAAGGTGTTATTTTCCTCAGTCAGGCTGTTGACTCTCATTTCATAATTTTCTTGCATTGTCCCAAATTTTTCCTCTACTTTTCTTATTTGCTTCTTAAGGTCTTCTATGGCCTCTAACCAGATTGTATCTTTCTTGGAAGCTTTTTGTGCAAGAGTTCTGACTTCACTGTCTTCCTCTTGTTCCATGCTTTGATCCTTTTTGTCGCCAAAGTAGGAGTGTAAAGTTGGGGTACTCTGTTTATTTTGCTTCCTTTGCCTACTCATGTTGCCACTCAGTCACTTAACCCCTGGGCTTTTTACCATAGTAGGACTCTACCACCAGCCAGGGGAGCTTCCATCTCAGACTCTGGGGTTTTCTCAGCTGCTGGAGGTATTAGTTGGGTGCCTTCTCTGAAGCCTCCACACGCTCTGGCAAGCTGGTTACACACCTCAGGACCTCCACCCTAGACCGCAATCCAGATCCAAGC
The DNA here is from genome assembly GCA_011680675.1 of Gymnobelideus leadbeateri. Classification (NCBI taxonomy): domain Eukaryota; kingdom Metazoa; phylum Chordata; class Mammalia; order Diprotodontia; family Petauridae; genus Gymnobelideus; species Gymnobelideus leadbeateri. The sequence continues at coordinate 811,328 of WOXC01009160.1, read as the reverse complement.
AGGTCAAAGCAAGAGCGATTACCCCCAAGATTGGTCGCTTTTTCCCCCTACAGTCTGCAGGCTGGGAGTTGAAGCCACAATGTGGCGCCACTGTGCCTAAGCATCTCAGTGGCTTCTTGCCCTGGGGGCAAAAGCCAACGTGCTCTCCACACTACTGGTCCCCAGAGTCCGCATTGCACTGACCTCTCATTTTGTTCTTAGCATCTATGTGTTGATAATTCTGGAAACACCATGGCTGCTGGTGTTTTGGAGTCCCTCCAGCTGGCTGCTGGTCAGACTCGCCCTGGGGCTAAAATGTCTGGCTCATGCAGGGGTCAGCTCCCAGAGAGCTGTGCTGGCTACTTCCTGCTGGCCTGCCAGGCTGTCCTCAGTGGGAGGTTAGCTTCTCTGTGTCATTTTGTGGGTTCTGTAGCTCCAAAGTTTGTTCAGAGTCTCCTTTTACATGGATTGGAGAAGTGGGGAGTCGGAGCTGCTTGGAAGTCCTGTTTCTACTCCTCCATCTTGGCTCCACACCCCCTTCTTTTAATTTTCTTAGGACAGGGTAGACATGACTGTGCTTGTTTGATTTATTAAGTGCCTACTATGTAAATTCTGGGCAAAAACAATCCCTTTTTTCAAGGAGTTCACAGTTGAATGGAGGTGACATTGCAAACAAGTATGTACAAACAAGCCATATACAGACATATCTCATTTTATTGTGTTTCACTTTATTGTGCTTCACAGATATTGCATTTTGTAGAGATTGTGTTTTTTATAAATTGAAGCTTTGTGAAATTATGTCATGCAAGTCTATTAGTGTCATTTTTTTCCAGCAGCATGTGCTCACATCATGTCTGTGTCACATTTTGGTAATTCTTGAAATATTTCAAATTTTTTATTATTATTATTATTATTATATCTGTTATGATGATTTATGATCAGTGATCTTTAATTTTACTATTGTAATTGTTTTGGGGATCTATAAACTGAGCCCATGTAATATAGTGAATTTAGTTAATAAATATTACATGTGTTCTAACTGCTCTACCTACCTCCATTTCCAGCCTCTCTCCCTCTTCTTCAACCTCCCTATGCCCTGAGACATAAAAATATTAAAATTAGGCCAATTAATAACCCTACAATGGCTTGTAAGTGTTCAAGTGGAAGGAAGATGCAAGTGATGTGGCAAACTTCAATGTTGTCTTAGTTTCAGAAATAGTCACAGCCACCCCAAAACCACCACCCTGATCAATCAGCAGCCATTGACATTGAGGCAAGACACTCCTCTAGCAAAAAGATTCCAACTCACTGAAAGGTTAGCATTTTTAAGCAATGAAGTATTCTTTAATTAAGGTATATATTTGAACACAGTTCTATTGCACATTTAATGGACTACAATATAGAGTAAACGGAACTTTTATATGTACTGGGAAGCAAAAAAAAAATCACTTTATTAGGGTGGTCTGTAACTGAACGGACAACATCTCTGAGATATGCTGGTACAGGATCAATTAGCAATTATCTCAAGGGGAAGACACTAACATTGAGGGGGAAAGACTGTCTTGCAGAAAACAGGATTTTAATTGAGACTTGAAGAAAGTCAAGGAATTCAGGGAGCAAAAGGAAGGCGGGAGAGATTTCCAGGCATGGAGGACAACCAATAAAAATAATGAGCTGGGAGATGAAGTGTCTTATGTGAGAAAAAGCAAGGCAGCCAGAATTACTGGATTGTAGAGGGAAGGTATAAGAACACTGGACAAGTAGGAAGGGGGTCAGGGCTTTAACATTCAAATGGAGAATTTTATGTTTGATTCTGGAGGGAACAGGTTTTTTTAATGGGGGCTAGGGGAGGTGACGAGGTCAGGAAGATTAATTTGACAGCTGAGAGGAGAATGAATTGAAGTAGGGGAAGATATGAGAAAGAGTGACCCACAAAAAGGTCATTGCATAGTCTAGGCAGGAGTCAGTGGGGGCTGGTACCAGTGATGGCAGTGTCAGAGAAGTGTATATGAGAGATGTTACAGAGATATCATTGACAGGACTTAGTAAGTGATGGGTTATGGAGGATGAGGAGAGAGTGTGGAGTCAAATATGACAACTAGGTTATAAGCCTTCATGACTGGGAGGATGGTGCTGTGGGTAACAGATCAGGAGAGAATAAATATTAAACTAAATATGGGATAATGGATGGGAGAAAACTCCTAATTTGTGTGAGGCACTGGGGCAGGCATTAGAGATAAAAAGACCTTACACCCCCCAAAAAAATCATTGACCTCAGGGAGCTTGTATAACATGTACACTAAGAGGTAAATATTGCCTTTCTTTGTCTTTTTGACTCAGTCGGTCAATATAGATTGATCTCCATGGATAAGTTAATAGATTGTTTTTTGTTGATCAGTTATTTCAATCATGTCCAACTCTTTGTGACCTGATCTAGGTTTTTCTTGGCCAAGATACTGGAGTGGATTGCTATTCCCTTTTTCAGCTCATTTTATAGATGAGGAAACTGAGGCAAACAGAGTTAGTGCGTTTCCCAAAGTCACATAGGTAGTATCCGAGACCAGATTTGAACTTGGGTCTTCCTGACTCCAGGTCTGGCATTCTGTTTACTGTACCACCTAGCTACTCCAAGTAGATTATCTATCTATCTATCTATCTATCTATCTATCTATCTATCTATCTATCATCAGACCTATGATTTTGTTGGTGTAGAGAATTCCTGGTGAGGAAACACCCTCTATCACTGCAAATAGGCAACCGCTCTGCAACTTATATAGTTTAGAGTTGCCTGGGACACTGAGAAGACATGGAATACTATAAGACATGTCCACCAGGAAGTGGGCCTATCCTGTAGGTAGGTGGAAAAACCAGGGTCACATGGCCAGTATAGGCCAGAGATGGGACTTAAACACAAGTGTTCCTACAAAGTAAGTTCTAAATAATTTAGGGAATGGTCAGAGATAAGCAGGGAACATTAACAATTGGGATAATTGGTAAAGGTCTCAGGTAGAAAAAGGCATTTGATCTGAGTCTTAAAGAAGCCAGGATTTCTAGGAGATATAGGTTGGTAGAAGGGAGAATATAAATGAAAGAGAGAACCTAAGAGAAATCCTGGAGGTAGTAGGCAAACACCAAATAAAGTCTGTTAAATGGGGGAGGTGACATGGTGGAAGCTATTAAAGAAAGAACAGAATTTGGGGACACATTAGAATAATAGAATGTTGAGTTGGAAGGGACTTTAGAGAAGACATAGAGTCTCACCCCATCTCAGTTTTCCAGTGAGGAAACTGAGACTACTACATGAGGAGCTTATAGAACATCACTAACATGGAGAGGTCATGATAAAGATACAGATTAACTATTCTATGGCATTTCTTACCCATAACTGTATTACTTTTTCTTCTCAAATCACACCATTGCATTTATTAAGGATTATATCAGTACTGTTTTCTCCCCACTTCCATCAGTATCTACACCATGTCCCTGCTTACACTGTTGGGGAAAAAAAGTCTTGCTGATTTCTTGCCAGAATCCCTCTTTTAGGGCATCAAACATTTCCTTCATGCTCTTAGGAATGCAGCCTAAAACATAGACTCTGTCTGAAAGCTACTATCTATAGCGGAAGAGAGGCTTGAGTTCAAAATGATGGAATACTCTGGCTGACTTAGCTGCCAAAATCTGAGCAGAAATATCAGGGTGACACTTCCCACTAAGAGATAATACACAGTGTGGACACCCATTGATTGGAAATATGGATCCTGTTATTATCGCTGAACTCACTCAACAAACACGACTGCAATATGTTACTACAGAGGCCTGTTCTGGCTGGAGGCTAGGAGCCCAGTCACCCTTAGGCTGGGAGCTGTGAACACACAGACTGAAAATGTGGATCCTGTCAAAAACACTTCATTCATTCAGAAGCATATGGGCCGTGATGGCACTTGATCAGGTCTAGCCAAGGTCTCTGGGAATCCAGAAATAGTACTGACAGTTTTTTCATGGTTGATGTTGTCCTCAGAATCCAAGACTCTATAAATAAACTTCTTTCTCTCGAGAACCTTCTTTTTGCTTTTTCCCCTAACCATGTAATGACAATGATTTCTCACCTGGGATGGTTTGGAAGTGGTATTGTTTGAGTTGTTTTCATGTAGGTGACCTGGAATGGCCAATATAACCTCTGTCAGCAGATCAAGGGAGAGAAATAGTAGTAGTTGTAGTAGTTGTGGTAGTAGTAGTAGTAGTAGTAGTAGTAGTAGTAGTAGTAGAAGTAGTAGTAGCAGTAATAGTAGTAGAAGTAATAGCAGTAGAAGTAATAGTAGAAGTAGCAACAGTAGAAGTAGTAGTAGCAGCAGCAGTAGTAGAAGTTGTAGTAGTAGTAGTAGAAGCAGCAGTAGTAGTAGCAGTAGTAGTAGCAGTAATAGCAGTAGAAGTAATAGTAGAAGTATTAACAGTAGAAGTAGCAGTAGTAGTAGTAGTAATAGTAGAAGTAATGGTCATAGTAATAATAGTAGCAGTAGAAGTAGTAGTAGAAGTAGTAGTAGTAGAAATAGTAGTAATAGTAGTAGAGTGGAAGTAGCAGTAGTAGTAGTAATAGTGGTAACAGTAGAAGTAGCTAGCTTTTATATATCACCTTAAGGTTTGCAAAGTGCTTTAAAAATATTACCTCATTTAGTTCTCACGACAACCCCATAAGGAAGGTGCCATTAGGCATAATGACAGAAACAGGAGGGTAAAAATAAGGAGACTGTAATGTTCGCATGTTTGGAGCTACACCTGAAGCTTAAATGACCTAGGATTTCAGATATGTGAACATCTGTCAGATATCTATGCCTTATAAAAGAAATCACAGAACACTGGATTTTGAAGGGACCTCAGAAATCTTTGAATTCAACCCCTTTTGTTTCCTAGATAAGAAAATCAAGCCAAGGAAATTTAAATAACATACCCAAGGCTGCAGAGGTGGCACTTGTACTCTCAAGAGCCTTGAATTCTAATCCAGTGGTCTTTCCCATGTAATGAAAACTCCCCTTCTTAATATAAAACTGCTATGAAAATTTTTAAGACAATCCATATTTATTAGGAATTTTTTTCTCACACCATTGAGGGTAATGGGAAGGAAAGAAAACAAAGTTGAAAAAATATAATTTTAAAAATATAAGAGAAGAGTTTCTCAGAGCATATGGAAGCAAAAAAACCTTAAGTTAATTCTGGACTTCTCAACAATAGGAATTTGTCCATTTTTTTTTTCAATCTTGTATCATTGTCTCAAATAAAGTATTTTAAAAGCATAGGTGCTATTTTTCTAAGCTAGCAACTAGCCAGATTTTCAGCAGTGCTCTGGTTTGTCAGTAAGTACTCCATTGTTCAAGTCAGGTACCCTGGGTTCTGCCTGGAAAGAAGCCATTTATTACACATGGTTAAGGGAGGGTTTTCGCTCTCCTTAGGAGGTCATCATTTCTGGAGCCAGTGAATTAACTCTTGTCAAAAATGAGAAAGAAGCCCACCCAGCCAGCCTCTCCTTTGCAGGGAATATGAGTTAGACAGTTCTTAAAGGGGAGATATTTTAAAAAGCCTATCAGAGAATCTCAGAGTTATTAGGGGCCTTAGAGACCATCTAGTCTAACCTGTAGCTAACCAAGAAATCTCTTCATAATATCCTTAACATTGGCTGCAACATTTGGCTCTACTATCTCATTAGAAATAATATCACACCCCAAATCATAGATAACAACATTAAAATGGAATTTCTACAGATATTGAGTGAAGTCTAAGCCAAAACAATCCAGTTACAACTTACTAAGCAATAAAATACTACCCTACTGGACAAGATAAGGCAAGGTAACCCACCTTCTTCCTACAAGTTCCATTATAGCAAAGACTGGCTTATTCTTTCAATCACCCTAGCACCTAGTATAGTTTATCTTAAGTAAATAACTGTTGAAATTATGAATAAGTGAGTGAGCGAATAAATGAGTATGGATTTTCCCTATAGAGGTATAAAATGACAAAAGATTATACTCTAAGACTGGAAGCAGCAGAATCTTCCTAAATTCTAGCTTGTAAAAATTGAACTCAGCCTATTCCAACTCCACAATTCAATAATACTGCCATGATACTTAAATCTGTGTTTAGCTTTGTTTGAAAACAAAAACCTATAAAATAGCTAATGTGATTTTAGAATCCTTAATTTCTTTGTTTACGATGCAATTTTATATTTAAGTCACTTCATCTCTCTGGGCTGCACCTAACTATAAACCAGAGTCAGTCAACACACATTTAATAAGAACTTACTATTTGTCTGGCACTTCTGTTAGGTACCAGAAATACAAATATATAAGCTCTCAAAAAAAAGAGTCCCCGACATCAAGGAGTTTATATTCCAATAGGAAAAACAACATGTTTAAGGAAGCTGAAGGTTAAGTCTAGAGCAATGAAGCCTGGAGGAAAAGGAAGGGATGGCTGGTCTGGGCACACTTCTTAAATGAAGGTTCTAACAGAAACACTCTACTCTCCAATCAGAGGGAGGGGCCCAAAGGCAAAAGGTTCTTCTGAGTTATGAATTCCAGAGATGGGTTCTTCTGAGTTATGAATTCCAGAGATGAAGTGATTTTCCAGGGTGAAAAGGTTTTCTGGGGTCTTTCAGAGAAAGGTCTGACCTTCATGACCTTTGAGGACCAATGTTGTTATTAAATTCTATGAAATCTTTGTGAATGTAAAAGATATCCTACTAATCTTGTTCTTTTTCTACTTGGCAGACAATAACTCTCTTTCTCAGCTTAATTTCAATTCCAGAAAATTTCTTCTTTTTTCCCTTGTCACACATTTTTACAAAGTTTCATCCTTCATTTGACCTCAACACTTCATAGGAAGGACTCAATATTAATCACTTAAAAGATCGAATGACCAACTCCATAGCTGTGGCTGGTTTCATAAGGAAATCAAATAAGGATAACTAGTAATACCTAGCTTCAATGTAGCCCTTTAAGTTTTGCCTAGGACTTTGCATATGTTATCTCATTTGTTCCTCATAACAACCCTTTGAAGTAGGGGCTATTATAATCCCTGTTTTACAGACAAGAAGTTAAGTGCCTTAGCCAAGATCACATAGCTAGCAAGTAAGTGTTTGAGGGCAGATTTGAATTCAAGTGTTCTTGACTCTAAATTCAACTCTCAATCCACTGACCCACCTAGCTGAATTGCACAACTTAAGGGGAATAGAGAAATACTGCATTCCACCCCCCTCCCTCAATATCTCCCAAACTAGAATAAAATTACAACCTGAATACCCAATTCTTTAGGTCCTTAATGATTTTTTGTTTTCCAAAGAGCTCCTGTAGCCATTTTTACATAAAATCTTAAGGAATCACACTAGCTTGTGATTCATGGTAGGGATCTTCGGAAGATAAAGACCCAAGTTTTAAAAGAGAATGTGAGAAATTATAGGATCATAATGATATAACTACAATGAATTTTGGAGTCTGTCTAGTACAAACACTTATTTTCAAAGATGAGAGGAAATGTAGACCTAGGAAAGTTAAATGGTTTATACAAGCTCACATAGTACAAGTATCAGAGATGTGATCATTTGGGCTTAGCAGCATGCCTTTGAAGAATCTTATTCAACAAATATTCATTTAGTACATTCATTTATATACAAAGCACAGAGGATACAAAGGTTAAAAATCACAGATTTGTTGCTTCCAAGGAAAGATGAGTGAGGTGTAGGGTCCCTTCTAGATGGAAAAAATCAGGGAAGGCTTCACAAAGTAGACGGTACTTGCACTGGGTCATAAAGGAAGTTGTAAGGAATGTGATAAGGAGCAGTGTGGACAATTTAACAAGGTTAAAAGATGATGGCTCTATGCTAGCTTAAAGATATTATCCCATGGGCAGTGTGGACATCATCAATGACACCATATTGAAATGAATGATAACATATGCTTAGTGGAATCTCCTTTCACTTGCCTTAAAGTGGAAGTGCTTTGGGCTGGACTATGCCATGGGCTAAGTACAGAGATGGTCTTTTCTGATCTCATGATTAGTCTTTTGGGCGACTGACAGAGAGGGATCTGAGAGAGCTGAGCATGGACAGACACAGAGAGTATATTTGGATCCCTGACAGAGGGGAAAGCTGCCTATCCAGACAATACTACACCAGGGAATAGCTTAGCCCTAGAGATGACTGCAGCTGAAGGTATCAGTAGAGAGAAACTTTTATTGATAAATGACCCAAGAGATGGAGATTTTTCAATTTATAAATAAGAACAATCCACTATCAAATTGCCTTAATGGCAAAGACATCCTGTGACACTCATACACAATTTCCATTTTGGGGAAAGCCCCAGACCAGACAGCCATCATTCTCTGGGCTTAGCCACCATGCCTCACTTTCCTCCTAAATTCTGCTCCTTGAGGCTCCTTTACTATTGGCAAGTTCTTCCCAGAACCTTCATTTTGGGGAAGGACATGAACCCCGCCATCATGCAGTCCATGGACTACAACATCATGCCCCTCCTCAAGTACTTTCTTCCTTTCATTCCTCTCATTTTTAGCTCCTCCTTGGTGTGTAATCTTCATTCATTTGAATATAAACTCTTTGAGGACAGGAGTTTATTTTTATTTTTGCTTGTATTTGTATTTTAGGTGCTTAGGACAATGCCTGGCACATAGTAGGTATTTAATAAATTCTTGTTGATTTGTTGCTAGCAATTGTATCAGCATCTTGATAGCTGACATTGAACCAGGAACTTTTAAGGCACAGAGGAGCATGCCTTTCATCCAAAACATTTTTTTTTTAGAGAATACTAAAAAATCTCACATTTCTTATGCTTGATATTCATCTGAAATCTGGCCAGCTGTATATAGTGTTTTTCAATAAAGTTGACTGGAATATATGTGATTGTACATTGGGTAGATTTATCACATAAATTTATCACACCGTTTAGAAAGCATTTGCTGCTAAATATTGGGGAATGATTAGACAAGATGAATCAACACTAAAATCCTCACAATTAGTCTCTCAAATACACAGCCAGAGATCATAGGGTTATAGTATTTAGAGCTAGAAAAGACTTTAGACATTAATTTTGTGCCCTCATTTTATAGGCAGAGGAATTTAGGGCCAAAGAAGTTGTGGCTTGTTTAAGGTTATGGAAGCAAGTGGAAGAGTATGAATTTGAAACCAGATATTTTGACTTCAAATTCAACACTTTTTTTCACTAAATTATTCTATTTCTCTAATTCTCATTTTATACTTGAGACAAGGCAATAAAAAAGAGTAAAGACTGTGATAATGACAGCTGGGTGAGAGGCAAAATGGGGCAGAGAAGCCAGGGACCTGAAAGATGCAGAGGCATGCCAAAGATGAACTCTAGGCTATTTCCTAATGTTGCCTTGGACCAGTGTTCAAGCTATTAATAGGCTACAGTATTGGGTTCTAGGGTTCTAGTTCAGGATGAGAACAGATGACTCTTGTATTTGTAAACTGTAAAACATACTTTTGTTGTTTGTTATGTTCTACTCCTAATTTGAGGTTTTTCTTATAACACTTGACTCACCACAATGTAATTGAAATAGAAAAGCATCCAACCCATGCTAAAACCACAAACCAAGACCAAAACAGACCATCATTTGGACAGTGTGTGTGTGTGTGTGTGTGTGTGTGTGTGTGTGTGTGTGTGTGTGTGTGTGTGTGTGAGAGAGAGAGAGAGAGAGAGAGAGAGAGAGAGAGACTATTAGTTTCACATAAAGTAAGTTGGTTTGCTATTGTGGTGTCTGTTCCATGCCTAAAGCAACAAGGAAGGTTCCTTTTTTTAGGCACAGGCAAAGACTCTGGAAAATGTAATTCAGGCCACACTCTCAGTTTAATGACAACAATCATTAATTAGTGTTAAACTGGGAATACCAATTGTTCTTTGTTTCCAGGTTGTTTTTTCATTCATTTTTCCTGTCCCCCAATTAGGCAACACTTTAAGGTTGTTTTTGCATTGAGGAATTAGCTAAAAAATAAAAGGATCCCTTTCAAAGGAGGCATAGTCTGGTACACATTGCAAAAAAAAAAAGCAGTTTTTCCAACAACCAGTTCATACATTCCCACTGCTGTCTGCTGGAATCACTGGAGAATATGCCAACTGGCAATGGCTAATATGCATTTTTAATTCACAGGGGAGTAAAGCAAGGAAAACATTTTTGTCAGGCTGTTTAAAAATCATATGCAAGAGAAACAATTAAAAAATGTATAACCATTTTCTTGATGGTGTAGAAAGTGCTACCTCCAATGCCCACTTTAAATGCGCCAATTTTCTCCAACTAGATTTATGAAGCAAAAGCTGCCAAGCAGACAGAAAGCTAAATAATAAAGTGTTTCATTTTAATACAACTTTTATTTAATAATAATACCAAAAACATCCAGACAGGTTTATAGCCTTCAGGTTATGCCTTTCCCATTTTCTTCTCTTCCCTACTCTCGGTATAATCATTTTGTACTTAAACATCACCACCCGAAGAAAGCTGGTAATGAGGCATAAAGTCTTCTTCAAAACTTAATTCAAAGTCCTTCTATCAGTTTTAACTCTTTTGAATGTATATGTAGTGTTTCTTGCACAGAACTTCAGTTTTTCAACCACCATCTTCTACTGTTGTTGTTGAGGTGTTGTGACCCTATTTAAGTTTTTCTTGGCAGAGATCCTGGAGTGCTTTGCCATTTCCTTCTCCAGTTCATTTTGCAGATGAAGAAACTGAGGTAAACATAATTAAGTGACTTGTCCAAGGTCACATAGTATCTGAGACCAGATTTGAACTCTGATCTTTCTGACTCCAGGCCCAGCACTGTAGCCACTATACTGCCTAGCTCTAGCCTTCATCTTCTACTAGAAAATATATAAATCTGAAATTTGACAAATTGAACTTCTAGTAAATCACACAGACAAGGTTGATCTTCAGTTCACCTTAAAGGAATGAACGGATGAATGAGTGAATGAAAAAGCATTTAATAAGAATTTTCTAAGTGCCAAGCTCTGTGCTAAGCTTTGGAGAAACAAATAGAATGAAACAATAGTCCTTGCTCTTGCCTCTAACTGGAGACCATACATAAAAGAAAGGTCAGCCGTAGGGCTAATGGAAAATCTCAGACATCCTAGGGGTACATTGATTGTACAGATAGATATATAAGCAGACCAGACAAGAGTGCCAGAGAGTTCCAGGGGATAATAGCAGGGAAAAGGGTAAGCCATGGTGTTCTTCATGTCGTTGGAGATAAAACTGTTTACTGCCAACTTATCCAAGCTGTGTGACTAGTTGATCAACAAGGAGGTAAGGTATTCCTTGTGTTGGTAAGACTTCCTCTTTCCTTGTTGACCTCGATGGGTTCTGGAAGGTCCTGGGGTTGGGGATAGGGGTAAGAAGAAGAAGGTAAGATGACAAGAGGGCCTTTTTGGTGGTGGGTTTTCTCACCACCCAGTTATCCCAGATGGGTTGTCAATGTCATGGGAAGGTTTATTTTTTGCAATTGATTTTTTTATAATGGAAGTCTTTTATAATTGTGGGTTGGGGGCAAGGTACAGTAATGATATTCAAATTATAAGATGTTTTAACATGTATTCAGTTGTCATAGAATCTTATAATGTTTGAATTAGTTCAACTCCATTTTATAGAAGAAGAAACTGTATCTCAGAGAGATTATGTGACCCTTATCCAAAGGTAATGGCATGGACAGGGCTAGGACCCATATTCTTTTACTCCGAATACAGAATTATTTCTACTAAATTAGACTATTTTTTTAAGTACAAGGCCTATGGAAAAAAAATAAAGGAAAAAATGTTACACATCTAGTAGTATACTTCAAACTATATTCATCAATGGGAAAAGAAGATTCTTGTTCCAATACCTCCTTTTACTCATACCATGCCATGCTTATGGAAACATCTTAAAAATTATTTTAAAGCATTTTTTGCTTTTGTTTTTTAGCCATTTCCTTAATTACTATAAAAATTCACTCTGTATAATGACATTACAATGATTTGGAATTCTGCTTATTTGATTGTGAGGTGTTTCCCTGAAGTTTGCTTATTTCAGTCAGCTATTATTAGTAATAATAATGGACATTTAAAAAGTGCCTTAGGGTTTATAAAACACTTTGGACACATTATCTCATATGATGCAAATAACAGATTTGAACGATATATTTAGCCCTATTTTATAGAAGGGAAAAAATGGCATTTAGAGAGTGTAAGTGACTTGTCTGTGGTCTCACAGCTAGTGGTTATCCAAGAGACACTCTCCTAGTGTTCTTTCTACATTTCAAGGCTTGAAAAAATGGGGATTTTAATAAGCATATAACTATTAGAGATGCAGTTCAACAGGAAATATTTAACTTAATTACAAAATCAAGCGTTTCTTAAATACCTAAAATTATTCTGGTGTAGAAATAATGTCCTGATCACATACTGCTATTATTCAATAAAGCAATTCTCTTCATGGCTCCTTCTCCCTCCAAAGCTTTAAAATCCTTCAAAAACAGTTTAGTTTCCACCATCCACAACTGAAAACAAAGTTGAGGAAAGGGATCTCTTTCCCTATTCCAAAACCAAGTTCCCTATTCATTTTTGTCTTCTAAGTTCTTGTAGCGAGGGCTTCTTTTGTCAGAGAGGCTGTAAATAAACTTCAGAGAGCCTGAGTTGTTGGCGCAAAGCAGGGACAGGGACAGGAAGAGGTTGGGGGTGGGGTGGGAGTCCATCTGTTTAGTTCCATTTGGAACTGGGATCAATACTCTAATGTGCAGATGCAAATCCAAAGCTTATCCAAGCTGGGGAAGTGCTTGGGTCAGCAGACCTGGACAGGAAAATCTCACGAGAACAGGCTGTCTCATAAGATTTCCGTTACCTGCTGCTTCCAGTCGGGCTGAAAATACCTCAGGGGCAGCTTCTCGCATGGTGGTTTTGGCACTTCTTCCCCCAGGCCCACATGGAACCCAGAAGTTCAGAAGGGAACAAAAATGCAAAACCTTAGGAGAGAAGTTGATTCAATATTTTCAAACCTCAAAGTTAAAAAAAAAAAAGCAATTCAGTTCAGGTACAGTTCAGATCTGGGGGTTAAGCATTAAAGAATCCAGACAATCTATCGGAGAGAGGCTATGTAACCCATTCTTACAGTAAATAACGCCCCAGAGAGCTGATCAAGATGTCTTCCACCAAACTCCTGCTAATCCCAGCAATAGCTCAGAGCACTTCCCCGGTCTTTTCCTTGTGTGGTCACTAGTGCTCAGTCAACACAGAATCCGGCTGTTGGGAGTCTGCTAAGGACAAGAATGGGTGCCAAGTTGCATAACAGTTTAGCATTCATCAAAAGTCAGATGCCCTCTTTCTTTTCCACACTTCCTTTTACTTTCCTCTTAAAACTAGAACTTCAAATAGTCTACTCTTCAAGGATATCTCCCCCCTGTGGAGATATTATCATTTCAAGTTGTTGTTTCTCATGGATATCTTTAAGGGTCCTTGACACTCCCCACTCCCACCAAAGATGCTGATGGATGATCAAGAAAACATCCAATTTATTTTTGGAAGCCTGGATATTCTGATGGTATATGTATGTGTGCGTGTGTGTGTGTGTGTGTGTGTGTGTGTGTTTGTACTAATTTCAGACTTCTTCCTCGGTTAGAGATTGATTTGAATAGGAAAAAAGGCCTTGATTATCTTGTAAGGAATGATGTGAGTTCAAATCTCACCTCAGATACTTATTATCTGTGTCACCCTAAGCAAGTCACTTAACCAATAGGCCTCAGTTTCTTCATCTATAAAATGGGGATAATAATCACATCTAACTTTCAGGGTTGTTATGAGGCTAAAATGTGATAACATATGTAAAGTACTTTGCAAACCTTCAGGCATTATATAAATGCTAGCTTAGTAGTAGGAGTAGGGGTAACAGCATCAGTAGTGGGAGTAGTAGCAGCAATAACAGCAACCACAGCAGTAGCAGTAGCAGTAGTAGTAGTAGTAATTTGTTGTTGTTAATTATAGCAATAGTAATAGTAGTAGAAATACCATCTCCAGTAGCCTATGAAATAATTTCTAGACGCTGTTAAACTATATTGTTTGTTATTCTTTTTAGTCTAAAGTTCTTTCTTTCTTCATAGTTGTGTTTTGTTTTGTTTTTTTTTTGGTTTGGGGAGTTATGTATGTTTCTTAAAAGTACTTACTCTTGCCTGGCTCACAGCCTTATGGTGCTAAGGGCTTAATGATGACTGAAAAGAAAAGGGAGGAGTCAAGAGCCCAAGTATATATGTCAAAGAATGGAATGATTATCTCATATGCTGGAGTGGTGCTGAGATATAATTTAGTTTGAACATGTCATTTTATGATGAAGAAACAGAGGCCTAGAGAAGTTAAGGATTTGTCCAAGATTATGATTATTATTATCATGCAGATTATTATTATGCTATTATTAATAGCAGGTTTAAAGTCCATTATCCTGGCTTCCTGGTCTACTGTTTTTTTTTTTAATTTAACAAGTATTTATTGAGGGCCTACTGTTAGTAAGGAACTGCATGTACTAAGATTTCTAGGATATATAGACATATCTTAAATGATACCATTTGTCATAAGAGGACTGGATACAAATTCTGATTATGGCTACATGATCTTGGACAAATGACTTCAGTGCTTCAGGTCTCTGTTTCCTCATCAGCAAAATGAAGGGGTTGGAGTAGAAAATAAAATCAAAGACCTTTTCTGTCTCTAAACATGTGATGTCATTATAATCTAGGGGGAGGAAAAGAAAATTGAGTCCTATGATAATACTGGTATGGAGGACTTCTGGTGTGGAAACTCCCTCTCCTAACACAAATTAGTTAATTATAAATTTATATAAATTTAAATGTAAACAAGTCTATAAATTATAGTCTTAGAGAGCAACTTGGAGCACTTAAAGGTTAGAAGATTTGCCTAGAGTTTGCCCATGTTTCCTTTTCAGATACAGGTCTTCCTGGTCAGGGTCAGTCCTCTGTCTACTACATCAGAGGTGTCATGAGTCCTGCCAAACCAGATAAAATGTAATTGGGAAATATTTAACAAAATAAATAAAAACACAACAGATAATGGTGATTTGTGGCTAAGTCAATATATGCTCCTCAGGAATCCATTTCTGGTTGAATTTGGTACCAGGGCACTCCACTCCACTGACTTTAACTGTACCATATGTGAAAAAAAAAAGGATAATGTTTTAGATGCAGAGTTAAGTTCCCATCACTAATCTTGATTGTACCACTCTCAGCTCCTCAAATGGATAAGCCCATTTCAATAACTGCAAGGAGTTCCAATTGAAGTTACCATTTGAATTTTGTCTGTTCCTTAAATGGTAGTTCCTTCCCTCTGTGATTATCTACAATTTATCTAGTATGTATATAGCTGTTTGCACATTGTCTCCCCCATTAGATTGCGAGGGGAATAACAGTTTTTGTCTTTATGTCTCTAGCAGCTAGAGTGGATAGAGTGGTGGTCCTGGAATTAGGAAGAGTCATCTTTGTGATTTCAAATCCAGACTCAGACTCTTACACTAGTTGTGTGACCCTGGGCAAGTTACTTAACCCTGTTTATTCCAGTTTCCTAATTTGTAAAATGAACTGGAGAAGGAAATGGCAAACCACTCCAGTATCTTTGCCAAGAAAACCCCAAATGGGGTCATGAAGAGTTAAACACAGCTGAAAAACAACTGAACAACAACATATTAGCAGCACTTAGCAGAGGTCCTGGAACATAGTAAGTGCTTAATAAATAAATGCTTGTTCACCTGACTTCTTCAATTAAATAGGGAAAGGTGTAGGAACCAACATATCAGGGGTCAAAAAACCAAACTTGTGGGTTAAATCTCCAGCCTGTCTTTTATGAGACCTGTTATATTTAAAAATGTAAAAAGCAATCTTAGCCAAAGGACCATACAAACTCCAGATTTGACCCTTGGACAGTAGTTTGCCAACACTTATTATCTAGAATTAGGCAGATAAATAATGAGATTATCTCCATCATTATGAGAATCATAAGATCATAGGATTGGAAGCTGAAAGGGATCTCAAAGGTCAATACCTTCATTTTATGGATGAGGAAACTGAGTCCTAAAATGGTGAAGTCACTTGCCCAAAATCATACAATTAGAAAGTAAAGGTTTGAACCCAGTTTTTTTTCTACTCCACATTTGGGGAGCTTTCTAATAATACCAAGCTTCCTCTTTTTTGTAACCTAAGCCCAAAGACCATTGGTATAGGACTCTGTCTTCACTGGTGAAGATCAATGCCTTGTGCACATGTGAGGAATGGGGCAGAATTAACAAAAGATCAAGAAAAAGGAGAGATATGGGAGAACTCATTCAACCTATATTGTTTGGTATATATTCTCATATGGCTACTTTCTTTGATTTCCATTTTGCTATAAACTTGGATAAATATGTTCCTTTTCTATTTATGTGTGTAACTCATTATAGAACTGGTATTTGGTGTGAAGAGCATCAAGTCTTGGATATAAAGCTTGGGGCCTTCCTTCCCGATTAAGAAAGAGCAATTAGGAATTTATCTTGAATCTAAAAATCGCATTCCAATAAACAAATAATATTTAAGAGGTCAGGTAGATATAATTCTTGCCTGTTATTCTCTCTGAGGAAAACAGAGTAGTGGCCAGACACTGGTCCCAACCTGTTTTCCCTCCTGGTGGGAATCGAAGTCTCCCTTGGAGAAGGATTAGGTGAGGAGAAGCTAGAGATGTCTATTCTTGCCTCTCTGAAAGCCACTCACACAAGATTACATATACAATGATTTTTCGTCCATCGAATTAAAAAATGTGTTTACCACATAGGATGTATATGGGACTCATGTGTCAAGATAGCAACTTTTGAAGATGATACCTGGGTAATATTAATATAGTAAGTTGCAAATCACATCACATTTTAGTAGTGACTCATCTATAAAATAGAAGTCAAATGTTTTCTTATTTTTTATTTCAGTAACCTTACTTACAGTCCACTGATAGCACTACACTGCTTTGTAGATTATAATTATCTAATTTTACCTGGCTGTAAATTCTACAGATGTCTAGAAATTCAATTTGGAAAGAAGGGTTAGGTTGGAGGAGAGGCAGCCTGAAAGAAGAGAGAAAGAAAGGGGAAGGGAGAGACAGAGAGAGAGAGAGAGAGAGAGAGAGAGAGAGAGAGAGAGAGAGAGAGAGAGAGAATTTAGAAAAAAAACCATGACAATAGTTCCATAGTTGTAATTGCAGTTAGGAGCAACTAGGTGGTAGGATGGATAGAATGACAGGGTTGGAGTCAGGAAGACTCGTTTTCTTTCGTTCAAATGTGACCTCAGACACTTACTGGATCTGTGACCATAGACAAGTCACTTCATCCTGCTTGCCTCAGTTTCCTCATCTGTAAAATGATTGGAGAAGGAAATGACAAACCGTTCTAATATCCTTGGCAAGAAAACCCCAAATGAGGTCACAAAGAGTCAGGACATAACTGAAATGACTGAACAACAAAAAGTTGCAAGAGGAGTCCCATTGTTTAATCCTATAGCTTAGCTTGATATAAGGTTAATACTTTATGAGGCTTTAGTCATGTTCTAACAGTCATATGCAGGGCGAGAGAGGAGGTGAGACATAATTGTGCCCAGACCAGAACAGAATCTGTAGCATATATTGGGCAGCCTGCTCTATTAGAATCTAGGAAAAGTAAGTTAAAAACCTGCCAATAAGTTGTCAACAAGATTTGCAGTGACGTGAAGTCCCTCTGTAGTCTTCAACACGTAAAAGCAGGGAATTTGGTACAAGAGAAAACCAGGTCTAACACAGATTTATTCACTGAAGATCTTCACTAATTGTTATCACTGATTCACAGAGCATTAATTAGTAGGGGGGGGAGGGGAGCTTTGTCCAAAGGTTCCAACATTGGGGAGGTGGAATGAACTCCTGCCCTGCTCTGTCTCTGTTACGGCCCCACCCTTTGGTAGCAAGGGGTCAATATGAATGCCCCCACACTTAGATTGTCCTTTGTGGAATTGGCCCCTCAGCAATGCATTTACCTGCATTGGTTTTGCTTCAGGTGAAATTATTTGTAGTTATAGATCTAGTGGTCTCCCATTACTACATACTGTTGGAATAGTCTTGGCAGTTACATTTCCTCCAGTTTGGAACAGCTGATGCTGTGTATGTGGAAATGTCAACAAAAAAATCAAAGCATGAAGAGAGAAGTGAAGGCAAACTGTATTTCTTGGGTCTTAGAACTCTCTTTTTTTAAAGTTCTTTTTAAAAATATAATTTTTGTTGATCTCTTTTCTTTTCTTTTTTTTTTTTTAAAGCAATTGGGGTTAAGTAACTTGCTCAAGGTGACACGGCTAGTCATTATTTATGCGTGGGTGCTCATTTTCTGAGGCTGGATCTGATCTCGGGTCATCCCAACTCTGAGGCCGGCACTCTTACTCACTGCGCCACCTAGCCGCCCCCTGTTGATCTCTTTTAATATCACCTACATTTCCCCATGCATCTTTATTCTTTCACTTAGAGCCATCTCTTATTACAAAGAATAAAAATGATTTGTAAAAACCAGTTTAACAGAACTAATTAACACATTGAAAATGTCTGACATAATTTCTAGTATTGGGTTTAAGGACTTTCAAATAAAAAACCCTTCACATTCCTACCTTTCTATCATTTCCCAAGTCGATAATTTTCATTTTTACCCAGTTATCTGAACTTCATATTGATATATTCTCACTAATGATGTTTTATTTATCCATTCATTCATTAATTTATATATTTACATTTATTTATTGATTGATTGATTTTTGATCTCCTGATTTCTAAAAAGGTGATAGGGAAACCATCCCTTCCTGAGGCCCTGGGCTGCCCCTTTCCCTAACAGTGCTGAACAGGACAACCTGTGAGGCCTGTTTCAGTATTGGCATAAAATGCATAAGGCAGGTTTCACACATCAATAACCAAAAATAGATGCTTCCTCATAATACCTTAGATGGTCACTTTACATATGTTCAAAACAGCTAGTAGAGAGGAAGAGAAAGAGAGAGAGAGAGAGAGAGAGAGAGAGAGAGAGAGAGAGAGAGATCATCATCGTACCACCTTCCTTGTTTCTTGTCCCCAAATGCCTAATATCGCATATTTTTCTTATGTAAGGCAACCTTGAGGCTCTGACCTGCTCTGATATTAATTTTTAGGAGCACAAGAAGATGAGTGACAGGTAGGGTCAATAAGAGTTCAGTTCCCACCTGCAATATATACATACATACAATATTTTTTTCCACATCAGAACACATTCAGAGAAATATCTGATTGCACTAATAGCCCTTTATTGCATTGAACATGCAATATTCGCTTAGCCAAACAGGGGAAACTGATTTATGCCAGGTTTTTATGGGCTCAGAGGCTGGACAAGCAAAAATTGAGGAGGGATGTGTGTGTGTGGAGGGAAGGTTTGTGTGACAGGCCTGGGATCATCTTGGTTCTCATTCTGGTTTGAAATTGTGAGAAATTCAATTTAAGCAGGCACCCTTTTCAACTTTGAGGCAAGCTCTGGGCCACCTGAATCAAAACCAGATGGCCTTATCGGGTCTAAAGACAACACATGGCAGCTCAGAATCCTATCGGCTCAGGACCACCAGAGCAAGGGCTCAGAGCCCATGAAACCCTAGCACCGATGAATATTAATGCTCACCAGATCTGGAGTCAAGCCCTGGTCTATTTTCCTGCTCCTTCCCCTCCCCATTCGAGACCCACCCCCTCCCAATGCCGGGGAGAACATCGCATCATTGTAAACTGGTTATCTGAGATGTTTTAAGTGAAATCAAAAGCTGCCTCCTAAGCATCTCTCTCCCCGCTCTTTCTTCCCTAGGGCTGACAAAGGCAGGCCTTCTCGAGTGTGCCCATAGCAGGGGATGGTTTGTTTTGGCAGAAAGAGCAGGTGCCTTCCCAACTCTGAGATCTGACGTGTCAGCAGTGACCCCAGGTCTTGGGTGGCCAGCTTCACGCTTTCATTTCCCTTTGTCAGCTGATACACCTACCACCCACACACTGGAAGGAAGGTTCCAGTGAGTTCAGAGAGGCTTGAAAGAAAGGGAGGCTGACCTCTCTCCCAGGCCTTCCCCATTCTCCCCACCCCTTTCCTCCTGTCTCCTTGGAGCAGCCTTCCCTGGCACACTCCAGAAAGTGTGTACTATTTTTTTTTTTTTAATAAACAACCAGGGAGGTGACTGTTTAAACGTTTGGCCTGTGAAACATTAGCTTCCTGCAGATGATTAAAATATGGCCCATGTAAACAAATGATGGCTTAGATCCTCCTCTGAAGACAGAGGGGCCATCGACTGGCTATTTTTCCAGTTTGGTTTTGTTTGAGACTCTCGATAAGGAGGGTCTTCATTCCCAGAGTTACACTGGGGCTTTTCTCTGATTACCTTTTAATCATTCCATTCCTGGTGCCTCATACCCACACTAGGCATTGGTCCCAGATGGCCCCTAACGAGTTACAGAAGTCGAGGCTCAGAAAAAACAAAGCCTAGAGGTGCCCAGCAAGGTGTGTGGCTTGCTTGTCCTCCCCCCCCCCCCCCATTCCTCCCCTCTTTGAGACATCTGCTCTGATTATGGAATAAAATAACTCTCTTATTAACCTACATCTATTTTTATAGCTTTGCCCAAGTGAAGGCCTTCCGCCCCTGCTGGAAGCAATCATGGAATCCCCAGTGACTTCAGCAGGAGCTCCAGGCCTTCAGCATTTGTGTGTGTACAGGTGCTGAGAAGCTAAAATGCCCTGTACCCCTAAACTGGCTACTATTGTTCTAGTCATCTGTTGGCTGCAGCTCCCAGCAGGGAGGAGGAAGCCTGGGGAGGGAGGACTCCACAGTTTCCTCCCCTCCTATTCCACTTACCATATCTCAAGAATTACTAATGAAAGCAGAGTGCCTTGCCCACCCAAGCAGGAAGTGTGGAGGCTGGTGGCTATGCAAGATTGCCAAGAGGGAGTGGAGTATGTGGGCAGAAGGCCCTAGAAGACCAGCTCACATAGGTTTCAGGCTGCTTTGAGGCCTAATGGTACACAAAAATAAAGAGTTAGTTTGTAGCTGGGGTCAAACTAACCCTGAATCATCCCTCCCTTCGTGGCTTCCTGAACCTTCTTTCTAAACAGAACACAGTGTAAACATTCCAGAAGGGGCATGTGGTTGAGGCTAATAATAATTGTCATCATCATTTTTATTATTAATAACAAAAAGAGCAAGTGCTTTTTCTACCCTGTCCCAATAGGCCAAAGATCCTTAAAAATCAAGGAAAAACAACAGGACAGTGATATTTGGAGCCATTTCTATCTGAATTCCATAAAAAAGATTTAGATGATAATGATGCTGCTGATGAAGACAATGGTGATGTCTATGTGGCATTTATTTTTTTCACATTTATTTTGTTTTTATTTGATGGAATAAAACAAGCATTTCTATAACAAAAGAAAATAAAAATACATTTATATAATATATAATATAAAAATAAACATAGGGGCGGCTAGGTGGCGCAGTGAGTAGAGTGCTGGCCCTGGAGTCAGAAGGACCTGAGTTCAGATCCGGCCTCAGACACTTAATGCACACACAAACAAAACCTAGCCGTGTGACCTTGGACAAGTTACTTAACCCCAATTGCCCTCCAAAAAAAAAAAAAGCAAAAAATAAATAAATAAATAAACATAAATGTAAAAAATAAAAAGATGATTGCACATGAAACTACAAATCTATTATATATCCCATTTCTTTAAAATATGCAATAAAGTTATCATGTAAATTTCTTATTTTTTACTTTTTTTCTTCCCCCCATCCTAGAGATGGCTAACATTAGACACAAATAGGTATGTGTGTATGTATATATATTTGTATTAAATATATATTTAATATATTTAATATATATTTTAATCAAATATCTATATATATACACACATACATATATAAGAATTATTCTATATATATACTTCTATTCATCAGTTTTTTCTCTGGATGCAGGTAGTGTCTTTATAGTTAGTTATATTAATTTGGATATTTATAATGGTAAAAATGACTTATTCACTCAAAGTTGTTCTTAAAACAATATTACTGTTACTGTATACAATGTTCTCTTGTTCTACTCATTTTAACTCTTCATTATTTTGTGCAAGTCTTTCCATGTTTTCCTAAGATCATTGAGCTCATCATTTCTTGCAGCACAATAGTATTCTATCACAATCATATACCATAAGCTGTTCACTTGTTCCCCAATTGATAGGTATCCCTGCAATTAAACTGGTGAAGGATTCTGCATAATAACTCACCGAGGAACAACAACTCTATGAGTTAGCTACTGCAGGTTTTACCCCCACTTTACAGATGAGAAAACTGAGGCTTGGAGGTATTAAGTGACTTGCCCATGATCCCAAAGCTAGTGTCAGAGGTGGGTAATTGGGACTGGGAAGATAGCAGTCAGTATAGGGGAACCTCCCATAGTCTGGCAGCCCTTGGCTCCTGGGAGCAGGGTGACTGTTTTTTATGACCCAGATTTAATCTCTCTTCTTCTCATATCTCCGCTTTATCTAAGCAATTGAAGAGTAAAAGAAAAGTTTTTTTTTTTCTTATCAGGTGTTTTGGAGAATCTCTACAAAAGGAGGATTTTCATTGATAACAAATGCATTTAAAATGTGTATTCCCCCCCCCCCCATCCTTTTGGCTTCTTTCAAAGGGGACAAAGACATAGTCATGTCACTGGGGGGGGGGGGTAGGGATAGAAACTTGGGACAAATTATTGGGGAGGGAAAATCACTCATTTACAAGAAGTTTTTTTATAGGTGAAGTTTACAGGTGAAGTTGCTTTAATCAAACACCTAGGGCAACCTTCATCAACACCCAAAATGGAGAAACACTAGGAACAAGTAAAAGTATTAGAAGGCAGAGATATCTGTCACAAAAGGAGTCATTCGTCTTTTTGTTTGTCTTAAGATGTATCATTTAAAAATATTATATATTTTCTTTTTAAAAATTTATTTATTTACTTTTAGTTTACAACATTCAGTTTCACAATCCTTTGAGGTCCAAATTTTCTCACCTCTTTTTTCTCCCCTTCTCCCCCCGCCATGCATGCAATCCAATATAGGTTCTACAAATACCTTCACACTAAACATTAATCAAGTTGTAAAGAAGAATTATAACCAATGGAGTGAGCAATGAGAAAGAAGGAATGAAATGAAATGAAACACAAAAGAGAGAGAGCAGGTAGCTTGCTTCAATCTGCATTCAGACTGTAGTTCTTTCTCTGGATGTGTACAGCCCTTTCGGTCACGAGTCTTTTGGAGTTGTCTTATAACCTTGCATTGCTTAGAGGAGCCCAGTCTATCAAAGTTAGTCGGCACAGGTACGATGTGTCTGTAATTGTGTACAAAGTTCCCCTGGTTCTTCTAGGAGTCATTAGTCTTAGCCTCAAGGAGTTGCTGAAGGAGATAGAGTAGGGAATTTTCACAGGCAATGATTCTATTTTAGTTTTTCCTTTTTCTTTTCCAGCATCTTTGATGGTGATTGGCCTCATACTTTTTTGTTTGTTTGTTGTTTCTTAAATCAGACCAGCAATTTCCCTGGTATAGGCAACTCCCCATCAGGAAATTCTCTTCACTAAAGAAGATTAGCTATTTCCCCCAAGTTATAATTTTAGAATGTTGCCTACAACATCGAGTTTTAGTAACTTGTTCTGGGTCGCTCAACAAAGTTTTGGAGGCTACATTTGAATTCAGGTCCTCCTGATTCCAGGCTCAGTACTCTATCTATTTAATCATCTAAGTACCTGTTGGGGTCTATAGATTTCACCAGAGTGCTCAAGAAGTCCATGACTCCAAAAAAGATTAAGAACCCTTGTACTAAGTACTTACGATATGCCAAGAACTCTGCTAAGCACTATGGATACAAAAGTATGAATTCATGGGAGGTTTTTTATTTGTTTCTCAATGTAAAAATAAACAACCTCCCCCACCCAAAAAAACCCCTGAATTGTCCTGCTTAAAAACCCTTATTTTTCTGTTTTCTGGTTGTAGAACTTTGAACAAGTTACTTCCTTTGCTGAGACTCAATTTCCCCCATCTATAAAACCAGAGGATTGGATTAGATGGATCTCCAAGGTCTCTTCCAGATATAACATTCTGAGATTATGTGAGTACTCCTCAGTTAGCTTTTCTGAATGTGAGAAAGGAGCATGAATTGGTAACCACCTCACTTGGTCTGCAGAGGGCAGTGATCTTACACCAAACAACCATGGAATAATGATAATTCTGAAACTGACTACATTTCTAAGGGAAAGAGGAAAAGAAAGGGAAAAAAATGATATCCTGACTAGAGTCTCAGATCAAGAGATATGCTCACTCTATAAATCTACATGTTGGCACTTACCTAAACAGAAGATGCTAAAATCCTAGCCACCCTCCCCCAAACAGTTCCTTGAAATCATCACTATCTGGAAACCATAATCATCACTATCTGGAAAACCATAAAGGAAAAAAGTCTCTTTTTTCTAACTTTGTCTGAATAGTATTTGATTGCCTTGAAGAAAAAGAAGTTACTCTAGCAATTTTCAGCATTTTAGTGACCAAAGAAGAAGGTGGTCTATTTCTGGTTTTGTCAGTTAAAAGCCAAAACTGTCTTCAAAATATTTTGAGGCTCACTATGTCAAATGTAGTTTGAAAGATAGCATCTGTCAGAAAGGCTCAATGTTTTCTAAAATCTGTTCCCTCTTAGTGAAAAGTTGCCAAACTGACTCCCCTTAGAGATGAAGTTAGTGGTAGAATTGATGACTTGCATATATCATCTGTGTTTTCAGCTCCCTATCCCAAAGCATTTACACAGGACTTTATTTTTGCATAGTGCCTTATATTCTATTTCCCTCAAGGATTACTGCTTAAAAGGTTTTAAAGGATGAGGTTACAAAAATAATACAATATGGTAAAATTATTCTCATGCAATAATACACAGTCTATGTAACAATGCTTCAAAATGTTTGCTCTACCTCCATTTTTACAGATAAAGGAATTGTGATGAATGAAAAGGAACATACTAAAATTTAAATTTTTTTCCTCAGATAGCAATCATTTATTTATTCTCCCTCCCACCTCTTCCCATTTTAAAAAGAAAGAAAAACAGCGCAGTGGCAGGCCCAGAGGAGGTCTGATCAACAAGGTGGCAAGTCAACCTACCAACCACAGGGGCCATTGCCAGGCCTACCAATGCAGGGCTGGGACTGGACAGAGCAGGGTAAGAATCAAATGCAGGGCCCCTGGCAGGGGTAGCAGTTACTCCTGGGACTACCAATCCATAGTCCAGAAATTTAAAAAGCCCCTGTTGGACTTCCAGGGACCAGGATGGCAGAATGATCCCTGGCTGCTCCAATCCCACCCTCTGACCCTGAAAACATAGTAATTATTGTCCCAGGGCAAAACCTTAAACTGTAAAGGCTTGGGAACCCTAGAGGAAGGGTGTGGCTAAGACTCTGCATCAAAATGAGTAGAAAGCAGACTTCAAAGACAAAGACTCTGGGGTCCTACTATTGTGAGAAGGAGGAACCAAATTCAGAGGAAGACAGTGTAGACTCCACACCCACAGCTGAAGTCTCAATAGGAAACTGGTCTCAAACACAGAAAGCATTCCTAGATGAGCTCAAAAGGAACTTTGAAAACAAAATGAGAGAGATAGAAGATAAAATGAACAACTCTTTTAAAAATCAAAATTGCAAAATTAGAAAAACATCACAATGAAGAAAACAGCTCCTTAAAAAGAAAAATGTGTGATATGGAAAAGGAGCTCCAAAAACTAACCAAGGAAAATAATTTGCTAAAAACTAGAATCAACCAAATTGAAGGAAATAACTCTTTGAGGAATCAAGAATTAGTCAAACAAAACATAAAGAATGAAAAATTAGAAAAAGAGGTAAAATATCTCAATGGAAAAAAACTGACCCGGAAAACAGATCCAGGAGAGATAATCTGAGAATCATAGGCCTACTGGGAAATCATGATGAAAAAATGAGCCTGGACAACATCCTCCAAGAGCTCATCAAGGAAAACTCCCCTGAGATACTAGAATGTGAGCGCAAAATAGAAATTGAGAGAATCCACTAGTCACCTCCTGAAAGAGATCCCAAAAGTCTTCAAAATGTTGTGGCCAAGCTACAGAACTACCATGTAAAGGAGAAAATACTTCAAGTGGCCACAAAGAAACAATTCAAATATCAAAGAACCACAGTGAGGATCACACAGGCTTTGGCAGCCTCCACACTGAAAGATCGGAGGAAGTGGAATACAATTTTTTCACAAGGCAAAAGAACTTGGGTTATAATCAAGGATCACCTACCCAGTGAAACTGAACATATTCTTCCAGGCGAGGAGATGGTCATTCAACAATATAACAGATTTCCAGACCTTCCTGATGAAAAAGCCAGAGCTCAATGGAAAATTCAACCTCCAATTACAAGACGCAAGAGAGACATAGAAAGGTAAACAAGGAAAACACACACACACACACACACACACACACACACACACACATACAAACCCTATTATTTAATAAGAGCAAACTGTTTATAGACAAGTAGAGGGTATGAGTATAAATTACACAGAATGACGATTAAAAAAAATCCTTACTACAAAGGGACTGCAATGGAAGAAGAGGAAAGAATGACATGGAAAAAGGTAAATTATGCCACACAAATAGGCATAAAAGCAATATAGCAGAGGGAAAGAAGGGAGGAAGATGAGTATTATATGAGCTTTTCCCTCATTGGTTCTGGTGCTAGGAGGGAATAACACAACCAGTAAAGCATAAGACTCTATGGAGAAAAGAGACAAAATGTATCATAATGGAGGGAAAGAGGGGAGGGAGAGGAGCTTTGCATGAGATTTGTTCCTGTCACTCTTGGTGGGAAGAAGAAATAATATACTACATTTAAGTATAAAAATATCCTACAGGCAGTAGGAGGGGGGAAGGGCTACCAAGGGGAGGTGGTTAGAAGGGAGGGAAGAAGTAAGGTGAAAGGGGAGGAAAAGGGAGGGGGGCTGATGAGGGCGGTGATGGTCAAAAGGAAAACTCTTAAGGAGGGGAAGGGAGAAAGGGAGAAAAATATAAGCATAAACAGGAGAGGGAATAGGATGGGGGGAAAGAAACAGATAGTAATCATAACAGTGAACTTGCATGCCATGAACTCTCCCATAAAACGGAGGCAGATAGCAGAATGGATTAGAAACCATAATCCTACAATATGCTGTTTACAAGAAACACATCTGAAACAGAGGGATACACACAGGGTAAAGGTAAAAGGCTGGAGTAAAATAT
Organism: Gymnobelideus leadbeateri; assembly: GCA_011680675.1. NCBI lineage: Eukaryota > Metazoa > Chordata > Mammalia > Diprotodontia > Petauridae > Gymnobelideus > Gymnobelideus leadbeateri. Next base: position 783,994 of record WOXC01009160.1, on the reverse strand, counting down.
ATCATGCCTCAACTAAAGTAAAAAAAAAAGCAGGGGGGGGTGGCGAGGTGGCACAGTGAGTAGAGCACTGGCCCTGGAGTCAGAAGGACCTGAGTTTGGATCTGGCCTCAGAAATTTAACACACACAAACAACAACAACAACAAAAACCTAGCCGTGTAACCTTGGGCAAGTGACTTAACCCCAATTGCCCTCCAAAAAGCAAAAAACAAAACAAAACAAAACAAAACAGGGGGTAGCAATCCTTATCTCAGATAAAGCAAAAGCAAAAACTGATTTAATTAAAAGAAGGAAGGAAACTATATCCTGCTAAAAACCACCACTGAGAATGAAGCACTATCATTACTTAACATATATGCACCAAGTGATATAGCATCTAAATTCATAGAGGAGAAGGTAAGGGAATTAGAGGAAAAAATAGCAAAACAATACTAGTGGGGGACCTTAATCTTCCCCTCTCTGAACTTGATAAATCCAACCTCAAAATAAACAAGAAAGAAGTTAAGGAGGTGAATAGAATTTTAGAGAGGGTAGTATGATAGATCTCTGGAGAAAACTGAATGAGGATAAAAAGGAATATACTTTCTTCTCCGTGGTATATGCCACATACACAAAAATCAACCATATACTAGGACATAAAAACCTCACAATTTAGTGCAAAAAGGCAGAAATATTAAATGCATCATTCTCAGATCAAGAAACAATAAAAGTCATATGCAATAAAGGGCCATGGAAAGACAGACTAAAAACTAATTGGAGACTAAACAATTTAATCTTAAAAAATGAGTGGATCAAACAAGAAATCATAGAAACAATCAGTAACTTCATTCAAGAGAATGACAATAATGAGACAACATACCAAAATTTGTGGGATTCAGCAAAGGCAGTTCTTAGGGGAAGTTTTTGTTGTTGTTGTTTTTGGAGGGCAATTGGGGTTAAGTAACTTGCCCAAGGCCACACGGCTAGGGTTTTATTTGTGTGTGCTTTAAGTGTCTGAGGCTGGATCCAGACTCAGGTCCTTCTGACTCCAGGGCCGATGCTCTACTCACTGCAACACCTAGTCACCCCTTTAGGGGAAGTTTTATATCCCTGAGTGCATACATGAATAAATTAGAGAAAAGGGACGTCAAGTGAATTGGGCATGCGACTGAAAAAGCTAGAAAAAGAACAAACTGAAAATTCATAATTAAATACTAAATTAGAAATACTGAAAACCAAAGGAGAGATTAATAAAATTGAAATTAAGAAAACTATTGAATTAATAAATAAAACTAAGAGCTGGTTTTATGAAAAAAAAAACAATAAAATAGATAGAGCCTTAGCCAATATGATAAAAAAAAAATAAAGAAGAAAACCAAATTATGAGTATCAAAAATAAAAAGGCTGAATCTCCCTCCAATGAAGAGGAAATTAAAACAATAATTAGGAATTATTTTTTTTAAAGCAATTGGGGTTAAGTAGCTTGCTCAAGGTTACACGGCCAGTCATTATTTATGTGTGGATGCTCATTTTCTGAGGCTGGAACCAATCCCGGGTCCTCCTGACTCTGGGGCTGGCACTCTTACTCACTGTGCCACCTAGCCACTCCCTAATTATGAATTATTTTGCCAAGTTATATGCACACAAATTTGAAAATATTAGTTTAATGGAAAAATATTTACAAAAATACAAGTTGCCCAGATTAACTGAAGAGAAAGTAAATTACTTAAATAACCCCATCTCAGAGAAAGAAATTGAACAAGCCATCAGTGAACTCCCTAGGTAAAATCTCCAGGGCCAGATGAATTTACTAGTGAATTCTATCAAACATTTAAAGAGCAATTGATTCCAATACTTTACAAACTATTTGGGAAAATAAGCAAAGAAGGTGTCCTACCAAATTTTTATGGCACAAACATGGTACTGATACCTAAATCAGGAAGAGATAAAACAGAAAAAGAAAATTATAGACCAATTTCCCTCATGAATATAGATGCAAAAATTTTAAATAAAATATTAGCAAAAAGACTACAGCAACTTATCACAAGAATAAGACACTTTGATCAGGTAAGATTTATTCCAGGAATGCAAGGATGTTTTAATATTAGGAAAACCATCAGTATAATTGATCATATCAACAATAAAATTAGCAGAAAACACATGATTATCTCAATAGATGCAGAAAAGACTTTTGACAAAGTACAACATCCATTCCTATTAAAAACACTAGAAAGTATAGGAATTAATGAAGCTTTCCTTAAAATAATGAGTAGCATCTATTTAAAGCCATCAGCAAGTATTATATGTAATGGGGAGAAGCTAGAAGCATTTCCAATAAGATCAGGGGTGAAATAAGGGTGTCCACTATCATCCCTCTTATTCAATGTGGTACTAGAAATGTTAGCAGTAGCAAATAGAGAAGAAAAAGAAATCAAAGGAATCAAATTAGTCAAAGAAGAGACCGAGTTATCACTCTTTGCAGATGATATGATGATATACTCAGAGAATCCTAAAGAATCAAGTAAAAAACTACTTGAGACAATAAATAAATTTGGCAAAGTTGCTGGATATAAAATAAACCCACATAAATCCTTGGCATTCCTGTATATTTCTAATGAAATACAACAGCAAGAGATAAAAAGAGAAATCCCATTTAAAGTTACTGTAGACATTACAAAAAATTTGGGAATCCACCTGCCAAAGCCAGGACCTATGTGAATACAACTACAAAACACTTTTCACACAAATAAAGTCAGATCTACCTAAGTGGAAAAACATCAATTGCTCATGGCTGGGTTGAGCTTAATATAATAAAAATGAAAATTTTACCTAAATTAAATTACATATTTAGTGCTATACCAATCAATTTACCAAAAAATTATTTTATAGACCTAGAAAATATAGTAACAAAATTCATTTGGAAGAACAAAAGGTCCAGAATATCAAGGGTCTTAATCAAAAGAAATGCTAGGGAAGGTGACTTAGCTATACCAGATTTTAATCTGTATTATAAAGCAGCAGTCATCAAAATTACTCAGTGCTGTCTGCGGAATAGAGCAATGGATCAATGGAATAGATTGGGTACACAAGACTCAGCAGTCAATGACTATAATAATCTACTCTTTGATAAACCCAAAGACCCCAGTTTTGGGGATAAGAACTCACTATTTGACAAAAACTGCTGGGAAAACTGGAATATAGTATGGCAGAAACTGGGCATAGACCATTATCTAATAGCATATACCAAAATTAAGTCTAAATGGGTGTGTGATCTAATTGTAAAGGATGATACTGTAAGCAATCTAGGAAAGCAAGGAATAGTTTACCTGTCAGATTTATGGAGAGGGGAAGATTTCATGACCAAACAAGAATTAGAGAGCATTATAACATGCAAAATGGATAACTTTGATTACATGAAACTGAAAAGCTTCTGTACAAACAAAGCCAATATAACCAAGATTAAGAGGGAAGTGGGAAATTGGGAATTTTTACAACCAATGTTTCTGATAAAGGCCTCATTTCTAAACTATGCAGAGAATTGAGTCAAATCTATAAGAATATAAGTCATTCCCCAATTGATAAATGGTCAAAGGATATGAACAGACAGTTTTCGGAGGAAGAAATTAAAGATATCTATAAGCATATGAAAAATGCTTTAAATCACTATTGATCAGGGAAATGCAAATCAAAACAACTGTAAGGTACCACATTTCACCAGTCAGATTTGCTAAGATGACAAAACAGGAAAATGATAAATGCTGGAGAGGATGTGGAAAAATTGGAACACTAATACATTACTGGTGGAGTTGTGAACTGATCCACCCATTCTTGAGAGCAATCTGGAACTATGCCCAAAGGGCTATAAATAATTTCATACCCTTTGACCCAGCAATACTACTTCTAGGGTTGTATCCCAAAGACATCACAGAAGCGGGAGGAAGACCCATATGTATAAAAATATTTATAGCAGCTCTTTTTGTAGTGGCAAAGAATTGGAAATTAAGGGGATGCCCATCAATTGGGGAATAGCTAAACAAGTTATGGTGTATAAATGTAGTGGAATACTATTGCTCCATAAGAAACGAAGAGCAGATGGACTTCATATCTACCTGGAGAGGCTTATACAAACTGATGCTGAGTGAGAAGAGCAGAACTAGGAAAAATTTGTACACCATTACAGATACAATGTACGTGTGATGACCAACTTCGACAGACCAGACTCTTCTCAGAAATGCAGGGCTACAAGTAAATTCCAAAAGACTCATGATGGAGAGAGAGAAAGAACCAGAAAGAACAGAGTTTGAATGCAGATTGAAGCAAATTACCTGCTTTCTTTCTCTTTCCTGTTTGGTTTGTTTCCTCTTTCCCATCATTCATTCCATCCGTTACAATCCTTCTTTTCAACTTGACCAATGTCTAATGTGAAAGTATCTGCAGATCCTATACCTGATTGTATGCCGCCATGCTGGGGAAGGGAAGGAGAAGGAGAAGGGGAAGGGGAGGGAGAGGGTATATTTGAAACTCAAAGAACTGGGGAACTGAAGCTTGTAAACTCAAAGTAAACCAACAAATTAATAAAGAAAAAAATCCCTCTTTATAAAAACAAATATGTGTTGGCAGAACAAATTTCTACATTGGTTATTAGAATTTGACAGAATTTGAAATTTCTTTCATATATGACTCCATAATAGAATAATAGAGCTGGAAGGCAACTCAAGCTACTTCAACTCTCTTATTTTACAGACAAGGAAAGTGAAATTTGCAAAGGTGAAATGACTTAGCTGAGGACTCATCTAATAAGCCTCAGAGATAGAATTTGATCCCAGGTCCATTGACTTCAGTACCACTGTCTGTTCCACTGTATCACACTGCTTTCTTAGAAGAACAAAATCTAAGAGGCTTCAGAACCAATATCAAGAGGTTAATGAGTGAAAGTCAACTGCATGACACAGAGGGAAAAGGGAATGAGAATAATAGCAGCTAATATCTATATATATAACATCTATATATCTATATACTCTACCTGCTATATATATGCCTGGAACATAGTACTCAATAAATGCTTGCTTATTGATTGTATAGGTCATTTCAAGTTTTACAAAGCATTTTACATATATTATTTTTGTCCTCAGAACCATGCTGTGAGATTGATACTACAATTATTCATATTTCACAAAGGAAAAAACTGAAGGTGAAATATTTTAACCAACTTAACTAAGGTTACATAGCTAGTATCTGAGGCAGATGTGAACTGAAGTTCTTCTGTATTCATTACCAACCCTTTATCCACTAAGCCATGCTGCCCCTCAGTTAGCTCAGGGAAAAAAAAACAATACTACACAAATCTTTGGCTGAATATAACAAATATAAGATTCCTCACACAGTGGGAGCTTCTAGGGAAGAAGCAACATCTTAAGTCCCTACTGAGTGATAGGTAGTACTCATAGGTCCTGGCATGAGCTAACTAACTCCATGTTAGAGTGGTTATTGAAGGCTATGGAGATTTGATATGTTACATAGGAGATGTGCTGTCTTCCTGTAGCACATATCCAGTACATAAAGAATTGTCTCCCAAGACTAATAAAGCTCATTGATCTCTCCCCTCTTGCTTATTCATGGAAAAATGAATTATTCCATTGGAAGAAAGCTATAAAAGACCTTTATGGATTATAAAATCCTAGTCAAGAAAACTGAAGGAACTCAGGTGTTATTCCTCTCTCTCTCTTTTTTTTAATGTGAAGGTCAGAACCAAAGATGTCAGGGGTGGAAATGATTCTACAAATCATTTAATTCAATTCATTTTGCAGAAGAGGAAATTGAGGCCCAGAGGAAAAGTTAACTTGCTCAAAATAACAGACCTAATGAAAGAGTGGGAATTAAAACTCTTATCTCCAAACTCCCATCCAGTGTTCTAGGCACTGTACAACATGGTCTCCCAGAGGAGAAGAAGAATACAAAAAGTGAACGCTTAGTAGATGGTGACAAAAAATTAAATTTGGTTTTCTAGACCATGGCTTAAAATAACCTGGCTAAGGAGAAAGGGTATCTCATAAGGATTGAGGGGGAAAACATATTTGACTAGAAATTTGCTGATCTAATTGAGGGCTTTAAATTAAAGTGGAGGGGAAGGAAGAAAAATTCCTACATAAAACTACAAAAGTAGGTGTCATAGAAAACCTCAGATACGATATAGAAAGAAGAGTGACAGTGTTAGAAGAATGCTGTAATTCACAGAGATTTGGAAATAGTAGACATAAAAGATGATGATTATATAGTATCACTTAAAAGTGTATTATTATTATAACTAGAAATAATCATGATGCTCATTACATATCTCATTTCAGTCTTAGAAGAAACCTGAGAGGGGGGGAAATGAGTTTCCCCTTTGACACATAAGAAAAATGAGGCTTAATGAAGTCAAAAAGGAGCTAGTACATGGCAGAAACAGAGTTCATAATTCTGCACCCAGGTGTTCTGGATTCAGAACCATTGTATTTTCAATTACACCACAATTCTGCAGTTCTCATGGCCTCATATGTCTATGCACAAATACATGGAATATAGGTTATAAGCAAAGTAAAGTGTATTTTATACTTTTCTCTCCCTTCTCCCCACCAAATAATAGAATCACAAGATCTCAGAATTAGAAGGAACCTTAAAATTCATCTAGATCAAAATTCACTTAATCAATGTGTTCTCTAATAAGTGGTTATTCACCCTTCACTTAAAGTTCAGTATTTACAGGAAGCCACCTATCTTCTGAGGCAGCCCATTCCCCTGTTAGCTGTAATTGCTTGAAAATGTGTCCTTATATCTAACCTAAATCTGTCTTTCAGCACCTTCCTAGTTCTGCCTTCTGGGCTCATTGGAACACAAATTAATCCTTCAGAAAAACAGCACTTCCATAATTTGAGAACTATCACTTTCCCCTTGTCTTTTCTTCACCAGGTTAAACACCCCCAATTCCTTCAATTATATGATATCACCTTCATTATCCTCACCATCCTGGTTCCTCTCCTGTGGACTCTCTCCAGCCTGTTAATGTCCTTCCTAATTGTGGCACTCCAGTCAACTAGGGAAGAGCACAATTGGTCTATCATCTCCTTTTTTCTGGGCATTAGAAAAATTATTTCAACTTTTTTGGTTGCCATATTGTACTGTGTACTTATATTGATTTTGTAATCTAGTAAAACCCTCAGATTTGCCAAATTATTGCATATACCCATCTCTCCTACTTTTTTTGATTTTATTAACTCAAGGATAAGCCTTCACATTTATTTCTATCAGCTTCCATCTTATTTGATTCAGCTTGTAATTTTGATGATTATGCCATCAGTGCCTTCTTCTAAGTATTGATAAAAACATTAAAAGCAAAAGGCCAAGGATATAGCCCTCCAGGAGCTCCACTATAAACCTCTCTTCCAGATGACACTTAGGTTTGCTCATTCAATTGATTCTAAATCAAGTAAAGTCAAGTCAATATGCATTTATGTGCTAAGTACTGGGCATATAAATGCAATTTTTTTAAGTCTCTGCCCTCAAGGAGCTTCCATTATAGAGAGGGAAAATAACACATAAAAGGAAGATGAAAAACTCTCGGTAATGCCTGCTCCATAGGCATTCACCTTAGTCTTTTCCCTTTTCCATTCTTTCCATCTTTTGTCCCTCACTAAGATTTGGCTCCCTCCTGATGACTCCATAGATACCCTTTCCAGAATTGTTTGCACTTTTATTCATTCCCTACCTGAAACTTACTAGGTGAGATAGATAAGTTGAAATACTAGTTGTTCCCCACTGTCACTACCAATTTCTCCCCCTACTACTATAATTTAGTAATTCTCATTTGAGATTCATTCAATCCACATCTACCACCTAATTCTGGTAGCTATTATTTACCAAGGCAGGTAGGTGACCCAGTGAATAGCAGACCTGGAGTCAGGAAGACCTGAATTAAATTCTAGCTTCTGACACTAACTGTGGTGTTCTATGCAAGTCACTTAACCCTGTTTGCCTCAGTTTCCTCATCTGTAAAATGAGCAGGAGATGGAAATGGCAAGCCACTCCAGTATCTTTGCCAAGAAAACCCCAAATGGGGTCACAAAGAGTTGGACATGACTGAAAATAACTGAACAACAGTAACAGTGTCTACTAGGCCACAGGACATTCCTCTTCTTTCCTCAAAGAGTTCAGTGCTCCTTTCCCCAACTCTGCCCTCATACTAGTGAACTTCAACATACATATCGATACTCCCTCAAACATTTAAATCTAAATGTATTAACTTTCCATGATCTACTCCTCCCCCTTACATCAGCCATACATGATGGTCACACCTTTGACCTTGCTTGCTATCACCCCCAAAAGCACCACTTCCATGTTCAGAACTCTGAAATTCTCTTATGTTATTACAATCTGTTGTCATGCCATCTCTCCCTCTGCCTTCCAAGATCAAGCCCTACTCTTCATGCAGTGTGGCCTCTAATCTTTTGACTCAAGTGTTCTCTCCCATGCCCTCAACCCTAACCTAGTTACCCTCTCCTCCTTTATCAGTCTTGATTCTTTGATAGACCAGTTCTACTCTACATTGTCCTCTTTTCTTTGAGACCCTTATTCTTATCATATTTCTAGTCTTGCCATAACAAGCCTCTGCCTTATGTCACTCCCATCATCAGTTGTCTTCTATACATGTAGTACCAAAAGAAGGTAGAGAAAATCATTAAACTATGTTGACTGTGTCTACTACAAATATATGTTATACAATCTCAAAAATATGTTTATAACCTTAACTGAACTGTCGTTTCAGCAAGACAATCCTTTAACACCCTCCTAATCAACTCATTATTCCACTTACCACAGTGGTTTTTCCAAGGCTTTTTTTTTTGGAGGGCAATCGGGGTTAAGTAACTTGCCCAAGGTTACACGGCTAGGTTTTTGTTTGTGTGTGTTAAGTGTCTGAGGCCGGATCCGAACTCAGGTCCTTCTGACTCTAGGGCCGGTGCTCTACTCACTGTGCCACCTAGCCACCCTTTTTTTCCAAACTTCTCATGGCTTTTCTTCTCCCTCAGCCTCTCAGCTTAGATCCTTGTCTGATAGTTTACTGAAAAAAGTAAGGTCATTTGCTGAAAGCTCCTTCTTCACCCCTTTTCCTCATCTCACATCACTAAGATGTCTTCTGCTACTGTCGCATCCTTCACCATTGTCTCACATGAAAAGGTAGTCCTTCTCCTTGTCCAGACTGACCCATCTACCTGCAGAAATGACCCCATTCCATCTGTCTTCTCCGAGAGATTGCCTTCTCTATCACTGCCCCCCTCTTACTTATTTTCAATCTCTCCCTGGCGGCTGGCTGCTTCCCTACTGAATCCAAACATGCCCAAGTCTCTCTCACCCTAAAAAAAAGACTCACAATTCATTCAGCCCCACTATTATCCCATATTTCTCCTGAAAAGTTATAAATTGCTTTCCAGAATGACTGGACAAGTTCAAAGCTCCATCAACAGCATATAAATGCACTTATTTTCCCACAGTCTGTCCAACATTTGTCAGTTTCCTTTTTTTGCCAACTTTGGCCATACTTTTATTTTTCATCTGTCTTATCCATCTTGACTTCTCTGTTGTCTTTGATGTTATCAATCATCCTCTTCTCCTTGATCATTTTGGCAGATGAATAGAAGAGGGACTGAAGTGGGGAGAGACTTGTGGCAAAGACACCAACTTGAAGATTTTTATAATATATCCAGCCATGAGGTTGTATGAATGATCTTCTCCTTGATACTCTCTTCTCTCTTGGTTTTGGGGACATTTTTCTTGGTCTTCCTCCCACCTCTATGACTGTTCCTTCTCAATATCCTTTGCTAGATCTTCATCCAGGTCATGCCCACTAGTCCTGAGTGTGCCATAGGGCTTTGTCTTGTGCCCTCTTTTCTCTTTGCACTATTTCATTGGGCTCTGATGGTTCAGAGTGACTATAAATAGCAATTGTATATGTTTTGGCCAGAAAATCTGAAGGTCTTCCCTTTCCAGATTGATTTTTTTAACTAGGTAAAAGAAGTCATTCTTTGTCTCGATCTTATCTAGTCTTAATCACTGAATGGGCATTGTCTCAGATAAACTGAGCCCTGGGAAAGACCTTAGCTTAAAAAGGCCATGGTCTCTCACTGCATCCTAGGACATTTCCAGTTATCTTGATCTAAATGTTCCCACTGGACCCAGGAGGCTCTGGAGGAGATAGGAAGGCTAGTAACTTTCCACTGAACCCCTCACTTAAATCCAATCCACTTGTAAGTCATGATATCACCTTCCCAGTGTCATGGTCACAATTTCATTTTGTGATCTCCTCAGTTCTCGTGGTTTTAATTATCATCTCTGGGCTAATGATTATCCAATCAACTTATCTAACCTCAGTCTTTCTCCTGACCTCCAGTCTTGCATCTACAACTGTATATTAGATATTTCAAACTGGAAGTCCTGTAGACATTTTAAAACTCAACACTTAAAAAAAAACAAAACCTGAACTCATCTTTCCCCAAAACCTCTCCTCTTCCTAACTTCCCTATTTACTTTTTGATCTTCTCTCCACAGCGTCTTTCCTCCCCTTCTCTCCACTCAAATAGTCACTACCCTTGTTCAGGTATTTTATCACCTTTTGCTAGCACTACTGTAATAATCTTCTAATTGGTTTGTTTTTAGTCTCTTCCCTCCCCAATCCAACCAACATATATAATCTTCCTAAGCTATGGGTAAGCTATGACACACCAGCATTCAAGAATTTTAACTTGTTCTCTCTTGAATTTATAATAAAGTACAAGCTCCTCAGTCTAACATTTAAAGCCCTCCACATTCTGGTTCTAACTTTCTATTCTAAATATTTCATACCACTTCTTTTCACACACTACATTTCAGCCAAACTGCACTATTAGCTCTTCTTAGAATTTAACATTCCTTTTCCTTGTCTTTTCCTTGTCTTTGAACAGGTTGTTCTACATGCTTTGAAGGCATTCTCATTCTTCACAATCATCACCTCTCTGTAATGGATAGCCTATTTCATCAACAGTTCTCTGGAATTGTGGATGTTCAGATTTCAAAGTTGTTGTTTCTATAGTATTGTGGACCTACACATTTTATTCTTTATTGGTCTCTCTATATACAAGTATATGTGTATATATTTGTTTATGTGTGTGTGTATACACACTCTGATATGTACATACATATATTCAGAATGACATATTTAACATAAAACCAGAATAAGATTATATATATATACACATATGTACAGCTGTTTAGGGAACTTTCTTTGCTTGACTATGGGGTGGGGTATAGAAGAGAGATAAAGTATATTTCTGTTAATTTTTTAAATAGAAGAGTGGGAAGGAGTGGAATGTCACGTTCAATATTGGATGAGATCACTGTGTTATTAGTTTTACTTAATTGTCTTAATTATCTTCTTCAGAATGAAGCATATATTTTAACATATGATCTAGCCATCATGAAAATTGAACTAGTCCTTTTGTCCAAAGGACAAAAGTTGCTATTATTAGTTATGCTGTTACGGTGGCTCTTAAAGAGTGTCCATTGATGGTGCCATATGATGGTTTGGTGAGTTCATACTACGTGAGTAGTTCTCTCTGCAATTTGTGTTGAACTTACAGTTAAAATCACACTTGCATGAATTTGGGCAAGTCTCCCAAATATCCCATTGCATGCTAATATCTCGTGGCAGAGAAAAATACTGTGCCATGAGAAAAAAAAGTCTGAGACCCTCCATTTTTTATGTTGCCTTAATGTTCTCAATTTTTTTAGCATGAATTAGGTGTTCTATGCCAATTCACGTCATTCTTTTTTCTTATATGCCTTAGCAAGACCATATTCAAAATAGACCATCACAGTCAAATACTTTTTTCTGGCTATTTTAAGTTAGACCACATGCTTTCGGGGTCTATTGACTTTCAATTAACCAAGATGTAAATTAAAACAATCATTCTGGACACCCCCCCCCACATACAAAAGCACCCAGCAATCACAATTTAACACCCCTCTTTACGTACCCTAGGATCCAAAATAAACATTCTTGAAGTATAGGTAAAAGGTAGTCAGACGTAAACAACACTTTTTTTCTGTCATTTTAGACATATGTCAAACACTAATGCTACATGATCTAATGCAGTGCTATGGATATAACAGTGTGTGCTTGTTCAATGAATGTATTGATTACGATGACTATTGCTTTCTATCATTTTATCAGTTTGATATTTTAAAAAATTATTGATATATTTGGCTTTTGTATCACCTTCATAAATACAATCTTTCCATGTTATATCACCAAAAACTTATCCTTTGATTTAAAAAAGGAAGAAAATAAAGCAGCTCATCAAAATTAACTAGCATATTTACTAAGTCTGACAGTTTATTCTATGTCCCATACTCATATTCCCCTAATTCTGGAAAGAATGGAAAGAGGTGCTTTTTTCCCTTCAATCTCTTTGGGGTCAGGGTTGGTAATTATAACTATTCAATGTTCTTTTTTTTTCTTTTTGGAGGGGGGAAGGCAGGGCAATTGGGGTTAAGTGACTCGCCCAAGGTCACACGGCCAGTAAGTGTTAAATGTCTGAGGCCAGATTTAAACTCAGATCCTCCTGACTCCAGGGCTGGTGCTCTATTCACTACTCCACCTAGCTGCCCCACCATTCAATATTCTGGTGGTCTTTTTTTATTCTTTTCATTTACCATTTTAAAAGTCATTTATTCTCACATTGATCAGTTTATTAAGACTTTTAAAGATGACTGCTTTTACAACATTATAATGTGATTATTCTCTTGGTTCTTCTTACTTCATTCTGTATCTGTTTGTATAAGGCTTCCCAGGTTTTTCTGAAATCATCAATTCTATCATTTCTTATGGCACAATAGTATTCCTTTACGTTCATATACCATACTTTGTTCAGTGTTTGCCAATCAATAGGTACCTCCTAATTTCCATAAAATAGAGTTTCCATAATTAGTTCTGTACTTCTGGGTCCTTTCCTCTTTTATTTCTTTGGGATATAGACTTAGCAGTGATATGATTCCATAGGAATGATGATGAAGAATGCTCCTCTTGGCAGAAAGGTGACAGAAAATATGCAAAATAAGACATAAAACTTTAAGCATGGCAAAGGTAGGAATTTGTCTTGCTTGACTGTATATTTGTTTTTTGTTGTGGGTTTATTTGTTTTTTTGCTTTTTGGAGGGGGGAAAGCAGGGAAATTGGGGTTAAATGAATTGCCCGAAGTCACATGGCCAGTAAGTGTTAAGTGTCTGAGGCTGGATTTGAACTCAGGTCCTCCTGACTCCAGGGCTGGTGCTCTATTCACTGTGCCATCCAGCTGTCCCTTGACTGTATATTTGTTACAAGGATTTTGTTTTGCTTTTTTTTCAGTAGGAGATGTGGATGAAAGGGAGAGAAAATCAATGCTACTTAACTGAAAAAATAAAATTTAATTTAAAAAATCATAAGTTATCTCAAAATGTAAAATCTTTGTCTGTATACAATATCATCCTGCTGTACAAATACAGCTTTTGATTACATTCAAGGAACAAATGCACAACTGTTAAGAAGAAGACTGAATTATTTAAGAAAAGAAAGAAACTTTTTATAAAAAGTTAGAAAATATAGGCAAATCTCTGGGTTTGAAGAAAAAAACTTTATTCCTATGTTGTACAAAGCCTGTCCATTATAGCAAGTATTCTCCAAAACAAAATGCCAAACAGCCCACATGTCACAATTTATGTAGCCCATGACACTCCCCTAGTTTGGCCTGAACCAGATTAAAATGTGATTGGGAAATATTTAACAAAATACATTAAAATACAATAAATCATAGATAATGTTTATGTATACTTTTCTAAGTCAATATGTGGTCCACATAGATCTTTATGTATGGTTTTTGACCCTCTGTTCTACATGAGTTTGATAACACTGTTCTGGATCTCTATACCAGAGCTAAGAGATTCCATTTGCCTCTCTGATTCTAGGGCTAGCCTAAGAAGTTTGGCATTGTCTCAGGCACCCAGCTATCTTCCTCTCGCTCTTGGAAGCCAATGACTGATCAGCACCAAGTTGCATTTAGCCATTTAATGTTAGCTTTTAGAAAGGTATATTTGCTCCAAAAATATTACAGTAACATTTTTTTATTACAAACATTTTTCCTAACACCTTGGGGGCACATTGTCCTTAATCCACATTGGTCTCTGGAGAGAGTCGGACCAAATTTAGTACAATTTCTACTTAACATTGATCTCACCAAGTTTGTATCCAGATGCAGCATTACTTCCAGATGAGTCTTTGTGTCACTTACTACTGGTCTGGGTTCCCACCCCCATAAGAATGACCATTACTCTGCTCCTTGGACATTGATGCTCAGATGGCAGCAAAATGCAGGCTTTGGAATTCTGGAATACCAGTTTACTTGGAAGGCTCACTCTCTTGATCTTTCAAAACTCACAAGATCAGATTCCCCAATACTTTAAAAAGGAATATGTAGAAAAGAGACCAAAACCTGAGGCCTGTTTCATGGGCTACATATTGGCTTCAGTGGGAAGGGTCCAAGGTTCTATGGTCTTCTGCCAGCAAGAGTCAAACCAAGAGATAAGTAGCCAAGAGAATGAATTGCCAAAGCATTGCTTGCTGATGCATTTTGAAAGCACCATTATGTGCAACCATGTATACAACTGGAAAACCTTTTTTTCTAACCTCATAGAAGATCAGAACCAGTTACTGAACATATCATGCTCAAGCCTCCCCAGGGAACTTCCATGTCATCACCACTCTCCTAGAACCAGGCTTTCCAGGCTGCTGGGAAAGATGGCAGTGTAATGCACATGTTCTGGTAGTCACTGTTACTTTGTGGTTATAGCAGACTACACACATGTTGTAATCTGAAGGACACCAAAACATCCCTCCTGTTCTCAAAATTCTAACTCAATATTCCTGCCATTATTATTAGAATTACACTATAATGTTAGAACTAGAATAAATGCATGGTAAAGCCTTGATTAATGCTTGTTATTTGCCAAGCATTGTGCTAAGGGGGTTATGGGATAAATACAAGCAAGCTAACTCTAATCTTAATTTCTAACATCGAAATCTCCATAGCTGAGCTGATTATTTTTTCCCCAAACCATTTTCTCTTCCTAACTTTCTTATTATTAGTGTTGAGGGTACAACATTCCAGTTACCTAGGCTTAGAATCCTCACACTCTTTCACTCCCCATATCCAATCTCTTTCTAAGACCTATCAGACCTTTTTGTTTGTTTGTTTGTTTTATCATTGTATCATTTCTCATATGCATTCCCATCTCTCCTTTGACAATACTCCCACCACCCTTGGGTAGGCCCTCATCTTCCCACCTAAACCACAGCAATAATTTACTCTTTGCCACAAATCTCTTCCCACTTCAGTCAAAGTGATCTTCCTCAAAAAAAAAGGTCTGGCCATGGCACCCCACCCCACCCTCATTCAGTAAACCTCAGTGGCTCCCTCTGCCCTCAAGAATCAAATATAAAATCCTGTTTGGTATTTCTTCCTACCTTTCCAGTCTTCTTATACCTTTCACCACAGTAAATAGTCCGTGATCCAGTGACACTGTCCTCATTTCTGTTCTTTGAACAACAATCATATCCTGACTGCATGCATTTTCTTTGGCTGCTCCTCATGCCTAAAATTCTCTCCCTCTTCATATAAGTCTCCCAGCTTCCATGGTTTTATTCAAGTCACAGCTAAAATCATACCTTCTCAAAAAACCTTTTTATAATTCCCCTTAATTCTAGTGCCCCTCCTCTGTTTTTTTTTTTTAATCTCTAATTTATCCTATATATAACTTGTTTGTTTATAGTTATTTGCCCATCGTCTCCACATTAGACTGGAAGCTCTCTAAGAGAAGGGACATTTTTTTGCCTTTCTTTGTATCCCTAAATCTTATCACAATGCCCAGCTCACAGTAGGTACTTCATAAATGTTTATTAATTATTTTAACTGCAGCAAAATAGACACTTCCTTTAAGAAGCTTGTGTTGTAATGGAAGACAATGCACAAAGAGGAGCTAGATAGAGGGAAATATTAGAAGGTGGCAACATGCTTTAGGGATTCCTGGGAAGTTATGTGGATGCCTTGTTCTGGGCATTGACCCAGTGGCAATGTCTAGGTGTTTCCACTGGCCAGTAGCTAAGGAGGATGACTTGAATGGAGGCGGCATGGTCTGGAAATGGCCAAGCAGGAGTTTAGAGATCACCTGGTCCATTCCCTCTGATTCTACAAAAGTGGAAGCTGAGGCTCAGAGAAGAGATGGTGCTTCCCTGATACTATATTGCCAGTTATTAGGAAAACTAGACTTGTAATAAAGAGACAGCTGGTGGTATAGTAGACAGAAGGCTGGGCTTAAAGTCAGGAAGTTCTGAGTTCAAATCTGACCTTAGACATCCTGGGCAAGTCACTTAATCTCTGTCTGCCTTAGTTTCCTCAATTATAAAATAGTAACACCTATGTCTAAGGGTTGTTGTGAGGATCAAATAAGATATTTGTAAAGCATTTAGCACAGTACCTGGCACAGTCATTGGTATATGAATACTTATTCCCTTTCCTAGTCCTGTCTTTTCCATAATATCATAATTATTTAGATAATAAAGGCAGCTCCTCTTTTTTTGCAGATTTTTTATATGTTGCTTATTTTTATTGACCTGTTGTTGCTTGTTGCCTTTTTTTTTTAAAGTGCCCTGTTATAAGTGGGTACTGGGAGGTGGGCATAATGGTAGAAGGGATCCATCAGGAAATGTAGGTAAAACAAAGGGCATACTAAAATTTCATTTAAAAACCCCATATAGACAAAGACATACTTTCCAGAGGAGTATAAATTATAAGTTATTAACACATTGGTTTAGTTTATCAGGAGAGTCAACATGGTGTAGTAGATAATAGGAAGCCAGGGAGACTAGGGTTCGAGCCTCTGTTTCTATACCAGTCCTTTCCTATGTCAATGAAGTCATATGTCTGGAAAGAAAAAAATTAGGTTACTTCATTGACACTTGGGTTCTGAGGAAGTGATATATAGAACTGGAATAAATTTTAAAAGTTTTATTGATGCTTTTTCCCCTATACCTCAGTCATTTCCCTCTTTCTCTGACCATTTGAATCCTTGCTTGTAATAGAGAAAAACTATTTATGAAAACTGACCAATAAGAGAGTGTCTAATACCTATTTACCTGGTAAGAGCCTGGACTTTTGCAATAGCCTTCTAACTATTCTTCCTGTCTCACTCCAAGACATCCTCATTCACATTGGCTGGAGGAAGGAGAGGTTAAATGACTTGCCTGAGGCCACATCACTAATATATGTTGGAGGCAAGGCATGAACCTAGTTGTTCCAGACTCTGAGGTGGTTCTGCATCTATTGTACCATGCTGCTGTTCTGATAAGCTCATCAACAATGTTAAATTATGGCCTTCTGAAGATGCTATCCTTTTCTTAGCTATCTAACCAATTAGCATAGTGTGATCTATTGAAAATTACTCTAGAATAGAGTTCAAAAGACCAAGGTTCTAGTCATTAATCTGCCAATAACTATAGTGTATCCTGTGGTAAGTACCTTCTTCTCTCTGGGTCTCAGTTGCTATGTCTGTAAAATGGGAAATGTTGGAATTGATGATCTGTAAGGTCCCTTTCAATTCTAATATTCTATGACTCTAATGGTAGGAATGTCAGGCTAAAATTTGGGGATAGGAAGGGCATTTTGGTATCCTTCCAATTACCTATCTTGTGTATCACCTCCT
The DNA here is from genome assembly GCA_011680675.1 of Gymnobelideus leadbeateri. NCBI lineage: Eukaryota > Metazoa > Chordata > Mammalia > Diprotodontia > Petauridae > Gymnobelideus > Gymnobelideus leadbeateri. Next base: position 766,221 of record WOXC01009160.1, on the reverse strand, counting down.
TGGACCATAGATAAGGTCCGCCCTGCCAAGAAATGAAAATTCCTTCTTTCAAATGCAGAGATATTTTTTTTTCTGAAGTAGACTTTCTAACTTTATTAAATGCTTCTTTTATAATATAGAACTAATTTTTGTGTGAGGCAAAACTTCAACCCAGGTCTTCCTGACTCCAAGGTTGGTTATCTAATCACTACTCCTTGATGACTCTCATTGATAAGTCTGGTTAAAAAGACAAAATCTTGACATGAATTGGCACAGTACACCCAATTCTTACCAAAGGAATTGGCAAGTTAGGTACTAAGTAACTAATAAAAATTAATCACAGTGGGACGGTTTACAATGTCTAATAGAATAACCTCATGATGAGATTCCAGCTGTGTCTATGTAGCAACAAGTTCAATTTTCGTTATAATACAGTCTTAATTATCAGTCAGTTACTAAAAAGGATGGTTGTAAACTTCAAATAGAGGTTATGTCTCAGTTCTTCTGTCTCCTGCTGAGATGAACATTGCTGGTTTCACAATTTTTCCTTGAGTCATTTTTATTCCTAGGTAGACCAAAGCTAAACTTTGCCAACATTTTCCCCCTGTCTGTCCCCACTCCCCTGAAAGAAAAAAAATTCAGGAAAAAGAAATTCCTGGAAATGTTTTTATACTGTCAATATGTGTAAATGAGGTTATTCATTAAAAAAGTATGTGTTACGTTATTCATGGAAAAGATGTTTCCAGTCAGCATAATTTGAATGACTTCTGTTTATTTAGGTGCAATGTTTATAATTATCATAAACAGTAGAGTCTGATCTTGTCCACTTTTCCCATTTCTTGGCTTTGTTTTCTCTTAATAGTTCCATAGGAATCAGTCTTCTGTTTAAGTAATTAACTAATTAATTGTTCTTCCTGCCTTGAACCTCTCCCATCTGCAAGCCACCCTCCAAACTACCAATTGGTATTACTAAGACATACATCTGACTGTCATTCCCTAATAAAAAAAAAACCCTCATTATTGTTAATAGGATGAAACACAAAATCCTAAACCTGGCACTTAAAACTCTTCACAAACTAACTTCCACCTGCCTTTTCCAGTCTCATTTAATATTATTCTCTTGTCCCTTCAAAAATTCTCTATTCCAAAGTGTTCTTGCTATTTCTTACAGAAGACATCCCATATCCTACCTAATGAAAGAGAACAGTGCCTTTGCATAAATATTTCCCTTCCAAACAATCCCCTTAAGTTTGGATATACACTCATTCCTTACATCCACATCAGAATCCCTGTCTTCCTTGAAAGCCCATCTTGGATGCTACCTGCCCTATGATACCTTTCTGACTCCCATTTTAACCCTCTTTCCCACTCGGAACTGCTGTGTATTAATATGTTACATCCCTCTAATAGAATGTAATGTTCTTATTTTTTTTTTGTCTTGATATCTACAGCACCTAGCACAGAGATTTGAATATAGTAGGTACTTGATAAATGTTTACTGAATTGGAACGGTATATTTAAGTTTGAAACACAAATGCTGTATTTTTAAAATCCTGAATGTAGCTTACTGAATTTAGGTAAGCTGCATTGATTAATGAGAGACACACTTAGGACAAACCAGATGCATTGAACTAAAGAATTTTTAGGACATTTACAAAGGCACTGACTCTCAGAGTTCAACAGAGCTATACCTAATGGGAATGACTGAGCACATAATGAAAGGAGAAATGAACTTCTAGTAGCCCTGTTCAATGATTTTACCCTTTGGACACATGAGTTCTCTCAGTTTGAGGTCTCTTCCTTCAGAAACCTTGTATGTGCAGGGGGAGAGTATGTTCTAGGTTTTGGGAGATATTTCTTTAATAGCTGTCTATGCTATATCTATTTAGTAGATATCCTTTCTAAAAGCTAACTAATTTTGTCTGATAATCAATGGCGAGAACACTGGGTGGGGGCTTGTGGACAACAGGACAAGAAATCCCAGCTGCTTAAAATAACCTCTGGAACACTAAGAGGAGAAATAATCAACTATGCTCTGGCAATCTAGCCTGCCTGAAGGAGTTGGGAAATTGGCCCAGAGGGTATATTATATATCATCAAGAAACATGTTCAACCAAATTGTACAGTTAGGAACTGGGATGGAGCAGAAGTATATGATTATGATTTTCTGACTTTATATTTAAACATAAGCTCTTTGAGGACAAGAACTATTTTCATTTCTCTTTATTTAAAAGTCTCACTGCAACAAAGAAACTTTCTTAAATATTTTAATAGCAGTGCAATGTAATGATAACACATGCCAGCTTCATGTGGTAATGTGATAATATTATGATCATTTTTCCCTAGCTGCATACTTTTTTGGACTCAAGATTTAACAGAATGGATGTAGAGATCCAAATAAACAACAATTTCTTCTGAGTGTGTAACACAATGACACAGAGACAAATAATGTGTTGAAAGAGACCCAAGACAGAACTGGTAATGACCTAATAGTGGATAAATTGAAGCAGAGGTCATCAGCATCCCAGTTTTTACTAAATGTAAGATGACTGGCCAAGTAAAGGAAATAGTTTTCAAGGAAATCTAGGACACAGGCCAAGAGGTTAAGTGATGGAAAATGAAGCATAATCATGAGACATAAAATTTTACAGTATAGGAATTGTAAGATGATTGGATGCCTTTCATATTTTTAAATGCCCTTCAACAGACAATCTCTAAGTATATTGTTCATGTCTTTTATCTGTGGATAAAACCAAGAAAACTTATTTTTTTAAATGAAAGAAATATACACCTTACCTTGACCCAAGAAATTTCACCATCTGGACCTATCATATTTTGATTTTCCTCCCGTCATTTAGTTGTTGGGTTGTTTTCTTTAGGGTCCTGTGACCAAACTGAAAGATTTTAGGTACTTTTAAGGTGAAAGAGCCTGAAGCAATTAAGATTTTTTAGGATTTGTTGTAAAGGCCAAAAACTTCACACATGGGATTCATTTTCAGGGATGCAAGAAGTGACTCAAACATAGCCATGGCTTTTGGCAAGGATGTCAAGTTGCTCTCCTTGTCCCATTCTGGAAAATGGGAGAGGAATGCATAGAGAGTGAATCTTACTTAATTCCTGCACCCATACCCTCACCTATAATCTGTTATCTACTGTTTTGGTGATAGGGGTAATGGTGATAGTAGCAGCTAGCAACTGTCTTGATCCAAGGTCTGGTTTTGTCCTATCCAAACGTACCCCTTTTCAGTAGCTCCCCCCCCACTCTGTCCACTTCACTTAAGTCAAAGTTCCTAACTCAATCAAGCTAGTCTGTTTACTTTTCCTTCTATGTGATATTCCCTTTTCTAGCTCCTTACTTTTGTACAGGTTTTTCCTCCATGGTTCATCTCTGCTTCTTAGAATCTTTAGCTTTCTTTTAGAGGATGCTCAAACATCCTCTCTCACAGGACACTTTCCTTCCAGCCTCCAATTCTATGTCTCCCTATATTGCTTTGGATGTTTTTTTTTTTTTGTATTTACTTATCTGTATATTTTATCTGCATCATTCAGGCCATGAACTATCTCAACCTTAGCACCTAACAACATGCCAAGCAGATAGGAGGCACTTGATAAAAGTTTATTAAAAGGATGAATCATTCCTATGCACTAGGAAAACTGATCTACATGCTCTAGACTGAAGATTTAAACCAGTTGGCCAGTTAGCAATAGTCCAGGCAAAGGATAAAGCTTCCTGAAGTGGGGTTGTACTAACAGAAATGGAAAGAAATGGACATATGCAAGACATTGAAGGAGAAACACAAGGATTTCTGTCACAAAATGTGACAATTTCTGTCACATTGGAAAACTTCCTAAGTTGAGGAATGGCAAGGTTCGACTTGTTCTTTAGGAATATCAATTTAGCAGAATTAAGAAATACTGCTTCTTTTCAGAAAAGATCATCAGTCCTTGAAAAGTGGAGTTAACACCTCAATCTTAGTAATAAGAGAAAAATTTGACAGATGCTATAGCTTAGCCTATGTTCTCAATTAAAAAAATATCTTTATTGTTCCACCGAGAGTGAATATGGCATATTGGAAAAGGTTGTGGATTTGAAACCAGGGAGTCCTGGGTTCAAAACCCACTTCTGACATTTACTACTAATGCTACTATCAATCAATCAACAGACATTAACTCCTATTATGTCACTGGAATTGTGTGAGGCTCCAGAAATACAAAGACAAAAATGAAAAGTTCTTTACTTAATTTGATTTGGGAAAACAACATGTACCCATATAAGTAGAAACAGAATGTATACAAAGTTTAGTTGTATCTTGCACAAAGTAATTTGGGGGAAGGGATCAAGAGAGATATAGCTACTTTAGCAGTTAAGAGGGTGAGGAAAGATGTCATAACCCTTGAGCTGATCTTTGAAGGAAGGTATGGATTCCAAGAAATTAAGGAGAGGAGAGGGCACCTAGGGAACAGTTGGAGATGAAGTGTTGTGTAGGAGGGAGTGTAGGTCACTTTGGTTAAACTGTAGAACTGTGTGTGAGGTGGAGTAATGTGTGCCAGATCTGGATAAGTAGGTTGGAGGCAAGTGATAAGGTCATAGAGAAATCACTAAATCTCTTTGAAGTTCAGATTCTAAAATTATATACTAAGTTATAGATTATAACCTCTATGATCTAAGGCAGTGAAGGGAGTTCCCTAACCAATGAAGTCACATATCTTTGATTTATTACCTTATACCAAGGGAGAAGATATCAATGAGTAGATAAAATGAACTGAGTAGTTCAATAAGCTTAAACATACATCATTTATGTGGTAATTGTTCAGTCATTTTTCGGTTGTGTCTGACTGTTTGTGACCCCATTGGGGTTTTGTTGGCAAAGTTACTGGAGTGGTTTGCCATTTTCTTCTAAAGTTCATTTTACATAGTTAGTGCCAGAAGTCAGATTTGAATGCAGGTCCTCTTCACTCCAGGGCCAGGACTCTATCCGCTGCACCATGTAGCTGCCCCTCATTTAGGTTAAAGAGTATAATGTGAACACTAACACCAAGTGAAGAACAGAGCAATAACTGGCATGAACGCCAATGTTTTCAGGTGAGATGTTGGTAGTCACCAGTCCAAAAAAGGACTTAGAACCCTACACATGGTATTCTAATATTGGTTTAACAATCAAAGACTGTGGACTAAGTAAAATGATTGCTTATATGAATATAGAGCTGCAAGCTAATAAAAGAAATGGTTCTTGATGAGCAAAGTGTAAATGTGATACCCCTTTTAGTAGCAACACCCAGATCATATTTAGGAGCCTGAATTTTGAAGGGAAACATAAGACAACAACCACTGGACCTATGTTTCCTGTGTTTTCATGAGAAGTATATAGTCAGGCCCATAACATCAGCCTGCTCTGATTATGTTGTGGCTGCAATAGGTAGCAGACATTGAAACTTGGAATCCAGACTGTGGTTAGACAAGGGTAACATCTCAATCCTCAGCAAGTGTCTTTGGCAATCAGAACCTAAGATTTTGAGGAATTTCAGCTTCCTCTCCTAGGCTCATTTTCTTCAGACTCTTCCCCCTGGTTTACAGGGAGAAATATAAGAAGGCTATAGCATAAGAAACATCATATTTTTTTAGTGTCATAGAGAATTCTATCACTCATTCAATAAGTCAGTGAACCTCCTAAAAACAAAACAAAATTAAAAAATTGAACTCCTGAAGTCATTAGCTGAGAGAATTCACTCATCAACTGTACTTTTCAAGACCAAAAGGCTTTTCATTTACCAATCATTCAGAGGGAAAACCAAATCAGTCTTCTTCCCAAAAGTCCTTGAAGAAATCCCAATTAAGTTTGAGGGGGAAAAACCTGACAAAAATGTGAAGAAAGTAAAAATTATGGAACACTTAAGCATGTGTGTGTGTGAGAGAGGGACAGAGAGACAGAGAGAGAGAGACAGAGACAGAGAGACAGAGACAGAGACAGAAAGACAGAGACAGAGACAGAGAGAATGGAGAGGAGACTGCTGGTTGTATCCAACACTTCTCAGTGACTTGCAAAAAGTTACCTGACTCCAAAAAAGACTTTCTATATAACTTTTTTTTATTATTTCTTGAAAATATTATTTCCTGATTTTGTTCATATAAAATGCATGATCAATCATAATTATTTTGTGTCTCATACTTGTATGTTTATTCCATATTTGGGAAGTATAAGGAAGGATAGTATGCCAGGGCCTAACTGAGAATAGACTGAAGTTAACTATGGCAGATAACTCACATACGTTGATCTCTAGAGCATACAAGAGAGCTCCCTAGCTTTGGGTCTCCAAGACACTCTGTATTTTATTAATAATCTTCTTTCTAGAGAAGGCAGTGTGTAGAGATATGGAACATGGGGAAAATCACACCTTCCTCTCACCCATGCCTCAGGATTCCCTGAGGAAAAAGGAAAGAGGAGAAAAAGTATTTTTTGAAAAGAATCAAATCATCCACAAAATTTCCACTAAGAGGAAGGATTCCTCTTCTCAGGGGTAAAAGAATGAATGCCCAGTCAACTTTGCTCTACTGGATTACCTACAGGTCATAGCAATGATAAATGTGAAATATTGAGAGAAATTTGGCATGTAATGAATTGATACAGAGTAAAATGTGCAGAACCAGATCACCTGAAGCCCAGGTAGACAGTGATTGGTCCAAGATCATACAGGCAGCAATGCGACTCCAATAAAAGCCCTCTCATTCCCAAACTAGTGCATTTTTCATTATACTCTGCTGTTCCATTAAAAGTTTGGTTCTAGGGGCAGCTAGGTGGGGCAGTGAATAGAGCACCGGCCCTGGAGTCAGGAGGAGCTGGGTTTGAATACAGCCTCACACACAACACAAAAACTAGCTGTGTGACCTTGGGCAAGTCACTTAACCCCAATTGCCCTCCAAAAAAAAAAAGAATGAGAAAAAAACATTTGGTTCTATCTGCAAATTTGTCAAGCACAGCTCCATATATATTTGGGGTTTTATGAACTCATGTGTTACATACGGGTATGTGTTACAGAAGTTACATTACTTCATGATTTGGTCTACGATGAAAATGTGTTATCTTGGGAAACACATGATACCATGATAATAAACAGTGGAAATGTTAACAAGTACTCAGGAAAAGTAGTGGCAGGGAGGGGTAAAAGTCTGAAAACTATATTTTTAGCATATGCATTAAGCTTTTCTTATCATAGTATAATCACAAATACATGTGTTCATGGATCCTGATATATTCTACTTTATGAAAATAGCGTAAGTATCTGGTTTTATGTTAATTATTTAGACTGGAAACTGGTGAGCAAAATGGGCTTAAAATAATTAGAAATGTTATTTTATTCACTGTAACCACCTCTTGGCCCATTCTGGGACTTCATTTTAATTCTCAAAACAGCTGAATTCAAGAGGCCTCATCTGAATTTAGTTTGCCTTTTTTTGGATTAAGTTTTTATAGCTTCACATGACTTTATTAAAGGGATATATGGATACTTATATGCTTACACATATAATATGTACATATATGCCATATTTGAAATTTCTATTTCCAGCCTCTGAACAAAGACCATTCTATAGTGTAATAAGTTATTTACTGTTATTAAAACTGCAGACTTTTCTATAAATTTTAAAATGCTCAGAATGCAATAGGACTTTTTGGGACCAAAATAATTTTTTGCACTTAAGGATGTCTTTCTTTAAAAACAGAGCCATGGGTGGACATTTTGCTAAAAATAAAAATATGGAATTATCTACATATGGAGGTATATGTGATGTATATTTTTGTTTTGTATTGTACAAATCTACAGTACTTGTTATATGACATTTCCCAAAGACTTAATGGACTAATTTCCCATGCTCCTCTTCCTTCTTTCATTAAACAAAATGAATATGTTAATGCACACTAAAAAGCCCACACACATCACATCTCTTCCCTCTACCAAAGTTTTATATGAGGATTATATAAAGAAATGTTAAATGAAAATGTACAACCCATTGGTATAAAGGCAGGGAATTTTCATTGTGGGATGGAGTTAAGAAGGGAAAACTTATTGGAGATGAGTCTTGAGCCAGATCTTAACGGACTTGGGCAAATGAAGATGCTATGATAGATATGGTAAAGACAAAACAATTTGTCATTATCACTAAATCTTCAAGAAACATTTATTAAATTAAGCTTAAAAACTTGATTAAATGATTACAATATTCAAGGAACTGTTCTAGGTATGGAGTACATAAATATTTTTTAAATGACACATGCAACCCTCAAGGACCTTCTCATGAGATGACTAGTTGAATGTGCTAGGCACAGGGGTGGAATACTCCTCATTTCTCCTGAGATCATAGATTTAGAGTTGGAAGGGTCCTCAGAGGTCATCCAATCCAACTTTCTCATTTTATAGATAAAGAAATTGAGAAATTTGCCCAAGGTCACATAAGTAGAGGTGGGGTTTGAACTCAGGTCTTTCTAACTACAAGTCTACTACTCTATCCAAATCAGTTACCAAGTCTTGATACTCAAGTCTGGCCAATAAGAACTTAGATCTTAGAACATGACCAATATGTTCTGTCTTTTGGCAATCCATTTAGAAATTTGGTGAACCACTTTCTAGGCAGGGACAGGAAGTTAAAGTATAATAAGAAGAATGGAAAAATAGGAGCAAGTCAGTCTATCAAAGGCTTTGAAGGATGAATAGAGAGGGAAAAGGAGGGAACATTTTTATATAGTATCTATTATGTGCCAGGCATTGTGCCAATCACTTAACACATATTATTTAATTTGATTCTCACAATAACCTTGTGAGTTAAATACATTTCACAATTGAGGAAACTGTGGCAAAAAGAGGTTAAGTGACTTACCCAGAGCCACACAGCTAGTAGGTATCTATAGTAAAATTTGAACTCATCTTCTTTACTTTCGACCCAGTGCTCTATCTACTGTGCCACCTAGCTGCCATGACAAAAAGATTTTATATTTGATTCTGGAGGTGATAGCCTCTGTAGTTATTGAGAGGAGGGGGTGATTTGGTCAGACCAGTTCCTTGGGAAAATCAATTTGATAGTTGGGTGGAAGACAGACTATAGTGGGGAAAGATTTGAAGCAGGGAGACCAACCAACATACTATTGCAATAGTTCATGCAGTTATAAGGGCCTATACTATGATGGTGTCAGTGTTAGGAAGAGGGGAGCACTTGGGGTGGGGGGAAGATTAGCTTTGGACATATTGAGTTTAAGGTGTCCATGGGACATTGAGTTTGAGGAGTCTGGTAGGCAATTAGTCTTCCTTAAAAAGTTTCCTTCAAAGATCAGCTTATGTGCCATCTCTTACAAGAACCCCTTCTTGATCCATCTAGCTATTGGTACTCTGCCTGCTAAAATTATCCTATACTTGCTTAGTATGTATTTTCCTCCCAGAGTAGAATATAAACTCATTGAGAACAGAGGCATTTTTTTCTTTGTAGCCTCAGTATCTGGGATAGCGTTTCTCACATAATAGGTACTCAATAAATCTTTGCTGTGTGATATGGTATGGTATGGTACAAATTAGATTGGGCTTTCTGTTTTCCTGAAGTTTCTTCAGGGTAGTATCTGTCATTCTTTCTTTTACTAGATATCACTATAGAAATTATTCATCCTTATAAGACAATAGGAGAAAATTCAAATCCAAGAAGAAGCATCATTATTAATATACAGTTATGCTCCAAAAAGTGACTTCATGGTGTTCCATATTTATTCCCACTCATATTTCCATTACACATTTTGCTTTATTTACAAGTCAAAACAGAAGGGATTTTTCCATCTACCAGGCCTGCCAACTCAAGATGGCTGAGTTGGTAAAACAGGCTACACTTGTTATGCAGAAGGCACATGGTTGCTAGTGATAAGTGATAGTGGAAAGAACATGACTGGAAAATATGAGTAGTGTGATGATACATAAGAAGGATATGATGCCCTTAAGTCTTTCCCCAGTTAGAATCGTACTATTAGAATAAAATGATCAATACATTGTCTTGAATTTTCATCTTAAAAGTTTAAAATAATTCATAAATATTAATTTTTTAATCCTGGGAAGTAGCATGAGATCATGGCTGGCCTTGAAATCAGGACGTCTCGGGCTCAACTTCTGTTTTAGAGTTAAGTTGACTGATTATGGACAAGTCATTTAACCTCTTGTCTCTCCATTCTCTTTGTGATATATTCAGTTCCAATGGGTTCAATTATCACATCTTGGAAGGTGACTCCAGATCAATATATCTAGTCCTCATCTCTTTCGAATTCCAGTCCTACATCTCCAAATGAATATTCTCAAACTTATCACATCTAAATAAAAACATACCTTTCTCCCAAAAGCCACCCCTAATCCCAACTTCCCTTTTTGTGTTGATGGCACTGCCAACCTAAGTGAACCCAGGTTCACTATCTTGAAGTCATCCCGGACTGCTCATTCTTCCTCTCCCTTCTTTATTCTTTTGTTTTTTATTTTTTGGAGGGGGGAAGGCAGGGCAATTGGGGTTAAGTGACTTGCCAAGGTCACATAGCTAGTAAGTGTTCAGTGTCTGAGGCTGGATTTGAACTCAGGTCCTCCTGACTCCAGGTCAGGTGCTCTAGTCACTGAACCACCTTGGTGCCCCTCTTTCTCTCCCTTCTTTCCTATATCTGATCAATTGTCAAGGCTTGTCAATTTTAACTCTACTCATCTCTCACGTCCACAGGCTTCTCTCCACTTACATAGCTACTATCCTTTTTCAGACCCTCATTATCTCTCACCGGGATTATTATAGCTTTCTACTTGGTCTCTCTGACTCAAATGTCTCCCCTCTCCAATGTATTCTCCACACAACTGCCAAAGTAACATTCTCAAAGGTCAGGTAAGACCATGCCACTGCCCTACTCAAACATTTTAGTTAACCCCTATTGTCTATAGGATAAAATATTTATCTTTTAAATCTTTCACCATCTGTTTCCTACCTTTTCAGGTTTATTGAACAATACCTCCTTTCATATGCCCTATAATACAGACAAAATTACTCCTTTACTATTTCTCCTACATGATATTCCATCTCCATACTTTGGCATAGGCTTTCAAACATGCCCGGAATGTACAACCTTCTCACTCTGTTTCTCAGAATCTCTAGTTTCCTTCAAAACTCAGGTCAAGCTCCAACTGCTACAGAAGGCTTAAGCTGATCACTCCAGATGCTACCCTATCCAAATGCTGTGTATACATTTTTTGTATTTACATATATGTGTATAAGTTGTGGTCCCTTTTAAAATGTAAATTCCTTGAAGGAAAGGACTATTTTGTTTTCTTATCTGTATCCTCATCACAATATCTGACATAAAGTATAGCAGGAGTTCAACAAATGTACATTGACTGGTTTACCTCTCAGTGCTTCCTAGTAATTCTCTAAGATTATACTTTATGTTATAAATAAGTTTCTGATCTGCATCAGGGGAAAGAACTAGTAAATGTTTAATAACAGACTCCCTGGGAAAAACGAGATGCATAGCACACTTTTTAAATGTCTTTTAAAAATTTTATTTATTTTTAGTTTTCAACATTCACTTACATAAGATGTTGAGTTCCAGATTTTCTCCCCATCTCACCTCCCCCCATGCCAAGGCAACATGTAATTTGATATGGGCTCTACATATATATTCATATTGAACCCATTTTCATATTAGTCATGTAAAGAAGAATTAGAACCAATGGGAGAAATCATAAGAAAGAAAACTAAAACAAAAAAAGAAAAAAGAGCGGGGCGGCTAGGTGGCGCAGTGAATAGAGCACCGGCCCTGGAGTCAGAAGGACCTGAGTTCGGAGCTGGCCTCTGACACTTAATCCACACAAACAAAAACCTAGCCGTGTAACCTTGGGCAAGTTACTTAACCCCAATTGACCTAAAGGGGCGGCTAGGTGGCGCAGTGAGTAAGAGCGCCGGCCTCGGAGTTGGGATGACCTGAGATCAAATCTGGCCCAGAAAATGAGCACCCACACATAAATAATGACTAGCCGTGTAACCTTGAGCAAGTTACTTAACCCCAATTGCTTTAAAAAAAAAAAAAAGAAAAAAGAGCAAGTAATATGCTTCAATCTGCATTCAGACCCCATAGTTCTTTTTTTGGATGTGTATAGCATTTTCCATCATGAGTCCTCTGGAGTTGTCTTAGATCCTTACATTGCTAAGAAGAGATGAGTCTGTCCAAGTTAGTCATTGCACAATATAGCTGTAACTGTGTATAATGTTCTCCTGTCTCTGCTCACTTCACTCAGCATCAGTTCATTTAAGTCTTTCCAGGTTTTTCTGAAATCTGCCTGCTCGTTATTTCTTATAGTATAATAATATTCTATTACATTCATATGCCACTTATTCAGCCATTCCACAACTGATGGGCATACCCTCAATTTCTAATTCTTTGCCACCACAAAAAGAGCTGCTATGAATATTTTTGTACATGTGGGTCCTTTTCCCATTGGAATGAGTCTTTAGGATACAGACCTAGAAGTGGTATTGCTGGGTCAAAGGGTATGCACATTTTTATAGCCCTTTGGGCATAGTTCCAAATTACTCTCCAGAATGGCTGGATCAGTTCACAACTACAGCAACAATAAATTAGTGTTTCAATTTTCCCACATCTTCCTCAGCATTTATCATTTTCCTTTTTTGTCATGTTAGCCAATCTGATAGGTGTGATGTGGTACCTCAGAGTTGTTTTGATTTGCATTTCTCTAATCGATAGTGATTTAGGGCCCATGACAGGTTTTTAAATTCAATTTGCATTATTGACATCGTTTTCTTAAATCTAAACAATCAATAAAATGGTAAATCAAGTCCTGACTTAGAGCATTTGCCTGTTTCTGAGGTCTAAATGCTCACCCAGAAAATTCAACAATTAGTTCTCATGAGCTCCTGGGAGTTTTCTACCACTAAAGTTCCCTACCATTGAAATTACAGGTATAAAGCACCCTTACATGAATCCCTATAATATGCTTGAAAGGGAATTAAAGGTTTTCTATCATTATGAAAACAAACTAGAGAAACACAAACACATTTGGGACAGAAACCCAATTCTTATACTTCTTAATGTAGGATAATTCTAGTATCTTCCACCCTTATTCCTCCTACTTCCATTTGAGTGACCAGGGAGAATGAAGAGGCTTCTTACCTAGCAATGATTGGGCTTGGAAACTGAAAATACTAGAGGAAACAAGAAAGAGTTAGAGAGAGGAACAGCAGCAACTGGAAAGAAAAGGAAGAATGTGGAAGCTAGGCCCTCACCTAACATAGGAATATACTGGTGGGGGGAAGTGGACAAGATGGCACCAATATCCCTAACTCTACCAAAGTTCTCTGTCTTTCTGAATTAGGGTTGACTCACTCACTCCTCTCAACATGTACTCACACAACTAGATCAGTGTGATTTCCCAAAAGGAGAGGGGAGGCAGGGTGTTCTGCCTGAGACTGTACCATTGTGCTTCCATTTAAACAGATTAGTTATACCATTATCTCTTAATTGTGAAACATGATGGAAAGCAAGAGTAATGATACCATATAGTAACATAACATAATGTAGCATAATGTAATGTATATAATAATATAACTTATAATAAGTTATATTATTATTATATTATATTATATTATATTATATTATATTAAAATAAGTTATAATATAAGATAATATAACATCATATAACATCATATAATGTAGGCATAACATAAAACTGAGTTATTCTCTACCAGCAATGCACACAAAATCTGCAGGAGCGAGTGGGTACAAACTTACAGAAACCTAACAGTGAGGCACATGAGTGGAGCATACCCCTGTGCCCCAAGGCAATCACAGCTTTAGACTGGAGCTCATGCTATCTTTGGTCTCCTCAGGTATAAGTTTGTGCCACATGTCACCTGCTAGATGGAACCATTTCTCTTCTAAGCCTTTCTGCTTGCCTGCTGAACAAAGACTTTTCTATATTAGTCTTGGTTCACAGAAACATAGTTAAGCTTTCCAAACAAACAATAATCTTAAGAGTTGGATTCTCAGGGGTTCCCAGGCCTGTTCTTTTGGCTGGGTGCTAAGAGTACTTTATACTCTTTCAATGAAAAGTAATTTTCTTAAGCCTGAGGTCTCAAAGAATTTCAGGTCTGCTCCCCAGCTTTGAGGGTTCCTCTCTAGCCACAGAGTGAAAAGGCAATGTAGCCAAACTTCTGAGGGGCGCTCTCTCTCTCTCTCTCTCTCAGCAGCCTTTCTTCTCCAGACACCTCTTTAAATAGCAGATGATTCTGTTTTCTCTAATCAGTTCTCAGCAGCAGGGTTTTCCTCCAATCATATCAGCTCCCTGCACCAACTTCATAATCTTCCTGTCTCTAGTCAGCTGGTGTCAGGTGGGCTATCCTATTAGCTTGTTAGCTTTACTGACTTCTCAGCTCCATAACTTTTGTTTTGTATTCTAACATCTTTATTTCTGTAAACAACTTTTCTTATTGGCTTCACTGGCTTTTACAGTCTAATTCTTTGGATTTTTGTGGCTTCTCATCTCTCAAACCAGGCCTCCTGAAATGTAGTGACCAATCTTCTTCTTAATTTTAGAACCCAAATCCACATTTCTGTCAACATTGACATATATAGACAATATATAATTTTCTAATAGCCCTGAGTCAGTTCTTTGAGTCAGAGTTCTTGAGCAATAAACTTCAAAATCCTAAAAACATAACCATGTAAAATTTTTTTGCCAAGGTACAATATGGGTCAACTATCTTTATGACCAATTGATATGGCTGTCATGTGTAAACAACTATAGGAATTTTACATATATCTTTGGAATTAATAGAAGGCTCACTCAAGGCTTTTTGTTTTTTCCATTAATTTATTTTTTTCTGTAATAAGGTGAACTATGTATTAGCAAGCATGAAATAAGCCTCCCTATATTTTATACTTACACATATACTTCCCAGGCTTCCTAGGCAGACTATGAATGAGGAGAATGACAAATATCTCCCTAAAGTGTAATAGGACTTTGAATCATGAGAGCCTCTTATACAAGGATTCCATTGGCTATTAGTTTTTATTACCTTTTTCCCTTTCTCATTACACAGTAGCCTTTGCTGTGAAAAGTTATGATATTCTAGATGTTTGAGATGTCTAAGTTTAAGCAACAGTATGAGAGTTATGAGAACATCATACATGTGTGTAGTTTCCATTGAATAAGAGAAGTCCTTTTAAAGTTTTTTGTGTGTGAGCTTGTCTGACATGTTATAAAGTTATTGTATGCATGTGGCCAGTGGTTTGTTTGTTTCTTCATTTTGCAAATGCCATATTTACCATACTACATATTCTGGGTAAGTAAAATTTATACTTTTATCCACAAAAACAAAACTTTCAGCATTTCATGGCAAACCTAGCAAAATTATGGGCACAACCTTTTAGAGTCACTATGTCAAACAATACCAGTTTGAAGCCAAAAGCAATCACTTTGGGTGATATAATCAAAATCCAGTAACACCACATACATACTCATAGCCTTTTCCTGTATTTTACCTACTTACACCTCTCACATACCTAGTCAGAAAAGGGTTTGATGACTAAGTAATAGGTTTAGATGAAAAGAGATCCAAAAATATTTCAAGGGCCCCATGCTCTCCTTGATGTATTTACTCCTTCCAAGTAACAACCCATTCATGCTTTCTTTCCTGTGTGATTTTTGTTCGTGCTCTCCCATAAGTTCTTCTTAAGTTCTCAGAACTGCTCTATATACTGTAAACCTGCTTCTGGTCTTTTAACATTCTATGGATTCCAGTGTGGAACTTGTTGTCATCGTCAACATCAACATCAACATCATCATCATCATCACCACCATTATCATAGCAGCAAACATTTATATAGCATCTACACTGTGCTGGCACAGGGCTAAGAACTTTACAATTATTATTTTAGTTGACCCTCATGTGGGCCATGACTCTACCATCCTGTCCCCTGCTAATGCCCCCCTATGTGGCCATCTGACCATTTCCCACTTGAAGTTGCAAGCAGCCCACAACAAAATGTCAACATGTCCTGTTTTGCACACACAACGCTCCACCACCTCCATTCTGAGAACTAGTTTAACTGCAATATCCTGGGATCAATGGACAAACATGTATGATAGATCTGCCCCAGAGCCCTAAGAACAGCATTATTTCCAACTGATACTAGATACCCCATCCCCACTATTCCCTGTCCCTCTCCCCTTCACCCCCAATCCTATGTAAATGCTACTCTCTAACTAAATGATGTGACTCTACTGAAGCAGGAGAGCCACCATTACTGGAAAAATCAATCAATATTTCATTGGGTTAAAACTTCTAGTCCAGTTATTTTCATCTCCCTACACTCAGAATAGTCTTGGGAAATAGGTACCATTATTATTATTTCCATTTTATAGATGAGGAAACAGGTAAACAGAGATTTGATGACTTGCCTGGGGATATACAGTTTAGTAAATGGCTGAGGTTGGATTTGAACTCAGGTCTTCCTAACTCCAGGCCCAGTGCTCTATCTGCTGTGCCATCTGTTCTCCCTCACTCTTTCTCCATGACAAATTCACTGCCATGATGAGAAATGTCCTGGATCTCTTTTATGCTATTGTTGCATATGAGTCTTCTTCAATAATATGTCAAATCCTGTTTAAAGTCACTATGCATTTCCCCATTGCCTACAAAGCTACCCACAAATGTGATTTTTGAAAAATTGTGTTTTATGATTTATAGCCATATGGTAACCCCAGGGTCTTGGTGTTGAACGCATCAGATTTGTTTCAGTAAGCAATCAGCAATCTCTGAAATCACTATTCAATTTTCCAAATGTTATACAGTTTCCTACCTAATTTTAGGACCAGTCTGTTGGCCTTAAGTTGTGCCAGTGAAGATGTATGTTCTATTTAACAAAATATGCTGATGAAGGGGGAGGAGCCAAGATGGTGGAGTAGAAACAGCACTTCCATGGCACTCCAGCTCATACCACTTCAAAATTATGTAAAAGGGGACTCTGAACAACCTCTGAAGCTCCAGCACCCACAGAACGACACAGAGAAGCTAACCTCCCTCTGAGGACAGCCTGGCAGCCTGGCAGGGAGTGGCCAGTGCAGTGCTCTGGGAGCTGAGCCCAGGACCTTGTGAGTCTCAGTTTTAGCCCTAGGGCAGCCTGACCAGAAGCTGGCTGGAGGGACCCCAGAACACCAGCAGCTGTGGCATTTCCGAATTACCAATATATAGATGCCTAGGACAAAGTGAGAGGTTAGTGCCCTATGGACTCTGGGACCAGTATTTGGGAACGGGTCAGCTTCTTCCCCTGGGGGCAAGAAGCCACTGAGAAGCCGCAACACAGCTGCCATTTTGTAGCTTCAGTGGAAGTTTCAGCTCCTGGCCTACTAATGGTAGGGGGATCCGGCGATCAGTCTTGGGGGTAATTGCTCTTGCTTTAACCTTCTTGGATCTGGATTGCAGTCTGGGGTGGAGTTCTTGGGGTGTGTGACCAGCTTGCCAGAGTGTGTGGGGGCTTCAGAGAGGGCACTCAACTAATACCTCCGGCAGTTGAGAAGACCCCAAAATTTTGGGACAACGTTTTTGCCCCTGTCTGGTGGCAGAGTCCTACTGTGGCAACAAGCCCAAAAGTCAAGTAATTAAATGGCAACATGCCTAGGCAAAGGAAACAAAATAAACAGAAAAATTCAATATTAGACTCCTATTTGGGGGGTAAAGAGGATCAAAGCATGGAGCAGGAAGAGGACTGTGAGGTCAGAAATCCTGCACCAAAAGCCCCAAATGAAAATACAAGCAGGTTACAGCCCATAGAGGACCTTAAGAAGGATTTTTTTTTAATTAAACAAATGCTTTATTAACTTCTGGTTTACATCATTCATTTCCACCAGATTATGAGTTACATTTCTCCCCATTTTGTCCCTACCCACCACCCCAGAATAGCAGTCCCACTAGATATCCCCTCACCCAATCTGCTCTCTCCCATATCTTCTCCTATATCCCCTTCGACTTTGCCATTAGGGCAAGGTGAATCTCTGAGCCCCAATGCCTGGACATCTTAGGAAACATTTAATTTTAAAACTTTGATTTTCAGATCCATTCCCTTCCTCCCTTGTCACCCACTCCCTCTGAGAAGATAAGCAATTCAGTATGTGTTGTACATGTATAGCTATGCAAAACATTACCATAGTAGATATATTGTAAAAGACTGCTTATATTTCCCTCCCACCCGTCTCACTTCCCACCTGGTCCATTCCCTACCTTGATCCTGTCCCTCCTTGATAGTGGGTACTTCCAACCTCCCCTGCCCCCAGAATGCCCTCCCCTCCATCATTCCCCTTTCCCCTACTCAGGAGAGTGAGTGAGGGTAAGATATTCCATTTAGTATTTGGTTCCATTTAGCATGTATGTATGTGATTCTCTCCTTGAGCCAACTTCAATGAGAATATGCTTTTGCCTTTTTTGCCTTCCTGTTCTTCCCCTCCCCTGCAACTACTTCCCCTTGCCTCTTCTACATGAGATAGTTTACCCTACCCTGTCTCTCTCCATCTCCTCTTGTCACTTTCCTCTCTCACCTCTTGACTTCACCCCTTAAGAATCATCCCTTCCTTGGGGTGGCTAGGTGGCCGATAATTTTTAAATGATCTCTCCTGGATCTATTTTCCAGGTCAATGGTTTTTCCCATGAGATATTTCACATTGCCTTCTATTCTTTCATTTGTTTGGTTCTGTTTAATAGTATCTTGATTTCTCATAAAGTCACTAGCTTCCATTTGCTCCAGTCTAACTCTGAAGGAATGAATCTCCTCAGTGAGCTTTTGAGATTCTTTTTCCATCTGGCAAATTCGACCTTTTAAGGCATTCTTCTCCTCAGTGCCTTTCTGAGCCTCTTTTGCCATTTGAGTTAGTCTATTTTTTAAGGTGTTATTTTCCTCAGTCAGGCTGTTGAATGTCATTTCATACTTTTCTTGCATCTTTTTCATTTCTCTTCCCAAAATTTCCCCCACTTCTCTTATCTGCTTCTTAAGGTCCTCTATGGCCTGTAGCCAGCTTATATTTTCATTTGGGGCTTTTGGTGCAGGAGTTCTGACCTCACAATCCTCCTCCATGCTTTGAGCCTCTTTGCCCCTAAAATAGGAGTCCAATGTTGAACTTTTCTTTTATTTTGATTCATTTGCCTAGGCATGTTGCCACTTAATTACTTGAATTTTGGGCTTGTTGCCACAGTAGGACTCTGCCACAAGACAGGGGAGCTTCCGCCCAGACGTGGGGTCTTCACAACTTCCGCCAATTGGGTGGGGCCTCTATAAAGCCTCCACCCACTCTGGCAAATTGGATACCCACCCCAAACCTCCCCCCCAGACCACAATCCAGATCCAGGCAGTTTAAAGCAAGAGTGATTAACCCCCAGACTGATTGCTGGATCTCCCTACAGTTTGCAGACCAGGAGCTAGAGCCACTACTGATGCTGCAAAATGGCTTCTGTGCCTTGTTTCTTCAGCAGCTTTTTGCCCCCAGGGGAGGAAGCCACGCATTCCCCAAATACTGGTCCCAAAGTCCATAGGGCACTAACCTCTCACTTTGTCCTAGGCACATCTGTGCTGATAATTCTGGAATCGCCACAATTGCTGGTGTTCTGGGGTCCCCCCAGCGGGCTGAAGGTCCGGCCACCCTGGGGCTAAAACTGCGGACCTGGGCTCGGCTCTGCGCACTGCGCTGTCGGTTCCCAGTGTGCTGTGCTGCCTGTTCTCAGAGCGCTGTGCTGCCTGCTCTCAGAGCACTGCGCTGGCCGCTCCCTGTAGGGCTGCTGGGCTGTCCTCAGCAGGAGGTTAGCTTCTCTATGCCGTTCTGTGGGTGCTGTGGCTCCAGAAGTTGTTCAGAGTCCCCTTTCACATTGTTTGAAATTTGTGTGGGGCAGAGCACATTGGAAATGCTGTTTCTACCTTAAGAAGGATTTTCAAAACCAAATAAGAGAAGTGGAGGAAAAATTGGGAAGAGAAATGAGAAGGATGTGGGAAAAGTATGAAATAAGAGTCTTGGAAGAAGTAGTTTCATATTTAATGTGATCTCAGGCATTGCCAACATGTTCCTGTCCATTAAATACCATTATCATCTATGTAGCTATTTCCTGAAATTCCAAAATTAGCATCTTTTCTTGTTTCCTTTTGGTTTTAAATCACATTAATATCTATATCCATGCCTTCCCTATCAATATAGAAAAGTTCAGGTTTCTCTGAACTCTTCATTTTTTTCTGGGTAGTAATTGAAAGTAAGCACCAATTGGGAATGGGAAGATATATTATAGCAAGTCCTCTATGATAGCTTACCTGTTCTTTTCTCACATTTTCATCGAGGACAATTTTGATACTTGTATAGATTATTTTTATGAATTTTTTTAAGAAATGAGAAAGGAGGCATATGGATTAGTATTTAGAGATGTCCTCTTGCTGACCTCTTTTTTTCTTTGTAATATCTATCTGCTGCCCCTCTCCACTAAACACATACACATACACACACATACACACAAACACAACACACTGTCATCTAGCATCATTCCTTCCATTTGTTTGAAGCTTAATCTTGCAATGCTTTCCAAATCATATTGCATAGAGTACGGGTTTCTTCTAGGTGTACTGGGTGTCTGGTCCAGCTGTTCTTCCCCTTCTTTAAACTTGTATTTCTACTTTCCTATAGTCATCAGGGACTGAGTCATTAGAGTTCAAATGTTACTATTTAAAATTTTTGTTTTGTTGTTGTAATCTTTCCATTTTCATCTAAAAATGACCCAAATTAGTTGGGTCTCATGCCAAGTTTTTTGTCAACTCAGTTTCCCTTCCACTGCTCCTCATTATCTGATGTAATCCCATCTTCCATAACCTTCCTTCTTAAGTCTTTGCAAATGTGTTTAAACATTTGAGCTCTGTGAGATGACCCCAAATATGGTCATTTTAATTGGCAAAAGGAGAAATTTTCAGAGTTATGAATGATTTAGAATTAAGTTTATAATGAAAAATGAAAATTCACTTTTATTATAATTACTTTTTTGCAACTATAAATATAATGAATATGCAGATTTCAATATCAAATGTTTCATTAAAGTAAGATAATTTACATTATTATAAGCATTTTATATTTAATTCCATAAATAAGTATTATTAGTTATTTTCTAGGTATAGTATTTTCCCCAAATGGGCTTGCAAATGCTTTCAAGTAAAATATGTAATCTGTTACATTTTCACAAAATTTCTCAGCTAAAAAGCATTAAGCACTGATGCACTATCTTTTTATTAAGAATGCTAATATTTGGGGAGGAGAAACAGTGCGTCCAAGCCACTCTGCCCCCAGATTACCTCCAAACTATGTAAAAAGGGACTCTGAACAACTTCTGGAGCCCCAGCACCCACAGGACAACACAGAGAAGCTAACCTCCCGCTGAGGACAGCCCAGCAGCCCTGCAGGAAAGACCAGCACAGCGTTCTGGGAGCCAGCATCGCAGCACGCAGTGCACAGGGAGCGGAGCGGAGCCAAGCCGAGCCGAGCTGAGCTAAGCCCAGGTCCTTGTGAGCCGAGGTTTTAGCCCCAGGGCGGCAGGGCCAGCAGCCGGCTGGAGAGACCCCAGAACACCAGCAGCTGTGGCAATTCCAGAATTATCAACATAGACATGCCTAGGACAAAGTGAGAGGTTAGTGCCCTATGGACTTTGGGACCAGTATTTGGGGAATGCGTCAGCTTCCTCCCCTGGGGGCTAGAAGCCGCTGAGGAGACACGCCATTTTGTAGTTTTCAGAGACAGCTCCAGCTCCTGGCCTGCGAACTGTAGGGAGATCCAGCGATCAGTCTTGGGGGGTAATCGCTCTTGCTTTAACCTCCCTGGATCTGGATTGTGATCTGGGGTGGAAGTCGTGGGTGGGTTTACAGCTTGCCAGAAACGGAAGTTGCCCCCACATGTTCAGGACGAAAATTCCTCTATCTGGCCTTAAAGCCATAGTGTGGCAACAAGCCCAAAAGTCAAGTAATTAAGTGGCAACATGCCAAGACAAAGGAAACAAATTAAACAGAAAAATGCAACCCTAGACTCCTACTTTGGGGGCAAAGAGGGTCGAAGCATAGGGGAAGAAGACTGTGAGGTCAGAAGTCCTGCTCCAAAAGCCCCAGGGGAAAACATGAGCAGGTTGCAGGACATAGAGGACCTTAAGAAGGACTTTAAAAATCAAATAAGAGAAGTGGAGGAAAAATTGGAAAGAGAAATGAGAAGGATGCAGGAAAAGTATGAAATGAGAGTCAACAGCCTGACTGAGGAAAACAACACCTTAAAAAATAGACTAACTCAAATGGCAAAGGAGGCCCAAAAGGGCAATGAAGAATGCTAATATTTGGGCAGCTAGGTAGCACTGGCCCTGAAGTCAGGAGGACCCGAGTTCAAATCTGAGCCTCAGACACTTAACACAAAAACTAGTCATGTGACCTTGGGCAAGTCACTTAACCCCAACTGCCCTCCAAAAAGCAAAAAAAAAAAAAAGAATGCTAATATTACAAGCCTTGACCCCAGTTTAGGAATCTTCAGTGTCTATAGGATAAAATCCTATCTGAGCCAGCAATATAATCTTAATTAACTCAGTCTAATATAGGATTTTATTCAAGGCTCAGTGAGCTAAGCAAGGAGTCTATACTCAGCACCTGACTGATGAGGTCATTTATTGACAAGGATGTACAAATAGGTACTTTGCCTTTGGCTGAAGGATGCACTTACTGGAGGCAGCTCCAACCAGCCCAAGAGAGCTAGTTGTTAAATTTTCAGTGAAGCATTTATATGTTTGAAATTGGCAAACAATACAAACCAAGGCTTGATTTATTGTTTTGTTGATTGATAACTCTAAAATTAAGAAAGTGATGTTGAAAATATTAATAATACAGATTAAAATTAAAAGTATATTTTGTATACATTCCCCCCCCCAGAAAACTGGTTGTTAAACATTTACCAACATACTTAACCTATGGGTCACTTCTAGCCTTTAGGTTTCCACAGGGCAGTAAGTAGTATCATGGCAACTGCTTCTGACAGACACCAACAGACCTTCACAAAGTGATAGAATGCTCACCTTTGTGGTTGTCAGATGTGGCACTCAGTATTACATTTCAGCTTGGAGTCCACCACTGGTAGGAATTATTCTCTGACTTTGATATTCAGCTTGGAAAACAACTGTGTGAAATATCACTATAAAATCACGGAATTTCAGAGTTGGAAGTGAAAAGTTTTGTTATTTATCTTTGCTTATACTATACAATGGGTTAACTAAATATGGAAGATTTTTGTTTTGTTTTGGGGTTTGGGTTTTGTTTTGTTTTATTTTATCCTATACAATGTACTAACTAAATGTAGACTTTTCGGGTACAATTTCTAGTAGCCTGAATTGGTAAAAGATAATAAGTTTTGAACATTAAGCAGTAAAACCTTTTAGTAACAAGAGTTTTAAAAGAATGTGTTACAGATTGTTCTAATTATAATCACTTAAAGCATTTCAAATAAAGATATGTACTTTCATATGCTAAGAACAAGTTAGTCAGGGGCAGGTAGGTGGCTCAGTGAGTAGAGCGTCGGCCCTGGAGTGAGAAGGACCTGAGTTTGGATCCGGCCTCAGACACTTAACACACACACAAACAAAAACCTAGCCGTGTGACCTTGGGCAAGTTACTTAACCCCATTGCCCTCCAAAAAGCAAAACAAAAACAAAAAAGAACAAGTTAGAATAAAAATTTTTAAGTCAGTCAGGGATAGAATTATAGCTCCTTGTACTTAAGACAATGTAGAGATTACATCACATATCATTTGCCTTTCAGTGGACTAGAGGGAACATGGAAGCACAAAAAGATACAATCAGTAAATCAACAACATTTATTAAGCACCTTCTTTGTGCTAGACACTGGGCAATTCTGGAAAAAATCAGGGCAAGTGCCCATGACTGAAGGTATTCTAAGTCACTAAAACAGACATAGTCTATGGGAAGTATATTTCATAGATCACAGATTATTGTAAAGGTCTCTAGGCTGCCACATATGTATGGAATCTACAGCCCGCTGTAATCTGGCCAAAGTTTTTTTGGTGCCATTCCATGCTGTCACTTTAAGCACACTGTGTTCTAGCCTTTGTTTTCTTACTTGTATATCTCAATGGGTCATGACCCATGCCTGGAACTCATCTTTTCTACATCTCCACCTACTGAAATCTTTTTTCTTTAAGATATAGCTGGGGTGCCAGGACCCAAAGAAACTTTCCCTAATTGCCCCTCTCCCTGAGCCTCAACTAAAAGTGATTTCTCTGCATGCAAATTTTTTTTTAAACAAATGCTTTATTAACTTCTGTTTTACATCATTCATTTCCACCAGATTTTGAGTTACAATCATTTTCCCCCGTTATTCCCCTACCCAACCTCCCAGAATAGCAGTCCCACAAGATATTGCTTCCTCCAATCTGCTCTCTCCCATATCTTCTCCCATACTCCCTTCGACTTTTCCATTAGAGGAAGGTGAATCTTTGTGTCCCAATGCCTGCACATCTTATCTCCCAATTATAAGCAAAAGAGTATTAATGATAGTATTTATATATATTTGAAACATTTAATCTTAAGACCTCGAATTTCAGATCCATTTCCTTCCTCCCTTGTCACCCATTCCCTCTTGGGAGATAAGTAATTCAGTGTATGTTGTACATGTCTAGCTATGCAAAACATTATCATAGTAGATATATTGTACAAGGCTGCTTATAATTCCCTCCCACTCATCCCACCCCCACCTGATCCATTCCCTACATGATCCTGTCCCTCTTCTATAGTGGGTACTTCCAACCTCCCCTCACCCCAAGGATGCTCTCCCATCCATCATCCCTCCTCTCATCCCCTTTCCCCCTATCCTGCTGCAGGTTGAGATATCCCATTTAGTATGTATGTCATTCTCTCCCTGAACCAAATTCAATGTGAATGTGGTTTTGCCTTTTTAGCCTTCCTATTCTCCCCCTCCCTTGCAACCACTTCCCTTGCTTCTTCTACATGGGATAGTTTACCCTACCCTGTCTCTCCCCATCTCCTCTTGCCACTTTCCTCTCTCACCTCATAATTTCACCCCTTGAGTATCCTCCCTTCCCAACAAATTCAATCTATGCCCTCTATCCATATATAACTGTAACCATATACACACACATTCACATATGTATTCATATGACCACACACCCTTCTTCCATTATTTTCATAGTGAGAAAAGATATCATCAGTCACAGTTATTGCTCTTCCATATAGGAATGTAAATAGTTCAACTTTGATAAGTTCCTTTTGATTTCTTTTCCCTGATTACCTTCTCAGGCATCTCTTACTTCTTGCGTCTGGATGTCAAATTTCTATTCAACTCTGGTTTTTTCCTCAAGAATGCTTGAAAGTCCTCTCTTCCACTGAATGACCATATTTTCCCCTGAAACAAAATACTCAGTTTTGCTGGGTAGGTGACCCTTGGGTTCATTCCCAGTTCTTTTGCCCTCTGGAATACCATATTCCATGCCCTTCGATCCCTCAGTGTAGAAGCTGCCAGGTCCTGGGCTATTCTGATTGTGTTTCCACAATATTGAAATTGTTTCTTCCTGGCTGCTTGTGGTATTTTCTCCTTGATCTGGGGATTCTGGAACCTGGCTATAATATTCCTGGGAGTTTTCTTTTTGGGATCTTTTTCAGGAGGTGATTGGTGGATTCTTTCAACCTCTATTTTGCCCTCTGGATCTAAAACATCAGGGCAATTTTCCTTGAGAATTTCTTGAAGGGTGATTTCTAGGTTCTTTCTTTGATCATGGCTTTCAGGTAGTCCAATAAGTTTTTAAATTGTCTCTCCTGGATCTATTTTCCAGGTCAGTGATTTTTCCCATGAGATATTTCACATTGCCTTCTATTCTTTCATTTGTTTGGATCTGCTTAACAGCATCTTGATTTCTCATAAAGTCATTAGCTTCCATTTGCTCCAGTCTAACTCTGAAGGAATGAATCTCCTCAGTGAACTTTTGAGATTCTTTTTCCATATGGCAAATTCGACTTTTTAAGGCATTCTTCTCCTCATTGCCCTCTTGGGACTCCTTTGCCATTTGAGTTAGTCTATTTTTTAAGGTGTTGTTTTCCTCAGTCAGGCTGTTGACCCTCATTTCATACTTTTCCTGCATCCTTCTCATTTCTCTTTCCAATTTTTCCTCCACTTCTCTTATTTGATTTTTAAAG
The DNA here is from genome assembly GCA_011680675.1 of Gymnobelideus leadbeateri. NCBI lineage: Eukaryota > Metazoa > Chordata > Mammalia > Diprotodontia > Petauridae > Gymnobelideus > Gymnobelideus leadbeateri. Next base: position 739,973 of record WOXC01009160.1, on the reverse strand, counting down.
TCCTTCTTAAGGTCCTCTATGGCCTGCAACCCACTCATGTTTTCCCCTGGGGCTTTTGGAGCAGGACTTCTGACCTCACAGTCCTTTTCCCACTCTACGCCCCAAAAATAGGAGTCTAGGGTTGCATTTTTCTGTTTAATTTGCCTTGGCATGTTGCCACTTAATTACTTGACTTTTGGGCTTGTTGCCACACTATGGCTTTAAGGCCAGATAGAGGAATTTTCGTCCTGAATGTGTGGGGGGGCAACTTCCGTTTCTGGCAAGCTGTAAACCCACCCACGACTTCCACCCTAGATCACAATCCAGATCCAGGGAGGTTAAAGCAAGAGCGATTCCCCCCCAAGACTGATCGCTGGGTCTCCCTACAATTCGCAGGCCAGGAGCTGGAGCTGCCTCTGAAAACTACAAAATGGCGTGTGTCCTCAGTGGCTTCCAGCCCCAGGGGAGGGAGCTGACTCATTCCCCAAATATTGGTCCCAAAGCCCATAGGACACTAACCTCTTACTTTGTCCTAAGCATGTCTATGTTGATAATTCTGGAGTCACCACAGCTGCTGGTGTTCTGGGGTCTCTCCAGCCGGCTGCTGGCCCTGCCGCCCTGGGGCTAAAACCTCGGCTCACAAGGACCTGGGCTCCTCGGCTCAGCTCCCCATGCTCTGCCGGCTCCCAGAGTGCTGCACTGGTCCTTCCTGCAGGGCTGCTGGGCTGTCCTCAGCGGGAGGTTAGCTTCTCTGTGTCATTCTGTGGGTGCAGGGGCTCCAGAAGTTGTTCAGAGTCCCCTTTTACATAGTTTGGGGGGAATCTGGGGGCAGAATGGCTTGGATGAGCTGTTTCTACTCTGCCATCTTCCATGCAAATTTTCTTAGGGCACTTTAACTGGATCTCTCCTTTGTGCTTACCATGTTTTATTTTGTTATACATATCTATATACATACTTTTCCCCTTTGAGATTCTAAATTCCCTGATAGCTAAAGCCAAGCTCTTTTTCACTAGCCATTGGCACTTAGAGTAGGAACTTTTAATACATTGCCGAATTGAAAGCAAATAATAAATTACAAATGTTGTAGAATCAGAGAACTTTAGAATGAGCGGAAAGCTTAGAGTTCCAGTGTCACCATTTTCTTTTTATTATTTATTTATTTATTTCCTTTTAGTTTACAACATTCAGTTCCATGATCCGTTGAGTTCCAAATTTCCTCCCCCCTTTTCTCCTTTCTTCTCCCCTTCCCCCCATGGCAGCATGCAATCTGATATAGGTTCTAGAGATACCTTCACATTGAACATTAGTCAAGCTGTAAAGAAGAATTATAACCAATGAAATGAATTATGAGAAAGAAAGAACAAAAGAAAGTAAAAAAGAGAGAGAGCAAGTAGTTTGCTTCACTCTGCATTCAGACTCTAGCTCTTTCTCTGGATGTGGATAGCCCCTTCCATCATGAGTCTTTTGGAGTTGTCTTATATCATTGCTTTACCAAGAGGAGCCCAGTCTATCAAATTAGTCATCCCAGATAGGATGTGTCTGTAATTGTGTATAATGTTGTCCTGGTTCTGCTCTCCTCACTCAGCATCAGTTTATTTAAGCCTTTCCAGGTTATTATGAAGTCCATCTGCTACTCATTTCTTATAGCACAATAGTATTCCATTACATTCATATGGCACAGCTTGTTCAGCCATTCCCCAATTGATGGGCATCCCCTTGGTTTACAATTCTTTGCCATCACAAAAAGACCTGCTATAAATATATCACCATTGTTTCTTGACCCTGTTACAGGAAGCCTCTCTAACAGCATGCGTGGTGGGTGGTTATCTAGACTCTACTAGGTAGCTGGCACCTGGAATGAGAAAGCTTAGATTTCAATCTTAACTTATACCACCAATTAACCTTGTGATCTTGATCTCTGAACTTGAATTTTTAAAATGTTGATATTTAATCTACCAGCAGGTTTGTTATGAGGATCAAATGTGATTATTTATGTGAAAGAATAATGCAAACTGTAAAATGTAATTAAAATCCAAACTATTATTATGATTAACCCTAAGGATGGGAGTTTTCCATCTCATGGGACAGTCTGTTCCATTAGTTATAAAACTTCCTCCTTGTATTCAATCAAAATTTGTCTCCTTATAATTTCCATCCATTAGTGCTAGTTTGTGTCTCTTGGAGGAACACAGAACAAACCTTTCTCTTCTACATGGCAGTCCTGCAAATATTTGAAGAACACTAGCAACCGGGCCACAAGCCCTACCCTGGCACACCCATTCCCGTACACGTACCATGATGACCATACAAGGGAAAGAGCTCCAGGATCAGTCCTACAGCCAGGGATGTGCTGGTAAATGTTTAACAATGGGCTCTCTATGGGGGGGAAAGTGTGTGATAGACACATTTTTAAGTTTAATCTGCATTGTTGACATTTTCCCCTTCACTTTCTTAAGTCTAGAAATCAACAAAACAATAAATCCAGCACTGATATGAATTGATAACCTACTTCCAAGGTGCAAATGCTCACCTGAAAATAGTATAATCCACTCCCTAGCAAATATCAGCAGGGTCCACCCCACTCCTGTCTGTGATCCTGGGAACTCTAGCTTTTATACCTCTAGCCTTTTATAGCCCTTTGGGTATAGTTCCAAATTGTTCTCCAGAACAGTTAGATCAGTTGACAACTCCCCACCCCCACCTCTCTGCTCTCATATTGATGTGAGATATACCTAAAATGTATATATTTGCTACCACCCCTGCCTCTCTTTCAATCATTCACTCTCCATGTGTTTATTATGTGCTAGGCACTAGACATATGAAGGGGGAAAATGAAAGGGGTTTACATTCCATGAAAGAATGTAAAGAATGTACTTAAATAAGCGTATATAGAATATAAACCAAATGGATATATGGAAATTTTGGAAATGAAGACATTAGGAATTAAAGGAATCAGGCAGTTTCACGCAGAAGGTAGCTCTTGAACTGAGGAGGTAGAAGTGAAGAGAGGGCATTCATACTGCCGTCTTCCAAACAATTCAATATGACATACACAGACCTCTGCTGATGGCCCTAAACAATCCCTGTATTCACAGCTGTGTCTCTGACTTGCCTGGACTCTGTCACTTTTCTGTCTCTCCTCCTTGCCCTATCCCCTTGCTTTGCAGCTTCCTTTTATGTGGTGTGTGTTCTGTCAGAAGATAAGTTCCTTGGAGGTAGAGACTGTCTTTTTGTTTGTTTTCATCCCCAGTGCTTAGTAGCAAATAATAAGTGCCTAATAAATACTTGTTGCTTTGCTGGCAGAATTGCAGTCAGTCTTTGGCCTTCTGGCTGTATCCACAATGGCAGAAAGTTAGAATCTTCTTGCAAAAGTGGCATCTGAGTCTCCCTTTTCCTCTCATCCCTATGATGTATCCTAACATAAACTCCCCTACCATGTTGGTTACCCTTCTCTAGATTACATGCTGGTTTGTTGGTAACCCTCTTAAACTGTGGTACCAAGAAATGAACACAACGCAACCAGTGTGATCTAACTACTGCAGAACAAAATGGAACAATTAATTCCTGAAATGAAGAACGCAGTCATTGACCACTTAACGTTGCTTGTCTGTTTTCAGTATTTTCTTCCCCTGCCCTCCAATTACATAAAAAACCCCACTTTTTAAGTTTTGAATTTTAAATTTTATATTTTAAATTTGAATTTTAAATTTAAAACTGGTTCCCCCCTTCCCTTTAGGCAAAATAATCTTGCAAGGGAAGTTGGCTGAAATGATGACAAGGAACCCAAATTTTGGTTGTAATATAGTAATGATGTTATTGTGAGTTGATATCTATTTGGGCAATTTTTGTGGTTGTTGTTAGTGGTGGATTTCAAATAATTTGATAATTATGCAAATGTTTTATTTTTATTTGAATAGGACAGGATCAAAGATATGTTGAGACCTCTTACCTCAAATCTTCTTTCATGATGAAATAAAGCCACTGATCAACACCCTTTGGAATATTGTTGGTCAATGAGTCAGGAAGACCTGAGTTCAAATCTGACCTCAGACTAGGTGTGACCCTGGGCAAGTCACCTAGCCTCTGTTTGGCACCCACCCTCCAGTGTTGTTGTGAGGATCAAGTGGGATAATAATAAAATTGTAAATAATTAAAGCACAAAATACTTACTACTGTGCCTGACATATAGTAAGGACCATATAAATGTTAGTTGTTACCATATTATCCATTAGCATGTTGTGCATATTTCTATCATAGACTTGCAAAAATCAAGATATACAGTGTTTTTAATATTGCCCCCCATCTGCTGAACTTGTAACCATATCAAAAAGAAAATAGGGTGAGTTTGGTATGACTTGTCCATGGTAAACTCATATTAATTTCAGTGCTCACTGTATTCTTTTCAAAATATTTGCAAACTATATGCTTAATAAATCCAAATGGTACCCTGAAAATTGGGAAAGATGGCAGAAAACATAAGTTATTACTGATGAGGGGCTTTGGGAAGATAGGCACATTAATATCCTGTAGGTAAAGCTGTGAATTAGTCTAACCATTCTTTTTTTTTTTTTTGGAGGGCTATTGGGGTTAAGTGACTTGCCCAAGGTCACACAGCTAGTTTTTTGTGTGTGTTAAGTGTCTAAGGCTGGACTTAAACCCAGGTCCTCCTAACTCTAGGGCAAGTGCTCTATCCACTGTGCAACCAAGCTGCCCCTAGTCTAACCATTCTTGATATCAGTTTAGGATTATACAAGAAAAGTACTTAAATTGTTCATAACCTTTGACATAGTTGTTCGGCTATTGTGCATATACCCCAAGAAAGTCAAAGAGAGAAACAAAGAATAAAGTGAAAATAGATAATAATAATAGTTACATTATTATTATTCACAATTATATAATGCTTTACAGTTTGCAAAGCACTTTACATTACTGCATTGTAATCCTTCTGGGGAAATCTAAAATTCATGTCTCCCTGCAACAAATCCAGTACTCTATCCTTTACATCAGATTGCCTGCCAAACATGCTAGATATGACAGAGCCAAGATGGCAGCATAAAGGCAGGAATTAATTTAAACTCTCCCAAATTCCATAATTTAAAATTATGTTTCTAATAGAATTCTAGAATAGCAGAACCAACAAAAGGTTGGGATGAAACAATTTTTCAGCCTAAGACAATTTAGTAATTGGCAGGAAAGGTCTATCTGGGGGGAAAGGGTTTTGTTGGTCAAATTGTTTCTTGCTGACTGCACGTAATATTTTCTCCTTGATGTGGGAACTCTGGAATTTGATTACAATATTTCTAGGAGTTTTCCTTTTAGGATCTCTTTCTGGAAGTGATTGGTGGATTCTTACAATTTCCATTTTACCCTCTGGTTCTAAAATATCAGGGCAGTTTTCCTTGATAATTTCTTGAAAGATGATGTCTAGGTTCTTTTTTTGCTCATGGCTTTCAGGTAGTCCAATAATTTTAAAATTATCTCTCCTGGATCTATTTTCCAGGTCAGTGGTTTTCCAGTGAGATATTTCACATTGCCTTCTATTTTTTCATTCTTTTGGATCTGTTTTATAGTATCTTGATTTCTCATGAAGTCATTAGTTTCCATTTGCTCCGATTTAATTTTGAAGGAATCATTTCTTCAGTGAGCTTTTGAAATTCCTTTTCCTTCTGGCCAATTCTGCTTTTAAAGGCATTCTTCTCTTCATTGGCTTTTTGGACCTCTTTTGCCATTTGAGTTAGTCTATTTTTTAAGGTGTTATTTTCTTCAGTATTTTTTTAGGTCTCCCCTAGCAGGCAGTTAACACACATTTTTCATGATTTTCTTGCATCATTCTCATTTCTCTTCCCAATTTTTCCTCTACTTCTTTTACTTGATTTTCAAAATCCTTCTTGAGTTCCTCCTGAGACCAGTTCATATTTTTCTTGGAGGTTTTTGATGCAGGAGTTTTGACTTTTTTGACTTCTCTTGGTTCTGTTTTCCACATCTTTGTCACCAAAAAGATTCTATGGTTTGATTGCTCTTCCTCTGCTTGTTCATCTTGACAGCCAATTACTTGACTTTTGAGCTCTTTGCTATGGTATAACTGCTTCCAGAGTGGAGAGTGCTGTGTCCCAGATTTCTGGGGTTTTGCACAGCTGTTATCAGAGCTTCTTCTAGGCACCTGCCTCAGAACTATGAGGAGGACTGCCTCTCCACAGCCTCAACAAGCTCTGCCACACTAGCATTCCTCTCCCCAGGACACCACCCAAGTCTGAGACTGAGATCCAAGCAGAGCAAAGTGAGAGAATCCTGCCTCAGAGCCAACAAAGAGAGTCCTGTAATTACTCTCTAGACAATAGTTTGGTGCCCCCATGATCTGTGTGCCTGGAGCTCAGGAAGCAACCACCATGGCAGCAGCTGTAGACACCACCCCCTCCACTGCCCAGGGTGTGGTGCTCTTCTCTTACCCAGGATCAACAGAGTTTCCCCACTGACATTTTACATTCTCCTTGGCACTTATGGGTTGAGAAGTCTGAAATCACCACAGCTGCCGGTTATTCATTCCCCCGAAGTCTGCTCTGGCTGGTCTCTGCCATGGGTCTGAACTAAAATGACCAATGCAGGACTATGCTCAGCTCCCAGCTTCTTGTGATAGACCCTTCCTGTCAGCCTGCCAGGCTGCCTTCAGTGGGAGATTTGTTTCTCTCTATCACTTTGTGGGTTCTGTAGCACTAAAATTTGTTTAGAGTAATTTTTTACAGGTATTAGAGATGGCTGGAGTGCGGGCTCAAGCAAATTCCTACTTTTATTCCACCATATTGCCTCTGCCAAGATGAAAGGTGAAATATTGAAAATATTGAAAGATTGAAAGATTATCAATGGTCTGGTATTATATGTTCAGGTTTCTTAAAAAATCAGGGATATAATTCTATTATTTGGGGGGGGGGGGGTTGGGGTGACAATCAGGGTTAAGTGACTTGCCCAGAGTCACATAGCTAGAACATACTGAGGCCAGATTTGAACTGAGGTCTCCTGACTCTAGGGCCAGTGCTCTATTCACTGTGTCACCTAGCTGCCCCAGAACAATTATATTCTTAATTATACTTAACTTTAATAATATGACCCACCTGAAAAACAAACAAACATCTCATATACCAGAAAATAAACTTAAACAGTCAATGACTTACATGTGATTTTTAATTACTTTGTTTGGGGGTAGGGAGGGTCAGGGAATAAGAGGGTTAATCTTAGATTCTTTTCTTTATAAAATGTGTACTTTTATAATTCAGCAATTATAAATTCAAAGAATAACACTAATATTTTGCACAAGTTGTAATGGTTATTTCCCCAGTGCACTCTGGAATGCATTTTCCCCTGGTATAAATGAGCCCCTTCATCTTAATCTAGACAATCGTAAATAAGTGAAATGATGAAGGCAGCCAGATGAAAAGCTGTTTCTACCTTGACACAAGTAAGTATTGTTCAGCTAAATGTTTTATAGGCCCCATGTTGATACATGCCCACCATATCAGAGATTTCAGTGACTGGGTCCCAAGCCAAAGATATACTAATCCAATGTATATCAGCCATTACAAGGCATCATGCATCACCTTCCCCTTCTCTCCAAGTGTTTTTTTTCCCCTTCTTAGGCTTTCAAAGGTTGGCATGGTGCCTGTGTAGAACAAGTCAGAACCAGCACAGAAGCTCATTATCTTTGAAAAGTAGCAGTGACCTATTCTATCAGGCAGCCATAGAGGATACCACTCAGGAACAAGGACTGGGAGAGAGAAGAGAGCAAGAGGGAAAGGTGGAGAGAACAAATGACTGTTAGAGGTGAAAAGTTAAATGTAGGAAAGGTAAACTTCCAAACAAAGGTTATATTTGATGGGCTTTAAGGTATTCATGCTGAATATCCAGGTAAGATTACTAGACCATGTATTATATATTAAAGTTGAGCTCCAGGTTGCACATAATACTTAAAAGAAGAATTTGGGCAAACATCTTAGATTTATATAGCACTTTACAATTTTAAAGCACCTTCACATTGATCATTTAAACAATCATGGCAAGAATTCTGTAAGATGGAATCCATCTTGTAGAATTCTTGCCATGATTGGTTAAGTGATGAATGTGAAAGTGCTTTAAAATTGTAAAATTATATAGAAAAGTCAACTGAGGCCCAGAGAGGTAAGTGACTATCTCAGATAATACAGGTAGTACATGACAGAGCTAGAATTCAAATGTTTTTAATTATGGACTGGAAATAATTCTGTCTTTACACACTGTTTCTTTTTGATGGAAGGCTGGCCAGTAGAGAATTCCCTCCAGAAAGATGACCTCCAGATGGCTTCCCAGTTATGGCATCAGTCCCACACACATTGCAGTGATTTCTGTGATTTAGTTTGCAGAGCATTTTTCCATAACACGAATTTGGGTCCTATCATCATTGTAGAAAAGGAATTAGAAATGCTGTTTGTTTTGCGGAAAGGCATTGGAAATGAAAGCTCTCCTGTCACTCATGTAGACAGAAGGAGGATGGTCCAAGCAGCATTTTGGCAATGGTCCCTGTGACATGGGTAACCAGAAAGTAGAGTAACCATCCATCATTATCATCACTTAACTAATGTCTCTTCAGATTCTAGGACCAGTGGGGGTGTGGGGCTAGAAGATGCCAGTAGGCAGAATGTTACAAGAGCCAATCCTTTCCTTCCTAGAAGCATAGCTTCTAGAATTGTTTTGTGGTTAGCTTACTTGGGAATTCTGAAGACCTGTGGTCACAGACTCTCTTTAACACGTATTAGCTATGTGGCCCTAGGTAAATAATTTGATCTCTCTGAGCCTCAATTTCCTCATCCATAAACTGGGATAATAAAAGCACAAGGGTTGTTGGGAGGATCAAATAAAATGGAAGGAGATTTGCGAACTTTAAAATGCTGCTTAAACCTGAGCTATTATTATTGCCCTTCCCTTTTCTGTACAGTCATACTTCAGCTGTTTATTCCCCTAGCCAAGTAAGGAAAACAGAGTTCTGTGGCCACCTGATTAGAGAGAGATTATAGTGCTGATTCTATGTGGCTCCTGATAGAGGAAGAAAAAGGTAACCTACATAATCAAAGGTTTACCCATCACAGATCACTCTGGCTGCCTCTTGAGGTCTTTATTCCCTTCTCTTTTTCCCCCTAGAGTGTGGAGAAAAATTATCCAAAGATCCCTGACTGAAAGCATCAGTTTGCTAGGAGATATTTGCTTAGAGGATTTTAGTCAAGGACCAAAAATCCCAGTTCCAGTGGCTTCCTTTCTTTGAAAAACTAACAAACAAGAACAAAAGCACTTTAAAATACAAATTGTAAGTGGAATTCTTCAAATGCTTTGAGCTCCCAAGTATTCTGTTCATTCCCAAGGTGGGATGGTGATCTCCCAGAGAGCTGAATTAAATACAATCAAATAGTTACAGGTTTTCCTTCTGTCTCAGACACACTATAGCAAAAAAACAAAAACAAAAACAACAACAACAACAAAAAAACCAAACACAAACTCAGGAAACAGTTAAAATTATCTTATCTTTATCTAGTGAGCCATTGTCTAAAAAAGTAAATAACCAGTAGGGAAAAATGTTTGAATCGCAAAGAAATCCTTAACAATTAACTTTGCCAATGGTCATGATGATGATTTGTGACAGAAACCAAATGCAACCACTCTCTGCTGGATTCTCTTAATAAATTGAGCTGCATAGCCAGGAAAGTAAAGTTCTTCAGCAACTACCAGGCTTCTAAGTCTCCTACAAAAAAATATTGGTCTGTTGCTGCCTGCTTGCTGCTGCTAACACCATCACACTCTCTCCAAGTCCCAATCGGTCCCTCTCAAGAGAGGCTTTTTAAACTCCATCTGTGCTGGAAACTCAGCCCTCCAGCTCCAATCCAACAGTGAGTTCCCTTTTCTTAATCTTGGGAAAAATACAACTCCCAGGGTCTTTAGCAATTTGCGTCTTTACTGAGTCAGTCCAGTCTTGCCAGAAGGGCTATTACAAAAGCATTACTCTTCCATCTAGGGGCATGTGTAGAAATGTAGTTCCTTGGATAGAGAATTAGTGATTTTTTGCTTTTGCTCTCTCTCTCTTTTTTGGAGGCCTGTTGTATAGTCCTGTACTTCAGTCTCTATGTGACCATATACACTGAACAGAGTAAAAAAAAATGGAGGCTGAGGAGAGTTGGCTATTCTCTTAGCATCTTATAGTTCATGAGGCGTTCATTGTATGGTGAAAAAATGTGGAGGCAGAACTAGATTTGGAGCCACAGAACTTGAGTTAGATTTCCAGCTCTCCTATTTACTACTATGAGAACATTTAGTGGATCATTGAAAAGATTAGGAAGTGGAGATAGCATCTATATTCAAAAGTTATATACTCAATTGAGAAAATCCAAGAACTGAATGTAGAAAACATAACAGAGAGTATTTGGAAGAAGGTCAAAGGAGTGAAAAATGCAGATGGTTTTATCACTGGCATATGCTAGTGGCTATTTGGAAAGATAAAAGGAAATAGATTTTTAGGAAAGAGAAAATACTGTGCCTGGCACAGAGAAAAAGGTTAAATAATGATGGGGACTTCCATTATCTTGATATCTACTGAAGTTCTTTGTCTGCTAAAATCAGATCAGCTAATCACCTCTCAACTTGCCTTTATAAATGTTGGGTCTAAGTGATCATTCCTTCCTAGAGTTTGTGATAAAGTAGAGGAAATTCAGAAATTGTCTGACATACACTCTAGATTTTTGGAAAACAGATTTAGAAAGGTTCAGAGGAAATACAGGCAGTATTCCATAGAGTAAAATGCCTTAGGGAGGCCAGGGCAAGTGGAATAAGAGATGCTCAAAAACAGAAATCTAAGGACATAAAAGTAAACAGCTCCAGCAAGGAGAGAAAATGAGACTTGTCTGAAAAAACTTATGTGGATGCAAAGGGAACTCTCACCTAGATATTTTTTTCTTTTTAAAATGCATTTTATTTCTTTAAAAGAATGTATTTAATTTTAGTTTCCAACATTCATTTCCACAAGATTTTGAGTTCCAAATTTTCTCTCACCTAGATTCTTTAAAAATTTTTTTTAATTTTTTGCTTTTTGGAGAGGAAAAGGCAAGGCAATTGTGGTTAGGTGACTTGCTCAAGGTCACATAGCTAGTAAGTGTGTCAAGTGTACAAGGCTGGATTTGAACTCAGGTCCTTTCAGCTTCAGGGCTGGAGCTCTATTCACTGTGCCACCTAGCCACTCCTCTCACCTAGATTTTTAAAAGAAATACAAGGAAGATGAAAGCAAGCCCAAGTAAAGGAACATAAATAAAGAGAGTGGCACTGTCCTATAAGAATAGTTCAGAATGAGCTCACAGTAGTAAGATCAAACAACCAAAAAGGGTTGTTTGTTTATTCTTACCTATATGGAGTATATTCTTAACTATACTGAGAGAAAAGTGAGACACCAAAGAAGGGATGAGGCCTTTACTTGAGAGAAAGTTCAACTCTTTTCTTCTTTCTGTTTTCACCATAAAGGAAAATGACCTTGATACTGAAAATGACAGGATGAAAATAACTAAAAGGGTTGATACATAAGATAGGCAAAGAGGCAGCAAGAGATACCTGCCCTTGAATGTAAGGGACATGGCCCAGAAAAAATATATATATTTGAGCATTGAAAGAACTGGCAGATGTAATTTCTGAGTCTCTGTCTACAGTATTTAAACAAACACAAAGAAGGGGAAAGTTACCAAAAACTGTAGAGGTAAATGCAGTTCTAATTTTCAAAAAAGGAAAGAGAACAGGGTCTGCAAACTTACAGATCAGTATGCTTGACTTTGACTGCTAGAAAAATTTTGGAGGTCATTAAAAAGATATTTGTAAAATACCTAGAAAGGAAAATAAGTTTTATGAAGAGCTTGGTTGGCTCTATTGAGAACAGGTCATGAAAGATTAACTTTTTTTAACCAGAGAATTAAATGAGTAGATGAGGAGAATGCTATGGATAGTGTTTACCTAAATTTAAACAGAAATTTTGAAAAATTATCTTATAATATTTTCTTAGACTATATATATATGGAGAGAGAGAGAGAGAGAGAGAGAGAGAGAGAGAGAGAGAGAGAGAGAGAGAGAGAGAGGATTAGGCAATAAGATAATCATATGGATTAATCTGAAATCTGATTGGATGGCTAGACTGAGAGAACAGTCATTAATTGTTTTGTTTTGCCTTTTGGAGGAGGGAGGGTAGGGCAATTGGGGCTAAGTGACTTGCCCAAGGTCACATGGCTAGTTTTTGTGTTAAGTGTCTGAGGCCAAATTTGAACTCAGGTCCTCCTGATTCCAGGTCCAGTGCTCTATTCACTGTGCCACCTAGCCACCCCAGCAGTTGTTAATTGTTCAGTTTCAACTGGAAGGAGGTCTCCAGTGGAGTATCCCATGGATCTATGCTTGATCCTCTACTATTTAACAGTTTTTTATTAATGACTTGAATAAAAGCAAAAAAGGTATGCTCAGCACAGATGATTCAAAACTGGGAGAGATAGCCAACACATTGCATGATGGAATCAGGATACAAAAAAAAACCAAAAACTTGACAGTCTATAGCCTAGCCTGAATCTAATAAATGCAATTCAATAGGGAAAAAATGGAAGTCTTCCTTTTGGGCACAAAAAGTTCGCAACTTGAAAAATCTAAGATGGTTAGATAGTAGTTGTTCTGAAAAAAAAAGATGTGGGGGTTTTAATGGACTTCAAGTTCAACATGAGTTAGCAGGATGATGTAGCCATTAACCAGTCAATAAATCAGTCAAATAGCATGTATTAAGTGCTTTCTATGAGGTATATGGGATAGTCAAGGAGGACTAGCACCTCCTGTGGGAGGGCTCACCAAGAATATTTCAAGACTGCTCATTCATCTTCGGTGCCCATCTAGCATTCAACTCTCACCTGGGCTCCAAGAACCTATAGCATATGCATTGGCCACACTCTGGTAAAACCATCTTGGCAGATAGGCTAAAAACAGGTTGAGGGTAACAATAGATCTCAAACCCATTGGTGAGTTGGGGAGGTGCCTACCCCAAGCATGTGAAGACTTCCCCCAGTGGAATGGGCAAATGAGAACAATGAGTTCCAATGACCATGAAGTCAGCCAAAGCAGGTGCTGTGGAGTGCTTAGAGCTCAGACAGTGAAGACACCAATGTCATCCACCAGGAGACCACAAACAATGGTGGGCTAGGCCAGTTCAAGTGTGGATTGATAGGGTGGGAAGTCTAGTAAGTCTAGTAACAGAGACTTGGGCTCAGCAACAATGTAAGGCTTATTGCCTCATCAAATGGGATGATTTAATCAAGAGTCCAAGGGAGGTTCCTAGAGCCTGTACCTTAAGGACTCAAGGAGAGCTCTAGGGGGCTCCCAGAGCCCATAACTCATCATATACTATATGAATATCAGTAAAAGGAACAGGGCATGTTTAAATTAGAGAAAAGAAGATTCAGATGGGACATGATAGCTTCAAATATTTCAAGGGTTGTCTTGTGAAGGAAGAATTAATTTCTATGTTTTGCCTCCAATAGCTTAAGCAAGAATAATGGGTGGAAGTTACAAAGAAGCCAATTTCAGCTTGATGTCTGAAAAAATTTCCTGATTAAAAGCTGTCCAAAAGTGGGAATGGGCTGCCTAGAGAGGTGGTAGCTTTTCCCTCCTTGGAGATCTTCAAGCTGAGGTCAGATGACCATTAGTTGTGTATGTTATAGAGGGAATTCCCTTCCTGGATGGGCCAGTCTAGATGGCTTCTAAGTTCTCTTCCAAATTTCAAATTCTGTGATTCTAAGATTCCATGATTCTCCGTTTTATGATTTCCCTTTTAATCTCAAAAGGTATTTGGCTTTTTAAAAAAGTGCTCTGGCCTTAAAAATAACCATATCTTGGAATCCTAAGTAGTTGTTAAAATTAGTTCAATAAACCAAAAATATAGCTAAATTCCTCATTGCAGATATGTCTAGAGAGTATTATTAATACTCTGGGAATTTCCTCTTAACAGTTTCCCAGTTAATGGAGTATCTAAATTTGTGTTGATAGCCAGTAGAGGAAATTATAATTCTCTAATTCCCATACACACTAGAAGACCCCACAGAGAAGAATGAAATAGTGACATGGCTCTCCATCAAGCTTTCTATTATTCATCAGTCAAATGCTAGAAAAGAAAATAATGTGTGTATATATATATATATGACTGAAGGACAGGAAAGAAGGAGTAAAAAGCATTTCTCTCTCTCTCTCTTTTTTTTTTATAAGCAATTGGGGTTAAGTAACTTGCTCAAGATTACATGGCTAGTCATTATTTATGTGTGGGTGCTCATTTTCTGAGGCCGGATTTGATCTCGGGTCATCCCAACTCCAAGGCCGGCGCTCTTACTCACTGCGCCGCCTAGCCGCCCCTTTTAGGGCAATTGGGGTTAAGTAACTTGCCCAAGGTCACATGGCTAGGTTTTTTTTTTTTTTGTTTGTGTGGGTTAAGTGTCTGAGGCTGGATCCGAACTCAGGTCCTTCTGACTCCAGGGCCTGTGCTTTACTCACTGCACCACCTAGCCACCCCGAATTTTTTTGTTTGTTTGTTTGGTTTTTTTTTGGAGGGCAATTGGGGTTAAGTAACTTGCCCAAGGTCACACGGCTAGGCTTTTGTTTGTGTGTGCGTTAAGTTTCTGAGGCCGGATCCGAACTCAGGTCCTTCTGATTCTAGGGCCGATGCTCTACTCACTGCGCCACCTAGCCTCCCGCATTTCTCTTTTTTTTAGCAGTATTTTATTTTCCCCCAATTACATGTTAAAACATTTTCAACATTTAGAGTTTTTTAAGTTTCAAGTAATAAGAATTTCTAAGTACTGCTAATCAATTTTTACAATATTATTTCATTTGATTATGTGAGATTTATTAAGGCTCAGTATCTTTAATTGTTTCTTCTTTCTAGCCTTAACAATTTGAAAGATTCCATGATGAGGAAAATATATGAACAAAAAATATCATATTGACTTTCAAGTAATATATGGCACATTGTGTTCAATTCATGCATTTGCCATATTTATCACAACTTCATTGAAGTCCTGTTGTGATGCGTCATTGTGGGATAGAAGTGAGTGTTCTTGAGAGCTATTTCAGTGGTATATAAAATCCCTACCAAGAAGGAATGGTATTAAGAGTCATCTGATCTTTCTATCATCAGGGGATTAGATGAGCTGTATTCAGAGAAGGTCATCATAGGTTAACTGCAGGGGAATTTTTTGGCCACAGCAGCTCTCAGAGACTACTAAGTCGCAGAGCAACTATAACATCTCTTAGTATAGAAGGACCAAATTCCAGATCCCTGGTGTAATAATTATATCACAATTGCCTTCAGTCATAGAATTACAGGTCTGAATAAAATGTTGTAAAGAAAAACTCCCTCATAATTAGAGTCAACCAAAATTGAAATGGGTTGCCTTTGGAGGTAGTAAGATTCCTACATTGGAGGTCTTTAAGCCAAGACTGATGATTACTTGTTAGATGTGTGGTGGACATTCCTTTTATAACCTGGGTTGGAGCAGGTGGCTGTTGTGATCTCTTCCAACTCTGAAATTCTGCTATTCTGTGATTTAGAATTAGAAAAGGCCTTAGTGATCATCAAGTCTATTTTACAGATAAGTAAACCAAAGTCTAGGGAAGCTAAATAACTCACCTAAGGTCATATAGCTAGTAATTGACAGGAGTTTGGCAGACATTAGGCAAAACTGCTTCTTCCCAGAGGGTTCCAAGGGTACTTTAATGAGGCCGGTTCTTCCTTGTGCATCGCGATTCTTTCTTCCTTTCTAGAAAATTCCTATAACTCAGGATCCTGATTTCAAGTAGTCTTTCAGAAGTGATTGTATAAATTAATTCACCCTGTATGAATAGTGATGGAGGCTTGGTAATAGTTTAATATACTACTCCAAGTGTTACTGTCATTTTAAGACAAAATGTCTGGAAAGGTAACCCAAAGGACCAGATCTTGAATGGTGGAATCTTGAGAACTATAGCATCGAGGTAAGAGTAATGCTTTTGGTTAGGAGGACCTTTTCAATGCCACTGAAATCATGCTCCCTATTGTAGGTGACAACCTACTCTGCCTACACAAAGCAACCACTTTCTTTAAATACTTAGTCACAGAGTAATGACATGACATGATACGATCATGACATTCCCTAGGTTGAATGTTTCTCCATCTCTAGATGGCTGGTAACCAATAGAACTTACTCTTTTAGCCAGATTGAGTGCTCTAAGAACAAGAAAATAGATATTCAGAATCATGAACAGATGCCATATTGGATCTAAATTCCAGGCAAAGAATTACTCCAAAGGAAAAAAAAACACAAGAAAGCATTTTTCCATGGAACATATTTGTTTTGACATGACTAGAAAGTAAGTCATGATTGGGTCTATGTGTAAGAGCCAAGAACACTCTAGTACTTATTCCTTGCTCTGGCATTGGTTGCCTAAGTTGATTGAATGAAGGTGCTTGGCTCTCCTTCTCCACCTCCCCCTCCATTAGTTCCCAAGGCACAATGAAATTGATAACATCTAGGAAATTTTGAAAGGAATGTGCTGTCTATTCCAAGATGACATGACTGAGCTTCCGTCAATAGGGCAGGGACACTGTTATTTCTTCAATACTGCTAAAAGATTTGGTATAGTGCAAAAAAGGGGTGGGTTTTGTAATCAGAGGGCCTCGATTCAAATCCCAGCTCTTGTATTCAACTACCAGTAAGACTATGAGCAGGTCATTTCCCTGCCCTGAGCTGCATTTTCCTCATCTAGAAAATAATGGCATTGGATGAGATAACCTCTATGGTATCTTCTAGCTTTACATTCTACAATTTGCATTGAC
This sequence comes from Gymnobelideus leadbeateri, assembly GCA_011680675.1. NCBI lineage: Eukaryota > Metazoa > Chordata > Mammalia > Diprotodontia > Petauridae > Gymnobelideus > Gymnobelideus leadbeateri. The sequence continues at coordinate 723,115 of WOXC01009160.1, read as the reverse complement.
CCATTTGTGCTCTCTATCCAGTGCCATTTCCCCTCACAGGCATTGGTGATATAGCTGACCAGAATTAGGAACAAAAATTCTGATCATGAAACAAAAGGATGTTCACTGGCTTATGCAGACACTGAAACCCTAACTTTAACCTCATTATTATGAAATAATGTCAGTAAAGTATATTATTGGCTTTAAGGTCAGTTTTCTGTCCACTATGTCATGCTGCTTCTATAAATGTGGTTATAAATATTATTATTGTTGGTAATGGAGTATACATAAGAAGAGGATTGTCCATAAAAGTAGGAAGATCAGACTTTAAGTCCTGTCTCTGATGCACAACCTGGGAAGATCACTTAGGCAATTCTTTAAAACTGTAAGTAAGAAAGAAAGTGCACATCTGCGTTAGGGTAAGCTAGATGGAGCAGTGCATAGAGTACTGGGCTTGGAATAGGAAGAATTCCCTTCATGAGTTCAAACTCAGTGTCAGCAATTTACTAGCTACATGACCCTGGGCAAGTTATTTGACCCTGTTTGCCTCAGTTTCCTCATCTGTCAAATGAGCTGGAGAAAGAAATTGTAAGCCATCCCAGTATCTTTGCCACAAAAACCCCAAATGGGGTTATAAAGGGATGTATAAAGAGACAGCAGCAGCTCTACATTAGTAGAGAATATTGTCTTTATCTGGGAGATTCCCATACAAAGAAATCCTATAGCAATGCCTATGTATTATTTTTATTGTTGATGTTGCTCTCCCCAGCTTTTTAAAAGGGATTCTCATAGAGATTGTCCTGTTGCTATCCTGTCATTATTCATGCATATATAAAGATCTGCTCAGAGATATAATGTTGATTGTCATGCTAATCCTACCTAGTAAGGCACTTCCTGGTGGCTAGAATCAGAAAATTACTTTCTTTCATAAACTGCCAGAAAACAATTACTCAAACTACTAATACAGTAGTGACCTGGGTATTTCAAAATAACCTTGAAAATTCAGCCTCCTCCAAAAGTTTTACTGGAACTAGACCATCATCTGAGAATATGTTATTGTCCAAGCACGAAAGTGATCCATAAAAAAAACCACATAAGAACTACATTTTTGATAAATGGTATCACATAAAAATTTATAATTTCCAAAACTAGGTACAGTGAAAAACTTCCAAAATATGGAGACTTAGATACAGAAATCAGAAATATTTGAGAAAAGTATAACATACATATCATCTCTGTCACCCTCCCTACTACTGGAATTGTCTTGAAGAGAGTTTCAGTAAGCCTGTAGAAGATGAGGGTTCATTCTAGTACCTTTATTCTATTACAAAAAGGTTTGATTTTAAAAGGCAACACAGTTTTTAAAAATTAATTTATTTTTAACATTTTTGAAATTTTGAGTTCCAAATTCTCATTCCTTTTATTTGTATTTCTCTAATCAATTATGATTTAGAACATTTTTAATATAACTTATCACTAGCTTTGACTTCTGAAATCTGCCTGTTCATATCCTTTGACTATTTGTCAATGTCTAGTATTTTTACAAATCTGGTTCAATTACCTATCTATTTGAGAACTGAAGCCCTTAGCAGAGAAGCTTGCTATGAATTTTTCCTCATTTCCTGCTTTTTTTTATTGTCATCACATTAATTTGTTTGGAAAATCTCTTTTAATTTCATGTTATCAAAATTAATTATTTATTACTCTTCATTTAGATATTCTTCATTTGATCCTCTGCTTCCTATCATCCTGTCTATCTTTTGTTTGGACATAAACTCTTCCCTTGTCCATTGATTTGACAGGTACATTTTTTCATGCTTTTTAAATTTATTTATGATATCACCTTTTATCAATTTTTTATCTGTTTTGACCTTACCTTGGTATATGGAGTGAGGTGTTGGCCTATGCCTAATGTCTGCCAAACTGCTTTCCAGTTTTCCTAGTAATTTTTTTCAGAGTGATTTTTTGCCCCAGAAACTTGCATCTTTAGGTTTATCACACACTAGATTACCATGGTCTGTTACTATTGTGTATTGTATACATAATCAATTCCATTGTTATACCACTCTATGTCTTAGCCTATACCCGATTGTTTTGATGATTACCAATTTGTAATACAGTTTGAAATCTGGGTCCTTAGAGAGTTCATTGATGGCTTGTTTAATTTCTTTTTCTAAATAGGGTTATTTAAGTATTCTATCCCCTCTTCTGTTAATCTGGGCAGTTTATATTTTTGTAAATATTCATCCACTTCATTTAGATTGCCAGTTCTCCTGGCATATGATTGGTCAAAACAGTACCTTCATTGGGATAAGAATCTTTAGAAGATTAAATATAAAAGAAGAATAAGAGAATACTGATGTCTCCTGAGACTGTTTCTCTTTTCATCCTCTCTTCTTTCTTCATCTCATGCTAACCATGAGTTCCTTCTAAGGCTCTGTCCTTGGTCCTCCTGTCTTTCTACACTCTTTGATTGGGTAACCTCATTAGCTCTAATGGATTCAACTATAATTTCTATGTAGGTGATTGTCATATCTGTTTGTACAGACCTAATGGCTTTGCCCCAGTGTGTTCTGTGAGCCTCCTCCCTGTTCCTCTCACAACAAACTATCTCCTGATTCTGGGAATTTTTACTGGCTATTCCCACACCTGGGATTGTCTCCCTCTTCATCCCCACCTCCTAATTTCCCTAGCTTCCTTCAAGTCTCAGCCAAAGCCCCATCTTCTGTAAGAAGCCTTTCCTAGTCTTCCTTAATCTTGATGTCTTCGTTCTGAGATTATCTTAAATTTGCTTTGTATATATGCTGTTTGTACATAGTTCTTTGCATATTATCTCTTCCATTAATCTGTGAAGTACTTGAAACCAGAGACTGTCTTTTACCTTTCTTTGTATCCTCAACATTTAGCATAGTGCCTGGAACATAGGAGGTGCTTAACAAATACTTGTGGATTGACCCATAAAAAATGAGAAGAGGAATGAGGTCAGCCAGTCAATTAACAATTTATTAGGAACCTACTATATGCCAGTGCTAAGCACTAAACATACAAAGAAAGATAAAAAACAACCCCTGCCCCCAAGGAACACATAATCTAATATAGGAAAACAACACATAAAAAGAAAAAGGGACAGGGAAATATAGCCAGACTTGCTGAATAAGAAATTATGAGATAGCTATCCTGGCCTCCCTCTTTAAATGGAAGACGGGGAAGAGTTTTCCAAAGTCCACACTCTATCCTCTCCAAAGAGAGGGAAGGAAGGGTCCCAGGACCAGGAGGTAATGAATAATGATGTAAATAGTTGTAATTATTATTACTTGGCTCTCATCAGCTGAGTTAATAGGCCATAGGTAGAATAACAAACTAATGCTCACAAAGCATTGTGAATATGAAAAATATTAGACATTGTAAATAAGTCATATTTCATACTCTATTGATGGTTCCACAACTTTTCAAAACCTCTATATCTGAATAAGCAGGGGATGGAGGAGAAAAGAGGAAGACTTTTGAAGGTGAGGCCAGAACAGTAGACCCGAAAAAAGCATACAAGCTAGTGGAGAACTCAAGGGAAATCTTTGCGTCTTGTAAAAATAAAGCGTTGGAACAAATAACTTCATGTGGCAAATAGGATACAGGAAATTCATTTCCTCCTTGGAATTCTGATGATGAAATGAAATTTTGCTCCCTGTCAGGAACAAGGAGGAGCTGCCACTGACTCACTTGAAAAAAGCTCACTGTTTTGACAAACAAGTGAGAAAACTAGCACTGGATATATTTGCCTCTTATTAAGTATTTTTTCCTTCTGTTCTGACCCATAAAACTGATGGTGTTAATAGATTCTTTAATCAAAAAGAATACTTCCTATGTCAGGGATGTAGAAGGATGCAATGGAGAAATCGGAGGATGAAAACAACCAAAAAAGACTATAATGTTGTGAGGAAGAAAAATAACAATAATGATGCTTACATTTAAATAGTACAATATAAATCACGAAGTACATTTCTTCTTAACAAGCTAAAGGTATAGATAATGGGTATTATTGTCCCCAATTTACAGATGAGGAAACTAAAGCCCAAGAAAGAAGATGAAGATACTATTGGCACAGCCTGGATTCAGATTTAGGTTATCGAACTCCACATTCAGTGTTCCTTCTACTGTACCGGTCAGTGTCTGTGAATAACTTTCTGATCAGATACTGTGGTTGGGCCTTTCTTTAAAAAAGGAATTTCTTTACTTGTGTTCTAGAATTGTGTAGTCATAATAACACTAAAGTAACTTTCATTTTAGTTCAAATACTTTGAGAACAAGTCTGAAATCCAAGTTGACAAGAATTGAAGTTTATTACATTTCATCTCAGACTCATGGCTCCCTCATAGCAGGGCTACCACAGGAATCCCTTCTATGGCCCTTTCTAGTTCAGTTAGGCCATCTCATGAGAATCCTTTGGTAGCAAGGACCTATGATTTTAACTACCTTACCATGGTCACAAAGCTAGAAAGTGTCAAAGTTGGAACCAGTACAAAAGTCTTCTGACTTCAGTGTTCTTTCCACCATAACCACATTGCTATACTTTTAAAAACAATTATTTGTTTCATTAAATATTTTCCAATTACATATCAAAAATTTTAAATCATTTTAAAAATTCTTTTTTAAAAAAATTTGAGTTCCAAATTCTCTAACTCTCTCCTGCCCCTCACCCCTCCTTGAGAAAGCTAACAACTTAATATGTATTAAATATACGGAGTCATGTAAAACATATTTCCAGATTAACCATGTTGAAAAAGAAAATGTAAACAAATTAAAACAGCATAAATAAAGAAAAAATTTAAAGGCATGCTTAAATCTGCATTCAGAGTTCATCAGGTATTTTTCACTATGGGTCCACTGGAATTATCTTATATCATTGTCTCGATCAGAGTAGCTGAGTCTTTCACATTTGATCATCCTTACAATGTTGCTGTTACATTTTCCTGGTTATCCTCACTTCACTCTGCATTAGTTCATATAAGTATTCCCTGGGTTTCATCCTGCTCATCATCTCTTATGGCACAATGTATTCCATCAAAATCACGTAACACAACTTGTTCAGCCATTTTCCAATTAATGGGCATCCCTTCAACTTCCAGGTCTTTGCCACTATAAAAGATCTGTTATAAATGTTTTTACACAAATAGATACTTTTCCCTTTTATTTGATATCTTTGGGATTAAGACCTAGTAGTGGTATTAGTAGGCATAGTTTTATAGTCCTTTGGACATAGTTCCAAATTGTTCTCCAGAATGGTTGGACTAGTTCACAACTCCACCAAGTGCATTAATGTCCCAGTTTTTCCACATCCCCTCCAGCATTTGTCTTTTCCCCCCTGTAATGTTAGTCAATCTGATAGGGATGAGATGGTATCTCAAAGTTGTTTTAATTTGCATTTCTCTAATCAATAGTGATTTACAGATTTTTTTCATATTACTATTGATAGTCTTGATTTAGTCTTCTGAAAATTGCTTATTCACATTCTTTAGCCATTTATCAATTAAGGAATGGCTCTAATTTTTATAAATTTGACATAATTCTCTATATAATTAAGAAATGAGGCTTTAATTAGAGAAACTTGCTGTGAAATTTTTTATATTACTTCATTGCCTATGGTACATTTGAGCAAAATGTGGTTTTCCTAATTATCTCTTGTTTTTGCTTTGTCTGAAATTATGATTACTACACTTAACCTTTTTTTTTTTACTTCTGCTGAAGCATATTAGAGTCTGCTCTAGCCCTTGGATTCTAGTTTCTAATCCATTCTACTATCCACTTCCATTTTATGGGTGAACTCATCTTCTGAGTTTGTGTGTTGATCTTCCTTGTCACCACAGTAACTTTTTATGGCCAGGTTATTTTATTCTTGTCATTTGCTCAGTTTTCCACCCTATTCTTTTGTTTGAATTTTATATTAATGTTGGGCCCTATGGTTGGGGGAGGCACTGCCTCAAGCTTTAGGCTTTTTCACATTGCTGTTTTCAGAGCTAGTTCAGTGCTTCCAAGGTGATGTGATCTGGGGAGAGGTGTGGTCTCTGATCTTCTGGTTTATATTCTAGTCCTCCCCCAGGAAGAGCTACTGATCCCTTGGGAAGGCAATAAATACTACTCCTCATGACCCCTGTTCCTTTGGGACCAGAAGCAATACCATTCCTCAGGGTTTCTGTTCCCTTGGGACCAGAAGTGATACTGTTCCTCAAGGTCCTTGATCCCTTGATCCCTTAACCTCTCTGAGTCAAAGAGTATGAATATTATAGCCACTTTTAAGCATAAATCCATTTTCCCCCTACAATGAATGTTTAACCCAATTTTCAGTAGTGTTCCTTCTTCTCAAAAAAAATTGGATATTCCCCGAAAGAGAAAATTTTAATTAAAATTAAATTTAAATGAAATTATTTAATAATTTAAATTAAAAACAAGTGTTTTTAATTGCTTCGTATATTTTTTTTCTGAATGACCAGGTCCTTTCCTAAAAGCTGATTTTTCTAGGGGGTGCAGGGTTGGGTCAGGCATAGGGTTGTTGAAGGTAAACCCAGAAAGAACACAGAAATAAACACATTGATTTTAGGGTGGAATAGATCAGGGTGAAGGGGTATCCCAAAATGACACTGCCCCCTTAGGGCCTTTGTTTCCTCTTAACTAAAAATGCTTCCTTCCCACTTATGACCCAGAAGTGGGTATAAGCAGTGGAGTTGCTAGATAGCATCTGGTCTTGTGTCCAGTGTTACCATGGAGGTCTCCCATAGTCTCTGACCAGTTATCAGATCCTCTTGCTTAAGTCTCTGGTTTGAGAGCTCCTGAAGCTGCTTATTTTGTTGCCACATTCAATTTAGGGCATTATTTTAAAATTGTTTGGAGAAATCAGCTGAGTGCTTTCTCTATTCATCCATCTTGGATTTCCAGAACCACAAGGCTATTTTTTAAAAAGAAACGAACAGGTACCAGTCAGATAAGATACACACCAACAGTAGTCTGGATAAACTTATTAGAAGGGAACTGCCTTCTGCACTGAAGACCACATCTTTGTCATTGCACAATTGACTGAAAGGTGTAGAGAATCTAAAATTCAAATGTGCTAGTATTTGCTGAGTATAAAAAAGCATTTGATTCAATATAGCAAAATACTGCCTTAAAAACTCTCCTCAAACATGTCTCCCATGACTATGCTAAAAATTATGGATTTATTGGTTATTACTCAATCTGGACCTCTTTTCTCGTACTTTATTAAGTGATTTATTCCATCATCTTGAGGAGAGTCCACATTTGCCAGTTCTTTCAGGACCCAAAAATCTTGTTCATTTGGGCCAAGTGACTTAAATTCAATAAGGATAGCCAGGTGCTGTCTATCTCCTTACTTATCTTGGGTATCAAACTCCCTGTTAATCAATTTCATTTTATTTTTTTTCTGAGTAAAGGTAATTCTTCAGGAAAAACAAGAACAAAATAAAAGTTGAGCAGCCCTGCCTTCTCTGTGTTTTCAGTTATCACTATCACCATCTTACTCATTCCAAGTAAAGCATTTATCCCTTCTTCTCAATATCACTACAAAAAAAGCAACAACAAAGCATTTTCTTGTACTTAGCTTCCCACAATAGTCTATGTTCATTGTGAATTTTAGCCTTCCTGACACTTTTTATGCTTTTATATTCATTTTCTGCTGCCTAGTCCTGCTCCTACTTTCCATACATTTCTTTTAAAAATATTTTATTGGTATGTTTCTTGTATATCCATATCCATATCTCCCAGCAAATCCTCTTTTCTCCTCCTCATTGAACTTTTCCCCCTCTGTCTTAAGAATTTCATTCTTGAATATCTACTGCCTCTTCTGGCCTGGCTTCCTCTGAAACATTTCAGTCCATTGGAAAAATGGAAAAAAGACTTTATCTTTTATCTTTGGTCATTCTATATTTGGAGAATTACATAAGCAAAAAGTAAAACAAGGTCAATGCTAGGCCTAACGATAGATCGAATGGATGGCAAAATTATTGGTAAACAGACTTGGTTCTTGTCATTTCTGTTCTCCCTCTTTCTGTAGCCTTATCTTTTAATACCTCTTCTCCCTGATCCATTCCACCCTAAAATCAATTTGCTATTTCTGTGTTCTTTCTGAGTTTACCTTCAACAATACTATGCCTGTTTCCCCTGTAAAAATCAGCTTGTAGGAAAGGACCTGATCATTCAGAAAAAAATACATGAAGCAACTAAAAACAAGTTAAATTTTCTCTTTCGGGAATATCTGAATGTTTTTTGAGAAAAAGAAACTACTGAGAATTGGGTTAAACATTACTCTAGGAAAAAAAAATAGACATGCTTAAAAGTGGCTACAATATCCATACTCTTTGACTCAGAGATCTCATCAGATCATATGCTATACATTCCCATGGATATCAATGAAATAAAGGTCACATATATACCAAAATATTCATTACAGCAATTTTTGTGGAGCAAAGAATTGGAAACAAAGTAGGCACCTATAAATTGTGAAACAGCTAAAAACATTGTGGCATATGAATATGATAGAATATTACTACCCAGAAAAAAATGAAGAATTCAGAGAAACCTGAACTTTTCTATATTGATAGGGAAGGCATGGATATAGAGATTAATGTGATTTAAAACCAAAAGGAAACAAGAAAAAGATGCTAATTTTGAAATTTCAGGAAATTGCAAGGTAGATGATAATGGTATTTAATGGACAGGAACATATTGGCAATGCCTGAGATCACATTAAATATGGAACTACTTCTTCCAAGACTCTAGTTCTAACTCTAGCATTGAATGCTGACAAACTTTGACCAAATCATTTAACTTCTCTGGGCCTTAGTTTCCTCATCTGTAAAATAAGTTTGGACCTGATGATCTTTAAGATCTCTTTCAACTCTAAAATTACATGGTTTTGTTATTACTTGAACTCTTAAATCTACCCTGCATGTAGCATTTATTTTCACAAAGAGTTCTATGTAGATGCTTCCATTGTAAACCAAAAACCAATTATATCTCGGTTAAGTTAATGTCATTCATTTGTTATTTCTTTCCTTATGTTTGTATCTTTAGCACCAAATAATGCCCAGTACACCGCAGCTTCTCAATGAATATTTGTTGATTAATTGATTTCATGAAGAGGAGAAAATAAGCCTAAGTGCTTTCTCATTTCATAATACAATTCTTTCAAATAGAAAGAATCTACCTTGTGGATCTCTTAAGATAGGGAAGGGAATAAGCATTTATATGGTGTCTACTATGCACCACACTCTGGGCTAAGCATTTTACAAATATTGTCTCATTTGAGAGATTACAATATACCTCGGCATCCCTATGAGATAGGTACTGATATCTCTATTTTATGGTTGAGGAATCAGAGGGGCCCAGGGTCACACAGCTAGTAACTAAGGCTAGATTTGAACTCAGGTCTTCCTGTCTCCAGGCCCAGTGCTCTATCCACTGCACTAGCTGCCAGATTAATAGGTCAATAAGCAGGCAATTATCTTGGATACTAAACTAAGTGCAGTAGAAGTGAATTAAATCCAAACCCCTGTGTTCCAGTTGGGGAAAAAAGGATATTAACATCCTGTGTGATGAAATTCTGGAATTTTTCTAGTTGCCGTGTAGATAAACAAATCCTTGGGCAATCTTTGCATTTGCTCTAAGGAGTTCACTACCTTTGACTTTACATATTGCAGCATAAAAAATTAATTTCGGGATCCTAGCCAAAGTAGTGGGGAGAGCATAGAGTCAGGAAAAGCTGAACCTGATGAAGACTAAGTAGACAGAGAAGACATTCTTAATGTGAATGGCACAATTTTAAAAGGGATTTTTCAAGATATCTGAGAGTGGGATATGTGTATAATCATTTGAGGTCTATTTAGACCTCAGTGATTACTAATAGGCTTACGCTCTCATTTCAATAAAATTTTTATGAGTGTAAAGGTGAGGTTTCAATGATTATCTCACACACTTAAAAGCAATTAATTACCTCTGTTAGGTAAGAATATCACTTGATTAAATCCATTAAATCAATCAATCAAAACAGCATGAACTGGTCATATACACCTGTTTGAATCAAAGATATTGTGTGAGAGACTTGTTCATACCCTGAGGAATTAGTATAAAAGGAAGAAGTGATGTCAAAACCAGAGATAGAGATCTTAAGAGCCTGGATTCATGAGACTGGAGCACACATGGCCTTCCAATAACACTCTACAGGACAAAGCTAGGACTGAATTATGGAAGAAAAGTAAGAAATTGAAGAAAGTCATAGGTTCTACCAAGCACCTGGGGCAAAATATTCAGGCTAAGAAGAGTTCCATGAAAAAGTGGATTGTTCATAACTTTTCTTTCCCATACTATCCACACACTATAATTTGTTATTTTGTTTCCCAAACATGTCCAGTAAATTGACTTTGCTTCAACCACAAAGAAACCAGGGGTTAACTAGAGGTAGACATAATCATAAATTTAGACAGAGAGTCCAACCTCAGGTTTAATATTAAGAATTTTCCTAACTGAAGGCTCAGAGCAATTGTGACTCAGAAACTGAAGAAGAGGGAACTGTGTAGAACTTGGGGGTCATTATATCATTTCTTAAGATTAAAACAAGCAAATCTTTTTTTTCCTTTATCAAATGCTTTATTAGCTTCTAGTTTACATCATTCATTTCTTTTTTTTTTTTTTTTAAACAAATGCTTTATTAACTTCTGTTTTACATCATTCATTTCCACCAGATTTTGAGTTACAATCATTTTCCCCCCGTTATTCCCCTACCCAACCTCCCAGAATAGTAGTCCCACAAGATATCATTTCCTCCAATCTGCTCTCTCCCATACCTTCTCCCATACCCCCATCGACTTTTCCATTAGAGGAAGGTGAGTCTTTGCATCCCAATGCCTGCACATCTTATCTCCTATTACAAGCAAAAGAGTATTAATAATAGTATTTATATATATTTGAAACATTTAATGTTATGACTTCAAATTTCAGATCCATTTCCTTCCTCCCTTGTCACCCATTCCCTCTTGGGAGATAAGTAATTCAGTATATGTTGTACATGTCTATCTATGCAAAACATTATCATAGTAGATATATTGTACAAGGCTGCTTATAATTCCCTCCCACTCATCCCACCCCCTACCTGGTCCATTCCCTACATGATCCTGTCCCTCTTTTATAGTGGGTACTTCCAACTTCCCCTCACCCCAAGGATGCCCTCCCATCCATCATCCCTCCTCCCATCCCCCTTCCCCCTATCCTGCTGCAGGTTGAGATATCCCATTTAGTTTGTATGTCATTTTCTCCCTGAACCAAATTCAATGTGAATATGGTTTTGCCTTTTTAGCCTTCCTTATTCTCCCCCTCTTTTGCAACCACTTCCCCCTGCTTCTTCTGCATGGGATAGTTTACACTACCCTGTCTCTCCCCATCTCCTCTTGCCACTTTCCTCTCTCACCTCATAATTTCATCCTTTGAGTATTCTCCCTTCCCAACAAATTCAACTTATGCCCTCTATCCATATATAACTGTAACCATATACACACACATTCACATATGTATTCATATGACCACACCCCCTTCTTCCATTCTTTTCATAGTGAGAAAGATTTCATCAGTCACTGTTATTGTTTTTCCATATAGGAATGTAAATAGTTCAACTTTGATAAGTTCCTTTTGATTTCTTTTCCCTGATTACCTTCTCAGGCATCTCTTGCTTCTTGCGTCTGGATGTCAGATTTTCTATTCAATTCTGGTTTTTTCCTCAAGAATGCTTGAAAGTCCTCTATTCCACTGAATGACCATATTTTCCCCTGAAACAAAATACTCAGTTTTGCTGGGTAGGTGACCCTTGGGTTCATTTCCAGTTCTTTTGCCTTCTGGAATATCATATTCCATGCCCTTTGATCCCTCAGTGTAGAAGCTGCCAGGTCCTGGGCTATTCTGATTGTGTTTCCACAATATAGAAATTGTTTCTTCCTGGCTGCTTGGAGTATTTTCTCCTTGATCTGGGGATTCTGGAACCTGGCTATAATATTCCTGGGAGTTTTCTTTTTGGGATCTTTTTCAGAGGTGATCGGTAGATTCTTTCAACCTCTATTTTGCCCTCTGGATCTAAAACATCAGGGCAATTTTCCTTGAGAATTCCTTGAAGGGTGATTTCTAGGTTCTTTCTTTGATCATGGCTTTCAGGTAGTCCAATAATTTTTAAATTGTCTCTCCTGGATCTATTTTCCAGGTCAGTGGTTTTTCCCCATGAGATATTTCACATTGCCTTCTAATCTTTCATTTGTTTGGATCTGCTTAACAGCATCTTGACTTCTCATAAAGTCATTAGCTTCCATTTGCTCCAGTCTAACTCTGAAGGAATGAATCTCCTCAGTGAACTTCTGAGATTCTTTTCCATCTGGCAAATTCGACTTTTTAAGGCATTCTTCTCCTCATTGCCCTTTTGGGCCTCCTTTGCCATTTGAGTTGGTCTATTTTTTAAGGTGTTGTTTTCCTCAGTCAGGCTGTTGACCCTCATTTCATACTTTTCCTGCATCCTTCTCATTTCTCTTTCTAATTTTTCCTCCACTTCTCTTATTTGATTTTTAAAGTCCTTCTTAAGGTCCTCTATGGCCTGCAACCCGCTCATGTTTCCCCTGGGGCTTTTGGAGCAGGACTTCTGACCTCACAGTCCTTTTCCCGCTCTATGCCCCCAAAATAGGAGTCTAGGATTGCATTTTTCTGTTTCCTTTGCCTTGGCATGTTGCCACTTAATTACTTGACTTTTGGGCTTGTTGCCACACTATGGCTTTAAGGCCAGATAGAGGAATTTTCGTCCCAAACGTGTGGCGGGCAACTTCCGTTTCTGGCAAGCTGTAAACCCACCCACGACTTCCACCCTAGATCACAATCCAGATCCAGGGAGGTTAAAGCAAGAGCGATTACCCCCCAAGACTGATCGCTGGATGTCCCTACAAATTTGCAGGCTGGGAGCGGGAGCTGCCTCTGAAAACTACAAAATGGCGTTTGTCCTCAGCGGCTTCTAGCCCCCAGGGGAGGGAGCCGACGCATTCCCTAATACCAGTCCCAAAGTCCATAGGACACTAACCTCTTACTTTGTCCTAGGCAAGTCTATGTTGATAATTCTGGAGTGGCCACAGCTCCTGGTGTTCTGGGGTTCCTTCAGCTGGCTGCTGGCCCTGCCGCCCTGGGGCTAAAACCTCGGCTCACTCAGACCTGGGCTCGGCTCGGCTCAGCTCCTGCGCTCTGCGCACTGCATGCTGCCAGGTCCCAGACCACTGCGCTGGTCCTTCCTGCAGGGCTGCTGGGCTGTCCTCAGCGGGAGTTTAGCTTCTCTGTGTCGTTTTGTGGGTCCTGGGGCTCCAGAAGTTGTTCAGAGTCCCCTTTTACATCATTTGAGGGGAATCTGGGGGCAGAGTGGCTTGGATGAGCTGTTTCTACTCCTACATCATTCATTTCTGCAAGATTTTGAGTTATAAATTTTCTTCCCAGTTTTCCCCTACCCACCACCCAAAAATAGTAATCCCATTGGATATCCCCTCCTCCAATCTTCTCTCTCCCATGTATTCCCCCACCCCACTCTGATTTTCCAGTAGAGCACAGTGGATCTCTATGCCCCAGTGCCCGTATATCTTATTTCCCTTTAAAATAAAATGTTAAGAAACTATATGTTTTCATATATAGTTTTTTAACTTTTGATTTTAAACCTTTGAATTCCAGTTTCATTCCCTTCCTTCCTTGTCACCCACCCTTACTGGGAAGATAAGCAATTCAGTATAGGTTGTACATATGTAACTCTGCAAAACATTTCCATAGTGGATATATTTTAAAAGACTGTCACTATATTTCCCTCCATCCTATCCCACCTCCTACTTGTTCTATTCTCTACTTTGATCCTGTCACTTTTCAGAAGTGGATGCTTCCAACTTCCCTCCCCCTACCAGCCTGCCCTCCCTTCCATCATCCCCCCATCTCATCCCTTTCCCCCTTACTCTCCTGTAGGGTGAAATACCCTATTTAGTGAGTATGTCATTCCCTCCCTAAGCCAAATTCAACAAGAATAAGATTGACCCATTCCCTTTTGCCTTCCTGTTCTTCCCCTCCATTGTAACAATTTTCCCTTGCCTTTTCTATATGAGATAATTTACCCCATTCTGTCTCTCCTCATCTCATCTCATTATATTCCTCTCTTACCTCTTAATTTCACCTTTTATTGGTGAAATTCCTATTAAATTGTTCCTATGCCTTCTATCTATGCATACCCGTACCCATATATAAACACACTCACATATGTATTCATACATCCATATATCCTCCTATATAGATATATATGTATGTATATGTATACATATATATATATATATACATATATATACATACACACACATTTCTATTCCCTTCAACTATTCTCATACTGAGAAAAGTTTTGTTAAGTTATAATTATCATTTTTTCCATGTAGGAATGTGAACAGTTCAACTTTGATAAGTTCCTTATGATTTCTTTTCCCTGATTACCTTCTCATGCTTCTCTTGCTTCTTGTATCTGAATGTCAAATTTTCTATTCAACTCTGTTTTTTTCATCAAGAATGCTTGAAAGTCCTCTATTCCATTGAATGACCATATTTTCCCCTGAAACATGATACTGAGTTTTGCTGTGTAGGTGATTCTTTAGTCCCAGTTCCTTTGACCTTCAGAATATCATATTCCAGGCCCTTTTATCCCTCAGTGTAGAACTGCCAGATCCTGTGTTATCCTGATTGTGTTTCCACAATATTCAAATTGTTTCTTCTTGGCTGCTTGTAATATTTTCTCCTTGATCTGGGAACTACGGGACCTGGCTATAATATTCCTAGGAGTTTTCTTTAGGGGATCTTTTTCAAGAGGTGATTGGTGGATTCTTTCAATCACCATTTGGCCCTCTGGTTCTAAAACATCAGGGCAATTTTCCTTGAGAATTTCTTGAAGGATGATTTCTAGGTTCTATTTTTTTATCATGGCTTTCAGGTAGTCCAATAATTTTTAAAGTATGTCTCCTGAATCTATTTTCCAGGTCAGTGGTTTTCCCAATGAGATATTTCACATTACCTTCTATTTTTTCATTTCTTTGGATCTATTTAATAGTATCTTGATTTCTCATAAAGTCACTAGCTTTCCTTTGCTCCAATCTAATTCTGAAGGAATGATTCTCTTCAGTGTGCTTTTGAGATTCTTTTTCCATCTGGCAAATTCAGCTTTTTAAGGCATTCTTACCCTCATTGGCTTTTTGGGCCACTTTTGCTATTTGAGTTAATCTATTTTTAAGGTGTTATTTTCTTCAGTCAGGTTGTTTATTCTCCTTTCGTAATTTTCTTGTATCATTCTCATTTCTCATCCAAATTTTTCCTCCTCTTCTCTTATATGGTGTTCAAAATCCTTCTTAAGGTCCTCTATGGCCTGTAACCAGATTGCATTTTTCTTGGAAACTTTTGGTGCAGGAGTTCTAACTTCACTGTCTTCCTTCTATTCCATGCTTTGATCCTTTTTGTGTAAAAGTTGGAGTGTAAAGTTGGGTTGTTCTGTTTGCTTTGATTCCCTTGTTTGCTCATGTTGCCACTCAATTACTTGACTTTTGAGCTTTTTGCCACAGTAGGACTCTGCTACCAGACAGGGGAGCTTTATCTTAAATGGGCTTTCTCAGCTGCTGGAGCTGTTAGTTGGGTGCCCTCTCTGAAGCCTCAACATGCTCTGGCAAGCTGTTCATGCACCCCAGGACCTCCACCCTAGACCACAATCCAGATCCAAGTAGGTTAAAGCAAGAGCAATTACCCCTCAGACTTGTTGCTTGGTTCCCCTAAGATCTGCAAGCCAGGAGCTGAAGCTGCTATGTGGTGGCATCTGCACAGCCTTGGTGCCTCAGTGGCTTCTCCCTACAGGGAATAAAGGCCAGATTGAACTCCCAAACTACTGGATCCCAAAATCCACATTGCACTGACCTCTCACTTTGTCCTTAGCATCTATGTGTTATAATTCTGGAAACTGCCACAGCTGTTGGTGATCTGAAGTCCCTCTAGCCAGTGGCTCATCAGGCCACACTGAAGCTAAAACCCCAGGCTTGGGCTGGGCTGGGCTTGGCTCCCTGTGAGCTGTGCTGGCCCCTTCCTGCCAGCCTGTGGGGCTGTCCTCAGTGGGAAGTTAGCTTCTCTGTGTTATTTTGTAGGTTCTGTAGCTCCAAAGTTTGTTCAGAGTCACCTTTTACATGAATTGGATGAGGTAGAAGCCAGAGACCCCAAAAAACCAGTAAATATTGTAACAAGGTATTACATGAGAATGATCTGCATACTTATGCAAGGCATTCTTAATAAAAGTATAAGAAAGAAACAGGCAAAGTTTCATAACTTTCAATATCAGATCGTATCTTCATGGTCACACAATCCTCTGTAAGCAAAGCGTACAGAATCCTTTTGTGTTTAATGTTTGTTGATTATTTTATTTCTTTAAAAATAAAGACATTTCACTCAGTAGATAAAAATGCAGCTTTAAACGCTCTCCTCCAAAGAACTACAGAGAAGTTTTGTTCAATGACCCTCTTACTATTGGTATCAAGCAAAACAAGAGGGAGATATACTCCTAAAGGTGCTCACCATGTTCATGGAGGATTTCTTATGAGAAGTGCCAGTGTTAGTATGATTCCTCAGAGATAATGAGCTCCCATAGATGTTACTGTCTTTAGATAGTATTCTATTGATTCCATCAAATACTAGAATATGACAGGACTTCTTTAATAAGATTTCCAAACACTCTAAAAAGGTAACCTAACAAACCATATGGGAAAAATAAATATATGACCAAAAACCTATTTGATGATTTTCTTTCTCTTTTTCTTTAAAAATTCTATTTGTCAATGGGATGGGTCCCCGAGAGAAGAGAGATGATTGAGAGTAGGGGAATTTTGGGTGATGTTTTTAAAAAAGCAAAATATGTCCATAATTTTAAAAGAATCAGAATGGTTAAGATGGAAATATGTTTTGCAGGATTTCACATATATAATTGACATCATATGCTTACCTTCTCAATGGGTAGGGGAGGTACAAGAAGAAGGGAGAGAAATTGGAGCTCAAAAAAATTTAGTGTTGTAAATACATAATAACTTTTAAAAGAAACAAAAAATAATGTAAACATAAAATATAATGACCTTAAAAAATAAAATGGGAACATTGGGGAAAAAAAGAATCAGAGACTGTATTTTTTATCCAGATCCTCTGACTGCTTAGCCAGTACTATTTGTATTGTACCATGCCGTCTCTTCAGATGAGGGAAAGATCAGTGTTAGTCAGTAGAGTCAGACCTGAAGAGTACTTTTTAACTTTTCAGTGTTAACATGGCAAGAAGTTTCCAGTAGAGTATCCCAGTGATCTGTGCTTGGCTCTGGAGTAGTTAACCTTAACAATGACTTGAATAGAGACAGAGATGGCTTGCTCATCAAATCTGCAGGAAACAAAAAGCCAGGGAAAATAGGTAACCTGATAAATTATAGTCAGGATCCAAAAGGATCTTGACACGCTAGATTATTGAGATGCATCTAATAAAAAGAAATTTAAAAATAAATATAAAGGCTTGCAGTTTAATGCAAAGATCAATTTAACAAACATACTTTTGATCCCCAAACTTGCCTTGATCCAAATGCAACCTTTTCCCCCACCCTCCTTCTAGAACTGCAGAAATTAGTTTTCATAGAGGTAGAGCTGAAATGCATGGAAAATGCAGGCTAATATACAAGCTTTTTTAGATGACATTTCCCTGTGCAAATATTAATCCTGTAGACATTTTTCTAATGTTACTCCTTAGAGAACTTTCATTTGTAAAAAAACTAGCAAGTGGTTAGTTTATCCTTGTTTTTGTGAAGTCAAGCATTTTATGAAATTATAAATGATAAGAAAATCCCAGGCCAGATTGAAGCTCTCTATAACTACATGGGAATTACATGGGATGAGAACTGGACCCTCTGAGAGTTAAAAAGTTTGTTGTAGAACTAAGACACTTGATGAGTATGAGCCCAAGTGCATTAAATCTTATTGGTCTCGCAATTATCTCTCTGCAAAGATTCTTAGAGTTGAAGTTCAAGTTGGAGGTCAGGAGGATGGTTGAGGGAAACACTGTTCCCCTTGTTAAAATAAAGCAATTAGTTTAATATATACTGTAGGGAAAGGAGAGAAGGGAAGGGAAATTCCCCTTGTCAAACATTTAACATTTAGAGTACAGCTTAGAGCAAAAGTAATAAGGCACTCTTCATGAAAAAAAATTGGCCATATACTATGTCTAAATGCAAACATGTGTGTTTTTTATTTCTTAAATTCATTTAAACTTCTGTTAACTGGGAATATTTTTATGTACATTCTCAGTCATTCTCTTTCTTACTTGCCTGAAGGAGTGTCAGGGGACAGGAGCTGTGCCCATAGTGGCAAGAACACACAGACATCATAAAACATTTAACAGCCCTTTCTAGGATGGTTAAGCCCTACAAAATGGCTAAACAAATCTTAATTTACAATTCATTTGCTGAAGCATTCAAAGGGCCATAATATTTTGCTGCTGCTAATTTATATCTCTTTGAGAGCCATTAAATTAAAAATGTGCCAGTTAGCAATTCCCAAAATAGGAGACCTTTTGGGGAAGCAAAGAGCCAAACAGCACTTGACCTGCCTCCAAGAGAAGCTGTGTCTCACAATGGGGGTGAGTAGACAGGACCCTGCAAGAGCTTTTGCTCCCTGGAGAGATGTTGAAAGTGATAAAAAAAAATTAAGTCCAGCATTTCAGGATACTCGCATTAGGGGTTTTGTTTGATTCTTACTCAAGTTCTATTTTTTGGTTTAAACCAAGGGTTAGTAATTAGGAGCCACCATCTTGTCAGAGCTAATCTTAACCTGTTATCTTAGTTTATTTCTCTGAGAACTCTTATCAGTCAAGCTCCATTAGAGTCCTCCTGTAGTGTCCCATTGTACCCTGGGGTGACTTAAAGCTGGAAGGGACCTTGAAGATGATAGAATCATAGGTTTTGAGCTGCAAATGACCTTAGATGTCAGTTAGTCCAACTCCCTAATTTCACAGATGAGGAAATGGAGAGCCAGAGAGGTTAAGTGATTTGAAGAGTCACAATCTGAACAAAAATCCTATGACACCAAACCCAATGTTCTTTCCGTTGCACCATGGTCTCTCTCCTAGGTTATCTAGCCCAATCTCCCCCAAGGACTAAAGACATGAAGTGACTTCTCTGAGGTCAAAAATAGCAAAGCCAGGTTTTGAACCAAAGTCCTATGACTTTCAAGTCAGGGCTTTATCCGTGACACCACCTCTTCAATTCTCCAGGTTATTCCTGTAGAGCCTAACAGCTTTCAAAGGTCTTGAGAGTACTTTTAGATCAGAGGACCCAATTAGCCAAGTGAGGACAGAAGTCTTTTTTTTCCCCCATTACCCCACAGAATACCTGAAGTTATACCTAAAGTGTCAAGGGATTGCAATAGTCATTATTGTAAGGAGAATCTGGACTAAGAAAATCAAAGATCTCTAAGTACTGAATTATAGTCAGACTTGCAAAATGCTTTGAAGATTTTTTTCATTTGTTAATACAAGATATTGCAATTAGGTATTAGTTCAATTGATCTAGCACTTATAAGCCCATCCGTGGTCCAGGCACAGTGCTAGGTTCCAGAACAAAACTAAAATAGTTCCTGTTCTCAAGGGGCTCATAATCTATCAAACAATGAGACTCATTTTAATAAGCATTCCAGAACCAATACTTCCAAATGAGAGTTGACTTCAAAATATGAGGACTGTGCCAGTCAGCCTTCATCAAAGTCCTCTGATGCCTCTTTGAGACATAGAGATGATCCAACCACATTTTCCTTGCTCTTCTCAAACCTCACACTCTACCTTCTACATCCATGCTTTTGTCCATGCTTTCATCTATATATAGAACACATTTCCCCCTCCCACACACCTTAGCATCCTTTATTACCTTCAATGAATAGATCAGATACAATCTCCTACATGAAGCCTTTTTTGATATTCCCAGCTGCTAGTGCTTCCCCCCCACTCCCACCCCCACCCCCCAAAAAAGATTGCCTGGAATTATTTTTGCATATATTCCATACATACTTTATGGTATATATTGTCCCTACCAATAGGATATAAACTCCTTAGGGAGTAGGAACTTTTTCATTTTTATCTTTGTATGCCTAGTGCTGGCATAGTACCTGGAGCACAGTAGGTAATTAACAAATTATTGGTTATTTTATCTTTATTTTCCTAGGGCAGGGGTAGGGAACCTGTGGCCTCAAGCCACATGTGACCCTTTAGGTCCTCAGGTGTGTCTCTTTAACCAGATAGGGCTACACTTGAGGACCTAGAGGGCAACATTTGGCCTTAAGGTTGCAGGTTCCACACCCCATCCTAAGGTTATGTCATTAGAGATTTCATAGGCTATTATGTATTCTAATGATATTGCCTGCATTCAAAACATTTTTAATCTCCTCTCTTAGAATTGACTTTAGCTAATGTATAAACTGCTCAAAAATGCCAGTGCCACTACTTTATAGCCATGCCTCTTACAATGATTATCAAAAAGGTACTCAGTCTGACCCATCAAAGTTTTATGAATCCATAGCCCTGCTACCTAAAGACATTCCTGGGCTCCTGGGAGACTATGGTTCAAACTGGATCCACCAACTTGCCCATGTTCTGAGAGATTTGCTTCACCTCTGAGTCAGCCAACCCATGTTATAAAGGATTCCTGAAGTTTCCATAAACAAGGCAGTGGGCATTTAGTCCATTGGTACAAGCAGAGGTAGACCTGCTTCATTCAATGAGAAGTTCAGGCAATGTTTCTCCTCTAAGACAAGGATGAGAAAAGGGTGTGGCCCAAAGCTCCATTTCCCTTCATGTAACCTCTAGAATAATGGGACTCAGATCACTGGAGAGATGAAGCTACTGGTGCCTAACATAAAAAGAATACTTGAGAATATAAACTCAAAAGTTCTTTCATCTCCTGACTTATCAAATATAGTAAATTTGTGTACTATGGCAATGGAAATCTCACGGAATCGACCATGGTCCATTGTACTTCCCAGGGTCTTAGGATATATTACATGTCATAAAATCAACAAAGTTTGACTGTCATATCCCTACTCTTTTCCCTCCCCTCAACCCTAATCAGTCTGGTCAAAAATGTATTTAAGGAGGCAAAGGGGTTCTGGAACTTCTTAAAAGTGCCCATTTACCTCATGGGATTATACACAGAAGAGGTTGCTTTCTCTTTACTTTCTCTTAAAAAGGCTCATAAAGGCTGATTGTCAGACATAAAGGTGAATGTGAGCATGAAGGCTTTCTGAAAGGGAAAGGAAATAACAAGAAGCAGACAGCTGCAACCCTTCTGAATGAGATGACAGCTTTCTCTATCCCCAGGCCCAAGGCAGTAGCTTATAAAGGGCAATCATGTCTGGGACTTATGGCTGATAATACGATCTGGCTGCTTTGTTTCTGTGCTCACAAGGCAAGTTATTTTTGAAAGAGAGGTGGTGACCTTCTATGGAGAGATACTTTCAGGACCTGATAACCAGGAGCCTCCATTATTAAAGCTGAGGATTGCTGGCAATGCGGATTCAGTCTCAGGGCTCACAGCATAGGTAGGATAATACTTGGTTCTCAAGATTCCCAATAAAAAAAGTGAGCATGGGGAAAAGTAGCAGTGGAAAGGGCCACTAAAAGTCAGACTGGGCCTCTTCCTAAGGTAGAGGTATATTGGGTTGGCACCGGTCCAGGGTTTTTGTCTGGGGTCCTAGGATATTTGGCCCATTGGCACAGGCAGGGAAGTTTGGGCAATGTCCCTCCTCTAGATAAGAATAAAAGAGCTGGAACCAAGACCTACCCACCTCTGTGCTGCTGCTGTAATAAGAGGAACCTTAGTCTAGAGTCACTGTAGAGGAAAGGTTGAAACAGAAATAAAGCAGGTCAGTATCATTCCAGATCCAAAGTAAGAGAGGTTAGGGAGGCCTTACCATTGAATGTGTGAAACTGAATAAATATTGGCAAAAAGAGAGGACTAAGACAAGCTTTGGGCTGCTCTTTAGCAGCATTTAGGCCCTGAGAATAAAGGTAGCTTGGATGAAGATCAAGACACTGGCCAAGGGGAAGAAGAAACCAAAAAATGTAAGAAGCAGCTTTCTGTGGTAAATACTAAAACTGCAAAATAACAAGAGATTGAAATGGAAAGGAGGATGTTTGGAGTTATAATAACTAAATAACTAAAAATAACAACTAAATAATTAAAATAACTAAATAAATAATAAAAATAGTGAAATTGAAAGAACCTCACTGTGACTTAGCTCCTGATAATATAAGGTTTGACTCTAGACCGTCTTTACACATGGTATTGCTGTTATATATTCTAATTCTGGTCTTGGACATCAGAGTATCATCAATTTTTTCAGATAGTGTCCCAAAATTCTTAAAAATCCTCAATATAAATGTAATATTAATTCATGAGGCTTGTCCTTCCTCTGTAAGCTAAAAATACTTCCCCATACCTCAGGTCACTTTGTATCTGTTTTGTATGGATTTTGTATATAGATATGTATATGCACATTAATTTACATTCCCTGAGGTCGGGGAATGTTTCCTTGTACTTCCTATCAGCTAGTACAGTGTCTGGCACATAAAAGCATTAATAAATGTTTGTTAATTAATTGATTGACTTAAATAATCATCTCATATAGCACTTTAGATGGGAAAAGGGAAGAAAGAGAACTGAAATGTTGAAAAAAATGAAGAAATAAAGATAAGATCATACCTATGGAATTCAGAGCAAGAGCAAATCAGACATGAGCTCCTGATGCCTTAACATTTTTGTATGCTAGCAAAATCTAGTTCAAATAAGTATCAAGGCCAGCTTTGAAGGACAAAAGAAGGGAAAGTGATGGTGTAAGAAGGCATCATGCAGCCTAAAAGGTATGTGAGAGGCTTAAAGCAACCTAGCTGCCAAGTAGTCAGCCACAGTATTGTTTTAATAGTGTAAAGGTTATAAGACAACTCCAAAAGACTCATGATGGAAAGGGATATCCACATCTAGAGAGAACTACAGAGTCTGAGTGCAGATTGAAGCAAACCACTTGAACTCTCTCTTTTGTGTTTTATTTTGTTTTGTTCCTTCTTTCTCATTGTTCACTCCATTGGTTATAATTCTTTTTTGCAACTTGATTAATGTTTAATGTAAAGGTATTTGTAGAACCTACATCTGATTGCAGACTGCCATGGGGTGGGGGAGGAGGTGGGAGGAGAGGGAGAGAAAGAAAATTTGGAACTCAAGGGATTGTGAAACTGAATGTTGTAAATTAGAGGTAAATAAATCAATTTTTTAAAAATAGCATGAAGCAGAGAATGAAAGATCATCTAAGTGCTTACAATGCACATACAGACACTGTCCATAGACATAGAAGAGCAAAACAATCTTTGTTCCTAAGGTGCAGATATTCTAGTAAGGGAATACTGTAGGTGTGTATGTATATATACACACATATATACATGTACACACACATATATGATTTCAAGAGTAATGTGTGATGGGAAAGCCCTATAATCTTTTAGGGCACATCAGCAAATAATAATTCATGTTTTTAAAGGTTATTTACACTGTTAAAACCATATCCATTTCAAGGGTTGAATCATTTGACAGTGTCAGGGACTGGCTTTGCCCATCCAGCATTTTTAGCACCACTGCTAAATGGGGACCTCATTTTGTCCCTAAGTGCACGGCAAAACACATCAAATTGTACTGATTTGAACTTGAGCAGAGCTATAACAATTCTGGTAGCTTTGGTGGGGGATACCTCATATATCAGGACACAAGCCTGTGGAGGGGAGAGATGTTGGGTCCCCCATATGTAAAGATGACGCTTGGGAGGGAGCAAGGCAGGGAACGGTTAACAGTGTGAACACCTATGAGAGGAACAAAGACATTTGTCAGCTTCATATTTTAACTTGCTATTCTTGCTAAGTGGGTGCTATGCTAAGTTCAAAAGTTTCTAAATGTTGAAGGAATATACTTGTTGCCAGCCTCCTTAATGTCCTGGGGAAAAAGGCCCAGTGGTCCTGTCCTAGTTATAGTTTTGTACCTCAGGAACAGTGTTAGATGCCACAATTCCCCAAAAGTTGGAGACCCATGATAGACAGCCAAACCCTGATATAATATGATCAAATGATAAAGCAGATGCTAGCCTTCTCCCTACCCTCTCACTATATTTTTTGTGTTTAATAGTAGTGTATGTATACCAATTACAAAGACAGGTTTGATTCAGATCTTTTCCTTCCCTTTAGTGTTCACAGAAACTGCTGACTTTTTGCATGCCACATATGTAAAACTTTGATGAAGACGAGTTAGCTAGGGAGTGAT
This sequence comes from Gymnobelideus leadbeateri, assembly GCA_011680675.1. Taxonomy (NCBI): domain Eukaryota; kingdom Metazoa; phylum Chordata; class Mammalia; order Diprotodontia; family Petauridae; genus Gymnobelideus; species Gymnobelideus leadbeateri. The sequence continues at coordinate 698,699 of WOXC01009160.1, read as the reverse complement.
GATTCCCTAACTTTGGTATGTAAGACACTTTGGGTAAAGATCTTTCAACAGTTCTAATATCAGCTATCACTAGGTATTTACCTTGTCATTGATGTATTCATTAAGTTCCAAACACTGTGTGAGGACCTAAATCTGCCTTCTAACTCATTCACAAAACAATTGGATGCTGGCTAAAAACTGTCGAGCCAAATATTATTTGGTTTCCACATTGTGAATTTCATTAGACACTTTCTTATTACAAAACTTGAAAAATATTGTAAACGTCACTCAAAGTCAAACTTCTCTCCATTTCAACAAGTAACTCTATGTGAATGTGCTGTTAGTTTATAAATCTGTAAGTCACATTTAATCAAGGGAAAGTTTGCTTTCATGGCCAAACTTGTTTTCTATTCATGACAGAAATTTTAAAGAAAAAAATTGACTGCTGAAAATTGCTATGGCACTGATGGAAAATTACAAGACAAACAGTGTCTGTTTCACTTTATGGTCATTGTTTTGCCTGTCTTTGTTTTTGAAAATGTTGGACATTTAGAATTAAAATATGCATTTCTTAGCTTTCATGTTTTTGCCGCACTGTGGTTACACAGAGAGAAATAAACCATTTCATTTTGGCTGATGGGCAATTTAGAGAAACTCGAAACATCTGATTTGATGTTCATCTCTAATTTTCAAAGGTAATTCTGGAATTTCTTTGCCACATTGCATAGTGTTTTATTTTAATAAATAGAGTAATTGAGGAACCCCAAATTAGATTTGATAATATTTGGGACCCAGGTATAATTACTACAACTGTTATTTTTCTCTTGATTTTCACAGCTTAGTGGGTGCTAGGATAGACATAAATAATAAAAATAATAACTCAGGCTGTCTATATAACCAAAACAACTAACTAAACAATAAAATATTTTGTCATCCCACATATTTTGTATATACAGTGCCAACTTTCTGATTTTTTGTTTTGTTTTGTTTTGGCTTTTGGTTGAGACCTATGGTTTCATTGGTATAGGAAACCACTAATGTGGAAACTCCCTCTGACAAACTAGATCAATAACTCATCTGAAACTTATGATCTTAGAAAGTTGTAACTGAGAGGTTAAGTGACTTGATCATGGTAACACAGCCAGAATGTGTCAATATCAAGTTCCTAATGCCATACCCAAAGCTCCATCCACTACTCTATGCTGCCTCCCACCTGGATATGTGGAAATATAATATATAGATGTTGGAAGAATAAGGGTTTTCCTCCATTTTATTCATTTCTATTTGAAAAGGCAAAGGGGGAGCTGAGATATTAAACAGTGACTTTAAACTGTGCAGATGGCCAATACAAATAAATCAGGTACCACAAAGATCCCACTTTGCGATCCAAATCATAAAAATTATGTGTCTAACCATACAGCTAGGTCAGAATGATGCTGGATATTTCAGTATTTGGATATATTCTTTGACTAAATTCCTCCCTTCTCATATTAATGTATAACTTTATACATAGCCATCATCTATTAAGTAGATTAATAGGGGCCAAGGATACCATAGTTAGTGGACTCTGTATGTGTTCTTAAAGCTTATTTGGGCCAAGTTTCACTTCTTCCCTTGCTAGTTCTATGAACAGAGCAAATAGCAAAGTGATGGATTTCAGTGGCAGTTCTTCTTTCTTCCCCTAACCACTTAAAAATGTTCCTGGTAGAAGGAAACAGAGCCAGGGAATCAATATATGTAATGACTACAATAATATGAACCAAAAAAAATGCTAAATCAAAATCAAATGCTGTTTAATTCTAAATACCAAAGTACTCATCTGTATTTTCCTTAGAGGGGTGGAGGACTATGGGAACAGAATGTTGGTTATATTGTCAAACATTGGCAATATAACCATTGATTTTGCTTAACTATTTTTCTTGACTGCAAAAGAAGACACTGGGAAACAGTAGGCATAGGAGGATATATCCAGACATGATTGTGATATAAAAGCAAAACTCATCAGTAAGTCTTCATTTGAAAAACTCAAAATGAATTGCTGGTGCCACCATGAACTGTTAGAGGGTAAGTTAAAGGCTTTGATAATTTACAAACTAGGCACAATTCAGATTGAAATCCATAATCTATAATTAATAATATAACCTACAATAATAGGTTCTCTAAATTCAACCATTTAATTTATCATATAACTCTGGTTAGTCACCGATCCATAGTAAAGCTTCTGTTTCCCCTTACACAGAGGGAAATAATCTTTGGGGTCTGGTTTCCCCCCACTCAAGTTCTAAGTCAGTCAGTCACTCAGCAAGAATATGTTAAGCCAATAAGCCAATATGTTAAGCCTATAAGCCAAGCCCTGGGGTGGATGGTGGGTACACAAACACTATTCAGTCAGTCAACAAGCATTTACTAAACCCTTTGTATGTGCCAAGCATTACATTATGTGCTGGAGATAAGAAGAAAGGCAAAGTCAATCACTTTCCTCAGGGATCTCAGATCTAATAAGGAAGACAAACTGAGTTCATAAAGCATATAGAGTAGATGGAAGGTATCTCAGAGGGCAAGAGTGAAATAATCCATTCTCTCAGTGAGCTTACATTCTAATGGGGGAGACTAAACAATAAAAATATAGAATAAATGTAAAGAGAATAAATATAAATAAACACAAAGTAGTTAAATACAAACTAGTTGGGGGATATCATGAAAGGTTTCATGGAGAAGGTTATGCTTGAGTTGCATCTTAAAAGAAAGAGTCTCACTGAATGGTGGGGCTACTGAACTTGAAAGGGGGGCTGAAGGGAATGGCTATATGTTTTGACGTAGAGACGCACAATAACTGAAGTTAGCAGCTTTAGGTTGCATTGACCAGAGTATCAGTGTCCACAGAAGGTAGAGAAATAGCACAAGGCAATGTGTTTCAGCACCCTCATCCTGTCTAATTGGGGGTTAGGTAAGGTTTGTAGCACTTTACTAGACAGGCATCCCCTGGTACAGAAATGTTGCATACAGCTCTCAAAGTGTTACATCTTCTGTGCTGGCAGGATTTTTACAGAATACAAATTGCAAAAGTCACCCTGGTTGACTTCCTTGCTCCTAATCTCCATGACTCCTTAAAAACAAAATAAATCGAAGCAAAATTTGTCATTCCCAGAGAAAGTAAGAATAGAGAAATGCACTTTAAACACGTCATTTTGCTCTTTGGTAGGGCAGAGCAAACCATTTTCCCATACATTCAAGAAATGCCAGAGTGTAAAGTGGTGAGCATTTGATATTGAAATCACCCTCCCATTAAAAATTTGCCAGGGATCAGCTGCACTTAGGTGACTCCACAACATTTTTGTGTCATTATACACTGTTGTGGAGCCAGCCAATCTCTGTCTTGCTAATCTTTCTGTCATTAGTGATTGGACTTCATTCTGGCAGCTTCTTGGCCTGAAACTGAACGCTTCTGACAAGCCCTACAAAGAGGAGAATTTGGCCGAGGGGCTCTTTTGTCAATTAAAGCATTTTATCCTCTGATTACCACAAGGGGCTTTCCAGGGCTCATAAGGTTCCATTGCTGTCTGAGTTTTGAGAATGAAGGGTAAGAATTTGGAGCTTTTAAAAATCATCCCTTCAATTACAGGAAAGTCAATTATTTTTCAAGCTGAAAGAGAATGGATTTCTATTGGCCAAGAAAGAGACAGATAAAGAATTCAGGGAATGTCTCCATCTTATTAATTTCTGCTCAAAAGGCAAAGAACAGATGAGACCTTTCAAATTACTTGGTAACTTTTGAGTAGTGTAGATAGCCAATCGAAGACTCCAGTGTGGGGTATGAGCCATTGAAATTACATCTCTAACCAAGCCAATCATTCAAAATGATCCACATTCACTGTCTTCTGACAGTAGCAAGTTTGCCTCAGGTTTTGTGAGTGCAATAGTGACAAATATAACAAGTACAAAAACAGCCATTCTTGACGAGGACATATGTATCAGCATATTGTAGGGCTGGTTGTTAGTTATTAGGATGTTTCTATTAGTTATTAATTTCTGTTATTTCTGTTAGTTATTAAGGATGTTTCTATTCCAAGCATTCAAGGGAAGTCTGGAATGGCTCAGGATGTCCTTTTGCAGTCAAGTTCACAACTAATTGTTTAGTAGAAAACACTGAATTCCACTTTGGCAGCAATAACAAATGTGACTTGTAATCAAGTCATACTTCCCTTTTGGAATGATTTAAGGAACTTAATAAACTGCTATCTGTAAAGTCTCAGGATGGTCCTCTTGTATGTGTGGGAGGGAGACATATAGATGAATTTAGGCCTGAGGATGAATTACACAGCTCTGTGAACCAAACATCCAAGAGATCAGGTTAGCCATCAGGAACCAGGAACAGGTGATTTATAGGATCTCCAAAATCCCTAAGCATAGTGAGCCAGTCTCTATAAGACTTTTTAAATTGTATGTAATGTAACAATACTCAAGCTGATACCAAGGAACTTAAAAAACAACCTAAACCCCTTTCATTTAATCAAAACTTTCACTAGAGAGACCAGTGATACTTTCTCTGCATTTATTGTGGCTTCTTCTGTCTCAAGATAGGAAAGTTGTAGGCTTAATGTTGAATACATTTAATGGATGGCATTTCTTCACCAAATTTCAATGATTGTAGTGCAAATCTCCTTGGTGAGAAGTGACACATTAATCTTGGAAGGGTGGTCTGAGGTGGAAGTCCGACAAGACTGAAATGAGTCCCTCTGGATTTTAGGAGACAGGGAGGCTGCTGTGAAAGTCCAGATTCCTGCAGTTGGAGGAAGGAATTGGGCATTTTAAGAATTTTTCTTCATTTCTTACTTCCCAGGGGGACTCTATAATGAGGTTGGGTAGGAGTAAAAAAGGTAGTGAGAAGGGAAAAGAACAAGAGGGGTTTGGACTAAAGTCCTTAACAGAATAAGTATGTAATGCTCTGTCCTCTTTCTGTCTTCTCCAAACAAGGGCAGAAAGGAGAAAAACTAAAATGGGATGGTTACAAATGTCAGAGTCAGAATTTATTAACTATTTATTCAGTGTCTACAATGTGCTAATTTCAGGGGATACAAATAAAAGATATGAGGTGTTCCTTGTCCTCAAGGAGCTCACAATCTAATGGAGGAAAACACATAAAAAAGAAGGTAAAAAGTGTGTGTTGGGGGGAGATGGGAAAGGATACCTGACTTAGAACAAGGGGTGTTATGAATGCCTGCAGCCAAGTGGGAAATGGTAAAGTGAATGCCCTGGGCACTTTCCTTAAATGGTAGAGGATCTGGCAGGAACTTTCCAGTGTTTACCACCCCTGCTTCTCCACTCAGACAGAGGAAGAGGCTCAGGGTTGATTTCTTGCAGGATAATGAATTTCTGGAGATAATGAAGTTCAGGAGAGAAGCTTGGTGGACAGTTACCAGATCCCTTATTTACTGTTAAATTATGTTGCAGACATATTCAGTAATGTGATGTGTATTGGCAGCCACATACACATATATACATATGCACACATATGTGTGTATATATACATGCATATATCCATGAAACTGTGTGTATACACATACACATATGTGTGTACACCTACTGAGAGAGGGGCATGGCTAACAAGCCTTAACCCACTTTTACTCTTGTGAGGTATGAATATCTCTAGGATTATTCCAGAGAAGGGAAAACTACAACTGACTGAGCAAACAAATTAACCACACCAGTGGCAGCTTTAAGTATCTGAACCTTGATGAGTTGCAGGAGAGTGCAGGCTGAGATATGCCTTTTGAGCAGACCTCTAGATCCTAGAAGTAGAAAAATTCTCTTTCTTCCAACTCCCAAGAGCCATGTAACTTTCAAGGGGAGCTCCTTGACTAAAAGGAGACATTGTATCCAGTCAGTCACATGTGCCCTAGAGACATAAGATACAATGAGAAAATCACCTTAAAGAGAAAGTTGCTTACAGGAGCAGAAATGCCACGTTCTGTGAAGAGCAAATTTAGATTAGGAGTAGAGAAATCAACCTAATTGGAATACCACTCTCAGTAAGGAGCAGCATGAGGACATTACACTTCATTAGACTTCAAAACTCTGTAGTTCCAGAGTTGGGAGTTGTCTTGGTATATATCTGTTTCCTACTTGTACGCCTTGCAGTACAACATAGACCATTGGATTCTAAGTTGATGCCCACTCTTCCTATAAACACTGTGTATATTTGTGTGAGAGTATACTTCAGATTTATGGGGAAATGTTTTGTAACTATAATTCTTGCTAAACCTTCTGAATAAATATCTTTGTAAAGAGCTAACCAAATTACTGATTAAAGGAATATGTATATGTATGTGTATGTGTGTACATATATGTGTGTATATGTATATGTGTGTATACATGCATTTGTATATGTGTATATTGTGTAATATGTAAATTGTGTTTAAGTATGTGTACTATATATGTATATATACATGCATTATGTATGTTAATAGGTATGTATATTAGGTATATGTATATGTATGTATACATGTTTAGATATACATATGCATTTAGCACATTGTGGACAATAATATGTATTATGTGTGTGTGTGTGTGTACATATGTATGAGACATAATCCTCTGTGCTACAATTTATACTCACATTTGTGGGGTGAGTCCCCAGAGGTGCAAATATTCTCAAATTTTTTTTTAAACAAATGCTTTATTAACTTCTGTTTTACATCATTCATTTCCGCCAGATTTTGAGTTACAATCATTTTCCCCCCATTGTTCCCCTACCCAACCTCCCAGAATAGCAGTCCCACAAGATATCACTTCCTCCAATCTGCTCTCTCCCATACCTTCTCCCATACCCCCTTCGACTTTTCCATTAGAGGAAGGTGAATCTTTGTGTCCCAATGCCTGCACATCTTATCTCCCAATTATAAGCAAAAGAGTATTAATAATAGTATTTATATATATTTGAAACATTTAATCTTAAGACCTCGAATTTCAGATCCATTTCCTTCCTCCCTTGTCACCCATTCCCTCTGGGGAGATAAGTAATTCAGTATATGTTGTACATATCTAGCTATGCAAAACATTATCATAGTAGATATATTGTACAAGGCTGCTTATAATTCCCTCCCACTCATCCCACCCCCCACCTGGTCCATTCCCTACATGATCCTGTCCCTCTTCTATAGTGGGTACTTCCAACCTCCCCTCCCCCCAAGGATGCCCCCCCATCAATCATCCCTCCTCTCATCCCCCTTCCCCCTATTCTGCTGCAGGTTGAGATATCCCATTTAGTATGTATGTCATTCTCTCCCTGAACCAAATTCAATGAGAATGTGGATTTGCCTTTTTTTTCCCTTCCTATTCTCCCCCTCCCTTGCAACCACTTCCCCTTGCTTCTTCTACATGAGATAGTTTACCCTACCCTGTCTCTCCCCATCTCCTCTTGCCACTTTCCTCTCTCACCTCATAATTTCATCCCTTGAGTATTCTCCCTTCCCAACAAATTCAACCTATGCCCTCTATCCATATATAACTGTAACCATATACACACACATTCACATATGTATTCATATGACCACACACCCTTCTTCCATTATTTTCATAGTGAGAAAGATATCATCAGTCACAGTTATTGCTTTTCCATATAGGAATGTAAATAGTTCAACTTTGATAAGTTCCTTTTGATTTCTTTTCCCTGATTACCTTCTCAGGCATCTCTTCCTTCTTGTGTCTGGATGTCAAATTTTCTATTCAATTCTGGTTTTTTCCTCAAGAATGCTTGAAAGTCCTCTATTCCACTGAATGACCATATTTTCCCCTGAAACAAAATACTCAGTTTTGCTGGGTAGGTGACCCTTGGGTTCATTCCCAGTTCTTTTGCCCTCTGGAATATCATATTCCATGCCCTTCGATCCCTCAGTGTAGAAGCTGCCAGGTCCTGGGCTATTTGGATTGTGTTTCCACAATATTGAAATTGTTTCTTCCTGGCTGCTTGTAGTATTTTCTCCTTGATCTGGCGATTCTGGAACCTGGCTATAATATTCCTGGGAGTTTTCTTTTTGGGATCTTTTTCAGGAGGTGATCGGTGGATTCTTTCAACCTCTATTTTGCCCTCTGGATCTAAAACATCAGGGCAGTTTTCCTTGAGAATTTCTTGAAGGGTGATTTCTAGGTTCTTTCTTTGATCATGGCTTTCAGGTAGTCCAATAATTTTTAAATTTTCTCTCCTGGATCTATTTTCCAGGTCAGTGGTTTTTCCCATGAGATATTTCACATTGCCTTATAATCTTTCATTTGTTTGGATCTGCTTAACAGCATTTTGATTTCTCATAAAGTCATTAGCTTCCATTTGCTCCAGTCTAACTCTGAAGGAATGAATCTCCTCAGTGAACTTTTGAGATTCTTTTTCCATATGGCAAATTCGACTTTTTAAGGCATTCTTCTCCTCATTGCCCTTTTGGGCCTCCTTTGCCATTTGAGTCAGTCTATTTTTTAAGGTGTTGTTTTCCTCAGTCAGGCTGCTGACCCTCATTTCATACTTTTCCTGCATTCCTTCTCATTTCTCTTTCCAATTTTTCCTCCACTTCTTTTATTTGATTTTTAAAGTCCTTCTTAAGGTCCTCTATGGCCTGCAACCTGCTCATGTTTTCCCCTGGGGCTTTTGGAGCAGGACTTCTGACCTCACAGTCCTTTTCCCGCTCTATGCCCCCAAAATAGGAGTCTAGGGTTGTATTTTTCTGTTTCCTTTGCCTTGGCATGTTGCCACTTAATTACTTGACTTTTGGGCTTGTTGCCACACTATGGCTTTAAGGCCAGATAGAGGAATTTTCGTCCCGAACGTGTGGGGGGCCAACTTCCGTTTCTGGCAAGCTGGAAACCCACCCATGACTTCCACCCTAGATCACAATCCAGATCCAGGGAGGTTAAAGCAAGAGCGATTACCCCCCCAAGACTGAGCGCTGGATCTCCCTACAATTAATTGCAGGCTGGGAGCCGGAGCTGCCTCTGAAAACTACAGAATGGCATGTCTCCTCAGCGGCTTCTAGCCCCCAGGGGAGGGAGCTGACACATTCCCCCAAATACCGGTCCCAAAGTCCATAGGACACTAACCTCTTACTTTGTCCTAGGCATGTCTATGTTGATAATTTTGGAGTCGTCACAGCTGCTGGTGTTCTGGGATTCCTCCAGACGGCTGCTGGCCCTGCCGCCCTGGGGCTAAAACTTCGGCTCACGTGGACCTGGGCTCTGTTCGGCTCCGCTTTCTGCGCTCTGCACGTTGCGTGCTGCCAGCTCCCAGACCGCTGCCCTGGTCCTTCCTGCAGGGCTGCTGGGCTGTCCTCAGCTGGAGGTTAGCTTCTCTGTGTCGTTCTGTGGGTGCTGGGGCTCCAGAAGTTGTTCAGAGTCCCCTTTTACATAGTTTGGGGGGAATCTGGGGGCAGAGTGGCTTGGAGGAGCTGTTTCTACTCCATCATCTTGGCTCCGCCTGAAATATTCTCAAATTTAAGGAGAGATATCTGTGGGCACATGCACACAAACACACATGGATTATCTATTTCTATTATATATACATATATGTATATGCACATACATGTTCACATATCTATATATACATATATTTTTTTCAGTAATTTTTTAGTCATACTCAACTCTTAGTGATCCCACTTGGGGTGAAGATATGGGATTGGTTTGACATTACCTTCTCTGGCCCATTTTACAAATGAGGAAATGCCCAAGGTTATACAGCTAATAAGTCTCTGAGGCCAGATTTGAACTCTGGAAGATGAGCCTTCCTGACTACAAGCCTGGCACTCTATCCACTGCAACTACCTGATACATACACATACATATAGATACACATATGTTCATATATTTGTTTTATTTTCATCTATCTATCTCTTTGTCAAGGAGAGCTTAGGATCTTTAGAAGGACTATATAGTTCCCCCAAATAATCCAGCATGAATGTGGCATAATAGATAGATAACACCATGTGCTGTCCTAGAACTCTCAGAATATAGGGAAACCTATCTGAAGATTAGATTTATTGGGGGAAATGGATGAGAACCATACAGGATAAAAAGACAGGTTGTGATTTACATTATTCAGAAAGTCCTCACATTAAAAAGTTTAAATACACTGAAGTATAAACTTTTTCTGTAGTTATCAAGAATATAATAAATTGTCCTTCTCGTTCGGCGCCGCCAACATGGTGTTCAAGCGCTATGTGGAGATCGGCCGGGTGGCCTACATCTCCTTCGGGCCGCACGCCGGCAAGCTGGTGGCCATCGTGGACGTGATCGACCAGAACCGGGCTTTGGTTGATGGCCCCTGCAGTGGTGTGAGGAGGCAGGCCATGCCATTTAAGTGTATGCAACTCACAGACTTCATTCTCAAGTTCCCACACAGTGCCCGTCAGAAGTATGTCCGGGCTGCGTGGGAGAAAGAAAAGATCAATACAAAATGGAAAGCCACTCGATGGGCCAAGAAGATCGAAGCCAGAGAACGGAAAGCCAAGATGACAGATTTTGACCGTTACAAAGTCATGAAGGCCAAGAAAATGAGAAATAGAATTATCAAGCATGAAGTGAAGAAGCTCCAGAAGGCATCTACCCAGAAGGGATCTCCCAAGAAGGGAGCTGCCCAGAAGGCACTTGCTGCAAAGGTCTCCGCCAAGAAGATCCCCTCAAAGAAGGCTGAGGGCCAGAAAGCAGCCCCTGCCCAGAAGAGCCAGAAGGGCCAGAAAGCCTCTGACCAGAAGGCCCCAGCCAAGAAGGCACCTGCCCAGAAGGGACCTGCCCAGAAAGCACCCGCCCAGAAAGCAGCTGCTCCAAAGGCCAAAAAATAAGAGGCTGCCTGAAAGCAAATAAAGATTTTCCTATACAAAAAAAAAAAAAAGAATATAATAAATTTAGGGTCGGCTAGGTGGCGCAGTGAGTAAGAGTACCGGCCTCGGAGTTGGGATGACCTGAGATTGAATCTGGCCTCAGAAAATGAGCACCCACACATAAATAATGACTAGCTGTGTAACCTTGAGCAAGTTACTTAACCCCAATTGCTTTAAAAAAAAAAAGAATATAATAAATTTGTGGTAGGGTGAAAAGAGCCTTGAACACAGGAGACTTGGGTTCAAATCTACTTTCTTACCTGTATGTGTTTGGGCAAATTGCTTCAATATACCTAGATTTTTCATCATTAAAATGAAAAAGTTGAGTTAGATTATGTCTAAGGTCCCAGTCAGCTCTAAACCCTGTGAGCATTCAAATTAAAGCAAGATTTAAAGAAATAGAAACCCCCAGGGACAACTAGGCACCACACTAATTCTCTACTATTATCAATCATTAGTTAATCTAATCCTGTCTCCCACAACCTGAAATCTCACTGGCTCTTTCTAATACACTTTTATCTTGGAATCCAAAGCAATCTATTAACTTTAATACCAGCTCCAGGCTATGCCTAACTTAGGCCAGTTACCTCTCTGTAACTTTGTGTACTTTACAACTCAGAGAAATATCACAGTGACACCTCACTACAGTAATTTCAAACAAATTTTACCTCTTCTCTTTTCAGAGCTCTTCTTTTTCCTCAGACATGGGTCAACAGAAACTGAAAAAAAAAAAAAAAAGCTTACAAATATGGAGTGTCTGATGGAATAACTGTCTTTGTCCAGTCTGATGAGTGTTTCTAGTCACTTTACTAACTGCTTTAAGTTCTTCCCCTCTCCTGGACTATACTTAGCTGATTCTTCTCTAAGATAACATGCATTCAATTGACTATATCAGATGCATTTTCTCTCTTATACAAATTGCCTTCTCCAAAGGAGTTGGAGCTGCAAACATTTTAAAAACACATCTAATGGAACTTTAAAAGACTTTAAAGCAGGAAAATAAAATAATTTTACCACCGATTATCCTTTTAACTCTTTTATTTCCCAGTTTGCATTAACCTCTCCTACTCTTTGCTTTCATCAAGCCTATTTTTCATAAAGTAAAGAAATTATACTTTTTTTCCTAGATAATAAAGCAAAATGGGTATGTGGGTTCATGAAGCCTGAAAAAACTCTTGCTTCCATTCCTAATTAACATTTTTCCTTTTCATTTCTTTTACCTTCTATGAGTTTCTCCTCCCACCAACATTTTTAAGTCTGATGTCACAGACATTATGCCCACCCAGATTTGTACTACTAGTGTTTTTATGGGGATCTAACTCTCATTATTTCAAATTTTTTAATAGTTTACCAAGACAATTCAAGATGGGGAGGAGGGGAATAATAGAATCTTTGGAATCCTGGAGAACAGTATTATTTTTTTTAATGTTTCCAGCTCCTCCAGAGTTCAAGGTAGAAATGGTACTGTGTCTCCCACAGTGTCAGGAAATTCATTTAGGTGGTAGAACTAGCATATATTTTTGGTGATCATGTACCTTCATAAACCACCCAGAAACCTTGGCCTAGAGGAGGAAGCCATTATTGATTTGGCAGGATTACCAGTGGCCCTCTGCCACTCATACCTGTTTAATGTTGAATCACTCATTTCCTTTCCCTTCCATGGGAGACTTCCTTCTTTCTTTTGAGAAGCTCCTCCAGACAGTGTGAACAAGAGATCTCATCTATGAAGTGCCCCTGGGCCAGAGACACTTGTTAGAATTCTAGCTCTTTATGGCTCCCTTCTGATGTGATTTGGTATGACCTGGTGAATGAACTGATTATTTTTGGAAGGCACTCCTATTTATTTTGGAGAATGCTTACCAAGTTAGGGAGTGACAAATACTTTTCTCTTTGCTCAAATACAATTTCTTTGGGTAATTTGGCAATGGTCAGATTTTACTTTTGAAATTTTTTATAAAGCCTCAGCATGTGAACCATAGATGGGAAATGTGTTGGTATAGTCCTATTCTCCCAGGAGGGGCGATTATATGAGTCAGCCTGGAGGAAACCAAAGGAAATTGCCAGCTTCACCAGGGACATTGTGCCACTCTTGATTATGTTATTTGCTACAGGAAACATGAAAGATGTCATGGACGTGCATGTCACTTTCACGGGTGTGGATGGGGTAGCCATTGTTTCCTCTCCCAAGTCCCTAAATAGCCCCAGATAGGCCCCACTTTAATGACTAAAATGTTCATGAACAGAGAGCCTAGTTAGCACTCTACTCTCTAGTGCTGACTGTGCACTTTAAGGCAGGCAAGGTTGGTCCCTTAAAACATCTACCTTAGTGTATAAATTTTTTAAAAGTTAGTATTACTGCCCATTGCATTGCTCTGGTTCCTTATATAAAGCTATCATTGACACATTCACAATGTCTGACTTTGGAAAATGTGGCAAACAACAAGAGAATATGCTTACCAACAATGATAAGATACACAGATGCCTGGGTAGATGGCTACGTGTGAGTATAGATACATTACTAAACTTATCCAGAAAATGTAACTGACATTAAAATAAATAGATGCTTTAAACTTGGTGATAAAAGATATACTGTCTCAGGTACTCTGGTGATCATGCGTCATTCAGACTTCTCAGGAGACTGCTTAAATTTCTTAGTTGCTGCTCGAAAATCCTCCAGAAACTATTAGCCTCTATTAAAAGGAAAGCCACTAAATTCTTTCCTAATGACAAAGTCACTCAAAGTGGCTAGTTTGAAAGACTTACAGCTAACCTTACGCCAGGGACATTTTATGGAGAAACTAGACCTGAGCAATACCTTCCTTGAGCATACCCTTCAATCACCTTAACTGGATTTGTCTTGGGGCCTATTGGGAGAGAAAATTATACCAGCAAAAGGTAATGATTTTCATTTTCCATACTGCTCCAAAAATATTTATGGCACACTCAGGACTCACTGTCTTGCTTTGGATTCATGGGGGTAGAAGACCATAGATTTTGACCATATTACATATAGAAAGCAGCCTCCATATTACACATAGAAAGCAGCCTCCATATTAAAGGATGCCCCATTTTACAATCATAGGGAAATTGCCTTCAACCATCCCTGTAAATACACCCTCTTTTCTGGCATGTTACTGGAAAGGTAGTTAAGAACTGAGGACATCCACACATGATAGCACCTAATGGGAAATAAAGGTAGGAATTATTTTCCCAATCATTTTCACATGACATTTGCTTGTGTAGTCCTCATATAAATCTTGTAAAGTAGGTAAAACAGCATAGCTATAACCATTTTACAGATGAGCAAACTGATGATCCTCAAGGGCCAGGACTGTCTTTTGCCTCTTTCTGTATCCTCAGTGCTTAGCACCGTGCCTGGCACAAAGCAGACATTTAATAAAAGTCTATTGAATTGAATTGAATGACCTAAAACCATTCTTAGTGGGAGGGTTAAGAATAGGACCTAGCTCACTATTAATGACCTAGAGTAGAATGCTACTAGATAACTAGATTTCTATTAGAATGTGAGCTCCTTGAAGGCAGAGAATTTCTTACTTTTTTATTTGTGTTCCTAGAACCTAGCAAAGTAGCAGGAACATATTAAATGCTTAGTTGTTGTTCTTGGGTAATATCTTGACTTGCTCATGAATTGTATTTAAGCAGGGCAGAGCTACACAGTCTTCAGCCTCACTCTCTCTTTCAAAATCATTAAAACCTACCAGCAGACAAAAGTCAAGATGACTGGTGGTAGCCCAGGATGCAGTGGATGACCTTGGCATCTTCCATGTCTAAGTGTTCCACAGCACCTGTTTCAGTCACTTCCGTAGTTGTTGGGACAAATTGTTCTCATTTGCCCATTCCACTAAAGGAAGTCTTCACATGCTTGAGACTTCCCCCGAATTCACTGACAGCTTTGAGGCCTATTGGTTACTCTCAATCTGGTTTAGCCCATCTGCTGAGACAGTTTTGTCAGGGTGTGGCCTCTGTACATACTATAGCTTCTTGGAGCCACAGGTAAGAATTAGTGCTTAACAAATGCTTTTTTTGCTTCTTCATTCTTGACTTGATTTCTAGTCTAACACATCAGGCCGTCTCCCAGATAGACAGTATATTAATTTGAAACCTGAAGGGAAGCTGTCTTTGCTAGACAGAGTACAAAGTGCAAGAAAATTTAGAAAGCTCACCTGGGCAACTCTTGATGTGTCTTTTTGCCAAAGAAGCTACCAGAGCTTTGGGAGTCATGTGAGGTGATAAACAAGCATTTAAAGGTTTTCCTCATTCTTTTGAGAACTGCATATAACAAATGTTTAACGTAATTTTTTTCCCTGGGTCTGAAAAAAATTAAAGGAAGTATTTTAACCATGATACTCTACTTAATGAGGATAAATAGCCAGGCAGGCAATCCTCACCCTCATTTAAGGAGGTTCAAATTTCCTTCACAGGTTAAAAAGGCCTATTCATCCTCCTCTTACACCTTGAATTTATGTTTCTCTTTAAAGTTTTTAAATGTTCTTTATATGCATTATTTCACTTGATCCTCACACTAATTCTGTATTATTATTATTATTATTATTTTGCTTTTTGGAGGACAATTGGGGTTAAGTAACATGCTCGAGGTCACACGGCTAGGTTTTGTTTTATGTGTGTTAAGTGTCTGAGGCCGGATCCAAACTCAGGTCCTTCTGACTCCAGGGCCAGCGCTCTACTCACCGCACTACCTAGCTGCCCCCTAATTCTATATTATTTTAGCAGGTAGCAAAGGTATTATTATTTCTATTTTAATAATTATGAAAACTGGAGGTCAGAGGGGTTGTGACTTGCCTATGGTACGTTAGCTAGTATCAAATAGGGGATTTGAATCTAAATCTCTGACCCCAGACTTTTCACAGTACCATGTTCTCTCATTAGTAAAAATTAGTTACATGTACCTTTGACATTGTTGTATTCTTCTCCCATATCACCCTTTTTGGCCCTAGAATAATAACTAAGAAAGAGAATCTGGGGTATATTTGTGTGTAAGGCAGCCTGCTTATCTCTGTATGTACATAGGCCTTGAGAAAAGGACTAAACCAGGCCTCAGAAGGGCTGACATCTAGTTTCATCTTTGATACTTCTTAGCCTCAGTTTCCTTATCTATAAAGTTAGGCTAAGAATGCTGGCTCTGCATACCTTTTGGAGTATTTATTATAAAACTCAAATTTCAATTAGGCACAGGAAAGAACTTTGCAAAACTAAAAAACAGTGCGCCAATGCAAGGTCTTTATTTTTGTTGAGATGATGATGATGGTGATATTAACGGCAGCACTGACAATATCTTGGAAGATATGACTGTGTGTGGATGCCTCCTCAGCCCTACAACAAATAGAGGAAGCAGGGGAAGGGACTGAGCAATAGGAGAGGTATAACACAAAGTAAAGAGGCTCCTGGCGCTATTCTGCACATGTTGGACAAAATTAATGCATTTGTAATGATAGCATACAACCCTTGATGGATGGAAATATCATTCTCACCAAAGCAATTCTGAATTAGCCTCTCTTGTTGATGAATTAGATTCAATACTAAGATGGTTCCTTTGCAATTGTTACAAGAGAGGAAGCATACTGCTTGAAACAAAAGTATCTGGGCAATGTCACTAAAAATCACTTAGAGACACTTACCTTAGCGATTTAAGGACCCTGTGTCTAGATAGAGAAGGGGTTTCCCACCTTTTTATCTCCATATGTCCTTGAATTTCAATAAACTCTCCTGTACTCTTTATTCAATATGAAAGAAAACAAGTTCTGGATCTTACCATTCACATGAACATATGAAATAAAATAAAGACGTAATTAGATTTTATAAAGAAAACTTAATTTGGCATGTAACATTTTAGTATCATAAAGTTATTAAATGTCTATTAATTTTATCATTATTAATTTTATTATCAGTATAGTCTTTGGAAAAGATTTTTTCCCAATGAGGTTGAGGTGGGCAGGAAAGAAAACAGATTTTTATTGATTAAAAAATAAAATTTAATTTAACAAAAAGATATACCCACATATCATGATCAGCCTCCAATTTGTTTTTTGCTTTGGATTTGTTTGAGAACAGAACTGAAAATCCTGATTCACAGCGATCCATTGTTTAAAATGGAGGTAAAGCCTAATGAATACATTTAGTCAGCACAGACCAATGGCTTCTGTGAGGGAAGACACAAAATTTTGTAACTGAACCTATTGAAAAATAATTAGAAGTTTGTGGTTATTATGAAGCTAAATTAACTCATTTTCACTAGGTTGTTGTCTATGCTTTTTTTTTCCTTCAACATGGAAAGGTTTTCTTATCTAAACCTTACTAACTTGGTTTTGGTCAGCAGGAATTATTCCTTTGATTGTCTCTTTCAATTTTCCAGACGCATTAAAAACAGTTTTTCCTTTCCCATCCCACCCACCCTACCTCTTCACTGCTCTTTCTCCCATCTATAAATTTTTTAAAAATTAATACTACTACTTTTGAAATATTTCAATAGGATAATATCTTTATTTACCAAATATTCCTATGTTCCCTTAATGAACTTTTCCTATTCTCTGAGGTACACATAACCTAGGTTGGGAACATCTGGGATAGAGTTTCTAATTGCCCATCATAAAACTTCCCAGGAAATGTTTTACCACACTTAAGTGCATCATGCCAAAGTATGTCACAGCACACAGCATATTAGGTTTAGGAGGGAGGGGAAGAAATATGCCTTTATTAAACATCTATGTGTTTAGTATCTTGCAAATATTATCTCATTTGATCCACTTCCTTTTGTTAATCTTTGACCAGAATAGTGGCAAGTAGAGGCAGTAGGAACTATAGAGGATAGAACAGGCAGTATTACTTATGTGAGTATGGTAAAGAGCTGAAAGTAGTAAAAACTGTGCCCAGGGCAAATTATGTTGAGGGAAGCCAAGTTGTAGTGCACAATCCTACATAGTTATAGTGGGAAGGGGTGGCCTATCTCTCAGAGAGGCTCAGTCCCCTTGCCTTAGGATTGGCAATGAAGGCAGGTCCTGGAAGAGCAGTAACATGACAATGGGATCCTGGGGCAGGTCATGGATTTTTGTATTTTGTACCTCTAAAAGGACAAAGGAGAAAAGGTATATGGACAGTAGTTTTGGTGGGAAGGAAGCAAATATCACCCCTTGGAAGTCAGTATCCTGAGCTAAAACCCCATTCACACCATCCTAGTTACAGCTCTGATGCTATGCTCTCTGTAACCATGCATGTAACTTATTTGGCTGTAAGAACTGTAGGTGGACAGATGGTTGAATTGGTGCCTGACTTGGAAGGGTGGATCCCTAAACCACATTCGTATGGCCCAAAATATTCACAAATATGTCCCAGATTGAAAACAAAGTTGGAAAACACTGGCTGTACAAAACCTCATGGCTGCCTTGATACAAGGTTTCCTGCTTTCACTGTTCATACGTACCACCACCCCAAGACTTAAAAATAAGGGTTCTCCTTTTTAGCCTCAGGACCTTAGCCCCTCTTCCTTTTTATTTGTTTCTACTTCTCTGAAGTAAGCCATCAATCAGTAACATGGCCCTCAATTAGATCTGTTATAATTTTGAAAATCAGTTAGGATCTTGCCCTGATACTGATGATGTATTTATACAGTGTACTGTGTGTTAGTGCTCTGATTTTGAAAGACGGATAATAATTAAATATTTCCTGTGTCACAGATAGAGTTTAAAAAACTATTACGGTATGAGGCCTCACCAAGTGGCATATACAACAGGATATATAGGCCAGTTCACTGGAGATTATGGGTACCTAAATTTCTGTATATTGTCATTTTCTTTAGAAAGGGGGTAAATGCTGATGGACTAATTAAACCAATCATCATATTTAAGCTTATATGACTGAAACCCACAATCCCAGACTTTTATCTTGCCAAAGATAATTCAACATTTATATACTGGAAACCACTTTCAGGTACCCCACACCAACCTGATCCCAACCATCTTATAACTTGTCCTGCTCATGGTTTACTTGCTAAGTGGCACAGTGGATAGAGTTCTGGCCCTGGAGACATTAGGCCCAGAGTTCAAATCCAGCCTCAGACTCTTACTAGCTGTGTGACCCTGAGCAAGTCATTTAACCCTGTTTGCCTTAGCTTCCTCATCTGTAAGATGACTTGGAGAAGGAAATGGCAAACCACTCCAGTATCTCTGCCAAGAAAACCACAAATGGGGTCACAAAGAATCGAACATGACTGAACAACAACATGTATGAACAATCCCTCCAAATAGGCAATACTCAGACTTATTTAATCTGTGTTGATACTATTGACGTCCCTGGCATGTAAGTCCAGGTACTCACAAAGACATGGAAAGGAATGGAACTTTCAAACACACTAGAAATTACAGATATATGAGGATAGAAGCTCGAGGTGCCAAAGCAGAAAGGGAGATTTCATGGGCTGAGGTTTCTCCTTCTCTGCAAAGGTATTAAAGTTTATTATGGAAGAAGGTGTTTTGAAAACTATAAAAGGTGATAGAAATATAAATTATTTTTTGCTATCGTTGTTGTTGCTTCTGTTATTTTTTGTTATTATTTTTGTCCAGAACTATGATTTCATTGGCCTAATGAAACTCCTACTGGGGGCCCCACCTGGAGCCCCATTCCCAAGTAGTTCCCTGCAATTGTTCTTCAGTCTACAATCTTAGGGAGTAGCCAGGGGTCACTGAGAAGTTAAGTGACTTGCCCAGAGGCAGGTGAGCAGTATATGTCAGAGGTAGGGCTGGAGCCCAGGTTTTTGTGGTCTGCTCACTTCTACTTCACAGATGATCATTTTAAGCATCAGTTGTAAACATAACCTGACGCTGGTCATCTCTCTTAGCTGCCTACCCATCTTGGCAAGACCTATTAGTATTGGAATAACAAACCCTTAAAAGGACATGCAGTGTTTGAAGACCGCCTCATCTCCTCTGCTTCTATCAATTTGCCTGCCTCCCTTGGCAATTACCTTTTTGGGGGGGGGGTATTTTTATCTCCAGTGCCTGGCACCTAGAAGGCCCCTAATATAGTGATTTAAATGTGTTCTTTAACCTATAATGTGCTATACAAAGGTAAATTATTGTCATAATTGTAATAGTCTTTGTTAAAGGTAAAATTCAGGGACTTTTGATTAAGCAACATTTTCAGGATTTGATCAAATGTACTTTATGGATGTGGGTAAGAAGGTGAGAAGTGAGAAGGGAGAAGCATTGTCCAAGTTACTTCATTTGAATGAAAAGAAATGTGAAATCTGACCAGAAGCCAAACCCAACATCATCTAGCTACAATGGACACCTTCAACATAAATGGTCTACTCGTTCGAAGTTTATTAGTACGGTTTTACTGAACAGAACTTGGCACTCTGGCTCATTTTCCATTGGCATGAGAGAGTTAAGAAAGAAGCTGCCAAAAAAAAATTTATCCAACCTGATTAGAATCAGAATACTTAGTGGAAGCTTGGTGCCCAGACAGCCATTTTGGGTAACACCTGGAAGCTTCCGGACACTGAGTCTGAAGCAAAAGAAATAAATCAGAATTCTGAAAAAGAAAAGGAGGAGGGCTAAGGAGCTGGGCTCCAAGTTAACAAACAGAGAATTACAGATGCCAGCCCTTCAGGCCCCTTGGCAGGGGCTGGTCCCAGAGCATAAAACATACAGTGATTAGGTGAGCATGCCCCAAGAGGACACAAATAACACAGTCAAATAAAGATGTGAAGTACATAAGCTTACTCCTGAAGTCATCCAACCTGAGAATTAAATAGCAAAACATCTCAGGACCCCTGGACAGCCCACAGCCTGATTTTTTGATGCATTTTAATCAGTCTTCTAACAAAGTCCACCAGGGCCAGGTAGAGCAATGCTGCTGCTGCTTTGGTCTCATTTCTCGATGCTTTTCTTCTCACCCTTTATGTCCAGGCAGCTTGCTCCAGTGAAAAGAACCAGCAGACTTGGAATTGGGAGAATTGGGTGTCAGCACCTACTGGCTGAGTGAACTTGGGCTAATGATAGCATCAATCTGTGGCCCCCTGGGAGGCCACTTAAGTGCTCTGAGCTGCACATTGCTCTTCTATAAAACTGGGAAAATATTTGCCTAAAATTGAGGAAAACGCCTACCTCACAGAGTTATCAAATGGTAACCAAAAAAGAGAAAGGGGGAAGGGAATAAGGATGCGTATAGGGCCTACTATGTGCCAGGAACTTTGCCGAGCACTTTACAAATAGGATTCATTTGATCAAAAAGCCCTGTGATGATAGTTGTTGTTTCTGTTGAAGTTTAAATTATACTTTACACACATCACATGCCACAATCCTGCAAGGCAGATACTACAGTTATTATTTTTCCCATTTTGCAGAGGAGTAAACTGAGACTGAGAAAGGTCAATTGACTGCCTAGGGTGACATAGCTAATGAGTTTCTGAAGTGGTATTTAAATTTGGGCCTTCCTGATGTGATCTCTAGCATTCTTTCTGCTAGTCTGTATTGCTTCTTGGTACAAATATAAACTATATATGTATATGTGTATATGCATTTTTTGGTCCAAACTTATGAATTTATTGGTGTAAGAAGCTCCTAGTGAGAAAACTCCTACCAACACAGATCAATAGATGTTCTACAACTTCTACTCTTTGAGCTTTTCATGGGACACTGACTTGCCCAGGGTCACACAGTCAGTATGTGTTGGAAGTATTAGAATCCAGAGGTCAGTCCTCTATCCTTAACATCATGATGCCTTTCTATGTATGTGAAAATAAGCAATAGATGTATGCATAAATATACATGTATATATGTATAATGTGTATATACACACACATGTTGCATGTACACACACATGCACACAGATAAGGAGACAGAATTCCGTCTACTAATTCAGGTCATCTTCTTCTCTTAAACAAATAGTCTTAGAGAGTCAGTCACCTGGGACCCTGAAAGGTTGTGTGTCAAAACAAATCAAAATGTGTCAAAAGTGAGACTTGAACCCAGTTCTTCCTGATTCTGAGGCTAGTTTTCTATTCACTCTACTCTGCTTCCAATAGATAGATAGATGATAAAGATAGAAAATAGAAAAAAATATACATGTATTTTATATGTGATACATAGATATATAACATATATAAATATATATGTATTATGTATACATATGTGTGTGCTACATATGTATAGGTATGGATTGTGTGCTTTCAGTCATTTTTTCAGTCACATTCAGTTCTTTGTGACCCCACTTGGGATTTTCTTGGCAAAGATACTGGAGTGATTTGCCATTTCCTTCCAGCTTATTTTACAGATGAGGAATTGCGGCAAACAGGAGTAAATGACTTGCCCAGGGTCACACAACTAAAAAGTGTCTGAAGCCAGAATTGAAATCAGGTCTTCCTGACTCCAAGCCTAGCTCTCTATTCATTGAGCCACTTGGCTGCCCTATAAATATGGATACATCACTATTTTGTGAGGGTGAGGTCTGGAACTGTGGTTTAATCCATGTAGAGGCCTCCTCCTCCCAATCTAGACTGGGAATTTCTTGTAATTTGTCATCTTAGAGAGTCTCCTTGTGACATGGAGAAGATTAATAAATTATTCCTGGTCGTGCAGCCAGTGTAAGTCATCGGTAGGATTCGAGCCCAGGTTCTTCTCATATGTGTGGAGCATGTAGGTCACTGCTACATCATCCTTGTGCTCCTTGCCTTGCCACTAGATTCAGTGCCCAAACCTCTGTATTTTGGATCCTGTGCTCTATGTCTGAGGCTTCCTTCTCTAGAATGGAGGCACTTGAGGGGCATCTGATAAATCTTTCTTTTGAATAGTGTCAAATAAAGAAACCAATAACACATTCATAGGGAGCTTGGTCGTTGCTGTTGAGTGCGTATGGGGCACTTACAGTGTTAGTATACCTGTGCAAGGCTATGGTTGGGATGGATTGTTCCTCTCTTGAAAGGATTTGAAATGTTTCCTCTTATGAACTACTATGAACAGAAAAGCATCACTGACTTCTTCCCCCCCCCCCATCTCTCCCTACCTGGGAAGTCAATATTCCCATAGTGAAGGGTTTTCTGGTCATTCAGCAGATGCAATTAATTGGCTCACACTGAATCAAATACTCAGCTGAATTACATCTCTGCAGGTCATAAGACTGTCTTCCATTTTGAGTGGTTTGGGGGTATTTTTGCTCATTAAGGTAAAATACAAATGAAAGGAGAAAAAAAAAACTGGGCCAAACTTCCTGGTAAGAGACAGCTAGGTGACACAGTGAATAGAGTGCTGGGTCTAGAGTCAGGAAGACTCTTCTTCCTGAGTTAAAATCTGTCCTCAGACACTTACTAGATTGTGACCCTGGGCAAGTCACTTACCCCTGTTTGCCTCAGTTTTCTCATCTGTAAAATGATCTGGAGAAGGAAATGGAAAACCACTCCAGTATCTTTGCCAAGAAAAACCCAAATAGGGTCATGAAGAGTCAGACAAAACCGAAAAATGACTCAACAATAACAAAGAGTCAAACTTCAAAACTAGGGTTGGGGGGAGGCTAGGTGGCGCAGTGAGTAAAGTGCTGGCCCTGGAGTGAGAAGGACCTGAGTTCGGATCCAGCCTCAGACACTTAACACACACAAACAAAAACCTAGCCGTGTGACCTTGGGCAAGTTACTTAACCCCAATCGCCCTCCAAAAAGCAAAAAACAAAAACAAAACAAAAACAAACAAAAAAAAAAAAACAGGGTTGGACATAGATCCCTAGAGTTTGGCAAACTAGGGTGATCATTTTAGGATTTATTTTTGGGGGATGTCTAAGCTGCTGGTTCCTAGCTGCTGGACAGTGACTTGGGAGGCAAGATGTAGGGGAGAGGGAGGTGGATAGACCAGCCAGTGATTTGGGAGAATGTGGATAGGCTAGTATGTGGCTTTTCTAGTATGACATTGCAAACTCAGATGCCATAGAAGCACCCTCTCCAGGCTACCCTTCTGTGACTTATTTTCCCCTTGTTGTCTGCCTCTACTGTCCTCCCTCTTAGAATCTCTGTCTTTCCTCGGTGCTCAGCTCAAGGACCGTCCCTGACATTCTTTCTGAAATCAAATATGTACTGCCCTGAAATCACCTTGTAACTGTTGTATGTATTTTTAGATGTGTATATTTTGTCTCCTCCTGTTCAATGTAATCTGCTTGAGGACAGGAATTATTTCTGTGTGCGTGTGTGTTCCTAGAGTCTTATACTCACATTTGACACTTAGGAAGCATTTAAGAAATGTTTGTTGACTGATTGACTTATTCATTCAATTTTAACCTAAACACACCTATATAAAAATGCTTGAAAGGGAGCCCATAGTGTCATTTATTCTGGCCCCACCACCCAATAGAAATAACCTCAAGGCTCTAATCTGTTTGGAAGATCTTGTTGATGGAGCTCCTGATGGAAGGGAGAATGTTGGTCTTGGTAGATCATAGTAATTAGTTTGAATTGAAGGAACTCATCAGACCTCATTATTTATAGTTTGCTATGGGTTTTTATGTACCGTGGCTCAAAAGTCATCAAAACTCACATAAAATCAGTCTAGTACAAAAGTGTAGCTAAAAATCAGAAACAAATCCTGTCTCCTGACCCCAGGATTCTAAAGGGGTTGAATTATGGAGAGCCTGATGTTGTGCTTTTCTGCTTTGAATTTTCTTGAAATGTAGAAATTAAGCATTAGAATCAGAGAGTACATAATGAATATATTAGATTGTAAAGTCCTCATTAGATTATAAGCTCCTTGAGGGCTGGGACTGTTTTTCACCATTTTTTTTTGTATTCCCAGCACTTAGCACAGTGGGCTAAAGTAGCCCACTGGTCACATAGTAGGCATTCAGCAAAAGGACTACCCGTACATGCTTTCCTTCCCCAACTATTATCCAAAGTAGCCACATATTAACATGCTTAATAAATGTTGATTGATTGATTGATTGATTGATTGATTGATGGTTTGATCCTACTCTCCTGATAGAAGATAGGAGAAACTCAGTACCTTGTTTGGAGGCAGCTAGATTGTAAGGTGGATAGAGCTTTGGTCCTGGAGTCAAGAAGGCCTGAGTTCAAATTTGACCTCAGACATTTACTAGTTCTATGACTTTTGACAAGTCACTGCATACCTTATTTTCCTCATCTGGAGAATGAGGAGAATAATAACACCTCCCTCCCAGGGCTGTTGTGAGGGTCAAATGAGATAATATTTGAAAGCCCAGTAGCACAGTGTCTGGAATATAGTAGGTGCTTAATAAATAAATGCTTTTCCCCCCTCCTTTCTTTTTTACTATCTTCCTTCTTTCCTTTCTTTTTCCTTCCTCCCTTCCTTCCCTCCTTCTTTCCTTCCTTCTTTCATTCCTTCATTCCATGGGATGATGGGAATAGAGGCAGGAATTGGCAGTTCAAAGGTTTTCATAGCAGCATCCTTGGTAATTATGAAAACTAGAAGCAAAATAAATGTCCAACAATGGGGGAATGATTAGCTAAACTGTGGTATACTTATGTAACAAGATACTCTGAAGCAATTAAGTATATGAAGAATATAAAGAAGCATGGAGGAATATTTATGAAAAAGACAGTGAAAAAAGCAAAGACAAAAGAATGACAGAGGAAAAGGGTAACAAATTTGGAGCCAGGGCACCTGAATGCCAATCCTGGTTTGCCACATATTATGTGTTTGACCTTGGACAAGTCACTTAACTTTTCTGGGACCCAGTTTTCTTAAATATAAAATGAAAGAATTAGACAGGGTGACCTTGAAGATTCTTTCCATCTCTAGATATATTATTTCATTAAATGAGTGCATATGAACTATAATATATGAGACAGATAGTTGGCAAAGTGGATTGAGTACTTGACCTAGAGTCAGAAAGACCTGACTCAAATCCTATCTCAGACCATCACTATGTTTGTGAGCCTGGGCAAGACCTTGACTAAGAGGTCAGTTTTTATTTTTAAATGACTTATTTAAACAGAATTAATCACCAATATCAAATAAAGTTTTAGACTTTTTTTACATTTAAGGAAGTGAAATTTAACCTGTAAGATGTCGAAATAACTTTTCAGTCACTTTCTCTGAGAATTCTTTGTCCATTCATTCCCATTCGTCTTTTCTTTATAGGGGAACAAGCATTCATTAAATACCTAGAGTTTTATAGATAATATCTCATTTCATCCTCACAATGACCCTAGGAAGTAAATTCCTCAGTTTCCTTAGCTGTAAAATGAAGATAATAATAACATTTACTTTCCAAGGACATTGTGAGGATCAAATGAGATATTATCTAATAAAACTCTAGGTATTTAATGAATGTTTGTTCCCCTATAAAGGAAAGATGAATGGGAATGAATGGACAAAGAATTCTCAGAGAAAGTGACTAAAAAGTTATTTCGACATCTTACAGGTTAAATTTCATTTCCTTAAATGTAAAAAAGTAGAGTTAGCTAAGTGGTGCGGTGAATAGAGCACTGGCCCTGGAGTCAGGAAGACCTGAGTTCAAATTTGGCCTCAGACTTTTGACACTTACTAGCTGTGTGACCTTGGGCAAGTCACTTAACCCTAATTGCCCTGCCTTCCCCTCTCCAAAAAAACAAAAAAAATTGTTAAAAAAGTGTAAAATGTCTATTTGATATTGGTGATTAATGTTGTTTAAATAAGTTGTTTTTGAATAAGATATAGAACTCAGAAGCATTGACTCCTTCATGCTAGTTATATTTTATCCACTAAGTCAAGCTTTCAAGATTAGTCACACCTAGTGTTTATTGCATCATGGATATACTATATCCAGTGACCTATGATATCTATTGTACCAACCAAGTAAAATAAATATTTTTGGAGTACCTTCCAAATAATTGTAAATGCTTTTCAAATAGTTGTTTTTGTGAAAAATATGATAATATTCATTGGGGAAGATGAAGAAGGAATTCCCATTCCTCTTTTCTTTATAGGGGAACAAGCATTCATTAAATACCTAGAGTTTTACAGATAATATCTTGTTTGATTCTCACAATGATTTAACAGAGGTCACTGGACTGAGACAATCATTCTAAATTCTAGCCCTGGATTTGATTCTCACCAATAGGAGTAAGTTGCTTGCTGAAATAGAAATGATAGGATATTTGTGGGGAAATTGCCATCGCATCTCAGAATTCCTTATACAGGACAGTAGTCAGGCTTAGTCTGACACACACCCAGGATCTGGGAAGAGTAAATTTCAAAGGGATCAAAGAAAAGATAAGTAGGATCCCATTACCATCGATTCCATAGTTCTACAGGTAAAGTCATCCCAGAAGAGACAATGAAAAATTCTCAAGATTGAAATTCTGAAGACCCAAAGAGAAACAATCTGATGAGTCCATAAAGGGAGACCCATGGGGGTGCACCCGAGTGCATTGACTTTAAAAACAAAAAAAAACAAATCAAAAGGAAGATGGAAGCAAAGGTCAGTAACAGAGGACAAATACAAAATTATGGCATAGTCTTTTAAGAATAAGCTCCAGAAGTAGCAAAACTGAGAATGAGATGAGGTTTGTGAATAAAGTAAAGAACATTGAAAAAGAGGTATTTTGCTTGTTTATTAGCTATACTAGGGAAAGGAAGAGAATAAAAAAATGAATATGACCATTGCTTAACTGCATGGGACAGTGGCAAGAGAGAATGAATATATAATAAGAGAATGAATATGCAATAAGATAAAAGCAGAGGGAATTGTATCTCCTTGCAGAAGGAAAGTTAAGAGGTCTTTAATCATAGTTTGAATAGGGATTATGTCTCCTCACATATTATAAAGATAAATAAAAGGGTGAGAGGAAGAAAACATGCGTATACCCTGAATAAAGAATTCATAAATGCCACACTCACATACACCAAATGCATTATCTGCCAGTCTAGGAGAATTTCCTTTGATTCTTCCAGATTCCTAATATCTTTCTGTTCTATACATAATCTCATGATCACCTTGAGATGGCTAAGAAAACCTTCAGCAGAGGTTTATAACTCCCCCCATAAGGGCAAGACAATTACTACTCAGCAGCTTCTCTACTTTGTCCCTTCTCACACCAGATGTTGGATGTGTATCCTGTAGTTATCCAAAACTGCCCAAACTCTATCATCACAGCAGACATCAAACATGAGACAAGGATAGTTGCTACTAAGACCTTTAATATAGAGGGAAATAGGCAACACAGTGACAAGGTATGTGGTGGGTAGAGTGGCTGACCAGTATCTATCATTTGTAGTAATAGCAACTGATGCAAATGCTTTTGGCTACAGCAAGAGGAAGCACTTCCAGTGTTCAGTTTCTTTCTGCCTCATAAAGTGGAAGGCAAAGCAATTTTGGAGTTATATTTCAGGAAGAAGGATCACATCCTTGTCAACTAACTCTAAGACAAGGAAAGGATAGCATTAATTCCAGCTGATCATTGTTCTATCTTCAACCAGTTCTCAGTATAGTATGGACCCCATCCACTGTTCCAACTACTGTCAGGATCTTTATGGGGAAAAGCAGAGACTCTAAAAGTCTCCAAAGTTCACATGGAGTCAAGATGGAAGAAACTGTCTCTCCATTGCTGACCCAGCTTCTCCCTTCCTTTCCCAAACTCCTTGCCAAAAAAAAAAAGAAAAAGAAAAATTTCTCATACCTCCAGTTTCATGATGTCAGTGGCTAGAGGAATTTTGCAAAAGTGTCTTCATCTCCATGGAGATTCTGATGCAATGTTAGATTCTGATTCAGGGTTATAGAGAGATGACAGAATGGCTGACATGTTATTTTCCATCTGCTTTCACTTGAAATGATTATTAAGCTATAAATGCAGAACAGTAGTAGCTAATAGAAAATTGAAATCTAAGATAGGAAGGCACTTAGACAAAAAGCACTTGTCATCTATTTACAGGCCCCTCCCTGTAAAAATAAAGAATATAAAAGAAGTTAGATAACCTGTCCAATGTAACACAAGCAGGATTAGTAGAATCAGGAATTGAACTTGGGGCTTTTGACTCAAAACCAGTTGCGTCCCCCATCCCCTCTCCCCCCACTACAACACATATTCTACATTCCAGGTTCCTGAAGGAACTGGAACATATGGTTGTTGAGACTTTTAATGTCCTTTCCAACTCTGTGATGGTTCTGTTTTAGTTGAAGGACAGTAAAAAGTTGTCGGCAGATGCTAGACCAGGGGTGGGGAACCCTGGCCTTGAGGCCACAAGTGGCCCTCTAGGTCCTCGGGTGTGGCCTCTTGACTGAGTCCAAGTTTTACTGAGCAATCATTATATTAAGGGTATTTTTTCTGTGAAGTTTGGATTCAGTCAAAGGGCAGCACTTGAGGACCTAGAGGGCCACATGTGGCCTCGAGGCTGCAGGTTCCCCACCCCTGAGCTAGACTGCAAGAAGAATGAATAAGATGAGACTGGACTTCCCCATTACTGAATAAAAGCATGGACTGAATGTTTATCCAATCTGCAAATGTCACCAGTTTCCTTGTTTTGGGGCAATGTCAGTAGATTAGCAGATTAGGGAAATTCTGTAGACACAATATGCTTCCACAAAGCAAAATTTCTCACGAAATTAATAAAGCATGCAAGTTGCTAGATAATAACAAAATTAAGGGGGTTCACAGCTAGTTGAATAACAATGCCCCCTCGGTCCCTCTCCCCTTCCCCCGTCTCTTCTCCCTCTTCTTCCCTCCCCCCAAATTGCTGGTTAGTCAATACCAGGTTGCACAAAGGCCTCTAGTACACCAATACAGGATCTGTACTTGATCTTGTACTACTTAATATCTTGGAGACTTAGACATAAGTGATGGCATAAAAAGCATGCATGTCATACTGTCAGATGGCATAAAGCTGGGAACCAATGTTTTAGATCAGAAAATCGTTTCACCAAAAGGTCTCTATTGTATGGATAAAAGGATGGATAAAAGGATGGATGAACTGAGTAAGACAAAATTTGGTATGGATAAACATAGACTCCTGCACTTGTCAACTCGAGTATAGATGGAGAAATGAGTAGAAAGTGGCTCTTGTGAAAAAGACCTGGGTTTTTGAGGGGATGAGGCCAAATTCTATTTCAAGCTCAATGTGAATTAAGAGTATGATGTAGCAGCTTTAAAAGGTGATGCAATTAGTATGTAGTCCAGAAATAAAGAGGTAATTGTTTGGCTATATTCC
Source organism: Gymnobelideus leadbeateri (assembly GCA_011680675.1). Taxonomy (NCBI): domain Eukaryota; kingdom Metazoa; phylum Chordata; class Mammalia; order Diprotodontia; family Petauridae; genus Gymnobelideus; species Gymnobelideus leadbeateri. The sequence continues at coordinate 668,689 of WOXC01009160.1, read as the reverse complement.
AATCCTAACCTAAACATGTCAGGAGTATGTCTCCTAGGTACTACGTTTCAAGAAAGCCATAGAAGATAAGCTATCATGTACCCCTCAAAGAGTGATTAAGATGGACTAGCCAATCAATCAATCAACAAGTATTTATTAAGGCCTACTATGTGCTAGTTACTTTACTAAGTTGTTGTTTGTCCTTCATCTCAAAGAGGACTATAACATCAGGGAGGTGATGCCATAACATGCAGGTAAATTGGATTTCAGTGAAGGAGGGCTGTACAAAGTCACCAGCCTCATTCTCTCCTTCAGAGCCATCTGGGTCCAGTGACCAGATACAGATCAGGACAACTTGAGATGGCCCAGGATGCAGTCGGGGAATTTGGTCTTTTCAAGTTAAGATCTTTAACAGGTCTCAGTTTGACTGAGGCAATGCCCATTCCATGATTAAGGCTTAATAAGAAATGAGGCAGAGAATGGCCTCTTTACCTAGTCAAAAAAGAAAAAAAACAGATCTGGATGGAATCTGGACGGGAAGCCTCTTAGGGTTTCTGGACAAAACAGAAACTTTACTAAGTTTAGGGGATACAAATGCAAAGAAGAAAACAATTCCTACTGAAATGGAGCTTATATTCTAATGGGAGAGACAAGAAAATATAAAAATATGTATAGCACGAATATAAACTTAATAAATACACATATATACAAAGCACTTAAGTATAAGATAGGGCCCTGACAGTTAGGAAGAATTGGGAAAGGCTTCATGCAGAATATTGTTAAGCTTGAGTTCTTTCTTAATATAAGAGAAGAAGCATGAACAATTTAAGAAATTGGAGATGTTTAGCCTGAAGGAGAAGAGGGGACAGAGTATCTCTCTTCAAATTAAAGGGATATTGTAGGAAAATGGTTCACTTTCTTGACTCCAGAAGGCAGAACTAGAATCTGTGGCTGGAAATTGCCAAAAGACTGATTTAGACTTGATATAAGGAAATCACAATTAGCAAGATCCAAAAGTGACTTTGGCTGCTTTGGAAGGTCTTCAAGTGGAGACTGTATGACGACTTGTTGGAGATAATGTATATGAGATTCTGGGTAAAGTAGGGGCTATGATAAGAGGCTCTGGGTCCTTTTCTTTTCTTTTTTTTTTTATTTAAACAAATGCTTTATTAACTTCTGTTTTACATCATTCATTTCCGCCAGATTTTGAGTTACAATTTTTCCCCCATTTTTCCCCTACCCACCCTCCCAGAATAGTAGTCCCGCAAGATATCGCTTCCTCCAATCTGCTCTCTCCCATACCTTCTCCCATACACCCTTCGACTTTTCCATTAGAGGAAGGTGAACCTTTGTGTCCCAATGCCTGCACATCTTATCTCCCAATTACAAGCAAAAGAGTATTAATATAGTACTTATATATATTTGAAACATTTAATCTTAAGAACTTGAATTTCAGATCCATTTCATTCCTCCCTTGTCACCCATTCCCTCTGGGGAGATAAGTAATTCAGTATATGTTGTACATGTCTAGCTATGCACAACATTATCATAGTAGATATATTGTACAAGGCTGCTTATAATTCCCTTCCACTCATCCCACCCCCAACCTGGTCCATTCCCTACATGATCCTGTCCCTCTTCTATAGTGGGTACTTCCAATCTCCCCTTCCCCCAAGAATGCCCTCTGTAATGGAAATGCAAATTTAAAGATCTTCCCTGCCCCTAGCTTAAGTGCACCTGGAGCCTGTGGTGGGAAGAGGCTTGTTTTCCAGGGAAGCCCACACCTTGATACTTTGTGATTGGGCAGTGGGTCAAGGAGGTTGTTACAATCTCTGAGCTAGGAGAAGACTATATAAACCCTGAGGAGAGGCTTTGCTTTGGGGCTCACTTTGAGAAGTGTTGTGTGATTTGACCAGATGAGACTCTGGGAAGCCGTTGTTGAGAGCCCCCCGGCTTTGAAAACCCAGATGTTGATGCTTCCCTCTCTGGTAACTGTGATTTGGTATTGATATAATGGTTGGACAGTTTGGAAGCCTGTCTGTTTGATCTGTAAGTTCTGTAACTCTGAAGTTCGGGTTGCTGACCTTTTTCCCCTGAACTAGGTAATGTATGTTTGTTTGATTAAAGTAAGCTTGTTAACCCATTTTGAGTTGCTTTCCTTTTGAAAAGGAGATCTAAGAACCTGTGTTGGCAGCTACCCTGGGGATATTGGGGTGCTTGCTGCTACACCCTCCCATCCATCATCCCTCCTCTCCTTCCCCTTCCCCCTATTCTGCTGCAGGTTGAGATATCCCATTTAGTATGTACGTCATTCTCTCCCTGAACCAAATTCAATGAGAATGTGGTTTTGCCTTTTTGCCTTCTTATTCTCCCCCTCCCTTGCAGCCATTTCCCCTTGCTTCTTCCACATGAGATAGTTTACCCTACCCTGTCTCTCACCATGTCCTCTTGCCACTTTCCTCTCTCACCTCATAATTTCACCCCTTGAGTATCCTCCCTTCCCAACAAATTCAACCTATGCCCTCTATCCATATATAACTGTAACCATATACACACACATTCACATATGTATTCATATGACCACACACCCTTCTTCCATTATTTTCATAGTGAGAAAGATATCATCAGTCGTAGTTATTGTTTTTCCATATAGGAATGTAAATAGTTCAACTTTGATAAGTTCCTTTTGATTTATTTTCCCTGATTACCTTCTCAGGCATCTCTTGCTTCTTGTGTCTGGATGTCAAATTTTCTATTCAATTCTGGTTTTTTCCTCAAGAATGCTTGAAAGTCCTCTATTCCACTGAATGACCATATTTTCCCCTGAAACAAAATACTCAGCTTTGCTGGGTAGGTGACCCTTGGGTTCATTCCCAGCTCTTTTGCCCTCTAGAATATCATATTCCATGCCCTTCGATCCCTCAGTGTAGAAGCTGCCAAGTCCTGGTCTGATTGTGTTTCCACAATATTGAAATTGTTTCTTCCTGGCTGCTTGTAGTATTTTCTCCTTGATCTGGGGATTCTGGAACCTGGCTATAATATTCCTGGGAGTTTTCTTTTTGGGATCTTTTTCTGGAGGTGATTGGTGGATTCTTTCAACCTCTATTTTGCCCTCTGGATCTAAAACATCAGGGCAGTTTTCCTTGAGAATTTCTTGAAGGGTGATTTCTAGGTTCTTTCTTTGATCATGGCTTTCAGGTAGTCCAATAATTTTTAAATTGTCTCTCCTGGATCTATTTTCCAGGTCAGTGGTTTTTCCCATGAGATATTTCACATTGCCTTCTAATCTTTCATTTGTTTGGATCTGCTTAACAGCATCTTGATTTCTCATAAAGTCACTAGCTTCCATTTGCTCCAGTCTAACTCTGAAGGAATGAATCTCCTCAGTGAACTTTTGAGATTCTTTTTCCATCTGGCAAATTCAACTTTTTAAGGCATTCTTCTCCTCATTGCCCTTTTGGGCCTCCTTTGCCATTTGAGTTAGTCTATTTTTTAAGGTGTTGTTTTCCTCAGTCAGGCTGTTGACCCTCATTTCATACTTTTCCTGCATCCTTCTCATTTCTCTTTCCAATTTTTCCTCCACTTCTCTTATTTGATTTTTAAAGTCCTTCTTAAGGTCCTCTATGGCCTGCAACCCGCTCATGTTTTCCCCTGGGGCTTTTGAAGCAGGACTTCTGACCTCACAGTCCTTTTCCCACTCTATGCCCCCAAAATAGGAGTCTAGGGTTGCATTTTTCTGTTTAATTTGTTTCCTTTGCCTTGGCATGTTGCCACTTAATTACTTGACTTTTGGGCTTGTTGCCACACTATGGCTCTGCTGCCAGACGGGAATTTCGTCCCGAACATGTGGGGGACAATTTCCGTTTCTGAAAGCTGGAAGCCCACCCACGACCTCCACCCCAGATCACAATCCAGATCCAGGGAGGTTAAAGCAAGAGTGATTACCCCCAAGACTGATCACTGGATCTCCCTACTGTTCACAGGCCAGGAGCTGGAGCTGCCTCTGAAAACTGCAAAATGGCATGTCTCCTCAGTAGCTTCTAGCCCCCAGGGGAGGAAGCCGACGCATTCCCCAAATACTGGTCCCAAAGTCCATAGGGCACTAACCTCTCACTTTGTCCTAGGCATGTCTATGTTGATAATTCTGGAATCGCCACAGCTGCTGGTGTTCTGGGGTCTCTCCAGCCGGCTGCTGGCCCTGCCACCCTGGGGCTAAAACCTCGGCTCATGGGGACCTGGGCTCGGCTCGGCTCCCCATGCTCTGCACTCCTGCAGGGCTGCTGGGCTGTCCTCAGCAGGAGGTTAGCTTCTCTGTGTTGTTCTGTGGGTGCTGGGGCTCCAGAAGTTGTTCAGAGTCCCCTTTTACATAGTTTGGAGGAAATCTGGGGGCAGAGTGGTTTGGATGAGCTGTTTCTACTCTGCCATCTTGGCTCCACCCACTTGGGACTCTCTGGGTCCTTTTCAACTCTTATGTGAATAGGAACTTTTCATTCCCCTTCAACTGAAAGTCATTTTTCCTCCAATGGAAATTTTTGTAGGATACTTTGCCTTAGTCTCTGCTTTGTTCCCTTTACATCTTTTCTTCTTTTTATTTAATATTTTTATATTATTTACATAATATATATTATATATTTATATATTTACATGTATTATATATTTATGTTTTATTTGTATTTCTACATAAAATATATTATAATTCCCAGTATTCAAATCATAGGATCCTTGAGTCAGAAGGGACCTTAGCAGTCTTCCCCTCCAATATAGACATACTTTTTTTAGATTTAAAAAAAATTAGTACCTTTATTTTTTCCAGTTCCATGTAAAAAACAATTTTGACATTCATTTTTAAAACTCTGAGTTCCAAATTCTTTCTTACCACTCCCCACCCCACTACCTCACTGAAAAAGCAAGCAATTTGATATAGGTTATATGTGTGTAGTCATGCAAAACATATTCATAATAGTCATGTTGTGAAAGGAAACATAAGCAAACAAACGAAACTCCCAAGAAAAATAAAAAAGCTAAAAAAATATGCGTCATTCTATATTCAGACACCATCAGTTCCTTCTCTGGATATGGATAGTATTTTTCATCATAAGTCCTTCAGAGTTATCTTGGATCATTATATTGCTGAGAATAGCTAAATCATTCACAGTTGATCATCTTATAATATTGCTGTTACTTTGTACATGGTACATTTCACTTTGCATCAGCCCATGTAAGTCTTTACAGGTTTTTCTGAGAGCTTTCTGCTCATTTTTTATAGTACAATAGCATTTTATCATAATCACATACCACAACTTTTTCAGCCATTTCCCAATTGATGGGTATACCCTCAATTTCTAGTTCTTTGCCCCCGCCCAATAGTTGCTATAAATATTTTTGTACATATAAGTCCTTTCCTTTTTTAAAAAAAAATCTCTTTTGGGATACAGATCAATACAAGACAATACAGTGGTATTGCTAGATCAGAGGTACGCATGGCTTTATAGTCCTTTGGGCATAGCTCCAAATTGATCTACAGAATGGTTAAATCAATTCACAACTCCACCAGCAGCACATTAATGTCTCATTTTTTCCACATCCTTTCTAACATTTTTCATTTACCTTTTCTGTCCTATTAGCCAATCTAATTAGGTATGAGATAGTACATCACAATTGTTTTAATTTGTATTTTTCCAATCAATAGTGAGTTAGAGTATTTTTTCATAGGTTATAGATAGTTTTGATTACTTCACCTGAAAACTGATCATATCTTTTAATCATTTATCTATTGGGTAATGGCTCTTATTTTTATAAATTTGACTCAGTTCTCTGTAAGTTTGAGAAATGAGCCCTTTATCAGAGAAACTGACTTGAATTTTTTAAAATTACTATTGCTAACTGTATTTCCCTTCATCCTATTCTCCCCACCACTTATTATATTTGTTATCTCCTCCTCAAAAGTGTTTTGCTTCTGACTACTCCTCCCCCAATTTGCCCTCTCTTCTATCACACCCCCGCCAATCCCCTTCTTCTACTACTTTCCTGGAGGACAAGACAGATTTCTATGCCCAACTGAGTGTGCATTTATTCCCTCTTTGAGCCAATTCTGATGACAGTAAGGTTCACTCACTCCCCATCACCTTCCCTTTGTTCCCCTGCACTGTCAAAGCTTTTTCTTGACTCTGTTATATGAGATAATTTATCCCATGCTACCTTTTCCTTTCAGTACATTCCTCTCTTAACCCTTAATTTTATTTTATCCCTTTTATATCCTCCTGTATTTATTCCTTTGTATTTACCTCACACCTGTGCCCTCTGTCTACATATACTCCTTCTAACTATCCTAATAATGAGAAAGGTCTTATGAGTTACAAATCTCATCTTCCCATGTGGGAATGTAAACAGTTTAATCTTATTGTCCATTATAATTTCCCTTTCGTGTTTACCTTTTTATGTTTCTCTTGAGTCGTATTTGAAAGTCAAATTTTCTATTCAGCTCTGATCTTTTCATCAGGAATGTTTGAAAGTCTTCTATCTCATTGAAGTCCATTTTTCTTCCTGATGGATTATACTTAGTTTTTCTCAATAGCTGATTCTTGGTTGTAATCCTAGCTCCTTCACCCTCTGGAATATCCTATTTCAAGCTTTCTACTCCTTTAATGTAGAGATTGACACATTTTCTGTTGTCCTGATGGCGACTCCATGGTACTTGAATTGTTTGTTTCTGGCTATTTGCAATATTTTGTCCTTGACCTGGGAACTCTGGAATTTGACTATAATATACTGGCATTTCTCATTTTGTTATCTCTTTCAGGAGGTACATGGATTCTTTCGATTTCTATTTTACCCCCTGGTTCTATAATATCAGGGCAATTTTCCTTGATAATTTCTTGAAAGAAGATGTCCAGGCTTTTGTTTGTTTGTTTGTTTGTTTGTTTTGTTTTCAGGTAGTCCAGTAATTTTAAAATTATCTTTCCTGGAACTATTTTCCAGGTCAGTTGTTTTTCCAGTGAGATATTTCACACTGTCTTCTATATTTTCATTCTTTTGGTTTCATTTTATTGCTTTTTGATTTCTCATGAAGTCAGCTGCCATTTGCTCTGTTCTAATTTTTAAGGAATTATTTTCTCCAGTGAGCTTTTGAACCTCTTTTAAAATTTGGTCTAAACTATTTTTAAGGTGTTATTTTCTTTAGTATTTTTTGTGTCTCCTTTACCAAGCTGCTGACTCATTTTTCATTATTTTCTTGCATTACACTCATTTCTCTTCACAATTTTTCCTCTACCTCTCTTACTTGATTTTCAAAATTCCTTATGAGTTCTTCCATGGCCTAAGAACAACTCATATTTTTCTTGGAGGCTTTGAATGTAGGGAGCTTTGATTTTGTTGTCTTCTTCTAAGGATGTGTTTTGATCTTCCTTGTCACCATAGTAACTTTCTATAGTCAGAGTTTTTTTTCCCATTGTTTGCTCATTTTCCCAGTCTATTACTTGACTTTTAACTCCTTGCTAAAGTTCTGCTTCCAGGGTGGAGGGCAAACTGTCCCAAACTTTAGGGGTATTATGTAGCTGTTTTCAGAGATACTTCTAGGGACCTGCAAGTTTTCAGTTCTTCCAAGTTGGTATGATCTAAGGAGAGGTTTTTACTATTCTCCTGGCCTGGGCTATAGTTTGTGAGTAACCATAAGCACTTTTTTTCCACCCTGAAACTATGAGTCTATCCTCCACTGTGGCCACAAGTTCTGTTATGTTACTGCTCCTCCTTGCCCTGGGAGTGACACCCAGGACTGGAACCCAAATCCAAGTATGTACAAAGCAACAGAGTCCTGCCTAAGTGCTAGAAAAAAGGCACTTGTGTGTTTAATGTTGTTTGATGCCCTTACCATCTGTGAGCTGAGAGCTCCAAAAGCAGCCACTCTTGATTCAATCACTTCCAAGGCCTGCTCCAGTTTTGCTGGGGCCCTGTCTGCATGACCCAGCCTGTGTTGGACTGCATTCCTTTCACCCTGGTGCAACATACATTTCCTGGCTGACCTTCTATGTTGTCTTGGTATGGAAATTTGTTTCACTCCATCTTTTTGTGGGTTCAGTCACTCTAGAATTTTAGCATTATTCTTAAAAAGTATCTGTAGGGATTTGGGGGAGGGCTCAGCCTTTACGCCACCATCTTGGCTTTGCCTCCCATCCTTCCTTGTACTATACTTATATTGAAGAGTGGCAATGTGGGAATAGTGTATAGAGCTGATGGACCTGGAGTCAGAAGATATCTGTGTTCAAATTGACCTTAAAAGTTTCTAGGGGGCGGCTAGGTGGCGCAGTAAGTAGAGCGTCAGCCCTGGAGTCAGAAGGACCTGAGTTCGGATCTGGCCTCAGACACTTAACGCACACACAAACAAAAACCTAGCCGTGTGACCTTGGGCAAGTTACTTAACCCCAATTGCCCTCCAAAAAAAAAAAAAGCAAAAAAAAAAAAAGTTTCTAGGTATGTGACGTAGGGTGAGTAATTTAGCCTCCCTCAGTCTCAGTTTTCTCATACATAAAATGAAGATAATGTTACTTGTAATGCTTAGTTCACAGAGTGATTGTGAGGATTCAGAAATAATGGGGATAGAGCACTTTGCAAGCCTTATGGAAACTTACAAATGTCAATTATTATTATATGTATATCATATCTCCACTAGTAGAATGTAATCTTAAGGACAGTGAGATAAAAGGATTTTTTAGCCTATATTAGGTGCTTAATAAATGATTGCTGAATTGAGTTAAATTGAATTTATCAGGAACAGGTTTTGTAGAAAGTGAGTGTTTGCCTGAACTCTACTGACATATCAGGGTTGCAAACATTCTTCAACTTTGTCAGGGTCACAAGTTATAAACATATGTGAAACTGGTATTCTTTAGGGATTTGCTGGCCATCTTTTTTTTTCTATTACTCCATGAGACTCAACTTGGGGCCCAGATTCAAGGTAATCTACACTGATAAAGTTCCCATATCATGAGAAATTCCCTCCTCTGAGGTCTACGTATTAATATTAATTTAGACTTTGTATCATAATAAAACAAAGAGCTTAAAAGTTGTGAGGACTGCCCAGAGACCATATGAAGTGGCTAAAAGAAAAACAATCCTGAACACAGGGCATTGCTTGTGTGCTGGTGGGCCACCATAATGGCAGTTCCTAAGGACAAGAGACATCATGAAAGTAATAGCTACCCAGGGAATGAAGAAATGTTTTAAAGACTTTACACTTTCACCATTTACCCAAACTGGGGCCCAGCCAAAGGAAAGAGAGAGGAAAGGACTGATAGTTTAAGATGAGAAGGGTAGAGGGCAGTTGAGTTCAGAATGAGTAGGATTTATCATAAGCCGTCAATGTGGGCCATTCAGAAGAAGGATATGACCTGTTGGATAACACCGTCTATGGAGATATTTACCAGCTCACTGATGTTGTTTCTGGGAGTTCTGCCCGAGTATAGCAAAGACAAAGAGGATCTAAGAAATTAGAACGAAAGGGATGACAGAAGCATACTTTGGAAAACATTCCGAGCCAAGCCAATCAAAATGACTAAGCCAAATGGGACAGACAAGAAGGTGAAATGGAATCAAAGGCAAGTGGGGTCAACACCACAGAGGAGTTAGATGAGAACTACTACAAAGGTAAGTTGGTGCCAAGATGGGTTGCTGGCTGAGTAGAATGGGCAAGTTTTGAATTCTTTTTGATGAAGTGAGACAGTATGGCTGCCCTGCCCATCGCACAATTTTCAAAGAAGCTGTATCTCATTCAGGGGCTCCCAGTGCCTGGAGCCAGACCTGGCTGTGACATAAAACTTTCTTACCCTCCCAGCTCAGGCCACCCTCATATTGTTTAAAGTTGTGCTGTCTAATCTCCTACTTCTCAAGTGGTGTCATTAAAAGATGGTGTATTGGTATGCTAGCATAGTAATTGCCAATTTCCTGATTCATTGTCAATTTTTTTCTTTCAGTACACAAATAAACACACACACACACACACACACACACACACACACACACACACACACACACACCCCAACTGTAACAGTATTTAAACATTGTTTTTGGCTATTGGGGCCAAGATGTAAATAAAGGGCTGACTGTCTTTGTAAAACGTTAAATTGGAGCTAACAAGTATCACCAAATAACACCAGTAAAACGCCAGGGTGAACAGAGCACTCCAGGCGCCTATAAATTCAGCTGGGGATCCAGAAGGAGCAGCCCATTTTTCTTGTTGCTAGTTACTATGTTGCCAGAGTTGCAAAGTTTTCCTCTTTATGGAAAAGGAGAGAGCTGCACCAATTAAAGTCCATCATTTAAAAGTGGTCACTTTGAGAAGTGGAAGGGAAATGCCTTCCACTGCCTCACTTGAGAAAGGAAAGCAAGATAATTTGACCAGAGAAGGGTATGTTTTTTGCCTTGGTGACAGGAAAGTACACCCAGTTGTCTTGCCTGAAGAAGGAAAAAAAAAAACATTCCATATACCTTGGAAGGACTTATTTCAGCTTTTCCTGAGCCTCCCAACAAGACCAGATGCCTACCAGGCAGCTAGGTGGCACAGTGGATAGAGCAGTTGGACCTAGAGATCAGGAAGGCTGGGTGGTTATAGGCAAGTCACTCTATCCCTCCTTGGATTCGTTTCCTCATCTGCAAAACTGGGATAATAAGAACACTGGCCTCACAGGGTTGTTGTGGAGATAAAATGAGATACAATTTGCAAACAACAACAACAACAAAACAAACAAAAAACCATTTCACATGCTTTAAAGCACTATTTAAGTATGAGCTTTTATTTTTGTTACTACCTCTTATGAACTACTATAGTATTTTGTTTCATTTTTTTTGGAGGGGTGAAATGAGGCCATTGGGGTTAAGTGACTTGCCCAAGGTCACACAGCTAATAAGTATGTCACATGTCTGGGCTGGATTTGAACTCAGGTCCTCCTGACTCCAGAGCTGGTGCTCTACATTTTGTTTCGTTCTTCCTTGTGTACACTCTGATTCTACCTTCTGTGAAAGTCATTTGTGGTTCTTATCTGCCAAAGAATGCTGGATCTGTAGTCCAGCTCCTAATTCTGAAGGAGTAGCTATGTGATAAGTCACCCAATCTCTTGGAGCTTCAATTTTCCTCATCTTTAAAAAAAAGCAGGGGAGGGTAATCATATCAGCACTGATTACCTCATAGAATTATTATGAGGAAAGGTATCTGTAAACCTTCAGGTGCTGTGTAAATATCAGTTGTTATTGATATTATTATTATCTTTAACAATAATCAACTTGAGAACAGGCATCCCTGTTTCCCATGGTGCCTAGCAAATCATCTTACTGATAATGGATACTTAAATGTTTATTAAATTGAATGATGATGGACACTGCAAAGAGAAATTCTCTGCTAACCCAAAGTGTGAACAAATCAGAATGGTTTAAATCCGAAGAAATTTCACATCAACAAGGCCTATGCCCATGTATTTTCATATTGCTTTTATAACCTTGAAATGACCATATGGCAACCACTTGAGAAATGCCAGCTTTTCATTCTAATTGCTTCTCAGAACTCTATAATCCAAACAATTCCTTAATAATAATCATCTACCAAACATAATAGTCCCAATATAACCCTGTGAGTCACATAATATCCCCCCTATAATTTAATACTTAATTAAAACTAAAATATTTTCACAGTTCTTCTGATCTATGCTCAAAATCCTTTAATAGCTACCCATTGCCACCTAAATTCTATAGCTTGGCATTCAGACTCATGGAATCTGTGTGAGGGTCCTTGGAGGTTATCTAGTCCAACCCAGGGTTGAGTAGGAATCCCTTTCACTATATCTATATTTCATTTAAAGATCCCAGATGAAGGAAGCCCACCAGTTCTTGAGGCAGTCCATTTCTCTTTTGGACAGCATTAGAATGGATTCTTTTTTGAGTAAAGTACAGCCTCTAGATGATCTCTGAGGTCACTTTTGAGTCTGAGATTCTGAGATTCTTTTTATAAGAATGATTTTTCCTTAAATGTAGACTAAACCTACCTCTCTGCAACTTCTTAGCTCTCCTAACTCACCACCACAGGGCCAAGAAAAATATGTCTATGATTCTTCCTCATGATCATAAATTATGTAGAAACACCTACTATGCACCCTTCCCAAGTCTTCTTTTTCTATAGATTCCATGTCCTTGGTTCCTCCAACTGATCCTCATGTGGCATGAACCTTAGACCTTTCTTCATTCTGGCTACTCAGCACTAGACACTCTTTAGCTTATTACTATCCCACCAAAAATTTGATCCCTAGTGCCTAGGATACACCCTCACTTTTTTACCTCCATGCTTTTGTTTATGATATTCTCTTTGTATCTCACAAATGGGCTTTCCCACTCTAATTTGAACTACACACACACACACACACACACACACACACACACACGTAGTGTGCAGCATATATATTCACATACATATATATGTATATATTTATACATATACTTGCATATATACATACATAAATATGACAAAGGATAAAAAAGGATAAAACAATCCCTACTCTCAAGGATCTCCCATTCTGTTGGGGAAAGTAATGCACTATATAAGTATGTGCAGAATGAATAGATACAAAACGAATACAAAATATTTAAGAAGCAGAGGTGGAGTACTAGCAATTGGGGAGGGGGGAATATCAGGAAAGGCTCTGTGTGGCATGTTTGAGTTGAGTTTTAATGGACATATGGTGAGGTAGAAGTGAGGAGAAAAAACATTCTAGACAAGGAGGTTCCTGGTAAAAATGGAGGGGAGGAGGGGAACAAGCATTTTTAAAGTGCCTACTATGTGCTAGGTTCTTTATAAATATTATCTCATTTGATCCACTGTACAACTTAACTGCCCAGAGAAATGAGACTGAGTACCATATGTGAGGGACAGAGAGAAGGGCCAGTTTGGTTGCACTGTGATGAATGGATGAGGTGTAATAAGTCTGGAAAGTGACATTGAGGCTAGATTGTGCAGAACTTAAAACAAATACTGAAGAGCAAGAATGGATCATGCCCTATTCTTCTTCTCCAAATACTGCCTGGCAGAGGGTTTTACATAGTTGTGGATCTGACCCTCTTTTGAGGTACCATCTGTAATGGAAATATTTTTTTGGAGGGCAATTGGGGTTAAGTAACTTGCCCAAGGTCACACGGCTGGGTTTTGGTTTGTGTGTGTGTGTTAAGTGTCTGAGGTCAGATCCGAACTCAGGTCCTTCTGACTCCAGGGCCGACGCTCGACTCACTGCACCACCTAGCCACCCTAAATGCTGATATTAGGATAATAATTCCAAGATTTCCTAATTCTACTGCCCTGACATGCCTATATTTCTCCCCAAACTCTCAGCTACTTGACTCAATTGAACAAAATTCAACCTCAAAGGATCATACCTTTAGTTCTAGAAGGAACAATAAATAGAGGCCAACCCCCTTGTTTTCCAGATGAGGAAACTAAGGTACAGAGAAGGTAAATGATTATCCAGAATCATACTGCTAGTGTCTCAGGTGGGATTTGAACCTGTCTTCTTGGCTCCATCATGCTGCCATGACATGCTGCCTCTTAGATGAGATTACTCCTCATCCACAGATATTATTCTGTTCCATTTACATTCTACACTCAGTGACAAAGCCAAAATCAGAAATGTTAACAAAACAATCCTTTTAATAGAACCACACAGGTCATATTCTGACCCTCTGCGTCACTGAAATGTAATGGTCAGCTTTACCCCAAATATATTTAAAATGTGTCTGCTTTCCTCAAATGAGGCAACATTTGGGTGAATCCTGTCTGGTGTTTCACTAATATATCTGTCAACTCCCTGTCCAAAGTTCTAACAGTTCATCTGTACTCTTACTGTGTCCCATCATTCAAACCCTAGAGTCTGGTATCAATTTTACCCCCAAGGGTAGGGAGACTCCTGTGTTCAGTCTCCACTTCCCCTCAGTGTTGGATGGCGTTGGGCCAATTTCGATGAGCTGCCAGATCTGAAACGATGAAAAATGGCTTGCTAGGGCTTATGCTTCTGACCTCTTGACTCAGTGTCTTAGTGGCACACCAGATGTACAAGTGGAAAAACACACAGTCTCCCACACAGGCATTTTTCATGCTGTGAACAATATGCAAGACTCTCCAGCGCATGAGGGATGACCAAAGGAGCAGACATCAGGGCAATGCTGCTGGGGCTACCCCTTCAGATCCAAGTCATCATCTGCTCTCACCCACCCACACATTCTCATACTGCTAACTCAAACTTCTCTTCACTACCCCCAATATCTTGGGTTTCAAAGTTGGTCTAAGAGATTTTGAGCAAAATTATTTTTTTTAACATCCCCCTCAAAGATCAGAAATGGGGGTAAGGGAGAAATGGAGGACATTTGGCCCTGAAGAGAGTCATCAGCCCAGCGTTCCTGCTGGCAGGCTCATGATAGATGTGACGATTCTCGTGTGTGAAGGGGAGACTGCTTTTGCCTGTTTCTGTCCGGCTAGCAAAACAGGAGGAGCTGCCAAGACAAACAGTCCAAGGTATGAAAGTTAACAGTTAGCGATCACGATGGTGTGAAACATTCCCATGAAGCCCAGACTTCAAGGATGGGGTTTGGATTTTCTTGAATGTCCTGCATTCTTTCACAATGAAAACAGGGCAGCACAACAGCAGCGTGGGAGATGGCAGCCAGAGACGCCCAGAGAGACGACCATCAATTTAGTTACCATGGACCCCTGGTTGAGGGGGGTGAAGGGTGGTGGGACTGGAATGTGTATCACAGCAACTTCTGACGCCAGCCACTGTTAGGCACTCAGCCCTGGAAGCTCAGCATTCATTGCCCACCTCTACCCCACTCTTCCCCATCCTTCCCTGTCTCCCCCTACCAAGCCAAAAAAAATTACTATTAATAGGTCATATAAAAAGGGCCGTTGTAGTTCATAATCATTTTCATCTGGAATGGGGAAACCAACCATAAAATGTCTGTATAGTGATTACATGGGTCAGTGAAACAGGTTTGTATTAGCTAATACTCTGAAGAAGTAGAAACTTACAGATTTGGGAGAGGATGGTTTATGACCTTTAATGCCCGTGCTGACACAGGGGATCAGGAGAAGACTTATTTTATGCTTGAGCCATCACTAAACAAGAAGGCAAAAACTAATCATTACAAGCCAGATGACAACTGGAATGCTGTAATAACTTGACAGGATATTTATGTAATTTGTAAGGTTTTGGATGAGTCTCATTTTCAGAAAATGAAAGACTGTTAGGAAGTTAGATCAGGCCATTATAAGATTCAAAGCATCATTCATTCACTAACCAATTATGTAATTCTATATAGAAGCAAACACCAGGAGAAAGCTAGTTAAGTCCTTGAGACATGAAAGTTCATTGTTCTCCACGTCACCGCCATCACTTAATTTGCAGTTAATGTGTCCCTTAAAGATTATTAGTGCACCAAATGAAATCTAGAGCTTGAGAAAGCATGGTAGACACAATTAACTCAGGGACCTGTTGTGAGAATTTGATGGCCTGGCCACAGACTACATTCTCACTCCTTCTCCTATTTATTTTCAAATGACAAGCAAAGGCTTTTAAAAGAGTAGGGGTAGGGGTGGGGAACTCTACATTTTTCTCTACCTCTCCTAATTCTAATGATCTCATTTAAGTTCCTTTTAACATCTCTTTTCTTGAGTAAAACATACCAAATGCTATTATCTCAGCTTAGATTTAAGTCTTGCCCTAATGACAAACCATTTTTGCTCTTGACATTCTTCATAGTCTGCTTTCTCTTCCTTTAGATAAGTAATGATAGTTAGACAAAATGAGGACATGCCATTATTTCACATAATGCAGTGCAACAAGGGAAAATTTTCTTGAAGTTACAAGGAGAACAAAGCAGGATTAAACTGTGGTTATAAGAAAAAATGGAATATGATATTCAGAATAGCAAAGGAGATCAGCTGACATCCCCAAACAACATATCCTACAAAGCTCAGCTTCAAAACATGGAAAATAACTGGACAAGCATTAAAAGGGAAGAATTAAAATCATTTCTTCAAAAATACAAAGGTGTTCTTTGCAAGATGTTCATTGTGCAAACTTATCAAACAGCAGAAAATTAAATGCTTTCAGACAGTAATAAAAGACCAAAAAATAGAAACAATTTTAAAAGGCAGTGCAAGATGTAATATATCTAGAATATATGTATACATATCACATACATGTATTCTAAATATATAGCATGATCTAGATACATACATATATATACTCTATATGGAGAAATAATATATGTACATATATATTATACATATGTAAAGAGAAATATAAAGAGAAATTTGACAATATGGAGGAAGAGAAGAATTTTCTGAAAAGGCGGGCTCTCCAGGGAAAGAATATTAGCCTGGAATAAAGATTTAGGTTCTAGTTCCAGCTCAGCCAATGATATGTAAGTCATTTCATTTCATTTTAATTTCTCTGACCTTTTTTATTTATAAAAAAAGTTTCTCATTTATAAAAAAATAATATATTCAGTTATCACTAGGTTCTCATCCCTTAGTAGTCTATGATCAAGAAAGTTGCCTTCTTTCCATTAGGTTTTGCATGTATGGCATATATATATCCCACAACTTGGAATGAGTTAACTTGGTTTAGTGGAGGAATGACATATGGCATAAGTCCCTATCCAGTCCCAATACAGCAGGCAGGAACCAAAAACCAAAATGGTTAATTTGGACAAAATAACAACACAAATAATAGGGAGAAGTCAAGCAATAGATTCATTCTTGCAATTCTGCAATTGATTACAACATCTTACAGATTAATATGACAGTAGGAAAGGGTTCAGGATCTCTTCCCTAAACAAATCCGTAGAATTTTCAGAGTCTGAGGCTAGGGTTAGGTTTCAGTTCCATATTCCTTGAATTGTGACTAGAAGAGTTCTCTTACTCTAAGCCCTCATGGTTCTGCCTGGCAAGAGCCAACTCAATCTCATCGTATCTCAGCAATACCTCTAATAATAACTTGTTATGATCTTTTAGCTCCCTTGCCATTGCTGCTCAGCCCCAAAGCTAATCCAAAGCTCACCACTCTGTTGCCATGGCTCTAATAGGCCTCTGTTATGAGAATTTTTTATTTCCTTTTATTCAATTTTATTATGCTGTTCCTCCTGGAACATTGGGCTAACTGAACCCTGTTTCCTGTTAATATCAATGTCAACTGGCTAAAACGTAGCTCAGGGAATGACAATTTTAAGGAATGACTTTTGACATTCCTAAGATAAGAAACCAAGAGAAGAGGAAGAATGAAATTTTGCATCTACAATTTTTTTAAACTCTCCCAAAACTTTTTAAACTTTGATTTAATCAATGATCTAATCAATTTAATCACTGAACCTTTAGTTATCTTTGTGACATGAAAATCCCTTTCCCTCTCAGTCCATTGTGACTTCTTTAAAATGTAGCCTTGTAGTGTTAAGTATAGGATTTTGTAAACTCTTTGTTTAAATCTGTAACTTAATCTGTTTATTAACTTGTTTTAACTTAGACTGCTTGATCTTAATTGAAGAAACCATGAAATAATGAGTGTTTGACTAGGCTGTGTCACTTTTATGGACTAAGAAACCATAAAGATTGTTATATGCCAAAAAATATATATTTCTCTGTCTCTCTGATACAGTTTTCCTCTATAAGTTGCCTGAACTGAACCCCAGTTGGGTTTTAAAGTTATTTTTCTGAATCCTGAAGCTCTATGTAGGCATAATAAAACCTAGGTTTTAACCTCTAAAATTTCTGTACTGTCATAGATTTATTTGACAGCAGTTACCTTTTGCACAAATTCAATGGGGAGATATTTCTCCTATAACACCTCCAAAGATGGCATCCATTTATATATACTGTATTCTCTGCTGCTACTGAAATTGTTCTCCATTTTCATAGCTGCCACTCACCAGTCTGGGCTCTTTTCTTTGGTAAGTGGTATAGCTGTTTAAGAACAAAACTACTTAGGCTAACATACTCTGGGCTAATCAACAAATGTCTAGCCTTGTTGTTAGTCAATTTCACAGCCTCAAATGGCTCATGCATAAAAGGGTTACTCAGCAACTGTAGAACTTTGTTGACTTGCTTTTCTCAATGGAAGATCCCCACGCCTTAGACCCAGTTGAGTTGGGGTACCAGAATTCCGTTCACCTCTTTTTCATATCAAGGGCAATCAGTGTACCTCTCATACGGTCAGCACCCTTTGTGAATCTTTTTTGAGACTGAAAATAAATATCTGAATCCCTTTCCACCTGATTTCCCCTTCAAGATATTACCCTGGTAATTTATTCCAGGCCATGCAAAACAGACCTGAAGTTCCAATAAGTTTCATGAAGTCACTAGAGAAGGAAGGAAACAAATCACTGAACTCTACGACCATTCCTACTGTCAAAACCAAGTACATATTGCCCCTATATACATGTTTAATCCTAAGGCTCCCCAAAACTTCAGGTATTGATGGGGAAAATGTTTTAACCTTCCTTTGAACTAGATAGTTTTCAATTAGCTATTGCCAAGTTGTCTGTGGCAGTGGTGTCAAACTCAAATACAAACAGACCCTTATGGACTGCATACCGACTTAGAAAAATATAAATTAACATTATCCATGTTGTACTGTATTCTTATTCATCTTGTTAAAAAAATTCCCAATTACATTTTAATCTGATTCTGGCCGTATTCTTGGGGCACTATTTGACATAGTGGACTAAGACATTCCCAATAAAATTTCCAGGTTGGTTGTTGTTGTTGCTGTGTTTGTCCTTCATTTTCAAAGAGGACCATGGCATCAGGAAAATGATGACGTGACTTGCAGTTAACTTTGATTTGAGTGAGGGAGGGTTGTGCAAGGTCCCCAGTCTCACTTTCTCCTCCAGAGCCATCTAGGTCCAGTGACCCGATATTCATCAGGATGACTGGAGATGAGCCAGGATTCAATAAGAGACCCTGGCCCTTTTAGGCTAAGACTTTTTCAGGTACTCACTTAGAGTAAGGTAATGCCCATTCTCTAAGTAGTGAGTCAAGGGATGAGTTCTTTAATTAGAAAAAATCAAGCTGGGAAGGGAAGACCCTCAGGCTTGCTGTTACAAAGACAGAGAGAGAGACAGAGAGACAGAGAGACAGACAGAGAGACAGACAGAGAGACAGACAGAGAGAGACAGAGACAGAGAAACAGAGAGACAGAGAGAATGGAGGGAGGGAGGAAGGAAGGAAGGAAGGAAGGAAGGAAGGAAGGAAGGAAGGAAGGAAGGAATCTAGCCAGTAAACCCCAAGCTATGTGAGCAGCTTCTGGCCATCTAAATTTACCTTCCTTTGGGGAGGTTAGAAGTTATAGTCAAACTTAATGGTATCACAATTAGATTCCATCTGTAGAATAAAGGGTGATCATTTCCTGAGAATTTCATGTATTCAAAAGCGCTCTTGATTCCCATAACAATTGTGGACCGCAGCAGCCACAATGATTTTAGAATAGTTCTTTCCAAGCTTTTTCATTTAGTGGGGGTGGAGGGAAGGAAGGATGACACTTTGATGGCTTCTAGTTTCCAATTTCCACATCCATCCTCCCCAGATACAACAACAGACTTTTAAACTATAAAGTAGAAAGTCTTAACTACAAAGTATTTCCCCCCATTTTAATAATAAGGGATGGGAGATACAACTTTGGAGCGGCAGGAAGAAGGTAGTAGTGGGGAAGTTAATAAAGAGATCTGTAGAATGAGGAGGTGGGGTCAATAGGCATTATTCCTTGACAGGTGCAGGGAGGGGAATAGAAAACTGCAATGAAGGCTTTGTTTAAGAGGTTTTAGCCGTGGTAAATGTGACCAAAACTGAAATGCTCTATTTCTGCAGTCTGCATTTTTCCTCTTCATTATTCTACTCCAAGGTACAACAATGGTGGATAAGACTAGTCCTAGACCTGTGGTTTCATTGGGATGAGGACCTCTGGGGGGAGAAAATTCTTTTTAGCAGCATCTTTTCTGCTTAGAGAGATGCCTAGATTATTAAGAGATTAACCAGTTGTCAAAGGTCAGGTAACCAGGATTTCAGAAGCAGGACTTGAACCCAGGCCTTCTTGGTTCCAAAGCCAGGTTGCTATGTATTACATGCAGTGGAAAAAGCCTCAAAGGATCTGTGTTCAAATTTTCAGTTCTCCTGTGTACTTTTTTCTTTTGGCTTTTTGGAGGGGAGACAGCAGGGCAATGGGGGTAAAGTGACTTGCCCAAGGTCACACGGCTAGTAAGTGTTAAATGTCTGAGGCCAAATTTGAACTCAGGTCCTCCTGACTCCAGGGCTGGTACTCTATTCACTTTGCCACCTAGCTGCCCCTCTCCTATGTACTTATGTGACCTTGGGTAAGTCACTACCTGCCAGGAGTCAAAATGAGTCTACCTCATTTAAAAATGCCTGGGACAGATTAGATAATGTTTCAGTTACCTTTTAGTTAAAGTCTATAATTCCATGAATTACCATCTCCTTTTTTTAGTCTCCTCTGAATCCCATCCCAGGCCTCTCCCACCTCTGAACTACTGTAGAATTTGTAGCCTATTATTTGTCACCTAATCACAGCCTGCTTTGTGACATTCTTTTGTACTACTGCCTTCTAAGGTTATTTTTTTTAACATATGTGCATGCCTTGTCTCCTTAACTAGTTTGTAAACCCCTTGAGGGTCAGTGTTTCATTTGGACTCACTGCTGCAGTTAAAGCAAAGACCAATTAGCACTTGGAAAGCTGATACAAATAAGAGCTATATTATTATGTGACCCAGCAAGTAGGCATACAAAAGTATACACACACATACTATGGCAATATAAATAGAAATTTGTCTCCATGGATGCACCCTCCAGCATGAGGGTGAGGGAAGCTTGTCAGAGAGGAGACACACTTAAAGTTGGGTTTTAGGTGGTGAAATTGCATACCCTTAGAATGGGCTTGGCTGAGAGCAGGTAATAGGTGCCAGATGTGGGAGGGGGCTTTCCTAACCAGACCCAGATGAAATGGGGAGGTTCTTAGGGTCACTTAGCCATGCCAAGCTTAAGTGAAGCTCAGGTAGGGTTAGTTTTCACAAATTGGGAGATGATCTAAGTTAACTGTCTAAGACAGCAGAAGGAGAATGACCCAGAGGCTGTAGCCAGTCAAAAGTTCCATCCAATCAAAATCTATAAGCATTACCTGCCTGACACAGTTAACAGAGATCAGAGCAGTGGGGGAGTACAAACTATGTCTGTCTTTGTCTATATGTTTTATGGGCATTAGTTCTTAGCCCAAGTGATTCCACGTTGGACTCCAATCATTCTAACATCAAATAATATAAAGTTTACAATTAGCACAGTCGGAGTACAATGTCTTTTACTTTCCAGAGTTCCCTCTCAATACTTAGCACAGTGCTGGTCACATATTCCACACTTGGTGAGTATTTCTTTCAAGAATGAATGAATACCTCTAAGGTGCTTTAGGAGGTCTCAACCACTGTGCAATAATGATCTAGATTAAAATGGCCAGGATATAATGTTCTCAAAACAAACATTCAACCTTCCAATCTAGTCTAGACTTCAGTTCATTTAAGAATCCTCAGATGTAGGCCATCTGGATGTAACAATTCTGACCTTTGAGCTCCCCAAATTCAGTAATCCCATAACTTCTACCTCACATTATAGGCTTTAGACTTAACTGTGGCTGTATTCAGCAGATGTCTAGGAAGGAGATTTAGTAACTGTGCAAAAAGTGCTTTCAACCTTTTGGCTTCTTTACTTGTCCCCTTTGGTCACATCACATTACTGATTTTATTTGACCAATAAGGAAAAGGAGATATATGGAAATTTGCCCAAAATCACAAAGTAGCTTTAAGTGACAGAACTGGGATCCAAACCCACATCATCTGCCTCTAAGTTGCCACTACACCAGGGCAAAGAATTAATTGAATTATTATTAACACAGATCATCAGCTATTTAAAACTTTGCATGACTTGTCAATTTACCACAATCACTACATATCTTGATCTCGGTGAAATCAGTTTTTCTTACAATAGAGAGCTCTCTCCAATTAAATTAGAATATAAGCTCCTTAATGGCAGAATGATTTCACCTTTGTCTTTCTCTTCCCAGCACTTAGCATACAGGGCCTGGCACATAGTTGGTGCTTAATAAATTCATTGTTACCTGATAAATGATCCTGACTTCGAGAATATACCTGGTTTCCTTGAGTTCCAAAATTTATAGTTTAGAGCAACAAAGAAGGAAAGATTTGTAACTTCTTCAATACTCTTAAATAGGACTCCGTAAACCTGTAAGGCTGGTTTAATAGTTACTGAGATGTTTGCTCGTTTGATTTTTTAAGGATCCTATCCCTGGAGTAGTAAGGGATCTCAGAGGCCAACTCCTTCATTTGACAGAGGAGAAAACTGAGTGTCGGTGAGCTTAAATGTTAATCTGGATGAACTCTAAAATCCCTTCCAATTCCCAATCCAACATAACCTTCAGGTTGCAGTTAAAAAAAATTAACCTGGATCAGGACCTATGGTTTGATCAGCCCAGTTTAATAAGACTCATCCAGAGGGCAAAGCAATATGGGTGGCATCTGAATACTCTGGATTTACCACTCATGAGATCTTTATTCAACCCATGGAAAAGTCAACCTATTCATAGTCACAAATCTGATTCTGTCAGATGCAGGACAATTCATTATTCCAGTGATCTTGGGAACCAGATATACTTTGTTCTTGACAAAAGTTCCTATTATGTTTTTCTCCCTATTTTACGTCTCTTGGCCTCTCTCCCTTATCATAAGTCTCTCTTCTTTGCATTTTCCCAAGACACTCATTCTTCTCCATGCTAACCCTTAACAGCAGAAAATTCTGACACTGTCTTTATTCTTCCTCCCAGCCTGTGCCTGCATATTTTGTTGGATAAAATAGTTTAATTCTGAGAGTTTCTCTCAGGGATTTGACTGACTGCTAAATTTTAGGTTAGATATAGCCTATTTCCAAGAAAGCATGGCCTCATCTGTCTAAGAGACAAATTAGCTCCTAAAAATTCCATGTTATAGGACATTGATTTATCCATTCATCCATCCATCTATCCATTGAACATTTGTTAAAATCTACTATGTGAAATTAATTCATTGTGCTAGGTACTTGGAGAGTTTTAAACTTAAATAAGATAATCTTTGTCATTGTGGAGCTTACATTCTATTGGAAGAGAAAGGGAACAAATCCAGGTAAATACAAATTAGAATAGAGTTAAATGCATAAAAGGAATATAAAACAAGATGGTATCAGTTGAGGAAAAACTCGTATCCAGCTGGGAATCAGTGAGCCAAGCAGATATGATTAGACCTTCTAAGAACCTTAAGTCAGTTTGAACTAAAAATAAATAAATAATAATTCAATTAATTCTTTGCCCTGATGTAGTGGCAACTTAGAGACAGATGATGTGGGTTTGAATTCCAGCTCTGTCATGTGACTTTGGGCAAATTACTATAAATTTCCATTTCCTTATTGGTAAAATAAAATTAATAATATTTTCACTATCTACCTCACAGATTGTTAAGATTAAATGAAATGTTATATGTGAAATCACTTTGTAGTCATAAAAACCATATAAAAATCTGAGCAATTATTTACATGTACACAGAGTAATTTCTCAGTTATTTGTAATGCCTTAAGATTTGTTTCATATTTGTTTTTCATTTGAGCCTCCCAATGATCCTGCAAGGTAGGGTGATAACTATTTATATATGGATAAACTAAGTCTCAAAGAGTTAAAGTGGTTTGTCCAAGTTCACTAGCTAGAATGTCTGAGGTGGAATTTGAATCTGAGTCTCCCTAATTTCAATTCCATTATCTACCCCACCATGTTGTCCCGAGATTGAAGTTATTACCATATTCATTTTAAACCAATAGTCAGAACGACTAAGGAAAGCAAACTTCTTCTCAGAGTAGCTGGTTACTAATGGCAGGCAAAATTCAATTTAATAAACATTTATTAAGTTGTTTACTATATGCCAGGTATTGTGCTAATCACTGGGGATTCAAAAAGAGACAAAAGACAGTCCCTGCCCTGACAGACCAATTTGCCTTCCATAGACCGTTTTTTCCTTTGACTTAGTATCTGGTGCCAAGAGATAAGAGAACAGGGAAAATCTAGCATCAGGTAGGAATAAGAAAAACAAAGACCTCTACAAACCACATACTGTGAAATTACTTTGGGATTATTGAAAAATAATTATAGTTTCCTCTTCTAGGCATCTTAAAAGTTCTTAAATATATTACTTGACACATTTTTTCTCTTTATATAGAAAAATCATACCAAAGAGGAATTACATTTAGATCAAAGTTTTGGAGGGTAGTTGAGCATGAGAGTTAATTAAAAAAATAAAAGAGCTACAAGTAAATAAAAGGATTGCATGAAGCCAGTTGACCAGTTGTTGCCTCTTTCTATGGAGGAATGAAAAAAGTGGGTCTAAATTAAAGCAATGTGAGAGACCTAAACACAAGAGACCCTTGCCCAGTGGCACTCATATTAAAGCTTATGAACTATAAGTTGGTCTTTTCATGACTTACCTTCATAGTAGCACATTATATTAAACTAGCATATATATACTGTACTCTACAGAGTACTCAGTCACCAGGTGGCTGTTCCAGTTAATGGAAGATTTTGCAAAGGTGGTTCCAGAAACATATAACTGTAAATACCATTGCTCTCAAGTGTAAGGCCTAACTAACAAAACAGAAAAAGAATAGGAAATTCTAGGATTTACCAATTAGGTTTACATTCATTGAAGGACGAATATCAATTATCCCAATCAACATATGGGCTTCTAAGTGTCTCCATAGTCTAATGTACTTCGATGCTTTGGATGATTAATGCTTTCATTGAATTACTTCCTTCACCAATACAGAGCCTAATCCTTCACAGTCCCTCATAAACTGTTGGCTAGTCTTCCCTCAATTAATTTAGACCAACTTGGCTAGGTCCTTGGAGGACAGATGCAAAGTCCATCACCAGGCCCATACTTTCTAATAGATTATGCACTGCTAACTAATATGCCCAGGACCTGTGATTTCATTGGTTGGACCAGATGATCTCTGAGGCCCCTATCAGTCCTAAAGCTATTGTCCTTCCACCAAGGCCAATTTTATAAGCTGTTCTATACTTTACAGAACTGATGTCAAACTCAAATAGAAACAGAAGCAATTAAATTGTATACAAAGATCCCTGCAGGCCTGACTTAGAACCACATATTAACGTTACATATATTTTATTGTTTTTTTATTTATTTTGCTAAATATTTCCTGATTACATTTTTATCTTGTTCACTCATCACTTGGAGGTGTTGTGGGGTATGTACTTGACACCTGTGCTTTACAAAGTCATTGAGAGTTACCTGAATAAGGTTCAGAAAGATGAAATTACTTGTACATGATCACATTGCTACTAAGTATCAGAGGTGAGATTTGAACTCCTTCTCTCCTAAATCCAGATCTGGGTTTCTATCTATTACATCATACTCCTTACTCAACTGGCATGGAACTCAAAATCACTCTCATCCCCAAATGAGGTATCAGACTATAAATAGGAATATAGTTAAAATCAGTAGCAATTCAGATAATTGCTCATTATTAACTGACTTTATACTATACTGATGTGGTTATTATTATTAGATATTGATTATATAAGGTTTGTAAAAAAAGATTTGTAAGAAAAAGAGAAAGAGAGAGATTAATTCAACGTATTCTGTGTTAATTTATATGTAGTTTAAGGGAAGTTGAAATAGCTAATTCCGTACAGCTTAGGTACAGATTGGATTGGATGATTTTTGACAATCCAAATAAAAGTCTAGGAATTTTCTAGCCCTAAATTCTATAACAAGTAGGTTCCATTTAAAGTAAAATGGGCACTGGATTTTGGTCATAGCTTATCATTAGTATCTTTTTCTTTCTCTTTACTTTACATAATCCACATTTAGATATAATAAAATGACACAAGTCCACAGAAAATTTAACCTCTTATCTCAGAAGCTTTCTGTGTGCCTGCTTAGGCTGAATTTATCTTGAGTGAGCCCAAAAAGCAGAGTGATAAACAAATCTCGATGAGGAAAGAAATCTGGTGAGAAGTTTCTGACATTACAAATTAGATTCTTTAAAGTGGGAAATATAAGAGTAGGTATATGGTCATCATTTAAAAGGAGTCCCGTTTTGAAGCCACATAATATGAAGTTAGGAGAATTTTAAACAAATTACCCACATGAAGAGATTAAAAACTTGTGCAAACCTCCATGCCTGCATTTCTCTCTGCCCCCATCTCATGGGAGAGCCAACGTTTTGAGTGGAAATTTTGTTAACTAGTTATTCCTTTACCCCCGCCAAGCCAACCCCTTCCCTCTCTTGGAATAGACAACAATATAAATATTATTAGACTCCACAGGATTTGCCTCATGGTCCAATAAGAGGAGCCTTTGATATGGAACTAAGCTAGATGAGCTGAAAATCTATTCCTTGAATCTACAGTTTTGGAATCTTGCCCTGAAAAAAAACTAGTGACTTTCCATCAAAGACACCCACACCCACACACAAAAAAACCTTGTCCCCCAGTGCCTCCAATGATAGAAAAGCAGATGGAATTAAAAGTATCCCATAAATGGAAGAAGTCCTAGAGTGAGAGTCTCTGGGCCTTATTTCAGGAGAGACCAAGAGAATAAAAATGGGCTCCCTCAGTTTTGACATTCAAAAGCTAACATACCAGTGGCGCAGCCTGGACCATAACAGGAACTGTGTCTGGGGCACTCAGGTTGCTGCTGTTGCCCTTTTGGGCTAGACACATTAAGGGTTGTGTTTACTTTATCATTTGCATAATGGACAAGGAAATGAAATGTGTTTCCCTGGGAAATGACCACTTGGGAGTAAATCTGATTTGTCACAGGAATGGATTGGTGCAGGAATTCTCGGTCTGCAACAGGGCAGCAACTCTTCACCTATGCATTAGCATACTCTCTCCCCAATGCCCCAACACATACACACTGCATACATTCATCAACCATATTTGAACCTACATACATGACTCAGTTGTCATGCTGTTTGAGGTGGGAGGGTGTGATTCTGTATAGAAAACTCTCATCCCACAGTCCTTTTGCCAAGGTTTTAGAGGATGGGGGTGGTGAGGTGGAGAAGCTAAAATGAAGTGCTCTTGGTGAACAAAGGACGAACAGTTGGCCAAAGTCAACCCATAGGAAGGCAGAGACATGGCCAGCCTCCCACACACAATTCTGCTATTGCAACTGAAGGCTGTGACCCACATCACCTCTTCCATTTCAGCACCGGGACTTTCCTGGGAAAAGTCTGCCAACAGCACACAGTACGAGTGTGGGTTGCTCTGTTTGTGTGTGTGTGTGTCTGTGTGTGTGTGTGTGTCTGTGTATGTGTATGTGTGTGAGAAGAGAGATGGGGGTTGGCGAGAGATGTGGACAGATGCCCACAAGAGAGTAGGTCAAGACCACCAACCTCATTTTTTTCTTCTGACTTAAGCCAAAATTTAAGGCCAGGTCTCCAGAGGGGAAAGCTTGCCAAAATGTCACTGTAATCATATGTGCCACATTCGTTGCAGGCAGAGGTTCTGGGAACAAACAGGAGAATTTAGAGAAAAGAAGAGCTGAACTTAAATGTTCCCCCAGAATACAGACCAACATAGCCCTAAAACTCAGAAATGATTCCCTTTGGGGATACTTGTTTGTTCATGTGTTTGCACCCTTCTGTTTCCCCCTTTCACCTACAACCAGACAAAAAGGACAAAGGAGACTTGGGGATATAATACATTCTTGCCATATTTCTCACCCATTCAGAACCAAGAAGTATCAGAAATCTTGTGGGAAAGTGACTTCTCAGGAGATTTCCAACCCAATTTCTCAACTAGAGTGGTCTGGAAAGTTTGCATAAGTTTTAGATAAGACCTTAATTCCTGGATTCTTTACAACTCAAACCAAATCTTTCTGAGGTTCCTGTCTATCCCTAAAAGGCAAGTAACATATTTTCCATAACACAATTTGTTGGGGCTTTTTTGGTTTTTTTTTTATCCAAAGTTATAAGATTTCTGTCAATGTTCTCTGAGGGAAACCACATATCTCATGACAAAAGGCATCCCTTTTTTTTTCCCTCCTCAAATGTAATCTGAAACCTTATTACTGTGCCACTGCAACCAGATCTCAAGTCCAGTACTGCTAACCAAGTGTGCTCTAAACAAAATGGAGGAGAAAGCCACAGAAATGAACACAATTAGAATAAACAAGAGTCAGTGATCAAATGTAGCTAATTTGTATCCATAATATTTGGGAGTTACACAGTCTGTTTCAATTTGAGGGATATCTTCCAGACCTTGCTCTTTCTTTCCATAGGGACTGACTTTTGCTTTTAATTATTGAACCTTAAGAATTCTTACTATAATTTGGGGTTAGCTTATAACTCTTGAAGAAGAAAAATCCAGCTCATAAATCCTTCTGTATTCCATCACGTCCAATAATAGACTTTTGTGGTTTAATTCAGCATCAATTAACTGTATTTTTTAGAGAAATGGGGAGAAAAATGGAAGGAACAAACCCTACAGCAAGCATGGCACCAAATGGCAGTAGAGTGAATGGAAACTTCTTGGCAGGAAGCCTTTGCTAAATAAACTGCATATAAGAAATGCTTAAAAACATAAAGAGTAATGAGTAAAAAAGCTGAATCCCTGTGCAGCAAAGCTTCACCTTGAGAAGACAAAGTATTTGAGAGTTCCCTGGGGTGAGGAAGCAGCTGGACTTTCAAAAATCATGCATTTTTTTTGAACCAGACTACATTCATAGACTCTATTTTAACATGATTATTCATTGCTCTTATCACATATCCATGCATCCCAACACTGATGCATTAGGAAAGGGAGAGAGAATGTCTTAAGCCCTGCCACTCACACAGGGATGTTCTGTTGATATACCAAACTCAGTCACACCCCTTCCCTGTCCCCCTAGAAATACAAAAGGCACAGGGAGGAAAAATGGAAGCAAATCAAAAGTAGTGCTCCACCCCCACCACCCCCTCTACTCTGGAATAGACTGTCAGTTCCTCTCCTCACACCCACATGGGAATGGAATTAAAAAGGACAACTTGGAGAACAGAAGCATTTTACAGTTGGATATTCTGGCTTGTGATTTGTTCTTTGAGATTCTAAAAGTTAAATCTTGAGTTGTTTTAGACACTGGGGCTTTTAGAACTTAACTCAGAATCATGGCTTTTACTCTTTTGCATTATGTTTAATCTTAGAGTGAGTAGGAACCTCAGGGGCCATGTAGTCCAACTTGCCTCTGGGTGCTGGAGTTCTCACTACAAATTCTTTGTGTAGTTAAAAATGCTTTGTGGTCTAATGAACGGTTCTCTCTAAAACAATGTAAATGAAAAGGACAGACCCCACAAAATTCAGAAGTGAATGCTGGGTAAACTATGATGACCAAGCTTGATTTCAAATAAAGAGATATGAGAAAGCATCTCCCTCCCTTCTTTGTAGAGGTGAAGAACTATAGACACACATATTATTGCAGTTGAGTGATGTACTGGTTAATTTTTCAGGCCTGCTTTTCTCTTTTACTCATTATAAGGGATGACACTCTGGTTGGAGGAGGAACAGGAATATATTGGGAAACAAAGATGGTGCAAAAGAAAAAAGATAGTAAAAAATGACAATAAAGAATTCACCTATTAATTTGGCCATTCCATAATGAAATATTTCTTACCTGCACCCTCCAAAGTTTACTTTTTTCATCTCCCCTCAAAAGCCTGTGTTTGGAGATTTTCTTTCCATATTACTCATGCATTTCAAGAAAGAGACTTAAGAATGTTCAGTGCACAGATTCTGAAATCAGACTTCTGATTCTCAACTCCAGACTACACAGGAAAGGAATAGTAAAAGAACTTTTTGTTGAGCGGAGAGAAGGACAGTTAATTCACTAACCAGACAAAGCCAGAGGCTGCAGAATTACAATAGGAGAGTACAGTTCTATTCTTAGCCTTCCCAGCTACATCCAGTTGGGAGTGATTCCTCCTTTCTATCTCATTTTGGTTGTTTGTGTACATGTCTTATCTGCCTTACTAGATGTTAAATTCTTTAAGGATAGAGAATTAGTCTTGTTTGCCTTTTTACCTGCTTCAGTGCCTGACTCCTAGACCTAAGTTACTTAATAAAGATTTTCTAATTAAATTGAATAGCCCTTGCTTGCTATGACTAACTAGGCCATCCTTGGTTATTTAAGTTGGGAGGCAAATATTTCCAAACCAAAAGTTTTCTTTCCCTTTCTATTGTTTGTATTAAGCTCAGACAGGGTGTTAAAGATAAGCCAAGATTGGAACCAGGACTTTTGATAGAGTGTGACTAATTGACAGCCACTCGTGCATAGAATGTTTCTATTCCTCCCATATGCCAAACCACATCCCTCTCATTTTCAAGGTCTCTGATCAAGTCCTCCCTCCAAAAACTTTCCCCAGTGACTATTAAACACAATTGGAATCACAACACCTCATTCAACCCACATCTGACACTGCTGTTGGGTGTAGATTGCTTGATCACATTTTCATCAGTTTGTCACCTCCATTAAACTGTAGGTTCCTCTCTTCAGGACTTTACAGTGATAAACTGGGTGGGATTCTGTTGGAGGACAGAGGATAGGGCTCTGGCAAAGGACGATTGGAAACAAAACATGGAACTGGAAGTCAGGAAATGTGTATTCTAGATCCAACTCTGTAACAGGCTGTATTAACTGGAGAAAATCTCTTAACCTCAATGAGCCTTAGTTCCTTCAATTGTAAAATACAAGAGCTGGATGTGGGCCATCGCCAATCATCTAGACTTATGTCTTGCCACTGGATTCTGATGCCTGAAGGAGAAAGTAGGCCCATGACTTTGTTCAGCTTTGCCTCACTTAAATTCAATTCACTCACAAGTCAAGGCATCACCCTCATGATGTCATTGGTCCTCTTCCAGAACAAAGGATGAACAACAACAAAACAATCAAAGGGCTGGATAAAATGATCTCTACCATAACTCTAAAAGTACATGAAATTAGATGTAACTTTCCTGTCCAAGTACTAGTTCAACACTGGTCTCTAAGAGGTAAAGAAAGAAAGATAAAACACTGGGGCAGACAGAGGAACAAACAGAGGAGTTTCTTAAAGGAGGATGGAAGAACCGGAGCAAGTTATGATCTGATTGAATGATTCACATGTCAAATCCTATACTAATGTAAGAACCTGGGACACTACCCACAAAGGGTAGAGCTTACGGGCCAGTCACAGCCAATGCCATAGATATCAATCGTTTAACAAGTAGGTATTACATACCTGCTATGTGTCAGACACTGT
Organism: Gymnobelideus leadbeateri; assembly: GCA_011680675.1. Taxonomy (NCBI): domain Eukaryota; kingdom Metazoa; phylum Chordata; class Mammalia; order Diprotodontia; family Petauridae; genus Gymnobelideus; species Gymnobelideus leadbeateri. The sequence continues at coordinate 637,305 of WOXC01009160.1, read as the reverse complement.
GCATGGTGCTGGGGATAACAAATATGAAGAATGCAACCATCCATACTCACAAAGAAATTATAATAGGTGGATGAGTGGGGAACAAGTACTCAAATAAATTTGACAATGAATAGCACAGATAGTAGGTGCTTATTAGTGAATAAATACAAATACAAAGTAATTAAATACCCCCAGAATATCCCCCTGGCATTGGATAATGTCCATGACATGTGTTAAAAGTACAGTGGAGGGACTGAGAGGACCATTCAGCTGGTCCAATGCCCCCTATCTGTTATGATGAGAAAAAAAGAATTATTATGATTAGTCACGTAATTTCTGTTTCAGGCCTTTGTCCATTGAAATATGGATACTTTGGTCCTATCTCCAAACTAGACCCTAATCTGTAAGCTCCATGAGAACAGAGCCATGTCTAAATGATTACTGTTGGAACTCCTCTGACACGTAGCACAGTCAGTGCTTTGCATATAGTAGGCACCAATAAATGGTGACGAATGAATGAATGATTCCTTTATTAAGATTCCCAGCTTCTTAATCTGAGTTGTTTTCCTGGCTTTGCTTCTTACTTTCTCTACATATCTGAGCAACTTACTCAGAACTCTAGTATGAAGTCTTCCATTAGTACTATCCTCCAATTTTCATGGAGGACAAAGTAATCAGTGGATTTCTTTTAAAGGACCCAATCATGAGAGACAAATGTGGTTTATACTACAGTTAAGGACCTTTTGCTAAGAAACATCTACTCTGTGAGAGACAGATCAAATGAATTTGATTTCCATTTCTTTCTCCCTTCTAAGAACAGACTTTATAAAAATTAAATCCTGGAGAACATGGAAGTCACCCTCTGCCTATACTATTTCAGTGTTGTCAAATCAGTGAAAGAATCCCAAGAATTCTTCCTTACTTTGTGCATTGGTGTGAGTGCAGAAATATTGCTTCCAGGTTGGCCTGTGGTTTTTGCCAGGCTGATCCAATTTGCAGCCTTTCCAACTGGGACTCAATATACAGTGGTGAGGAGGGGGCCTTCTTTGAAGAATCGATATCAGATGGTGAGGACATCACACTCTACAGCCCTTGGGCAAGATTCACAAATGTTAAGTGACAAAAACGCGAAGAAAGTTCATTAGAAACTGACAAAAGCAGAACATCTGGACACTATATCAGAGTGTGATACAGCTTTTCTGAGTTGATCCATGCAATGTTTTAATGGAAATCAGCTGTGATTTAACAATTAAGGCCAAGATATTCTTTGTCACCACAGTATGATGTATGTTAGATTCTGAGATAGTGAACTAGACTAATATTCCCAACCACACCATATGTACTGCCATTATCAAACATTTGTACTTAAGCTAACCATTCTATGTCAAAATAAAATAGATGTAGTGGGCCCTCATCATTGGAACATAGATCAAGTTATATTAGATTGAATTCCCCTGCTCTACTTTTGTAACCATGCTTTTGGCCAAGACAATATAACCTTTCAGGCTTGGTTTGCTTTTGCAAGACAGATCTTTTAAGTGATGTCTTACTGATTTTTATACTGGTAATTTTATACTGGTTGTGTATTTCAATTAACTACTTACTATTCCTTTGTACTTGTGCCCTGGGATGACTTAATCAGAGAGGATGCAATTATAAAACTCAAATAAATAGCAGCAGTCAATCTATACAAATTAGCAACCTGTTTCCAAAATCTTGGAGATTGTACTGCTGTGGGCTGCTCTGAGTAAGATAACTTTACACATATAATTTAGAGTAGAATTACCATAAACTCTTCCCCCTAACTTTCTCTACCCCTCCCTTCCCAAATGCATATGAATGGTATTTAGTTCTCCACTCAGTACAACAGTTTCTCACCCTAACCCCCTCCAACTGTCCAGTTCTTGTCCCATCCTTCAAGGCCCAACCAGAACCTTCCCTGACTACCCTTGTTCATGGTTCAACTCATCTTCCTCTGAATTTCTACAGTACTGATTATTTGTGCTAATCATTGGCATTATCACATACTTCCTTCTGTTATCAGTTGTCTACATACATCATGTATCTCCACCTAGAATGTAAGTTCCTTGAGAGAAAGACTATGTTTAATTGATTTTTGTATCCTCTCCATCCTAGCACAGTATCCTGTACCTAGTAAGGATTCAATACATATTAGTTGATTAAATTATCTCCTTTCCTTTAGAAAGAGGTGAACAGCCCCCTAGTCTTCATATGAAGCAAACAAAGAACCTATATAATCAAAGAGATCTGCAATCTGATTCATTTGAGAGTTTTCTCCAATGACATAGATTGTAACTCATCTATGTCTTCTCATCCTATGCAATTCTTCCCATAAGTCCATCACAGGAGGCTTGCCCCATGTTTTAGGGGACTTCACTTTCTTCTAGCATCACAGAGTACTAGCAAACCATGTTGTAAATTACTTCTCTCACCATATGGCCAGACCATCTTCTGCTCCTATTACACAATTCCTTGATATTATCTCTTATTCTTGTTTTTCTTCAAAGTTCCTGGTTTAGTTCTATGTTATAACCTGCTCATGCCAACTATGAACCATTTCTTTGTCCTGTTTGTGATATTCATTTAAAAAATTTAAGCACTTGGTGTTCCATGTCTTGCTGCCATACAGAAACACTAGTAGAATGTTAATATTAAGATAGGACTTTATTTCTTTCAAATCTTGGGGTCATTAAAGGAGTTTTGCAAATTCCCAAAGATAATCCAAGTCATTTTCCTTCTCTTGTTAAATGCTGGGACCAAGTTGTTGCCTATTTGTATAATCTGACTAAGAAATACATGCTAATGGACAAATTCTCTTGGTTCATCAATCCATAAAACCAAGAAGACTAAATGATTGAGTTAATAAAAAATAAACCTCTAGAATTTCTGTATTGAAAATGAGGAAGGAGCACATTAAATTTAAAGTAGGACTGAGAATGGGTCTACACTGTGTCTAGCTTGTTTACATTAAGGATTATGGGTAGTTGAAGCAACAACCCAATGGAAAAGGCATCTCTCAGAAATGCCTCAAGGTTTTGCCTAATCCAACCTAAAATCTATTTTATTCAGAGACATAGGAGAGAAATGTGTATGGATTGAATTATGAAGGTGGATTTTAGAATTCTTTTTTTCCCCTAAGTTGCATTTGAAATGGTTTTGAGTTTGGTTTTATTATTTCCAAGAAATGTTTCCAAATCATGGTTTATAGGCTTATTAATTTCTATGAAGAAGAAAAAAACTCTGGAACCATTAGGGCTTTGCTTCTGAATAAACCTTTATGTGATCTTGAACTACAACCTTCTATTAGTGTAAAAAATGGGGTCACATTTCACCTGTCGATAAAGATAAGACATGTCCTGATGGAGCAATACAGCATTCCAAATAATTCCATGGAGAGTTTAGAGTACCAGGTTTCTCAGGCTTGGCATCATCCTTTTCCCTCCTAATATGGAAGCAATGACCTGGATAACTGTTAGCCAAATAGTTTCATGGAAGCAAAAAGCCACTAGGTTTGGAGTCTTATTAGTGTCTGTGTATGATACAACATTCAAAATAGCAGTACCATATCTTATGCCACAAAAGATCTCTCTTAGCTTTTCACATCAAATTCAACCTTGCTACAGTTTGAAGTTTATCCTCTTTGAGTCTAGTTGGACACTGAGGAATACATACTATGGTTAATCAGAACTCTGGGCTATGTGCCGTGTTCCCAAGCAAATCACATGTTCTTGGGGGTCAGAGGACTTAATCATTTTTCTTGTGCCTACTCTGAGTTTAATAATTTTTGTTACTTTGCACATAGAAAGTAGTCAATAAGAATTTGCTGTTAGTAATAATAGCCCACATTTACCTAGCACTTTAAGATTTACAAAGCATTTTTCTCTTTCATCCATTCATTATCCCCCTCTGCTTTCTTCATTCTCACAGCATCTTTTGGCAACAGTTACCCCTTCTCTTTCTTGTGTCTTCAATGCTTCCCTCTCCCATTTCCTACAAATATGTATTAACATACTCAGGGCTTCTCCATCTTTCCCTTGACTTTTTAATCCCATCCAGCTACCATCTAGCTAACCTATCTTAACTACTAACCTATACTATTAACCTTTTTTTCTATTATTATTACTACTACTAAACTTGAAAAGGTTGCACATACCCAGGACCTCTACTTTCTCACTACCCACCCTCTCTTCAAAAGGTTTTCCCTTTTGAGCTTGGGAAGATGAAACTAAGTGTCCTCCTCAAGTTTAGAGGGGCTATGGACTTGCCTAGACATCCCCACACCCACGTATCTAACGAACATTTATACACTTGGATATTGGAGACAATAACTCAGCAAGTCATCTATTTCCATGCACTGTGATGTATCAAATCAAAACCATTTGTGAAAGGGACTGTATCTTAGGTACTCTGAGGACTACAAAGAAATATACAACATGGCCAGTGGACTCCAATCTATTTGGGCAGACATGCAGTGTGGTCTCCTGGAATGTGTTTTGTTGGACCAATCACTTTATCTCTCTGGGACTTGAACTGACCTAATTAATTACTTAATGAGTTGGCAGGGAGATAATTATAATTGATATTCAGGAAAGGAGAGATCTCTTCAAGCTGAAGAGGTCAAAGAAGGCTTTATGAGGAAGGACAATTTAAGCTGAACTTCAGAAAAATAGGTAACCTTATGGGATGAATATTCCTAGCTGGAAGAACAGGTGCATAGCAAAAGCACTGAGGTAGCAAAGTGTAAGACCAGAAAGCAAAAAGTTGGTTAGGGAAGACTCTGCTTTGTCTAGAAATGAGATGCACTTATAAGCAGAGGACAACTACTGCATTTGCATATCATGTAATGCCTCTTATCAAAGAGAAAACAACCTTAATAAATATTAGTTGTCAGTGTTAATTATAGGATTCTTAATAAATATTGGCATAATCTTATATTTTCATATTTCCTCTTTTCTGTGACTTTTAAAAAAATTATATCTTAGGTCTGAAACTGTGTCCCCATGTACCCAGCATATACCAAGCTCCCTACCTCTTTTCCTTAAAACTGTTCTTGAAAAGCTCCATCAGAGATGCCATACTTGGACCCTTTTGGCTCCACTGAAGATAAGAACATATTATAGTGGAAAAGACTACTGGACTTGAAGTCAGAAACCTTGGGTTCTGGTCTCAGCCCTTGCCATTTACTAGATGTATAGCCTTGGATAAACTGACTTCTTTCAGACTTAGTTTCCAAGTGGAGACCACAATATTTGTCTTTGCCCACAAAGTTGTTGCAAGAATCAAATAAGACAATGTATGTATCAGTGAAGGCCATTGAAGAGGATAAAACACTATACATATGTTAAGTTGTTAGTATCACAGAATTGGGAGGGACTTTAGAAATCCACTAGGAAACTGAGGCACATAGAGGTTAAGTGATTTTGCCCAACATCACAAAGTTAGCAATCTAGTAATTGAACATGTGTACTTTGACTCCAAAATCAGGGTTCTTTCCAATACATTATGCTGTCTCTGTGGTATTACACTCATCCAAAAGCATTTATTAAGTCTTCCATAGCACAGTTCCAAGGAAATGCTTCATCCTCTTTCAGTAAGGAAATGCTGTCTGTGGAAGACACACAGTATTGTCATTGTTGTCCATTATTAGAACATGATTAATTAAAGATAATCTTCAAGAGATTCAGGATTCTTGACACTACACTTAAGGTAGGCTAGCTTTCCTCAGCTTTTTAAAGAGCCAAGTTTTAGATTGGCTACATGGGTGGGAAAAGTGAATAGCCCCCTTTTCTATGACCCTACTTGGAGGTTCCTGTCATTTTATTGCAAGACTAGGTTCCCACACCCTGCCTTAATCAAAATACTGGCAACATCTTCCCCCCATCATTGGCACACCAAAGAGTAAAAAGCTGAAGGTCCAAAAAGAAGCATTTCCTCATGATTGCACTAAGGAAATGTGGGCTGCCTGACACATGTGATTTGGGAAGCAGATGCTACTAAGAAGGGTTTAGGACTTTGCCCAGAAGTGAGGAGAGGGTTGGAATTTTTTACTTTGAAAAGTAGCCTATGTATTAGGGAAATGATTAATTCACCATGAGGAATTTTATATTCCACAGGGTGATATACTCAGGAAGGGAAGGGCCTCTTGGAGAAGCCAAATTGAAAATATCTCATTATGTGTCCAGGCACGTTTGCATCCCTTTTTTCCCTTTCACAAAAGCATCCAGGCTGTTTTGCTGAGAAAACTCAAAAGATGCATTGTAGGGAGAAATATACACATACATTCCACCTTCTATGGTTGAGTAATCACACTTAAAAAATGGACTCATATATGTTTACATGTGTTCCTGAAATCTAACCTATCCAAAATAAAGTAATTTCTTTATAAAAGTTGTTCTGGAGTCTTCTGTGTTGGCACATTATGACTGGAGGTGTCTGTATAGCATTGTCGTAACCAGAAGTAAGATGGGCCAACTGGAGCTTTGTCCCAGAGTGCTGAAATGTAAAAGGCATTGACAGCAAATATAGTATTCAACACAGAAGCAAGCACATTTAGTGCCTTGTTAGCAATGAACAAACAAACGAATGAATGAATGAATGGAGAGATAGATAAATAATAATTACTAAGATTTATATAGTGCCGGGCATTGTGCTAAACACTTCATATTAATTATCTCCTTTGATCCTCCCAACAACCTTGGGAGGTTTTTTACCTACAAGAAAACTGAATTTAAGTGATTTCCTCAGGGTTACACAACTACTAAATGTCTGAGGCTGGATTGGAACTCAGGTCTTCCAGATGCCAGCTCTATGCTTCTATCCCCTGAGCCACCTAGAAGCTATCAGGAGATACCTTCTTCCCTGTAGGGATAGTCCTCCAAATGAGCTTCTCCCCACCTACTCCTCCCATATTTTTTTCTTCTTTCTTCTCTCCCATCCCCCAGTGATCTCTCTACTAACAACTTTGTGGTTCCTTTGTGCCTCTGTCTTCCACCATGGAGTGGTTACCTATAGTGTCTTCTCAATTACTAAATAGAATATGTCTTAAACATTTGGAATTTTTGCCACTTGGCTTTGGTCATTGTTATTGTGTGATAAACATTGTTTGTATGATGCTAAATGACATGGAAAGACATGTATGCAGAACACTGGCATTGAAAAAATACCAGAGAGGCAGCTGTGGCATATCTGTGTGACCCTGGGACAAGGCATTTAACCCCTTATGGCATAAGTTTCCTCAATTGTAAAATGAAGCTGTTGTACCTGATGACTCTTGAGGTACCTTCCAGTTATAATCTATGATCTATGATCCTATGGTCCAATTAGAGAGATGACTAAAGACCCCATGTGGATGCTAAGAAACTAATAAACAGAGAGATGACCATGGAGTCAGGAAAATCTGGCTTCAAGTCTCTGACCAATAATGTGTGTGACCCTGAATCACTTAACATAAGTTAAGTCATCTGTACCTCAAACAACTAACCAAGATTCTAAATTATAGAACAATTCAATCCAGTAAACATTTATTAAGCATCTACTATGCACCAGGCATGGTGCTAAGTTCTGGGGACACAAAAAGAGGCAAAGGGCAGTCTCTGACCTCAAGGATCTTACAGTTTAATGATGAGAAAATCATTTTATTTTGCCTATATTTTGTGTTTACTTATCTATGTTGTTTTTTTTTCTCTTTCTCCATGGGAAAAAATTTTATGAGAGAAAAGACTGTTTTACTTTTACCTTTGGGTTCTCAGCATATAGAACAGTGAAAAACAGTATGTGCTTAATAAATGCTTGTAGAATTGAATTTATACAAAAAATATTTGATAGGCTATAGAGTGTATATGTGTCAACAATTATTCTTAATCATTTCTGATTACTTGTTTATTACCAATTCCCTGAATCAAAAAAAAAAAAGTTTAAAGGGCTTATTTCAGCCTTTGCTTTGCTCCAGCTCATGTGCTCTGTGATGTCAAAAATGTGAATCAACTGAACTTTTATTTTCTTTTTAGTAAATAGATGTGGGTTGCCAACTTTTTACTGAATAATTAAACCAAACCAATGAATGAGTTTGTTTCAGCACTGCCTCACACCTCAAAGCTGCCATGTTTCTCTTCTGCTTTTCTTTCCTTCCTCTGACATCTCTCCTAGACTCTAACTAGGTTATCAAATGGGTTATGGCAGCCACCTACGAGAGCCTAGGGAGTCAGTCTTTGTCACAACCATGTTGTCTGTCTTTGCAAGAGTTCAGGTGGTCTGGCTATTGCCATCAGTTCGAACCTAAAAACTGCTTGGCAACTTTGGACTTCCCCCCTACAGAAATGAGCTAGGTCTGAATCATCGCCCTATCTGTATTACATTCCTCAGTGGCTTTTGTCAAGAATCTCAATAAAATGTGAACTGCTCAATGAAGCTTAGGGAAATTGGTCACAAAGGAAACTTTCAACTTTTGCCCATGATCTTTGCTGCCACTAGGAAAACTGAACCAAAAAAACCTTCTGTTGCCTTCCACACTAACAGGGCTAAATAATAATAATTATCATTATAAAAATAACAACTCAAATTTATAGTACCTTGAGGTTTACAAACTCTGAGGACAGACTCTGAGTCTAGTTCCTATTCCTAGTCAGGGAGACCTAGCTTGAAGTCCTGCTCCTGACATATATGTTTATGTGACTATGCAACATGTCTACATGACCCAGTGCAGTCACTTACCTTCTCCATGCCCCCAAGTAACTCTAAAAGTTTTTCTGGTCTGCACTGGCAAAGGCAATTTCCTGTGAAAGAGCTTTCCTTACAACAATGAAATCACTAGTCTAGACCCCACAAAATATTTCTCAGATAACACTCCTGTGAGATAGAGTACAGCTATCAATACCTCCAATTTAAAGGTGAGGAGACTGAGGTTTAGCTAGCTTAAGTGACTTGTACTAGTCATGAGAATAGCTAGTGAGTATCAAAGCAGAGGTAAATTCACTCTGTGCTTTTAGTTTCTATTAAAAAAAAAAAAACTCCTCAAAAAATCATTGGTATATAGGTAGTTCGAATAACCTTATATCCATTTATAAATAAGGAAGGAAACTAAAACACTCAGAGAAGTAAAACCACTTGCCCATAGTCACATAGCTTGGAAAGTGGACAAGTGACCAAGAGGAAGATGGATGCTTTGGTGGTAGGACAATTGTGAACTACCTACACCAGCAGTAGAATGGATATACAGACTGATAAACACAATGATTAAGCACAATTCCAGAGGGTTCATGAGAAAGATGGTGCCCCACTCCACATCTTAATAGAGAGGTGAAGGACTCAGAGTGCAGAGTAAGATTTTTTAAAAATCTGACCAATGTGGGGGTTTGTTGTGCTCACTATACACATTTGTAATGGGTTTCTTGGCTTCCTGGGGGCTGGGGAAAAGACACAAGAGGAAAAGGACAAGGAAAAGGACAAGATCTTCATGAAGATAAAATAAAAATGAATTTTAAAAGACTATTCAGTTTAGATATTCAAGTGAAAATACTAACTATATCCAGTTTGGGTCTTTAAGTTATGCTGGTCAAAAGTTTTTATGAGAAACTTACCATCTGTATAGCTAAAATTATGAAAATATCTATTTTGAGTGTTTATAACTCAAAGAAAAAGTTACCCCAGCCATAGGGATCCATCATATTGATATTATTTTATCCATCTGTTTGTTGTTCAGGAGTAGAATGAACTGTCATTGCTAAAGACTTAATCTGATGTTTGGATTCCCAAAGACTACATTTGTGGTAAGTGTTTAATAAATGTTTGTTGATTGAATGAAAGTAACCAAAATTAGCTATTTCATATTTTATAATTGCCTTTTTCCTTGTTTGGTTAAGAATTTTCCCCTAGACATAGCTGTGAAAAGTACCCGATTTGCTTTTTAAATAATTTTATGGTGATACATTTAATATTCATGTAATATGCCATTATTATGATATAATGGTATAAAACTTTGGTGTAAAGCTAATTTTTTCTAGACTGCTTTCTAGTTTTCCTAGATATTTTTGTCACATATAAGATTTGCTTGAAAGTAATTTATATTTTCCAGTTTATTGCATATTGGTTGATTTTAGTTTAATTACCATTGATAAACTCACAGCTCAAGTATAATGGAAACTAATCTTTGTCTCAATGAGAAAACAAATGGATGTAAACTTGAGATAAGTTTATCACTTTTTTGTTTTTATTATTGGTTTTCTAATTTTTAAATTGCATATTCACCTTATCAATCCTTTCTTTTGTTAATGAACATTTTGTGGTGTATAATTTTTCCTCTGAAGACTGCTTTAGCTGCATCCCATATTTTTGATACATGGTTTTATCATTATCCTTGTCTATCATGTAATTATGAATTGTTCCCATGATTTTTTTGTCAGAATTGTTCAGAATTTCATTATTATGTCCCCATCAAAATACAAGTCTTTTGCTTGTTCTTGCTGTATTAATTATCACTTTTATTACAATATGGTCTATAAAAGGTATATTTAGTATTGCTTCTTTTTTTCACATTTATTTTCAATTACTTTTTGATCCAGGACAGGGTCTTTTTTATAAAGGTGTATCTGGTGCTGATAAATTAGTATATTCTTAGTGTTCTCAATCAGATGTTGCAATAAATCATTTATCTCTAAACTCTTCAAATTTTCTGGTTCTATAGAGTCCTTTTTGTTTATTTTTCTATTAGGTTTTTCCAGTTCTGAGATGTGAACACTAAGGTCTCCCACTATTATTGTGCTAGCATTGATGTCTTTTTTTTTGTAATTCAGTAAACTTAAAGGTATTTTCTGGCTAATAAATTGAAAAAACATGAACTGACCAGTTCGTTTAACCTAATTGCCTTAAGTCTAATAGCTACAAAGTTGATAATGGTTTATTTGATTTATGAACAGATAACTTTTTTAGTCCAGTTTTCATAACCATAATGCATACAGGGCTTAGGATAGCTAATTATTTTGCAATAGATTACATTTAGGTAATAAAATAGTTTTGAAATGAGAATATGCCCATGAAAAGCTGCCTGGAGACTATGTTTCTAAGGAAAATTTAACCAACCAAATAAAAGGTTTTGATTTATTAGAGAACATATTAGTTCATAGCACTTCGGCATAAATTAGTATATGAAAGGCAGGCTGAGCTCAAAAGTAATTTTTGAAAAAATTGGAAGTTATAGTGTAGCATCTTTTAGAACTTGTAGGGATCCCATCTAGTCCAACTTTCTGTCATCTATAGATAACTTTTCTTAGTTCATCTATAGATGAACAAACTGAGTCTTGGAAATAGAGAAGCAACTTGTCCAAGGCCACACAGATAATTAATTGATGGCAGTACCAAGACTAGAAGTCAGTTAGTTATCTTGGCTTCCAGCCCAATGATAAAACAATGAGTTCTTCCTAGCACTGAACAGATTCTATTTGATAAACTCACAGCTCAAGTATAATGGAAACTAATCTTTGTCTCAGTGAGAAAACAAATGGATGTAAACTTGAGAATATAACTGAAAAGATAACCTAATCTTCTCAACAACCTTGTTTTCATAGGCTACAGAGAGTTATTACTATAGAAAAGTTTTATAGGAAAGTAATAACTCTCCTAGCTTAAAGTGGGGAAGAGGGAAGTGGAGAAGGTCCTGTGAATATTCTTTTTAATCTTCCTTTTTGAATAAGATTGCAATGTCATTTTTCCAACCACTCTCATCAAATATCTCTACATGGGCTTGTATGCTTTTCAAATTAGGCTGATCTATCACCACACAGACACCAGTTTTGCTTATAGTCACAGGGTTAGAAGGATAGGTACAGCACCTTACCGAATATGGTAAAGGGGGTGAGGAGAAGACATGTAGACTAGGAGTCCCTACTTTAACACCAGATGAGTCACAGAATCATAGAATTTTGAAGTTAGAAGGGACCTTAGGTAGCTACCTAGTCACATTTATATAGCACTTGCTATGTGCCAGGAACTGGGCTAAGTGCTTAACAATTATTAACACATTAGATCCTCTGAGATTTCCTTGGCAATAAGAGGTATCCATTGGTATCCAACGTTCTGGTGATTTGCCTATTCAGACTTCACTAATCTGGTTCTTCACAAAAAACACAGTGAGTTCCTGGGCCCATATAAAAAAGCCTTTGCATCTCATTAGGATAATTTAAAATAAGGTAAATGGAAAGAAAAATAACAAAAAAAAGTCAACACTGAATGCTACAAAATTAAAATGACTAAACTTGACCCCAAAGAAGAAAAAGGAAGAATCTCTCCCCACTTCTTTGCAAAGGAAGAGAACTATGAATGTGGAACACTATACATAATTTCAGACTTTTTTGATATTTTAATTCATTTTACTGAACTAATATTTTCCCTTTTATTCTTAGATATAAAGGATGGAGGTGAGCAAATGCTGAAAAATATATACCAGTAAAATATTTGCTTTTAAAAAACAGCTTGTTTTATCCTTGAATAGTCTCAAAAGAACCTAAAAATACCACTTTTTCAGCTTTCTTAAATTTTATATTGTATTTTTTTAAAGAAAGTTCCAACAAAAAAAAATATCCTTGGGAGTCCAAGGGACTCAAAGAATTTTCCCCGCATCCCTTTCATCATCATCATCATATTTTCTATTTTCATGTATCATATCTATTCACAAAAATTCATATTTCTCTGGCATTTTAAACTTTTTAAATGTTTTCCTCTCAAACTGTGGAGTATGTAGAATAAGTATTAAAGGAGGAGAAGAGAAGGCCTTAGACCTGCATTCAAAAAGACCAGGGTCCAAATTTGACCTTAGACACTTACCAATAGTGTCATTCTGGGGAAGTTACTCTCTGCCTCAATTTCCCCATCTGTAAAATGAAAAGAATGTCAACCATCTCACGACGTGGTTGTGAGATTCAAATGATAAAATTTATGTAAAATCTTAATACAAATTTTAAAGTACAATGTAAATTCCAGTTATTTATTCCCTCCCCCCAATTTACAGCTTTCAAAAAGAGATATTTAATATACTGAGACCTCTGTTATAGAGGTAAAATTCCTATTAGCTTGGAAGGGTCCTAAAAGACACTTGCATGAGCACAAAGTCAACATAAGGGTTATATATAGGACTGAATAACCTCTTGAACAAGGGGCTCAGCTCACAAGATGTTGTTCTGGGGTGGGGGTGGGGTTGCTGCTGCCCAGTATTCAGAAGCTGGACGTTAAGGTGGCAGATTCTATCATTCACATAACTCACAAAAGTTCTTGACATAGCAAACAAAACCTGCTCCGTCTCTTGATCAAATCCTCCAAGGATTTGCATCTGATTTTCATTTCCCTTTGTCTATCAAGATCTATTTCAATAGCAATGGAAAGGGGGAAAATAATCTTTGTAAAGGGTTTTACATTCTTTGGGATGACATCATAATAAAATACTCACTTTAGACAAATTAAGCTTTCGTTCCTAATTAGAGTCCACAGCCAGCTGACATTTTATGTCATTCTTGCTATTTTTCAAATAAATGGCCCCCTTCCAATCACTTACTTATGTTCTGATACACTAATGCCTGAGCTTCAAACAACAGAGTAATCTGCTGTAATTAGAATGATCTCCTTTAGCTGGACTTTGTCATCCTGTCCAACAACGTTACCAGAGCAAACTTGTTTTAGTTTTCTTTTTTTACCTGTAGTGAACAGTGGAGGGTGCTATTGCATTTAATGTGTTTATGAATACCATTAAACTCTTAGAAATTTCCTTTTCCTTTGCCCTCAAATCATAGAACATTAGAATAGGAGACTATTTATTTCAGGCCTCTCCCATTCCCACCTGAAGACCATATGGTACAGAATGGCACAGTGGAGATAATGTGGGGTTTTGGAGAAAGTAGACATAGATTTGAATCCTGACTCTGCCACTTCCTCTCTCTATGACTTTAGGTAAAGTCACTTTACCTGTAGGCTTCTGTTTCCTCATAAAAGAACAAAAAACATTTATTGCTTATTATTTATCCATTAGATTGTGAGATCCTTGAAGGCAGGGACTGTCTTTTGTCTCTTTTTGTAAACCCTGTATTTAGCATGGTGCCTAGCATATAGCAGGTGCTTAATAAATGTTTTTTTTTTCATTAATAACCAATTATTAAGCACTTACAATGTGCCAGGCACTGTGCTAAGCACTAGAATTACAAAAGGTCCTTTCTCTCAAGGAGCTTATATTCTTATAGGGTAAGACAATACATATGTGGTAGTGACAGCCAATGAGAGGTGTTTTGGTAAGGGAAGTCACAGAGATGATGGATGGAGTCAGTGGACAATTGATAGGCATGTCCTTTCCAGGAATGACAACACTGAAATGCTTATTGTTTCCAAAGCTAGAGGGAGAAAGTTGGGTGGGAAGGAGAAATGGAAGGCAGGGGGGTGTGATATGGTGTGAAGATGCAGCATGGGAGTCGGGGTAGGGTAGAAATGGAAAAGATCTACCACTCAGCCGAGGGACCCAGGGGATTTTGGTGGAATCCTGGGCCAAATTGGAGGCTGGAGAGCAGGAAGAGTACGATGTGAAGTTTGGACTGGATGACCTCCAAGGTCTCTTCCAGTTCTAAATCTGTGGGGGTTTTTTTTTAAGGCAGCTGAATTAAACCTAAACCAGAAGCATTATTTAAAAGAGATAACTAATTTTAATGTTATTTTGGTACTTTCAAAAATACATTAGAAATGTTCCTATGTTGCCTTGGAAATATTCCTAGATGGTTCATCATCGTCATTTTCACCAACATTTAAATTAGCTCTTCAAATTTGGGAAGGCATTTTGCTCATAATGATCCTCTGAGATGATATTATCATCCCCATTTTGCAGGTAAAGAAACAAAGTCACGGAGAGGTTAAGTGACCTTATCCAAGATATTCTCTTTCACAGAGAGTAAATAGTAGATCCAAAGCAGGATCCAAACTCCAGACTAGTTTCTTCAATTGGATGGCAAACTGTTGGAGAATAGGAAAAGATCAAGCCTTTTGCTTTTATGTCTTTCTCTGTAGCCTGAAGCAGGAGTTCATAAATGCTTGCTGGAAGAAAGAAGAGTGTGAGGAGGTATTGAGATCATATGGCGCCCAAGCTGAGGGAGGTCTCTGTTCTGGAGCGTGGGAACATAGAGCACTCTGGATATAACACACTTGGATTAAGATCATAGGATTTAGAACTGGAAGGAAGGGACCTCAGAGAGCATCCAGCCCTACCCCCTCATTGGTGAATGACTATTAGAGAAGGGTGAAAAGTATGGAAATAATGACAAGACGGACATGAGCTTTCCAACCTTAGCTACTTGATGATTTGGACTACTGTATATTAAGGGTTTCCTTACATTCCACTGTGCAACAGAACAAGGATAATGTAACAACAGCAAAGAGGAGTGAACAGCAGGATTAACATCTGGCCACAATCATTCTAGACTTGTAGACTATATTCCCTCACAGGGTCACATACGGTGTGAGTCTGGCTGAAAAGAATAGAATGATGCATTTTTAAACTGAGTTGTGACAGCTGAAGATCATTTTCATTTATTTCACTTAATATCTGTGCTAGGCTTCACCTCATCCCTACCAACCACCCCAGTTAACTTTAATTCCAAACAGTTTCATACTTGTTTTTTTTTTCTCTCATTGCATTGTGCCGAGCAATATCTTCAGCATGCCTAGTTTTCTCTCTAATCAATCAATAAGCATTTATTAGGCACCTACTGCTCCCAGGGAAACAAAAAATTTAAAAAATCCTACCCAGACTATTGCAATCTCTATTGTCCTCCAACTGGCAAATCTCTCATCCATTCTCCAAACTGATGCCAAAGTAATCTTCCTAAATCACAGGTCTACAAGTCACTCAAGAATCTTAAAAGGCTCCCATTGCCTCTAGGATAAAACAAAAAATCCTCAGTTTGGTATAGAGTCCCTCATTATCTGGTTGGGGCCAAACTTTCTGATTCCATTCAAATTCTCTATATTTCCACCACACTGGCCTTTTTTGCTGTTCTCTGAATAGCCTAGTCTTTACTCCAATGCTTTTGCACACACTCTCCCCCAAACTTCACATTCATGCTGTACTTTCCTCTGCCTCTTAGACTCCTAAGATACCTTCTAAGGTCAAATAAAGTGCCAATTAGTATGAAAAACCTTTCTTGACCTCCTTAGTGTAAGAGTCCTCTTCCAATTCAAATTATGTTGTATTTTCATATCTCTTCATCCATCTGTCCCCAAGTAGAATGTAAACTCCTCCAGGAAAGGGATTGCTTTTGATTTTTGTCTTTGTATCTCTGGGGGCTAATCCAGGGCTTGCTCACAGAAAAGTTTTAAATGTGGTATTGAATTGAATTTAACTCCTGCACCATGGCATCAACATTATAATACCCAGTTCATAGAAAGTCGCAACTCTGAAATAATTCTATCAAAAATGTGACTAATAGAATAATTTAAGAAACTTAGGCCATAGTTGCAAGTAGTATTCAGAACTGGCAGAATACTCCAGATACAGTTTGACCAGATGTGACACTGTACCTCTTTTCATACAGTTCACATCATATCACATTGTCAATTTATCAAACTGACAGTCCACCAGAACCCACACAGTTGTTTTCATACTAATTGCTGTCAGCCACACCTCCTGCATTTTATACTTGTTAAATTATTTTGGGGGAACTGAAGTAAAAGACCCAACGTTTGTCCCTTTTTTGTTTCACCTTATTACTTTCAGTCTAACACGTTCATTTTTCTTAAGATCTCTTTAGAACTTGGTCTTTTTGTCAAACTAAATCACAGTTTAGAAAGTTTCAACTAGGTCAGCTAAGGACCATTCCTCTCTAAGAGTAAGATAATCATTTTCACTTTCCTAGAAAAGTGCCCATTTTCAATGTACAAGTTATGTTTTGTTTTAGACGGAGATTTTTGTTTTCTTTGGGCTTCTTCAAACAATTCTTCTTGGAAAACAGGAAGGACTGAATTTGGATATTGGCATAATAGAAAAAAAAGGGTAGTCATCTCTGGAAACTTTTAAAGGGAGACTCTTGTTAACTCTTACTAATCAGCAAAAGATTTGTCTAGAAAGTTACAAAGGTTAAGTGGGCCCTTAAGCATGAGCTTATGCTAAAACACGGATAGAGAAAACAGATGACTCCTCTCCAACTGTTCACAGATCAAATCCTATCATAATGATTTATTTTATGACATATTACTTAAGCAAATTTGCTGTTGACTGGAGTTTGTAAATCTTTTTCTTTCAGGGAAGTTGTTGTAATGGCCTTTGATTTATAATAGTTGTACATTGAGCATACACAACTTGTCAGAGCCCCAGACAATTCTCTAAGCCTATGAACTAAGAATACATTGCAATTTGCAATTGCAATTGTAAAAGTAGAATGAGGGATATGTTATTGTTTAGTTGTGTCCAACTCTTTGTGACCCAATTTGAGGTTTTCTTAGCCAAAATACCAGAATGATTTGCCATTTCCTTCTCCAGCTCATTTTACAGTGAAGAAATTGAGGCAAACAGGGTTAAGTGACTTGCCCAGGGTCTCACAGCTAATAAAGTGTCTGAAGCCATATTGAACTCAGGAAGATGAACCTTCCTTACTCTAAGTCCAGCCTTCTATCTGCTCTACCACCTAGCTGCCTTTGAGATATATACATATGAATAAATAAAAGTAAATGATTATCTATTTGGGGAGAGAGAGGGAATTAGTCTACTCTCAGCTATCCTTGGCAAGTATTCATTTCAAGGTTGATTCTGCCTCTACATCCAACATACTTTGTGGCACTGTGTATACGCTTAGGAAATTTTTAAAAATTAATATATAAAAATACTTAATGTTTTTGTCCTACCCTGGGTTTTTATTTGTGTAGGAAGTGGCCCATGAAGCAACTCCATCTACTAATTATGATGTGCAATGGTTCTGCAACTGATAGCCCTAGAGAGTTGCCTGGGGACACCAAAAGAAGTAAAATGACTTGTCCCAGGTCACATAGCAAGAACCTGTGACCACCATGAACCCAGACTCTCTTAACTCTAAGATTGGCTCTTTGTCCACTTTACACCATGCTGTCTCTCAAATATATACTTAATATAAGAATACATAGAATACATATATATGAATACACACAAATACTTACAAAAATCTAGGATTTCATCATCAAGGCAGGTGTTTTTCCTCCCCTTCCACCAGATCCTCCATGCCTTAGCAAATAATTTTCATGAGCTGTGGCCAAAAAACAAAAATAACTTGGTGACAAGCCTGCACTCAAGGTTTTCCCAGTATGATAGAACCTGTCAGAACTCATGCTCCACTGGCATATTTTTCAAGAACCCAAGGTAGCTTCCATATCACCCTGAGGCATATGAAGACACATTAAACTTACATACATTGAGCAAAGTACACACACATCAATCTAGCTGTGTGTATGAATATCAGCAAATCACATACATATGTGGCTATGTCTGGCCCTGGGATAATTGAAAAAAGTTCCTAATCTCAAGGAGCTTACATTCTGATGGGGGCAACAATATGTTCATAAAATTGTATATAGTAACTCCTTTACTCTCTATACCCACCCCCTTCAGGGAAACTTAACGCTTTCTCTCTCCCCATCTTCTTTCCCTTCCATGTTGGCAAGTCAGAATTTTTCCATAACAAGGGTAAATCCAAAGGGGCTTTTGAATTTGGAACTGGGACTGTGCTCTCTAGGATAAGAGCTAATCTATGAACCTAATCCCTTTCTCCTCTCCAGAGACTGAAGTTGGGGTGGGAGAGGGTAGAGAGAAGGAAGATTATGCCTCCCATATCTTGAGGGGATAAATTTGTATATTTATGAGTATATCTTTTAAAGTAAATATTTCTTTGTAAAACCTAGAAAACAAAACAAAAGAAAAAACACTATAGGTCATGAGCCCCCATTGGTGTATTTTGTATTTAAAAATAAGCCACTAACATTTAATTTGCTTTAACCAATACATTTACTGGAAAGGAAGAGTAACCAAATGATATTTACATAAATTTCCATTCAGAAACTTGGATCACATTTTTCCACCTATATATATAATACCTGTGGTGAAAGTAGGCACATACATAAAGTCCTAGGTTAGTTAGGAATAACTGGGTTTAATACACGTAGCCAGGATAGTAATAATCAGTAATCAAATAATAACACCTCTGGTATGTTAGACTTTGGTATCTTCTTTCTATCTCAGCAACTGCCCATAGAAGTTTCTTGATGATCATAGATTCTATGTAAACAAATCCTTCCACTGTGAAACTTAGCTGATCTATGCTGTATTAGACTAATAGCTCATTGGGCACAGCATTTAGATTGATCCACAGGGCTGCTACTCTAATGTTTTACTTATAATACAAAAATACTCTAATACTCTCCTTATCCAGCTAGCCTTATTCCACAACTATGAGTATGGTTTCCAAAACTACAAGTTTCAAAATTAGCTGATGCCCTTAACTAAAGTAGTGTTATGGGGGAGGCTAGGTGGCACAGTGAGTAAGAGCACCGGCCCTGGAGTCAGGAGGACCCAGGATTGGTTTCGATCTCAGAAAATTAGCACCCACACATAAATAACTAGCCGTATAACCTTAAGCAAGTTACTTAACCCCAATTGCTTTAAAAATAAATAAATAAAGTAGTGTTATGATCTTTTAGGAAAAAAGCAGCCATATTTATCCAAGTTGGGCAGGATTCCTCCTCTTCTATTTCTCAATTTCTTAGCAATAACAAGTGGCAATAAAGAGAACTACTTTCTGTCTTCTCCTTTCTTCTCCTCTTCCTTTTCCTTCTTTCTCCTCCTCCTTGTTGTTCTCCTCCTTCTCCTTCTTCCTCTTTTTCCTCTTCTTTTCTCCTTCTTCTTCTTCTTCTTTGTCTTCTTCTTCTTCTTCTCCTTCTCTCTTCTTCTTCTTCTCCTTCTTCTTCTCCTCCTCCTCCTCTTCCTCCTCCTCCTCCTCCTTCTTCTTCCTCTTCTTCTTCTTCTTCTTCTCAGAAGGAGGTGCTATTAGAGAGTAAAAATATCCTCTACTCCTTCTTCTTGTTGTCTTCAGTCGATGGTAGTAGAAAGTAAAGTATATCCTTTCACTTTTTCTTCTCCTTCCCAGTGGTATGTAAAGGTAGAAAAGGAAATCCAACTTCTCTACAGACAACCCAATATGCTCAGCAATGAGTAACAGTGCAGAGATTGTTATGGATCCTCTTTGAAATTCCTCTGAAATTGTGCTTTGACTTCAATATTTTTTTTATCACCAAGGCACTCTTTGGGAGAGGCCTCATCTTATCTTAATGTTAGTTACCAAATTGTCACCTTTCATTACTAAATAATAAACAGGTAAAATACATTTATCCCACAATCATAAAACAGTCAATCAACATGTCAATAAACATCTATTAAGTGCCTGCTATGTTCTAGGCACTATGCTTAGTGGTGAGGATGCAAAGAAAGTCAAAAAAGAGTGCCTACTCTCAAAGAGCTAACAGTCTAATGATGGAGACAACATGGAAACAACTGTGCAAACAAATTACATATAAGACCAACTAGAAGTTATGAACTAAGGGAAGGCATTAGATTTAAGACATGTTGAGAAAGACTCCTTATGGAAGGTGGGATTTTAGCTGAAGGAAAAAGGAAGCCAGGAGACATAGATGAGAATAAGTGAACTGTCAAGGGTCTCTCTCACACACACACACACACACACACACACACACACACACACACAACTCTCTTTACAGATTTTTACAATGCAAGATAGGTATAGAATAGATATCAGGTAACCTTAGAGGCTAAGGCACTAACAACTTTGGGTACCAGGAAAAGTCTCCAGAAGGTGACATTTGAGCTGAATTGTGAAGGAATCCAGGGATTCTAAGAGGCAGAAGTGAACAGTAAAACCTTGGGGGACAGCCAGCACAAAGGCACAATGCAGCATTGAGTGTGACGAATAGCAAATAGGCCATTTTTGCTGACCAAAGTGTGTCTGGAAGGGAATAACATGTAAGAATACTGGAAAAATAACAAGGGGCCAGGTTGTAAAGAGCTTTAAATGCCAGAGTTTATATTTTATTTAAGAGGTAATAATAGTGAACCATCAGAGCTTGTTGAGTAGGGAAATGGGATGTTCAGACTTGCATTTCTAGAAAATGTTCTTGTCTTAGAGCAGATTGATGACAAACTGTGAGAGGCAGCAGTTGGGAAGGCTTGCCTCCCAACTAGTTAAACTAGTTGTTTAACCATGGACAAGCCACTTAATTTATCAATGCCCCTTGGACAATTCTAAGACTCCAGATGACTTGTCAGTCTTCTTCAGTAGAAGTAATTTCCACACTTGCATATCCCTACGTGTGAAAACAACAACAACAACAACAACACAGGTTTAAACCAAAGTGAAAAAAATGAAGTGAGGATTAACAAAAGGGGCTACTCTTAGAAATATTGTTGATAAGATAAAGTTCTCTGATATATATATCTCAACACCTACAAAGATGGTATTTTAATGTATTTTGAAATACATAGTGAATTAATGGGAGCAAATCTGTTATGACACAATATAAAAAATCTAAGAGTTGGTATATTAGCCTATATATAATCAAATATTATATATTTGACATATGTGTCAGAGAATTATGACATGATAGACCTATGCTTCTACTTATCATTTATCTTGAAGAATAATTAATTAAAGCCACTACTCCCTAAGAGAATTTTTGCAAGGAAACTTTTGGTCAATTTCTTAAGCTCTTTAGTGAGAAATTAAGAGCTTATTATTTATTTATCATTAATTTAACAAACTAACTAATTACTTAAGACAAGGAGTCCTGGAGTGGGGGGTAGAAGTATGAGGAGAAGCCAATACAGGTTGAGCTGGTGACAAGAGATTGATTAGTGAAGAGAAAGTTAGGAAGCACCAAGGTGATGGGACGAAATAAGAATGGAAACCAAAATAAAGACCAGATAAAAATGAGACAAAGGAGAGAAAATGTAGGTAAAAGGGTCAACAAAAGACTCAAGTTATAAACTAGTAGTTAGGAAGTCAGAAAATGATCCAGAATGCATAAAACTTAAGTTGTCATGAGGAAGACAGGTTGTGGAGAACTTCCTTGACAAGGATTTGGGTTTTTTATTCTATTTTCTTTTAATGTAGGCAAACCATATCTCCCTTTGCATCTTCAAGGAGATACTCCCTTGAGTTCTGGGGAGAGAGATACATTATATTTTTTTATGCTTTGGGATTTTATTTTTTCCCAATTATGTATAAAAATAATCTTAACATTCTTTTTTCAAATTTTGAGTCCCAAATTCTCCCTTTCCTCTTCCCTCCTCTCCCTCCCTCATTGAGAAAGTAAGCAGTTTGACATAGGTTATATGTGTAAGTCATGCTGTTAAAGAAAATACAATTAAAAAAACAAGAACATAAAGAAAAAGTATCTCTGTATTATAAAGCAGCAATCATCAAAACTACTTGGTACTGGCTGAGGAATAGAGTAGTGGATCAATGGAATAGATTGGGTACAGGAGACCCATCAGTCAATGACTATAGTAATCTACTGTTTGATAAACCAAAAGACCCCAGTTTTGGGGACAAGAACTCACTACTTCACAAAAACTGCTGGGAAAACTGGAATATAGTATGGCAGAAACTGGGCATAGACCAATATCTAACACCATATACCAAAATCAAGTCTAAATGGGTGCATGATCTAGGTATAAAGCTTAATATTGTAAGCAATCTGGGAAAGCAAAGAATAGTTTACCTGTCAGATTTATGGAGAGGGGAAGACTTTATGACCAAATAAGAAATAGAGAGCGTTATAAAATGCAAAATGGATAATTTTGATTACATAAGTTTCTATACAAACAAAGCCAATGTAACCAAGATTAAGAGGGAAGTGGAAAATTGGGAAGGAATCCTCACAACCAATGTCTCTGATAAAGGCCTCATTTCTAAAATATATAGAGAAGTGAGCCAAATCTATAAGAATACAAGTCATTCCCCAACTGATAAATGGTCAAAGGGTATGAACAGGCAGTTTTCAGAGGAAGAAATTAAAGATATCTATAGGCATATGAAAAAATCCTCTAAATCACTATTAATTAGAGAAATGCAAATCAAAACAACTCTGAGGTACCACATCTCACTGGTCAGATTAGCTAAGATGACAAAATAGGAAAATGAAAAATGCTGGAGAGGATGTGGGCAAATTGGAACACTAATGCATTGTTGGTGGAGTTGTGAACTCATTCAACCATTGTGGAAAACAATCTGGAATTATGCCCAAAGGGCTATAAATAATTTCATACCCTTTGACCCAGCAATACCACTTCTAAGGTTGTATCCCAAAGAGATCATAGAAGTGGGAGGAAGATCCATATGTACGAAAATATTTATAGCAGCTCTTTTTGTGGTGGCAAAGAATTGGAAATTAAGGGGATGCCCATCCATTGGGGAATGGCTAAACAAGTTGTGGTATATGAATGTAATGGAATACTATTGTGCTATAAGAAATGAGGAACAGATGGACTTCATATTTACCTGGAGAGGCTTATACAAATTGATGCTGAGAAGAACAGAATCAGGAGAAATCTGTATACAATCACAGACTCAATGTATGTGTGATGACCAGCTTTGATAGACTGGACTCTTTTCAGCAATGCAGGGTTGTAATACAACTCCAAAAGACTCATGATGGAGACAGATGTCTACATTCAGAGAAAGAACTAGAAAGAACAGAGTTTGAATGCTGATTGAAGCAAACTACCTGCTCGCTTTCTTTTTCTTGTTGGGTTTTGTTTCCTCTTTCCCATTGTTCATTCCATCTGTTATAATCCTTCTTTATAACCTGACTAATGTCTAATGTGAAATTATTTGCAGGTCCTATATTTGATTGAATACCGCCATGGTGGGGGCAGGAGGGGGAGAAAATTTGAAACTCAAGGGATTGTGGAACTGAATCTTGTAAACTAAAAGTAAACAAACAAATTAATAAAGACAAAAATATTTTTTAAAAAAGTAAAAGAAAAAGTATCTTCAATCTACATTCAGATTCTACCAGTTCTTTCTCTGGAGATAGACAGCACCTTCCATTGTAAGTCCTTCAAAATTATCTTGGATCATTGTGTTGCTGAGAATAGCTAAGTCACCCACAGTAGATCATTATACAATATTGCTGTTACTGTGTACAATGTTCTCTTGGTTCTGTTCATTTCACTTTGCAGATGCATTATGGTTAAACCTTTAAATACTTTGCTTCTCTTGTCTCTTCTGTGCACTGAACTGTATCTCTCATAAGTAGAACTAAGCAGAAAACATAGACCTTGACTTGCTAAATATTTTTTGTAGAGTGTAGTACATTTTATATATAACAAATATCCCAAAACAATTACAATATTCTAACAAGTATGAACAATACAAATTGATTATGGATGGAGGATAATCTGATTTTAAACTTAGTCTTGTACTGGGTCCAACAGCACTCATCTCCACATTCATATGTTATGGAAGCCATAAGTTCATGGGGTTTAGAGTTGGCCATGTGCACCACTTAAATTTCCCCAACCACTGATGGAGCTGTTGCCTATGGAAATGACAAATCAGAGGCAGATCACATGGTCTGGGACACCCTGGGAACATCCCTCTAGATCTGAAAGAAACTAGTATAGGCAGAAGGTAAATGTATGCTATCATATGGCAGTAATGATGAATTATGGTCCATTTTCTGGACTTATGTGTATTTGAAATTTCCATTTTTCTGAATGAGACTGAGATAAGTATACCAAGAGTCCCAATCTGGCTTCATGTCAGAATGCTAACAAGATCCGTCTTAAAGCAATATTTGCCAGAGTATTAAAAGAAAACTTTCTATTTAGAAAATAAAGAACCTTTAGATACAAGGATAAAGATTCTTTGTATAGTGGTAGGCTTCTGATTGAATTGAGCTTAATTAAGTATTTCAGTGCTTTTAAGTGAAAACTTTGTTTCCAAATTGTGGTTCCTTTTCGTACCTGTGTCCTGGCTTTGTTTTTCTGCCAACCTCTTTTTAGCCTTAGACACCATTTGCTTTAGCCCACGTTAATGGTCAGGATGTAGTGGGAGCATTTGCAGCTTTGGCAAAGACATGATTCACTAAAAAGCAGCTTTGCACTCACACACCATTTATTTCCATAATGCTGGCAGCACTCTAGGAGCCTTTCACTCCATGAGAGGCAAAACTTTTCCTCAGGAAAATCGTCTGAACAGGTAAAACAGCTGTGTGCAAATAAGAATTTACAGCAGAGCCAAACTCACAGTTTGGGCTTTTTTTTCCCCTTTCACATAAACATCTTCTAAAGTCATATGAATAAGTAAAAGCACTTTTCCCAAATAAGATCCAGGGACCATAAGTGAGAGTGTCTGTGGTCTCCAGCTAGCCAGGAGATGGAAAGGAAACCATCCCAACCAACCTGAATTGCCTAGTTAGTTGCACTTTTACTGACTGGCATAGGGAGCTGTGGCTATATGAAGCATCCTGTCTGAGGCAGGTGGAACACAGAGGCGACAGACTTGGAGGGTGATGTAAATGGGGCCAAGGGTGGGATGATGAAGTGGAGGAAGACTGGATTTGGAGTCAGGGAACTTTGGTTTAAATCCTGGATTTTCATTTAACATACTGCCTAGCACATAGTAGGTAGTTGTCTAATAAACCTACCTTTCTTTCTTTCTTCCTTTCTTTCTTTTTTCTTTCTTTCTTTTTTTCTTTCTTTCTTTCTTTCCTTCTTTCTTTCTTTCTTTTCATTCTTTCTTTTCTTTCTTCCTTCCTCTCTCTCTCTCTCCCTCTCTCTCTCTCTTTCTTTCTCTCTCTCTTCCATCTTTCCTTCTTTCCTTGGACAAGTGGTAAAACCTCTCTGAACTTCATTTTCTTATCTGTAAATTGAGGAAGTGGACTAGATGAATTTTAAATCTCATGCTACTCTAATGTTCATTCTTGTGTAGCAAAAGCAACTTGTGAGTGGCAATGTTCCAGGTCTCTGCCACACCAAGGCTAACAAGGAGGCTTTCAGAGCCAGAAGACTGTACTACTAACAGAGGGGAAGGGATGGATACTTAGAGAGAATTAAATTCAATTTAACAAACATTTATTAAATGCTCATAACCCTAATGCCATCTTCAAATCCTAGTTATCTACTGTGTACCTCTAGTATGCTGGAAAAAATTCAGTAGTAACACCCTTAGAGTTGCCATTAGGGTTGGATTTCTGCTAGGTCTATAATTATCCTTTTCCAGCATCAGTATCTCTTTGGAAACCCCAAGAGGAATTAGCAAAGTTTAAATAAGGCACTTTGCCTGTCCTTATGAAACTTATAGGACAAAGAAAATTCAGAAGGCATAGCTCCTTCCCTGCCTCATTTGCTCAACATGGAAAGTTCCTCTATATGGCCATAGCTCTCAAACCTAGTACAATAACCAGTGCCATGAAGGTACAAAGGGAGAAGGTCCTTCTCCAATAGAGATATCTGCATTTTTCAATCAACAAAGAGAAAGAAGTTCTCTCTGATTTTTTTTACTTGGTAAAAAATAAAAATTTTGTCCACTATGGTAATAGGTACAGGAAAAGAATGGAATGGAAACAGGAGGGGCAAAAGCAGAGAGAGGAGTAATTAGAGTTATAGAAATAATGTGAAAGTGGAATTATCATTGGTTATGAATAGAGGATGAGGGAAGAAAAAACATGGCTCAAAAACTAGGTGATTTCATAATCCAAAGTTTGGGAATCCTGGAACTTAAGGGTGACTATATGGCCAATAAAACAGATATCCTTGCCTTGTATCCTTTTCCTAATAAAAAGCTTTATTTGACCTTTTAAAATACAGATAGTCAAAAGGATTGAAGAATCTTAGAGTTATAAGTGCTTTTGTCATACAGTCTATTTCCATGCAACTCAAGAATCCTATTGCCACTAGGTCCTTATGTAGGAGTAAACCTAATCTGTAGCCTATTAGTAGATAACAAGGCCAATCAGAAGCAAAGTGCACACATTCCTAGTGTAGGAAGGGCATCATCTTCTACAATCTTGGCATTAGTCAAAGGAACTAGTACTAAGTGTCCCTGGTTATCCTTTACCAAATATTGACCTATCCAGCAGCCTAACCCAATCTTCAAGCTCAATCACATTTTTCTTGGCATTTGAAGAAGAAAAACCTGAAACCACTCTGTCATCACGACAGCACTAAGTACTAGATCCCTAATTAATTGGTTCTTCCTCTGCCCCCTGGTTTGCCAACTCCAACCTCTTGTCATATGAAGATATGTTGAAGGAATTGGGCACATTTAGTTTAGAAAAGAGAAGACTCAGAGGACGTGATAGCTGTCTTTAGATACCTTAAATATCACAAAGCTATACTGAGGAGGGATTAGATTTATTCTATTTGGCACCATTTAGAAGAAACAGTAGCAATGGGTGGATGTGGTGAAGAGGCCAACTAAGATTTGATCCCAAAAAAACAAACAAGCAAACTTTCTAACAATTAAAGCTGTTTCAAAATTAGTATTTCATCTCTCTAATCCATCTTCCAGACAGTTACCATGGTAATCTTCCTGCAACATATTTAATTATGTCACTCCCTTACTCAAAAATTTAGGAGATTCTTAGTCCCTCTATGATAAAATACAAATTCCTCAGCTTGGTCTCTGAAACTCTTCCCAATATGGTTTCAGTTTACCTTTCCAGACTTACTTCACATGACTTTCATTCACAAACTACAACCTAGTTAAATTTAGCCTGAGATCTGAAATCTGCAAATTATATCCCATCTTTTTGTCTTCCCACAGGCTCTCCCCTGGCCTGTTGTGTATTACTTCCTCAACACCACCTCCTGGCATTTTTAGATTCCGTTAGAGGTTCAGCTCAGCTGCCAATTCTTTTTGTCTTCAAGTACAACTGTGAGAGAGGCATGTGAAACATAAAGGTGTCATAACAAACAAACTCCTATTTACTCCACTCAAAATTCTCGAAAATATAGGTTTAAGATCATATCAATATCATGTCTTAATGCAGTATGACACTGTAATTGCCAGTGACAGGAGAAACAGAGGAAAGTAACAATTATAGGAGCATAGATTTAGATTTAGAAAGGACTTTACAGATTAACTAGCCTGACCCTGTCATTTTATAGATAAGGAAATTAGGACCCAGAGAGGCTGAATAACTCATGCAAAAGCCATATGTGGGGTAAATGACAAAGCTGGGATCAAAACCATAGCCCCTGATTCGAAATCCAAACTTGAACTACAGAGCCTTATCATTAATTCTAGCTGTCCAAACTCAGGTTATGTGGGGGAGCTTTTGGACCACATAGTAAAGGAAATAAAGAAATCTGGATTGATGATAGAGGATGGAGGTGACTCTTGTAGAGAAGAAATTCAAGTGTCAATTATCACCATTAGTAATTAGGGAATAAAAATGAGAGTAAAGCAACACACAAAGAGAAAAGATGATGGGGAAAGAGAAAGAAAATCTCCCAGAAAGATTTGAGGAAGAGGATGGCTAGGTGGCGCAGTGAGTAGAGTGTTGGCCCTGGAGTCAGAAGGACCTGAGTTCGGATCCAGCCTCAGACACTTAATGCACACACAAATAAAAACCTAGCCGTGTGACCTTGGGCAAGTTACTTAACCCCAATTGCCCTCCAAAAACAAAAACAAAAAAAAAAAAAAAAGATTTGAGGAAGATGAAGAAAAAGACATTAAGAAAGATGGAGAATTGTGGGGCAGCTAGGTGGCGCAGTGAGTAGAGCATCAGCCCTGGAGTCAGGAGGACCTGAGTTCAAATCCAGCCTCAGATCCTTAACACAAAAAACTAGCCGTATGACCTTGGGCAAGTCACTTAACTCCAATTACCCTACCTCCAAAAAGAAAAAAATAGAAGAAAGAAAAAAAAAGATGGAGAATTGATCCTGGAATAAAGTAAGAAAAAAACTAAAATGACACATATTAATCACAAAGGAAATATGAAGCCCTAAAAAAAGGTGAGTATAAAGAGGAAACAGGATGAAAAGCAATTCATATGATTAAATAATTTTTCAAAGTTGTTTACCTATCTCTCACCAGAGACCTAACACTGAATCAAGTCTTGCAGAATTTCTAGAAGTAAAATGAGATGCATAGATTTGATAAACAATAGGATCTGACATTTATACAGTGTTTTCAGAGGGGCAGTGGTATTATAGGGGCTTGAAAGCTGTCCGTGAAAGCCGTAAGTAAGACCTGGGTTCAAATCCTGTTGCTAATACATATAAGTTGTGTAACTATGGGCAAAACCTTTCATCTTGCAGTGTTCTAGGAAACTCTCTAAGACTATATGTTGCAGAGAATGTCCAGATCTCCATTAGGAGGACTTTGTTCACCAGAAGAGTTCCTTACGCCAAAGACATCGCTGCTCGTGTTGCTATGCCCTATCTATCCCTTTAAGGTTTCCAAATTGATTCAATACATTATCTCATCAACAAGGTTAATACTACAAACATTGTCTTCCCTAATTTAAAGACAAGAAAATTGAGGCTTAGAGATGTTAAGTGACTTGCCAGTCTCACAATTGGTAAGTGATGAAGACAGGAAGTAATCCCTTTCTTTTTAATTGCAAATCCAGCCATCTACTCACTGTGCCAACAGCTAGATATCTGTATTCCTACAAAGAACAGAAACAGAAAGGGCATGAGAGTGGGAGGTAGTAAAGAAAGAAGTAAAAAGAAGGGAAGAAAGAAAATGGCTCAGTGTACATCTGTCCAATCAACACCTACTTTTTGATGATTAAGATGCTTTAGCAAGCAGTTCAAGGTTTTCTGGTGCCTGAGAAAAGATCAGTCACGAGAGGGTCCTACCTAGAGGTGGAATAGCTTTGGGCTCTGAGAGAAATCCAGTTTGGGAGTTAGTCAGAGAAGAGAAAAACAGACCATAGAGAGAATTGAGTAAAAGGCATTTGATGAAGAAAAAAATTAAAATCCACTGGGAAAGACTGACCATGAACCAAAATGAAGTCTTGGGTAAAAAAAAAAAAAAGTTAAAATCCCTGAAGAGGAAAGAAATAACCAAGTTTGTGAACCCCAAGAACATTTCAAGGATCCAATTCCAGGAAATTCATCTCTCCCTAGGGATTCTTCTCAACATTTCAGTTGCTTTCTTCTTATTTTTGAAGTCAAGCTAATATCCCATTACCACTACTTTATTCTGAAGAAACACAATGACAGGAATCATGCAGAATCATAAAGGAAAAGGTCAACTATTGGGCCAGAGAAACTTATTTGGAATACATTAATCCATGGAAGCAGCACTTCATGTGTATATATATATATGTGTGTGTGTGTGTGTGTGTGTGTGTGTGTGTGTGTGTGTGTGTATGCATGTATATATACACATGCATACACATATACATATATGTATTAAATAATATATATATATACATATATATGTCTTGGCCCATATTTTTAGAGTTTTTATTTACTTTCCTTCCTTATACAAGATGTAAACTGTAGCCTCTAAAACTAGCTTTTATTGCTTTGGAGATAATTCCCAGAGGAAAGAAATAAAATTTCTTTCCCCCAAAGTGATAAATATTTAATGAAACATCTAGACCTTACCGCCATTCCCTTCTTTGGAGGGTATATTTGACTTTAGAATTTTACAAGAATTTTTTCCCCTACCATTTGAATTCAGCCAATTAATCATGATTCAAGTATGGGAATGGTGTGTCACCTGTGACTCCAAAACTCAGATTTGATGTTTCAATAGATGGCTCCATCAGAAAGTAGGTTGCCTATCAAATAATAGAGCCCTGGGGATTTCTCTTCTTCTTTTTTTTTGGAGGGCAATTGGGGTTAAGTAACTTGCCCAAGGTCACATGGCTAGGTTTTTGTTTGTGTGTGTTAAGTGTCTGAGGCTGGATCCGAACGCAGGTCCTTCTGACTCCAGGGCCACCCCTCTACTCACTGCACCACCTAGCTGCCCCAATTTCTCTTCTTTTTAAATTATTTTTATGATATCTTCTGGGGTTTTTTTACACCACAGCTATTTCCTAAAATATATCCCTCCCCCCACTGAAAATTCCTTTAGAATAAACAAATATAGTTAAGTAAAATCTAACTACAAAATAACATATCACAGCATATACTACATATGCTGCTCCCATGGACCCCCACCTCTCAAGTGAGCCTAGAGGTATGCTCCATTGTCTATTTTCTCAGTCCAAGATTGATCAGAGTAATTGATCTGAGTTCTGATGCCTTTTAGTTTTTTTTTTATTTATGTTATTGTTGTCATTGTGCAGTGTGGTTCAGTGGAAAGAGTGTAGAACTTGGAGTCACAGGAACTGATTTTGAATCCTGGCCCAGCTACTTACTACATGTATAGCTTTGGTCATAGCATTTACCCTCTATGAACCTCAGTTTCCTTAACTGTAAAATGAGTGTTTTAGCCTAGGTGATCTCTAGGACCCATTCTGTTCTTTATCTATGCATTGATTCTCTTTACTTCACTCCACATCAGTTCATAAAAGTTGGAAAGAGTGAGATGGATAGGCGCCCTGTGCCAAATGAAGTAGCCGATCAGAAACCAGGGATTTGGACTTGGAATTTCAGGTTTAGTTCCAACGCTGGCAATATGGAGGAGGGGAATTCTAAAAGGCTTCTCTGGCATCAGACAGCTCTTATTAGCTAAGATAGAGAAAAGCTAAGTGTAAATGAATCAGAAACATTTGGATCATGTTTCTCTTAAAATAAACAAGGATTTTAGAGCTAAAGACATAAAACTCTCGACCAGCCACATTTAGCATTTGTTGAAGCCTTAATGTTTAAAAATGAGGTCTAAAGGCAGTGACCCTGTGCCGCAGGCAGTCTTGCCCACCCAATTTCATGCATCCTGCCTTCATGTTACCTTCATTTAAGTACGGCTAATAAAAATGGTGAAATGTGTGTGTATGTGTGTGCAGCAAATGTGCGCTGGATGTTCAAAGTGGGGCCTTTTTTTTCCTCTCCCCTTTTATTTCCTGTTATAGTGTTATTTGCTGCCTCATTTTATACCTCTGGTTTTCATTAAATAAAAGCCAGAACTAGAACATTGTAAATCTTTTTCTTTTACACGCTATTCCAGGGCGGCCAGTCCTCCATACCCTACCTAACAGCCTCTACCACCAAAGCACACTGTTGCAGAGGCCCTGGGGAATGGGGAGGTGAGACCAGCGAGGGGAGGGAGACGAGGTTTTCTTGCCTAGGGCCCGTTAACACGAGCACACTCTCTCTTTCTCAAGTTTGTTTTCTCAGCTGGTGGCATCGTGCACTGCCCCAGCACCAAGAGGTCCAGCGGAAAACAGCTTCATCCAAGATTTAAAGGTAGATTTTAAAGAAGTGCATTGAGGGTGAAGAAGGGAAGAGCTCAATAACATCCTGGAGCCCAGATTCTTGTTTTTCTTAGTGTATAGAAATATGAAGAGGATAAACATTTCACATTCCACCTGCTGCAGCATCTGCCAAAGTGCTCACAGAGGGGCTTTGCTCCTCTAACTTCAACCTTAGAGTAGGGAAAGAAGACTGGATCAGAGTTGGGAGATCAGGATTCAAAGCCTGCCTCTTCTTGCTGCCTGTGTAAACCTTGGGCTAGTCATTTAAATTCTCTGGAATTCTGTTTTCATATCCATGAAATGAGGCAACTGAACTTAAAATGAGAGTAACAGCACCTCCCTCTCAGGGTAGTGGTGAGGATCAAAGAAGATGTGTGTGTGTGTGAAGTGTTTTGCAAACCTTGAAGGGCTATAGAAATGCTAATTATCATCATCAGCATCTTTGCAGCCCCCCTGTAACAATTCTTTGATCTCTATATTTGGAAACTACTGCATAGAGCATCCCAAGGTATTAAAGACTCACTGATGAGTTCTTCCCAGTTAGTAAATAAGCATTTATTAAGTGCTTACTATGTGCCAGACAGTGTGCTAAGCACAAGAAATAAAGACAAGGAAAAATAACAATAGTTCTTACCCTCAAGGAGATTACATTTTAATGGAGAAGATGACACATAAAAAAGCTGAAAAGGAGGAGAGGAGAAGGAGAGAGAGAGAGAGAGAAAGAGAGAAGGAAGGAGGGAGGAAGGAGAGAGAGAGAAAGAGAGAGAGAGAGAGAGAGAGAGAGAGAGAGAGAGAGAGAGAGAGAGAGAGAGAGAAACAAGAACAAAGACAAGAAGAATGAGGAGGAAGAGGAGGAGGAGGAGGAGGAGGAGGAGAAAAGAACAAAAACAAGAACAAGAACAAGAATTAGTAGTAATGGGGGACAAGGGAAACATGATGAAGAAATCCAAAGGTGTGTAGCCTGGTGGAAAAAGGAATAGATGGCTGACCCGGGCTTGCTCTTTAATGGAAATTCTGGGAATTCTTCCTGCACCAATCAGAAGGAGAATTCCAGGGCTGAAGTGATTTTCAGGATAAAGAGGTTCCTGGGCCATCCTTCATTCTCCATATTTTACCACCAGGTCCCACTTACCCCCCTTCAGTTCCCTTTTATGTACTGTTCTCCCATGTTAGAATGTAAGCTCCTTGAAAGCAAGTGCTCTTTCCTTTTACTTATATTTGTATCCTCTGCACTTAGTACAGTGTCTAACCCTTAGTAAGCACTTAATAACTGCTTCTTGATAACAAAAATCCTTACAGCAATCTAGGAAGGAGCAGTTTCACCTGAGTGGTGGGATATAAAGACAGATTCCCTTCCAGCTCATAAAATCTATGAAATAAAAAAGGATCGATTGGGAATAGTATAAGTAATCAAAGGAATAAAGTCCAAAAAGAAGTCAGAGGAGGTGGAATCAAGGATATTACTAGGGATAGGGACTAGATCTATGGTTTTATTGATATAGGGAATTCACAGATGAGAAAATCTGCTTATCAGTGCAGGTTGGCAAAGCATCTGTGACTTATAGTCTTAGAGGGTTTCCTGAGGCATTAAGGGGTCAAGTGACTTGTTCAGGGTCATACAGTCAGTGTGTATCAGAGGTAGGACTTAAACTAGGTTTTTCTGATTCCAAGGACAGATCTCTTTCAATATACCATGACTGCTTCTGCAAGAATAATGATATAATGTAACAATGAGATGATGATAATGATGAAGATGAAGATGATGATGTTGATGTTGTTGTTGTTGGTGGTGGTGGTGATGATGATGATGATGGTGATAATGATGATGATGATGATGGCAACATAAAGGCAAAAAATTCACCAGGTTCGCAGTATCTTATTATCATCTAATCAACCTAGTTGATTAGAAGTTCCTTTAGTAGATTAAAGGAAGCTATTTCTCCATACAAAGAAAATAAATATGTGATAGCTAACATGATTTAGATTCAGAATTTAACAGGAGGTGGAGAGTAAACTGATTTGCTTTCAGGAGATTATAAAATTCCTTTAATAACCCCATACTTTTCCCAGAAACAAAGACCCATCTTTTAAATCAGCTAGGCGACAAAGTGTATAGAGGCCCAGCCTGGAGTCAGGAAGACCTAAGTTCAAAGCCAACCTCGAACTCTTACTAGCTGTGTGACCCTGAGCAAATAACCTCTGTCTGCCTCAGTTTTCTCAACTATAAAATGAGGATAATAACAGCTCCTATATGTCCCAGGGTCATTGTGAAGATCAAAGGAGATAATATTTGTAAAAAGTACTTAGCATAGGACCTGACACATAGTAAGTGTCATATTAAAAAATTCCTTTCCCTAATATTAATATTCTACTAGTGGTGTTATATGACTGTGAGACAGTCTCTGAAGAATTGAACATGAGTATCACACAGAAGTGCATGGAAGATTGTATCAGATTACAATGTGTAGCAAATAAGAAACTTTGAAGAATAGGATTAATAGATGTCATCAGGAAATTTGATAGGAAAAGAAGATAGTTTGGTCAAATAAAAGAACAAAAGATCATTAGCAAAATACCTGGGTGGACAATTGACATTCTACCAGTGTCAGGAGCAAGTGAGGAAGGTCCTACCTAGCATGTTGGGTAGACTCCCAGTGGCAAATTTATGGGACAGCATGGAAGTCATATAGAAAGGCAAGGCCTGGATAGCTTGTAATCTGCATCATTAGAGAGTATATTCAAGTTAATGAGAACACAGATCCATCTGAGTATTCACATATGGTTAACACCAGTGTTTACAAAACAGGTAATTACAGTAGAGACAACTTCACTTATTTTAAAGGTCTTCAAAGTGTACATTATGCCACTTCAGAGACTTCCTGGTGACATAAATGTGGCAAGTTAGTGTCCTTGATATGATTTCCACTGAACAAATGCCCTCACAGGGCAAACTACCACTGTGACCAATTTTCTTATCAAAGGCAAAGTCAGGATGAGATAGAATAAGGAGTCCAAAAGAGTAAACTATTCTATGACCATATGGAGACATAATTTTGTTTCAAATATCCCCAAAATTCAGTAAAATTCAAGGATACAAAGAAGAAGAGAGAAGGAAGGTGGAAAGAAAAAGAAAAGGAAGTAAATAGAGGGATGAAGAGGAAGGAAGAAAGGAACAGAAGGAGGGAGGGAGGGAAGAAGGGAGGAACAAAAGAAAGAATGAAGGGAGGGAGGAAAAGAGGGAGAGAAAAGAGGAAATAAGGGAGGAGAGAAAGGAAGGAAGGAATGGGATGGAAGACAGAAAATGAAGGAAACAGGGGGGAAAAAGAAGAAACCAGGGAGAAGAGAAGAAAGAAGCAGTGGACAGATTTTATTTGGAGATGTTCACTGCCTCACATGTTGCAATAACACCATTTTTCTGATTTGAAGTTGTCAAAATTCATCTCACCAAAAAGTAAAATCAGAACAGAGCATGTAATCTGCTTGAAAGGAACCCCGCAGGATCTCCAGATGTTTTGTTTTATTCTGTAGGGCAAGAAAGGGCTATGTCAAGGGAAGCAAATATGTTCATTCCATGAAAGAAGGAAGGTCACAAAGTGGGAACAACTTATATGCCTTTGAAAGTATTACATTACAGCAGAAGGAGCCAGAAATAAGATATCATTTGTTAACTTTGCTAATCCATTAAGTATACATTGTACAACTGAGCTATTATTTGGAACTTTCTGTATGTCTCTTATAACAAGGAAACAGTGTCCCACTGAGTTTAGGTGTGGTGTGTGCTAAGACCACATAAAACTTTCAGCAACTTTGCATGAAGTTGATTTTGATTCTAGGTAACAGCACATGTTGAATCAGTAGGAGAAAGAGAAACCAACACCCTCTACCCCCACTACCGGAAATATATTAGTAATAAATTACTTGGTATCTAAAAGAGTTTATGGTTATTTCTATCAAATGTATCCCCCAATATAAGATTTATATTTCCTCTTGTGGGTTATTTTTCCTTCCATCAATCAACAAGCATTTATTAGGCACCTACAAAGTGGCAGGCACTGTACTAGGCACTAAGAATACAAAGACAAAAACAAAATAGCTCTTGCCTTCAAGAAGCTTCTGTTCTCACAAGGGAAATAATGTGTATACATAAAAGTAAATGGAAAACAGATACACTGCAAATATAAGACACATTTGAAGAGAGAAGCAGAGGAGATGCTAATAGCTGAGCAGATCGGGGATCAATCAACAAACAATTATTAAGCGCTTTCTATGCGCCAAACACATTGTGCTAGGCATTGGAAATACAAATATAATTACAATCAATAAAACAATCTCTATTCACAAGAAGCTTATGTTCTGATAGGAAATGGCAGTTGATTTGAACTTTGAAGGAAGGTAGAATTCAAAACTAGAAGATACCACAGAATTTTGAGCTGGAAGGGACCTTGGCAATCATCAAGGCCAGTCTCTTAGTTTTGCCAAAAATTTAAGGCACAGAGACATTTAGTGATTTGTCCAAAGCCACAGTGCCAGTTAGTGACAGAGATAGATCTAGAAACCAAGTTTCCTTACTTCAGCCTAACATTCTTTTCCCTTATCTCATTGCCCATTGTCATTCCTTTGATTTTCACTACATTGACTCATTCTCCCTGAGACTCTGGTACTTTTCCTTACTATTTGTGAGACTGTCAATGTTGGGGAAATCCATCGTGGAAGTTACAAAAGAATTATGGCATTGTCCCTGGCAATCTGCCTGCCTAATAGTGAAGGCACCATCTGTTTCTGTACAGGGCAGGTTAGCCACATTATCCTTCTCATTCCATTAAGCACCCCCAGAGGACATGACAGGTAAAGAGTAGGTAACTAGTGAGGGTCAAATGAAAGTATATTTTAAATGTTGCCCTTGCTTTCATCTTCCTGGGCTTTTGTTCCTATTCCCCTAGCAATAAACTATTTATTACAAACTACTACAGTGTAAGGCTATATAGACAGAGAGGCAGAAGGAACAATATGGGCAAAGGTACAGAAACTATGGTTCAAATTTGGTGGGAGGAGTCCAATTTGCCTAGAGCATAGAACTTACTGAGATAGTAGTGTGGGAAAATGCAGGAAAGGGAAAGCAGACCCAGTTTGGGAAGGGCCTTAATGTCCAAGTTTAAGAAGTTTGGAGTATGCATCAGGAGGGAGGGACAGGGGGAGAGAGGGTATACAGCTAACACTGAAGGTTCTGGAAGAAATATGTGACATGATCACTTCTGAGTATTAGAAAGATAACTCGGGAGCAAAAAGGGGGCAAATAATATGCACCATACATGGTCCAAAGTGTTCTGTTTCTTATGAGGAGACACAATGTAGACATTTTTGAAAAGAATGCCTTAGGTTCTTGAGGAAAAGTACTGGCTGGAGGAAGAAACATCAGTCAATCAACAAGCTTTTTTTTTTTTAATTAAGAATTTATTTTCTCTTCTTTCCACCATAATCTATTCAGAAAAATGAAAAAATAAAATAAAATAAAATAAACAGAACCCATAACAAATACACATGGTCAAATGAAACAAATTCCCACATTGGCCATATCCCAAAATATATTACTTATTCTGCCTCTTGAGTCCATCATCTCTGTTAGGAGTTCAACAAGCATTTTAAGTGCTTGTTAGGTGTCAGGAACAGTGTTCAACACTGAAAATAAAATTTTTAAGAAAATAAAAATAACTCTTGAATGGGTAGGTAGATGGCTCAGTGAATAGAGCACTGGCCCTGGAGTCAGGAGGACCTGAGTTCAAATGTGACTTCAGACACTTAACACTTACTAGCCATGTGACCTTGAGCAAGTCATTTAACTCCAATTACCCTGCCTTCCTCCCAACAAAAAAAAAAAGTAAAAAAAATGCTCCTGCCAATATGGAGCTTACATTCTAATGAGTGAGACAACATGCAAATAACTGGCAAAATAAAAGATCTATGCAGTATAAATGTAAGGTATTCTCAAAAGGAAGGCACTAGCACCTGGGGAAACTGGGAAAGGTCTAGGGAAGGTGGGATGTGAGCTGAGTCTTGAAAGAAGTCAGGAAACTAAAAGGCAGAGGTGAGGAGGAAAAATACTCTAGACACGGGGGAAAGTCAATTCAAAGACAAGGGTTGGATGTTCCATACTGTTTATTAGATCAAAGAGTCTTGTACTCTCTATTAGTGATAAAGAGGAATGGTTTTCATTGTCTACCCTTTATGGCTGATCTGGCTCTGACAGACTGAGGCTAAAAAGGTTAATTTGTTTTCCCAGGGTCACACAGGATGTATGTTGTGGGGATGGGATTTGAATCCAGGCCTTTTAATAGTACATTCAGGGTTCACTACCTTCACCTCTTTCACATGAAGGAGATTGATGGTGTTATATCTTAACTGGGCCATTTATAGAATTTGGGGACTGGAGTTTAAGTGTCGGAATGTGGCCAAATCTCAAAGGCCTTCTAACTCCTAAGTCACAGAAAAAAAAATTCCAGGGTGGAGAAAAGAAAGCCTACCTTAAACTCTTCAAATTTTTATTTTTAGTTAGAGAAAGCTATTTCTTTTCTCTCTATGGTTATCTTCCATCTATTCTGTATGCACACACATAGACATACACACACACACAGATATCTATCTATCTGACCCACCCACACCATATATATCATACACATAGCTATATCATACACACACACATGCACACACACATACATATATATGTATTGTACATATATTTTTCTCACCCATTAAAATATAAGCTTTTTGAGGGGCAGAGCCAAGATGGTGGAGTAAAAGCAAGAACTTGCATAAGCTCCCGCACCAACCACCTTCAATACCTGTAAAATATGACTCTAAGCAAATTTTAGAGCTACAGAACCCACAAAATGACAGAGAGAAACAAATCTCCCACTGAAGGCAGCCTGGCAGGCCAATAGGAAGGATCTATCACACCAAGCTGGGAGCTAAGCACAGTCCCCTGTGAGCCATGTGGTCCCAGACCTGGGATGGCCCCAACTCATTGCCCAGAATGGCCGGAACAGATTTCAGGAGAGTGAATCACTGGCAGCTGTGGTGGTTTCCAGACTTCTCAACTCATAAACACCAAAGAGAAAGTAAAAGCTTAGTAGGGAACTCTATTGGAACTGGGTGACAGAAGAGCACAGTCCAGCTGCTGCCTCTGGGGTGAGAGGTGGTGGAGGTGCAGCAGCTATAGCTGCTGCTGCATGGCTGCCTCTGGAACTCCTGGTCTATAGATTGTAGCAGGACCGAGCAACTATTCAGAGGGTAATCATTCTTGCTTTGACCTGCTTGGATCTGGGTCAAAGTCTTGGGTGGTGGTCCTGGGGAGTGTGGCCAGTATGCCAGAGCTTGTGGTGGCTGTAGTGAGGGCATCTTCCTCATAGCTTGGACAGCAGCTCTGACACACCTGTGAAAAACCCAGAAATTTAGGACACAGCTCTTTCCACTCTGAAAGCAGAGTTCTATGGTGGCAAAGAGCTCAAAAGTCCAGTAACTGGCAAAATAAGAAGTAGAGGAAATGCAATCAAACTATAGAATCCTTTTTGGCAGACCAAAAAGATCAAAATATGGAACCAAAAAAAGACAGTGAAGTCAAAAATCTTGCATCAAAAGCTTCCAAGAAAAATATGAATTGGTTACAAGCCATGGAGGAGCTCAAGAAGGATTTTGAAAATCAAGTAACAGAATGGGGGAAAACTTGGAAAGAGAAATGAAAATGATGCAAGAAAACCATGAAAAGCAATTCAATAGCCTGCTAAAGGAGACCCCAAAAAAATACTGAAGAAAATAGCAACTTAAAAAAATAGACTAACTCAAATGGCAAAAAAAAGCCCAAAAAGCCAATGAGGAGAAGAATGCCTTAAAAAGCCAAATTTGCCAGATGGAAAAGGAATTTCAAAAGCTCACTGAAGAAAATAAGTCCTTCAAAATTAGTTTGGAAGCTAATGACTTTATGAGAAATCAAGATACTATAAAAAAGTTCCAAACAAATGAAAAAATAGAAGGCAATGTGAAATAGCTCATTGGAAAAACCACTGACCTGGAAAATAGATCCAGGAGAGATAATTTAAAAGTTATTGGACTATCTGAAAGCCATGAGCAATAAAAGAGCCTACACACCATCTTTCAAGAAATAATCAAGCGAAATTGCCCTGATATTCTAGAACCAGAGGGAAAAATAAAAATTGAAAGAATTCACCAATTGCTCCTTAAAAAAGATCCCCAAAAGAAAACTCCTAGGAATATTATAGCCAAATTCCAAAGTTCCCAGGTCAAGGAGAAAATACTGCAAGCAGCCAGGAAGAAACAATTTAACTACTATGGAAATACTATCAGGATAACACAAGATCTAGCAGCTTCTACATTAAGGGATTGAAGGACTTGGCATATGATATTCCAGAGGTCAAAGGAACTAGGATTAAAGCCAAGAATCACCTACCCAGCAAAACTGAGCATAATGCTTCAAGGGAAAAATATGGTAATTCAATGAAATAGAGGGTGTTAAAGCATTCTTGATGAAAAAACCAGAGCTGAACAGAAAATTTGACTTTCAAACACAAGAAGCAAAAGAAGCATGAGAAGGTAAACAGGAAAAAGAAATCATAAGGAACTTATTAAAGTTGAACAATTTATATTTCTACATGGAAAATGATAATTGTAACTCAGAGTTTTCTCAGTATGAGGCTAGTTGAAGGGAATATATATATGTATGTATGTACACATACATATATATGTATGTATAGGAGGATATGTGAGAAATATATGTTAGTGTGTGTATATGTGTGTACATGTGTACATAGACAGAGGGCACAGGATCAGTTGAATAGGAAGGGATGATATTTAAAAAATAAAATTAAGAGGTGAGAGAGGAATATATTGGGAGAAGGAAAAAGGGAAAGATAGAATAGGGTAAATTATCTCATATAAAAGGGACAAGAGAAAACTGTTCAATGGAGGGGAAGAGCAGGAGGGTGAAAGGGAATGGGTCAAACTTTCATTAAATTTGGCTTAAGGAAGGAATAACATACACACTCAATTGGGTATCTTACCCTACAGGAAAATAGGGGTGAAGGGGATAAGAGGGGGGATGATAGAAGGGAGGGCAGATTGGGGGAGAGAGTAGTTAGAAGCAAACACTTTTGAAAAGGAACAGGGTCAAAGGAGAAAATAGAACAAGTGAGGGGCAAGATAGAATGGAGGGAAGTATAGTTAGTCTTTCACAATATATCTACTATGGAAATGTTTTGGGTAACTACACATTTAAACCTATTTTGAATTGCTTGTGTTCCCAGTGGGGATGGGTGAGGATGGAAGAAGGGGAAGAATCTGGGAATCAAAGTTTTAAAAACAAATGTTAGGGGGAGGCTAGGTGGTGCAGTGAGTAGAGCGCCGGCCCTGGAGTCAGAAGGACTTGAGTTTGGATCCAGCCTCAGACACTTTAACACATATAAACAAAAACCTAGCCATGTGACCTTGGGCAAGTTACAATTGCCCTCCAAAAAAGCAAAAAAATAAAAAAGGTTAAAAAACATTGTTTTTTTCCATGCAACTGGTAAATAAGATATATAGGCACTGTATATAGAAATCCATCTTGCCCTACTAGAAAGTTGGGGGGGGAGTGGGGGAGGATATAAAAGAGAATAAATTGGGGGAAGGGGTATTCAGTAGGCTTGCTATTTGGGGGTGGGGTAGGGTAAAGATGGGGAGAAATTTTTTTATCTCAAAATCTTGTTGAAATGAATGTTGAAAACTAAAAATAAATAAATTGAAATATTTAAAAAGATATATAAGCTTTTTGAGGATAGGAACTATTTTTGCTCTTTCTTAGAATACTCAGCACATAGCACAGTTCCTGGCACAAGGTTAAGTACTTAATAAACTCTCTTTGACAAACTATTTTTTAAAATTTTAATGTAACACTAATTACTCTGGTCCCCACTTCTTGAAGGCCTAGTATATTACTTTTTATCCCTTCCCTAGGATTATATAGTACCCTTAAGGTGAATTGGGGCACACCTAGTTTCTTTACCCCCACCAATAATGATGAGTTTTCTGCACCCTTGTTCCATTAGCCACTAACAGCTGGATTAGCTTTTATAAAGAAATATTTCTTTCAAAGGTATACAGTTGACCCTTCCATATCATAAGGGTTAGGGCACAGGACTCCCATGATCTGGAAAATCCACATAAAATTTTTTTGGCCCTCCCTTTGTACCAGAGAAGAAGTCTGAATTTTTCCTTTTGTGGGGTGTCTATAGTACCTTATTGTAAAATTTGGGGTAAGTATTTGATTATAGGTTATGTGTCATCTGCTGGGCTTTGCAGGTAGGCTTCAACAAAACTCCGTGATATATTGAAGAAACAATGGAGAAAGTCACAATGTGGAAAGGATAACTGTAATCACAAATATATAAACATTCCCCAATAGATAGGGCCTAATTCCTCTCCCCCAACTCTGAGGTATCTAGGAGCTATAGTGGATAGAGTCTAGGCCTGGAATCAGGAAGACCTGAGTTCGAAAAGAGGTTCAGACCCTTGTTATCTGTGACCAGCCTTGGGCAAATCACTTAACTTCAGTTGGTCTCAGTTTCCTCAACTATAAAATGAGATAATAACATTATCTATCTCACAGGATTGTTGTAAGGATCAAATGAAATACTATTTATAAAATACTTAACACAGTGCCTGGCATATATTAAAAGTCATATAAATGCTTATTCCCTTTCCCTTTATACCACTTCAGACTCTGAGGAGGGGAAGGAAATTAGGTTCATAATTTAGCTCAGTTCCTATAAAGCATAATCCCAAATTCCAAGTCCAAAACTCCTATTGGGCTTTAGTATCCTGGCTTCTCAGAGCTTTCCCATCAGGCTGGCTAGCTTCTACGACTTGCCTGGAGTCCTGGTCCCAAGATTTCTATATTTTGAACTTCTGGATCTGGCAGGGACTGCTGCCAGCATCTGAAACTGAGGACAAAGAAACTCAACAGAGACCCTAGGCCCATTTCTCAGAGCCTCAGGGTGAAAAGAGAGGGGGAGAAATATCCCCCTTCCCAGAATACTTCATGGCTCCTGCACGGTAGATGAACTATGTATGATCTT
Source organism: Gymnobelideus leadbeateri (assembly GCA_011680675.1). Lineage (NCBI taxonomy): Eukaryota > Metazoa > Chordata > Mammalia > Diprotodontia > Petauridae > Gymnobelideus > Gymnobelideus leadbeateri. The sequence continues at coordinate 593,809 of WOXC01009160.1, read as the reverse complement.
TACCCTTTGGACTCAGAACGATAAAAAACATGCAGGAAAGAAAGGGAAACTGTTCCAACTTGGCATTTTTAAAGATTTGTCCTGTTCTGGCTACATGGCCAATGAAAGGAAGTTTTTCGACCCACATGGAGGGGGTACACAGAGAAGCAAGGTTATCTCCATGTTAGGCAAACTAGGCATGCTTCAAAGTAACATTACATTAAAAAATACCCCAGGGGGCGGAGCCAAGATGGCAGAGTAGAAACAGCATTTCCAATGTGCTTTGCCCCACACAAATTTCAAACAATGTGAAAGGGAGCTCCGAACAACTTCTGGAGCCACAGCACCCACAGAACGGCACAGAGAAGCTAACCTCCTGCTGAGGACAGCCCAGCAGCCCTGCAGGGAGCGGCCAGTGCAGTGCTCTGAGAGCAGGCAGCACAGTGCGCTGGGAACCTAAAGCGCAGCCCGCAGAGCCCAGGTCCGCGGTTTTAGCCCCAGGGTGGCCGGGCCTTCAGCCTGCTGGTGGAACCCCAGAACACCAGCAATTGTGGCGATTCCAGAATTGTCAGCACAGATATGCCTAGGACAAAGTGAGAGGTTAGTGCCCTATGGACTTTGGGACCAGCATTTGGGGAACACGTGGCTTCCTCCCCTGGGGGCAAAAAGCTGCTGAAGAAACAGCTGCACAGAAGCCATCTTGCAGCATCAGTAGTGGCTCTAGCTCCTGGTCTTCGAACTGTAGGAAGATCCAGCAATCAGTCTGGGGGTTAATCGCTTTTGCTTTAAACTGCCTGGATCTGGATTGTGGTCTGGGGGGGAAGTTTGGGGTGGGTATCCAACTTGCCAGAGTGGGTGGAGGCTTTACAGAGGCCACCCAACTGGCGGAAGTTGTGAAGACCCCACGTTTGGGCGGAAGCTCCCCTGTCTGGTGGCAGAGTCCTACTGTGGCAACAAGCCCAAAAATCAAGTAATTAAGTGGCAATATGCCTAGGCAAACGAAACAAAATAAACAAAAAAGTTCAACATTGGACTCCTATTTTAGGGGCAAAGAGGCTCAAAGCATGGAGGAGGACTGTGAGGTCAGAACTCCTGCACCAAAAGCCCCAAATGAAAATACAAGCTGGCCACAGGCCATAGAGGACCTTAAGAAGCAGATAAGAGAAGTGGGGGAAAATTTGGGAAGAGAAATGAAAAAGATGCAAGAAAAGTATGAAATGGCAGTCAACAGCCTGACTGAGGAAAATAACACCCTAAAAAATAGACTAACTCAAATGGCAAAAGAGGCTCAGAAAGGCAATGAGGAGAAGAATGCCTTAAAAAGTCGAATTTGCCAGATGGAAAAAGAATCTCAAAAGCTCACTGAGGAGATTCATTCCTTCAGAGTTAGACTGGAGCAAATGGAAGCTAATGACTTTATGAGAAATCAAGATGCTGTTAAGCAGATCCAAACAAATGAAAGATTAGAAGGCAATGTGAAATATCTCATGGGAAAAACCACTGACCTGGAAAATAGATCCAGGAGAGACAATTTAAAAATTATTGGACTACCTGAAAGCCATGATCAAGGAAAGAACCTGGAAATCACCCTTCAAGAAATTCTCAAGGAAAACTGCCCTGATGTTTTAGATCCAGAGGGCAAAATAGAGGTTGAAAAAATCCACCAATCACCTCCTGAAAAAGATCCCAAAAAGAAAACTCCCAGGAATATTATAGCCAGGTTCCAGAATCCCCAGATCAAGGAGAAAATACTACAAGCAGCCAGGAAGAAACAATTTCAATATTGTGGAAACACAATCAGAATAGCCCAGGACCTGGCAGCTTCTACATTGGGGGATAGAAGGGTATGGAATATGATATTCCAGAGGACAAAAGAGCTGGGAATGAACCCAAGGGTCACCTACCAAGCAAAACTGAGTATCTTGTTTCAGGGGAAAATATGGTCATTCAGTGGAATAGAGGACTTTCAAGCATTCTTGATGAAAAAACCAGAGTTGAATAGAAAATTTGACATTCAGACACAAGAAGCAAGAGATGCTTGAGAAGGAAATCAAGGAAAAGAAATCAAAAGGAACTTATCAAAGTTGGACTATTTACATTCCTACATGGAAAAACAATAACTGTGTTTGATGAAACCTTTCTCATGAAAATAATTGAAGAAGGGTACATGGCATATGTTCACAGGTATACATGGATAGAGGGCACAGGTTGAATTTGATGGGAAGGGATGATTTTTTTTTTTTTTGAGGACAATTGGGGTTGGGTGACTTGCCCAGGTTCACGTGGCTGGGTTTTTGTTTGTGTGTTGGGTGTCTGGGGCTGGATCTGAGCTTGGGTCCTTCTGGCTCTGGGGCTGGCTCTCTGCTCACTGCGCCACCTAGCCGCCCCAAGGAAGGGATGATTCTTAAGGGGTGAAGTCAAGAGGTGAGAGAGGAAAGTGGCAAGAGGAGATGGAGAGAGAGAGGGTAGGGCAAACTATCTCATGTAGAAGAGGCAAGGGGAAGTAGTTGCAGGGGAGGGGATGAACAGGAAGGCAAAAAGGCAAAAGCATATTCTCATTGAAGTTGGCTCAAGGAGAGAAACACATACATACTAAATGGAATATCTTACCCTCACTCACTCTCCTGAGTAGGGGAAAGGGGGATGAGAGGGGGGATAATGGAGGGGAGAGCATTCTGGGGAGAGGGGAGGTTAGAAGTACCCACTATCAAAGAGGGACAGGATCAAAATAGGGAATGGACCAAGTGGGAGGTGAGACAGATGAGAGGGAAATATAAGCAGTCTTTTACAATATAAATACTATGGTAATGTTTTGAATAGATATACATGTACAACACATACTGAATTGCTTATCTTCTCAGAGGGAGTGGGTGACAAGGGAGAAAGGGAATGGATCTGAAAATCGAAATTTTAAAATTAAATATTTCGTAAGATGTCCAGGCAGTGGAGCTCAGAGATTCACCTTGCCCTAATGGCAAAGTCGAAGGGGGTATGGGAGAAGATATGGGAGAGAGCAGATTGGATGAGGGGATATCTAGTGGGACTGCTATTCTGGGGTGGTGGGTAGGGACAAAATGGGGGAAAATGTAACTCATAATCTGGTGGAAATGAATGATGTAAACCAGAAGTTAATAAAGCATTTGTTTAATTAAAAAAAAAATACCCCATAGCTTAGGTCTTCTGAGTAAGGCAATGATGTAAGACAATTCCAAAAGACTCACAATGGAAAATACTATCCATATACAGAGAAAGAACTATGGAGTCTGAATGCAAATCAAAACACAGTTTTCTCTTTTTTTTTTTTTTGTTGCTTTTTGTGTTTTCTTTCTCATAGTTTTTTCCCCTTTTGTTCTGATTCTTCTTTCAAAACATGACTAATGCAGAAATTTACATTCACTCTGAGCAATAACCATTAAGTATTGCTTGCTCAGGGACCTATTGCTGTCCAATGCATGAGATCCAGAGTGACTTGGGTTTGAGGCTTGGTCTTTAAAACAGAAATCTAGCCAGTAAATCCCAATTTAACTAAAGAGCTTATGGACATAAAAATTTACCTTCCTTTAGGCAGAACACCCTGCGGAGAGGAGAGGAGAGGAGAGGAGAGGAGAGGAGAGGAGAGGAGAGGAGAGGAGAGGAGAAGGGAAGGGAGGGGAGGGGGCAGGAAGAGAGGGGAAAAGAGGGGAAAAGATGAACTGAGTTGTCCAACTGGAACTGGCCAGCTGGGTCCCCATTCAGGCAGGTCAAACTACTCACAAGTTGTGGTTTGTCCTTCATTCTCAGAGAGGACCATGACATTAGGGAGATGATGACATGACTTGCAGTTGACTTTGATTTGAGTGAGGGAGGGCTGTACAAGGTAACCAGCCTCACTTTCTCCTCCAGAGCCATATGGGTCCAATGGCCAGATATTCATCAGGACAACTGGAGATGGCCCAGGATGCAGTGGGAGACCTTTAACTGTTTCTCTTTTGGCCAGCAATCCTGAGGATCTTCCCCTCCAAGTTTGATTTTTTTTTTTTTTTATTATTAAAGGAGTCATCCCTTGAGTCACTTTTTAAAGAAGCCTAGTCACTAAATGGTCCTTGGCTCACTCAAAGTGAGAACCTGAAAAGATCTTAGCCTGAAAGGACCAGGGTCTACCTTTGTATCCAGGGCCATCTCTAGTCATCCTGATGAATATCTGTCCCCTGGACCCAGATGGCTCTGGAGGAGAAAGTGAGGCTGGTGACCTTGCACAGCTCTCCCTCACTCAAATCCAAGTCAACTTCAAGTCATGTCATCATCTCCCTGATGTCATGGTCCTCTTCAAGAAAAAAAGGACAAACTACAATATGGAAATATGTTTAATATGATCGTATCTGTATAGCTTATGTTAGATTGCGTGTTGTTTTGGGGAGGGGGAAGTGGAAGGGGGCAAAATTTAGAACTCAAAATCTTATAAAAGGGAATGTTGAAAACTAATAATTAATTAAAATTTGGGGGGCTTTTTGGAGGGAAATCAAAATTTTTAAAAGGCCCTACAAAGAAAACTTTGAAGAAGCTTAGCTTAATGAGTGATGAATCTAAATAAATGTATATACTTTTCTTTGCATTTCATCAGCTAATAGTTTTGAACCATTTTCTAAGTAAATAGCTTTATAATATCTGGGCTTGGCAATGGGCAAGGAGGCAACCAATCGTAGACCAGATAGGAAATCCTATCCTCATAAAACTCAAAATCAATACTACAAAATGACTAAAATAAAAGACTATCTTGTAATAGGTCAGGTTTCAGAGAGCACAAAACAAGAGCTGGGGATTTATGTCTTAGTCAACTCAGGGAAAAGTCTTGCAGACATGTTCCAGGATAGCACAATCTCATCTTGAATGGCTTGGACCTCAATCTTCAATTTGACAATTGTTAGCAGGGGAAGCTTGGGCAGGTCCAGGGTCTCATTGTTTGTTCCGTGGAAATCACAGAAGAAAAGAAGTCTTCCTTATCAGGATTTTTTGCTATTCCTCCTCTATATTTGGTCCTACTGTAGTTGGCTAGAAGAAAATATTATCAGAAGGCCAAGAAAGCTTGAGAAATTAGCCTCTTGTTCCTAGTATGTCCTGCTTACAAAGTGTCAGAGTTGAAGGCCATCCCTACCAGTGATTCTTTGACTGTCAGGACCTCACCACAGGCTTACCTTGGGCTGGTTTTGAATGGAAAAAAAAAAGCCAGTTTGGGGAAAAGATGATGGGAGCTATGATAAAATATTATATCTGATTTGTGAAAAGCATACACACACCCTACCCCACCTGTTTCCTAATTTGAAATCAGCTGGGTTTATTGTTGTTTTATTACCCTTTCCCCATTTCCCAGCTTCCCCACCCATGGAAAACAAATAACTTCTTGTTTATACAGTTTAAAATATCAATACAAAGTGATTAGATAAATAATTTAGGTAAAACCTTCTGGTTCAGGGAACTACAGACCTCTGCTATTCTGTCTCTGGCAGGCAGTGATAAGAACAAGTGTAAAAAAGTGAACACAAAGAAAGGATAGGCCTTTTACCTCTGAATCTGACCTGGAGGGAACAAACTAATCTATCTCGCTCTTAACACCCAATACCTCTTGTTCAGTCACTGGTTAGGCACAAAGCCTGCCTCACCAGCTCATTTACCTAGTGGTCTCCCATGTTAATAAAATATGAGAGGAAAACAGCCCCAAAGGAAAACTTGAAGGAACAAAGAAATAAAGTGTTGTTTTCACCTCTGGGGCAGAGGTCTATGGGATCAGTGTTCAGTGGGGATGCTCAGGAAGGGCCTGGTTCCTTCTGCTGAGTCAGAGTCCCCAGCTCTGTAGTGTGTGTGGGGGGAGGGGAGGGGGGAAAAGCGGGGAGGATAAAAATCAAACAAGACATTCTCCCCAACAGCTAGGTCTTACTAAACTGGGGGAGGAATGCAGTGGGAATAATCGCTGCCACAGCTGCCTGCTACATCTTTTTTTTTTTAATCTTCCCCAGGGTTGGTCAGGGTAGCTGCTACAATCACCACTTCTGGTGGGCCATGTGGCCAATTAAAAAGCACTCCTTCTTAAGGGAAGGGACTCACCTAAGACAACTACTCTAGCTGAAGATGAATATCTAGGGCCCATACTGAGTAATTTAGCACTAAGAACATAATTGACTCCTTACATTTTACAGGTGAGAAAACTGAGACATCCCCAGAAAGGGAAAGTAACTTATCAGTAAATGTGTGACTATACAATGTGACATACAATACTAGGCTATATATACACTGTGAATACCAAAAAAAAAAGTGAAAGTCTTTGCCTTCGTGAATCTTTCATTATATAGGGGAGACAACATATAATCAATTTGAAATCAGAGAAAGGAGAGAGCCCCCAAAGAAAGAGATATGGACGTTTTCTAGCTTTCTTAATGGTCACAAGAATTACAACACAAAAATGCAATTTGGGTCCAACAAGAAACAGAGAACTTTTATTGTTGAGTTGCATCTGACTCTCCATGGCCCTACTCAGGGTTTTCTTGGCAAAAATACTGGACTGGTTTGCCATGTCCTTCTCCAGCTTGTTTTGCAGATGAAGAAACTGAGGCAAACCGGGTTAAGTGACTAGCCTAGGGTCATACAGCTAGTAAGTGTCCGAGGTCAGTTTTGAACTTCAGGTTTTCCTTACTCCAGGCCCAGTGCTTTATTCTCTGTACCACCTAGCTGCCCCGACAACACCACCAATAGACAAGTCATGTTCAGATAAATGACTGAAACTCTAGCTTTGATACAAAACTAGAAACCAAAGATCATCTGAGATCCATAATAATGATCTCAAACACTTCAAAATGGTATATGTTTGCTAATAGCAAAGCACTTCACCAGCTCCTCTATACATAAGCCCAAGCCCACCTTTCTTAACTGAAGACATCATATAGCTAATGAAGGAAATGATCATTAACAATCAATGATTTAGAGAGATCCTTTTTTCCTAAAGTCCTCATTTCGAGGCTCAGCCTCTGAAGAACAGGACTGATGATAGTAGATAGGATAACATTCTCCTCAATCTAAGTATCGCTATCCTACCTAACCTTACAAGGAATTGAAGCTAGGATGAAACTCTAGCCCATTGGGTTCCACTCAGGCAGAGGTGGGGGATATCGATCCTTTATCTCAATTACCTGGGCTGGAGATGATTTGGAAGTAAATGACACAATCAAAGTCATGTCCCCTGCCCATCCCACATTAGAATATATCCACCTCTCATTATAATATTTATTCTTTCTCATTACTTTTTATTTTCTTTTCCTTTTTTCTTTCTTTTTTTTTTGGAGGGGGCAAGGTAGGGCAATTGGGGTTAAGTGACTTGCCCAAGGTCACAAGTTTAACACACACATAGTTTTGTCTTAAGTGTCTGAGGTCAGGCTTGAACTCAGGTCCTCCTGACTCCAGGGCCAGTGCTCTATTCACTTCACCACCTAGCCACCCTTTTCTCACTACTTTTTAAGCAATCAGAGGCAATTGCCACCTTAATTTCCACCTCAGGAATACCCATTCTTCCAAGGGCATATAAGTGTTGAGTGGGTTCCATGAGGGGTCTTTGGCATTTGAGATTATAACTGACCCTTGTATTAATAATATGCTAGCATTATTAATAAAATAATTAATGTCCCAGAAACTCTCTCAGACTTTTAAAACGTCACACTACCACCAAAAGATGAGAGAACACCAGTGACCTCTCCAAACATTGTCCAATGATGTGTTTATATACTTTATCCAAAGCATTCATGAATTATATCACTAAAAAAATCTGTAAACTCTTGAGAGAAAATTATATTTGGCTGAGAAGCAAATGATTATTACACTGTTACCCTAAAAAAATAGGCTAAGACCAAGGACATTCTCATTCCCAACCTTCTTCCCTTGGACTTTCCGTCCCCAGAGCTTCCGCTTCTGGGGCTCCCTGAAGATATTCCGAAAGGACCAATAAACAGTTAAATGGAAGGTCACAAGGGGCTAAAACGGTGGTGCTAAGGGAGAGGAAATCATACGGTGAAAACAGCAAAAAGGGAAAACCGAGAGGCTCGGGACGGTTCGGTCCAGGCAGAGGTTCACCAGATGGACCAGTGTAGGAGAAGAGGCTTGGCCATGCCGCAGAGAACGGTCACTGTGAAGCATCCAGCACAGCCTTGTAATTGGCCATCGCTGAGGAAGCTGGAGGTGGCAGATGCTAACCTCTCGAGGGTCTCTCTCCCGATTCAAACCAAATGGCGACTCAGAATCACTTTTTTCAAGCAGCAGTTATTTTCCTTCTCTTAACTTCAGGGTTATGCTATATGTAATAATTAATCTATAATGCCATAAAGGATAATGCAAAATCGAATTAATACAGGAGCCAAGGGTGGCCTTGTATTGGAAAGATGCTTTCTATCATGCATTGACTGCATGCATTTTGTTATGCACAATTTATTAATTCTAATGAGGTGTGTCAGTTTACATGCCTTCCTAGATGATCCCACATGTGCCACACTTTGCACTACTCCTAACATGATGATAACCTCAAGATTGTCAGGAGAAATGTTTAAATTTCCACTTTATGAAGAAAGGAACCAAATTATTAGTTCTGCTTTTTAAAAAAATTATCAGTTTACATAATTAATCAGGGTGCATCATAAGTTTTAACTTTCTGTTTGCTGTATTAAAATGTTATGCATCATTTAAAAAAATAACCAAGGAATTGTCCTTTGTTTTGAATGGTGCATGAACGGAAGTAATGCTAGTTGGCAGTGTTTGATTGCAAGAAATCAATAAAATAATTGTGTTTTATTTTTTTAAAAAATAGGCTAAGACTTAGTATGAACTGAAGAATTCACCTTGAAATTCCATCTGTGTGGGGTACAGATGTCATATAGTAACCACATCATCATCTAAACACGGTTTCACCCCCCCAAAAGAGTAACAACCTCAAAGACCATGCTCATTTGCCTCCACTACAAATTCCCAAGTTTCCAATCTTTCCATTAAAATAAATCAAACCCTTTCCAGCATATTTCATTCTTTTGAATGAAGCACACCCAGACCTTTGGCTTTATCCCCAGTTCAGTTTATAGCCACATCAAAAACATTTATGGAACATTATACAAGTCTAAGATTCTAGGGATTTAGAGGAGTTTAAGGGGACTTTATTTGTCATTGGGTCTGTTGCTAAAGGTCAACTTTCCCACCATCTAGTGCTGTGATCACAGTGATAAGCACAATGTCCCTGACCTTGCTGTGGCCTGAGTGGAAGAGCCCCTCTCAGACGACTTCTGACTTCAAAGATCTGTGATATTATCATTGTGGGAACTCCCTCCATTGAAGCAGATCAAATCTCCCTCTACCTTTGGGAGTTGCTTTGGCTGAAAAATTCATCATCCTTTGACAAATCAAGTTGATGGTCTCTGCAAACTTACCCAGGCTTGTCCTCCAACAACCTATATTTAGATCTTCATTGCACCCATATTCAGACTTGGGAGGACTTGCCAACACCATGGGCTTTGCTGACACTGACTTTGAGAATCCTGGGACACTTCCATACCATTGAAAATGGTATTCTTCTTTTCCACTGCTTTTTTTGAAACCCTAGTGTCCTTGAAGAGGGGTAATTGGGGGAGGAGGAAGAGAATAGAGGAAAGGAGAGGAGAGATCTTTCCTGCTTAGAGATCATAGGATCATAAATGTACAATGGGATGGCATCTTAGAGGTCATCATGTCCAGCCCCATCATTTTATATATGAGGAAATTGAATGAGAGAGAAGAGACACAGAGAGAGAAAAGAGTGAGAGAGAGAGAGAGAGAAAGTTTAAGCCACATGATGACACATGACTATTAATAGGATGACACAAGGTGTGAAGTGGCAGAACAGGGATTTGAACCCAGGACCCCTGATGCTACATTAAAGTGCTTTTTCCTACCATACCAGTGTCCTGGTAGATCATCTAATTCAATCCCCTTTTCCATTCCCTTTTCATCCAGGTTTATGGTTCATCATAGGACCATAGGTTCATAAATATCAAGGTAAAAGGGAGTTCAGAGATCATTTAGCTTAGCTCCTTTATTTCACAGGGAAGGAAACAGGCTCATGGGGGTTAAGTGACTTGTCAGAGGTCACAGGTGAAGTTAGTGGTAGAATTAGGATCTAGATCCTCTGACTCCATTGCCAATGTCCTTTCCACTGAAGAATGCTGTGCCTTCAATCACATTCTGGGAGTGCTGGACTCCCTTAATTGCCAGGATCAGATGGTATCTGAGAAATCATGCCTTCATACTAACTTTACCTGAGATTTAATCACCTTTCCTGAGCATTCCTATTCTTAGAGTTTCGCTCTGATTGCAATTTCCTCCATGAATGTGCCATTAATAAGTTGAGATTTAACCAAACATTACCCTTGGCCATACTAGATCTCTAGCAGGCATACTTTAAATACTGGTCCAAAATTGTTGTCTTACAAATGAGAATGAGACACCTGGAAGGAGACTGAGTTGGCCAAGGACACCCCCTCCACACACACACACACACACACACACACACACACACACACACACACACACAGCAAGTAGAACCAAGACCTTCCCAATATCCCTCAAACCACACACCTTGACTACTTTATCCCTGCCATCAGGTTAGTCCTATTTGTAGCTACTAGAAATGAGCCTGGTGACAAGGGCTAATTAGAAATGAACCTGGTATTTTTGTGTCACCCTTAAGAAAGGCCAAGCAGAGCCCCCTCTCAGCCTTTCATCTTATCCCTCAATAGTCTGCCCCAGAGACCTAAGCAGGAGAGCTCACCAGACTTGGAAACAGTAAAAAATGAAGCAGAGAAGGAAAATCTCTGGAACCTGACTGACTTAGGGGCTAAAAATAGTCTTGAGAACTAGGGAGCAGGTTGGATCTGGCCTGGGAATGACAGAATGGTCCGAGACTGGGATACTACAATTATAGACTACTAGTAATACTGTTAACAGTAAACCATAAACTTTTTTCCCATGGCAAATGGATATAGTACTTGGTCTGCCTTAGTCCTTTCTTTGCCCTTATACTGTCATAATTTTTTTCACCTAAAATAGGAACAGATTGTAAATAGCAAGGGGGAAGGACAGTTGACTGAGATTACAGACCTGGTATGACACCCTGTAATCACAAAATTAATTTGAAGGTAGGGAATGACTATATGACATTTAATATAGAATGAGAATAGGGTAGCTAGGTGGTACAGTGGATAGAGTGTTAAGCCTGGGGTCAGAAAGGCTCCTCTTAGTGAGTTCAAATCTAGCCTTAGATACTTAGCTGTGTGAGCCTGGGCAAGTCGCTTAACCTCAGTTTTCTAATCTGTAAAATGAGCTGGAGAAGGAAATAGCAAACCACTCCAGTACTTTTGCCAAGAAAACCACAATGAGTCAGACATGACTGAAAAACAACTGAACATAGAGAATAGGTAGATTTCCATTTCCTTCTCAGCAACCAAGAAGCAGTTCTCCTTAGGTCAAAGGGGTGGGGAGCCTGCAGACTTGAGGCCACCTGTATCCCTCTAGGTCCTCAAGTGCAGTCTCTTGACTGAATCCAAACTTCACAGAATAGACTTCAACTTTCAAAAGAGTCCTGTCAGCATAAGCTTGAAACTTCAGCTGATCCAGTGCCTAGAAATAAAAGAGGACACAATGAGGTATCAAATTTGGCAGTCTAGAAGGATTATAGCACCTTTGATGAGTTCCATCAACTCCCATTTTTTTCCTTTCCTCTCTTCAGAAAAAGGCCTGTTATTTTTATTAGGAGCAAGATGGTGCCATGGAGTTCTGGACCTGGAGGTAGGAAGAACTGAGACACTATTTGTGTGACCCTAGGCAAGTCACTTGACCTCACCTAACCTCAGTTTCCTCAAATATAAAATGGAGATGATGATAATAGCACTTACCTCCTAAAGCTGTGGTGAGAATCAAATGAGATAACATTTGCATAGTGCTTTGCAAACCTTAAAGAGCTATATAATCGCAGGCTATTATTATTATTATACCTAATTTCCTTTTCCTCTAGTATGTTTTGCCTTAAATACTAGGGAGCAGCTAAGTGGAGAAGTGAATAGAGCACCAGCCCTGGAGTCAGGAGGACCTGAGTTCAAATCTGGCCTCAGACACTTAACACTTACTAGCTGTGTGACCTTGGGCAAGTCACTTAACCCCAATTGCCCTCCTAAAAGCAAAACAAAAACAAACAAAAAACAAACATACTAGAAACACCTGGTGCTGATAAGAGTACAGTTTAAACAAGATGATCTATTTCTCTCCCTACCTCTTGTGATATTCTGTTCCCACATTTCTCTTCCTCTAGCTCCCAGTTGGAGAACATCATTTCTGTAAAATTTCTGTAGTTTTGTAAAAGTGTGAAAGTCAACATTTTGGTAGAAGCATATGGTGTAGCATCAACAAGTATTTTACTGCCTCCCCGCACCCTCCCACCCCCACACACCTGTGGCTTCCCTCCTCTCCCACCCCACTCCCTTCTTTTCCGATGTCTTTCCTTTCTCTGTTTCTCTGTCCCTGGACCTTGTGTTTGTTCTCTTGGCTCTATTTCCACCTTGACCTCCTCTGACATCCCATTTTTATGAGGTTAAATATCCCTTTAATTTAGTACATTTTGTACCAAGAAATTCTTCCAGGGTGGTTATTTTTAAACTAGGAGGGCAAGAGAAATGATGGTGGAGAATGGAGAGTGAGGAGAAAGTTAAGAGTAAAGATATTAAGATGAAAAGGATAAAACCTTTCCCAGACAACCCACCACCACAGTTCTGTCTCCTCATTGGGCCTCCCCTCCCCACTTCTTCCCCCTCTCTTCCATCTTCCTCTCCCTTCCATCCCCTTCCCTCCCCACTTCTTCCCCCTCTCTTCCTTCCTTCTCTCCCCTCCATCCCCCTCCCTCCCTATCTCTCCATCTCCCTCCCTTCCTCCTTCCTTCTTCCTGTTCTCTCCCTCTCTCTTTCTCTCCCTCTCTGCCACTCTCTCTCCCTTCCTCCCCTACTTCATTCCCTAGTCCCTAGTCCCTTACTATTCTTAAGTCTTCATTAAATTCCACCCTTGTCAGGAAATATTCTATATTGCCCTCAGAATATTCAGGGCCCAAAATTCCCATGTTCCCCAATTTTTATTACATATATACACACATACTTTACCTGTAAATTGAAATTTACCTATGCAATTCTTGTGTTAGAGACTCATATTTTTTTTTTTGGAGGGGGAAAGGTAGGACAATTGGGGTTAAGTGACTTGCCCATGGTCACATGGCGTGTGTGTGTGTGTGTGTGTGTGTGTGTGTGTGTGTGTGTATTATCTGAGGCTGGATTTGAACTCAGGTCCTCCTGATTCCAGGGCCGGTGCTCTATTCACTGCGCCACCTAGCGGCCCCTAGAGACTCATTCTTAATGCAAAGGGCCCAGAAACATCTTGAGATGTCTTGAGAAATCTTCTCTGACATGCCTTCACCCAGATAAAGCTTGGAGATGTCGGTGGTTGGCACCCCTTTACCCCCATTACCTCCCCAGCTCCTGGGTGGTAATCAGCTTGTGAATTCATTTTCTTCTACCTAAGTGGAACTTGGGGATATGAGTAGGGAACAGAAAAAGAATATGCATTTATAAAGTAACTTCTATGTTCCAGGTCCTGTCCAGGTAAGCAAACATAAATATATAAAATTTTTTATAATTTATATATTTTATAATTTCACTTTATAAATAATCTCATTTTGATCCTCACAATAGCCCTGAGAAGCAGGTGCTGTTATTATACACAGGAAACTAAGATGAGGAAACTAAGGCAAACAGAGGTTAAATGACACAGCCAGGACACATAGATAGCAAGTCTTTGAGGCTGGATTTGAACTCAGGTCTTCTTGACTCAAGGCTCAGCATTCTACCCATGTGGCACTCCCCCCACAGGGGCCAAAAACAGTTCCCCTCTGCAAGCACTAAGGTTCAAAAAGCATCAAACAAAGAAGATGTTTTATTTATACAGTAAGAAACACAGAAAACACTGAGTCCACAAAAAATCATGAGACTCCCTCCCTTGCCCTGCCTTCCTAGTGGGCCTTCACTTATCTCTAGGTAATAGTGTTGTTGTTATTCAGTTCTTCCAGTCATGTCCAACTCTTCATGACTCCATTTGGGGTTTTCTTGGCAAAGACACTGGAGTGGTTTGCCATTTCCTTCTCCAGCTCATTTTACAGATGAGGAAACTGAGGCAAACAAGGTTAAGTGACTTATCCAGGGTCAAAGTAGCAGTCCTTAATATGTGTGATATTTCTCTGGGTGGGATCCCCAGCAAGGGGAAAAATATCACTAGGCTATCACTAAAGATCCCAGCAGCCCTAATGTCTCACGGGACCACCCTCCCAGAAGGACTGTCTCTATCACTAGTGATGCCCTGAATAGGACCTCTCCCTCCCCCATGAAAGAAGGGCTTAGGGTTTGCTCCTCCAAATGAAACCTTGCTATTTCTGGTGACTCCTTCCTAGAAGTTACTCCTTCCCTGATTTCAGCTTTAATTCATCAACCATCTGAACTGACTCCCATTGATCCTCCATCACTCTGCTGCCCCTGTAATCCATTCCCAGCAGGCATAGCCATACTTCTTGGCACTCTCCTTAGGTACTCTACAGCGAGGCTTCTGCCCTGCAATGACTCGCCTCTGTTTGCCGTGTGTGTGTGTGTGTGTGTGTGTGTGTGTGTGTGTGTGTGTGTGTGTCCAGTACTTAGCACAGTGTCTGGCACACATTACAGACTTAATAAATGCTTGTTGACTTAACTCTCCATGGCTTTCCTTCTGGCAGTTGGGCCTTTTCTCCTGTAGATGGTGCCAGGAGCATTACAGTTCTTTCCCAATTCTGGACAGAAAATATCTGAAACTTTCCAGCTCTTTCAGGTTTAGGATGAAAATGCCTCTCAGCTATTTAAGATTTTATGCTATTTCATCTAGGCTGTACTACCTGCCCCTCCACCAAAAAAAAAAAAAGGCCTCTTCTAGTGGTCACAGGAATTTCAATTTACTTGTATCACTCCAAGATGGCTATACTTTGCACTGGTGATCTGCTCCTAATGCATCCATCTCACTAATTCCCTCCATCTTCCAATTCCTTGGCCCTGTTCCTCCTATTAGGTCAACATTTAACAAGTAGGTGGCATCTGGAGGGCCTCCTTTCTTCTCTTACCCATTTGACTTCCTATTTCCTGTCTTGCCCTTCAGCCAACTAGGCCATATTATAATAATTATCATAAACTGATTCTCCAAAATTCTCCAGAGATGGTAAAATCAGGGTGGAATTCCTCTGGAAGAGTTCAGTGAATGTTTCCAGTATATTTGCTTGTAATTCGAAAGGGAGAGAAACAGTCCTGTCCCAAAGGTAAAAATGCATATGTCTCTGTACACATTACAAGTTCCATCTCTACAAATTCTCATTCCCTATGACTTTCAAAATCTTCGCAATGTTGGAAAAAAATCCTAGAAAACAGAAATTAGCAGAATTGGATATGGTCAATATTTTCTCAATTTCCAGAAACAGAAATAAATGTAATTTGCAAACTATATGCCCATGAATTTGATTTCAAAAATGTTAGATAGAATATATTCTTAAAGGGATAGTTACTGAATATCTAAAAAAAGAAGCAGCGATCACACAGAGTTATCATGGCTCAATGATGGCAGTGGCAGTGGTGGTAATGGGTCACATTTATATAGTCCTTTAAGGTTTACAAAGCATTTCCTCAAAATAACCCTATGAAATAAGCAGGCTAGGTTATATAAGAATAACTTCATTTCCTTTTCTGAAAGGGCTACTAGAGTGTTAGATTAAGAAAAGGCTATCGATAGAAGTGACCTAGATTTCAGCAATGAAGTCTTTTATGTTATCCTCAAGTAAGAAGATGGAGAGAAGCAAACAGTTATTCAGCTAAGTGAATTCAGAATGGGTGGAAAGGCTGGACCTAAAGGTCTTGGCATCAATTTGGCAGCAGATTTCTAGTAGAGTTCCTTTGGCCTTGTGCTGCTTACCTTTTTTTCCCAATGACATGGACAAAGTCATGGATGGTATACTTATCAAATCTTCAGGTTAGTCCAAACTCACAGGTATAGGATGGCACAATCATATCCAAAAAGATCTCAACAGACTATAATGTTGGACCAAATCTACTATTATTCATTTTTAAGTAAGAATAAATAAAATCCTACATTTGGCTTAAAAAACTCAATTCATGAGACAAGGAAACTATGGCTAGATTACAGTTTTTGTGAAATAGATATGGGAGTTTTTGTGAAATGCAAGTTCAATTTGAGTTCACAGTGTGATATAGCAGCCCCTACATCCCCCCTCCCCCAAGAAAAGCTAATATGACCTTAGACTACATTAAGATAGTCATCCTGTTCAGAACATGGTAGGCAATATTCCCACTGTACCCTGCCTTGGTCACATTATATCTTAAGAATTGGGTTCAGCTCTGGGAACCACATTTTAAGAATGACATTGATACAAAGGTGAGCTTTTACAGGAAGGGAATGCAATATTGTGCCTTATGAGAATCAGTCACAGGAACTTGGGATATTTAAACCGGATAAGGGAAGAATTAGGGTCAAGAGGAGGCACAATAACTATCTTCAAATATTTGAAGAGCTGCATATGGGGGAGGATCTAGACTTGTTCTTCACCCCTAGAATGTGGGCACATTATCTGAAAGCCTGTGTCATTTCAATCCTGAAATTTTTTTCAGGGGGAAGGCCTTTTTAAACTGGATTTATGTTTGTGTTGTATATGGTTTTCCTAAATTTAGGGACTTAACACTAGGGCAGCTAAGTGGTGCTGTGGTTAGAGTGCAGGACCTAAAGTCAGGAAGACTCATCTTCCTGAGTTCAAATCTGGTCTCAGATACTTACTAGCTATGTGACCCTGGGCAAGTCACTTAATCCTGTTTGCCTCATTTTCCTCATCTGCAAAATGAGCTGCAGAAGGAAGTGGCAAACCGCTCCAGTATCTTTGCCCAAAAAAACCCAAATGGGGTCAGGGAGAATCAGATATGACTGAAATGACACAACAAAACACTAGGATTTCAAATCATAAAAAACATGTTTTCATGATAGGAGTGATGACAATTTTATCTGTAAAGTTGTTTCATTGCATTTTACAATCCACAAATGCTTCATTGCATTTTAACCCTGGATCTGAATTGCCAGAATGCCCTAGGTTAGAGCTGGCCTAGCATATTTTTAAAAATGTTACTACATTGATCATTTTAAAGGATAGTCTTTTAGGTAAAAATATTTCAAGGAAGGAATAAAGGAAACAAACATTTATTAAGTACCTACATTATGCTAGGTACTATGATAAGCCTTCAAGATAACCCTAAGGATGGGTGCTATCATTATCCCCGTTTTACATTTACAGAAATTGATACTGACCGTGGCAAAGTGACTAGTCCATCAAAAACTACCAACCCATATGTCTACTTTCCCAATATATAAAAACATGATCTACATACACATTGAAGGCATCCTTGATCAACGTATTAAAAAGGAACAGGTAGCCTTTTGCAAACAAGCCCACATCTTTACCACCACATAAACGACTGAAACACATATAGAATATAAGATTCTATTATG
Organism: Gymnobelideus leadbeateri; assembly: GCA_011680675.1. Classification (NCBI taxonomy): domain Eukaryota; kingdom Metazoa; phylum Chordata; class Mammalia; order Diprotodontia; family Petauridae; genus Gymnobelideus; species Gymnobelideus leadbeateri. The sequence goes on along the minus strand of WOXC01009160.1, from coordinate 576,184 downwards.
CACAGTTTTTGCTGACTATAAAACAACATTTGGTTCAGCATATCAAAATGTTGCTTTAATGATCTTTCTACAATGTGTCTACCATGAATATGACAAAATTATATAAGATTTTTTGAAATACATAGTAATAGGATAACTTTGAGACCCTCTGATCTAAATATGAAGCAAGGCATAAAACTATAAAATGCCATGTGGTCACCAATAGTGTTAACCCCTAACCACTGTCATGAAGGAAATCTAGTACAGAGTCTTAGTTAGATACTCTTTTTTTTAGCCCCCTTTTAATTAATGTGGTTTTTTTTTTATTTTACAAAATAAAAAATACACTAATTATACATTTTAAATGAATTTTTCTTTGCTTCATTTTTGGTCCAAATTTGTAATTTCGTCAATGTGGGAAAGTCCTGGTAGGGACAGATAGATTCTCTTTTAATGGTAATGTTCTCCATATGCTCCGCTTTGTAGATGATGTTGTATTTAATGCATCAAACCTCAAAACATTGAGGATCCTCCTAAACGAGTACCCAAAATCACTCAGAAGAATTTGGTTTAACTAATCATCCAGAAAAATTAATGCCTATTTTCCTAACTATGATATTCAGTTGGAAGGACAGCCTATAGAATTCATCAAGCATTGGATCTATCTTGCACAGAGGCAGCAAATGAATGGGTTGGGTGTAGAATTAAGCAAGAAGAAGGAAGCAGAGTAGATTGTAATTGAGAAACAATCAAATTATTTTGACAATCCCAAACTTCTCCCCAAAACAAGGCTAATCTTCTTAATACCAAAGTTCTCCTAGTGATGTCCATAAAATCATAGATGTAGAGTTAGAAGCTAATTCAGGGACTATCTAATCCAATATCTTCAATTTTGCAGATGAGAAAACAGAGGCCCAAGAGGGTGGCCTATTCATGATTATTCAGGTGTTCAACACTGGAGGTGGGATCCAAACCTAAGTCCTCCAAATCCAGGGTCAGTGCTCTTTCCATATGATTACAAGTCACAAAACACTATAGTCTCTGAAATATTCAAATTAAAGGTCATTCAAAGACAATGAATAAGTGCATGTTGGTCATGGGCATGAATAATGAATTATGAATAATGAATTATGTAGGAGCAGTATAGAAGTATCTTCAAAAATGTATGAGTGAAAAAGAAGATGGGCTGATAATAGAGTGAGAACAATATTTTGGGGAAAGCAAGAAAACATGGGAAAGTCCTCTAGAATGTTGGATAAATCTCCAGTAGTGAATCTAGGAGTAACAGGCATGAATGGGTTTTGACCTGCATCAGTGGAGAAAATACTCATATTAATGAGATCAATCAATCGAGAAACATTTGCTAAGTACCTACCTACTATGTGAGAAGCACTGGGGATACAAAAAAATAAATAAATAAAGCAAAAGATGATGCCTAGCCTCAAGTTGCTTATAATCTACTGGGGGAGACAATATGCAAACAAATAAATACAAATCAACTATGTACAGGATAAATAGTAAATAATTAACAGAGGGAAGGCACTGCAATTAAGAAGGATTGCAAAAGAGCATAAAGCCATTGGGATATTAGAATATCGTCAGTAAATTTTCTTTTTATCTCATTTATATCCCAGCTTTTAGGTTCATTTCCTCTCGTTTTCTGAATATAAAAGGATATCTAGACAGCATAATCTTTAGGCTAAGAATTTAAATTCTTAAAAAACATGTTATCCCCAAACATTTTCTGTTCTCTTTATTATCGTCCTCTCCAGTCCCAAGCCCTCCCTCTTTACTTTCCTCACTTCCCCTCCCTTCTTCTCTATCCAGCCTGTCCCTCATTTCCTCTCATCTCTTCCCCTTTTTTCTCTTTTTACTTCTACTTTCTTTAATCTTTTCTCAAAAGTTTTTCCCTCCAACCTTTTAGTCATCTTTTCAGTTCTTAGTTCTGAACCACGTCCAAGATGCTTGGTGGTGGTGCCCAACTCACTCTAGTGTACAGTACAGAAAGGATTACCCCGTTCCCTACGCGTCATGTTTCTTTTTGCACATCCCAGAATCATTTTAAAAGTTTTGTAATCAAATGAAAATGCAAATGTCCCAAACCCAAAAGAAAGGTAACAATAGCAAAAGTTGTCACTGAAACATTGAGTTCAGGAAGTTCTTAGACCTCATAAAGTCTTTGAGGGAAGAAGGGGTTTAATTGATGTGAGTACAATGTTTAGGGAAAAAGCAAGGTTCTAAGTTGAGTTCTTTTATGATAGACAAGTTGAAATGAGCACACCTGCTTTAAAATGGCTAGGGCCTTTCCTACAATTTCTCAAGGCCAAAAGTAGTGAGGGATTGAAGGTCAAATTGCTAATATATTTAGATACCTTATATAAATTTGCTCCTCAAGTTTTGAAGGTGAATGGGATAAAATTTGTGGAAAATGCTTTGTGAGGGAAACCATGGTAGTCTTCAGCAGCTGTCTGACCTTAACACCTCTTGATACATTGTTTTTTTTAGTATCTCTGAAGGAGATGAACAAGGGGTGTTTTGGGGAGAGGAGGCAAGGGAAAGAGAGTAGAGCATAAGAAGTTGCAAAGTGAATGAAGTAGAATGATAGATGCTATTCCCCAGCAAATACGCACTGACGAATGATCTGTATGCTGTTCTTGCATATTTTCTATTTCTCCAGAAGAGGCACAGTGGTACAGCATGAAAGATGGGTGTGGGTCAAACCACAGAGTCCTCAGAACAAGGGAGTGTGCCCCAGAGAGGAAAGCAAGAATACTAGGTTCTAGTATGAAGTTCAGCTGTTTTAGAGTGGGCTTTAATATATTTAATAATTCAACTCTAAATTTCTGTAATTGAGCATGGAGCAACGAGGAATCCACTAAGGGTCCTTGAGGAACAAAAAGGGACTCAATTCTCCTTCTTACCCCACATGCCCATACTTTGTCTTGCACTTGCCTCTCCAATTCTGTCCCTTGCTAAGTTCTTCTGATGAATTCTGCTCTGTGTGTATGTTTATGTTTTTAACTTCAAATGAAAAGCTCTAGAATCCTACTAATAGCCTCCAAAATGTAGTTTCCTCTTCCCTATAGACCATCTGCCCCTCATCCCTGCCTGCTGGTATCTACCAGTCTTCAATATCATTCATATACACGTCATGGAGGAAAGTATGAAACAAAATTATTCTTGTATTCCCTTGAACCAATAGCACTTTTCTCAGCACAGTCCCCAACCCAAGTGTGTAGTTTTTATCCTGGCCATCCAATAGTTATCACCTTTTTCAATATCCCAGTGAATCTGGGATTTCATCACCATGAGAATTCCCACAGATCATGATCAAATGATAGAATATTTGTAAAACAGCACAATATTTGGCACACAGTAAGCATTACATAGATGTTAGCCATTATCAGTATCATTATTAAAATCATGACTCATTCATGTTTACCCATCCTAGTTGAGTTTTTACCATGTGATCTCATGATTCCACCCCAGTGGGTCCCTCTGACATGTTCAGGGTCTTCTTCATGCTCTTCATGTTCCCTTGATGGGGAGGATACCTCCAGCATACATGTGCTTTCTCCTCCTCACTCTCACAATGGGACCAGCCCACTTCATTTTAAATCTTATCACTTTTCATGACATCATTTATAGCTATTTTCCTCAGTAATTTCTTTTTTGTAATGTGCTGCTCATTCTTGGCACACCTACTTGTTACCCTTTGGATTATCTATAATTTCAACTTTTTAAACACTTGTATTCTATGACTTGTTACCATAAAACATCACTGGGAGAATACTGCTATTAATGATTTCAAGCTTGGGGTCATCTTCTCCCTGAAATAAAGACAACTTTTCAATACCAATATTTTCCCAGTGATATTCAATTCTGGGCCCAACTCTTATACTGTCTTTTTTTTTCTTCTTGTTCAGTCATTTTTAGTTGTGTCCAACTCTTTATGACCCAATTTGGGGTTTTCTTGGCAAAGAATCTAAAATGGTTTGCCATTTCTTACTCCAGCTCATTGTACAGGTGAGGAATCTGAGGCAAACAGGGTTAAGTGAGTTGCACAGGGTGACACAGTTAGTAAGTCTCTGAGGTTATCAGGAAGATTCATTCTTCCTGACTTTAGGCATGGCACATCCATACCACATGGCCACCTAGCTGCCAGTCTTTCTTTTTTTCTACAGGCCTTTTAGTAAAATATCACTATTCCTCTGTGATATTGACCAAATGATCTCACCTTTCTTGACCTCAACTTTCTCAACTATAAAATTAGTTAGTTGCACTAAGGGTATTCCAAAAGTCCCTTCCAGTTTAAAAGCTAAATATGACTGCATAATCCTATGTAAAAATCTTTATTACTCACTACTCAGGATCTATCCCTCCTAATTTCTTATTTCTACCAAGCCCATCTCTTTGTCATAGAAGGAGAATTTCTTAAATAGCTTAGAACTTATTCTTTACAAATAATAATGATGATGGCAGTAACTCGGAGTTATATAGGATTTAGGCTTTCCTTAATTCTATTTAGGTATTATTATTTCTGTGTAGATACTATTAACTTCATTTAATAGATGACCAGAAAAGTTGAGTTCTCTGCAATTCAAACCAATAAACATTTATTTAGTGCCTACAGTATTCAGGCTTCTGTGATACTAAGAATACAAAGACAAAAAAGTAAGGAATGCCTAAGGAATGTGCATTCCCTTGGGAGGATACAACATGTACATAGATAAGTAAATATAAAGAACATATAAAGTGACAGTGTAATTTCAAGAAGTAGAGATCACACTGAGAAGGATCAGGAGAAACCCTTGGATCAGAGGTGGCACAAAGGTGAAGAAGGAGTGTATTTCCAGACAAAGGAGACAGATAAAAGACATGAAAGCAGGACATGGAATATTGTTCCCAGAGAAGAGCTATAAAGCCAGTTTGACTGGACTATGGAGTACATGAAGAAGAAGAAGAAAAATATGAAATAAGACTGGAAAAGTAGGTGAGAGTCAGATATTGAAGATCTTTAAGTATTAGGCTAAAGGTTTTTTATTTTATCTTATAGGGAATGGGGAACCAGTCAAGATATTTGAGTAAGAAAGTGATGTGGTCAAATCTGTGTTTCAGTAATACTTATTTAGCAACTATGTAGAAGAAGGATTGGAGAGGAAAGAAACTGAAAACAAAGGAACCAAATAGGATATAATTATAATAGTCAAGGAAAGAAGTGATTAGGGAATGAACATGCATGGAAGCTTTACTGGCAGAGAAATCATGAAAGTGGGAGAGGTTATGGAGTCAGAATTGACTAGACTTGACCACTGATAAGATATGAAGAATGAGAGAGAAGGAAAAATAAAAGTTGGCTAACTACCAGATTGCAAACATGGATGACTAGCAGGGTGGGGGTGCTCTCAGTAAAAATAGGAAAGTTTGGAGGAAGGATAGGGTATATTGCAGAGGAAAGAGAACATGATATAACAAGTTCCAATTTGGACAATTTTTAGTTTGAGATAAATACAGGAAACCCCGATGGAAATGTCTAGCAGGCAAGATGACAATACAAGAATAGAATTTGAGAAATTAAGGCTGGATCCATAGATTTGGGAGTTATTGCCATAAAGATGACCACTGGGGGTGGCTAGGTGGTGCAGTGAGGGGCGGCTAGGTGGCATAGGGATTAGAGTACTGGCCCTGGAGTCAGGAGGACCTAAGTTCAAATCCAATCTCAGACACTTGACACACATGTGACCTTAGGAAAGTCACTTAACCCCAATTGCCCTGCCCTCCCCCCTCCAAAAAAAAAAAAGCACAAAAAAAATGACCACTGAACCTATGGGAGCTGATAAAATCATCAAGAGAAAGGGTATAGAACCAAGAAAAGAGCCATAGGGGATGCCTACAGATAGTGAAAGCAGAATGGTGATACAGCAAAAGAGACTGAGAAGGAATAATCTGACAGGTAAAATGTGAACGAAGAAAAAGTCATGGAAATTAGAAGCCAAGGAAAGAAAGAATATCCAGGAGAGAGAAGTGTTCAATCATGTCATGAACTGCAGAGAACTCAAGAAGGATGAAAACTGGAAAAGGTCATTGGAATTAGCAATTAAGAGATCATTGGTAAAGTTGGAGGGAGCATTTTCAATCCAGTATTAGAGTCAGAAGCTAGACTGCAAGTGGTTAAGTGAATGGGAGGTGAGAAAATTTCAAGAAATGGTGTAGATAACCCTTTCTAGGAGATTAGCTGTGAAAGGGTGAGAAGGTATAATATGGCATCTTGAGGAATCAAGTGAAGACTTTTTAAGCATGGTATAGAACTTGATATTTGATAGATACAATAAATTTGTTTTTGTTGAGTCATTTCCAACTCTTTATGACCCCATTTGGGGTTTTCTTGGCAGAGACACTGGAATGGTTTGCCATTTCCTTCTCCAACTCATTTTATAGATGAAGAAACTGAGGCAAAACAGGATTAAATGATTTGCTCAGGATCATGCAACTAGTAAGTATCTGAAGCCAGATTTGAACTCAGGAAGATTTCTTTTTGACTCCAGGCCTGCCACTCTATCCACTACATCATCTAGCTTCCCTCAAGAAACAGAGGGAAATAAGGACAAGAATTTTTAAAAGATAAGGAGATATTAAATATGAAGGAATCATTCCATTATTGTTATTCTAGATTTACTTTCCTCCCTTCAGAGTCTGGTAAACCAGTTCAGCAAGTGACTGTCCTCCACACCAAGGTCATTTTTTGTGAGTTCCCCCATTTCCCCTCCTCCAAACCTTAAAATCTGTGTACATTTTCTTTCATTCATTGATCTTTTTTTTGCTTCAGCCTGAGAAGCCAAGAAGACCCTCCTTTTTGTCAAGACTAACACTTTGTGCTTTTAGCACCATTCTTATAAAAACTAGTCTGTATTCACTTCAACCACTTATTCTTCGCTCTTCAACTCTTTAAAAACTGACTTCCAACTCATTTACCTTAAGAAAATTGCTCTTAAAGGTCACCAATAATCATTTAATGGCTACATGCTCAGAGCTGTCAAAAATAAGCTTGAAGCACAGACCTGTCAGTGCTGGTCTCCCACTCAAAAACTTTCAGTGCCTCCCCCCTTGTCCCTGAAGCTACAAACTCCTTACCCTAGCATTTAAACCTTTCCACAAGAACATTCCAACTTACATTTTCCAGCCTTCTATCATATTATTCCCCTTCAACCACTCTGTGTTCCAGTCAAACTGCAAGACATCTTCCAACTCCATGCTATTTTTCATGCCTAGAATTTCTAGTAGACATCTTAAACTCAACATGTTCAAAACTAAACTCATTATCATCCTTCCCCCCACCCCCAAACTCTTTCACCTTCCAAACTTTTCTGTGGAAGGCAATACCATCCACCAACTTTATTGTGGAGGGCAACATCATCTTCCCAGTCTCCCAGGCTCATAATCTAGGAATCATCCATGACTCCTATGACTCTTATCTCCATATTCAATTTGTTCCTAAGGTCTGTAAATTTCATTTTTGAAACAGCTCACAAATATGCCTCCTTCCTTCCTTTGATACTGACACCTTGGTGTAGGCCCTTGTCACTTAACACCTGGACTATTATAATATCCTGCTGGTTGGTCTTCCTGCCACAAGTTTCTTTCCACTCCAATCCATCCTCTATTCAGCCACCAAAGCGATTTTATTGGGGTAGCTAGGTGGTGCAGTGAAGAGAGCACCAGCCCTGAAGTCAGGAGGACCTGAGTTCATAATCCAGCCTCAGACACTTGACACACTAGTTGTGTGACCTTGGGCAATTCACTTAACCCCAATTGCCTTGTTTTTTTGCCTCCAGAAAAGAAAATTTAAAAAAAGAGAGTATATCCAGCCATGTCATTCCCATTCTCAATAAACTCCAATGGTTCCTTATTACCTCCAGGATCAAATATGAAATCCTCTGTCATTCAAAGCCCTTTATAACCTAGTCCCTTCCTACCTTTCAAGTCTTTTTATACCTTACTCGCTGACCTGTACTCTTTGATCTGGTGACATTGGTTTCCAGACTGTCCCTTGAACAAAATATTCCCATTCTCATCTCCAAGCATTTTCTCTGTCCATCATGCCTGAAATGCTCTCCTTCTTTCACCTCCTTGCTTCTCCAGTTTCCTTCAAGTCCCAACTAAAATCCCACTTTCTAAAGGAAATCTTTCCTAATTCTTCTTAATTATAGTGTCTTCTCTCTATCGATTATTTCCTGTTTTTCCTATCTCTAGTTTATTCATATATAGTTGCTTGCATGTTGTCTCTGATAGTCAAGCTCCTCAAGGTCAGGGAATGTTTTTTTCCCTTTTTTTTAATATCCCCAGTACTTAGCATAGTATTTGGCACACAATAGCTGCTTAATAAATGTTTATTGACTGACTGACTGGAGCACACTCCATCTTTATCTCTACCCATCAGAATCTACTTTCAAAGCTCAGTTCTCCCTAAATTTTCTGAGAACCCTTTGACTGAATTTCTCTTTTTTCCTGTTACCACACATCTCACACACTGATTTGTGTATATAACATTTCCTCCCTAGTAAAATGGAATCTCCTTGGGGTCAGGGAGTAATTTCTTTTAAATTTTTTTTTCATATCAGGACATCTATGTGGTGCAGTGAATAGAGCACCGACCCTGGAGTCAGAAGGACCTGAATTCAAATATGGCCTCAGACACTTAACATTTACTAGCTGTGTGACCTTGGGCAAGTCACTTAACCCAATTGCCCTGCCTTCCCCCCTCCAAAAAAAGCAAAAAAAATTTTTTTCATATCCTAGTGCTTAGTACAATGACTTGCCCATAGCTGCTAAATAAATACATGTAATCTAAATGTGAATAGTCCCATGTAATTTATAATAACCCTGAGAAATAGCAAGTAAGATTATTAGTATCACCATTTTAAAGACCATAAAATTGAGACTCAACAATTTACATGATGTGCCATAACCAACAAAGTTAGTGGCACAGTCAGGACCTGAACCAGTTTTCTCTTGCCATAGCCACAGCCAATGCTATTTCAAATTATAACAGACATTTTCATAGTGCTTTAGGGTTTGCAAAGCTTATAAGGGTTATATACATCATTTCACCTGATTCTCACAATAACCTTGTGAGATTTGTGCTGTCACTATTATTATCCCTATTTTACAAAAGAGAAAACTGAGGCTGGGAAAGGCTAATTAGCTTGCCCAGGCTCTCACAGCTAGAAAGTGTCTGAATGTCTGAGGCAAAACCCAGAACTTCCTGACTCCACATACCAAACCACCTTGCTACCTATTTTCTTAGCTCCCTCCACTTTGGAAGTCAAGTGGCCTGTGCATTTTTTCCCCATGAGGCAGGGCCTCCTTCCAAACTGAAATAGTATGTATTTAAGGGGGAGGAGGGAGTAGGGAGGGAAAGAAAGGGAATGACAACATATTGTCTGTGAATAGTTACAACATTTTTATTCATCTTCCTGTTTCCAGCATTTGAAGTATTTATAAAGTGTCTTATTTGGTTCTTTTTGGATGGATTGCCTATTTGAGATGAGGAAAAAAATGAAAGAATTTGCCAGAATGGAGAGTCTATAACCTAATCCCTAGAACTAAAGCAGCTTTAGTTTTTCCTACCTTTTAACACTACTGCCCTGCCGTCCTAGCAATGAATAGAAACAGAGTTAGCAGGATTAGTACTGTGAAGAATTATATTATATTATATTTTCTTTTCTTTCTTCCTTTTTCTTTTCAAAGAACTATGTCAGTTCTTTGGTTGGGGAGGGAACCTTAAATTAAGATCTTTTTGGGAGGTTGGAGGAAAGCAATTGGGATTAATTGGTTTGCCCGAGGTCATCTTGACTCTAAGACTGATGATCTTATCCACTGCACCACCTAGCTGCCCCTTAAATTAGGACCTTTAGATGCTTAGAATCAGTAAGATCTGAATTCAAATCCAACCTCAGACACTTACTAGTTGTGTAACTTTGGAGAAGTCACTTAACTTCTATCTACCTCAGTTTCCTCATTTATAATGGGAGTAATAATAGCACCTCCCTTTCAGGATTGTTGTGAGAATAAAAAGGAGATAATGGTTATAAAGCCTTCTCTAATTATACATATATGTATGTGTATGTATACTGTTATTATTATTATTAGAATTTCTGTTCTTTCCTGGATCTCATTTTTTGTTTTTGTACGTGAAGTACAAAAATGGTTGCCCAGAGAACAGAGAAGTGAAGGTTATCTCAGACTAAAAGAAGTGGCTAGTGGTTTTCTACTCCATTGGAATTGGGAAATGCATGGTTCTTAAAAGTCAGAATAGCCTCCAAAAAAAACCCTTGTTAATGACAATCAAGTTCTAAATACTGCGGTACTCTAGAAAGGGAAACAGTAGATGGAAGAATGACTGCCAAAAATCTTAAATGAAGTTTCTTTTGCTGTTTTTGTTTTTAAATGATGACATTGTTAGAATGAAAATAGGAAGGCACTTGCTTCAAGCACTTTGCTGACTGCGTTTACCTCAAGGCAAGATTTTCTGTGCCTGGAACATATGATTCAGTCCATTTCCCAGAATGGTTTTTCAGGCTGGGTCATTGCTGGACCTTTGAGACATCCGCTTACATGTTAATTTCAGGCCAGGGAGCAAGCCCCGCGTCCCAGACAGAGAACCCAGGGCTGAAATAGAAAGGAACAGTCCAACTATACAGCTAATACCAGGACCTCTGAGCAGTTCTCCAACTAAAAAATCCCGGTCTGGCTCAAATACATCTCCCACAGCTTTTGCTTACCCAAAGACAAATGTCTTCTTTTATTGAAATCCTCATGTGTTAAATCATAGGACACCGCCAGGTTCCTTTCTTTGTTGCTTAAATTTAATCTGCCTGACCTTTAAGGAGAAAAATACCTCCCGAGCTGGCTCCCGCCGCTGCCACCGCAGAAGAATAAATGCAGGGAGTGCCCTGGATTAAGTCATGCAATTCTGAGGTGGTTGTTTTTCATTGCAAAATCGTTTTCTTTTTAAAATATCCCTCCTCAGTCATCAGTGACACCAAAGTGGCTGGAGGTGGTCTGATCGTTCCAGACAAGTCGAGAAAAGAAGTGGGCGCTTGTTCAAAGCCGGCGTGTGTCACTGAGGCAGGGGCCGGGACAGGGGGCAGTTGCGGTTTATAAACGGGAGCATCGTCCCTGAAAATCATTAATGTGGCATCTAGAACATTTTGCCAACATAACAATCATTCCTCCATCACATGCCAACTCAGAGCCAAGAAGCCCCCCAAGTAGATTTGCAAGCCATTTCTTGTGTTTAGGGACATCTCTAGAAAAGCTCAGGGAAGGCATGTGTGCTTGGGGTCTCTTCCAAAGACCAGTTTAAAAGTTCCAGCAAAGTATTCAGTCCTGTGTCGTGACTGGACCATCTATCATAGTAGAGGGAAGGGAATTGGGGACTAACACACTTCGAAACTTTTCACCAAAAAGTAGAAAGATGAGGGAAAACACATCATATATCTTGGGAACAGTAATGTCCTGTTATTGTTAAAAACTGCTGGGACCTCATTAGCGACTATGAAAACATCATCTGTAAGTACTGAAAGGCCATAAATCTTCAGTGTCCAGAAAAGAAAGTGAGAGTGGGGAGGGATGAAGGAGGGGAACTGATTCGAAATGGGAGGGAAAAGCTAGGAAAGGGAGAGAGAAGGAAAAAAGTGAACCAAAGAATTGCCATCTATTTGTCATCTTCAGTGCCTAGCTATGAGTTATTAGTTTCCACCTCTGCCTGCCAAACAGTTTCCAGAAACTATTATGTAAATTCAATGGCTCACTAATGGATAAGATAATGGACTGGCATAAAAGATTAACCTCCCCCCCCAAAAAAAGTTAAAAAAACCAGACTCCTAGCATTTTTACTTCTAGGATCAAACCCAGACTCCCCCATTTACCAGGCAAAGTCCTCTTTCAGAACCTTACTCCACTCCCCCTTTCCCATTTTATTATACATTTCTCCTCTTCACTAACTCTTAGTTCAAGCAAACTGACCTTGTTGTCCCTTACACACAACATTCCAGACCCTGACTCCATGCTTTTGTCCTCAGTGGCCCATGCCTGGAATGCACTCTCTCCCCATCTCTGCCTCTGATGCTCTCTCAACTCAAGCACCACTTCTTCCATGAGATCCTTTCTAATTGCCTCCAGCTGCTAGTTACTCTCTATGGGAAAACAAAACAAAACAACCAGCTTTGTGTGTAGATATGTATATAAATGGATCTATAGATATAGGTGTGTTTTTATTTTATTTTCTCCAACTACATGTTAAAACACTTTTTTAACATTTGGGCTTTTTTTTCAAGTTTTGATTTCTAAATTCCCTCTTTCCCTCCCTCTTACTCCGCTCCCCCAAGATGGTAAGCAATCAGATATAAGTTAAATGTGTGCAATCATGTAAAACATTTCCATATTAGTCATTTTGTACAAGAAGACTTGAATAAAAGGAAAAAAAGTTTAAAAAGTATACTTCAATCTGTATTCAAATATAGAAATATTTTAAATCGAATCTGTATATACTTAGTTTCATAATGTAGTTTTAAGCTATTAAAACAAATATTATTAAAGCTTACAACTGCACTTAGAATTTTGGGACACCCTATAGGTCTGTACATTGTCTCTCTCAATAGAACATTTGCTTCTTGAGGGTAGAGACTAAATTGTTTTTGTTTCTGTAACTACTCTACCTGGCACAGCCCCTGGCATTACTAATTAATAATTGGTTGATAAAGTCTAGTGCTTAACAAATGCTCAGTGACTGGTTAATTGATATTCCATAATTTCACAAAATAATTTAGCCTCTTTCCCTCTAGAGCTTTCAATTTTTTCCATAGTACAGGCCTCTGACAAACTGAACCATGTTTCTATTAAGTGAGGAGAAGCAATATGGCAATGATAGAAGGACCATATTTTAAAAGTTATTTTTAAATTCCATGCTACTCTTCTTTCCAGAGCTCTTGACCACACCTTCTCCAAGTGGCATCTTTCTTTTTTCTTTTCTTTTTTTTCTTTTTAAAGTAAATAGTATTTTATTTTTTTCCAATTACATATAAAGATCATTTTCAACATTCATTTTTATAAGGGTTTTAGTTCCAAATATTTCTCCCTCCCTTCCATCCCCCCTCCCCAAGACATCAAGCAATCATGATATAGGTTCCATGTTAGTCATGTTGTGAAAAAAGAAACAGAACAAAAGGGAAACACCAAAAAACATAGTGAAAATAGTATGCTTCAGTCTGCTTTCAGACTCTATAGCTCTTTCCTGGATGTGGATACATTTTCTGGCATGAGTCTTTTGGAATTGTCTTAGATCATTGTATTGCTGAGAAGAACTAAATCAATCATAGTTGATCATCACACAATGTTGCTGTGTACAATGTTCTTCTGGTTCTGCTCCCTTCACTCAGCATCAGTTTATGTAAGTCTTTATAGTTTTTTTTTTTCTGAAATTTGCCTGCTCATCATTCCTTACAGCACAAAGTATTCCATTACATTCATATACCACAACTTGTCATTCTCCAACTAATAGGCATTCCTTCAGTTTCCAAATCTTTGCTACCAAAAAAAAAAAAAGAGTTGCTATAAATATTTTTGTATATATAGATCATTTTCTCTTTTTTATGTTCTCTTTGGGATATAGACCTAGTGATGGTATTGCTACATCTAAGGATATGCACGGTTTGATTTCCCTTTGGGCATAGTTCCAAATTTCTCTCTAAAGTGGTTGGATCACTTCAAAACTCGATCAACAATGCATTCATGTCCCAATTTCTGGGGATATCTTTCAAGTCTTCCAAGAACACAGGGGATACTCAGTTCAGGTTTGTCTTATTCATAATGTGGGAAAATATCTTGCTATATTTGAGGGGGAGGGATGTGGAAAGCAGTGTAACTCAGGCATTCTGTGATATAAGGAGTTTGGAACAGCAGAACTATGAGAAAAAATTAGTATTTAAGTTGGAATTTAGACAAGATGCAAGTCTTTCTAATAAGGATACATAAAAAAACCAAACTGACTATATGAAAATACATTCTGCCACCTACACATCCTGGAATCAGACTTGGAAGGTAACTGAGAAAATAACTGATTTCTATAGTGATTTGTTTTCCAAAGCACTTTACCTAGATTACTTCATTTGAGCCTAATAGAATTATAAGTATTATTATCTCATTTTATAGATCAGGAAGTTGAGGCTTAGGGAGATTAAATGACTTATCCATTGCTAGTAAGTACTAGAATTTGAAGCCAAGTTTTCTGTACTCCAAGTCTAACATGCTATCCATTACTGTGGGGTGGCCCTAGGATTAGTTAGACGAATCTCTTACCTATTTGGGGAATCCCCTTCACAATTTCCTATTCATCCCTCCTTTCCTGCCTGCATACCATAGGTGAAGTCACTCATCTTGTCAGCTATAATCCTTATTTTAGCCAAGCAAAATATCCCTCATTAATTCAAACAGTTCTCATATTGACATTATATCAAGACCCATTGCCATTTTAATCACCTTCCCATTTACCCTCTTGTCCATCAATATTCTTGCTAAAATGTAGTAGCCAGAAATGAAGAAAATACAAGGGATGTGACTTAACGTATAATGCAAGAGGACTAATAATTCCAATATCTTAAATACTCTCCTTCATCTCTGCTTCTTAGAATCACTTAAGTTCTTCAAAGCACTGCTCACACACCTTACTGTTTCCCAGTTGCGCTCTCTCTCTCTCTCTCTCTCTCTCTCTCTCTCTCTCTCTCTCTCTCTCGTTTAGTCATCTGCGTACAGGTTATATCCTCTCTAGAAATATCACAGACAAAATGGTGCCCCACAATTGCCTAGATATAACACTTACCTGTACAAATTTAAGAATGATGTTAATGAATGCATTCACATAAAATAATTGTAAACTCAAACTACATGGAATAAAAGCTTTCCAAATAGAGACCTAGTAGGGGTGGCTAGGTGGCGCAGTGAATAGAGCATCGGCCCTGGAGTCAGAAGGACCTGAGTTTGGAGCCGGCCTCCAACACTTAATCCACACAAACAAAAACCTAGCGGTGTAACCTTGGGCAAGTTACTTAACCCCAATTGCCCTAAAGGGGCGGCTAGGTGGCGCAGTGAGTAAGAGCGCCGGCCTCGGAGCTGGGATGACCCGAGATCAGATCCGGCCTCAGAATATGAGCACCCACGCATAAAAAATGACTAGCCGTGTAACCTTGAGCAAGTTACTTAACCCCAATTGCTTTAAAAAAAAAAAAACAAATAGAGACCTAGTAGAAGGAATCAGAAACATGTGGCTTCCAAAGAGGCAAAATATGCATCATCCCCATTATTGTCTTACAGTACAGTTATCATCAAGATGCTTTTGGGGGGGCAGAGATGCTTTTAGGGAGCCAACAGATGATAAGCTTACATCCTTGTCATTTTATTCAATTATAAAAGTCATTTTATTCACCTACGAAACAGTCTATAAAACAGTGAACATAAAAGAAAATAGCCGGATAGCAACCATTCATAGAACCATTCCTATCTAAATTCCAATGAAGAGGATGACAATAATATTTATATCAGACATTGCAGAAAGGTTATCCTTGAAGCTCCTGAACTTGATTAATGCATATTCCCTGAGGAAATGATAGAATTTGTGCAATATATATTTAGGTGTTTTAATATCTAATAAGATCAAAGAAAGACAGTATCAAGTTGTCAGGATCTCTATTCAAAAATGGCAATGGTCAAAGTTGGTGGAGCAGTGAAATGGCATGCCCATTTTGGAAAATAATGTAGAATTATGCAAATATAATGACTGAAATGTCCATACACTTTGAATCAGAAACTAGGCTTATACCCTAAAGAAGCCATTGACAAGAAAAAAATCCCAATATGTGCCAAAATAACAACTGAATACTACACAAATATCAACTGAATTACTACACAAATTGTGACACATGAATGTAAGGGAATAATACTGTACTATAAAAAATGATGTGTGTGATAAATAAAGAAAAACATGGAAAGAGCTATATAAAATTATGCAGAGTGAAGTAAGCAGAGCCAAGAAAGCAATATATACAGTAACTACAACAATGTAAGTGGAAAGAATAATGACACTCCAAAAGATCAAAATTAAATGTAGCAAAATTATAAAGATCAAATAAGAATTGCAATGAAGAGATATGGAAAGACACACCAAATCCTTTGTGAAGATTATACATTGTTACATGTTGTATATGTTTTTTGACTTTTTCAATGTATCCATCAGTTGTGCTGACTGTTTTTTTCTTTTAAAAAAAATATATTTCTCATATGAGACTGCTCTCTGGGAAGGGGGGGAATGGGCAGGGAGATACATGGGACACCGTGGTGGTGTAAGAATCAGAAAATGTCAATAAAACCTTGTCAAAATTAAAAGTAAAGGGATCAGTAAACCTACAGACAAGTCTCTGTTACTCTAAATACAAACCTGAAAATAGATTTGAGAATTAAACAAATAAATGTACTATACTAGAATAAAAGCATTACCATAGTCAGAACTGTTATATATTATCATCTGAACATAACATTGATCCATAAAAATTTAAGAATGATGTTCTTAATGAATATCTCTATTCTGACTGTACACAATCTCCAAACTATGTGAAATTAAAAGCTTGCACTATATGGAGGCTTAGCAGAAAAATTCAAAACCCTATAGGAACAGGATGAAGTAACAATCACTACCATTGTCCCATCTGCTATTGGAATTTACCTAGTGAAGTTTTTGGTGAGACTACCAAAAAGCTTGTGTGTCCTAAATGTTTTATTCAATTACAAAAAGCAGCTTTTTATCCCCTTCTGTGATCGTCTACCACACATCAACATAAAAGAATAATAGCAGGGTAGTGATTTGTCTAGAGGCAGCTAAGTGGCTCAGTGGATAGAACATTAAGCCTAGAGTCAGGAAGATCTGAGTTCAAATTTGGCCTCTGACATTTTCTAGTTGTGTGCTAACTAGGCAAGTCACTTAACATCTGTATGCCTTAATCCACCAGAGAAGGAAATAGCAAACCATTTCAGTATCTTTGTCAAGAAAACCCCATGGATAGTACTGGCATGATAGGGTCCACAGGGTCACAAAGAGTTGAAATATGACTAAACAACAAAACTACTTATCCTAGCATAGTTTCTGAACTCCATTGAACAAGATGAAAATAACATAATTAACAAGAAGAACCATACAGTGGTTGAGGACTCAAAAAGGAAGGGCCAAGGCATTCCAGGGGGAAATATTTTTTTCAGCAAGATTCTCTGATAAAGTTCTCATATTCAAGGTATATAAGCAACTGGTTCAAATTTAGAATAACGAGTCATTTATTTCTTAATTGCCAGGTGGTCAAAAGGCATAACAGGTAGTTTTCCAAATCCAAACTATTAACAGTTATATGGGAAAAAAATGTTTGAAGTCACCAATAATTAGAGAAACGCAAATTAAAGTAACTCTGAGGTTCTGCCTCATACCCATCAGATTAGAAAAGATGATAAAAGGGAAAATGAAAATTATTGGAGGAACTCTTAGAAAACAGGCACCTTAATCATTCAATTGTTCGTACTCTTTAACCAGGGGTGTTCTGGAGTTGGCTGACATAGTTTTTGAAAGTCAATTGTTAAATTTTCAGTGTAAACACTTAGACCTTAGAAATCGGCAAATGCTAGAAATGAGGGTTTGATTTATTGTTTTTTGGTTGTCTAGATATAAGAAAATAATAGAGAAAAATGTGTTGTGTATACTTTTTTTTTTCAGAGAGCCAGTTATTAAACCTCTACCAACATACTCTTACTTTTAAATCAACGATACTTTTACTATATCCCAAATAGATCAAAGAAGGAAGAAAAATACTCATACATACAAAATTATGTATAACAGCACTTTTGTAATAGCAAGAAAAAAAAAGGTGAAGCAAGGAAGGGCCCATCATTTGGGAAGCAGCTAAATAAATGAATGCATATGAATGTGAAATATTATTGTGCCACAAGAAATGATAAAATGGACATTTTCCAGAGAAAACTGGAAAGAATTAAATGAACTGATACAAAATAAAGCAAGTAATCCAGGTAAACAATTTGCATAGCTACCACATTGTAACAAAAACTACTTTTAAAGACCTGAGAACTCTATCAATGCAAGAACAAAAAATACCTCTCCAGAAAAAACTGAAGTTTGCAATCTATCTTCTGACAGAGACCTAATGTACTGAGAATACAGAATGAGACATACTTTTTTTGGAGAGGACCAATGAAGGAATTTTGTTTTTTTTATTATATGTATTTGTTATGAAGGTTTTAATTTTCTGTTGTTATTGTTATTCATTTGGGGGAAAATGTAAAGGGGAGTGAGAGAAAATAAATTCTTGTCAATTGAAAAATAATAACATTTAATTTAAAAATGCAAAAATACCTTGAGCTATAAAAAACAATTAATTCTTGATTCAGTAATGATTGAAGTAGCTGACTGAAGGCATCATAGCATCAATACTACCTTTAATATCTACCAAAAAGCTTTTATTGTCATCTGGGCTTCAAATTTTTATTACAATGAAGTGAGATGTTCAAAAGAGTTCTAACATCTCTAACAGTTAACCAAAGGAGTTTTACTTAGCCTTAGCATAAAAAAGATATTCAGCAAGAATGATGCATTGATTCATTTAGATGCTGCTTCCTGGCCTCTGGTATTTGTCATGCTGGTCTCATGTCAGAAACCTGAGGAAAAAGAATAATTCTGGTTTCCTTGTAGGCTGGCCTTTGTACTAAGGCTACCAGGAAGTTCCATCAACAATCCAAACTTTAGTGTCCTGGGCCAATTAAGTCTCAAGGATAGTTTTAATACCTCTTAAGGAAAAACTAGACTAACCCACATGGCAGATATTGTTCTTAATACAACTTTTGACTCAGTTCCAGACTTGTGACATACTAATGTGTAATAGGTTTGAGAACTGACTGACACCTTGAAGGTTGTAGTTCAGAAAGACAAGCATTCCCCTCTCAGGCCTGAGACTAATTTGGAATTAGCTCAGTCTTTGAGAGAGATGGCAGAATTGAGTCATAGCCTAACATATGCACAACACCACACTAGGTGATGGGATAAAAGCACAAAGTAAAAACTGCCCTCAAGAAGCTTGTCTTCTTTTAGGGTGAAGCAATATTTAAGTAGATAAATAAATACAATTCAGGGAGGGAGAGAATACTATAACTAGGATAAAAATAAAGTGTTCCCATTGGAAGTCACAGCTGAGTTGAGACTTCAAGGAAATTGAGCAGTCTAAAATGCAAATATGAAGGAGTTCATTCTTGGTATTCAAAAAAGCCTGTTTAAAAATATAGATGCAGGCAGTGCAATGCTCCCCAAGAATAAGGACAGTTGGATGAGGGATGGATTAAGGGTGGGTAGAGGATGGGAGGGGGGAGCAGAGATAATGTAGACCCAGGAATTTTCTACAAAGAGATGATAGTTAAACCCATGGGAGTCTTTTTAAAGGAGATGACATAAAGAAGAAAAGAGGGTTCGTGACACACCTTTGATAGACACTCATTGTTAGGGCCAGGACACAGATGATGACCCAGCAAAGGAAACTGAGGGATGATATGACAGGTAGGAAGAGAAAAAAATCATTTATTAAATTTAATTTAGGCACAATGCCCTGTGATAGACACTATGGGAGATATATGATATGGTCTTTGCCTTCAAGGGGTTTTTAATGTAGTAGAAATTTGCAGTCCAGTAGTATAATATCATCAGGAAGCAAGAAGAGAAGGCATACATAAGGGAAGACTACAAAGACAAATTTAACCTCCTTTACAATTTTGTCTAGAGTTCTAAGACCATTTCATGCATAGCCACATTATTGTCATTCATACTCATGTTCTAAGTTTCCTTGTCTTGCTTCCTCCCTCTTCCCAGATAAAGTCACTCTCTTCCTAAAACAAAGACCACAGAATTTTTCTGTTAAGATATAGTCTCTAATCAGGTTTCTACATGCAGAAGGAGAACTAGGACACAGAACATGGTATACTCCTTTGGGATATCCACTCATACAATTCAAGCCATCACTCACTATTTGAGACTGGAGATACCAGCCTTAACTTGAACCACTCTACTTTTCTTAAGGCTCCCAATACTACCTCTCATCCTCTTAACTTATTCACTCCCTCCCTTTCAAATACTGAATCCTTTTATTTCATTCTCTCTACTCACTGTTTTTTTATTCTCACTCCACCTACTCCCCGGTCACTTCCCACTCCCTTTTTTCCAAGACTCATACTGACTCACTTGATCACCCTCCTACCTCACATCCAGGAACTGTTTCTTTCACCACACCAGAACACCAGCATCAAGGGTATATTCCCACATTTCATCAATAAGCCCAGGAGACAACCAGAAGCTATGAATAGTTGCATCTCCTTTGCCCAAATCTTTAACATCTGATGTAGGATCAATTCTGGTTTTCTGTGAAGGTTTGAGCCCCAACTGTATATGGTATAACATAAAGGAGTGATACTTGAAATATCATGACATGATAACCATAAAGGAAAGATAACATGGTGTTTAAACAACTTTAGCCATACCAGGTGATCACATTAGCATCCCTTTTTGGTTACTGATCCTGAATTTTCAAGGACCACTCCCTTACATTGACCTTAATACTGTAGTCTACTTTAGCATGACCCACTGAGTCAATATGGCCCTGGTCATTGATTGATCCCTCAGTGGGTAAATTAGCTTCACTTGATTAATTGATAATAGAACAAAGCAAAAGAAGGAAGTCAGGAAACCAGAAGGCATGTCTAAGAAATGGTGAATAGTTTAGTTTGGCTATAGTCTAGGGTACATAGAGAAGAGTAATAAGAGATGGGGTTGGTAAAAGTAGATTGGGACCATATCATGGAAGGAACAAGGACTTTATTCTCTAAGAAATATAGAATTATTCATTAATAAGAGGATTTGTTTTGTAAAACTTGGACTCAGCCAAAAGGCTGCACCCAAAGACCTAGAGGGCCACATGTGACCTCAAGGTCACAGGTTCCCTACCCCTGCTCTATACCCTAAGGCCCACTGGGTCTTTCAAATAGACTTGCAGCTGAAACTTCGTTATATGTGTTATCTCCTTCTATTAGAACAAGAGCTCCTTGTTTTTTCATTTGCCTCTTCAATGCTTAGCTCAATGCTTTGCATACAGTAAACACCGAATAAATGTTTTCCTTTCCATTCATCCATGTAACTGAATTCAGTGGCATTTAATAGAAGAGGGCAGGAGGAACTTCAATGGATTTGAAGTGCAATTTTTCTCAAGTAAGGAAAATATATAGCCAACATCTCTTTAGAGGACAAAAAGGAAAGTATGAGTTCTTTGGGGTGGAAAGGGGAATAGGTCCTGGGGAAGAATTCATCTCTTTTTGTTGAAGCAGCAGCTTATGTTCAGGATGGAGCAAAAAGAAGTCATGGTGGGGAATTCTCTCACATCATCTTAACAAATGTTTTACTGTTGATGTGTGGATTGTTTCCAAATTTGTCTGACCTGCTGAACAAACTTTATAAGAAAAGGAGGACGGGAAGAGTGCTGGTCAAAGTAACTCAAATTCTCTTCTCACAGTTATATTCTGTAAGTTTGCAGGGAAAGTAAAACCATGCTGCAAATTATATGTGTATTTCTGTTTCCTGTCATGTTCCTGTCCATTTGCCTAAAAATCTTCTACTTTCTTATATTATATCTTCGAGTCTTAAGACTCAAACCAGATAGAATAAGCTGTGTGCACCCAGTCCAACTTGAGGCAGTAACATTTAGTACAAAGAGACTTAGACGTGGAGTTAGAAGAGCCCTATATTCAAACCCCATCTCTGGTACTAACTAAACGTCATGAATCTAATAGCTATATTGGTGAAAAGAGGAGGGTCATAGAAAAGGGGGTAGAACTGGGGTAAGTAGGCAGATAAAAAGCAAAGATAAACAGCTTAGCTTTTATATGTGAGTGAAAGACAAGAACGGTATGATAATTTATAAAAGAGATAATAAAGGAATAGGAAGGAGAGAAGTTCTACAAAGAGGCAAAGTGGTTGTCATGACGAGCTTATTTTTTTTTAAACAGGGATTTCAGACTGGTGGTTCAGAGAAATGCATTTAAGTTTACATAGATTTTATTAATACATTTGACAAAATCTTTCATGCTGTTCTTATAGAAAAAAAAGATGAGAGAAGTGAGCTACATGATGATTAAGTAGATTCAGAACTAGTTAAATGACTGGTTGAGTCAATTAACCAATCAATAAGCATTTTCTTTTTAAAAATAATTTATTACAATTTTATTAACATACAACTGAAATAAAAAGAGTGTGACAGATGTTTGTATCAAAAATAACAGCAATAATAAGATGAATGTGTTGGTTGGACTTGTTTTTTGGTGCAAAGTTTCTCAAAACATGGCATCTTTGAAGACACTGCAACTCAATTCTTTTTTAACTCTCTTTAAAAATATTTTCTTCCATTAATCGGTCCCAACCACTATTACAATCCCTTTCCCCAATGAACAAAAATAAAATAAAATAAAATAAAGCCTCAATGTATAAATACATAGCTCAGCAAAATAAATTCCCACATTGGCCATGTTCAGAAATGTGTTTCTTTCTTTTAAGTTAATTGTCTCTCTGGCAGGAGGCCAGTCAGCATGTTTCATCTTCATTCTTTTGGATTTGTGGCTTGTCATTGCATTGATCAGAGTTCTAAAGCCATTCAAAGTTGTTTTTTTCTCTATAATGATGTTATTATTGTATAAATTGTTCTCCTGGCTTTGTTCACTGCACACTGTATCAATTCATAGAGATCTTCCCAGTTTCCTTCGAAACGATCCCTTTTGGGGAATTAATGAAAAGAAAAGCTAGGAAAAGTAGCCTAGCCATACCAGATCTTAAATTGTATTATAAAGCAGCAATTATAAAATTACTTGGTACTTCCTAAGAAACAGAATGGTGGATCAGTGAAATATGTTAGGTACACAAACCCCAGTAGTCAATGACTATAGTAATCTAATTGATAAATTCAAAGACCCCCGTCCTTGGAATAAGAACTCACTATTTAACAAAACCTGCTGGGAAAACTGGAAAATAGTATGGCAGAAACTGGGCATAGACTAACATCTTACCTTGTATACCAAAATGAAGTCAAAATGGGTACATGACTTAGATATAAAGACTAATATTATAAACCAACTGGGAGATAAAGGAACAGTTTACCTGTCAGATTTATGGAGAACAGAAGACTTTATGACAAAACAAAAGATAGAGAACATTATGAAATGCAAAATGGATAATTTTGATTACATCAAATTGAAAGAATTTTTGCACAAACAAAGCCAATGAAACCAAGATTAGGACAGAAGGGGGACAGAGCCAAGATGGCGAAGTAGAAACAGCTCATCCAAGCCACTCTGCCCCCAGATTCCCCCCAAACTATGTAAAAGGAGACTCTGAACAACTTCTGAAGCCCCAGCACCCACAGAACAACACAGAGAAGCTAACCTCCCGCTGAGGACAGCCCAGCAGCCCTGCAGGAAGGACCAGCGCAGCACTCTGGGAGCAGGCAGCGCGCAGCGCGGGGAGCCGAGCGAAGCCCAAGTCCCCTTGAGCAGAGGTTTTAGCCCCAGGGTGGCAGGGCCAGCAGCCGGCTGGAGAGACCCCAGAACACCAGCAGCTGTGGCGACTCTAGAATTATCAACACAGACATGCCTAGGACAAAGTGAGAGGTTAGTGTCCTTTGGACTTTGGGACCAGTATTTGGGGAATGTGTCAGCTCCCTCCCCTGGGGGCTAGAAGCCTCTGAGGAGACATGCCATTTTGTAGTTTTCAGAGGCAGCTCCAACTCCTGGCCTGTGAACTGTAGGGAGATCCAGCGATCAGTCTTGGGGGGTAATTGCTCTTGCTTTAACCTCCCTGGATCTGGATTGTGATCTAGGGTGGAAGTCGTGGGTGGGTTTACAGCTTGCCAGAAACGGAAGTTGCCCCCCACACGTTTGGGACAAAAATTCCTCTATCTGGCCTTAAAGCCATAGTGTGGCAACAAGCCCAAAAAGTCAAGCAATTAAGTGGCAACATGCCAAGGCAAAGGAAACAGAAAAATGCAACCCTAGACTCCTATTTTGGGGGCACAGAGTGGGAAAAGGACTGTGAGGTCAGAAGTCCTGCTCCAAAAGCCCCAGGGGAAAACATGAGCGGGTTGCAGGCCATAGAGGACCTTAAGAAGGACTTTAAAAATCAAATAAGAGAAGTGGAGGAAAATTGGAAAAAGAAATGAGAAGGATGCAGGAAAGTATGAAATGAGGGTCAACAGCCTGACTGAGGAAAACAACACCTTAAAAAATAGACTAACTCAAATGGCAAAGGAGGCCCAAAGGGCAATGAGGAGAAGAATGCCTTAAAAAGTCGAATTTGCCAGATGGAAAAAGAATCTCAAAAGTTCACTGAGGAGATTCATTCTTTCAGAGTTAGACTGGAGCAAATGGAAGCTAATGACTTTATGAAAAATCAAGATGCTGTTAAGCAGATCCAAACAAACAAAAGATTAGAAGGCAATGTGAAATATCTCATGGGAAAAACCACTGACCTGGAAAATAGATCCAGGAGAGACAATTTAAAAATTATTGGACTACCTGAAAGCCATGATTAAAGAAAGAACCTAGAAATCACCCTTCAAGAAATTCTCAAGGAAAATTGCCCCGATGTTTTAGATCCAGAGGGCAAAATAGAGGTTGAAAGAATCCACAAATCACCTCCTGAAAAAGATCCCAAAAAGAAAACTCCAGGAATATTATAGCCAGGTTCCAGAATCCCCAGATCAAGGAGAAAATACTACAAGCAGCCAGGAAGAAACAATTTCAATATTGTGGAAACACAATCAGAATAGCCCAGGACCTGGCAGCTTCTACACTGAGGATCGAAGGGCATGGAATATGATATTCCAGAGGGCAAAAGAACTGGGAATGAACCCAAGGGTCACCTACCCAGCAAAACTGAGTATTTTGTTTCAGGGGAAAATATGGTCATTCAGTGGAATAGAGGACTTTCAAGCATTCTTGAGGAAAAAACCAGAGTTAAATAGAAAATTTGACATCCAGACACAAGAAGTAAGAGATGCCTGAGAAGGTAATCAGGGAAAAGAAATCAAAAGGAACTTATCAAAGTTGAACTATTTACATTCCTATATGGAAAAGTAATATCTGTGACTGATGATATCTTTCTCACTATGAAAATAATGGAAGAAGGGGGTGTGGTCATATGAATACATATGTGAATGTGTGTGTGTATGGTTACAGTTATATATGGATAGAGGGCATAGGTTGAATTTGTTGGGAAGGAGAATACTCAAGGGATGAAATTATGAGGTGAGAGAGGAAAGTGGCAAGAGGAGATGGGGAGAGACATGGTAGGGTAAACTATCTCATGTAGGGGAAGTGGTTGCAAAGGAGGGGGAGAATAAGGAAGGCAAAAAAGGCAAAACCACATTCACATTGAATTTGGTTCAGGGAGAAAATGACATACATACTAAATGGGATATCTCAACCTGCAGCAGGATAGGGGGAAGGGGGATGAGAGGAGGGATAATGGATGGGGGGGCATCCATGGGGGGAGGAGAGGTTGGAAGTACCCACTGTAGAAGAGGGACAGGATCATGTAGGGAATGGACCAGGTGGGGGGTGGGATGAGTGGGAGGGAATTATAAGCAGCCTTGTACAATATATCTACCATGATAATGTTTTGCCTAGCTAGACATGTACAACATATACTGAATTACTTATCTCCCAAGAAGGAATGGGTGACAAGGGAGGAAGGAAATGGATCTGAAATTCGAGGTCGAAACATTAGATGTTTCAAATATATATAAATACTATTATTAATACTCTTTTGCCTATAATTGGGAGATAAGATGTGCAGGCATTGGGACACAAAGATTCATCTTCCTCTAATGGAAAAGTGGATGGGGGTATGGGAGAAGGTATGGGAGAGAGCAGATTGGAGGAAGCTATATCTTGTGGGACTGCTATTCTGGGAGGTTGGGTAGGGGAATAATGGGGGGAAAATGATTGTAACTCAAAATCTGGCGGAAATGAATGATGTAAAACAGAAGTTAATAAAACATTTGTTTAAAATTAAAAAAAAGAAATTCTCAAGGAAAATTGCCCTGATGTTTTAGATCCAGAGGGCAAAATAGAGGTTGAAAGAATCCACCAATCACCTCCTGAAAAAGATCCCAAAAAGAAAACTCCCAGGAATATTATAGCCAGGTTCCAGAATCCCCAGATCAAGGAGAAAATACTACAAGCAGCCAGGAAGAAACAATTTCAATATTGTGGAAACACAATCAGAATAGCCAGGACCTGGCAGCTTCTACACTGAGGGATCGAAGGGCATGGAATATGATATTCCAGAGGGCAAAAGAACTGGGAATGAGCCCAAGGGTCACCTACCCAGCAAAACTGAGTATTTTGTTTCAGGGGAAAATATGGTCATTCAGTGGAATAGAGGACTTTCAAGCATTCTTGAGGAAAAAACCAGAACTGAATAGAAAATTTGACATCCAGACACAAGAAGGAAGAGATGCCTGAGAAGGTAATCAGGGAAAAAAATCAAAAGGAACTTATCAAAGTTGAACTATTTACATTCCTATATGGAAAAGCAGTACCTGTGACTGATGATATCTTTCTCACTATGAAAATAATGGAAGAAGGGTGTGTGGTCATATGAATACATATGTGAATGTGTGTGTATATGGTTACAGTTATATATGGATAGAGGGCATAGATTGAATTTGTTGGGAAGGGAGAATACTCAAGGGATGAAATTATGAGGTGAGAGAGGAAAGTGGCAAGAGGAGATAGGGAGAGACAGGGTAGGGTAAACTATCTCATGTAGAAGAAGCAAGGGGAAGTGGTTGCAAGGGAGGGGGAGAATAGGAAAGCAAAAAAGGCAAAACCACATTCTCATTGAATTTAGTTCAGGGAGAGAATGACATACATACTAAATGGGATATCTCAACCTGCAGCAGAATAGGGGGAAGGGGGATGAGAGGAAGGATGATGGATGGGAGGGCATCCTTGGGGGAGGGGACGTTGGAAGTACCCACTATAGAAGAGGGACAGGATCATGTAGGGAATGGACCAGGTGGGGGGTGGGATGAGTGGGAGGGAATTATAAGCAGCCTTGTACAATATATCTACTATGATAATGTTTTGCATAGCTAGACATGTAGGACATATACTGAATTTCTTATCTCCCCAGAGGGAATGGGTGACAAGGGAGGAAGGAAGTGGATCTGAAATTCGAGGTCTTAACATTAAATGTTTCAAATATATATATATATATATATATATATATATATATATATATATATATATGTAAAGGAGTGACCAAGGAATTGGACATGAGGAGGGGTACAGGGAGGGCAGGGAACCATGTGTGGAGTTCGGAAAGGATGTACTCTCAATAAATTATGGCTCTTTAAAAGAAAAAAAAAGAAAAAAGATTAGGACAGAAATAGAAAACGGGGAAACAATTTTTACAGCCAGTATCTCTGATAAAGGCCTCAATTATAAAATAGAGGGAGATCTGAATTGAACTAGGAACAAATCAATGAAAGCTGAAGGGGAAAAAAAGCAAATTTTGGCTTTATATCAGAAAAAATTTCCTGATAAGTCATTTCCCAGTTGTCAAATGATCAAAGGATAAGAACAGGCAGTTTTCAGAGGAAGAAATTAAAGCTCTCTATAGTCATATGAAAAAATGCTCTAAATCCCAACAGATTAGAGAAATTCAAATCAAAACCACTCTGAGGTACCACATCACACCTATCACATTGGCTAACATGACAAAACAGGAAAATTATAAATATTGGAGAAGATGTGGGAAAATTAGAACACTAATGCATTGTCGATGGAGTTGTGAACTTATCCATCCATTCTGGAGAATAGTCTCGAATTATGCCGCAAGAGCTATAAAAATGTTCATCCCCTTTGACCCAGAAATACCAGGGGTATATCCCAAAGAGATCATAAAAATTACAAACGGGCCCACATGTAAAAAAAATATTAATATCAGGTTTTTTTTGGTGGTGGCCAAGAACTGGAAATTGAGGGGATGCCCATCAATTGGGGAATTACTGAACAAATTGTGGTATATGAATGTAATGGAATACTATTGTGCTATAAGAAATGATGAGCAGGTAGACTTCAGAAAAACCTGGAAAGACTTACGTGAACTGATGCTGAGTGAAATGAGCAGAACCAGGAGAACATTGTACACAGTGTGAGATGACTGACTTTGATGGACTTTGCTCTTCTCAGAAATGCAAGGATCTAAGACAACTCCAAAAGACTCATGACGGAAAATGCTATCCACATCCAGAGAAAGAATTATGGAGTCTGAATGCAGTGCAAAGCATACTATTTTCTCTCTCTCTTTTTTGTTTTGTTTTTACTTCTCATCATTTCTCCTACCCATTCTAATTCTTCTATACAACATAACTAATGTGAAAATATATTTGATGGGAATGGATATGTATAGCCTTTATTGGTTTGCATGCCATCTTGGGGAGGGTAGAGCAGACATAGGCAGAGAAAATTTAAAAACTCAAAAGCTTATGGAAGGGGTGTAGTAAATAGAGCGCTGGCCCTGGAGTCAGGAGGACCTGAGTTCAAATCCAACCTCAGACACTTAACACTTCCTAGCCATGTGACCTTGGGCAAGTCACTTAACCCCAATTACCCTTCCAAAAAGAAAAAAAAAAGCTTATGGAAGTGAATGTTGAAAACTAAAATCAAATAAATTAGTTAAAATAAAAAAACTACCCTTTTTGTCAGGAAGACCCAAGTTCAAACCCTGTCTCAAACATTTACTGTGTGCCCCTAGGTAAATCACTTTACCTCCTATTTACCTCAATTTCTTCATGTAAAGTGGGGGTAATAATATCACCTACCTCAGGACTGTCGTAAAGATCAAATGAGGTAATATGTGTAAAGCATTTAGCTCAGACTGGTATATTGTAAGTACTACATAAATGCTGGCTATTATTATTATACCTTATTATTATTGTTACTATAAATAAATGTACAATATTGAAATGGGGACCAAAAGCAAATTTCACAAGTACAAGATGGGAAATATTTGACTAGACAGTCACTCATCTTTAGAAAAATTGGAGGCTTGTGATTTGGGAGCTCAATGTGAGTCAATGTTATGCATGATGTAATAAAGAAAACTAGTGAAACTTTAGGCTACATTGAAAAACATAGTCCCCAGGACTAGGGGACCATTTATGGAGTATTGTGTCCAACTTTTTTTTTCAGGTATGACATTGATATACTTGAAGGAATGCAGCCAAAATGGTAAAGGGGGTATCATGCCAAATGAAGATCATTTGAAAGAGCCAAGAGATATTTAGCCTGGAAAGAGAAGTCTCAAGATACAGAGATGATTGTCTTCCAAGATTCAAAGGCTATCACCTGGAAGAAAATGTGACTTCTGCTTGACCTCAGACTACAGAACTAGGAACAAATCAATGAAAGTTGAAGGGGATAAAAAGCAAATTTTGGCTTTATATCAGAAAAAATTTCCTGATAATCAGACTTGTCCAAAAGTTGTAAGGACTGTCTTGGGATGTTATATGTTTTCATTTATGGAAAGTCTTCAAAGACAAACTTAATGAGCACTTCTTATTGCAGACATTCCTTTCTAGGTATGGGCTGGAATACATGGACTCTGAGGCTCCTACCAATGCTGATATCCTGTAATACTTTCAAAAATTTTCTGTATAGTCAACTAACCCCACTAAGCTTCAGGCTCCCAGTCTATGAAATAGGAATAATAAACTGATGCTTGTAGTAGGTATCCAAAAGGTTGTTGTAAGGATCAAATGAGATAATCTGTGAAAAGTGCTTTGCAAAAACTTAATTTTTAAAAAAATCCAAATATTTTATTTCATTGGTACGGAAAATTTCCAGTGTGAAAATTCCTTCTACCAATGCAAATAAGCAATTCTTGTTACAGAAGAGAGTTGCTTGGAGGACTGAGAGTAATGGCAGTGGAGATGTTACACAATCAATATGTGCCTGAAGCTGGCCTTGAACCCAGGTATTCTTGGCTCCAAAGCCAACATCCTATCCACTACACAATCCTTCTCCTTGCAAACTTAAATTGCTATGGGACTTCTGGGAGCAGAGCCAAGATGACAGAGAAGAGAAGCACTCAGCTGAGCTCTCTTAACATTCCCCTTCAAACAACTTTAAAATAACACCTCAAATTAAATTTTGGAGTGGCAGAGCCAACAAAAATTCAGAGTGAGACATCCTTCTAGCCCAAGACAACATAGGAGGTCAGAAGGAGATTAGTGACATGAGTGAAGAGGCCACCATGGATAAAACACTAATGGTGGGACTAGGTGGTGGTGACAGAAGGATCAGCAACTTCAGTAGCTCTCAAGCCAGGGAAATAAAGGGAACAGGCAACTTGTCAGAAAGAGATTACAGGGTTTCCCTGTGCTAGCCCTGGAGGTAGGACCAGATGCTATTTGGCAACTTCATTGCCTAAACCCACTTTGGGGTCATAGTTCAAGGGTAGAGAGGGACACTTTCAGTTAAGAGGGAGTGGAAACCCTGAGGAATAGTAACACTTCTGATCCCAAAGGATCAGAGACTCTGAGGAACAGTATTGTTTCCAATCCCAAGAAAAGAGGGGCCCTGAGGAACAATATCAGTTGTAATCCCAAGGGATCTGGGACCATCCCTGAGTAAGGACCAGAGTGTAGAACAAGAGACCAGTGACCACACTTTCCCAGATCACACCATTTTGGAAGTGCAGAAAACTCCCAAATCCCCAGAACTAGCTCTGAAAACAGCAATGCAAAAATGTCTGAAGCTTGAGACAGAACCCCTCCACCCCAATGTGGGATACAAAGCCTAACATTAACATAAAGTTCCAATTCAAGAAATAGAGTGGAAAAATTAGCAAACAACAACAACAAAGAACCTAACCATAAAAACCAAAATGGTGACAGGGAAGATTAAGACACAAACTCAGAAGAAAATTAAGTCAAAACAGCTAGGAGCAAAACCTCTGGGGAGGGGTGGGGAGTGGGGAAGAGAATGTGAATTAGACACAAAACCAATGAGAATTCCTAGAAGATATAATTTTTTTTTTTCAGAATCAAATAAGAGCCGTAGAGGAAAAATTAGGTATAGAAATGAAAACAAAAGAATTATAAAAAGACAACTAACAGCTTGGAGAGGGAGGGAGGGAGGGAGAGAGAGAGAGAAAGACCCAAAAATAACATCTTAAAAAATTGGATGGGAAAAGAAGCACAAAAATTCACTAATGAAAAGAACTACTTAAAAATAGAATTGGTCAAATAGCAAAAGAGCTACAAAAATTCACTGAAGAAAATAAGTTGGGGCAGCTAGGTGGCACAGGGCACCAGCCCTGAAGTCAGGAGGACCTGAGTTCAAATGTGGCCTCAAGGGGTGGAGCCAAGATGGCGGGGTAGAAACAGCATTTCCAATGTGCT
Organism: Gymnobelideus leadbeateri; assembly: GCA_011680675.1. Taxonomy (NCBI): domain Eukaryota; kingdom Metazoa; phylum Chordata; class Mammalia; order Diprotodontia; family Petauridae; genus Gymnobelideus; species Gymnobelideus leadbeateri. The sequence goes on along the minus strand of WOXC01009160.1, from coordinate 544,607 downwards.
CTGCCCCACACAAATTTCAAACAATGTGAAAGGGAGCTCCGAACAACTTCTGGAGTCACAGCACCCACAGAACGGCACAGAGAAGCTAACCTCCTGCTGAGGACAGCCCAGCAGCCCTGCAGGGAGCGGCCAGCGAAGCGCTCTGAGAGCAGGCAGCACAGCAAGCTGGGAACCCACAGCACAGCCCGCAGAGCCGAGCCCAGGTCCGCGGTTTTAGCCCCAGGGCGGCCGGGCCTTCAGCCGGCTGGTGGAACCCCAGAACACCAGCAATTGTGGTGATTCCAGAATTATCAGCACAGATATACCTAGGACAAAGTGAGAGGTTAGTGCCCTATGGACTTTGGGACCAGTATTTGGGGAACACGTGGCTTCCTCCCCTGGGGGCAAAAAGCTGCTGAAGAAACAGCTACACAGAAGCCATTTTGCAGCGTCAGTAGTGGCTCTAGCTCCTGGTCTGTGAACTGTAGGAAGATCCAGCAATCAGTCTGGGGGTTAATTGCTTTTGCTTTAAACTGCCTGGATCTGGATTGTGGTCTGGGGGGGAAGTTTGGGGTGGGTATCCAACTTGCCAGAGTGGGTGGAGGCTTTACAGAAGCCACCCAACTGGCAGAAGTTGTGAAGACCCCATGTTTGGGCGGAAGCTCCCCTGTCTGGTGGCAGAGTCCTACTGTGGCAACAAGCCCAAAAATCAAGTAATTAAGTGGCAATATGCCTAGGCAAATGAAACAAAATAAACAGAACAGTTCAACATTGGACTCCTATTTTAGGGGCAAAGAGACTCAAAGCATGGAGGAGGACTGTGAGGTCAGAACTCCTGCACCAAAAGCCCCAAATGAAAATACAAGCTGGCTAGAGTCCATAGAGAACCTTAAGAAGCAGATAAGAAAAGTGGGGGAAAAATTGGGAAGAGAAATGATAAAGATGCAAGAAAAGTATGAAATGACAGTCAACAGCCTGACTGAGGAAAATAACACCTTAAAAAATGGACTAACTCAAATGGCAAAAGAGGCTCAGAAAGGCAATGAGGAGAAGAATGCCTTAAAAAGTCGAATTTGCCAGATGGAAAAAGAATCTCAAAAGCTCACTGAGGAGATTCATTCCTTCAGAGTTAGACTGGAGCAAATGGAAGCTAGTGACTTTATGAGAAATCAAGATACTATTAAACAGATCCAAACAAACGAAGGAATAGAAGGCAATGTGAAATATCTCATGGGAAAAACCACTGACCTGGAAAATAGATCCAGCAGAGATAATTTAAAAATTATTGGACTACCTGAAAGCCATGATCAAAGAAAGAACCTAGAAATCACCCTTCAAGAAATTCTCAAGGAAAATTGCCCTGATGTTTTAGATCCAGAGGGCAAAATAGAGGTTGAAAGAATCCACCAATTACCTCCTGAAAAAGATCCCAAAAAGAAAACTCCCAGGAATATTATAGCCAGGTTCTAGAATCCCCAGATCAAGGAGAAAATACTACAAGCAGCCAGGAAGAAACAATTTCAATATTGTGGAAACACAATCAGAATAGCCCAGGACCTGGCAGCTTCTACATTGAAGGATAGAAGGGCATGGAATATGATATTCCAGAGGGCAAAACAGCTGGGAATGAATCCAAGGGTCACCTACCCAGCAAAACTGAGTATCCTGTTTCAGGGGAAAATATGGTCATTCAGTGGAATAGAGGACTTTCAAGCATTCTTGATGAAAAAACCAGAGTTGAATAGAAAATTTGTCATTCAGACACAAGAAGCAAGAGATGCTTGAGAAGGTAATCAAGGAAAAGAAATCAAAAGGAACTTATCAAAGTTGGACTATTTACATTCCTACATGGAAAAACAACAACTGTGTTTGATGAAACCTTTCTCATTATGAAAATAATTGAAGAAGGGTACATGGCATATGTTCACAGATATACATGGATAGAGGTTACAGGTTGAATTTGATGGGAAGGGATGATTATTTTATTTTTGGAGGGCAATTGGGGTTGGGTGACTTGCCCATGTTCATGAGGCTGGGTTTTTGTTTGTGTGTTGGGTGTCTGGGGCCGGATCTGAGCTCGGGTCCTTCTGGCTCCAGGGCTGGTTCTCTGCTCACTGCGCCACCTAGCCACCCCAAGGAAGGGATGATTCTTAAGGGGTGAAGTCAAGAGGTGAGAGAGGAAAGTGGCAAGAGGAGATGGAGAGAGAGAGGGTAGGGCAAACTATCTCATGTAGAAGAGGCAAGGGGAAGTAGTTGCAGGGGAGGGGAAGAACAGGAAGGCAAAAAGGCAAAAGCATATTCTCATTGAAGTTGGCTCAAGGAGAGAATCACATACATACTAAATGGAATATCTTACCCTCACTCACTCTCCTGAGTAGGGGAAAGGGAGATGAGAGGGGGGATGATGAAGGGGAGGGCATTCTGGAGAGAGGGGAGGTTAGAAGTACCTACTATCAAAGAGGGACAGGATCAAAATAGGGAATGGACCAGGTGGGAGGTGAGACAGGTGGGAGGGAAATATAAGCAGTCTTTTACAATATATCTACTATGGTAATGTTTTGCATAGATATACATACACATACTGAATTGCTTATCTTCTCAGAGGGAGTGGGTGACAAGGGAGAAAGGGAATGGATCTGAAAATTGAAGCTTTAAAATTAAATGTTTCATAGGATGTCCAGGCAGTGGGGCTCAGAGATTCACCTTGCCCTAATGGCAAAGTCGAAGGGGGTATGGGAGAAGATATGGGAGAGAGCAGATTGGATGAGGGGATATCTAGTGGGACTGCTATTCGGGGGTGGTGGGTAGGGAAAAAAATGGGGGAAAAATGTAACTCATAATCTGGTGGAAATGAATGATGTAAACCAGAAGTTAATAAAGCATTTGTTTAATTAAAAAAAAAATGTGGCCTCAGACACTTGACACTTAACTAGCTGTGTGACCTTGGGCAAGTTAACCCCAATTGCCTTGCCTTCTCCCCTCCAAAAAAAAAGAAGTCCTTAAAAATTATAATTGGCCAAGTGGAAGCTAATGACTCCATGAGACCTCAAGAAACAAACAAAAAAAAATCAAAAGAATGAAAAAGTGGATGAAAATATGAATTATCTCAGTGGAAAACAACTGACCCAGAAAATAAATTGAGGAGAGATAATTTAAGAAAGCCAGATCAAAGGGGAAGGTAGGTGGCACAGTGAATAGAGCACCAGCCCTGAAGTCAGGAGGACCTGAGTTCAAATCTGGCCTCAGGCACTTAACACAAAACTAACCATGTGACCTTGGGCAAGTCACTTAACCCTAATTGCCCTACCTCCCTCTCTCCAAAAAAAAAAAAAAGCCAGATCAAAGAAAGAGCCTAGAAATCATATTTTAAGAAATTATCAAGTGAAACTGCCCTGATATCCTAGAACCAGTGGGTAAAAGTAGAAATTGAAAGAATTTACCAATTACCTGAAAGAGATCCCAAAATGAAAACTCCCAGGAATATTAGAACCAAATTCAAGAGATCCCAGGTCAAAGAGAAAATACTTCAAGTTTCAAGAAAGAAACTATTCAAAGACCATGGAACTATTGTTGAGAATCAAACAAAATTTAGCAATCACAACATTAAGGAAAGGAAGGCTTGGAATATAATATCTCAGAAGGCAAAAGAACTGGAACTACAATAAGAATAACCTGCTTAAAACTAAATATAATCCATCAAGGGATAAAATAGATATTTAACGAAATATAGAACTTTCAAGAATCCCTAATGAAAAGACCAGAGCTGAATAGAAAATTTGACTTTAAAATAAAAAACTCAAGAGAAATATAAAAATGTAAACATAAAAGATAAATCATGAGGGACTCAGTAAGTTTAAACTGTTTACCTTTTTTTTGGAAAGATGATTCTCATAACTTCCAAGAACATTATCATTATTAGGGCAGTGATGATTCTAAATAGAAAGAGGGCATGAGGGTCAGTCAATTATGTTAGGATGATGTAAAAAAGATACACTGGCAAAAAAAGGGGGGATGACCTGGGAAAAAGGAGAAGGGAGAAGAAGAATGGGGAAAATTATCTCACAAAAGAGATATGCAAGAAAGAACTTTTATAGTGGAAAGGGAAATGGTGGGGGAAAAAAGAGGCTATGCTTGAACCTCATTCGCACTTAAATTGGTCCCAAAAGGAAAATATTTGGGTGTGTATGTGTGTACAAAAATTTGTGGGATGCAGCCAAAGCAGTATTTAGGGGAAACTTTTATATTTTTAAATGTGCATAACAATAAAAGAAAGAAAAGAGCAGACCAATTAATTGGGCATACAACTAAAAAAGAAACTAGAAAAAAATTTAAAATTCCCAATTAAATATGAAAATAGAAATTCCAAAAGTCAAAGGAGAGATTAATAAAATTAAAAACCAAAAGCTCTATAAAATAATTCTTTGGTAGTTGGATTACTATGGCACTGAATAAGTAAATTAACTTAGGAAGAATTGTCATTTTTATTACATCAGCTTGGTCTACCAATGATCAATATATATTTCTCCAATTGTTTATATCTGTCTTTATTTGTGTGAAAAGTGTTTTGTAATTGTGTTCATATAGTTCCTGGGTTTCTCTTGGAAGATAGAGTGCCAAGCATTTTATATTGGCTCAGCTCCCCTCACATTTGAGAAATGAGACCTTTATTAGAGAGACATGCTGCAATTTCCCCTATCCCCTCCTCCGTTTTCCTGTTTTCCTTCTCATTTTAGCTGTTTTTGGTTTTGTTGGTGCAAAATCTTTTTAATTTCATGTAATCAAAATTACCTTTTATATTTCTTGTATTTTCCTCTGTCTCTTATTTGGACATAAGCTCTCCCCTTATTCACAGATCTGGCAGGTACATTTTCCAATACTCCCTTAACTTACTTATGATATCACCCTTTATGTCTAAATCATTTATCCATTTTAGCCTCATCTTGGCATATTATATGAGCTGTCAGTCTGTTCTTAATTTCTGACAAACTACTTTCCAGTTTTCCAGCAATTTTTGTCAAATGGTAAGTTATTACCTCCAAAGCTTGGATCTTCAGGTTTATCAAACATTAGATTACAATGGTCATTTATTATTGTGTATTGTGTATCTAATCCACTCCATTTAACCACCACTCTATTTCTTAGGCAGTGTTGGATTGTTTTGTTGACTATCACTTTGTAATACAGTTTGAAATCTGAAACTGCTAGACCACCTTCCTTCATTTTTTTTCATTTATTTTCTTGATATTCTTGACCTTTTGTTCTTCTTACTATTTTTTTCCTTAGAGAGCTCACTGGTGGCTTGTTCAATTTCTTTTTCTGGGATACATTTAAGTATCCATTTTCCTCTTCTGTTAAACTGATCAATTTATGTTTTTGTAGATATCATCCATTTGACTTAGATTGTCAGTTTTACTGGCATGTAATTGGATAAAATAACTCCTAATAATTGCTTTAATTTCATCTTTATTAGTGGTGCATTTACATTTTTCATTTTTTATATTGGTAATTTGGTTTTTCTTTGTATTTTTTAATGAAATTAACCAGTCATTGATCTATTATTGTTTTCCCCCATAAAATCAGCTCCTAGTTGTACTTATTAGTTCAATGGTTTTTCAAATTCCTTCTATGATACAAATATCATCTTGGTACATAAACCAGGGAAAGTATAAATAGAAAAATAAAACTATTTACTAATTTCTCTAATGATCATTGACACAAAATTTTTATTTACAATATTAGCAAGGAGACTAGAGCAACATGTCACAAAGATTATATACTACAACCAAGTCTGATTAATTTCAGGGTTATTTCAATATTAAGAAAACTATGAACATAACAGTGAACTTACTAATAATAAGAATAGAATAGAAATAATGAACCTTGCTAAAAGCAAGAAATTATGCAATTTTATCAGAAGATATTTTTAAAAAGCTTTTTACAAGACACAACACTTATTCTCATTAAAAAAAAAAACACTAGAGGGGCGGAGCCAAGATGGCAGAGTAGAAACAGCACTTCCAAGGTGCTCTGCCCCACACAACTTCCAAACTATGTAAAAGGGGACTCTGAACAACTTCTGGAGCCCCAGCACCCACAGAACTACACAGAGAAGCTGACCTGCTACTGAGAAGAACCCAGCAGTCCTGCAGGGAGCGGGGAGCACAGTGCTCTGAGAGCGGGCAGCACAGGGCACTGGGAACCGACAGCGCAGTGCTGGGAGCAAAGCCCAGGACCGGGTGAGCCCCAGTTTTAGCTCCAGGGCAGCCGGGCCAGCAGCCAGCTGGAGGGACCCCAGAACACCAGCAGCTGTGGCGATTCCAGAATTATCAGCACAGATATGCCTAGGACAAAGTGAGAGGTTAGTGCCCTATGGACTTTGGGACCAGTATTTGGGGAACACGTTGGCTTCCTCCCCTGGGGGTGAAAAGCTGCTGAAGAAACTCGGCACAGAAGCCATTTTGCAGCGTCACTGGCAGCTCTAGCTCCTGGTCTGCAAACTGTAGGGAGATCCAGCAATCTGTCTGGGGGTTAATTGCTCTTGCTTTAAACTGCCTGGATCTGGATTGTGGTCTGGGGGGGGCAGGGGAAGTTTGGGGTGGATATCCAATTTGCCAGAGTGGGTGGAGGCTTTACAGAGGCCAACCAACCTGCGGAAGCTGTGAAGACCCCTACGTTCGGGACAGAAGCTCTCCTGTCTGGTGGCAGAGTCCTACTGTGGCAACAAGCCCAAAAATCAAGTAATTAAGTGGCAACATGCCTAGGCAAAAGAAACAAAATAAACAGAAAAATTCAACATTGGACTCCTATTTTAGGGGCAAAGAGGATCAAAACATGGAGGAGGACTGTGAGGTCAGAACTCCTGCAACAAAAGCCCCAAATGAAAATACAAGCTGGCTACAGGCCATAGAGGACCTTAAGAAACAGATAAGAGAAGTGGGGGAAAAATTGGGAAGAGAAATGATAAAGATGCAAGAAAAGTATGAAATGACAGTCAACAGCCTGACTGAGGAAAATAACACCTTAAAAAATAGACTAACTCAAATGGCAAAAGAGGCTCAGAAAGGCAATGAGGAGAAGAATGCCTTAAAAAGCCGAATTTGCCAGATGGAAAAAGAATCTCAAAAGCTCACGGAGGAGATTTATTCCTTCAGAGTTAGACTGGAGCAAATGGAAGCTAATGACTTTATGAGAAATCAAGATGCTGTTAAACAGATCCAAACAAATAAAAGAATAGAAGGCAATGTGAAATATCTCATGGGAAAAACCACTGACCTGGAAAATAGATCCAGGAGAGATAATTTAAAAATTATTGGACTACCTGAAAGCCATGATCAAAGAAAGAACCTAGAAATCACCCTTCAAGAAATTCTCAAGGAAAATTGCCCTGATGTGTTAGACCCAGAGGGGGAAATAGAGGTTGAAAGAATCCACAGATCACCTCCTGAAAAAGATCCCAAAAAGAAAACTCCTAGGAATATTATAGCCAGGTTCCAGAACTCCCAGATCAAGGAGAAAATACTACAAGCAGCCAGGAAGAAACAATTTCAATACTGTGGAAACACAATCAGAATAGCCCAGGACCTGGCAGCTTCTACACTGAGGGATAGAAGGGCATGGAATATGATATTCCAGAGGGCAAAAGAGCTGGGAATGAACCCAAGAGTCACCTACCAAGCAAAACTGAGTATCTTGTTTCAGGGGAAAATATGGTCATTCAGTGGAATAGAGAACTTTCAAGCATTCTTGAGGAAAAAACCAGAGTTGAATAGAAAATTTGACATTCAGACACAAGAAGCAAGAGATGCTTGAGAAGGTAATCAAGGAAAAGAAATCAAAAGGAACTTATCAAAGTTAAACTATTTACATTCCTACATGGAAAAATAATAACTGTGTCTGATGAAACCTTTCTCATTATGAAAATAATTGAAGAAGGGTATATGGGCATATGTTTACAGGTATACATGGATAGAGGGCACAGGTTGAATTTGTTGGGAAGGGATGATTCTTAAGGGGTGAAGTTAAGAGGTGAGAGAGGAAAGTGGCAAGAGGAGATGGGGAGAGACAGGGTAGGGTAAACTATCTCATGTAGAAGAGGCAAGGGGAAGTAGTTACAGGGGAGGGGAAGAACAGGAAGGCAAAAAGGCAAAACCATATTCTCATTGAAATTGGCTCAAGGAGAGAATCATATACATACTAAATGGGATATCTCACCCTGCAGGAGAGTAGGGGAAAGGGGGATGAGAGGGAGGAGGATGGAGGGGAGGGCATTCTGGGGGGAGGGGAGGTTGGAAGTACCCACTATCAAAGAGGGACAGGATCAAAGTAGGGAATGGACCAGGTGGGAGGTGAGATGGGTGGGAGGGAAATATAAGCAGTCTTTTACAATATATCTACTAGGGTAATGTTTTGCATAACTATACATGTACAACACATACTGAATTGCTTATCTTCTCAGAGGGAGTGAGACAAGGGAGGAAGGGAATAGATCTGAAAATCGAAGTTTTAAAATTAAATGTTTCATAAGATGTCCAGGCATTGGGGCTCAGAGATTCACCTTGCCCTAATGGCAAAGTCGAAGGGGGTATGGGAGAAGATAGGGGAGAGAGCAGATTGGATGAGGGGATATCTAGTGGGAGTGCTATTCTGGGGTGGTGGGTAGGGAAAAAATGGGGGATAAAAAGTGTAACTCAAAATTTGGTGGAAATGAATGATGTAAACCAGAAGTTAATAAAGCATTTGTTTAATAAAAAAAATACTAGAAAGTTTAGGAGGAATAGATCTTTGCTTAATATAACAAGTAATATCTAGCTAAAACTGAATTTGTATTATCTGCAGGAAGAATTAGCAAGAATTGTCATTTTATATGTAATGTTAATAAACTAGAAACCTTTCCATTAAGATAAGGTGTAAAGTGACTAGGTTTATTTCCAAAACTCATTAACGAAAAAGGAAAAGAACGTATATGTTCTAATATTTTAATAGAAACTCTCTTTGTGGTGGCAAAGAACTGGAAATTGCAGAGTTGCCATCAATTGGGGAATAGCTGGACAAGTTGTGATGAAATACTCCTGTGCTGTAAGAAATTATGAGCTCAGTTACCTTAGAGGAATATGGAAAGGCTTGCAGGAAATAATGAAGAGCAAAATGAACAGGACCAAGAGAATACTGCACACAGTAACAGCAATATTGTTTTAAGAATGACTTTGAACAAATAAGTCATTTTAACTATTATAAATACCCAAACTAGGACATCTAAAGAGAGAGACTATCTGCATTCAGAGAAAGAACTGATAAATAGAAGTATGTATAGAATAATTTTACACATATTTGTGTCTAATGGTAGCCAACCCTGTAGCAGCAAGCACCCCAATATCCCCAGGGTGACTGCCAACACAGATTCTTAGATCTGCTTTTCAAAAGGAAAGCAACTCAAAATCAGTTAACAAGCTTACTTTAATCAAACAAACATACATTACCTAGTTCAGGGGAAAAAGGTCAGCACCCCAAACTTCAGAGTTACAGAACTTACAGATCAAACAGACAGGCTTCCAAACTGTCCAACCATTATATCAATACCAAATCACAGTTACCAGAGAGGGAAGCATCAACATCTGGGTTTTCAAAGCCGGGAGGCTCTCAACAACGGCTTCCCAGAGTCTCATCTGGTCAAATCACACAACACTTCTCAAAGTGAGCCCCAAAGCAAAGCCTCTCCTCAGGGTTTATATAGCCTTCTCCTGGCTCAGAGAATGTAACAACCTCCTTGACCCACTGCCCAATCACAAAAGCATCAAGGTTGGGCTTCCCTGAAAAACAAGCCTCCCACCACAGGCTCCAGGCGCACCTAAGCTAGGGGCAGGGAAGATCTTTAAATTTGCATTTCCATTACAAACCCTAAGGTGGAGGGGAGAGAATAGAAAAGGAGGGAGGAAGAAAATTTACACGATAACTTTGCAGTGTATTTAAAAAGAATAGCAATTTGTACATAGTGAATTTACAGTTTCATATGCAATCATCTTTTTTATTGTTCTATCTTATGAAAATGCTTCTTTTATTCCATAAATTTAAAAAATAAATAAATTTAAATTAAAAAAAAGGAAACAGTGAAATCGATGCATTGATTAGGTACATATTATACACAAGCAAAAGAGCACAGTGTCCTAGTCTTTGATAAACACAAAGATCCCAGTTATTAGGGCAAGAATTCACTATTTAACAAAATCTTTTGGGAAAACTAAAAAGCAATTTGGTGGAAACTAGACATTGACCAACATCACAAACCACACATCAAGATAAGTTCCAAATGGGTATGTCATTTAGACTTTTTGTTTGTTTGGTTAGGTGTTTCAGTCATGTTCAACTCTTTATGGCTGCATTTGGGGTTTTCTTGGCAAAGATACTGGAGTAGTTTGCCTTTTCCCTCTCCAGCTCATTTTATAGATGAGGAACTCAGGCAAACGCAGGTAAGTGACTTGTCCGGGGTCACACAGTAAGTGTTTGAGGCTAGATTTGAACTCATGAAGACGAGCCTTCCTGACTCCAGGCCCAGCACTCTATCCACTGTACTACTGAGCTGCCCTGACTTAGACTTAAAGAATGATAAAATAGAGGGATAAGGAAAAATTAATTGTCAGATTTATGGATAAGAAAGGAGTACAAAGCCAAGCAAGAAACAAGAGAGGTTCGCAGGAGGTAAAATGAACAATTTTGATTACATAAAATTAAAAAAGGGGGGCGGCTAGGTGGCTCAGTGAGTAGAGTGTCAGCCCTGGAGTCAGAAGGACCTGAGTTCTGATCTGGCCTCAGACATAACACACACACAAACAAAAAAACCTAGCTGTGTGACCTTGGGCAAGTTACTTAACCCCATTTGCCCTCCAAAAAGCAAAAAAAAAAAAAAAAATTAAAAAAGGTTTTGCACAAAGGAAACAAATGTAGCTCAAATCAAAAGAGAATCAGAAAATGGGGGAGGCGAGGATCTTTGCAGTATGTTTCTCTTATAAAATTTTAGTTTCTATGTCTATGTAATTGATTTAAATTTACAAGAATAAGAGCTATTCTCCAATTAATAAATGATCAAAGGATATGAATAGGCAGCTTTCAAAGGAGGAAATTCAAGCTATTAATAGCCATATTTTTAAAATGCTCTAATTCAGTGATAATTAGAGAAATTAACATTAAAACAACTCTGAGATTCCATATCACACTCATCAGACTGGCAAAGTTGCAAAAAAGGAAACTGACAAAAGCTAGAGTCTGTGAGAAACATTTCTAGTACTCAAACCCTTTTCTCCTTTGACATTCCTACCACCCTCCTTAGAGGTTTTCGTCACCTCATGCCACCACTATTGCAGTAGTCCTGTGAATGGGAGCTGAGAGGAGATTGTCTTTTGCCTTTCTTTTTGTCCCCAGCACTTAGCACACATAAAACCTGAGACTTAGTGGTTATTGACTGAAAGACTGCAAGTAGAAGTTTTATAACATATTTCACTTAATAATGTTCACATATTTTTGGCTGAATGTTTTCTGAATAGGATTTGCCTTTGCAGTTACATCCTTGAGTCTACCATTGGTCAAAATTTGACCTAACAATCCTTTCATTGCATTTTAATTTGGCCATCCCAACAGAATCCCCATATAGTATAGACCTCTGGGATCCTACTGGAGTCAGTGTGGTAACTCATTCCAAGAGACATGGAAATGAGTACTGCCTCTGACACTTACTGGTGTGTGACCCTGGGCAAGTCACTTAACCCAGTGGTTCTCAGTTTTATCTGTAAAATGAGTTTGACTTTGTAATATATATCAGTATATCAGTAGGTCAGGGGAAAAGTCAGCACCTTGAACTTCAGAGAAAATACAAACAGAAAATACAAGCAGAGATATAAAGACCAACAGATGGGGTTCTGACTGCCTGAATCACCTTTACACTTATACATATATCCCTGGATCTAGAGAGCCTTTACTTCTGAGTAGGCAGGGAGGTCCGAACAAACAGCCACTCAGAATCACAAGGTCCTTCGCATAAATGAGCCCCCAAAGCAAAATGCCAACTGAGAATATATATACACTTCTCAGAGCCAGAAGGCTGACTCAAGTGCCTAATTAGAAATTAGCAAAAGGTGTGAAAGTCTTGCCACAAGCAAGCCTCCTCTAAGAAAGCTTCCCTTAATGGATTCCATGTGAGGCCTGTTAATGGATGGTGACGATCTTAAATCCCCTTAGCACTACAACTGGGAATGCCCAGCAATGTCTTAAACATCTCCAAAAAGGTTTTTATATTTTGTGTTTAATTTTTAAATTAAAGTTTTGTTTTTTTCTTAACTAAGGTTAGTTAACTTTTCCTTAGTTTGATGTATAAAAATAATGTCCTTCATTACTGAGTATTCAGTAAATTTTTGCCTTAAAAATAACATAATTCTCTAACAAAATGTGCTCATACAGTGATTGCTTTGGCAGAATCAAACTTGGGCAAATCACTTAACTCAGGACCCCAAGTAATTCACTACAGCCTAAATTGAAAAATAGGTGCTAATATGCATTGTCAGAGGAAATATCCTCAGGGGGAGCTTAGTTCCTGTATACCTGAATGAATGAATGAATGAATGAATGAATGAATGAATGAATGAATGAAGCAATTATTCTTACTATGTATAAAGCTCTGGGCTAAGTTCTTGAGATCCAAATACAAAAGTAAAACAGTCCCTGCTTTCAAGGGACTCACATTCTAGTAGGAGAAAAATTGTATAAGCAATTTCGGCTGCAAGTCCAGATGGAGAGGCCCCATGGTCCTTAACGTAGAGAATCAACACAGATGGTATCTTCTTTAATGCGCCTTCCACTGATAACACCATGTCCATTTCTAATTCTCAGCCCTTAATCATACCAAGGACTTGGTGGTGAGATCTTTCTTTTATGAATCTTAACAATTGTGACTAACAAAGAAGTGGAAGCTGTGTAGGCACCTGCTTGTACAGTAACCAGACTGCATCAGTATAAGGATTATTCCCCTGGATGATGGTTGGACTAAAGCAGAATTGGTGGTCTTGGAGGAATTATTATTTTGGGGACTCTAGTGAATACATGTCCATCAGTGGTACTTGACCACCGGTTGGTGTTGATCTTGATGCTGGTGGGAATATCAGGATCCTTCTCCACAAAGGCTACTTTCCTATAATAATGGTTATTGAGGTCAGTCTGGGAGCAAGATTGGTAGCCAATGTATCACAAAGAGATTATAAAAATGGGAAAGGGACCCACATGTACAAAAATATTTATAGCAGCTCTTTTTGTGGTGGCCAAGAACTGGAAATTGAGGGGATGCCCATCAATTGGAGAATGACTGAACAAGTTGTGGTATATGAACGTAATGGAATATTATTATGCTATAAAAAATGATGAGCAGGCAGACTTCAGAAAAACCTGGAAAGACTTATATGAACTGCTGCTGAGTTGAGGGGAATAGAACCAGGAGAACACTGTACACACTAATAGCCACAGTATGCCATGACTAATTTTGATAAACTTAGCCCTCCTCAGCAATGCAAGGACCTTTAACAATTTCAAAGGACTCATGATGGAAAATGTCATCCATATACAGAGAAAGAACTATGGATCTGGAATGCAGAGTGAAGCAACTGTTTTCTTTTTTGTTTTTATTTTGCTTTTTGCTTTTTCATAGTTTCTTCCATTTGTTATAATTCTTCTGTGCAACATGACTAATGTGAAAATGTTTTTAATAGGAATGTATGTGTAGAGCCTATATTAGATTGCATGCCATCTTGGGGAGGGAGGGGGGAAGAAGGGAGAGAAAATTTAAAACTTATGGTAGTGAATGTTGAAAACTAAAAATAAATAGATTAACTATTAAATAATTTTAAAAGAAATAAAAAAAAACAGATTGGTAGCCAAGGTGGGGAGAGAGAGTAAATGCAATTCTCAGAACTCTTGAGTCAATGACCTGGGCTATCTCCTCTAGGGACCAAGGTAAGGATGGGGAACCTGTGATCTCAAGGCCACATCTGGCCCTCTAGGTCCTTAAGTGCAGCCCTTTGACAGAATCTAAAAATAATGAGATTGGATTCAGGCAAGAGGCCACACTTGAGGACCTAGAGTGCCACATTTGGCCTTGAGGCTATAAGTTCCCCACCCCTGGACCAAGGGGAGGTGGTGGTTGAGTTGTTGATGGTGGTTTGACAGCTCATGACATTTAAAAAAAAATTTATTAGATACACAAATAAACTTCTGAGTAACATTTAGAATCTTCTCTAGCAGTGCTGTAATGTCTGTGATCTCATCTACACATATATTTCCTTTAGTGATACAATTTATAGCCCTTACACGCCTGCTCATTCTGCAAGTCTTTTAGAGGTCTGCCCTATATGTCAGGAGTCTTCCCTCATCTGGACATTGAAAGAATAGCATTGGACCCTGCAGACGACCCACTAGTTATCCTTCATTCTCACTATATGATCAACCCATCTTAGTTTTTGATCACATATTTCTTTAATGGAATCCTTTACACCACCTATCCTTCAAACTTCCTTATTTGTATTGTACTGAGTCCTGCTCATGCCCACCATGTGCCTCAGCATTGCCCTTAGGATAATCCTCAGTGTCAAATCTTTGGAGCCTCTAAGTGTCCACAATTCACAGTCATACAATGTCTCTACAACACTGGTATTAAAATAATGGGTCTTTGTTTCAGGGGAAAGTTTAGGATCATTAAAAGAACTTTGCAGTTTCCCAAATTTAATCTAGCCCACTCTCCCCTTGCTACTCATCTCAGAACCTAGGTTATTGTCCTATTTCAGGATCTACCTTTCAAAATGTATATATTGATGAACAAACTCTATGAGTTGTCCATTCATTTGCAATCCATGGTCTGAGCAATAGTAGTTTTTTTATCTATTTCATTTCTCCTGTGAGGATATTGAAGGCAAACTCTATTGGGTGATTACAGATCTTATTTGGGGGGCTCTCATGTTCACAGATGCAATCAATGTACTGCAAACAGGAGCATCTGGATGGAGATAAGCCTCTTCCACTCTGCCTCTGCAATAGAGCTCTTCCTTGATGATGGCTAGCATCTTTGGTAAGAATGGATCTCCCCCTCCTATCTTGTGACTTGTCTCAGTTAGCACATTTCAAGGCAGGTCTTATACCCAGGTCTTCCTGACTGGTCCTAGATCTACTATATCCCGTTTGCTCCCTATTGCTTCTACATATAAGAGAGAAAATGTTGACTAAACTTCCATGTCCTGACTGTATTTCCATTGGTCATACAGCCTGCCTGGTCTCTGACCCTCTTGTTTCTCTCCTCTTGTTTGTGTCTCTCCAGAAGAGATTAGAGTGCTCAAGGGCCCTCACTCCACACTCCAAGTTCATAGACTTTCCATGAATTTCAATAAACTAGCTGTGGCTTCTTTTTAATACCCATGGGTAGCTGTGTCCTGGATAGCTTTAAAAGCTACCCAGCTTCGCCAGCAGACGAAAGCAAGAAAACCTGAGCCATAGGAGACAGGACAAAGGGGGCAAAGTCACGGGTTTGGCAGCAAGGAGAAAGAAATGGTGTGTGACCAGGGTTGGAGCTGACTGCTTTGGCTTTGGATGAGAGTACTCTCTCGCTCCAAGGACTTTAATTGGCTGATAGAGTGATTGCATTGGCCAAGGGTCCAATTAATGCCCACTATTTTGGGGCTAGTTTTCCAGCCCCAGTTGGATGTGTTTCCTGGCAAGAGGATCCACACTGTAAATGTAATTCACTTCCTCTGTTCCACACCCACTCTATAATATAAGGCTATCACTCTAACTGGTTTATTCCAGTCAAGACTCACTAAGAAGATGGAGATTTGGGATTTTCAGATTTGAAAAGAAAACTAAATTAATTGTGAGGTTCTTGCAGCCACCTATGTGCCTTCTTCACCCTCTGCTCCCCAAAAAAGGAAGAGCCAAACCCAGAGACAAAAGTCAAAGAAATGATATAGTGGGAAATAAGTACTGCAAAATTCATGCAGTATGATAGCGGTAGTATCACAGGCTGATAAAAATGAGATTGTTTGAATCAATAGCAGACTATAATCATCTACATATCCACTGACATTACCATTCAGCTAAAAATTAAGAACTCTCATTAGTCTTTGGAGCTGCATATGGCTTATGCATTATGCAAGTGGAAATTTTGCTTATCCAGCATGGGACTTTTCATTTCTGCCAAATAAGAAGAAATTAAAAACCAAGCAATATGATGCTTTAAATCTATGAAGTCAATGAAGGGAACTCCTTATGTTTCTCCTTCCTCTCCTCACCAATCTAGTGACTCTTTCTTCAATGAAAAATATATTGAAAAATATATTTTACTTATGTGTTTTTGAATTTTTAACATTTTTCCAAGTTACATATAAAACATTTTTAATATTAATTTTAAAAAATATTGAGTTCCAAATTTTCTCCTTCCCTCTGCTCCTTCCCCTCTCATTGAGAAGGCAAGCCATTTGATAAAGATTATACATGTGCAGTCATGCAAAACATATTTCCATATTAGCCGCAATGAAAAATTTAGGAGAGAATCCTATTACAATGGATCTGTCATTTAACCTCCCTAGTAATTAGCAGCCAGCAGAGCAATGTATCTCAGGATCATGACTAGTTATAATCTTTTATTCTGGCACTTTATACATTCTAATAACAATGCTATCTCAAAATATCATAACCTAGTTATATTTCTTCTGGTTTCCACACTGTGGCTAAAAGCATATAGTAAAACAGTCATGTATAAAGCTTGTTTATATATGGTTGTTTCCATGGTATAAAGCTTGTTTGTATATGGTTGTTTCCATGTTTTTCTAATGACTAATGCAGTCATCAGACTGCAAGCTCCTTGAGGGTAAGGACTGTCTTATCTTTGTAAGTTCAGAGCTTAGCTCAGTTCTTGACATAAAGTAGACAATTAATAAATGCTTATTGACTGACCAACATGTATGGTTAACATTCTCTCCCTCAGCCCCCAATTCCCCATTTGTAACATTAACAAATAAACCATCAAGTTGCCTCACTAAGGCATCACTAACCACAAGTTGCCTTCCATTGCACACAAACAACTGTGCAGATCTATATCTTCTTTTCCCTTTTTTCTCTTGTTGACCAGATGGAATGAGGTCTGTTTATCAAAACATCTTTTTCTTTTTGTTTACTTTGACCTGATTTTGAAAGCTAGCAATCCACTCCAGACTTCTGGAGAGAGCACTAAAACAGATGTTGATGGGACAGGGGTTTCTGAAAGACATTCTTCTCATTTTCTCTGTCCAGCAAGATCCTTGATGCATGGAGTAGGAGTGCCTGGCACTGAGCCATGTTCCTGTATTTCAGTAAGTTTGTTCACTCATGTAATTGACCTAATGTTCCCCCTCTTTGTCCAGACTGGTAGCTAGGATTCTATCTGCCTGCTAATCATTCCTTTGTGTGCACTGGAACACAACTTCTGATTGTGTCTGAGTGTGGGTAATGCAGTAGCAGAAAGCAGGAGCTACCCACCTTCACTAGACACACAGCATAGAGCTGGAGTTTGTCAAAAAGCTCAAGCCAGGAGGGTGTCATTTTGTTTTCAAAAAGGCAACTCATCAGAGACTCATTATGCTTTCTTTTTTCTTGCCTTCTTGAAATATCAGTTCATTTAAACATAGTGAGCAGGGAATTCTGTTAGAGCTATTATGAAACCTGCCAGCCCCCTCATGGCAAACACTCCCTAATTCAAGATTATTGTCAGTCACAGGCCACCATCTTTACATCCTGTTTGGTACGATTGAATAACTGCAAAAGACAGTTACCAATGTTAATGTTTCACTCCTGCCATTCCTTGGCTCATTCTACATTGTAATTCATGAACCAGGGTTGACTGTTTTTGGAGGGGCCAAATGTTTTCTGATTGGGAAGGAACAGCCTGATGGTCACTGGGAATGAAGGAAGGATGAGCATACAGAGGAATTGTTTTTAGGAAGATGAGTCTTCCCAACTCCAGTACCCATACCCTACGCTATCAAGTGAGTGCTAAGGACTATGCTCCTAGCCTTAAGCTATGGAATCTTTAAGAATTATAACCAATTGAAAGGGCGAATGGAGCAAAATAAGTTGTTCCATGGTTTTCTATAAACTTCTAGTGCCTACCCTCACAAGAACCTTCTCCCAATGGTTTTGTCTGTAATCTAAGAAACTTTCTCGGGGCCCAAGGGCTCACTTCTCCACACAGGTAGATATTAATTATATTGATATTCTTGAGAAAAGGGGAGACAAAGGTAATAAACACTTCGTTTCTTCATGGACTGAATTTTATATTTCACTTAGTTCTCTTGAATCATTCTCCAGTCTCTAAAGCATGTTATAGATTCAATAAAGAGATTAACATTCACTCAGGTCCTTTTTTTCTTCACATATTAAAGTTTCCTTGTATCTATGAAATGGGCCAATAGTGAACTATTGAAAACTAAAAAAGGCCCTAATTCAAGTATGTGAAAAAAAAAAAAGGATCTGGGGCAGCTAGGTGGTGCAGTGAGTAGAGCGTTGGCCCTGGAGTCAGAAGGACCTGAGTTCAGATCCAGCCTCAGACACTTAACACACACACAAACAAAAACCTAGCCATGTGACCTTGGGCAAGTTACTTAACCCCAATTGCCCTCCAAAAAAAAAAAAAGATCTTAGCTCTTGAGCTATCACCTCCAGGATCAAATCTAAAATGCTCTGCTTAGCATTCAAAGCCCTTCACAACCTTGTCTCCCCATCCCTTTTCCAGTCTTCTCACCCATTACTTCCCAGTGGTCTGGGAGAAGAATGGCCTCCCGGCTATTCCTCAAACAAGACACTCTATCTCTGCCCTCCAGGTATTTTCTCTGGCTGTCACCTATGCCTGGAATACTCTCCCTCCTCAACTTCACCTGCTGACTTCACTGGCTTCCTTTGAGTCCCAACTAAAATCCCATTTTTTACAGGAAGCTTTTCCCAACCCATCTCAATTCTGGTACCTTCCTTCTGTTAATTCTTTCCTATTCTTCCTGTATATATGTTGCTTTGTATGTATTTGTTTATATATATTGTCTCCCCCATTAGACTGTAAGCTCCTTGAAAACAGTAATTGCCTTTTACCTCTGTATCCCCAGCTTAGCACAATTCCTGATGCTTGTTGTTGTTATTCAATCCTTCAGTCGTGTCCAACGCTCTCTCCATGACCCTGTAGACTTGTCCATGGGGTTTCCTTGACAAAGATACCAGAGCAGTTTGCCATTTCCTTCTCTAATGTATCCCAGGAACTGAAACAAGGGTTAAGCAATTTGCCCAAGGTCACACAACTAGTCTGTGGCTAGATTTGAACTCAGATCTTCCTGACTTGAGGCCTGGTGTCCTCTTCACTAAACCACCTAGCTGGCCATCATACTGCCAGCTACTTGTCACATAGTAAGAGCTTAATAAATCTTTATTGATAATTGATTAGATATAATCTAACCCAAATCTTTTACAGATAAAGAAACTGAGGCTTATAGAGGTAAGGTGAAATGTGCAAGGTCATATAGAGTCAGGATTTAACCCCAAGTCCTCAGAATCAAAATTATATATACATGCATGTATGCATGCACACACACACACACACACACACACACACACACACACACACACACACACACACACCACAAAGGATCAAAAATATAGCTGAGCTTTGTTGTTGAACCAAAAGTGTGAATATTAGGAAAGGGGGTTAGAAAGAGGACAATTTAATTATAAAGTTGCCCTGCTAGTTAAAGTCCCTATGAGAGCTTTCAGTCAACTGGTCGGGCCTAGTAGTGCAGGAAGCAGTTGTCCAATTGAGTTGGGATAAATTGGCATAGTTCATTGATGCAATTCTTTCTGCCTAGTATAAAGTCAGGCATAATGTTAAAAAAAAAAAGAAAGAAATATTTTAATTTGACCTTTTCCACATTACTCATGACAGCTAGAATTTGTTGGATTCATTTTTGGCTTTACCCAAACCAACAATTGCTATATAGTAACCCCGAGTTCCCTCTTTAAAGGCCCTGCACCCCCAGTAAATAGAGTCAACTTATTTTTAAAGAATTCAATTCAGCACATTTATTAAATGCCCACTGTGTACCAGATACTGTCCTAGGTGCTTAGGATATAAACAAAATAGTTTCTGCTCCAAGGAACCCAAATTCTGCTGAGTACTAAAACACATCCAGAGAGAAATAAATAGAAAAAAGAAGCACTAACTGGAGGTATTTGGAACACTTGATAGAGCAGTTGATTCTTGAATTGACCCATGAAATAATTTTCTTTTTTTCTTTTTTTTTTCTTTTTGGACAGGGGAAGGCAGGGCAATTGGGGTTAAGTAACTTGCCCAAGATCACATGTCTAGTAAGTGTTAAATTACCTGAGGTTGGATTTGAACTCAGGTCCTCCTGACTCTAGGGCCGGTGCTTTATTCACTGTGCCACCTAGCTGCCCCAAGAATTTTCAATTGAAGAGGCACCTAGAGGGGATAAGAGGAGTTGGGATGGAGGATATAAGTGGCCTTGGCAAGAAGGTCCATCTCTTCCTCAGAGGCTGGGGTAAATGAGAAGCCTGGACAGAACTCATATGTAACTCCACCTCTGTGTCTTCATCTCAAGACAGTTGGGAATGAGGCTCACCCAGAAGCTAACCCATGCCTCCAATGTGTACTCAGTTCTGTGTCAGGCAGGCCTGATATCTGAAGTCTTTCAGTGGTAGGCATAGTGCATGAAGTCTTCCTTTCAGTGGCAGGCATTAATCAGGGCATCACTGGGCCATTAAGTCCTTTTGGTCCCACTGATATCTGAAGCTTATATTATTTGGACTAACTAGATGTGGGACCAAAATTAATCTATATCAACTTTTCTCCTATTTCTGCTATTTTCGATAAATATCCTTGTCACATTCACAGTTCTTAAAATTAGGAAGTATTTTTCCTATCTACCCATATGTATGTTAAGTCGATAAAGATGTTTATTGGAAGTACATAAAATTGGGGCAGTTAGGTGGTAGAGTGAATATAGCACTAGCCCTGAAGTCAGGAGGACCTGAATTCAGATCTGGCCTTAGACACTTGACATGTAATAGCTGTGTGACCTTGGGCAAGTCACTTAATCCCAATTGCCTTGCCTTCCCCCCCAAAAAAACCTGAAAGGAAGTACATAAAATTATAAAAGAACAAAAAAATAGTTTTACTGAATACCACATACCCTTCTCTTTTATTTATACTTTCCTTATTTGCTATTGTTCAGTTGCTCAGTCACGTCTAACTCCTCATGACCCTATGAACCATAGCATGCCAGGCCCTTCTATCCTCTACTATTTCTTGAAGTCTGTCCAAGTTCATGTTCATTGTCATTTCCATGACACTAACTATCCATCTCATCCTCTGACATCCCTTTTTTCTTTTACCTTCAATGTTTTCCAACATCGGGAATGTTGGGAATACAATAAAGTCCATCTTTTCATTAAGTGGCCAAGGTATTTAAGCTTCAGTTTCAGTATTTGACCATCCAGTGAATAACCTGAATTAACTTATGTATTGACTGATTTGATCTTCTTGCTGTCCAAGGGATTCTCAAAAGTCTTTTTCAGCTCCACAATTTAAAAGCATAGATTCTGTAGTGCTTAGCTTTCTTCATAGCCCAACTCTCATAGCTATACACTGCTACTAGAAAAACTATAGGTTTGACTATATGGACCTTTGTCAGAAAGGTGACGTCTCTGCTTTTTAGTATACTGTCCAGATTTGCCATAACTTTCCTTCCAAGAAGCAAATGTCTTTTAATTTCATGGCTGCAGTCACCATCTTCAGTGATCTTTTTGCCCAAGAATATAAAATCTGACACTGCTTCCATTTTTTCTCCTTTGCCTGTTTGCCAGGAAGTGATGGGACAAGATGCATAAATTGATATGGTTCTAACTACATGAATCACTGCCACTGATTTCCCTTGATATAGCCAGCCTTATGCATAGGCATAAGTAGGCAATCACCTACTTGGATTAATTGAGGTGACACTAGACAGACTTCCCCTCAACTACCACTGTTCAAATATTGCTTTCTCCCATTCCCATGTCTGGCAACTAGAGGTTGACCATCTAGGAAAACAGAAGGTTAACTTCATTGAGTGGAATCAGATTATGGAAGCCTTATCTCAGTAACATTTCAAATACAACCTTTGGATGTTTTAGCCTTATAGACTATAAATACTTCTCTTGCTGCTCAGTATTCCCTATTTTCTGTCAGCTCACCTCGTATCATCCTATACCCTTGATCCCTTGTCATAGGTGTCAATGCACTGGAAATTGCAGAGATGCCCATCAGCTGGGGAGTGGTTGAACAAATTGTGGTATATGATCATGATGGAATACTAAGAAATGATGAGCTCAATGATTTTAGAAAAACATAGAAAGATTTGCACGAAATAATGAAGAGTGAAATGAGCAGAACCAAGAGAATGTTGTACACGGTAACAGCACTATTGTTTTAAGAATGACTTTGAGAAAATAAGCTATTTTGTCTATTATAAATACCCAAATTAACTATAAAGGACACATAAAGAAAGTCACTATCTGAATCCAGAGGAAGAACTGATAAATAGAAATATGTATAGAATAATTTTACATATGTGTGTGTGTATATATATATATATATATATAAAATATGTGTACGTGTATACACACACATATTTGTGTCTGACTGTAGCTATCTCTAGGGTGGAGGGAAAAAGGAACAAAAAAAAGGAAAAAAAGAAATTTACATGATAATTTTGTATATTTGAAAGGAATAGCAAATTGCGCATAGTAGATTTGCAGTTTAATGTACAATCATCTTTTTATTATGCTGTTACAAAAATGCTTATTTTATTTCATAAATTAAAAATAAAATTTTTGAAAAAGCAAGCACTGGGGCAGCTGGGTGGCACAGTGAATAGAGCACCAGACCTGGAATAAGGAGAACCTGAGTTCAAATCCAGCCTCGGACATTTCACACACTTGCGAGCTGTGTGACCTTGAGCAAGTCACTTAACCCCAAATGCCTTGCCCTCCGCCCTAAATTTTTTTAAATAAGCATACTGATTGAGAGGTATTAGCTCCTTTTTGTTGCTACTTGGTGATTCATCTCCTCTCATCCCTATTTCTCTCAGTCCCACTCCCCTTCCTGACCCTTTCATTGCATCTATTCCTTTGGTAAGAAGCTCACTTTCATCTTGGACCTCTTCCTCTTATAATCATTTTACCATTTCACTCAAACCTGACTTTCTCCTGAGGTCTCCATATCTACAACTGCTCTCTCTAATCTGGCCACCCCTTTCCCTAATGCCATTTTGTTATGGGGCCTATCAGTGGATGGGCAGATTCTGGGTTCTCAATTACCATTTCCAGACCTTTGCCCTGCTCAAAAACCACTCCTCTGAAGTTCATATCATCCATATTCTTCCAGATTGTCTGTCAATCTCCCATCTTTCTCAATAATTATGGGCCCTGAATCCCATTCTTCCTTAAGATTTTCTTTCCATTTGCATCATCATCAGAAAATTTAACATCCACATCAGCGATCTTCCTCACAACCAGTTCTTACAGTCTCTTGAACTTCTTATCTCATGTGACCTCCAAGTCTATTCAACCACAGCCACCAATTAGGTTGGTCACACCTTATTGCTTACTTCCGTTTGAAATTGTTTATCCTCCAAGATTCTGACCTCTGAAATTCCTCTCTTTAATCACAAGCTCTTCTTTTCTACTTCTCTGCCTCCCTTATTCCTCATATAGGTGATGTGATGTTACAGGAAAAGGGGAAAATTTGGTGTCAGATGACATGAATTGAAATCTCAGTTCTGCTATTTATTCCTTGGAGGGAAGGAACAACATTTTCTGGAATCCCTTCTAGTTTTCCTCAAAATGTCAGGAAAACAATCTCAATTTTTTTGGTCCAGGGAGTTAGGGTCAAGCAAGTAAGCAAGTCATGTCTCTTAGAGTATAGATAGCCCAGTTCACAGTAAGTCAGAGTCTCTCAGACTTGATGGATGTCCCACCACCATGAGTGTTAACATAACCTTCTGGCCACACATGTTTCCATATGTAAGCAAGAGGTGCTAGGTCTATCTGAACCAGTGCTGTGTCCTTACTGAATATTCTTTCTGCATTTTCTGCTACTGTTAAGTATACTTCCTTTAATAAGTATATTAAATGTTAGGTGATCTAGAAGCGTCACATTTGACCAGTAAGAACCAGACTAAAACTAAGAACTGGGCTAAAACATTCCCTGTGTGACCTTGGCCAAATCACTTAGACCTTCTGGGCCTCAGTTCCCTCATTGGTACAAGTAAAGAATTAAACTATGCAATCTCTGAGATCCTTTCTATCTTTAAATATATGATTCTATGATGTGCCTTCTATTTGCCTTCCTTAAAACCTTTGGTCCCTCAAGTTTTCTCTGTTCCCCCAAAGGGAGAACACTAACAATACTATTCTAAGCTAACTTTCTTCCTTAATCAGTACTGGGCATATGGTCAAGCCTTTCAATAGTCACTCCCATATACCTTGCCCTCACTGTTTTGTCCTGGGTTTTACTGTTTTACCCCAAATCATGGGTAAATCATACCATCTTACTCCTCTTTTCTTTATAGGCTGCCCAGTGCTGTTGGAAGAAATCATATAATCATGCCAACTAGGTCCATTAGAAATCAATGCTATCTAACCTTACTTGGTCCCACAGTATGGCACAAAAATCATTTTACACATCTCTTATTGACTATCACACTCCCCATAGTAACTATTCCAAACTTCCTTTTTGGTCAAACCCCCAACTTCACTCCTTCTCCTTTAACCTTCATAGATAGTCACCTTCCACATTACTGACGTGATTGAAGTCAATTTCCCTTTCCTTTTCTCATAAGATCTTCCAAGTGTACTTACTCATTTACTTCTCCTTCCAACCAATCTCAAAAGAACCAACCCTCTTCATTATAGCTGAACCTACACTTTTTCCTTCTCCCATCTCCTTTGTGATATTACAACATTAATCATGTATCTAATACATTTCAAATTTTTCCTCTTTATTAAATCCCTCCTCTCATGTTACAAACATGCTTAGGTCTCCCCTTCCCTAGAAAAACTTTCCCATGTTCTGCCATCCTATATTTCTCTTCCCTTTGCTCCTACAAAATATAGTTTACACTAGCTTTCTCTACCTCCTTCGTGTTAAGGGACCCATTGATTCAACCCCTTACATTCTGATTTCTGTCTCAATCACTCTATGGAAACAACCCTCTTCAAAAACTTCAGTGAACTCACCACCAAATTTAATAATCTGTTTTCTGCCCTCTTCTTCCCTTGATCTATATGGAGTATTTGGTTCTTTGAATTACTGACTTCTTCTTGGAACTCTTTTTTACCCTTGACTCCTATAATACTTTACTCTGAAAGAATCTTCTCCTACTTCTCTAATTTTTTCCTACCTCTTCATTTTCCTCTCTTAAACATTGGTTTTTATATACTGCCATGTGCCATGGTTTCGATTATCACCTCTACAAATGACTGTATAGATCTCTTGACTGTAAACTTCTCTCCAGTCATTCAGCAAGCATTTATTAAGTATTTACTATGTGTCTGGCACTGTGCTAAGCTCTGAGGATACAAAGAAAGCCAAAAATCAGTCCCCATTTTCAAAGAGCTCAGTCTAATTGAGGAGACAACAATGCAAACAACTATATACAAATAAGATATATAAAGAATAAAATATTTCTACTTGCCTACCTGGATTTCCTTCCACTATCTCATACTCAGTGTGTCTAAGATTGAAAATATCCCCTCCCAAAATCTTTTCCTCTCTTTATTTATATATTGCTATCAATTACACCACCACCAGACTCGGTGGCCCAATCCCATAACCTTGAGGTCATCTCTGACTCTTTCCTTTCTCTTGTTCCAAACATTAGGTCAGTCACCAAGTGCCATCATTTCTGCTTTAGGAATATATCTTACATTTATCCCCTCATCGTTAATCTAGTTACAACTACATTAGTTCATCTCTTCTCATCTGGAGTAGTATAGTAGTCCCACTTCTGGTCCTTACTCCTCAATCTATCCTGTCTCTAATTAACCTTCTACACCAGCTCTTAAAAATAACTCTCAACAGCTTCCCACTGACTTCTAAATAAAGTATAGCTATGAGAGTTATTCATTTCTTACTTCTCATCTTATGATGTCTGGGATAGACACTTCCTCTGTTCCCTCCCCCCCCACCACACACACATACACACACCATCCCTATATGTTGAAGTCCTTCAAGACCCAACTCAAAAAAAACATCTCTTCCATGAAACATTCCTTGATTCCTCTTATGCAAAATAATAATTTCTCATTCCACTTTTCCTGAACCTTTTCCTTGTATCATAGTTATGTGTGCCCTTGACCTTGTCGTTTCTATCTTTGTATTCCCCAAACTTAGCACAGTACTCAGAACACAGAAGGAGTTTAATAAACATTTATCGAATAGAGTTGCATGAAACCCTGATAGCTGCTGGGAGCTGTTCACAGCTGAAGCTACCTCTACTAAAAGTGTAGTCAGTCTTGGCTTGAAAGGATACTAGTATGCTTGACCTTTCTAAGGTAACAAGCTATGTTTTAGCTTGGAAAAAGTTCAGACCTTCTTGAATACCATTTAATTGAATTCCAGCCTGACCTTAGACTATACTTCCTGTTTGCATTTTAGATCTCTTTGCCGACCTAACCTTAAGTACTCAGTGTCTCCTGCCTCAAACCCCCATTTGCTTGACCACTGTGAACTCCACCTCTCTCCCAGACAGCTCAGTTTTAACAGCACCACTCCTATCAGATCTTAGCCAAGGTCATGGAAAACTCTATGCCACTGCTATTAGAAGGCACCATTGAAGTAGTCTAATCTCCACCTACATTTCACCATTAGAGATTCACTCTTTTCAGAGTAGAGATTTCACTCTTTTTAAAATTATTTTTGGAGGGAGAGAAGGCAAGGCAATTGGAGTTAAGTGACTTGCCCAAGATCACACAGCTAGTAAGTGTTAAGGGTCCGAAGCCAGATTTGAACTCAGGTCCTCTATTCACTGTGCCACCTAGCTGACCCTAGAGATTTCACTCTTAACAAAGTCCTCAAAAAAAAAAAAAAAAGGAGGGGCAGCTAGGTGGCTTAGTGGATAGAACACTGGTCCTGGAGGCAGGAGAAAATAAGTTCAAATCCAGCCTCAGACACTTGACACCTACTAGCTGTAGAACCCTGGGAAAGTCACTTAACCCAAATTGCTTCAAAAAAAAAAAAAAGTACTCTAGGAGACAAATTTGTTTGCTTCACAATTTTGTCCAAGATCAACCTTGTCCTTCAGCATTCTAGCAACACTGGAGAAACCCACAAAGTTAATAGTTTTCTTTCACAAAAATATCTAAACTAATCATTAGATACAGGCTCTGTTATTTGCATAACCTTAAAAATATAGCCCAATTATAGTTCAAGAAATAGGTCCTCATACATAGAGAACATTCACTCTTACTGAAGGAACTACTTTCAATCATGATCAAAGGGTATAAATATGAGCTCTCATAGACCACATATTGTTGTGCAGCACAACATACAAAGTTAAAAAAAGTTATGTGTCCTAAGTATTATATCAACATCATATACTGTGGAAATACTATAGCCTGCAAAAACTCCTTGAGCCTCTGTCACTGCAGAGGGGGATGGGAGTAATCAAAAAAAGCAACACAACATAGCATTTACTACGTGCCAGCACTAGGCTAAGTGCCTTACACTTATTATCTCACCTGATTCCAGTAACAACCCTGAGAGGTAAGCAATATCATGATCCCCATTTTACAGTGGAAGAAAGTGAGATTAAGTGACCTGCCAGAATTACACCACTAGTCAAGTGTCTGAGGCTAGATTTGAACCTGGGTCTTCCCAACTTTAGGCCCAGAACTCTACCTCCTGTGCCACTTAGCTGCCTCCAGGGGAGCTAGTTACTCAACTATTTTTATCCCCTTCCTATAAAATTTATGGGGGAAGGGGCAGGAAAAGACATATTTTAAGAAAGATTTGATTTTATCCTTTCCAAGAATGTCTTGGAGCAGAAAGAGAGAGAGAGACAGAGAGACAGAGAGAGAGAGAGAGAGGAAACACTTTTCCTGGATCTGGAAGTTTCCTTTAGAGACATTTATCTAGCATTGCAAAAAAGTTGCAGTATCAAACACTGGATTGAGAGTAGTTTTTGGAGTTGCACAATGTCAGAATCTACCCAGAAGAACATTGTGTGGAAAAGCACTGGTAGGTTTGGAAAGGATACCCCAGTGGCAGGAAGTCAAGGTTGCACCTCTGACCTCATTCCTAGCAAGAGCTTATTATTCCAGAAGATGTGGATATATGAGAGATACCCATGAATCAATTTGGCTAAGAGAAAGAGTGTGGGGCAAAGATTAACCAGGAAGCATAGGATACTTCAATTTTATATCTTGGGACGTTGACATTTAATAGTCTAGTGAAAGTTTCGGTGCAGAGTTGTTTCCTTAAAATGTTTTCTCATATGTGTGTATATATAAGTATACATATGTATGTATGTAAGTATATACTTGCTTCCTCGTAGCATTCATTTTACTGAAGGCCCCATTTGATGTTACTCTCCTTTACCTATTTCCATATTCAATTTTTTAAAACTTTTTTCAAAGCCAGGAAGAATGCATCTGGAAATTATTATCAGTTAAAAGGCATCTCTGCACCATACATTGGTGTGTGGTACCTCAATAGGTGCCACACAATGGAAGGTAGCAAAATCTATCCCCTAGTAGCCCCCATCTGGTATAGGCAATACAGGTACAGCCTGCATTGAATGTTGTAGATAAGTTCACTTACCTTGGCAGTATACTTTCAGGCATGATAATATAGATGATGAGGTTGACACATACATTGATTGCCAGAGTTCAGTATTTGGGAGGCTCCAAAAGAAAATGTGGGAAAGAAGAGGTATTAGATCAACTACCAAACTGAAGGTCTACAGAGCCGTTGCGCTGACCTCACTGTATGCCTGTGAAACCTGGACAGTCTACCAGTGCCATGCCAGGAAACTGAATTGCTTCCATTTGAATTGTCTTAGAAACATTCTGAAGATCACCTGGCAAGATAAAGTACCAGACACTGAGGTACTTTCTCAAGCTAAACTGTCAGGCATTCAAACTCAACTGCAGAGAGTACAACTGATGGGTTAGCCATGTTGTTTGAATGCCAAAAGTAAGTTTTTCTGAAGATCACTTTATGGATTAATCACACAGGGCAAGCACTCACATGGAAGTCAGAAGAAGCTATTCAAGGACTCTCAAGGTCTCTCTGAAGAAATGTGGAATCAATTGCATGACATGGGAAACACTGGCAATGTATCACCCAGCATGGCATGCCCTCATCAAAATAGGTGCTGTGCTCAATGAGCAAAGCAGAATTGAACCATCTCAAAACAAATGTGAGATGCTCAAATTTAGAGGCATCCCCCCCTCCAAATGTTCATGTGGACTATTTGTGCCTGACCTGTGGTAGAGCCCTCTGAGCTCACATTGGTCTGATCAGCCACAATGGGGCACACTGTGCCCTGACTCCAATATAGTGATGTTGTTTTGGTCCTCTGAGAATGAAGGATAATCAGTCAACCATAAATAAGACTATTGAAAATAAATAGATGGGTTTTTTTGATTTGTTTGGGTTTGGTTTTGGCGTGTTTTTTTTTTTGCATTGTGCCCAAACAATGGAGAAAATCAAGATACTGGCTGTGAGGGACAAATAGGGTTAATTGCATTTTAAGTTCAACTGAGGTTGAGAAAATATCACTCATTGAGTTAATCCAAAAATCCTTGTTAGAGAAGGCAGGATTTTTAAGATTTGGGCATAACTTAGATTTACAGGAGAGGGTTAGGTGAAGCAACAGTGTGGAAAGGTGGTAAAGCCAGAGTATAGGGCAACTACAGTGCAAATAATGCTAGTTTGGATGTTAAAGGATGAATGTTTAGACCCTGGTTCTGCCATTTATTATTTGCATGACCTAAATCATATTACCTCTCTGGCCTCATATGTAAAGTGAGGGCAGTCAACTAAATAACCTCTAAGGTGACTTCCAACTCAAGATTTATGACTGTGACGATGACTACCTGTGTAACCTTGAGTATCTCTGGGCCTCAGTTTCCTCATCTATAAAATAGAGTTGGACTAGCTTATCAACCTCCCTTCCACCTATAATTCAACAGCCCTATGCTAACATATGGCTGATAAATATAACTGACACAGAGCGTCCAACTGTAGATTAAATTACTCTAAATTGTCCTCAGCATGCCATTTTAATCTGTTTTTCTTCCTACATGGTATATTACTATAGCTGCTTAGAAGAGTTGTGAGTTACCAGTATTTGTTGTACCCTAGCATTTGGGGTCACAGGCTCACGAAAGACTATATTTTTAAAATGATGATCATCAAACCAGATGCCAAAACTCAAGACACTCTATAATTCAAACCTGGGGACCCTCAGGCAATGTATTCATTTATATTTTAAGAAGGACAGTCCTACAATAAAAATATTGTGAGTAGTTTTCCCTTCAGGCCCCCAAAGGACTTACGTGCTATTGCACACACACACACACACACACACACACACACACACACACATACATACACAGATGCTCTGTCACTTGTGAGCAGGCAGGGGTCAGGAACCTGTCTGAGCCCAGAGAGAGCCAATGCTTTCTTGAAATCTTTCCTTGTGCCAGAAAATAGTCACCACACCCATAGCCCCAACAGCAGAGGCCAAGGTGTTCCAGGGACACAGTCTGTCATATAAGGCACGCCTGTGGAAAATAAATTCTTAAATGCGTATCCCATTTCTTTAATCTTCAATTCCTCAAAGCTGAAAGGAATGAAGAAAAATTAAGGTAATTTGATGTGTGTGCTTTTTTTTATGAGTTTTTTTTTCCCCTTCTCTCTATTAGACTTCCAAAACCTGAATAGCCAAAAGAAAACTTTTGATTTTCTTCATATCCCAGATTGGGCAGGATATAAATTTGCTCTCAGTGGAACATTATTAATGTTGACCTACCTACAGAAAAGCAAAGGGAGAGAGAGAGAAATGGGGCTGAGAGGGAGGGAGAGAAGGGGAGAAGATGGGGGGGAGAAAGGGAAGGGAGGGAGAGGGAAAAGGCAAGAAAGAAGAGCAAAACAGAGGATGAGACTAAGACAAAGAAAAAGAAAGAGAGAAGTTTCCAGTAGTAAAGTTGTCTATGAAAATGTTTAGGTAAACACTAGTTCAAGTATCTAGAGCTAAAGAATAGAAATATTTTGCATTTGAATTCAGCAAATGTCACTCTTGATTTGTACATTTTGATTTTTTTTTCATTTCAATGGAAGTTCTATGAGTCAGAACTGTAAAATTAGCTAATAGTCAATGTTTTATTGCCTCAGGTTAGGTATAATTCCATCACTAGGCCAAAATTAGAGAGAAATGACCTGCTTCAGTTTGAAAAAAAAAATAAATTAAAACCATTGTGCAGTATTTTTTTTGCCATCTGAGATTATTTCTTCATGCTGTTGGGAATGTAGAACCCAGAAGGTTGTTCTCATTCAGTGAAACTTCTAGCATCTTTCTTTTGTCTACTGGGTCTGAAAAGTCCCAATTTCATTTGAATTTTCAATCTATATAAATCTGATGTCCTTGAACTTCTCTGCCTCAAATGTATTCAGTGGCATTGTAAGTGACACCAGCCTCAATTTAATCCATTTTTTCATTGAGACCAGCTGTCTTGCCAAAATAAACAAACAAACAAAAAAGCAAAAGATTAATGAAATTTTTCAGAAAGATCAAACTGAAATTGTTCTGATTTTGTTTTCTGAGTATTTGGGGCAAAAGTCTATTTTGACTTGAAATGTCTATTTAAATAAAATGTTTCAATTCTTTACTTCATTTTGTATATTGGGAAGTATTTCACTTTTTAAAGTCTTAGGATGCATCCCTTTCAATAAATAGTCATTAATGAGGCAGGAATGGTACTGCAAATAAAGTGTCAAAGTATTATACACAGATGTCATGGAGTGTTATTGGACCATTGTGTTGTTATTGTTCAGTCACATGACTTGTGTCCAAATCTTTGGTTCCCCCATTTGGGATTTTCTTGGCAAAAATACTGGAGTGGTTTGCCATTTCCTTCTCCAGCTCATTTTTACAGATTAGGAAACTGAAGTAAACAGGGTTAAGTGACTTGCCCTGGGTCACAAGGCTAGGAAATGTCTGAGGCTGAATTTGAACTTATCTTTCTGACTCCCAGCCCAATACTCCATGAATTGTGCCACCAATCTGATCCTACTATGCCATAATAAGTGACAAAGGGGACAGTTTCAGAGAAAATTGGGAAAATTTGCATGAACTAATGCAGAGTAAAGTGAGCATAACCAAAAGAACAATTAGTACAATAACAACAACAATGTAAAGACAAACAACTTTCAAAAATTTAAGAACTCTGATTAATACAATCACCAACCATGATTCCAGAGAACCAATAGTGAAGCATTACTGCCTCCTTCCTGATTCAAAGTGATAGACTCAAGATGTAGAAAAAAACATACAGTTTTGGACTTGGTTAATATGGGAATTACTTTTCCTTAACATATTGATTACAGGCGTTTGTTCTCTTTTATAATGGAGGGAGGACAGAAAATAAATGCTTGTTAATTGACCAAAAAATAAGTTTTTTAAAAAATCAAATGAAGTAGTATAAGTATTAACCAAAAATATTACTTTGATGGTTTCATGGTTAAAAATACTCCTTACACCCTTCCTTGCAAAGCACAATTCATGTGATTTTATCTTTGTCTTTCCATGTGTTTTCCATAATGGATCCATCAAACATGATAGAGATCTTCCTCTGGCTCTTTAAATAACTCAGGAGAACCAACGTACCACTGGTGTCATTCATCTATTGCCTCTAATTTTCCATTCTTGACTTAGCTTGTCTAGTCATATATGCTTTCAATAATGACTTACTTTTCACGTATGCTATCTTTAGTAACATGTTGCAGTTTATTGTCTACTCTGGGTCTTTATTTTACTCTTTGGATTATTTGTATTCGTGGGATACTAGATTTAGAGCTGGAAGGAACCTTAAAAGTCATCCAGCCACTTTGCAGATGAGGAAAATGAGTCCCAGAGAAGTGAAGGGATCTGTCTAAGGTCACACATGTGGTAAGAGTCAGAACCAGAATTTGAAATCAGGTCCTACAACTACAAGTTCGATGTTCTTTCCACTGTACCACATAATTTCGATGCTATCTATATAATTAGTCATTTTGATTATCAAAGAATCTGATTCTTTCAATATAAGTTTATTTATATTTAGAATGTAATAATATAGTATTAAATTTCCTGTTCTTATTCATTAAATAGCATTTATTGCCTGCTCTACTCCCTTAAAAAATCAGTTCATAAAAACCTAATGCTAAATTCAGAAATAAACTAGTACAAACCAAACAAATTTACTTCCATTACTCACATTTTTTAAAATGCATAGAATATATAGTAACTGTTTCAGGCAACAGCTGGAAATTATTGCCCTCTTGATAGAAGTTACCTTAATTGTGAAATAATTCCCAAAGCTGGATATCATCATTTAAAGTTACTTTCCAGTCCCCTGGGCAACATTTTACTACCTCTTTCTCTAACTAATAGAGGTTACATCAGTTGTTTACAGTTATTGCTGTCAATTGTCAAACCTATAAAATACATAAAATCTATTATTTATCACAAGAAATACGTGTGGTTTCATAGCCATATGTGGTGGGTTTTTAAAATGCATTTTATGGGTTCTGTACCCAATAGTAAAACTGTAAACAAGTCAGACAGCCTCTACCCTGAGGGCACCATTTTCCAAATGCTACTTTAAACATGAGTCACGACACATTTGATAAGATTTTTAACTGTGTTAAGAATATACTTGTAGTTAGCATATCACAACCATATGAGAAGAAGTCAGTGTTCTCTGATTGTTCTTAATAGTTTAATGGAGCATTAATTATGTGCAACTGCAGCCTAGGTTCACATTGTACCCTTAAAAAAGGCTGTTATGAGAATTGACCTGTCAAAGTCTTTTAAAAAACAATCTCTTTTTCCTGGGAGTTTACAATGCCATTGGCTAAAATTGCAAAGAAATAGAAACACTTCACTGGAGAAATGCCAGCAGAGGATGCATGCATAATTAAATTAGACTGTGTCTCATTCACTCTAGCTCACTTTGTGCATGAAGACATGGGCTTAGACATGCATACAAATAGAATACACATGTCAACATGGTCAAAGACTGTATCTACATGGCACAAAGGAAGCAGGAAAACTGGTAATTGTCTATTTAATTTGGTCAACTACAGAGCCAACCCATTTTGAGGAAGGCCTGCACTATCAGATGGGCGGTCTCTACTGAATAATTTTTTTTAGTTCTTTCACTTTGTGTAATATGGACACAGTCTTAGATCCCTTTATCATAGGTCACATTTCTGGATTTCTTGTGTCAACACACAACATAAACAGAGAATTCAAACTATTTAGGTACCTTAAAACAAGAAACAAACAAAAAAAATGTTCCCCTGCTTAGTGGGATAATTTGGTAAAAATGATAACTTTATTTTAACATTTATGCTTTGTATGAGTAGACAATAGATTGAAAGCAATAGCACCCAATTGCCTGCAATTGTTTCTCACAAATGGTTTTAGAAAGCTTTTTGGATAAATGAAACCAGAGTCAGAGGCTGCCAAAAGATATCTGATATTCCATATAACATATATCAGTTAAGAACAGAAACCACTCACTTGGCAGTTCCCCATTCCTCACCTCTGACAATTTGTTGCCAAATCCTGTTGACTATAGCTCCACATTTTCTCTCACAACTGCCTCCTCCTTTCTCGTCTCACTACAACTACCAGTTCAGGCCTCATGGACTTCAAGTCTAGCATTCTATCCACAGTGACATCCAGCTGCCAGGTAGACAAGAATTGAATCAACTAGAGCTAAATGAATCTCCTAACACATAGATGCATTAAGCAAGATATCACCAATGTCATCTCACACTGCACTTATTAAAACTGTTACTCATTAAGTAGGGAATCACCATTGTGCAGATGTTCTACTGGGCCCCTGGTGATAGCTGGGCATGTATTCTCTGAGGTTCTGGATGTAGCAGTTCTGACTTTGTTGTCTTCCTCTGAGTTTTTGTTTTGATCTTTTCTGGCACCATAGTAACTTTCTATAATTAGGATATTTTTCTGCTGTTCGCTCATTTCTCAAGCATACTTCTTGACTTTTAACTCTATACTAAAGTAGGGTGCTGCTTTCTGGAATAGAGGGGGCACTGTCCCAAGCTTTAGGTTTTTTTGTGCAGCTGTTTTCACAGATAATTCTGGAGGCCTAAAAGTTTTTGGTTCTTCCAAGGTGGGATAGTCTAGGGAGAGGTGTGTTTACTACTCTCTTGGCCTGTGCACTGGTCTGTGAGTGGCCACAAGCACTCTTTTCTGCACTAGAACTGTGACCAGGTTCTCTAGCTCCCCTGTGGCTACAAGCTATGGTGTGCTAGTGTTCCTCCTTTCCATGCGACTGAGATCCAGATCCAAGTATAGTCAACGTTCTGCCCCCAGTGCCAGCAAAGGGACCCTTGTAATTTCCTTCTAACCAGTTGTCTGATCCCTCTTACCATTTGTGCATTGAGAGGTCTGGAAACTGCCATTGTTGCCACTGATTCAGTTACCCCCAAAGCCTACTGATGGTTTGCTGGGGCAGGGTTTGCACTGGACTGCCTCCACTCTTATTCAGACCTTTCCTGTCACTCTTTTATGTTATTTTGGACTAGTAATTTTTTTTACCCTATCCTTTTATAGGTTCTTCAGCTCTAGAATTTGTTTTGTGGCATTATTTAAAGTTATCTAGAGGGGCTTAGGGGAGAGCTCAGGTGAGTCCCTGCCTTTTCTCCACCATCTTGGTTCTACCCCTTGTTCATGTAGTCTCAACCAATAGGATATTACTCCATTGGCAATAGTTGGAGGCTGCTGGGCTGTCTCAGATGGCTTTAGGTATAGCTCCTTGCTTCTAGATTCATGTCTTCAGGTCTTTCCCTGTACAACCTTAGTTTCAATCTGCAACACTAAGCACTTACAACCTCTCGTTGATAAAAGCAGGCTAACACCTCTTTCCTCACATTCACCACATCCAGCTGACAAAAGCCAGATAGGGTGGCCAGAGGCTAAAATGAAATCTTTCTCCTTCTACTCCTATTTCTGGGAGTAGGCCCAAACCCTCTGTTACAAATAACTATATAATTTATGGTTAGATTTAATCCCAAAATCCACTCTGGCCTAAATTAGCATGCAAATTAATCTGAGCCAGAATAAAGTAAGCTAAGGAGTCAAGAGCCATTGTTCTTTCCCTATTTCCATGCCTGACTCTATTATGCATATCTGCTGGTGTCAAAGCCCCATTGCTTTGACTGTACTTTGGCCAGTGAAAGACCTTGCTGTCTCTTTATGTGGATAACAAACA
The DNA here is from genome assembly GCA_011680675.1 of Gymnobelideus leadbeateri. Classification (NCBI taxonomy): domain Eukaryota; kingdom Metazoa; phylum Chordata; class Mammalia; order Diprotodontia; family Petauridae; genus Gymnobelideus; species Gymnobelideus leadbeateri. The sequence goes on along the minus strand of WOXC01009160.1, from coordinate 508,025 downwards.
ACATGGTATGAGATCCTAATGTAATGAACATTTGACCTCATCAGTATCACTGAGATATGGCAAGTTGGGACCCATGATGGGATGGTAACTCTGGAAGCACATACCTTACTGCAAAAAGCAACAAAATAAGTCAAAGGGCAGGGGCAGTTTTAATATTGTATATGAAATAAAGAAACCCTAGAGAAGAGAAGCAAGACAGAGATCAATGGACACAGAAACAAAAGCAAAATTGCCATCAAAATATGTTACAGACCACCTGAACAGAAAGAGGAACTAAGAAGAATAATTATTTTATAGCTAATATTTATAATATTTATATAGCTCTTTAGAGCTTGCAAAGTCCTTTATACTGTACATATGGATATGTGTGTATATACAAATCTATAATATGTGTATGTGTATGTGTGTATGGTCCAAAATGGCTCAAGGTGGGGCGACTAGGTGGCACAGTGAATAGAGCACCGGCCCTGGAGTCAGGAGGACCTGGATTTGGATCTGGCCTCAGATACTTAACACACACACACACACACACACACACACACACACACACACACACAAAACTAGCCGTGTGACCTTGGGCAAGTCATTTATTCAATTGCCCTACAAAAAGCAAAAAAACAACAAAGCCAAAATGGCTTAAGGAGAAGGGATAGGAGACAGCACAGGCCTGGCATGGAATGATGATGTAGGAATAATGGGGAACTTCAATTTTCAGGACATCTACTGAGGCTCTCTCTCTGTCAAAATCAGATTAGTTAATTTTTTTTTACTTGCTTTAATGATAATGTCATCCTTCAAAATGTGAAGGAAGAAATTCACAGAACTATTTTTGATCTGATACTTCCCAACAGGGAGGAAATTGGTTGCTAGAGTGAAAATGATACCATCCTACGGGGAAGTGATATTTCCATCTTAGAATTTGTGATAGAGAAGGTTAGGGGAGCTAATCTGACATGCACCCTATATTTTTGAAGAATAAATATTAAAGGGATCAGAGAAATGATAAGTAGAATCCCAATCCCAATCCCATTCTACAGGTGAAATTACCAAGAAGGAATGGACAGCTCTCAAGAATAAAATTCTGAAAAGAAACAATACAGATGAAGAAAAAGGGGTAATAATCTAAAGAGAACAATGTGGATTCACAGGGAACTCATAGATCAACTTGGAATGTTCAAAGAATGTACAGAAGATAGATATAAACACAGGTAATTGAGGATGAGTATAAAAGTGTTACAGAGTCCTGTAAAACTAATTTCAGGAAGGCTAAGACTGAGAATGAACTGAGGCTGGCAAAGAAAGCTAAAGGTAAAGAAAACGAATTTTCTTTTTAGCTCTATTGGGGTGGGAGTGGAGAGAAGGATCAAAGAAGAGATAGAACCACTATTTAGGGGGAGGTGTGGGAGTGTAATGACATCAAAGACAAGTAAGAGATGCTCAATTATTATTTTGCTTCCATTTTTTCTGCTAAGAAGGATCTTTGTATTGGAAAGGACAGAGATTTGATATTCAAATGAGGAAATAGCAAGAGAGGACCTAGCTATACCTGATGAGTTCATATCATCAGACTCAGATGTGTCATATCCTGTGGTTTTGAGACAATTGATAATGTTATAGCTAAGCCACTATCAATGATATTTGAATGTTTCATTTTTCAGTCTCGTTAGAATCTTCATGACCCCATTTGGGGTTTTCTTGGCAAAGATACTGGAGTAGCTTGCCATTTCCTTCTCCAGCTCATTTTACACATAAGGAACTAAGGAAAAGAGGGTTAAGTGACTTGCCCAGGGTCACATGGCTAGGAAGGGTGAAGTACCACAGGAGTGAAGGAAAAATGTTCCAATTCCCAAGAGAGAGAGAGAATATACAGTTATCAAACTAAAATCACCTTAGTGATTAATTTTAATTCCAGGCAAAAATATATTATATCTCATGAAAGGGATTGTTAGTTATTTAAAAGGAAGCAATGATCAGCAGAAAAGCCAACATGACTTCATCAGAATAGTTCATGCCAAATTAACCTCATTTCCTTTTTTTGTCAGGGTTACTAGGTTGGTAGACAGTGGAATTTCATAGACATTGTTACCTCAATTTAGACAAAAATTTTCATGCTATCCTTGAGAAAACACTGGATATATGTTGGCTAGATAATAGTACAATTAGGTAGATTAGGAACATGTCCAATGGCTGAATGCAGCAATCCTTAATGGTTTGGTATCAACTTGGGAGGAGGCAAAAGACAGTCCTTGACCTCAGGTAGCTTACACTCTAATGGGAGAGACAACATGAAAATAAACATATACAAAGCAAGCTATATCCAGGATAAATAGGAAATGATTGACAGGGGAAGGCACTAGAAGTAAAGAGGAGCCAAGAAAGGCTTCCTGTAAAAGATGAGATTTTAGTTGTGACTTACAGGAAGTCAGGGGAATCAGTGGGAGGAGTTGAGGAAGGAGAGTACTACAAGCATGGGGAACAGACAGAGAAGGAGGCCAGTATCACTGAAATGAAAAGAATGTGGTAGGGGGCGGCTAGGTGGAACAGTGAGTAGAGGGTCTGCCCTGGAGTCAGAAGGACCTGAGTTCAGATCTGGCCTCAGACACTCAACGCACACACAAACAAAAACCTAGCCGTGTGACCTTGGGCAAGTTACTTAACTCCAATTGCCCTCAAAAAAAAAAAAAAGGCAAAAAAAAGAAAAGAAAACTATGTGGTAAAGAGTAAAGGGTAAGAAGACTGGGAAGGTTGGAAGGGCAAGGTTATGAAGGTCTTTCAATGCCAAGCAGAGGATTTTGTGCAAGAAGGAGTCATTGGAACTTATTGAGGGAGAGGGGAGTGACATGGTCAGGCCTGTGTTTTAGGAAAATCACTTTGGTAACTGAATAGAGGATGAGTTGAAGTAGGGAGAGATTTGAGGCAGGCAGATCCACCAGCAGGTTATTACAATGATTCAGATGTGAGGTGATGAGGGTCTTAACTAGAGTGGTGACAGTAGCAGGGAAGGGAAGGGGATGTATTGATGAGCTTTTTAAAAATCAAACAACCCAAAGACTATTTTTCTCCCTCTCAAACCAGAGGGGGCAGTAAGGAGCAACACAGGGCCCCCTGAGAATTTTCACCACTTGTAGGCTACAAATGACACTCAAGACCAATGATCCCTGATAGATCATTACAAGATCAGAATTCGCCTCTCTTCCAATGAGCTTCCAGAAGCTGCTTCAGTCTCTCTCCAGTCAATCAACAAAGTGATGATTATTTTCAGCCCCTTATTTCTAATAAGAAAATTCTTGGTAAAGCATCTGAAGAGTCAGTTAACTCAACTTTTATGTCTTTTTTCATTGTCTTCTTATGACTCCTATGCTCAACTTAACCTCCTGCTTCTTCTGTCTCCCATTATATCTTCTTCTCTGACTTCCTATGCCTTCTAATGCCTCACATCAGAACTTCCTATTGGTCAGGAACTCACCTTATGAGATAAAAATTCAGTAAGTCCATCTATCTGTCAGGTGTGTACCCCATAATCATATAATCTCCAGTTATTTGATTTACAGTTTTGTCAATTCTAACCTTTAAAACTCTAAAAACAATAACAACAACAACAACAACAAACCATTATGTGCAAATGAGCTAATGGGTCATGATGCCTTGTAGCCATTGTTACCTTTGCTTTCAAATGGGTCCTCTCAGTACATTCATTTGAGAGGCAGTTCTCTATCTGGCTCTCAGGCTAGGTCTCTCCTTAACATTTTATCCAAGATTGTTTTTCCTCTTGTTTTTTTTTTTCTGTTTTCCTTATGCAAATGTATTTTTTCCTTCCCCTTACAGCAACCAACATGTTAATATAAATGTCTATATGTATATGCATATGTATATATCAGTATTTTATAAAATAAATGTATGATACAGGTTCTTGCAGAGAGGTCTCTTGCTACTCTTACTCTTCATGCTTGGGTTGGGTCTCATGAACTCTGAGATCCCTTTCAAATCTGATGTTCTTTGATTCTGTGACTGCTGATTGGATTCTACCAAGGAAGCCTACCACAAAAGTTGCTCAAATAAGTGACCTAGCTGAAAGTATCAACAGTTGGAAGATAAGGAAGGACTGGGGAACTGACTGGCCTAAAGAATGTCAGTTCCTTAGATATAGACATAGTAAGAATATTGGGGAATGAAGGTGATATAAAATCAAAAGATACAAATAAACAGTAAAAAGATAGATTTAGAAATATTTTTCTCCAGGAAGTGAAGTAATTATGATTTTTAAATTTAATTTTCATAAATATCAACTTTTTTCTTTTTATGCCTTAAAATTCATAGGATAAAAGGAATTTTCTTCCACAAAATTTCCATGATAATTTTTAGAGAAGTTTCACATGGTCTCTCAAATTTATGGCTTGAATTAGGAATTTTGTTGAAATATTTACCTTGTGTATTGGCAATCCAGATCTAGAAAACTCACCCTCACCAGATCTGCAAAAAGTAGAACATTCACATCTGAAGAATACTTGAGTTATTTTCCACTCTTCTATTTGTGTCATTCAGACTCTGTCTACATCAGGAAAAATGTATCATGTATCATGTTATTTGCCCTAAATCATCTTTTCCAAGCTCCATATTCATTATCTCCATGAGTAAGCAAAGGCTCTGTTCCATAGCACAGCTGTCATTCACACTGCTAATTGGTATCATTCATGTTATGCATCCTGAATTTCCTTGAAATGGTATATGGTAGAGGAGAGAGGAATCTATATAAAAGTTTTCATTGTCCATTCCCCAAACAAATCTGGATAGCCAGAGGGTCCCTGGGAATGGACAACTTATTATCAAAACTATTTAGGACTTGAGGTTCCAAGGGCCAATGGAGAAACTAACTATGTGTTAAAAGTTTCTCTCTACTTATCTCAAAGTCCAGATTGGCAGAAATGATTTGAGTTCAAGTTAGTTTCCTGACCCAGGGGCTGAAGTCACTGGCTTTGTATGCTTCTCCTTTTTCTGCCCATTCCTGGCTCAGTTCCTGGCCCATTTGAATGATCTTCATTTTTCTGGCACTTGAAATATCCCTGAAATAAGACATTTCTAAAGAGACATAACCCAAGAGTATTTTTATTTACATTATGATATTCAATACTTCACTTCTTTCTTAATTTATGTAAGTTGGAACCTTTTAAACTTCAAAATTTAGCATAAAGTGATATTCTGCACACTGATTAGATTGTAGTTGCAGAATTTTTTCGGCCTGGTTAATTTCAATGCAATTTACTCCTTCAGAGAATTTTTAGTTTCATTCTGAAGGTAAAACATAGGGTAGAAGAGCTGGCAAAGAGCCTGTTGCTTTAAACAAGAACTTGCTGTCAAAACTGAAGATTGATTATTGCAGACACAATTTCCTCAGTAATGATTAGATTCTGCCTATTTTTCTCAGTCAATTAGGTCACTCTTCTTAGCAGCAAGGATTAGACTCCACTGGCCTGGTTTGGAAAATCACAAAGATTACCCAAAGAGTTCCTCATTCCATAAACTTAATTTGAACTTTTGTTTCAATTTGGAAAAGACCCTCCTAGAGCAATTTGAGATTTGCTGAAAACTTCCAAACAATTAAACTGAAAAATGTCCTCTATTTAGGATTTATATATACTTTTGAAATTGTTTGGGCTTAATGTTATTATTGTCTGGAACTTTTTTCCACAAAATTGGGAGCAACATTTTTTTTTCCTTCTACCCAGAGAGTTATACACTTTTACTTCCCCCCACATTCCAAATCATCTCATCAAAGCTCCATATTCATGATGTTTCCAAAGGTAAAAATAATATTTACATATACATAGGCATATCACTTTAAGTGTCCAAATTCTGGAGTCTGACCTTCTTTAGTTAGTTTTTTTTTTTTAAAGAACCCATTTATTAGACATAGACAGAGCTTGAGTTAAAGTCATTTGATTTGTTCATCCTAAATGTCCCTCTGCCTTCATGTAAACTGTCCAGTTCTTTTACTGGCTTAAGTGATATTATTGAGGAAGTCTGTCACAGGAGATGTGCTACTAAAAGAAGGGAGAAAGATAGTAAATAATTTGAATTCTCAAGGGCAGTCTCAGAGTACATATATTTTAGCCACAATGCATCTGGGGAAGTAGTCAAAAAAATAATTGGGGCAGAGACTGAGCTGGTGAGAACATTGCACTAAGTCCCCCAGGGCTCCTTTTTTTTGTAAACCAAGCACAGCACCTGAGGTACCAAAAGATACCCTCAGTTTATAAAACTCTGTAAACCAGCACCCACTCAAAACCATAGTGCATGAGTCCCCAGAATATGTTTCATTTTTTTGTCATAGGGCACATTAGTTTGAAACAAAAGATAAATAAAAAAACAAATGGGAAAATAATCCCTCCAATTTCATATAGGTTATACTCTCATCCAGGTAACTAAATCACTATTGGTGAGGGAACATATGCTAAAAATAATATGGTGAGGGAACTCACATGTTGGTCATACACACATAAAGGACTCATGTGGCCAGGGCATGCTCATTGAAGGCACACAAGCAGGAAACAAGTGTGTCCAGGGCACAGATATTGTCAAGGCAATTCACACCTAAAATGGTAGAGGGCTGCAATTGTCCACTGCTCTTTATGGATAACATATCTCTACTAGCCTTGTGGTTGCCAGGCTTCCCTCTGTTCCTTTCAGCTCTTTGGGGCCTTCAGTTAGATACTTGACTCCTATCTGCAAAGATGAAGTAACTAGAAAGATTTCCTGATGAAAGAAGGCTATTAGACATTTAGTGCACAGCCAAAGCAATGAACCACTACTTATAGCTTTTAACATCCTCATTCTAGATCTGAATAAACTGAGGCTCAAAATGAAGCAAGGTTAGGGGACTTGTCCATGGTCATACAACTAGTAAGTGTCAAAGTCAGATTTAAAACCTAGGTATTCTAATTCCAAACAATAACCACATTGCTTCTCATGAGACACCAAGTCCAATCCCTGTGTGACTCCTGGAAACACCTTCCTGCTCCCCCACCACCTCCTCTCTGCCCCACCATGGTTGACAATGGGGGAATCCCAAGCCAAGGTAGATAAAAAGATACTTGTAAACCACCTAGAGTCCCTGAGTGAGTTCAGGTCATTGATGCCTTGATAAACTAAGCATATCAAATTATTTTTAAAAGAAATTGTAGAAGTAATTGCTGATATTTTTTTTAATTCCAAAAACTTTGAGAAGTCCCATAGGAAAGGAAATGGGTGTTTAGAGTTGATGAAAAAAAAAGGGTAATTGTACCTCAGGATGTAGGCACTGTTCTCAGCTATTACCAAGATAAATGAAATGATCATATCATCATTCCTTTTTACTTCCAAAATCTGTACCTCAACAAAACACTGTTACCATCAGGATTACACACACTTGCATGCCTTTAGTTTTACTTGTATTCAGTAATACAAAAAGAATACATAAACCAAGCACAAATCTAGTCTTGGATGAGACACAGCTGACTCTAAATCCCTAATTTGTGCTTATTTCTGGTTTTCCAAGGGCATGTCTCTCTCTCAACTCCATGTCATTTAAACCAATGCAAAAAGCAAAGTATCTATGGACAGTATATATATATATATATATATATATATATATGTGTATATATATATATATATATATACACACACACACACACACTTATAAAATATATAAGTATATATATGATATATACTTATAAGATATATAAGTATATATGATATATATACTTATAAGATATATAAGTATCACATGCATAACAATGCCTTTACATTTTATTGGGTTCACTTCTGGGAATACTATCTTTTGTTCCTGTATTCTCAGGTTCCACATTGTACTTTTTAGAATTTTAATTAATGAGGGAAGAAGGTGATGTCCCTTACCTATGCTTCTAATCTATGTCTCAGGAGCTTTGAATATTTTAATTACTGAGTGGGATAAAAAGGGAGTTGATCTAGCTTGTAGTTCGTTCTGCAAGTCTATCATGTGCAGCACATATAAGAAAGAGGTTACTTTACACAGTCTTTCAAATGTCCATTATCTCAGATAAACATATAAATATAAGGTAAGAGACTTTTGATACTGAGAACTCTTTAATTCAAATATCTCTGTCTTTTATTGAAATTTCCTACACAGAAATTCTCTTGCTGTCACGTAACATCCATAAGAGCGCAATTCACAGTTGATTTAACTCGCTCATTTGACTAAAGTTTTTCTTCCAATTGGACCAATGTTCCAATTTCAAAAGCATGAAGAAGACATATTCTTTAAACTACAGGCTGATTAGTCTGACTTCAGTTCCTGTCTGAAATATAGAATATTAAAACTTTATCAAGAATAGGTCACTCTAACAATCTCCTTTTTTGATAGCAGAATATAATAATCACAGGATATCTGGCCTTAAGTAAGGCATTTGACAAAGTCATTCATTATATCCTAGAGGACACAGTCAAAATATGTGGGTTAGATAATAACAGACAGATTAAGAACAGGTTCAATGGCCACACCTAAAAAGGAGTCATTAATGGGTTACCGTCCAACTGAAAAGAAGTCTCCAGTGAAATCTTCAGGACTCTCTTCTTGGCTTTGTTCCATTCAACAGCTTTATCAATGACTTGAGTGAAGGCTTATATAGCATACTTATTAAATTTATGTATGACATGAAGTTGGATGGGATAGTTAACAGAACAAGCAGAAAATGGAATGTTATTTACCTAAAGCAATGTTTGATTCCAGAAAGCCTTACAGTTACTCCTTTTCAACACTAGATGTCAATCATGTGTTGTTAAAGTGAAATCCTGGCTGGGTTTTACATTACTTTTTTTCAGAGACAGCTGTGTTGGGAAACTAACAGAATGATAGTTTAAATAGAGTAAGTGAAATATGGACATGTTTATAGGCATCATCAACAGAGGGAACCTTGAAAATCAGAGCCTACTTATCATATACATATGATGGAAATACAAAACCACAACATATTAAAAGAATATTTATTAGTATTTTTTCTAGGATTTGGAGCTATGCACTTAAAGGTATCTACAGGTAAGGATTTAGAATTAGATAAAGACATCTTAGAGATCATTTGATCAACCTGTCATTTTACAGATAAGGAAACTGAGGCCTAGAGAGAGCAAATGGTTTAACCAAGATCCCACAAGGCATAAGTATCAAAGCTAGGATTTAAACCCAAGTATCCTAACTCCAGGTCCAGATCCTTTCTACCATACTGCTTCTATAACCCACATTGAGAATTTGCATTACAGGCCATCTATTTTTTCCTAGACTCCCTCCTTAGTCCCTGGGAGCCTAGTCTTCTAGGCACATTCTTATGTAGTTTTCACCTCTAAATTCATTTCAAATGTTGTGCTTTTCCATTCTTAGAACTGGACCTGAGGTTTCATTGGTATAAATTCCCAGTGAGCAACTTCCTCCACCAACACAAACGGACCCCTTCCCTGCAACTCACAATTTTAGAGAGTTACCTGGGGAAATAAGAGGCTAAAATGATTGACCCAGGATCATACAGCCAGTACATGTCTAAGGCGGGACTTCCTGAGTCTGAGGCCAGTTCTTTATCCACTATAACACACTACCTACCCCAAGCATGCTTTGATTTTTTCCCTTTGCTCTAAAGTTAATCTTTAGCTAAAAGAAGAAGAGATAGAATCATTTTTAAAAATTAAAAAATAATAAAAAAAGCCACTCCCTTACTCATTCCTGGGAACAGATGGTCCTTGGCCTTTGAGGAAAATCAGCCTTAGTGCCTGTGATTTAGGTAAGCAGTTGCAGCCAAACTGGAGAAAGGCTTAAGTTTTGTTTGCTTCTGGGTTTCTTTATTTCTCCTTGTTGTCTTGGAGGGTGGGAGATGCCGTAACATTTTCTCTTTAAACATTTTCTTATTGCATAGTGCCGAAACTCCACCTCTGAGCCCCAAGCAGACACAACTGAAAAGAGACCTACATTTTTTTTCTGCACAAGGAGACACACCTTCTCTATGTTGGAACATCATGCCAGAGGCTAAATCACTCACCTTTTTTTGTCATCTCATTAAAACATAATGATTTCCCTGAAAGAGAAAACAGCTTTCATTTTGTTACCGAGAGTACTGAGGGACAGATTACAGAGATGATTCCAGATATTTTGTCTCCTTATGGTTTTTTTTAAAGGTTTCGCTTCCAGGGAAATCATTAAGTTTTAATAAGATGACAAAATACACACAGACACACACAGAGATGAAAATTCTTTAACATCTATGCATATGTAGTTTTTAAAACATGCAAATACATGCATGTAGATGCATGTTTGTGTACATACACACATATATAGCTATAAAATTAGACAGATTGGCCACACTTATCAGGAGATGAAGGACTCGGTCAAATAAATAGTCCTTAATACAAGTATAGCATCATACCTCAAGAAGTAGGAGTAGAGTAGATATAGTCTGCATGCCTCCAGCTGACACCTTGTTCCCATTATATAGTATTTATGTGTATAGCACATGACAAAAAACAGTTTTTTGGCACTGGGTAATTGCAGTAGGAAAAGCTATAAGTCACACCGCAAAATAAATACTTGTGTAAGTTGATTTTCCAACACCCCTTTTAACAAAGTACAGGTTCTTTCCTAAGTGGCTCATATTACAGATAGCTTTATGATAACTTACTGGTCAAAGAGGAAGCACTCCCTTACCCCTGCCCAACTTCAAACCCTAAAGCATTATGGGAAAGAGACAATGAATATAAAAGTAATTTCCATTGAATAGAAGGAATAATCCTATGATAACAAAGCATTTATTGTCACTCTCATATCATCATTGACATTATCAGTTTCAGAATATCAGTCTAAAATTGAAGGCTGAGATATAGTTTATAAATAATTGGAAATGACTGGTAAATAAGCTTTTCCTTGGCCCTTGCAAATTAAATATAATTGGGCCACAATTACTCTTTTGTACATGTTTGCTAAGACTAGGATGTACTCTCTGAAATTTTTTAAAAATTAAAGGCCAAAAGTGTTAGAGAATAAAATAACAAATAATTAATATCCTTTGTTTCTTTACGTGTTAATTTCTACATTGTAAACATTTAAATATTTTTTTAATGAAAAAGTATCACAAAGCTAGAGAAGTCTGGTTGGGATGCCCTTACCTCTCCTTTCTCTGCCATCTCCCTACCTTTAAGAACTTCCTCTCTCTAGAAACCCAGTACTCTACCTTTTCTACTAGACTATAGTCTTTTCAAGAACAGGGACATTCCATATTCATTTTCAAATATCCATAAAAAGTAGTATGTAGTAGGGTTACAATAAAGACTTTTTGAATAAATAGAGAAATGAATGTGTCTTAATAGAATCATAGAATGCTGCAATGGACTTTCAAAATAATCTAGTCCAATACCCACATTTTAGAGATGAAGAAACTGAAAGCCCAGGGAGAGGAAGTGATTTGTTCATGGTCATTCACCAAGTGAGCATAAGAGCCATGACTTAGTACCATGCCTTATGATTCTCAACCCAGAGCTCTTTTCCTTATAATTTACATTCTCATAATATTGCCTCAGGTTTCCCCCTCTAAAAGAAGAAAACATTTTCATGAACTAATTCATGAAACTAGTGACTGTGTTGACTTCCCACTGTAGCCATAGGGTTTGTATTTTTAAATACGATCACTTGAGAAAGTAACACAAAGGAATAACCCTCAAATAGAATAATTTTAGGGGAAATAGGACATGTTCTAACACCTGGAGAAGAGTAGGAAATATCACATTGCTTGGTATCTACTACACACTAAATATTTCTCAATTGATTGAAGAGGCAAGAAGGCCTTCCCAATACCTTGTGGGTGATATACTCTGCTTATACATAGGACTATTGCTGAATGAGCTCTTTAATAAACAGTGACTGGGGTATATATTCCCAGAGGCTTTTCCTGATGGCAAAGCTTTATGAATAAACAAGGGAACTGTCATTCTCCTAGGGCATACTATTTTTAGTTTTTTTAAATGACCCCTCTTAACTGTTACATGGGTGGGTGGACAGATGTTTGCAATTATAACCATATATGTGGTTATAGGCCAGGTATGCCAGGCCTGAAGGATTCTGACTTTTTGTAAAATATTTTCAAGTAACCAGCTGCCACATTGCACTAGGCAGCCAAACCACACCAAATGGAAATGTACTCAAAGAGATGGGCAGAGTGAAATGCTTCTATAAAAACAGAAAAGTGACTCATGCTCATAAAATATAACGACTATAGTAATTCTTTAAATATACTACCCATTCATGGGTACCTCAGTGGGGGCGCCAGTCAGGGGGAATCTCCATCACTTGTTTATTAGCATGTTGTTGAGATTGTTGGTTTTTCCCATCACTGTCATGGACAGAAGACAAGTTGGTACTGAGAGGAAGGCCTTCCTTTGCAGGCTTTGTGGGTAAAGACTGTTCTGACAGGGAAACCTCCTTGCCTATTAAACATCCTGACCTGTTTACCAAGCACATTTAGAAAGCCTTGAGTGCTTTTCTCACCACCACCGCCTCCCACAACTTATTTTTTTCTAGGAGAGTTTCAAAATAATATGCACTATTTATTACCAATAACAAGGATAACCGACCTTTAGGGAGTACTTTAGGATTTACACATCTCTTTACGAACATGAATTCATCTGAGCTTCATAAAGGCCCCGTGAGGAAAGTACTCTAGGTACTTACTGTAGGTATCAGCATGACCTCCATTTCACAGCTGAGGATACTGCTGTTCAGGTAAGCTCATAGTCACATAGCAAGTGACAGTGAAAAGATTGGAAACCAGGTCTCTTCTGACTCAAAATGCAGTATTCTTCCCAATAATTAACACCGAGCCCCTTAAAACGTTGCACAAAATATCACAGGGTGCTCCCTCCCTCAAAAAACACAACTATTTTTACTTAAATTATTTTTAAATTCCAAACAAGAGAAAATGTGAAAGGCAGTAAAAGAAACTTCCTGAGTAGTCAAGAAAGTCAACAATAGAGGGCTCCACATAAAAATATTTATAACAGAACTTTTTTTTTTTTAAGTAGCAAAGAACTAGAAGGAAAGAATATTCCCAACAACTGGTGAATGGCCATAACCAACAACAGCATATGAATGGATTGGAATATTATTGTGACTTAATAAATACTGAATAGAATAGAGAAACTTGGGAAGATTTGTATGAAATGATGCAGGGTAAAGTGAGCAGAACCTAGAAAATAATTTAGACAGTGATCACAATAACATAAAAGAAAACAATATTGAAAGACATTATAACTTTAATTAATGAAGTACCATTTGTGACTTCAAATAACTGATGGTGAAACTCCATCTTGGAAGAGAGCCAGGGTGCAGAATGTGGCAAACATTTTCAGGCATGTCGAATGTGTTGATTTATTTTTCTTAACTATATCTTTTGTTTCAAAAGAAGACAGGATAGGGAGAAGGGGGATTCATTAGGATCTGAAAATGGTACATGAAAAGAAAAAAAATATCCATAAAACATTTTAAGAGACATCTTCTGACCTCTTAAAAGATTCCCATGTTTAATATATCTATTTTTGTTCGCTTCAGCCTTACATCTTGCCATCACTTTAGTTTCTATGCTATCATTGGCCACATCCTCCCAAAAAACATTTGATTTTTTAGGCCAGTTTTGTTTTTATTTTTACTGGAAACTGGGAACAAAAAAATCACAGGCACATATTGAGTGGACACATCGCAACTGAGTCTATGTTGCTGCCATCAACTGGTAGGATATAAACAGCATTTCTAAGACAGCATAAAAAGAAAATATCCTTTCCTAGCTTGCTCTTTCCCATGTTACTTGGCAAGAAATAAAGAAACAAATAGGTACTTCTTTACCCTTTGCTATATTAGCAGCTGTCAGTTCTAGAGGTCTTTTCCTTTTTCATCCTTCTTTTATAACATAAATTGCTTTGGGTAGAGAGAGAGAAGTAAAACAAAGCCAAAGGAAGGCAGAGGAGTACATAGAGAGAGTACTATGTGAGAGAGAGACATTTAAGACAGAGAGATAGGGTTTGGGGGTAGAGAGAGGAGACAGGGAGATGTTCGATGTTCGCTGGCTGACATTACTGAAGCTCACCAATGAAAGGAGGAAAAAAGAACACCAGCCACCCGGAAATACAAAACAATTGCCTGAGTGTATCTGAGGATAAATGAATTAATGGTTGGGGAACTGTCATCACCCTTCTCACTAACACTTTCTCACCTGTGGCTTGTTGGCTAGGCTAGGCTTTCAGGTTCAAAGCTGGCTTTGTATATTCATTCCCCTGTGAAATGTGTTGAATTTTCCCACACACCCGTACCTTTATTTAAATGGTATATGTTCCTATACTTAATGAGAATAACATGACACTCATGTAAAGACGCACCACATGTTCCATGGACAGCTGTTATTCAGATAAAGTCCTAAGAGAGGGGACACTGACCTGTGACTTAATCAGTTTGACCCTGAACACAGGCTCAGTCTTCTCTCCATCCCATCCTCCTTGAGGCTGAACCAAATCACACTTATGGGCTCTGTAAGAACTGTGGAACTGTGCAGATACTCTGAAGCATCCCAGTGTTTTTGCATTCATGAGATCTCCTGGAAGTAAATTCCTAAATAAACTTTCAGCTGTCATTTCTGACTGCCTCCAGAGGTGATGGGTTGTCATGGAAAGATCACTGGATTGGAAGTTAGAGGAGCTTGGTTTGAGCCCTGGTTCTATCACTTTCTAGCAATGCAGTGATAAGTAAATCCCTTTAATTCTCTGAGCTCCTTTCCTCAGTGGTGATAAGTGAGGATATAAAGACTTGTGCTTTCTCATGGGAACTATTACAAGGATCAAAGATGATAATACACACACACACACACACACACACACACACACACACATATATATATACATATATATATATATATATATATAAAGTACTTTGCCAATCACCATTCTCTACATGTACAAGTCATCTATTCTTATTACTTAAATATGTGCACAAAGTTACTGACTGTTTTTAGCATCCAAATGATAATTTCCATAGAAATAAAGGGTGCACATTTAGGAGGGAGGTGTTGCCCACTGTAATTTCAAAAATAGGGTAGTCCAAACTTCATTTAAAGATACACTAATTAAAAAAGCAGTTTGAAATGTCCCCTCTTCTTAATCCTTTTATATAGGAAATGTTTTATTGCATAAAATGCAATTCCATTTATATTCACTATGCATGTACATAGATATAGATAACAAAGAAGGTTGAAAAATCTCCCAGTTCAACAATATTTGCAAGACAATTACACCCTAATAAAAATTTAAGGTAGTTTATCAATAATTGACCAATGAAGAATGTAGAATGAAGCATGCTACTTTCTTTTTTTTTCTTTCTCATGGTTTTTCCCTTTTGTTCAGATTCTACTTTCACAATATGACTAATGTGGAAATGTGTTTAATATGACTGTGCATGTATAGCCTATAACAGACTGCTTGCCGTCTTAGGGAGGAGAGGAAGGGAGACAGGGAGCAAAAACTTTGGAACTCAAAATCTTATAAAAGTGAATGTTGAAAACTAATAAATAAAGTTTTACTTACCTTGCTAAAAAAAAAAAAACCAATAACTGACCAATGAAAGAGTAAGGAAGAAAATGCATGAAGCAGAGAGAAAAAGAGGAGGAAAGAGGATGGGGTAGGGAGAGGTGAAAGGAGAGTTGGTGTATAAAGCAAAGTGAGGGGAGGCCTCTGGAACCTTGCCTCCAAATTTACTGACCTCCAGTCAAGGAGATCAAGGTGAGAAGAACTACTCTCCAGAAGGATCTTAAAATTTCTGGATTGAGGAATTCCCCAACATGTCATCCAAAGCCAGCTCTTACAGCTCCTCAAAATTTCTCAGTATCATCACCTATTTATTCATTTTCTTCTTCCTTCCCTGCTCAAAAAAAAGAGGCTATTGCAAAGGCTCATCTCTTCCTCTACTGTTGTCCCTAATCCTTAGTCTCTTCCTCTAGGACTCTTGAAATCATCCCCTTTAACATGCAACTTTCATCTCTTCTCTTATTTGCATAAAACAAACTAAAGTCTTTCTGACTTTAAAGAAGTTTCTCCTAGATTCTTCTATTCCCCCTGGGTACTCTCCCATTTCTCTTCTTTCTTTTACTGCCACATTTCATATCTTCACTATCCTCTCTCAGGAAAGTAAAGTAAAAGACTGGAAAAGTAGGAAGGAGCTAGGCTATGAGGGACTTAAAAGGCAAGCATAAAATTTTATATTTGATCCAATAGGTAGTAAGGAATAAAACAGCCTCTACAACCTGCTAAATGAAGAAGCCTTCCAGATTTGAAACAAGGTCTCCTTGATGCCAAGTCTTGAACCCTATTATGCCACACTAGCTAGCTACACAGGTTTTTTCTGGTAAAATTACATACAACGCATCTTATGTGAACTCTTATTTGCGAACGCTGTCCTGACTTAGTATACATATGGGACAATGTAGAGCCAATGCAATATTTACAGTGCACACAATCACGATAAACATACCTGCATGATGTTCAATTGTAAAATATAAGACTCTTCATATAGATAGCAGAAGTAAAACATTTATTCAGACACCAGAAAACCAAATCCCAACAATAGGAAACTAAATCTATCATGGCAACATAGAAGTTAATGCACCACAACATAACAGAAAGCCACACCATTCTTTAGCCTCTCCACAAACCAATATTTGACTAATATTTACTCACAAGTTTATCTGTCTCTCTCAGAAACAAATTCTCCCCCCAATCATCTAGCAGGCTCGGACTCCCAGCTTCCTCTGGGCTCTCCTTCACCCTTTAGCAAACTCCTCCCACCACATGCTCCATGTGATATACATTCAGCTTATTAGGGGTCAGAGTATATTTTCAAAGTAGGGAAGGTCTTCAAATTCCCTTAGGCTTATTAAGGGGCAGGGAAGAACTTCAAATTCCCATTACCATTACAGACATCCTTACTCATTACCTCCAGGTATGTCAGTCTGACCACTGGCTAGATAGATAGCTCTGCTCTAAGTCTCCTCTGTTATACTTGGGATTTTAGAGCTTACTTCTGAGTCACATCACCATAAAGATGGAGGAATAGACATTTTCTCCGATCTTCACAACTTCTCAAACCTCTCAAAAATAAAAATTATGTGTAAGAGATAAAGCTATTTCAGCTCTCTCGATAGTTTAGCACACCAAGAACTCTAATGAGACTGTTGTTGTCATTACTTATCCTTTGTTTTCTAAAAACACTAATGACATCCTGGGATGATGTCTTGACTCAGGAGTGAACTGGATTTAAGTGAGGTAGAGTTGTACGTAGTCCTCAGCTTCACTCTCCTTCCAGAGTCATTGAAGTCCAGTGGCAAGACAAGAGTCAAGATGACTGGTGATGGCCTAGGATACAGTGGATGACCTTGGTGTCTTTGATGTCTGACCAAGCTCTAAGTGCTCCATAGAACTTGCTTCAACTGTCTTCATGGCTGTTGAATAAATTGTTCTTATCTGTCCATTTTACTGGAGGGAAGCCTTTACATGCTTGGAGAAGACACCCTCCTAAATCACCAATAGGTTTGAGGTCCATCAATTACCCTCAATCTGGTTTAGCCTAACTGTCAATGCAGTTTACTTGGGTATGGCCACTATGCATGGTACAGCTTCCTGGAGCCACAGGTGAAAGTTGAGTGCCAGGTAGACACTGAAAGTGGAAGAGCAGCCCTGAACAGGACTTGACAAGCTCTCACACCAGAGGTGCTAGTCCTCCTTGAAAACCCCATACATCCTAATAAGGCAATAATGCATTCAATGAACTAACAATAGAACAGGTTTATCCTTAACACCTAACTCACTCACTCAACCTATGAATTGTCTTCCTACTGGGTGGGAACACAACAGACTGTCATTTTTTGTATACTACTCAGAGTTGCCCAAGCCAAGAAAGAATCTGGTCTAGTGCTTCCAAAGATTCTCTCTTTCTTCAGTGAGGTTTTCTATCCTTTCAAGTTCTCAAAGAAACCTTGGAGATCATCTAATCTAACAATCTCATTTTGCAGGTGAGGAATCTAAGGGCCAAAGAGATGGAGTAATTTGATCAGTCACATAGTGCAGGAGCAGCAGAGCAGGAATGAGAACCTAGGTCTCCTGACTCTAAACATCTTTTCTTTTATTTGCAAAGTTTAAAAAATATCTCCTCTTATAGGTAGAAAATAACAAACTCCTATTGATGGTTTTCTATGATGATCAAGAACTAACTCCTTTAGTTTAAATCTGATTTTTATAAAGGAAACATAGGAAGGGGAGAAGGACCTACATGTACAAAGCTTTTTATAGTAGCTCTTTTTGTGGTAGCAAAGAATTAGAAATTGAGGGGATACCCATCAACTGGGGAATGGCTAAATAAGTTATGAGATATGAATGGAATGGAATACTATTGTGCTGTAAGAAATGACCATCAGGCAGATTTCAGAAAAACTTGGAAAGGCTTACATGAATTGATGCAAAACAAAGTGGGCAGAACCAGGAGAACATTATACACAGTATCAGGAACATTGCACAATGATTAATTATGAACAACTTAACTCTTCTTAGCAATACAATGATCCAAAACAATTCCAAAAGATCCATGATGGAAAATGCTATTCACATCCAGAGAAAGAACTGATAGAGTATGAATGAAGATCAAAGCATACTGTTTTTCACTTTCTTTCTTTCTTTTTTTTTGAGGTCCTTTTCTTTTGACCTATTTCTTATTTCACATGACTAACATGGAAACATGTTATTATGTTTACATAATAATATTACATGTTTACACATACATAACCTATATCAAATTGCTTATCATCTTAAGGAGAGGATGCTGAGAATAGGAGGGAAATAATTTGAGACTCAAATTTTTTTAAAAAATTAATGTTAAAATTATCTTTACAGATAATTGGAAAAAATCAAATGCTATTTTTTTAAAAAAAGGAAATATAACAAAAGAAAATATAACATTGTTTCCTCATTCATACTTAATCATCACAAGTTGAAGAACATATGTGAAAAGTTATTTAAAACTGGTAATACTTAACATCCTTTATGGGGTAGGCTTCATTTAACATTGCATTAACAAGTTTCCACTGCATTTAGAACTTATACATTTCTCTAAAGCCATGTTTTGCTGAACACAAAAATTGCTTATGCTAGCTATAGCCTAACAAAGTTTAAGAAAGGAAAAATTGATAGAATATAGCCATTTAGTCTGACGTTGTCAACCTATCATCCCTACAGTAACACCTTTAACATATCAAATGAACATCCATGTGCCTGAGAGAGCCAGAATGAAATGAACATTCTGTCTTGAGGAAGAACCAAAATTCATCCAAACATGAATACCACCGAAGCCAATCTCCAAGTGCAAGCAAGCCTGACAACAGTATGGAAACTTTATAGTTACACAATCCACACACGTGCTGTAAGTAGGAAATTAGCTCAAATGGAGTGTTCATGTGGCTACAAAAACAGCATGGCAGTGTGATGAGAGGAGAAAGCAAACATCTGGCCTCCTCTGGAGGCCTTCTGGTTTTATTTTCATGACTTTAGCCAAAGTTTCTTCAGATTCTAATGCTTCAACCAGTTATTTCAATAAATATAGCAGAACTGAGTAAACATATAACCTTCATGGTATTCCTATAGAGAAAACTGGGATCTGCTGCTTCTGACAAGCACATGTATATACGTGCATGCACACACCTACACATGTGCACACTCACCTTTCCACAGAAAGATTTTGTTACATGCTTGGTATCTGTTTGCTTATTGCCACAATTTTTCCTTCTGTTCCCCCAGGGACCAGCAGAAACACCACAAGGCCACAGATTCTCGGGAGCTGAACTTCATGCCAAATTGAGTTCTTTCTAACTAAACCAGAGAAGCAGATCATTTTTGTCCAGGAAAGCCAAGCTTCAGCCCCAGTCTTTTCCTTAGTAGGATCTCAGAAGATGTTCAGTTGTTCAGTCTAGAACAGAGATGAAATCTTGATAGATAAATTGTGCCATAGATATGGAACCATACCCTCCAACCCTGCCAACCACCCCAGTAATGGACACCTGATGCCCATTCTCTTTTCAGCATCACATCAGCTCCGGGCATTAGTGATGAGAGGAGTCTAGGAAGAAGGACCACCAAGAATAGGTCTATATTTACTGTCTAACTGTACTTTCTGGCAAATGACCCAATAATTGAATACTAGGGAGTGTACTTAGCAGCTAGTAAAAATAGACTATGGGAGAGGTTTAACTCACATATATCCCTGAATACTGTGATGGCCATAATGCAGAGACACTGCCTTTACAAATAGGGGTTTCAGTAGTGAGTCTGTTCCTAACCCAGAGTGGGTCCAGGAGTCTGAAGAGCCCCCCCAAGAAGGACAGCAGCATAAATAGATAATTTTGGAGCTAGTTATATGGCAGGAATATCAAATTTCTTCCCTCTAGCCTAATGACATGGTATACTAAAGACTATTTCATCCTTTTTTTCTGTACCCTTTAGCCATACATACCCAAGACAAGTGTTACAGCTCTGAAGAAGGGTGACAGCGAGGATGCTGATCAAATTCTATAGAGGTATGGGTATTTTGGTTCATACCTGGACCCTCTTAACCAGACACACATACACACACATTAAACAGAATATACAAAGCACCCTGGACTAGGTCCAGTAACTTGAACATTTAGGTGGGCCCAGAATTACTTCCAGGTTCATCCTTGCAGGCAGAATAAAAGGGCCATATAGGCTAGTATTGGCCTTTGCAAATTGAAGAAAGGGAGAAAATCATAACAGAACTTCTCTGACAATAATTCCTTGACTCTGTAATGAAAAAGCACCATGATGCACTTTTTAAATCAATATATCTCTTCCTGGGCTCTCCAGTCACAAAGTTGCAAAAGTAAATAATGACCTGTACTAGTTTTCCTAAAAATATCTGAAAACTATGTAGTGCCAGTGTCAATACCCGTCACCCTGACACATGAGGGGCAAAGGGAAGGGAATATGCATTTATATAGCAGATACAATGTGCCTGGCACTGAGAGAAATACTTTATAAATTGTATTTCATTTGGGCCTCACCACAATCCTGGAAGGAAGGTGCTATCATTATCCCCATTTTACAGATGAGAAAACTGAGGCAAAGAGAAGTTAAGTGATTTGCCCAGGGTCACATGGCTAATAGGTATCTGAGCTCATGTTTGAATTCAGATCTCCCTGACTCCAGGCCCAGGGTTTTATATGCTGCACTACCCACTGCTACATATAACTAAAGTAGGTTATACTTCTATTTTAGAATGTAGCCATTTAAAAATTACTTGAGCTAGTTTTGAAAGTCAAGGTTGAAAATTTTTACCGTAGACTATGGCCATATTGTAAGGTAGAAAACATTTTGTAAAATGAAATGCAAAATACATCTGGATTGACCCTTAAAAACCATAAAAATAGTTATTTTTTTTTCTAGACAGCTCACCAAAACATGAGGGAATCTAGTGTATTTGACCTTATTAATCAGGCTTGTTCAAAAGAAACGATTCCTTAAACACTAAATAGCAAAACACTAGGCAAGGTCACAGCACAATTGATTCCATGTAACTTAGAGGGGCAGAGAAAACCAAACCTCAAACTTAGCCTGTGTTTCTAAAGCCTCAACCCCAACCTATAGTCAGAATTATGTCTTTATGGATTCTTTTTTTTATATTATGTTCAAATGCTAAATGAATGAATGATTTAAGGTGAACTTCATTAATGCCACAATGCCATTGGAAGGGTTCTTTTTATATTTTCACCATTCATTATGAATAGGTATCATTAAATGAATGCTAATGTTAGCAATTCCACTGTAGCTAGTCAACTACAATCTCTTCTATTGGTTTGAAATGCAGACCTAAATATCCCTGACAAATTATGTGGGTTCTTAACACTTACTAGGCATTTATCTTTACAAAATGTATTTGCAAAGTGTAGTTGAAACATAATAGACAAAAGCCCAGCAGATTTATGCAACATGTGAAGGCATCTTTAGTTCTGATATCATAACTTCTTATAAGAAAAGAAAACAATAAAAAGAAATGAATAGAAAATCAGTGGGCCATAGTAATGGAATAAGAAGGGAAATCCAACTTGGTTTGACCAATGATCCATTCAAAGCCATACCTTGAGGAGTGAGGGGCCTTTTGACATTACCAATGCCTCCTAACCAAGGTCATTTGGGTGAGGGAAAACATATGCAGAGATGGCTGAGATTTCTCTGTTGAAAGGGGGGAAAACACACTCTTTTGGACAGCTTTTTGGAAAGCTGTAAAATCAAATGCAGTTCATAACACATGCTGTGTGATCAAACAGAGCTTCCCCTCAACTTGCCAGAATGCTGCTGAGGGACTGAGAGATCCTTTTAAAACTGTATATGATATTCTAGTGTTTGCTTTCATATACATTAGCATGTTATTTCATTCTGTCTGGGAAGAGAACCAAGTGACCAAGATGCGGTATATGTGTAAGTGTGTGTGTGTGTGTGTGTGTGTGCACAAACAGCACTCACACCAGGATACTTATCAATTAGAACTAGTCTTACTGGTGCTTTTATTTCTTAATTTAGGGATTTCTTTTTCCCAAAACATAATGTTAACCACTCACCATAACCTAATATACTTTCAAATAATTTTTAAAATTATGAATTATACTATAAAGGCCATCAGCAACAACAACAACAAAAAGAATAATGAACTTTCCTTTTATTTTAAACATTTTTAAATTTTATTTTATTTTATTTTATTTTGGAGGAGAGAAGGTAGGGCAAATGGGATTAAGTGACTTGCCCAAGGTCACACAGCTAGTTTTTGTGTTAAGTGTCTGAGGCCAGATTTGAACTCAGGTCCTCCTGATTCCAGGGCCGATCTTCTATTCATGCTGTGCCACCTAGCTGCCCCAGAACAATGAACTTTCAATGACCAGACTGTATACTTCTCTGTGGGTTCCTTTTCTTTCTTTTTTCCAATACATTTTAATTAATTTTTTCATTTTCAACATCCATTTCGACAAGATTTTAAGTTCCAAATTTTCACCCCATCTTTCACCTCCCCCACCCCAAGACAGCATGCATTCTGATTGCCCCTTCTCCCAGTTTGCCCTCCCTTCTATCATCCTCCCATCTTATCCCCTATCCCCTTACGTTCTTGTAGAGTAAGATAGATTTCTATACTCCATTGCCTGTATATCTTATTTGCCAGTTTATGCAAATACAATTTTTAACATTTGTTTTTAAAACTCTGAGTTCCAGCTTCTCTCCCTTCTTCCCTCCCCACCCACCCTCACTGAGAAGGTAAGCAATTCTATATATGTTGTACATGTGTAGTTATGCAAAACATTTCCATAATAGTCATGTTGTTAAAGACTAACTATATTTCCATCCAAGCTCTCCCACTCTCCATTTATTCTATTCTCTCCTTTGACCCTTTCCCTTTTCAAAAATCTTTGCTTCTGACTATCCCCTCTTTCAATATGCCTTTTCTTCTATCATCCCCCCTCTCATATCCACTTATCCCCTACTTTCTTGTAGGGTAAGATAGATTTCCATACTCAATTGAGTATCTATGTTATTCCCTCCTTAAGCCAAATCTGCTGAGAGTAAGGTTCACTTATTCATTCACCTCCCCCCTCATTCCCTCCAAAGTAAAAACTTTTTCTTGCCTTGTTATGTATGAGATAATTTACCCTATTCTACCTCTCCTTTTCTCCTTCTCCCAGTACATTCCTCTCTCACCCCTTAATTTTATTTTTTAGATATCATCCCTTCATATTCAACTCACCCTGTGCCCTTTGTCTATATATATATACATATATACAGAGAGAGAGAGAGAGAGAGAGAGAGAGAGAGAGAGAGAGAGAGAGAGAGAGAGAGACTTCAACTACCCTAATACTGAAAAAGGTCTCATGAGTTACAAATATTATATTTCCATGTAGGAATGAAACAATTCAACTTTAACAAGTCCATTATGATTTCTCTTTCCTGTTTACCTTTTCATGCTTCTCTTGAGTCTTGTATTTGAAAGTCAACTTTTCTATTCAGTGCTGATCTTTTCATCAAGAAAGCTTGAAAGTCCTCTATTTCATTTTTCACTTGAAGGATTACACTCAGTTTTGCTGGGTAGGTGATTCTTGGTTTTAATGCTGGTTCCTCCAGAATAAACTAGGCCTTCTAATTCTTTAAAGTAGAAGCTGCTAAATCTTGTGTTATCCTGACTGTGTTTCCATAATACTTGAATTGTTTCTTTCTGACTGCTTGCAATAATTTATCCTTGACCTGGGAACTCTGAAACTTGGCTACAATATTTCTAGGAGCTTTTCTTTTGGGATCTCTTTCAGGAGGTGATTGGTGGATTCTTACAATTTCTATTTTACCCTCTGGTTCTGGAATATCAGGGAAGTTTTCCTTGTTAATTTCTTGAAAGATGATGTCTAGGCTCTTTTTTTGTTCATGGCTTTCAGGTAGTCCAATAATTTTTAAATTATCCTTCCTGGATCTATTTTCCAGGTCAGTGGTTCTTCCAATGAGATATTTTACACTGCCTTCTATTTTTTCATTCTTTTGGTTCTATTTCATAATTTCTTGATTTCTCATGGAGTAATTAGCTTCCATTTGTTCCATTCTAATTTTGAAGAAATTATTTTCTTCAATGAACTTTTGGACCTGTTTCTCCATTTGGGCAATTATGCTTTTTAAGGTATTCTTCTCCTCATTGACTTTTTGTACCTCTTTTGCCATTTGTCTATTTTTTGAGGCGTTATTTTCTTCTTTTGGGTCTCCTTTAGCAAGCTACTGACTTGTTTTTCATTATTTTCTTGCATCACTCTCATTTCCCTTCCCAATTTTTTCTCTACTTCTCTTACTTGATTTTCAAAATCCTTTTTGAACTCTTCCATGGCCTGAGACCAATTCATATTTTTCTCGGAAGTTTTTGATATAGGATCTTTGACTTTGTTGTCTTCTTCTGGTTGTATATTTTGATCTTCTTTGTCACCAAAGTAAGATTCTATAGTCTGAGTTATTTTTATGCTGTTTGCTCATTTTCCAGGCAAATATTTAACTTTTTAACTCTTTCTTAAGGTAGCATTCTGCTTCCAGAGTGAAGGGTCCACTTCAGGAGTTTTGTGCAGCTATTTTCAGAGATACTTCTAAGGGCCTGTAAATTTTCAGTTCTTCCAAGATGGTATGATCAAAGGAGAGTTGCTTACTCTTTTCCTAAGTCAGTGCTCTGATATGAGAGTGATCACAAGAACTCTTTTCTGCCTTGGAACCATGAAGAGGATTCCCTCTCCACTACAGCCACAAGCTCCACCACACCAGCGTTCTTCCTCACTCCAGGACTACCAACCAGGACTGCTACCCAGATCCAAGCAGGGCAAAGCAAGAGAATCCTGCCTCATTGCCATCAAAGAGATCTCTGCAATCCTCCTTTGATCAACCACTCAATTACCCTACCATTTGTGGGCCAAGAGCTCCAGAAGCAGCAGCTGCTACTGTCATCACCAGCACCACCCCTGCCACCCTTGGGCTAGGGCTGTACCATACTCCTCTCTCACCCAGGTCTGGACAGACTTTTCCCATCGACCTTCTAAGTTGTCTTTGGTGTTTGTGGGTTGAGAAGTCTGGAGACCACCACAGCTATTACTGACTCAGTACCCTGAGGCTTGCTCCTGCTTGGTCTATGCCACTGGCCCACACTGGACTAGGCTCTTCTCTCAGACTGGTGCAATAGACCTTTCCTATCAACCTTCCAGGTTGTCTTAGGCTAGAAATGTATTTCACTCTGTCATTTTGTAGGTTCTGTAGCTATAGAATTTGTTTAGAGTCACGTTTTACAGGTGTTTGGAGGGGTTTGCTTTTACTCTGCCATCTTTACCCTACCCCCTCTATGGGTTCCTTTTCATTTAAAAGACTCTTATCATATAGAACATATTCTGGACTCTAAATTCAAACTCAGACTAGGAGGTTGGGCCCCCAGAGCCCAGATACTGCTTCATCACCTTTTAGGGTTGTAGAAGTTTTCAAGGTGTTGTGGTGATTGTTCTGATTCTATTGGTTTGAGCCCCACTCTGGTATATTAGTATCAGCTTTGCCTCATGTAATCAGTGATTAGTGACCCAATATTGATCATTCTGACCAAGTGATATCTCCTTAAAATCATCACCAATGATTTTATACTCAATAATAACCAATTATAATTAAAACAACCAATTAATATTAATTAGTTTTTCCAAAGGAAGATTTACTAAAAATTTAAAAAAGATACAATTCAAACTATAGAAACAGCCCCTTGAACTGGACTCACTTCCTCTTTTCACCTCAGTTCCTAAGGTTAGAAAACACAAATTTAAAATAGTTGGTACAAAATATTTCTCCTAAGAAGCATACTTTTGGTATAATATATCTGACACACAAGTCATCCCTTTGCTTGTAGGGCACAGCGTCTCATTGAATGGCTCAATTTAGGTTGCTTCTCTGCTAGATATAGTTGAGTAGGTAGTTGTAACACTGGTTCTTCCTCAAGCTTGGATCCAATAAAACTCTGCTAAAAACTCTGGTTCCTGTATCTGTGTGGGCTCTTCTGACCTTTTGAAACTCATAAGGTCATAGACTAGTCCACCCTATCTCCTACACACCTAAGAGCAAGAAAAATGAAATACTGCAGAAATGGAAAATCAGTAGCACCATGTATTCATGGCTCCATGGCGCTCTAGGTGGGGAAATATCACAGCTAGCAGCAGCATCTGCTTCCACTCTCCCCACCTAACAGATTATAGCTATATTCCTCACTTGCCAACAGAATAGTAAAAGATTAAGGTTCTCCACTGGAGTCTTTTATTTGCATCCTTAGATCAATCTTTGAATGCTCTAAAAATTGAGCTCCTATTGACCAGTTCCCTGTTACACTTAAAAAAAAAATTACTCCATGCCAAAAGAGTAGTTATTTTTTCAGTCATGAAACCCCAATTTGGGGTTATCTTAGCAAAGATACTAGAGTAGTTTGCCATTTCCTGCTCCAACTCATTTTACACTGGAGGAAACTAAAACAAACAGTTAAGTGACTTGCCCGGGGTTACACAACTAGTGTCAGAGGCCAGATTTGAACTCATGAAGATGAGTCTTCCTGACTCCAGGCCCAGCACTCTATCCTCTGAACTACCTAGCTGCCCCTCCTCAGTTCATATAGGCCTTCCCAGTTTCCTGTGAAACAGTCCATTTTGTTATTTCTTACGATACAACAATATTACAATAATTCATATCCCACAATTTGTCTAGCTTAACCTAATAGGACATCTCCCCTAGCTTCCACTTTGGGGCTACTACTTCCCCCACCAAAAAAGTGTTATTTTCAGCTTCCTGAGGCAAAGGCCTAATCAGTCCACCCTAGTTATAACTCTGTATAATTATGAAAATAAACCTCATTCAATCTCACAATTTTGGTTAGATCCAGTTTTATAAGGAGCAAATAATTAAAAGGCTAGGAGAGAAAATGGTTGAAGGTTGGAGGACACAGATAAGTGTAAATATGGCCCTGAAACTCACAACAACTGAATTAAAAAAATATATATATATGTACATATATAATATCATGTCAATAATAATAGGTGACCTACATTAACTTAACAAATTAGAATAATGTATCTCCAGAGACTGTATTTATACTAATCATGTATGCATGCATATAATCTTCCCTCTCTATATAAGCATATATAAATATTTGAAGATATGCAAATATATGTACATGTGTTTGTCTATATATGTATGTAGGAGTGTGTATACACTATGCATAAAGATCAATCTGTAGTCTCTATTCCTCTGGGTTTATCAGTCATACTGATGTATGATTGGTCCCAATAGACACCAACCTGATTAATAGGGCTGACCTTGGAAGACATTCTGCCTCCAAGAATCAGGAAAGGATATTTAGGAGCTCATTAAATCCTTTTTCACCTTGGACTATTTGATAAATGAGCCCTCATAGACACAATCAACCACAAAACTTGACAGAGTCTGTCTAGAAATAGACTGTCTGTGTTTGTTTATTATATACTGATGGACGACCTTGTTAGATTCAAGACTAAACAATTTCACGCTTCTCCGTTCCAGTGACTAACATTTACTATAGCCAGAGGTTTCATTCAGTTAGAATCTGTCAAATCCTATAGCCAGTCCAGAAAATAAGGTTAAGGGGTATGCATATTTACTAGAAATTGTCATTGAAGCTGCCATCATTGATCTTTCCCACCTATCAGTTCTCAAAACAACATGGTCTTATCTCTTTTAAGAACTTATCAAATTATTGTTTATGCAAGTTATTTTTGTGTGTGTGTGTGTGTGTGTGTATATATATATATATATGTATATATACATATTCTTATCTTCCCTACCAAAATATAAGGGCAAGAACTATAGTTTACTTATCTTTTCACCTCCCTCAGTGCCTTATATACGTTAGGTATATAAACATTTAATAAATACGTGAATTCTTCTCACCCTCCAATTTTAATGGTGAGTTATCTCTTTGTTCCTTGTGTTCCTTAAGTATGAAAGTATTACAAGAAATAATACATGCCAAGATAAGTCACCAACAACAAACATTTATTCAGTGCTTTGCATCTAAGGATCCTGGAATTAAGCACTTTATGCATCTTTTCATTTCTTCTCCTTTGATTACATGCTATAAATGTGACCCATTATTCTCTGTCTCTAGCCAGCCTGCAAATAGGATTCTGATCAAACTTCTGATGTCTCATGTAATTAAGATGCTAACCATGGACCTTGAGTTAAATCTCAAATTAAGGGAATATTTTTCAAGCATGTTAGGCCACTAATGCAAAATATTATTTCTCAATTGCCCATTCAAATTCCCTCTCCCAAATTTTGTTACTCCTTGGAGCATGACTGGGAGGCAATCCCACCAAGGATTTTGGCCAGTGGTTGGTGGGGTACTTCAAAACTTCACCCGAATTATCATCTTATCTGTATGGGTACTCCCTGCATTCAGCATAGCTCACAACTCATTCATACCTGCCTTCTCCTCCTTTGCAATTTTTATCCATGTTCTCTCCTAGATCCTCCACAAAATATATACCCAATAGACTAGAAGCCTTCCTCTGGCTGGGACCTAAGCAAGGGTCACTGAGGTGGGGGGGGGGCACAAGTGGGAGATTCAGGGTAGGAGATGTGGATAGTGTAGGAGGCAGGAAATGAGGGGTGTTGGGCTAGAGGAAAAGGGAAGGGAAACCAAGGGGAAAAGGGTTGGGGAGCAGCAGGAAAGGCTGGGGGAGCTGCCTCAGTGAGATCCATGACTGGGACCTGAGCAGGGGTCCCTGAGCGGGGAGGAGCTGGGGCCAAAGTTCCTCGGGGCATAGGAAGGGGATCATTTAATTGGCCCCTATTTCCCCTTTGTGGAAGGGCTCTAGTTTCAAGCAGCTCACAATCTTTCCTGAGAACCATGTTTCAAGAAAGTTCAATGAAGGCCATTATATAGGGAACGTCTCTCCATCTTCCCTCTCTGTGACAGTATAATTCTAACTGAAAGAGAGTATTATCTTTTAAAGTCCCCAAAACAGACCATGCTTCATGGTCCTCTAGGTGATACTGAGGCCAAAAAGTGTTGCAAAAGAATGTTAACTTTTTCTTTTTAAGTTCTTTAGAGAAACTAAATTTTTCCTAATGTTGTAAAAGACAATCCAAAGGCAAACTTTTGGGAAATAAAAAGGATCGACCCAATTATAGGAATGGGGACTGAAAGTCCCTTCCTCCATAAGGGAAGATTTGGGAGTAAGCCTCAAAAAACAAACAAAACAAAACAAGATAAAACACACACACACACACACACACACACACACACACACACACACACAAAATGGTACCTGAAGTTTTCCCAATTCCCTAGGGCTGAGAGAATTGAAAGAATCTGGCTTGCACTTCCAAATGGGGCATTTGTCCTTGTCCTCCATTCTTCAGAAGCTGCACCTAGGTCCATGTCCTCCAATATAACCAAACTTGACCAAGAACATGAGAGTGTCAGGCTGAGTATGAGACAGCCTCCTAACTGTCTGACCTAATGGGGCATGAAAGGTCAGGACCTAAAAAAATACCTCCAAGGTACATGGAGAGCAAGAAGGGAATAGGGAGAGAGAGGGGCATACATACCTTCCAGTCCTGGCTGGAGAAGGAAAGGAAAATTGGAGAGGTTCTCCAAAGATTCCACTAAGTTTACTGATGGTTTTAGAGACATATCCCTACAATTCTAGCTTTCTTGGGGTAATTTGCATATCTTCTTCTCTACCTGTTTTTCAATTGAGGAGAAGAGAAGAATCTGGGAACAAGCCCCAAAATTTGGGGATTGTTTAGCTAGCAATGACCCCACAAAATACTCCCCAGGAACAGCTGCTGTTTCCCACTAGTGACCCAGGCTGGGATTATCAAATCCAGGAGGAGAGGGAGAAGAGAGACCATATGGTACTTTGCCTGTTAGAAAGCCTAAGAACTGCATTTCAAAAGCAAGCAAATTATCAGAAAATTAGGGAAGTTACTCAGATAAAGAAAACCCTGCCCTTTTCCAAGACTAACTGGTAGAAGCTATTAAAAGGTATACAAATTTAGATCCTGACTCTATAGAAGGGTTAGCAATGCTTAACATGTATTTCATTAATCGGTCTGCCCCAGATATTAGGAGGAAACTGCAGAAGTTGGCAATGGGACACCAAACACCTCAGGCCCAATTACTAGAGATGGCCTTTGGAGTCTTTAACAACAGAGACCTTATTGCAGCAGAGGAGAAAGAACTAAGGGAATGAATCAGAGATAGAGAAAATGCTCAATTCTTGGCTGCTACCATGACCAGGAAAAACCCCTCCAGGGTACCCCCTTGGAAAAAGCCCAGCAACTTGGGAAGTGGGGTAGCCTTCTTTCGATGCCACAAGGAGAGTCACTGGTCCAAAGAGTGCCCCTCTAGGGCACATACTCCCGAGGGAGTCCCAGGAACTAACGCCTTTAGAATCACGCCCATCTGACCAGGAGGGACATTGGAGGAAGGACTGTCCCTGAGGTTGGAAAAGTGGTAGAGCTACCTCTCAGTACTGTGTCCTCCAGTCTTCTCAAGCCTTGGAGTGACAGGGGAGCCTGGGGTTTGGCAGTGCTCCCACTTTCTCCATCTCTTATTCAACTCTGGGCAAACATCAAAGGCTGAAAGTAAGGTGACCCACTTTATTATGACAAGTTCTCTGTTCTAACCAATTGGTTCTACCCTCCCCTTGACCAGTCAGGTCAGGGGCATCAAAGGAGAAACTAAGGGATGTCTCCAGACATATCCAGTCCCCTGCCTACCTGAGGATCTGTTGTTTGAACACTCCTTCCTTATGCTTTCTTCTTATCCTGTCCCCTTGTTGGGAAGGGGCCTGATGGTGAAATTGGGAAGTCAATTTTCTCTAGTTAAACCTCCCAGATCTCCCCATGCTCCCTCAAAAGTGTGAGAACTGGTTGAATCAATTGTTTGGATCAGGGAATTCCTAGGAGAGCTACTTCTGCCACCCCAGCATTTGTTGGACTCCTAGATCCTAATGTATTCCCCCTATCACCATCCATACCTAATTAAGCCCAAGGCCTGGGAGGAACTGCAACCATTAACTGTTACTCAAGGCTCTGACTGTTAAGAGTGGGGCCCAGACCAGGTGAAAGCTTTTGAGACTTTGAAAACTAAATTGACCACCACTCCAGCATTAGTTTTACCCAATCTAGAAAAACCTTTCATTCTCTATGATGATGAAAGGAGGGGACAGGCTTTGGAAGTTGTTGCCTGTTTTTGAAAACTATTAGATTCTGTGGCTGCTATTGCTTTCCATGTGCTATATGTCCATGGAGCAATTTGGAAAGGAAGGGGATATCTGACAACATTCT
This sequence comes from Gymnobelideus leadbeateri, assembly GCA_011680675.1. NCBI lineage: Eukaryota > Metazoa > Chordata > Mammalia > Diprotodontia > Petauridae > Gymnobelideus > Gymnobelideus leadbeateri. Next base: position 476,033 of record WOXC01009160.1, on the reverse strand, counting down.
GGTCTTGCATAGTCATCTTTAATTCCAACCAGGAAAATTGTCTTTTATACAGGCCAAGGAAATTGTCCTTTCTCTGTACTGTTTTTGTTTGGTCTTTCTTTGCTTAACCTCCTTGCCAGCTTTGTTTCCTCCAGGGTTCAAGCCATTATTAACCTCCAGATGACTACTCAGGCTATACCAACCTCTGACTGAATCCAAGTTCTCCATCCCACTGGACCTGGCATCAGGCACATTCCAGAGACTGATCCCTTGAATGTGAAGTCTGACCTCCTTGAACAGGACCCAGAGAGGCAGGAACAGCTCTATGTCCCTTGCCAGCAGGAAGTACTTTCAGAAACTTAGACCCTCACCCTTTATCCCAAAGGAATTTGGGTCCCATTTGTTTGAGGTGTGAATGATAAGGTACAGGTTCTGGGAACCCCCTTGAGCTTTCCTTGAACCTTCCCACTGAGGCATTTGCCTGAGGCCATAAGCCTTTCATTATAGCTAGGCCTAAATCACTCTTACTAGTCTAGCCCTCCTGTGTCCAGCTACTTCCTACCCTTGATTCTCCCAAAATATCTATGCCCAAATCTTGCTACCCTTAAACTACCCTAGCCCTCCATTGTCTGTCATCTCTAAGTAGCCTCCAGCTACTTCCCACCCTTAATCTCTCATTACTGGAGTCTATCCTCATTTGACTCCTCCTGAAGACCCTCCCCAAACTCCTCCTCTAGACCACCCCTAAATCCTCCCACAACTTTTCTGTATATAAGAGCCATCTTGCCTCAATGAAGGAGCCAGAGAATGATCTAGCACAGACTCACTCTGTGTCAGATGATTCTGGCCCACCTGTCCAGTATAAGCATGACAGATACCAAGGCTCCTTAAGAGTCTACCCATCATGATGAATCTTTAATCAACTTTGCTTTACTGAGGCTGAGAAAGGACTTGAGTCAAATTCATTAGGCAGGACCTCGTGTATTGGTATTTTAGGGTCTCGAGCACCCCTAAACCCTGTACCTCAATATTTTATAGTTTCCTGACTTCTATAAAAGGAGTTTGTGTTTTAAACCTACCCAAAATAGGAAGTCACCACGGTCTATTTGCAGAGACTTTTAAATTGTGGGACCCCCATATGGGGTCACAACCCACAATTTAAGAAGCACTGAAGGGATAGTGCATGGAAAGAAGTTTAAGAAGCTCTGTTTTATGAACAAGGGAATGTCATTGTCAGATCTGTGCTTTAGGAAGATTATTTTAGGAGCTGTGTGGAGGATTGTTTGGAGTGAGAGACTAGAAATAGGCAAACCAAGTAGAAAGTTAATATAATCATCCAGACAAGAGCTAATGAGATTTATAAGAGATAAACTAGATGTTGTGGGGAAAGAGTCATCTAGACTTGGGGAGGAGAAAGATGCAGAGATTTCATGGAGAAAAAATTGACAAGACTTAGAAACTGATTTCATATGGAAAGAAGGGAAGGAAAGGGTCAAGGATGATTTAGTTTGTGAGTTTGGGTGACTACAAAGTTGCTCATGCCTTCAACAGAAACTAGGGAGTTAGAAGACATTACCAGTTTAGGAGAAAAGATGAGTTTGTTTTGGATATGTTGAATCTGAGATGTCTACTCTATGGATATCTAGAAGGTACCTTCAGCTGGTGATACAGGAGAGAGATCAGGGCTACATGTGTAGATTTAGAAATCATTTGTATAAAGATGATAATTGAATCCATGAGAGCTGAGGAAATAATCAAGAGAAAGAAGAGGGCACAGGAGGGACATTCACAATTGCAGGGGAGGGGGTGGGGAGTGGAACATGGATGGTAATACAGCAGAGACTATCAGGCAAGAAGGAGGAGAAGCTGGGGGTGTGGAGATCTCAAGGAAAGCATATAGAAGATAGTTTTGTCAGCAATGTTAAATGACTATGGAGAAGTCAAAATAGTTGACAATTAATAAAAGACTTTTCATTGTATTTAATAGCTAAAAATTCATTGGTAACTTTCAGAGAAATTGAAGTATTATGTGGGGTCAGAGGTTAGATTAAAAGAGGTTGAGAAATAAGAGGTGAGAAAGTGGAAGCAGTGAATATAGACAACTTTTTCTAAAAGTTTGGCTTTGAAAGAGATGCTTAAAAATAGCTTAAGAAAATAACAAGATAGAGTGAAGGTGGTTTTTTAAGGATAAAGAAGATTAGGGAATGATTATGGGCCCTCAGGAAGGAGCCAAAGAATGAGGGAAAGTGAGATTGGGGGGTGGGGGAAGTGGGGGCCATAAGATGGTGACTGTATGGGATCAAGGTATCAGGTGGAAAGATTAATTTTAGTCACCTATTCACCAGAGATCAGAGCAAAAGAAAAGAGAAATGAATCAGAGGAGGAAGTTGGTGACTGTGGAAGGGGTTTGAGGTGTAAAACTGTGGAGATGAGAAATCAAGAATAATTGTCCCTATTTTCTCAGTAAAGTAGAAAACAATGTCCTCTTGGGAGAAGTAAATAGGGTGAGGTAGATAGCTTAATGTGAGAGACAAAGAAAGAAATTCTGTTTCCACAAGAGGAGTGATAACAGGATGCAAGTCACAGGTGACTGATTACAAGAAGCCTTGACCTAGCAGAAACAGGCTTCAGATCAAGTAAAAGGTCAGAAGCTCGTATGCATGCTTAACAAGCTGTTTAATATTATCCAGCACACCCCCAGGATGGAGCAAGCTCATTTAAATGCATGTGTGATACAGACAAGGGCGGGGGAACATATCAAGAAGGAAAACATGAAGTGGGTGGTTCAGGAGGTTGCATCTAGCCAATGGGGGGAATTCAAATTGGGAATAGGGCATAAATAGCTTTGCATTTGTCTGAGCAAGCATATTCTTTTAGGGAGTTACCCATTTACAAGGAATGTAACATACAATGAGAACTTTCCTGGCTTAACAACAAGCATTTTCTTTCTAAAGCACGCAAGCTTCTCGCACTCAATGAGAGAAGAGTAGGTTGAGAAGAATCACTACCAAGGAATGCAACAAAAGTCATTTAGAGAAGAATAATAGAATTGCAATAATGAGATTTGAGATGAAATAACTTAGATTTGTAGGCTCTGCTGTTATGATTTTCTTTTACCAGAATTGTCCAACCACACTAGAATTGGACAGGAAAAGCTAGAGGAAGAGAGTAATCCCAGGATGGGATCTGGAAAGGCGTGAGGCTGCAAATGAGGATTAGACCTGGGTTATGCAGAGCCTTGATATTCCAACAAAGAAGTTTGGACCTATTGTGGTAGGCCATAGGCAAGGCACCATGATCAATTTATGAAACAGGGGAATAGAATGATAAGAGCAATATTGAAAAGATTGCTTCAATAGCAGAACACAGGGTTGATTAGAAGAGGAGAGACTAGAATAGGTAAGATCTGGTAGAATCTATTTTATTTTATCTACATAGTAATCTATTTCAGACATTTTACTTACCAAAGTTGGATTTAAGGGACCTCATTTATTTTATTTGCTTGCTCACATACCCTAAAGTTACCCAAATAATTATATACTTTCACCTTAGGTCTATGTACTAAGTCCAATTGAAGATCTGCTTTGTGATCTCTAATAGTAGGAAAAATACATGGAGGGTGCCTGGCAGTTAGATTATTCTCTGCTGCAAATGAACTTGGCTATTTTGGAATTGGAATGGACACTGAAGATTGCTGTTGTTGTTTATCCTTCATTGTAGAGGAGGACCAAAGACACCACAAGGGTGATAGTTCAACTTGCTCATGAACTGGATTTAAGTGAAACAGAGCTACACAAAATTATCAGTCTCATTCTCTCCTCCAGAGTCCCTGAAGTCCATTGGTAAGACAAAAGATAACTGGTGAAGCCCTGGAAGCAGTGGGTAACCTTCTAAATTAAGGTATTCCCGATGAGAAGGACCTTTTGATTCCCTGGACTGAACTCTCAGTAGCCACTTGGATTGTTCATCTAGAGCTGTAGGAGTGCTTAAAAGCCACTCAGTCGGGTGGAGCCAAGATGGTGGAGTAGAAACAGCTCATCCAAGCCACTCTGCCCCCACAGTCCCCCCAAATGATGTAAAAGGGGACTCTGAACAACTTCTGGAGCCCCAGCACCCACAGAACGACACAGAGAAGTTAAACTCCCGCTGAGGACAGCCCAGCAGCCCTGCAGGAAGGACCAGCGCAGGGGTCTGGGACCTGGCAGCGTGCAACGCGCAGAGCGCAGGAGCCGACCCAAGCCGAGCCCAGGTCCGCGTGAGCCGAGGTTTTAGCCCCAGGGTGGCAGGGCCAGCAGCCAGCTGGAGGAACCCCAGAACACCAGGAGCTGTGGCAACTCCAGAATTATCAACATAGACTTGCCTGGGACAAAGTAAGAGGTTAGTGTCCTATGGACTTTGGGACTGGTATTAGGGAATGCGTCAGCTCCCTCCCCTGGGGGCTAGAAGCCTCTGAGGACAAACGCCATTTTGTAGTTTTCAGAGGCAGGTCCCGCTCCCAGCCTGCAAATCTGTAGGGAGATCCAGCGATCAGTCTTGGGGGGTAATCGCTCTTGCTTTAACCTCCCTGGATCTGGATTGTGATCTAGGGTGGAAGTTGTGGGTGGGTTTACAGCTTGCCAGAAACGGAAGTTGCCCCCCACACGTTCGGGACGAAAATTCCTCTATCTGGCCTTAAAGCCATAGTGTGGCAACAAGCCCAAAGTCAAGTAATTAAGTGGCAACATGCCAAGGCAAAGGAAACAGAAAAATGCAACCCTAGACTCCTATTTTGGGGGCATAGAGCGGGAAAAGGACTGTGAGGTCAGAAGTCCTGCTCCAAAAGCCCCAGGGGAAAACATGAGCGGGTTGCAGGCCATAGAGGACCTTAAGAAGGACTTTAAAAAATCAAATAAGAGAAGTGGAGGAAAAATTAGAAAGAGAAATGAGAAGGATGCAGGAAAAGTATGAAATGAGGGTCAACAGCCTGACTGAGGAAAACAACACCTTAAAAAATAGACTAACTCAAATGGCAAAGGAGGCCCAAAAGGGCAATGAGGAGAAGAATGCCTTAAAAAGTCGAATTTGCCAGATGGAAAAAGAATCTCAAAAGTTCACTGAGGAGATTCATTCCTTCAGAGTTAGACTGGAGCAAATGGAAGCTAATGACTTTATGAGAAATCAAGATGCTGTTAAGCAGATCCAAACAAACGAAAGATTAGAAGGCAATGTGAAATATCTCATGGGAAAAACCACTGACCTGGAAAATAGATCCAGGAGAGACAATTTAAAAATTATTGGACTACCTGAAAGCCATGATCAAAGAAAGAACCTAGAAATCACCCTTCAAGAAATTCTCAAGGAAAACTGCCCTGATGTTTTAGATCCAGAGGGCAAAATAGAGGTTGAAAGAATCCACCGATCACCTCCTGAAAAAGATCCCAAAAAGAAAACTCCCAGGAATATTATAGCCAGGTTCCAGAATCCCCAGATCAAGGAGAAAATACTACAAGCAGCCAGGAAGAAACAATTTCAATATTGTGGAAACACAATCAGAATAGCCCAGGACCTGGCAGCTTCTACACTGAGGGATCGAAGGGCATGGAATATGATATTCCAGAGGGCAAAAGAACTGGGAATGAACCCAAGGGTCACCTACCCAGCAAAACTGAGTATTTTGTTTCAGGGGAAAATATGGTCATTCAGTGGAATAGAGGACTTTCAAGCATTCTTGAGGAAAAAACCAGAATTGAATAGAAAATTTGACATCCAGACACAAGAAGCAAGAGATGCCTGAGAAGGTAATCAGGGAAAAGAAATCAAAAGGAACTTATCAAAGTTGAACTATTTACATTCCTATATGGAAAAGCAATATCTGTGACTGATGATATCTTTCTCACTATGAAAATAATGGAAGAAGGGGGTGTGGTCATATGAATACATATGTGAATGTGTGTGTATATGGTTACAGTTATATATGGATAGAGGGCATAGGTTGAATTTGTTGGGAAGGGAGAATACTCAAGGGATGAAATTATGAGGTGAGAGAGGAAAGTGGCAAGAGGAGATGGGGAGAGACATGGTAGGGTAAACTATCTCATGTAGGGGAAGTGGGTGCAAAGGAGGGGGAGAATAAGGAAGGCTAAAAAGGCAAAACCACATTCACATTGAATTTGGTTCAGGGAGAAAATGACATACATACTAAATGGGATATCTCAACCTGCAGCAGGATAGGGGGAAGGGGGATGAGAGGAGGGATGATGGATGGGAGGGCATCCTTGGGGGGAGGGGAGGTTGGAAGTACCCACTATAGAAGAGGGACAGGATCATGTAGAGAATGGACCAGGTGGGGGGTGGGATGAGTGGGAGGGAATTATAAGCAGCCTTGTACAATATATCTACTATGATAATGTTTTGCATAGCTAGACATGTACAACATATACTGAATTACTTATCTCCCAAGAGGGAATGGGTGACAAGGGAGGAAGGAAATGGATCTGAAATTTGAGGTCATAACATTAAATGTTTCAAATATATATAAATACTATTATTAATACTCTTTTGCTTGTAATAGGGAGATAAGATGTGCAGGCATTGGGATGCAAAGACTCACCTTCCTTTAATGGAAAAATCGATGGGGGTATGGGAGAAGGTATGGGAGAGAGCAGATTGGAGGAAGCAATATCTTGTGGGATTACTGTTCTGGGAGGTTGGGTAGGGGAATAATGCGGGGAAAAAATCTGGCGGAAATGAATGATGTAAAACAGAAATTAATAAACCATTTGTTTAAAAAAAAAAAGTAAATTAAGGTATTCCCCAGGTCTCAGTTGCCTGAGGCCTTGCCAATTCAGTGACTAATGGATAGTGAGATTTGAGACAAAAGATGGCCTAATTTGCCTTCACAAAGATATCATTCTGGGAGGGGAAAGACCTTAGGAACTTCAGAACAGAAAATAATTACTCATTCTAAGCTATCAAAACCTAAACCAAGTCTTGGGTTGGGGCTATTATTGGCCATTCCATGAAAGCCAGAATAGTTTATGTTAAAAGGAGCAGTCAAGTAGCTCTACTTAAAATACATGAGCTTTGAGCAGATAAGTGTCTCAGTGAACAGAGCCCTGGCCCTGGAGTCAGGAGGACCTGAGTTCAAATCTGACCTCAGACACTTAACACTTATTAACCATGTGACCTTGGGCAAGTCACTTAACCCCAATTGCCCTGCTTTCCCCCCTCCAAGAAAAGCAAAAAAAAAAAACCCACAAACACATGAGTTTTTTTAAAGTTTGTTTTTTCAGAGCTATATTTCAAGAAATCAAACTGGGGGGAGGGGAAGAGGGCAGAGCCAAGATGGCAGAGTAGAAGCACATACTGGGCATGAGCTCCAGTGACTTCCAATACATGTAAAAAAAATTACTCTAAACAAATGTTAGAGCTACAGAATCTACAAAGTGATAGAGAGAAACAAATCTCCCGCTGAAGGCAGCCTAGCAGGCTAGGTCAATTGACCTGCCTAACAGGAAGGTCAATTGCAGCAAGCTGGGAGAGAAGCATAGTCCCACATGAGCCACAAAGTTCTGGTCCCAGGGCAGCTCCAACCAGTGGTGACCAGAGCAGACTTCAGGAGAGTGAATCACTAGCAACTATGGCAGTTTTCAGACTTTTCAACCCATAAATGCCAAAGATAAAGTAAAAGGTCAGTGTGGAACTCTGTTGGGATAGGGGGACAGAAGATCATGGCCTGGTCCCTGCCCCCAGGGCAATGCGTGCCAGGGCAATGGGTGACAGAGGCACAATGGCAGCTGCAGCTGCTGCCTCATGGCTGCTCCAGAGCTCCTGGCCTACAGATTGTAGGGGGACTGAGCTACCATTCAGAGGGTAATTGTTCTTGCTTTGACCTGCTTAGATCTGGACTGTGGTCTTGGGTGGTGGTCCTGGATTTGTAGCCAGTGTGCCAGAGTTTGTGGGGGCTGTAGAGGGGGTACCCTCCTAATAGCACCAGTGGCTTTAAAAACCCCAGAGATTTGGGACAAAGTTCTCTCCATTTGGAAGCAGAGATCTACCATGGCAAAGAGCTCAAAAGTCAAGTAATTGGCTGGCAATATGAGCAAGCCGAGGAAGCACAAACAGACCATAGAATCCTTTTTTGGGGACAAAAAGGATCAAAGCATAGAATGGGAGAAAGACAACAAAGTCAGAATTCCTGCATTAAAAACTTCCAAGAAAAATATGAACTGGTTACAGGCCATGGAGCAGCTCAAGAAGGATTTTGAAAATCAAGTAAGAGAAGTAGAGGAAAAATTGGGAAGAGAATGAGAATGATGCAAGAAAATCATAAAAAGAGAGTCAACGGCCTGCTAAAGGAGACCCAAAAGAATACTGAAGAAAACAACACCTTAAAAAATAGACTAACTCAAATGGCAAAAGAGGCCCAGAAAGCCAGTGAGGAGAAGAATGTCTTAAAAAGTTGAATTGGCCAGATGGAAAAGGAATTTCAAAAACTCACTGAAGAAAATAATTCCTTCAAAATTAGGTTGGAACAATTGGAATCTAATGACTTTATGAGAAATCAAGATATTATTAAACACATCCAAACAAGTGAAAAAAATAGATAGCAATGTGAAATATTTCATTGGAAAAACTACTGACCTGGAAAATAAATCCAGGAGAGATAATTTTAAAATTACTGGACTACCTGAAAGCCATGATCAAAAAAAACAGCCTAGACAACATCTTTCAAGAAATTATCAAGCAAATTTTCCCTGATATTGTAGAACCAGAAAGCAAAATAAAAATCAAAAGAATTCACCAATTGCCCCTTGAAAAGATCCCAAAAAGAAAACTCCTAGGAATATTATAACCAAATTCCAGAGTTCCCAGGTCAGGGAGAAAATATTGCAAGCAGTTAGGAAGAGTATTATGGAAACACAATCAGGATAACACAGGATCTAGCAGCTTCTACATTAAGGGATCAAAGGACTTGGCATATGATATTTCAGAGGTCAAAGGAGCTAGGATTAAAACCAAGAATCACCTACTCAGCAAACTGAGTATCATGCTTCAGGGGAAAATATGGTCATTCAATGAAATAGAGGGTTTTCAAGCATTCTTGATGAGAAAACCAGAGCTGAACAGAAAATTTAATGTTCAAATACGAGAAGCAAGAAAAGCACAAGAAGGTAAATAGGAAAAAGAAATCATAAGGAACTTATTAAAATTGAACTATTACATTCCTACATGGAAAAATGATCATTGTAACTCATAAGACTTTTCTCAGTATGAGGATAGTTGAACGGAATATATGTGTGTATATATATGTATGTATACATACATATATAAATGTATAGGAGGGTATATGTGTATATAAATATATATGTGAGTGTGGGCATATGTATGTACATGTATACATAGACAGAAGGCACAGGATGAGTTGAATATGAAAAGATAATATCTAAAAAATAAATAAAATTAAGAGGTGAGAGAGGAATTCATTAGGAGGAGAAAGGGGCAGATAGATCAGAATAAATTATCTCATATAATAGAGGCAAGAGAAAACTGTCACAATGGAGGAGAAGAGCAGGCAGTTGAAAGGGAATAGGACAACCTTACTCTCATTGAATTTGACTTAAGGAGGGAATAACATACACACTCAAATGGGTATCTTACCCTATAGGAAAATAGGGGGAAAGGGGATAAGAGGGGGGATGATAGGAGAGAGGGAAGATTAGGGGAGAGGGTAGTTAGAAGCAAACACTTTTGAAAAGGGATAGGGCCAGAGTAGAAAATAGAATAATTGGGGGGGATGGGATAGGATGGAGGGAAATATAGTTAGTTTTTCACAATATACCTACTATGGAAATGTTTTGTGTAACTACACCTGTACAACCTATATTGAATTGTTTATCTTCCCAGTGGGGGTGGATGAGGAAAGAAGAAGGGAAAAAAATCTGGAAATCAAAGTTTTAAAAACAAATGTTTAAAAAAAATTGTTTTTTACATGCAACTGGGAAATAATATATACAGGCACTATATATAGAAAATCCATCTTGCCCTACTAGAAAGTTAGGGGGGCATGGGGGAGAATATAAGAGAGAACAGATTGGGGAAAGGAGTATTCAGTAGGCTTGCTATTTTGGGGTGGGGGTAGGGTAAAGATAGGGAGAAAAATCTGTAACTCAAAATCTAGTGGAAATGAATGTTGAAAACTAGATATAAACAAATAAATTGGAAAAAATAACTTATGATTTTAGGATGTACCTAGACCAGCCCTCTAATTCATTAGTTAATTCATTCATTTAATATTGATTTATTTACTCACTCATTTATTCTTTCATTTAAAATGAATATTTCATTCTGCATTTTAAATCTACCACCTCTTGCAAGAGGTAAATGGTGTGATTAATCTTCATCATCTGTGCCATTTTTAGTGCATTAAATAGAGTCTAAAAATCTTTTTAAAAAAGAAAGAAATAGAAAAGAAATCAAACTGGAGATTGGAAGGAGTAAGGAGAGGGGAATTGTATAGCCATGCTCAGGAGAATCCATGATTAATGTCTTCCCAAATGAGAAGGGGAAATTCAAGTGGAACATAATACGACATTGAGTATTTTCTTGGATTTTAGGTAAAATCCAGTTCAGTGGTAGCTATGAAAACTATGTGGCCATAAATCTTTCATTATCCTAGAACCAAATCTCTATTACTCTTAACCTAGCCTAGTCTGGCATTGTCCTGTTACTTCCCACCCTTAATTCTTTCAAAATATCTATATCCAAATCTGTTGCCCTTAAACTAGCCTAGCCCTCCATTGTCTGTCATCTCCAAGTAGTCTTCAGCTATTATTTCCCACACATATCATTCCTGGAGTCTGACCTCAGTAGTCAAGATGCTCCTCAGACTCCTCCTCAAGACCATCCCCAAACCTTTCCTCTAGACCACCCTTAGATCCTTTCCACAGTCTTTCTGTATATAAGATCCATCTTGCCTCCATGAAGGTCGTAAGATTCAGTCCAGCGCAGACTCAGTCTGGGTCAGATTGTTCTGGCCTGCTTGTCAACACAAGCATCACAAATACTTAGACTCCTTAAGAGTCTACCCATTATGGTGAATCTTTAGTAAACTTTGTTTGACTTTGGTTGAGAGAAGGCTTGAGTCAAATTCATTCAGCAGGACCCAGCATGTTGGTATTTTAGGGCCTCAAGCACCCCTAAATCCCAAACCTCAATACTATAATGCTAAAGTTCGTAACTATAACAATGTTATGAGGTAGGGAGAACAATTACAGATGAAAAAATTCAGACTTGGAGACACTATGGACTTTGCCTATAATCACACAGCTAGTAACTGCTAGACTAGAATCCAAATCAAAGAAGCAAACACTCTACCTTGGAACTGTGACCCAGAATTAGATAATGAATGGCAAAGCTATCAGATTGCACCATTCCTGCTCTCAGTGCCAATACAGAAATACACATGAATCTCTTTCTGACTATATTTTCAGTTGCCTTAGCATCCTTAAGCACTGGGCTGCTCCCCACCCCTGCTGCTGCCACAGCCCAATACTACTGTCCTGTTACTGGCAATCCAAATCACCTGTCCCACTGTCTTACAGCACTACCCTCCTAAATTCACTAGAGGCCTCCCTCATGTTCTTTTTAAATCTCTAGCAGAGATTCTTAACCTGGGGTCTATGTATAGATTTCAAGGAATCTAAAAACTTGAATGGGGAAAAAATTACATCGTCATATCCACTGACCTCTAAGTGAAATTTAGCATTTCCTCAATCATGAATGCAGATTTAAAAAAAAAGGGGGGGTCCAAAGTTTTCACTAGCCTGCCAAAGAGGTCCCCATGACACACAAAAAGGTTAAGGTCAAGAGCCTGTGACTTAAAGCATGTTAGAGTAGACTAATTTTTCTATATCTGGTCAGATCTTCACTACTCAGGCTGTCTGTGTGTTATCTCTTACCACATCACTTAAGTATGTACAACTGATCCATCTTCATTTCTGGTCATGCATGTCCTCCATAATGCCTTTCTTTCTGAAGAGGTTACCCACTAAGAGGGTTAGGGTTGCTCTGGAGACCCCAAAATACCAACATGCCGGGTCCTGCCAAATGAATTCGACTTAATACTCAGCCAAAGAAAAGCAAAGTTTATTAAAAGTTTGCTTGTATTGGACACAAAGACTATGCTGGGTCATTCTATGTCACTTTCACACACATGGAGGGAAGATGGGATCTTATATACAGAAAGTTTGTGGGAGTAATCTAAGGGTGGTCTAGAGGAAGAGTTTGGGGAGGGTCTTCAGGAGAAGTCAGATGAGGTCAATGAGCGACTAAGGGTGGGAAGTTGCTGCAGGCTACCTGGAGACTACAGACAATGGTGGGCTAGGCCAGTTCAAGGGTGGATTGATATTTTGATAGGTTCAAGGGTGGGAAGTCTAGTAACAGAGGTTTGGGCCCAGCCACAATGTAAGGCTTATGGCCTCATGCAAATGCCTCATCAAACAGGACAATTTAATCTGAGTTCAAGGAGAGTTCCCAGAGCCTGTACTTCAAAGATTCAAGGAGAGCTCAAGGGGCTTCCCAGAGCCTACACCTCATCATTTCCACATCTCTTAGAAACTATTGCTGATCAGACACTGCAGCTTGCATAAGTTCATCATCAGTTTTTTTTTTCCATTGCCCTTTGAGTTGCTTGCCATTTTATTCCAGTGATTGTTGAGTTCTATAACTCAAGGGTATGTAAAGTCACCGAGAGAATACCAGTATTTAAGAGGTAATTAATGGTTTCAATCAGTAAATATTTCTTGAATATAGGCTGGGTGAATGGCACCATGCCAAGTGTTTGGAGGATCCAGACTCTCAGCGAATTGGATTTTTAAGGTGAGTTATTCCAAAGATTCAAAATGAAAACTAGAAGCCTGTGTTTATTTGTGGAGATCTAAAATGTTACGATCACTTAATTTATTTGCAGAGTTCCTATATCAATTTTTATTAACACAAAGCTTTGATAAGGAAGAAAATTCTAAAGAAGAGCTATGTACATTTGAAATGTTAAGGTAAAAAATGCAGTTGTGGCAGTACATGCCTGTAGTTCCTTCTGCTGGGGAGGCTGAAATTGTGCATCACTTGAGTTCTGGAGCTCTGAACTGCTGCAGGGTTATCAAATGTCTATATTGCATCTAGCACCAATAGGTGAGCTGCTGGGAGCAGGGGCCATCAGGCTGGCCAAGGAAGAGTGAATAGTAGGGAGAGGGGATGGGAGTCAAGATGGTGGAATGAAGTCAATATTTTGCTAAGCTTTTCCAACACAACAATCTTTTAAAAAATGCCAAATCAAATTCTGAACAGGAAAAGCAAGTAAAAATCATAGTGACTCATTTTTCTAGTATAGGGCAGCTTAAGAAAAAAGAAAGGTCTTCTGACACTAGGGTGGGGGCTTGCCAGGAACAGGACAGTAGTATTGGGCTGTGGCAGCAGCAGGGGCGGGGAGCAGCCCAGTGCTTAAGGATGCTAAGGCAACTGAAAATATAGTCAGAAAGAGATTCATGTGTATCCCTGTATTGGCACTGAGAGCAGGAATGATGCAATCTGATAGCTCTGCCATTCATTATCTAATTCTGGGTCACAGTTCCAAGGTAGAGATGAGCAGTCTTCATCTAGCAGTGATGTCACTTATTACCCAGCTCTGAGAAATAGTTCCAGGATAGAGAGGAGTAACCCTAGTCAATTGCAAGAGAGCAGGGGGTCCATCTATATAAGGATCATAGCACAGGTTAGGAGGGTAGTGAAGAAACCTCTTTACAGATCACACCACTAAAAATGGATACGTCTCCAGACTGAGATTTGAAAGCAGCAGAAGGGCATAAGAGACAGAAACTCAGGTCAGATATCCCCCTCATGCCTGGAGGTGAGCAGAGTCCAATTCTAACATAAATTCCAAAGTCAAAATATAGTAAAAAAAAAAATGGGCAAACAACATCAACAAAGAACCCAATGATGACAGTAAAGTTCAAGATACAAATTCAGAAGACAATGACTTGAAAATGTCTACAAGCAAAGTTTCAAAGAAAGATGCAAATTAGAGACAAGCCCAACAAGAATTCCTAGAAGAGGTAAAGAATGATTTTTTAAAAAGCAAAAAAAAATTTTTTTCTTAAATCAAATAAGAATAGGAGAGGAAAAACTGGGAAAAGAAATGACAGAGGCAGGGTCAAGATAGCAGAGGAAAAGATTACAACTGCCAAACCTCCCCTAAAACTTCTCCTCCAAAATGACCATAGAAAACATCAAACAGAATTCTGAGAGGGAAAGCCAACAAAAAGTCACAGTAAGTTATTTTTCCAAATCAGTGCAGTTTAGAATGACAGTTCTATGGATACTAGGGTAAGAGCTTACTCAGAGCACAGCACAGCTTGGAGGAAAAAGAGCAGAGGAGAAGTGGTACTGGTTATGACTGTGGGATAACATCACCCAAGGACAATAATAGTACTGAATACTTTGTCAAAAAAGATCCCAGAGGACTCTTATACTAGCACTGGACACAGGATGAGGGGCCACTTGGCAAGGTTGTCTTTCATTACCCAGTTACAGTTGCAAGGTGAAAGGAGAGAGGAGTAGTTGCAGTGATGAGGAAGCAAGGGCCCTACCTGTTTAAGGATCAGCGTAGAGACCAGGAAGGTGGTGACCAGACCTCTCTGGGAATCACAGAACTTTGGAAACACCAAAAACCTATACGTTTCCAAAACAAACTGTGAAAACAGAAGTATCTAAAAGAAGAAAACTTAAGCCAGTCATCCTCTCCCCACCCTCAGTGATAAACAGAATCCAAGTCTAATATAAAATCCAAATTTAAGAAGTAGAGTTGGTCAAGTGGAAGGTAATGACTCCATGAAACATCGAGAAACAAGAAAAAAGAAGGCAAAAAAAATTTTTAAATAGAAGAAAAAGCAGAATATCTCATCGGGGAAAAAAATTTACCTGGAAGATAAATCAAAGAGAGTAAATTTAAGAATTATTGGACTCCCTGAAAGCCATGATCAAAAAAGAAAGAATCCACTCATCACCTTCCAAAATTAAAACTTCTAGGAATATGATAACCATTTTCTAGAACTCCCAGATCAAGGAGAAAATACTGAAAGTAGTCAGAAAGAAATGCTTCAATGTAAAGCCATAGTCAGGAACACACAAGATTTATCAGCTTCCATTATAAAGAAACAGAGGACTTAGGCTGTGATATTCTGGAAAGCAAAGGAGCTAGGATTACAACCAAGAATAACCTACCCAGCAAAGGTGAATATAATCCTAATGGGGGAGAGGGAGAGGACATTTAAAGAAATTGAGGACTTCCAAGTATTCCTGATGAAAATACCAAAGCTGAGTAAAAATTTACCTTTCAAGCACAAGACTCAAAAGAAGCACAAAAAGATAAGCATTAGTGAGAAACCATAACAATTTAGCAACATTAAACTGTTTACAATTGTATATGGGAAGATAATACATGAAATTCCTAAGAACATTATTATCATTAGGGCACTTTGAAGTAGTCTTAAACAGAGGACATGGGTATGAGTCTATTATGTAGGGGTAATCTTTAAAAAAGAGTGGAAGGATAAAAAGAAGTAATGCACTGAAAGAAGGGTAAAGGAGAGAAAGAATGGGAAAAGTTTTCTTCATGAAAGAGACATATAAGAAAGAGATTTTTTCAATGGTGAAGGGGGTGGAGAATCGATGGGGAAAGAGCAGACAATGCTAGAATGTCACTTTCATCTAAACTGGCTTAAGAAGGAAAGACTGATATATATATACACAAAGATGGGTACAGAAATTCATCTTACCCAATCAAGAGGAAGGAGGGAAAAGGGCAAAGAGATAGGTGAGGGGAATGTCATGAGGAGGGATTATTAAAGGAGGCAGTGGTCAGAAGCAAAACAGACTTAAGAAGGAGACAGGATAAAAAACATTAAAAGGATAAATAGAAGGGAAAAGGATTGAGGGAAATACACAATAAGTAATCATAATTGAATGTAAATAAGTGGAACTTACCCATAAAACAGAAGCAGATAGCAGAATGACTTAGAAACCAGAATTCAATAATATATTGTTTATAAGAGACATATAAAAGATAAAAACCACATACAGAGTTAAAATATATAAAACATAACTAAATATATGTGTTTAACATAATTTAGTTTAAATATAATTAATATATAGTTTATATTAAATTATATTGTCTTACATAATTTAATATATGATAGAAATAATATACTAAATCTAATAATTAATAAAATAACGAGGATCTATTATGCTTCAGTTCAAAAGTATTGTAGAAAATGAATTTATATTAATACTGAACATATATGCAACAAATGGCATAGCATCCAAATTCTAGAAGGAAAAATTAAATGAGTTAAAAAGGAAATAGACAGTAAAACTATCCTAGTGGAGAAGGGGCTTCATCTGAATTTCATGCTGAAATTTCATCCAATTCATACTCAATATGTACTATAAGGTTCAATTCTGGTCTTCTTCTCCCCCATAGTACTATCTTGTTTGATTATTCAATCAACTCCCATGGGTTCAATTAGTTCAATCACTGTTTATTAGACATTTTGAACTATATGCCCCACAAGCATCTCAAATGCAACATGTCCATAAGAGATTTCATTGTGTTTTCCCCCAAATCTACCCCTATTCCAAACTTCATTGTCACTGTGAAGGACACAACCAGTCTTGAAGTTACCCAGGTTTAAAGCCTCTTTGTTATCCTTAACTTCTCATTATCAGTCACGCCACATATCTAACAAGTTGCCAATTTTCTTGCTTGTATCTCCACATGATTCCTATATACCCCTTTCTCTCCACTCACACAGTCACCACCCTGGTTCAGCCCTTATTACCTCTAACCTGGAATAGTCACATAAGTGATCTCCCTATCTCAAATTTCTCCATATTTCTATCCATTTATTACACAAATGCCAGTCTCTTTCCTGTAGTACTGATCTGACTATATCTCCATTGCATTCTTTCCTTTTTTTTTAATTTAAATTTATTTAATTACTTTTAGTTTACAACATTCAGTTCCACAATCCCTTGAGTTTCAAATTTTCTCCCCCTTTCCCTCATGGTGGCATGTAATCAAATATACTTTCTATGAATAACTTCACATTGAACATTAGTCAAATTGTGAAGAAGGATTATAACCAGTGGAGTGAACAATGGGAAAGAAGGGACAAAATAAAACAAAACACAAAAGAGAGGGGTGGCTAGGTGGCACAGTAAATAGATCTCCGGCCCTGGAGTCAGGAGGACCTGAGTTCAAATCCAGCCTCAGACATTTAACACAAAAACTAGCCATGTGACCTCGGGCAAGTCACTTAACCCCAATTGCCCTGCCTTCCTCCCTCCCCCCCCCCAAAAGGCAAAAACACAAAAGAGAGAGAGCAAGTAGTTTGCTTCTATCTGCATTCAGACTCTGTAGTTCTTTCTCTGAATGTGGATATCCTTTTCCATCATGAGTCTTTTGTAGTTGTCTTCTAACATAGCATTGCTGAGAGGAGCCCAGTATATTAAAGTTAGTCATCACACATACAATGTGTCTGTAATTGTGTACAAAGTTCTCCTGGTTCTGTTCTCCTCACTCAGCATCAATTTATATAAGTCTCTCCAGGTTATTATAAAGTCTGTCTGCTCCTCATTTCTTATACCACAATAGTATTCCATTACATTGATATACCACAACTTGTTTAGTTATTCCCCAATTGATGGGCATCCCTTGATTTCCAATTCTTTGCTATCACAAAAAGAGCTGCTATAAATATTTTTGTACATACAGGTCCTTTGCCCACTTCTATGATTTCTTTGGGAGACAACCTTAGAAGTAGTATTGCTGTGTCAAAGGGTATGGACTTTTTTTATAGCTCTTTAGGCATAGTTCCAGATTGCTCTCCAGAATGGTTGGATTAGTTCACAATTCCACCAACAACATTGCATTATTTTCTATGCAACCTAGCATATAGTTAGAGTTTAATAAACACTTCATTGATTTATTGACCATGCTGACTATGCTTCTTAATTTCATGCATTTCATATGTGACTACAAATTTTCAAGTGTGTTTACTACTTTGAACAGATAAATGGCATTAATTGCAGCTCCTTGAGGGCAGGAACTTTCTTTTTCCTCTTTGAATCCCTAATACTTAGTATAGTACCTAGCACATAGTAGGCATTTAACAAAGCTTATTGAAAGAACAAAACATTGGTAGATCTCAAATACATACATTTTATAAACAGACTTTTAAAAAACAAGAGGATGTGGTCAATAGAGAAGACTAAGGATCTCTTAAAACGTGGTTTGAAAGTTGATTTAGTGGTCAGTGCCTTGCACTTTAGCTGGTTGTTAGTAAATGTTGATTCACATTTCATTCCCATATCATCATCATTAACATAAGAATTAGAGATGAAAAGAACTGCAGAGATCATAGTCAAACCCCTCATTTTACAAATAAGAAAACTGAGGTCAATAGAAGTAAAAATCATACAAGTAATAGCAGAACCAGAGTTACAAAACTTTAGATCTCAAGAGTCCAATTAGTGATCCTCTCATTTTACAAATGAGGAAACTGAAGCCCAATAAGTTTACTTGACTTTCCCAAGCATCAAAGATGGGATTCAAACCCAAGCCTTATGATTCCAGATCCCTACAAAGGAAATAATTGTTTCACAAAACATTTTAAGCCAACAATCCAGTTGGCTATGTTTTCTGGCTTGGATGAAGCTTCCATGATTGTTCCTTTATTGAAGTGTAGCTTGAGGTAATGACTGGTGCAGCCCTGTAAACCATCACTACTACACTAAGAATGTAACTTAAGTATCCTTGCACAGGTCCCTGGGAATCTGTCACCTTGCTTAGAATCCAAGGCAGCTGGACACTGTGCAAATATTTGGTTACCATATATAAAGGAAAACAAAATTTTTTAAATGTTTTTGATTTTGTGGCCCTAAGCAGACATGCCCAAAGTGATCTATACTCATCAGTCAAAATAACTAGTTATTTTGCCACCTAAACTCAAAATTAAATAGGTTTTAATGGTTATATCATAGTCTAATTTCTTTCCACCCTGACTGTACATCTGGAGTCTTGCCCAATTAAGGATCATTTATAACCTCTCCTCTCATGTTTCACAATTACTGATCTAATTCATATGGTGCTAGTTTTCTGAACACAGACCATTTTCCCTGGCCTATGCATTAGACCAGTAAAGCAGTGCCGATATAAATAAATAGCTTCAAATGTGCTTTAGCCAGTGCATACTGTCAGGGCGTTTTCCCCTCATCACCCATTTCTAAAAGATTTTGGACCATCCTTATCGAACAATTTTTTTTTCCTAAAGGTTTCCTACAGGCAGTCCCTAAAGGACCAATAGGAGTTCTGTGCAAAAGGAAAACTTTCAGGCATGATATGGGTGGCAGAAATCCTGTGGAAATATTTGCAGAAATATTTGGCTATCCTAACTGACCAAAAACAAATGTTTGGTCCATAAGTATTTGCCAGTGAAGTGGATGTTTATGATTATTTTTAAATGGAACTATTAGGATGTGCCCAAATTATAATTTTATTGATGCAAATATTTCCAGAGTACTGATTGCAAAGGCCCCCTCCAGTTCCCAAACTTTGTGCTCCTACTTTCAATTATCATTGTTAACAGAGGAAGGGGAGTGTATTTCTAAATGTAGTCTACCAAGAGGCCCAAAGCTTAATTTTATACTGTTTTAATCTTCTCTTCCAACATAGAGCAAAATTGATTGGACTGAATTTCACTTTCCTTTTCTGTGGCTTTACTTCCAGAAAGGATGCTAATGAACTGATAAATGGCCAAAAAGGGAAAGGATGGGATATGGGAAAGGGTAAGAAGAGAGCTAGAGAGAGACAGAGACACACAGAGAGATACAGAAGAAAAAAGACGAAGGAAGGAAGGAAGGAAGGAAGGAAGGAAGGAAGGAAGGAAGGAAGGAAGGAAGGAAGGAAGGAACGGGAGAAAGAGAAAAGGAGGGAGGGGACAAAAGGAGAGAAGGTGGGGTGAAGGGGTGAGGGGGAAGGGGGGAGTGGACAGGGATGACCAACACAGTGATGCCTTTTGAAAATTAGTTTGCAAAGTAAAAGTAATCCAGTTATATTTGGAAAACATTTTTCAGTACAGTTGTGTTTCCTGTAAGAAAAAATATAAATAATAATATAAATATATTTGTAAAAATATAAATCATGCACAGAAGGGAAGAAAAAGTATAGTATAAAAAAGACACGATTCATTAACATGTACATAGCCACCTAGGATAAGCTAATTACTGTTTCTTGCAGTATCTGCAGTAACTACCAGCAAGATCACAAACTTGATCCAAATAACCTTCTTCATCTGAACCAGTAGGTGGCAATGTTGACTGCATTCCCAATTAGAGACAACTTGGCAGGCGCTTTTTCAATGCTTTAAAGGGTAATCCCAAGAAATAAAAATCAATTCATCTTATCTGTATTTTGAAACTTTCAGAGCTATTATTATTCATACCAAATACTCCTGTGAACTCTCTTTGTTGTTAAAGATTGCATTGTCTACATATTGGTTTTGGCTGTTTTCCAACATTCAAGAGATGGGAACCTCTTTGATTTGTCAGGTTTTAGCTAACCCAGTGTGGAAGCCATTTATCTGCCTCATAGTTAGTGGTGAACTGCTGTTTACCTTACCTAATATCAGGCTTCCCAGAGTGAATGGGGCTTTCCTATAAAAAATAAAATACACAAAGAGTAGTACATTTGGTTTTTTTAAATTATTATTATTTTAAGTTAGAAAATACTTTGAAAATATTCTTGCTTGGAAAATTCATTTACTCATTTATCATATTAATAATCATGTATAATCTGATAAATTTTGCTTGAGTTTATTTGTATGATAATTTTTTTTAAATTTTGTCTGTCCATATGTATAGTTTCATTGACTAAAGATTAACTGTAGACAGTCCCTGATTTTGTGCCTTACAACCAGAGAAGGTCAGCAGCATGTTGTCAGGGGATCACAGTTACAGATTTATAAACAAAGGTAATGGTCGATCTGTGGCATTCAGGTTACATTTTTCTAATTCTTTTTTTGGGCTCCAAGCTTTAGAATGCTAACTCATTTGGTAACTTTGCTGGGAACATTCCTTTCTAGATGCCTGGCTTGAATACTAGATGACTTATTAATCTTGGTCCTATAAAGACTAAATTTTGTCAGGAGACTCCATATATTTCTCCAGGTCATTTGGCAAAGTCTACAGAAAGGGTAGAATTTAGCCCGATATTTTCAAGGTTGAGGAGTTAGCTAAAAATTTTTTTCTGCTGGATATGGAGTAGAGTTTGACACTAACTTTGTGCTTCTCTGTGTACATTACCATCAATGGGAGGACAAAATGCTATTTAGAAAATTTGGCCATCCCAAGGATAATCATAATACTACATGATTAGAATGGATAGGGGGAGAAAGAGGTAAAGAAGAAAACAGTACTTAGAAACTTATAAGGATAAATGTGTAGCATCTGCAACTGGTACATGAGAACACCCCTCATTTTTGGTTCTCCATAGGTACCCCAAGATCTAGGTATTTTGTGGGTCTGACACCTTTCCAAAGTATAGCTCACAAGTCCCCAACTTGTGTTTTACTTTTACCAAACATCCATAGGACATATTCACTTCATACCAAGGCATTTTAATTAAATAGTAATGTAAATAAAATAATAATAGAACATTTTCTTAAATGAGTACAAAACAAAATATACACATGGTGGGAAGAGTGGGCCTTTCTAAAAACTATGAATGAAAAATTCAAATATGTATCATTTGCATATCAGCCAGGGCACCTGTATGAAGAGATGGGTGCACATGTAAGGAATGTGTATAACCAGGGAACACACATGGAAGGACAATTCCCACTTCTGACATCAAAAAAGCTACAGTTACCAAGTCCTCTAACCTGTTCCTCCCAGTTGCTCTCTGCTTCCTGCATATATGTTTCTTCCCTGTTTCCCATCAGGCATTGGTCTCTGCTGCTCCCTACCAGCCTTTGTATTATAGCTGTTTCCTATCCAGTGTCTCCCCTGCTCCCTGGGAGGCATATCTTTGCAGCCAGCTAGTTTATCAACCAGTTCTTTGAGCCACCTCCACCATCCACTGGAAATGTAATAAGCCTCTCTTGCAAAGGGAGGTTTATAACTTTTTTAACTCCTTCATTTTACTTTCTCAATCTCCTGTACCTTAGCTAGGGTCCTATTCCCAGAGCCAATTTTGTCCTTTGGAGGTGCTTTGGTTAGTATGTCAGAATTTTCAGCCAATATCTGTGAAGCTTTCATTAATCAGTCTTTCCTCAGAAACTCTTCCCTCAGCCAGACTGCACTAAAAAGTACAAAAGTCTAGACCAAGGATTTTTAAACTTTTTCTTTTGCATGTTCTTGATCACTTTGGCAGTCTAATGAAGTGCATGGACCTCATCTCAGAATAATTCTTAAATTCATAAGATAAAATGTTACATTACAAAAGGAATCAATTCTATTGAAATAAAGATGTAATTCCCCCCACCCCCAATCCAAGTTCACAGAAATCTATCCATGAACCCTGGGTTAAGAACCTCTGGCCCAGGCTGAAAGTGGTTCTTTATTTTGAACTCTTCTATTAACTGCTACTTTTATGAAATCTTCTCTAAACTACTTTGCTATCTCCTATGTCTATCAGTTCAGCTGTCAATTTATAGTCCATTTTTGTCCACAGGTGTTATGGTACTCCTTGGTTGCAATAAATTTCCCTGGTTCTAAGGAGTGTTCAAAGGGCAGGCTTAGACTGTGCTGGTTAGAGAATTCTGATAGGCTGCTGCTTTCTGACTTATGTCTTCTGGAAAGACATCACAACCTGGTCTCTCCCAAGTCTCTCTACATGAAAAATAAAGGTACAAAAATTGCTTGATTTTGTACGTTTAAAAAACTATCACAAACAATCTAACTTTAAAAAAAGCAAACTAAACTTATCTCTCTTCTCCACCCTCCAGATGTTAACTGCATAGTTATAGGATCATAGCTGCAGAGTTGGAATGCATCTTAAAGGTCCTTTAGTCTACCCTGTTAATTTTACTGATGAAGAAATGGAAACCCAGGCAGGCATTATGACTTGCTTAAGATAGCACAAGTAGAACATGTCAGTGGATAAATTTGAACCCAGCTTCTGGGTTTAAATTCTGGCCTAAATTAGAGCCCTTTTAACATACATATTCTGCTCCCCTTCTGATATCACTGCAAAGAAGCACAATGAAAACCATGGACATATTTCCAGTAAAGGTTTTAGCTAATAATATATTGTCTGAGATGAAATTTTATTTAAGAGTTCAGAACACCTAAATAGCAGAGCCAAGATGGTGGAGTAAGCAGGAAACAGTACAGTGAGATCCTGCTCCTACCTCAAACTCCTCCACAAAGATCTAGAAAATTCACAGATGGAATCCTGATGGGGAAATCCAGAAAAATTCACAGTCACTTCTTTCCAGCCCAGGTCAGCAAAGAGAAACAGAGAGGATTGTGGACTCTGAGGAGTGAGTCTGTCCAGGAGCATCAAAGAATATTCCAGTGGCCAGAGAAAGTCTGTGCATTAGGGCAAAAGAAAGTCTTAGATCTATATCAGGGCACCCTCAATGGGAATGGGTGCCATCTGGAAGCTTTGTCATCTACTTACCCAGTTCTAGGTCACCAATCTAGCCTGGACCAAGGAGGGAATCTGCACCTAGAGGTGGCACTCCAGGATGAGTAGTGTGGCAGGTCCTAAGCAGTACACCAAACAAAGAGAAAGTTCAGCAGCATGCAGCAGCCATGTGGCTCAAACCCCATGAACAGAGGGACTCAATTTCAGCTTCTAACCCAGCCTGACGCCTATAGAAGAAAAGCCAGGGGAAGAATCTCAGATGAAAGGAGAGCCTATAATACTGTCACTCTAAACCAACAGAACTTCCAAGTAGGCTAATACTGGCTGAGTCCAACAACAATCAATTGTTGCTCAGATACAAACTTAAGTCAAGAACTTGCAAAGCTCAGACCAGGAGGGCAACTTTGCCTTGTATCAGTCCACACTGGGAGTTCTGAAAGCCTTCAGATAGATACCAAGTCTGAGCTATCCCTGAACTCCTAGAATAATACAACACTCAATACCCCCAAGAAACAGAACCATACTCCAGAATTGTGCAGAGCCCAGCCCTAATATCAAGCCCAAAGTCAGAAAGTAGACTAAAAGAATGAGCAAACAAACAAATAAAATCCCACCAATAAAAACTATTATGATGATGGGAAAGTTCAAGACACAAACCCAAAAGAGAACAAATTCAAAGCATTTAGAAGCAAAGTTTTAAAGAAAAAAATACAGCTTGAAGATTAATTCAACTAGAATTTCAGGAAGAGATGAAATAAGAAGTGTTTTTTTTAAGAGTTTAAAATGTTTTTATAAATGAAATTAGTATACTAGAGGGGAGATGGAAAAGAAATAGGAGATACAGAAAAAAGAATTGGAAATGAAATTAACAGCTTGGACAAGAGGCATAAAAAGTAAATAACTCGCTATGAATTAGAATTGACCAAATAGAAGCTAATTACTCCAACAGAGACCAAAGACTGAAAAAAATGGAAGAAAATGTATGGCATCTCATAGTGAAAACAATTGACTTGGAAAATAGATCAAGGGGGAAAAGTTTAAGAATTACCAAACTATCTGAATGCCACTTAGAAACAGAGGGCAAAGTAGAAATAGAATCTTCTGGTAACTTCCCGAAAAAATCCCCAAACGAAAATTCCTAGGAACATTATAGTCAAAATCCAGAGCTTCCAGGTCAAAGGAAAAATATTGTAAACAGCCAGAAAGAATTCAACTGCCAAGGAATGACAGTCAGGATCACATATGATTTAGCATGAAGTAGTGGAGAGCTTGGAATATGTTATTTCAGAAGGCAAAGGATATATATATATATATATAGGCTTACAGCCAAGAATAACTTACCCATCAAAACTGAGGTTAATCCTACAGAGGCAAAAAATAAAATAAAATGGACCTTTACTGAAATAGAGGACTTCTAAGCATTCCTAATGAAAAGACAAGGGTTACATAGAAACTTTGAAGTTCAAACACGGGAATCAGGGAAATATAAAATGGCAAACATTAATGAAAAATGATAAGGGACTAAATGAGTAAAATGCTTACATTCAAATATGAGAAGATTATACAAGTGTCCACTCTGAAACCCAGCATCATCCAGTCATAGAGGGGAGTCTAATTCAGTATAGCCTGTGAGTGGTAAGAGAAAAATGGAAAGAGAGGTGGACAGAAATATACTTTGGAGGATGGAGGGAGGGGAAAGGAAGGTTAGAGAAAATTACCCCACATAATCAAGGTGCTTATAAAGTAGACATCTATATGAATAAGGATAAAGGGGTAGAAGGGACTGCCTAACACATGAACCTTGCTCTCATCTGAACTGATCAAAAAAGAAAAAAAACACACACACATTTGGATATAGAAATACATTTTGTTCAGCTGAGAAAAAGAAGGAAAAGAGGAGAAAGGAAAATGAAAGGGAGAGTAGATTAAGGGAGGGGCTCGTCTTAAGCTCTAATTAATGGCATAGAAAAATATTTTTAGCTTTCTGAGGTAGCAAAGAATAAGAATCTGAAGGGATACCCATCAATTGCAGAATGGTTGAACAATTTATGGTATATAAATGAATGGAATAATATTGTGCTATAAGAAACTATGCAGGAGATAGTTTCAAATAAATCTGGGAAGACTTGCACAAATTGAAGCAGAGTGGAGCGAAAAGGATCAGGAGGACAATGAATATGACAACGATATAGTAAAGACAATGCAAAAAATGAGGGACTCTCCTCAGTGATAATTACCAACCATGATTTCAGAAGACTAATGATGTAACATGCCACCCATTTCCTGTTAGAGAAGAGGACTCAGAATGGAGACAGACATTTTTTTTTGGCAGGGGGAACATGGCCAATGGGGAAATTTGTTTTGCTTGACTATGCATGTTTGTAACAGGAGTTGTATTTTTCTTTCATTCTCAATTGGGAAGAGAAAAGGTAAATTTTTGCTGATTTAAAAAAATAATTTTTTAAAAAAAATCCTAAGTTTTAACTGAAAGTTTTAACAACAACAAGAAAAAACAAAAACTTGTTCCTACTTGTCTCTAAAATAACTAGTTCTTCACAACACTGCCTATATATGATCAAGTCAGGGGGAAGGAAGCATTTATTAAATATCTACCATGCACTAGGCACTGTGCTAAGCACTTTGCAGATCTTCTCTCATTTGATCCTCATAACAATCACTAGAGATTGGTGCTTTTATTACCCCATTTTATGGGTGAAGAAACTAAGGCAGAGATACATTAAGTGACTTGTCCAAGGTCACACAGTCTGAGGATGGATTTGAACACAGATCTCCTGACTCCAGGCCCAGCATTCTATCCACTGAACCACCTACTTGCCTCACCTAGGAGAGATGATTCTATAAAACATAAGGCAGCCTCCAAGTTGTCTTGGTGATCTTTGCTTTGGAATTTGGTCAGAAACACACACTCAGAGACTTGTACAAGTATCCATATATCACTGGCCTGGCCATCTCCTTAGACCTACTTGACAACGACCCAACGTATTCCAGATTGTGAAGGGAAAAGTAAAAAGACCCGAATCTCTACCGATCTCCCTGAGCCAGATAATAAAGAATTAGTTGTTGAGAGACATAGCTTACTTTCTTTCCCTCAGTTTTCTCATCTGTAGAATGGAAATAATACCCATTCAGCCTACTTAAAGAAGTTATGTGACAATCATGGACTCATAAGATCATAGACATAAAGCCAGAAGGGACCGCACAGGCCAGGTCATTCAAAATCCTCATTCTACAAATGGGAAAAGAGGACCAGTAATGGTAAGTGATTCTTCCCAAGGTCATAGAAGTAAGCAAGCATTATAGGGGAGATTTGAACACAGATTCTCTGACTCAAGCCAGTGATCTCTAGAGAGATATGTAGAGCACATTGTAAACCATAAAGCCATAAGAGTAGTAACATTACTATCCAGGCACTTACTCATTCACTCAGCAAAAGCAACTATTTGTTTTAAGTAAGACTGACATGAGAGTCAGAGTAGCATAGTATATCAGGAGCCAGATTTGGAGTGCAAAAGAGCTGGGTTCAAGTTCTGTTTCTGACGTATCTTCAATATGTGATAATAGGCAAATCATTTAACTTCTATTTTAGGTTACTCAACAACATTCAGGGTTGCACCTAGTTGTGAGTCTACACGAATGGAGGGAGATTATATCCTGGGAATTGAATATAATCATGAAATCACCTGATATTCACCTTCACCCTTCTGACCAAATGAATAGTATACTATTTCTTCCTTCCATCTTTTCTTCCTTCCTTCCTTTCTTTTTCTTTCTTTCTTTCTTTCTTTCTTTCTTTCTTTCTTTCTTTCTTTCTTTCTTTCTTTCTTTCTTTCCCTTCCTTCCTTCCTTCCTTCCTTCCTTCCTTCCTTCCTTCCTTCCTTCCTTCCTTTCTTTCTTTCTTTCTTTCTTTCTTTCTTTCTTTCTTTCTTTCTTTCTTTCTTTCTTTCTTTCTTTCTTTCTTTCTTTCTTTCTCTACTTTGTGTCTCCTTAAAGGAAAGGAGTTATATTTGGGATTTCATTGGTACACTGAACTCCAGAGTAAGAAACCTCATCCTACCAGTGTAGGTCATTACCCTCTCTGCAGCTTTATAGTCTTACAGAGGACTGAGACATTGAGTAACTTGCTCAAGGACACAAGTCAGTATGTGTCAGAGGTGGCATTTGATCCCAACATCAGCTCTCTATCCACCATTTTATGCTATCTCTTTTGTTCCTCCTTGGGTCTGATAAATGTAAGAAAGAACTGTGCCAAGAGATTTTTAGTAACTTGTTCCTTTTTAATTCTCTGATAAGAGGTTATTATAAGAGAAAAGTACATGAGATTATACCCACCCTAACAGGAAATGGATATATGTATTGTTATATTCTATCATAGTATTTGAATGGACCCCTATTATTCTTCATATGGCATCAACAAATGGAGAAATCTCCTAGTCCTATCCCATCTCCTTCTCCTGAGGGGAGAAGTAAAGACTGAGTTGTTCTAAAGTTACAATCTACTTCTTGTGGGTTCATAGTAGCAAAGAAAATGCCCATTCAAAAGCAGGTACCAAGGTAGAAACAATGACGGCAGGGAGTGATGACAATAAACTGGTAGGGTATTGTGGCTAGAGCAATAATGACAGGATAAGTCAACAACAATTTTCTGAACACTCTTTGTATAGAGAAGCAACACAGCATTTTGGAGAGGAAACTGGTCTTGAAGCCAAGGTCTAAGTTCAAGTGCTGCCTCTAATACATGATGGTTGTGTGTGCTTGAACAAGGTACCTAACTTCTCTGTGCTTTCAGCAATTCTTCAGGACTCTTAAATTTCTGAAAAGGGTTGGATTAGTACTGTAGAGGGATCTCTCTCATCTGAGAGTCCCCTATGTCATTGAAATTAAAGGTTTATTCTATAGCCCTATACCACTAATGATTAACAAGGGATCTTTAACCTACTCCATTTCTAATCTCAGTCAGTTCATTCCTCCTTAGGCAGCATGGTGGCCCCCACACTCCCAGTGACTCACCATACTCGTACTAGATTTAGTACATTCACCCATTTGATTTAGCATATTTCAACTCAAAATTCCCATGCTCAAGTGATCCATCAGTCTCAATCTCTCTGGTGACAAAGATTACATGCCCAGCATGAGGAGTATATTTTGTTGGTTTTCTTTTTCCAGTTCTAAATTCAATGTTATTTTATTTTTAGTTCTGGATTTTCTCTTCTCCTCTTCCTTTCCCTTCCACCCATTAAGAAGGCAAGAAAAATAAAGTCCATTTCAAATCTGTATAGTCATGCAAAACAAATTCCTGGATTTGCCACATCAAAAAGAAAATCCAGGAAAAATAAAAAAAATAAAATATGCTCCAATCTGCACTATAAGTCCATCAGTTCTCTATCTGGAAGTGGATAACATGTTTTGCTATGAGTCATCTGAAATTATGATGTGTCATTATATTGATCAGAATTACTAAGTCTTCAAAATTGATTAAAATATTGTTACTGTTATATAAATTGTTCTCCTGGTTCTACTCACTTCACTCTGTAGCAATTAATACAAGTGTTCTCAGATTTTTCTGGAACCGTCCCCTTTGTAATTTCTTATAGCACAGTGGTATTCCATCACCTTCATAAAACATAACTTGTTCAGTCATTCCCCAATTGGTGAACATACCCTTATTTCCAATTCTTTACCACTATAAAAAGAGCTACTATAAATATTTTTTCTACATATAGGTCCTTTCCCTCTTTCTTTCATCTCATTGGGGTATAATCCTAGTGGTAGTATTGCTAGTTATGCATAGTTTAATAGCTTTGAGGACATAGTTCCAAATAGCTTTCCATAGTGGCTAAACTAGTTCACAGTTCTACCAATAGTGCATTATTGTACTTGTTTTCCTACAACCAGGAAGGATATTGTTTGAAGGAAAAAAAAAATGATGTGAAAAAACAAAAGGCATCAATAATAAAAGATATTTTTTAAAATGTATTATTACATGGGAAAATGAATGGAAATAAAGTGATTATTCAAGGATTGTTCAGTAAGGGACTAATGGTCCTGATAGTGGCACAGCTAGGCCTACAAATCCAAGTACCTCCTGACCACAGAGTCCAACAGCTAATGAGGATGCTGCTATACCGCCCAAAGCTAGAGTAAAGCAGATTATTTCTAAGAACTCAGCGTGTATGAGAAGTGACCAGATTTCAGGTGTGTTCACTTGGAGGTGCTCAAAGAACTTTGACCAAGACCACTTACCTTGCCTTGCCAATGGAATGACATCCTCAGGTCTGTTATGGGAATGGGAATCTGAAGATCTTCCCGGTCCCTAGTCCTTTTGATAGGCTTAAGTGACTCTGAGAACCTTCCTTGATTTGAAAATATACTCTGCTCCCTAATAGGCTGAATGTAGTTACATGGAGCCTGTGGCGGGAGGCTTGTTTTTCAGGATGCCCACACCTTGTTGCTTTGTGATTGGGCAGTGGGTCAAGAGGGCTGTGACATTCTCTGATCCAGGAGAAGGCTATATATACCCTGATGTGAGGTTTTGTTTTGGGGCTCACTTTGAGAAAAGTTGTATGATTTGACCAGATGAGACTCTGGGCAGCTGTTGAGCCCCCAGGCTTTGAAAACCCAGATGTTGGTGCTTCCCTCTCTGGTAACTGACTAGGTATGGATGTGATGGTCAGACAGTTGGAAACCTGTCTGTTGATCTGTTTCTCTGTCTGCTTGTAACTTTTGCTTGTAACTTGTTTGTATTCTCTGAAGTTTGGGATGTTGACCTTTTTCCCCTGAACTAGGTAAATGACATGCTTGATTAAAGTAAGAGTGTTAACCCATTTTGAGTTGCTTTCCTTTAGAAAAGCAGATCTAAGAACCTGTGTTGGCAGCCATCTGGGGATGCTAGGGTGCTTGCTGCTACAAGGTCCCATCTGCTACTAGAGAGGACAATGGAAGTGGGCTAAGCTTGAGGCCCACACAGATTGCCACAGTCTCACTAAAGAGAAAGAATGCAAGCAGTATGTCCATCATTCATTTCATGAAGAGGCCAAGGCATGATGAATAGGTTGAAATTGTGGAAATGGATGAATTCTAAGCAGACACTGAAGAGGAAGAGGAGGAGGACACTGATTACATGATTATAGATATCCCAATCAGCTAAGAGGTTAAATCACCATGTGGAGTTGATTCTGTTTGATGATGATGCAATGGAAATGGAAACCAGTGAGGTTTAGCCCATCTAACAGAACTTAAGACCATAAACTTTCTAGTCCTATAATGTATTTACATAGAATTTTTAAGACTACTTTAAAATATGTAGCAGAAACTTAAAGTCCTCCTATTTATTTTGTAAAGAGAAATAGCATTTTGTTCTGCTTCACAATCCCTTTGGAGGGTTGTTGAAAGCATTATTGAAATTTGAAAAAAAATACTTTCAATAATTTAGGCAAGAGGTATTAAAGTCCTAAACTAGGGTAGTAGTCATGGGAGTGGAAAGTAGGAAATGGATATGCAAGCCATTGTAAAGGTAAAATTTAAAGGACACAGCTATGGATTCAGATCTAGAGACCAGGGAGGATTTTCTCCTCAAGTTTGGACCCTGAGTCACTGAGAATCCTATTGGCATTAACAGAAATTTAAAGAAATCTGTACAATTGTACAAACACCAACATGGAAACAGAGAAGCAGTAAGAAAAGTAGAAGAACTACAGGTGTATGATATCTCTGAAACCGAGATAGTAGAATACAGCAAGAAGAAAGAGGTGACAAACAAGTTCAGACATTACAGAGATCATGAGGAAAATGAGGATTGAGAAAAGGTCACTGGATTTATCAGTTAGGAGGTCACTGAGAATCTCCAAGAAAATAGTTCCAGGACAGTAGGAGGGATGAAAACCAGAATGCAAGTAATTGAGAAGTTAGTCAATGATAGGAAAGTGGAGGTTTCAAATGGAAACAACTCAGACATTGTCAGTGAAGAGAAAGAGATGAGAATATCTTGAGATGGGGTAGAAGACTGAAGAAGACCAGAGTATGTTTGCAAAAAAAAAAAAGTACAAGTACAAGGGAGAATTTAGAGGTGCACAAAAGAAATAGTATAATTGATGGAGCACCAACCTGGGGGAGGCAGCAAAAAATAGGAATAATATGGAGGAATTATCCTTGGCAAGAAGGATAGATAATTCTTCCTATGAGATCTTTCTTTCTACCACCAAAAGCATTCTTCCAAGGGAAGTACTATTTGAACCACCATACTCTTAGATACCTGTTGCTTGACTTATTCTAGGCGGAAGGGAAATAAAGAAGAGGGAAGGAAAAAACCCTTGTTGAGTGGGAATTTGGAAGGAGAGTAGTGACAGGAGAGTGCCAGATATTTCCTTCAACTAAAATTTGTAAGTACCTTTCACCTCATCTCCTCCTTCACTGAGCCTGCAGGTGACCTCTCGTACTTCCAACCAATGCCAAGAAGTGTTAGAATCCAACTGGTTCATTTCTTATCCAAGCTGGCAGGGGAAATGGCATGGTAACTCTGCCCAGGGCTCTCAAGCTGTGGTTGGGGGAACTTCCAGCAGAAAAAGTCACTCAATAATCCCCATCTTCTCTCCTTTCTCTATTTGCTGGCTTCCAACTTCATCCAGACAAGAGAACAACTGACACTTGCCATCTAGATCACTACATGACACCCTTCCACTTCCCCCACAATGATCCATAGATCACACTTGCATCATCACTCCCCTATGGCTTGAAAGAGTTTTCAGGCAGGTGAACATTAATGAAATGTTGAACTAGAATTTTCCAGAGTATGAACTAAGTAAGCACTGTTCTGTTTAATCAGTTTGTCAAACATATTCTTTTAAGGATTTACTAAAAAAAAAACAAACAAACTATGATTCAAGGTTCAAAAACAAAACAAAACAAACTGGTCTGAATAGATTTTCATGCTAAAAGTATTTGGAAGTCTGACATTGAACAAGCGATGAGCTATACTGCCAACTCACTTATCTTGGATGGCTTGTTTTGTTCCAGGATCTCCTTTTCTCCATCACGTTCAACACTGTAATGTTGAATGTTGCCAGTTGAAAAAAAATGTATATATGAAAAAATCCATTCAAAAATATGCTGGAACTTTAAGCTACCTTAATTAAAGGGGTCAGAAAATTATAAGTGTTGGCTCAGTATTTTGGACAGGATGATGTTTTGTGGGTGATAGAAAACTTAAAATTCAATGGAATATCTATGGGCTTATTCAGTTCCATCAGTGGGAGGCATTACTCAAAAAGAGTCAAAAGTTCTTTTGCTCCAACAAGAGGGAAATAGAGAACTCTGAAGCTGGCCAAAGGTGATATGCCAGGACTTTGAGGGAGGGCAGCCTAGAAATTAGGAAGTTATTATGTCTGTAGAATTGTTGGTTTGCCCACTTCCCTAGTCTTTTTGATAATTGCTTCTTTGGTTTTGTTGGCAGTCTCTTGGTATAGTTATATATTTAAACAAGACTGGATTTGATTTAAAGCTACTCTGACTTCAGTGATATTACTTCACCATGGCTTGAACTGAAATGTTTGTTGAGCCTCAGATACCAAGTATTATGCAGATCTAGGGGAAATGTGAGGCTGAGGTACCACTTTACTTAAACAGTTTTAATTCATGAATTAAGCATATATTTTGTTGACCATTGAATTAGTGAGGAAATCACCCCAAATAGCCTCAAAAGTCCGTGAAAGCTTATATGTAAGTTGTGCAATCCATCTGAATATAGTTCCTTCCTCTGAGTATTGGGGTCTAGGAGAATTTTCTTACTTGGGCATTCTGAGAAAATCAAGGGAAATAAACCTACTGACACATTCTCAAAGACAAACCAATGAAACAAATTGGATATTTAGATGACACAATGGGTAGTGGGCCTAGAATCAAGAAAGCCTGGATCTATGTCTGACCTCGAACACTCACTACCTGTATGACCTTCATCAAGTCACTTAAAAAAACATCTATCTGCCTCACTTTCCCCAAAGGTGAAATGAGGATAATAATAGCACCTACCTCCCAGAGTTATTATTGTGAGGATCAAATGTGATATTTCTCAAGTGCTTAGCACAGTGCCTACCACATAATAGGTACTATTTAAATGCTAGCTATGATTATTATTATTATATTATCACACTTGCCATTATAGGAAAAGAAACTAGAAACTCTGAGTAGATTAAGTCTCTCCCACCCCCAATTTCCCAATTCAGAAAACACAAGATACTGGTCACCAAAAAGCTAAACTTGTGAAAAGATTTTTTTTATTAAAAACAACTTCCTCTTAAAATTAAGAATATAAAAATCAGGGCAAAGTAGGCACTAAGAAATGCAGGTCTAACACGAATATCAATTACCTGAAACAATGTTGTTTTACATTAACATATACAATGTCTTTTAACTATAACTCTTATTTCAGAAGCTCACTTAGGACATGAAGGGCCCAGGTACATTCTGGGGAGTTCTCACTTCTCCAGATCATTTCTACCAACTTGGTGGCACTCCCCTTAAAAGCACCTGGGTTCACAAGGCTCAATTATAGAACAATTTTGTTCACAAATTAAGTCATGAAAGGGACTTGCATCTGAGCATGTAGAGGGTCAAAAGATTATTTCTTCAGTTGGGCCACTCATCCCACCTGTATAGTCTCTGTGACTGACCAGACAACGTTGGGAGGGACTCCAGTAAGGGTGAATGGAACTATGGTTGTCTTCACATTAGTAGTCAGTCTTATAGGATTCCTTTTTCTGTGTCATCTTGCTCTTTCACCCAAAGCTTTTCTTCAGTCCCTGGTCACTGTTAATGTTTCACTACAATTTTCCTCAACATCTATCATTATTGATCCCTCCTTTGCTACTCCCATAGCAAGGTTCACTTTCTAGAAATGATATTTGTTAAACCTACTATAGGAGAACAACTCTCCAGCACATTGCTTGTGGAGATATTCACTTACTCACCTCCACTGACAACATCATAGGTCTTTCAATCCAAAGTGCCCCCAGTTTTTTGAAACTTAATTGTTGGGGCAGCTAGGTGGTGCAGTGAGTAGAACGTTGGCCCTGGAGTCAGAAGGACCTGAGTTCAGATTCAGCCTCAGACACTTAATGAACACACAAACAAAAACCTAGCCATGTGACCTTGGGCAAGTTACTTGACCCCAATTGCCCTCCAAGAAAAAAAAAAAGAAAATTGTTTAAAATT
This sequence comes from Gymnobelideus leadbeateri, assembly GCA_011680675.1. Taxonomy (NCBI): domain Eukaryota; kingdom Metazoa; phylum Chordata; class Mammalia; order Diprotodontia; family Petauridae; genus Gymnobelideus; species Gymnobelideus leadbeateri. The sequence goes on along the minus strand of WOXC01009160.1, from coordinate 441,148 downwards.
TCTAAAATATGTAGGTCCCACAGTCCCATGCTCCAAACAAAAGACCATTACTAGTGGGTGTGGGAATGCTTCCTCTTTGGGCCACTCCAATGAGTCTCTATTTTCCACTCAGGGTTGATTAATAATGAGGTGAACATATTTTCACAAATTTGATTCAGTTCTCTATATATTTGAGAAATGAGGTCTTTATCAAAAATACTTGTAAAAATTTTTTCCCAGAAAATGGTGGAGTAGAAACAGGACTTCCATGGGGCTCTGGCTTCCACCTCCTCCAATTCATGCAATAAATGACTCTAAACAAACTTTGGAACTACGGAACCCACAAAATGACACAAAGAAGCTAACTCCCTGCTGAAGACAGCACAGGCCAGCAGGAAGTGGCCAGCATATCTCTCTGGGAGCTGAGCCCAGCCCTGTGCAAGCCAGAGGTTTTAGCCTTAGGGCTGCTACAACCAGCCACTGGCTGGACAGAGTTCAGATCACCAGCAGCTGTGGTGGTTTCCAGAATTATCAACCCATAGATGCTAAGGATAAAGTGAGAGGTGAGTGCAGTGTGGACTTTTGCAACTGGGAATTCAAGAGTGGGGTCCAGCCTTTGCCCACAGGGTGAGAAGCAGCTGAGCAGCCACTGCCACATGACTCCTTCAGAGCTCCTGGCCTGCAGATTGTAGGGGGACAAAGAGACCAGTCTGAGGGGTAATCACTCTTACTTTAACCTGCTTGAATCTGGATCACTGTCTGGGGTGCATGACCAGTGTGCCAGAGTGTGTAGAGGCTTCTGAGAGGGTAGCTAACTAATAGCTCCAGCAGCTGAGAAAATCCCAGCAATTGGTACAAAGCTCCCCACTCTGGTAGCAGAGTTCTACTGTGGCAAAAAGCTCAAAAGTCAAATAATTGAGTGGCAACATAAGCAAGCTCGGGAAGCAAGACAAGCACAGTGGTCCAACTTTTTTGTGGGGACAGAAAGGATCAAAGCATGGAACAAGAGGAAGACATTAAAGCCAGAACTTCTGCACCAGAAGCTTCCAAGAAAAGAATAAGCTGCTTACAGGCCATAGAGGAGCTTAAGAAGGGCTTTGAAAACCAAATAAAAGAAGTGGAGGGAAAATTGGGAAGAGAAATGAGAATGATGCAGAAAAATCATGAAAAGAGAGTCAACAACCTGATTGAAGAAAATAACACCTTAAAAAATAGACTAACTCAAATGACAAAAGAGGCTCAAAAAGGCAATGAGAAGAATGCCTTAAAAAGCCAAATTTGCCAGATGGAAAAAGAATCTCAAAAGCTCACTGAAGAGAATCATTCCTTCAAAATTAGATTAGAGCAAATGGAAGCTAATGACTTTATGAGAAATCAAGATACTATTAAACAGATCCAAACAAATGAAAAAATAGAAGGCAATGTGAAATATCTCATTGGGAAAACCACTGACCTGGAAAATAGATCCAGAAGAGACAATTTAAAAACTATTGGACTACCTGAAAGCCATGATCAAAAAACAAACCTAGAAATCATCCTTTAAGAAATTCCCAAGGAAAATTGCCCTGATGTTTTAGAACCAGATGGCAAAAATAGAGATTGAAGGAATCTACTAATCACCTCCTAGAAAAGATCCCAAAAAGAAAACTCCTAGGAATATTATAGCCAGGTTCTGGAGTTCCCAGATCAAGGAGAAAATATTACAAGCAGCCAGAAAAAAACAATTTGAATATCGTGGAAACACAATCAGGGTAACAGCAGATCTGGCAGCTTCTACACTGAGGGATCATAGGGCTGAGAATACGATATTCTGGAGGTCAAAGGAGATGGAATTAAAACCTAAAATCACCTATCCAGCAAAAATGAGTATCATGTTTCAGGGGAAAATATGGTCATTCAATGGAATAGAGGACTTTCAAGCATTCATGATGAAAAAACCAGAGTTGAATGGAAAATTTGGCATTCAGATACAAGAAGCAAGAGAAGCATGAGAAGGTAAACAGGGAAAAGAAATCATAAGGAGCTTATCAGAGTTGAACTATTTACATTCCTACATGGAAAAAATGATAATTATAACTTATGAAACTTTTCTCAGTATGAGAATAGTTGAAGGGAATAGAAATGTGTTGTGTGTGTGTATATATGTATATATGTGTGTGTGTATGTGTGTGTATGTATGTATGTATACATACATATATTTGTCTATATAGGAGTGTATATGGGTATATGAATACATATGTGAGTGTGTATATATGTATACAGGTATACACAGAGGGCACAGGACCAATTTATTAGGAAGGGATGATACTTAAAAAGTGTAATTGAGAGGTGAGAGAGGAATATAATGAGAGGAAATGGGGAGAGACAGAATGGGGTAAATTATTTCATATAGAAGAGGCAAGGGAAAGCTATTACAATGGAGGGGAAGAACAGGAAGGCAAAAGGGAATGAGTCAACCTTAATCTCATTGAATTTGGTTTAGGGAGGGAATGACATACACACTAAATAGGGTATCTCACCCTACAGGAGAGTAGGGGGGAAGGGGGTGAGAGGGAAAATGATGGAAGGGAGGGCAGGCTGGGTGGGGAGGGAAGTTGGAAGCACACACTTTTGAAAAGGGACAGGATCAAAGGAAAGAATAGAACAAGTGGGGGGTAGGATAGGATGGAAGGAAATATAGTCAGTCTTTCACAATATATCCACTATAGAAATGTTTTGCAGTAGCTACACATGTACAACCTATATTGAATTGCTTATCTTTCCCAGTAAGGGTGGGTGACAAGGGAGGTAGGGAAAGAATCTGGAATTCAAAGATTTAAAATCAAATGTTTAATATATATATATATATATATATATATATATATATATATATATATATATATACAATTATTATTATTTTACATGTAACTGGGAAATAAGATATACAGGCACTGGGGCATAGAGATTAACCATGTCCTACTAGAAAGTAGGGGGGGAGAATGGGGGAAGATATGGGAAAGAGCAGATTGGGGTAGGGGATATTCAGTAGGATTGCTGTTTTGGGGTGATGGGTAGGGGGAAAATGGGGAGAAAATTTGTAACTCAAAATCTTGTGGAAATGAATGATATGAAAAAAAGTGTATGGAAAATTTTTTCCTGGCTTTCTGTTTTCCTTATACTTTTCCATTTTTTATGCAAAATTTTTTAATTTTATATAATCAAAATTATCTATTTTACATTTTGTAATGCTCTCTATATCTTTTTTTGTCCTAAATTCTTGCCTTATCAACAAATATGACCAAAAAAACCCTATTCCATGCTCTCTAAATTTGCTTACAGTATCATCCTTTCTGTGTAAATCATATACCTATTTTGACCTTCTTGGTATACTGTGTGAGATGTTGGTCTATACCTAGTTTCTACCACATTGTTTTCCAGTTTTCCCAACAATTTTTGTCAAATAACTTGGATCTTTGGGTTTATCATATAATAGATCACTATGGTCATTTATGATAATTTACTACCTAATCTATTCCATGATCCATCACCTTATTTCTGAGCCAGTGCCAGATTGTTTCAATAATTACTACTTTATAATCCATCTTGCGATCTCGTATGGCTAGAATACTTCTTTTGCATTTTTTCAGTGATTCCCTTGATATCCTTGAGCTTTTTTTCTTCCAGATGAATTTTGGTATTATTTTTTCTAGTAATATAAAATAATTTTTATATTTTGATTTGTATGGTTCTGAATAATAGATTAATTTAGGTAAAATTCCCATTTTTATTATATTAGCTCAGCTTACCCATGAACAATTAGTATTTTTCCGATTGTTTAGATCTGACTTTATTTGTGTGAAAAGTGTTTAATATTTGTGTTCATATCATTCCTGAGTTTATCTCAGAAGGTAGACTTCTGAGTACTTTATATAGTCTACAATTATTTTAAATGTTCCTGGTCCTTCAAAAAGAATTACATAGTATCGTGCCAGGGCAAAGCACTGGCCCATTTACCACTGACCAGCTCTTTGTGTCCTTGTATTTTGATCACCCCAGGAAAAAAAAATTACTTTAGAAGTATTTCAGCCTACTGGTACTTGGGAAGAAAGGTATTTACACTGTAAAAGTGCTATGTAAATGTCAGCTATTATGATTATTCTTATTATTACCTTCCAACTGCACCAAACAGAGGTCAAGTTTATCTCTTTGACTTCAACTTCATGACAATATTTGAAAGGTTTTGTTCCTTTACTCTGTCCACATTTTGTGAGTTTCTTCCACTAACTTGTCTCTCAATACTGATGCATTATTGCATGGATGGGAACGAAGTCATTAGAATTGGCCAAGCTCTAACCAATTCTATCAAGCTAGAAAGGCTTAGAATATGACTTTGCATTATACAGTTTGTCTGTAAGCCAAGGACTAGTCTAGCTATTGGAGAAACTCATTACCAAGTTGGTCATAAAGAGATGAATATTTTACAGATATCAGCAATCTATATCAGTGGAAAGAGGGTTTACGCAGGATTGAAAATGCCCATTCTTTTGAGAAAAGACCATCAATTTGGTGATTTGGAGATCATTGGAAGCTTTAGAAAGAGTAGGTTCAGTTGAATGATAAGGTCAGATGCCAAATTACAGAGGGTTGAGAAAAGGGTGAAAAGAGTGGGAATGGAGCGTTGAAGTTGTGTTGAGGAAGTTAGGAAAGATATAAGATAAACCCAGTGTAGATGGTAGAAACTAGGGAGAATTTTTAAGGAAAAGGGAGACTTGGGCATATTTACAAGTAGTAGGGGGAAAGAAAGATAAGAGATTGAAGATTAGAGAGAGTGAGGATGATAATGGAGATAGTTTGCTAAAGGATGGAATGAGATCAAGGATGTCAGAGGGTCAGCCTTGAAAAAGAGAAAAGCCATTTCTTCATTCGAGACTAGAGGAATATCCAAGGAATGTGAAGCAAGGAGGAGTAAAGTAGAGCGAACTCTCTTAGAATGTCCCCATTAAAAATATATACAAACCTAGAAGCAGCAAAGTATTAAAACAATCAATACCAAAAGAAATGAGATAAAACATTCATTGCTAAATATTTATTAAGCATAGGGTTTATGTATTTTTTAGTTACTGATGGATTCTTTTTTTTCTTTCTCATTCAAATATTTTTAAGGCAGGCCTTTGCTAAGAAGGGAAGAGGAGAATTGGAGTGTATCCAAATCTTGTGACAGATTTCTGAAGACATGGACAGGCCAGATTAAGCACCCATGTTCCACTTAAGAGATCATTATATTCTGCCTGGAATCTGTTCAGTTCGTTCCTTGCCTCTCTCCAGTGTTCAGTCTCTGGTGGAATAGGCCAACCTGAAAAGAATTCAGACAAGATTGCTCTGGCCCAGACGACTGATCAAAGTAAAAGGATATCCTGCTCGACTAATCTCTTGAACAAAAGTAACAGGTCAGAGTCTGAACAGAAGAGGTAAAACCATTAAACCATTAAAGCTGGCTTTTTATTTAACATTTTTTTAAATTAAAGTTCAACTTCTCAATTCAGGTATTCCTCATTTTCAAAGAGTTTAACAATAGGATAGAGAGACAGATTGCTGGATTTAAGTGTGTGTGTGTGTGTGTGTGTGTGTGTGTGTGTGTGTGTGTGTGTGTGACAGGGATACAATGAAGTCTTAACACTCAACAGGCTTCACTATAGTTAAGCCAAAAGACTTAACAATAATGTCTTAGATGTGCTTTGACACTGAGCCTTGTGAAGGATCTCCCATAGGGGAGCACCACAGTGTTTCTACACACATTCATAATGCCACTCTCAGATATACATTAAAAGGACAGACATATAAATGACTTCTGAGATGCCTTGTAGATATAGAACTGTGATCCTAGGATCCTGTCAACCAGATGTAAATTGGAAGCTCATCTCCTTACCTTTTTAGCTTTTACCAGTTTAGTTTGGTCCAGCCCTACCATCCATGCAGGGAATTCCCAGTATACACACGAATGACTTTATAGACATAGCAGAAGCACAGGGTAGTAAATAGAGAGCCATATCAGAACCAGAAAGATCTGAATTTTCATCCTACCTCTCTTACATACTGATATGGGATCCTGGACAAGTTCTTAACCTTTCAGTGCCCCAAGCAACTTTTTAAGGCTAAGAATTATAGATAAGGTGCCAATTCACAGTAGTAGAGAAAGTTCCTCATTGAGAAAGCCCTCACAACAATGACAGTATGATTCCAATCAAACATACACACATACACAGCTACTTATATAATTCAGTCATTTCCAATTCTTCATGACCCTGTTTGGGGTTTTCTTGACAAAGATACTGAAGTGGCTTACCATTTCCTTTTCTAGCTCATTTAACAAATGAGGAAACTGAGGCAAACAGGGTTAAGTGACTTGCTCAGGGTCACATAGCTGTGCAAGGCTAGATTTGAAATTCAGGTCTTCCTGACTCCAGGCCTGGTGCTCAATCCACTGAATAATTTAGTTGTCCCTACACACACACACACACACATACACACACACACACACACACACGTGTCTGTGTATTTATATTTATATACACACATATGTTTATGCACACATGTACACACACAAACAACTGAAATGCTAGTGGCTGACCACAGAAAAGGACAATTAGTGCCTTGGTCAGTTGTATTTCTGTTTAAAATTCATTAATAAACATTAGTTACAAGAACTTATGTATTGCACATCTACATGTCTATATACATTTATGTATTTTATGTATGTATAAACACAATGCATGTATTTATATGTTGTATCTAGAAAAAGCATGTTTCAGAAGTCTCAGTGTTGTTTTGAGCTATTAAAGCTTAAAATGGCACTAAAGCTTTTGGGACACCACTCCCACTACCACCACCACCAACCACGGGGGAGGCTAGGTGGAGCAGTAAGTAGAGCACCAGCCCTGGAGTCAGGAGGATCTGAGTTCAAATCCAGCTTCAGACACTTAATGCTTACTAGCTGTGTGACCTTGGGTAAGTCACTTAACCCCAATTGCCTTGCTCTCCCCCAGCCAAAAAAAGCAAAATTATACTAACAATAGTAATAATAATAAAACAAAAAAACAACAACCATGGTCAGACAAGGACTTTTTGAGCTCTGAAGAATCAGGAGGATTTTGAATTTCCCACATTCCCTTCTTCATCCTAGCATCATTCCCAGAATACCAGGAGCTGGCACAAAAAGTATTGAAGACAATAACAACTTAAAAAACAGAATTGGCCTAATGGTAAAAGAGGGACAAAAATTCACTGATGAGAACACCTCAAAAAGCAAATTGGGCAAATGGAAAAAGAGGTACAAAAGCTCACTTAAGAAAATAGTTCCTTGAGAGAGGATTCTGTGAAGATGGTGGAATAGGTCAGAAAATTCCAAGCTCTCAAGATTTTCTCACACAAAAGAGATAAAGTAGCACCTTAGAGCAAGTAAAAATGAATAAGAATAAGGGCACAACTGGGGGCTTCCTGGGACAATTTGAGAAGATCAGAAAAAAAATCCCAGGAAAGGGTTTGGTCCCTGTGAAAAGTAAACACCTCCAGGCTAGGTTCCTTTAACAACCAGTGACAAGCCCTGGGGTTAGTTGATTTGAGAGACTGCCTCAGCCCCAGTCACAGGAACTTTTACCTCCAAATAGTGAGGGGATTTGGGTGTCTGAGAGAGGGAAGATCGAGGGAACCTCTGCTGACAAGCTGTGCTGCAAAGAGCAGCAAAGGTGAAAAGGAACCAGCACACACCCAATAACTATAGAAGAAGTGAGGCAGAAAGCCCATGGCTATGGGCATTTACAGGATGTTGGAGGTTTGGCTTTGGTTCCAGGCTAGAGGGGAGAACTAAAGATCTGGGGCAAAAGGCACCATCCCCCATACCCCAGGACTAAAAAGTGATTACAAAAATTAAGCTATTATGGGAGTAGAAACAGCATTTCCAATGTGCTCTGCCCCACACAAATTTCAAACAATGTGAAAGGGAGCTCCGAACAACTTCTGGAGTCACAGCACCCACAGAACGGCACAGAGAAGCTAACCTCCTGCTGAGGACAGCCCAGCAGCCCTGCAGGGAGCGGCCAGTGCAGCGCTCTGAGAACAGGCAGCACAGCACGCTGGGAACCGACTGCGCAGCCCTCAGAGCCAAGCCCAGGTCCGCGGTTTTAGCCCCAGGGTGGCCGGGCCTTCAGCCTGCTGGTGGAACCCCAGAACACCAGCAATTGTGGCGATTCCAGAATTGTCAGCACAGATATGCCTAGGACAAAGTGAGAGGTTAGTGCCCTATGGACTTTGGGACCAGTATTTGGGGAACACGTGGCTTCCTCCCCTGGGGGCAAAAAGCTGCTGAAGAAACAGCTGCACAGAAGCCATTTTGCAGTGTCAGTAGTGGCTCTAGCTCCTGGTCTGCGAACTGTAGGAAGATCCAGCAATCAGTCTGGGGGTTAATCGCTTTTGCTTTAAACTGCCTGGATCTGGATTGTGGTCTGGGGGGGAAGTTTGGGGTGGGTATCCAACTTGCCAGAGTGGGTGGAGGCTTTACAGAGGCCACCCAACTGGTGGAAGTTGTGAAGACCCCACATCTGGGTGGAAGCTCCCCTGTCTGGTGGCAGAGTCCTACTGTGGCAACAAGCCCCAAAATCAAGTAATTAAGTGGCAATATGCCTAGGCAAACTAAACAAAATAAACAAAAAAGTTCAACATTGGACTCCCATTTTAGGGGCAAAGAGGCTCTAAGCATGGAGGAGGACTGTGAGGTCAGAACTCCTGCACCAAAAGCCCCAAATAAAAATACAAGCTGGCTACAGGCCATAGAGGACCTTAAGAAGCAGATAAGAGAAGTGGGGGAAAATTTGGGAAGAGAAATGAAAAAGATGCAAGAAAAGTATGAAATGACAGTCAACAGCCTGACTGAGGAAAATAACACCTTAAAAAACAGACTAACTCAAATGGCAAAAGAGGCTCAGAAAGGCAATGAGGAGAAGAAATAGAGGTTGAAAGAATCCACAGATCACCTCCTGAAAAAGATCCCCAAAATAAAACTCCCAGGAATATTATAGCCAGGTTCCAGAATCCCCAGATCAAGGAGAAAATACTACAAGCAGCCAGGAAGAAACAATTTCAATATTGTGGAAACACAATCAGAATAGCACAGGACCTGGCAGCTTCTACATTGAGGGATAGAAGGGCATGGAATATGATATTCCAGAGGGCAAAAGAGCTGGGAATGAACCCAAGGGTCACCTACCCAGCAAAACTGAGTATCTTGTTTCAGGGGAAAATATGGTCATTCAGTGGAATAGAGGACTTTCAAGCATTCTTGATGAAAAAACCAGAGTTGAATAGAAAATTTGACATTCAGACACAAGAAGCAAGAGATGCTTGAGAAGGTAATCAAGGAAAAGAAATCAAAAGGAACTTATCAAAGTTGGACTATTTACAGTCCTACATGGAAAAACAATAACTGTGTTTGATGAAACCTTTCTCATTATGAAAATAATTGAAGAAGGGTACATGGCATATGTTCACAGGTATACATGGATAGAGGGCACAGGTTGAATTTGATGGGAAGGGATGATTATTTTTTTTTTTTTGGAGGGCAATTGGGGTTGGGTGACTTGTCCAGGTTCATGTGGCTGGGTTTTTGTTTGTGTGTTGGGTGTCAGGGGCCGGATCCGAACTCGGGTCCTTCTGGCTCCAGGGCTGGCTCTCTGCTCGCTGTGCCACCTAGCCGCCCCAAGGAAGGGATGATTCTTAAGGGGTGAAGTCAAGAGGTGAGAGAGGAAAGTGGCAAGAGGAGATGGAGAGAGACAGGGTAGGGCAAACTATCTCATGTAGAAGAGGCAAGGGGAAGTAGTTGCAGGGGAGGGGAAGAACAGGAAGGCAAAAAGGCAAAAGCATATTCTCATTGAAGTTGGCTCAAGGAGAGAATCACATACATACTAAATGGAATATCTTACCCTCACTCACTCTCCTGAGTAGGGGAAAGGGGGATGAGAAGGGGGATGATGGAGGGGAGGGCATTCTGGGGAGAGTTGGGATGACCCGAGATCAGATCCGGCCTCAGAAAATGAGCACCCACGCATAAATAATGACTAGCCGTGTAACCTTGAGCAAGTTACTTAACCCCAATTGCTTTAAAAAAAAAAAAGACTTTAAAAATTAAACAAAAGACATGGAGGAAAAACTAAAAAATAAGAATAAGAATAGTCCAAGAAAAACAAAAAAACAAGAAGATTATGAAAGAAAAGTTAAATAGTTAGAAAAGGAGATCCAGTATCTTAAGAAAGAAATTGACACCTTGAAAATTAGAATTGGTCAAGGTGAAGCCAGCAAAATTTATAAGTGATTAGGAAATTACTAAATAAAATATGAATAATGAAAAAATAGAAGGGAAAGTGACATCTTACAAGAAAAACAACAGATTTGGAAAATACATCAAAAAGAGAAAACATAAAAATAATCAGACTAACTGAAGGTTGTGATTAAAAAATGAATCTTGATATAATAGTGCAAGAAATAATTAAAGAAAATTGTCCTGAAGCAGTAGAACAAGGGGGAAAGTAGAAATAGAAAAAAATCCATCTATCACCACTTAAAAGATATGCTATGAGGAAAACTTATAGAAATATCATAGTCAAATTCTAAATCCCCCTGTTCAAGGATAAAATATTCAAAAGTAACATGAATAAAACAATTTTAAATATGATGGTGCCATAATTAGAATCACACAAGACCTAGCAGTACAGACCTTAAAGGACTGCAGATATTGGAACACTGTAAATTGAAAAGCAAAAGAACTGGGGCTCTTGCCAAAAATATCAAACCCTGCAAAGTGAAGCATAATCCTAAATGAAAAAAATAATGGATATTTGATCAATTGTCAGACTTTGAAGACTTTCTTTAAAAAAAACAAACAAACGCTTTAAGACACGGAGGTGGAGCCAAGATGGCGGAGTAGAAACAGCTCGTCCAAGCCTCTCTGCCCCCAGATTCCCCACAAACTATGTAAAAAAGGACTCTGAACAACTTCTGGAGCCCCAGCACCCACAGAACGACACAGAGAAGCTAACCTCCCGCTGAGGACAGCCCAGCAGCCCTGCAGGAAGGACCAGCGCAGTGGTCTGGGAGCCGGCAACGCGCAGAGCGCAGAGCCCAGGAGCCCAGCCAAGCCGAGCCCAGGTCCGCATGAGCCGAGGTTTTAGCCCCAGGGCGGCAGGGCCAGCAGCCAGCTGGAGGAACCCCAGAACACCAGGAGCTGTGGCGACTCCAGAATTATCAACATAGACATGCCTAGGACAAAGTAAGAGGTTAGTGTCCTATGGACTTTGAGACCTGTATTTGGGGAATGCGTCAGCTCCCTCCCCTGGGGGCTAGAAGCCGCTGAGGAGACACGCCATTTTGTAGTTTTCAGAGGCATTTCCGGCTCCCAGCCTACAAATCGTGGGGAGATCCAGCGATCAGTCTTGGGGGTAATCGCTCTTGCTTTAACCTCCCTGGATCTGGATTGTGATCTAGGGTGGAAGTTGTGGGTGGGTTTACAGCTTGCCAGAAACGGAAGTTGCCCCCACAAGTTCGGGACGAAAATTCCTCTATCTGGCCTTAAAGCCATAGTGTGGCAACAAGCCCAAAAGTCAAGCAATTAAGTGGCAACATGCCAAGGCAAAGGAAACAGAAAAATGCAACCCCAGACTCCTATTTTGGGGGCATAGAGCGGGAAAAGGACTGTGAGGTCAGAAGTCCTGCTCCAAAAGCCCCAGGGGAAAACATGAGCGGGTTGCAGGCCAAAGAGGACCTTAAGAAGGACTTTAAAAATCAAATAAGAGAAGTGGAGGAAAAATTAGAAAGAGAAATGAGAAGGATGCAGGAAAAGTATGAAATGAGGGTCAACAGCCTGACTGAGGAAAACAACACCTTAAAAAATAGACTAACTCAAATGGCAAAGGAGGCCCAAAAGGGCAATGAGGAGAAGAATGCCTTAAAAAGTCGAATTTGCCAGATGAAAAAGGAATCTCAAAAGTTCACTGAGGAGATTCATTCCTTCAGAGTTAGACTGGAGCAAATGGAAGCTAATGACTTTATGAGAAATCAAGATGCTGTTAAGCAGATCCAAACAAATGAAAGATTAGAAGGCAATGTGAAATATCTCATGGGAAAAACCACTGACCTGGAAAATAGATCCAGGAGAGACAATTTAAAAATTATTGGACTACCTGAAAGCCATGATCAAAGAAAGAACCTAGAAATCACCCTTCAAGAAATTCTCAAGGAAAACTGCCCTGATGTTTTAGATCCAGAGGGCAAAATAGAGGTTGAAAGAATCCACAGATCACCTCCTGAAAAAGATCCCAAAAAGAAAACTCCCAGGAATATTATAGCCAGGTTCCAGAATTCCCAGATCAAGGAGAAAATACTACAAGCAGCCAGGAAGAAACAATTTCAATATTGTGGAAACACAATCAGAATAGCACAGGACCTGGCAGCTTCTACACTGAGGGATTGAAGGGCATGGAATATGATATTCCAGAGGGCAAAAGAGCTGGGAATGAACCTAAGGGTCACCTACCCAGCAAAACTGAGTATTTTGTTTCAGGGGAAAATATGGTCATTCAGTGGAATAGAGGACTTTCAAGCATTCTTGAGGAAAAACCCAGAGTTGAATAGAAAATTTGACATCCAGACACAAGAAGGAAGAGATGCCTGAGAAGGTAATCAGGGAAAAGAAAATCAAAAGGAACTTATCAAAGTTGAACTATTTACATTCCTATATGGAAAAGCAATAACTGTGACTGATGATATCTTTCTCACTATGAAAATAATGGAAGAAGGGGTGTGGTCATATGAATACATATGTGAATGTGTGTGTATATGGTTACAGTTATATATGGATAGAGGGCATAGGTTGAATTTGTTGGGAAGGAGAATACTCAAGGGATGAAATTATGAGGTGAGAGAGGAAAGTGGCAAGAGGAGATGGGGAGAGACATGGTAGGGTAAACTATCTCATGTAGGGGAAGTGGTTGCAAAGGAGGGGAGAATAAGGAAGGCTAAAAAGGCAAAACCACATGCACATTGAATTTGGTTCAGGGAGAAAATGACATACATACTAAATGGGATATCTCAACCTGCAGCAGGATAGGGGGAAGGGGGATGAGAGGAGGGATGATGGAAGGGAGGGCATGGTTGGGGGGAGGGGAGGGTGGAAGTACCCACTATAGAAGAGGGACAGGATCATGTAGGGAATGGACCAGGTGGGGGATGGAATGAGTGGGAGGGAATTATAAGCAGCCTTGTACAATATATCTACTATGATAATATTTTGCATAGCTAGACATGTACAATATATACTGAATTACTTATCTCCCCAGAGGGAATGGGTGACAAGGGAGGAAGGAAATGGATCTGAAATTCGAGGTCGTAACATTAAATGTTTCAAATATATATATATAAATACTATTATTAATACTCTTGCCTATAATTGGGAGATAAGATGTGCAGGCATTGGGACACAAAGATTCATCTTCCTCTAATGGAAAAGTCGATGGGGGTACGGGAGAAGGTATGGGAGAGAGCAGATTGGAGGAAGTGATATCTTGTGGGACTGCTATTCAGGGAGGTTGGGTAGGGGAATAATGGGGGGAAAATGATTGTAACTCAAAATCTGGCGGAAATGAATGATGTAAAACAGAAGTTAATAAAGCATTTGTTTTAAAAAAACAAAAACAAACAAACAACAACTTAATAGAAGATTTGACATACAAGAACCAAGAGAAATATAAGATACATACCAAAGACTGATTATAAGGGATTCAGTAAAAACAGACCATTTATTTTTTATATATGTAAAATGTAAAACATATGTCTTAGATTCTTTTTAATAATTGGATAGCTCGGGGCGGCTAGGTGGCGCAGTGAGTAGAGTGCCAGCCCCGGAGCCAGAAGGACCTGAGTTCGGTTCCGCCCTTAGCCACTTAACACACACAAACAAAAACCTAGCCATGTGACCTTGGGCAAGTTACTTAACCCCAATTGCCCTCCAAAAAGCAAAAAAAAAAAAAAAATTGGATAGCTCATAAGGAAAATTGGAATAAACCCAAGTATGATGTGAATTTAAAAAATAAAATCATTTAGGAACAGTTAAAAAGAGTAATTATTTTATACAAATGAGGTGCAAGAGGAAGAATTGATACAGAGGAATTAGATGGGGGAGGAGGACTGGTAGTACTGTAATTTATTTTCATTAGGAATAGGTTTAACAGGAAACAATACATATATATTTAGAAGAGCATAAAAGTCTTCTAAATTCAGAAGAAATAAAACAATAGGGGGAGAGGGCAAGGGAGGGATGTTTCAATGGGAGTGTAAGGGAATAGGTAAAAGGGGGCTATAAAAGGGTGTTTATATTTATGGGAATGGGAGGATAGGGGAGGGATCCTTGGAGGGGGGTAGGAAGTAACAGGAAGGCAAGTGAGTAGGTAGAAGTAAAGTAAAGTAGGCAGGAGGAATAAGAAACAAGAGATACGCATAAATATAAAAACAAATATCAGGAGTGGAATTTGTTTGGGAAAGCATATGATCACAACCTAAAAGACCTCTCAAAATGAAAATTCACAGAAACTAAGTTTCAAAACTCCTGGGTCAAGGAGAAACTATTATAAGCAACTAGACAGAAAACAATCCAAATGCTGTGGAGCTACCGTAAGAATAACACAAGATTTAGCAGTTTCTATATTAAAAGTCTGAAGGGTGTGGAATAGATATTCCAAATAGCAAAGGAGTTGGCTTTGCAATCATGAATAACCTACCCAGAAAAGTTGTGTATAATTCTGCAAGGAAAAAAATTGAATACTTAATGAAATAATGGACTTTCAAGCATTCCTAATGAAAAGATCAGAACTGAACCATCTCATTGGAAAAACAACTGATATGAAGAACAGATAAGGAGAGACAATATAAGAATTGCTGGACTACCTGAAAGTGATAATAAAAAAAATGTGGATATAATATTATAAGAAATTATTAAGGAAAATTGCCCTGAAGTTTATCTAAAACAAGAAGGTAAAGTAGAAATAGAAAAAAATCACCACTTGAAGGCAATCCTACACAATTAAAATAAAGGGCTGCAGCAAAATCTAATATGCTTCAATTGAAGTTTAAAAAAAAAAAGAAAAACGCAGGGGTAGCAATCATGATTTCAGACAAAGCAAAAGCAAAAACAGGCCTAATTAAAAGAGATAAGCAGGGAAACTATATTTTGCTAAAAATATACTATAGATAATGAAGTAGTATCAAACATTTTCACAGGAAATTTCTCTGAAAAAGTTCTTTTTTTTTTTTTTCAAATATATATTGAGTGGAGACCTGAGTCAAATTTGTAAAAATAAGGCCCATTCTCCAGGTGATAAATGGTCAAAGGAAATGGACAGGCAGTTTACAGAAAAAGAAATCAATGCTAATAATAGCCATTTGAAAAAAAATACTAGAAATCACTATTGATTAAAGAAATGAACATCAAAACAACTCTGAGGTACTATTTGACACCTTTCAGAAATGATAAATGCTAGAGGGGTTGAGGGAAAAATTGATACAGTAATGAATTGTTGGTGGAGTAATGAACTAATCCAACCATTCTGGAGAAGAATTTAGAACTATACCCAAAGGGCTATGAAGCTGTGCATCCCCTTTGATGCAGCAATGCCACTACTGGGTCTGCATCCCAAAAAGAGCAAAGAAAAAGGAAAAGGATCTATATGTACACAAATATTTATAGCAGTTCTTTTTATGGTGGTAAAGAATGGGAAAACAAGGGGATAGTCATCAACTGGGGAATAGATGAACAAGTTATTGCATATGATTATGATGGAGTACTACTGTGCTCTAAGAAACAGTGAGGGGGGGCGGCTAGGTGGCTCAGTGAGTAGAGCGTCGGCCCTGGAGTCAGAAGTACCTGAGTTCAGTTCCTGCCTCAGACACTTTAATGCACACACAAACAAAAAAAACCTAGCTGTGTGGTCTTGGGCAAGTTACTTAACCCCAATTGCCCTCCAAAAAGCAAAAAACAAAACAAAACAAAACAAAAGAAACAGTGAGGGGAGTGGTTTCAGGAAAAAAAATGGCAAGATCTATATGAACTGAAGGAAAGTGAGGTGAGAAGAACCGGAGATCATCGCACACATTAACAGCAATGTTGTTACCATGATCAATTGTGAAAGACTTGGTATTCTGATCAACACAATGATTCAAGGCAATTACAAAGGACTCATGATGAAAAAATGCTATCTACCTACAGAGAGAGAAAGCAGAAGTATCTTTGTCTCATTTTCTTTATTTTTCTTTTTTCAAAAAAATATGGTTCACATGGAAATATTTTGCATGATTTAACATGTTTAATTCATGTCATATCACTAATTTTCTCAGTGGGTGGTAGAGGGGATAGACGTGGTGAAAGGGAGGGTGATCATTTGGAACTCAAAATTTAAAATGAAAAGAATGTTTAGGATAAATGATAACATTTTAAAAAGAGTAAAATGAATTTTTATGAGGAGAAAGAGTAATCAAGTTGGCCTCAAGGTAGCAAGACATCAGCATAGCAGTAGCCTGGAGATTACCCAATTATTTTTCTTTTTTGTATCTCTTTGATCCCTACCAGGAAGTCTTTCCTCTGGGAAAAGCTCCAGGAGGGAACATTTCAAATTTATTTCTCCCTTAGGCTAAGGATTGTGCTGAATATATGTTGCCAAATCAATGAAAGCTGCATCCTTCACAACATCTTGTAAGTATGTCTCTTTAGAAGAGATCTCTTTTTCTATCTCTCCAATTCTTTCTAAAAAGTTCTTTTCTTCTATGGATTTTTGTGCCTCTTTTTTTTTAAACCATTTGGCCTATTCTGTTTTTTAAGGTGTTATTTTCTTCAGTGTTTTTTATGCTTCCTTTACCAAGCTGTTAACATTTTTCATGATTTTCTTGAATTACTCTCATCTCTTTTCCCAATTTTTCCTATACCTCTCTTATTTGATTTTTAAAATCCTTTTTGAAGGATTTCTTTTGGAGCCTGAGACAAATTGCAAATTTTTTTGAGACTTTGGATGTAGAAGTTTTTACTTTGTCATCTTCTCTGATTTTGTGTTTTGATTTTCCCTGCCACTCTTGTAACTTTTTACGTCCACATTCTTTTTCTTGTTGTTTGCTCATCCATCCAGCCTATTTCTTGACTTTTAACTTTATATTAAAGTTGGGTTCTGCCCCCAGGCTTAAGGTGTCATTTTCCCAAGTTTCAGGCTTTTTTTCCAGCCGTTTTCAGAGCTAGTTTTGTAGATCTGTAGGTTTTCAGTTCTTCCAAGGTGTTATAATCTAAGGATCATACTCTCTTGGCCTGTATTCTGGTCTATGAGGGACCACAGAACTCTTTTCTGCCTTGAAAGTGTGATGGGACCTCTGTATTTCTGTGGCTGTGAGTTCTGATATGCTAGTGCTCCTCCTTGCCCTGAGACTGTGAGCCAGGACTGTGACTGGAATCCAAGTATGGGCAATGCAATAGAGTCCTCTATGTAGTGCCACCAAAGAGACCCCTATAATGTCTTTCTGACCAGTTGTCCAACCCCTTTACTATCACTGGACTGAGAACTGAGAAAGCCACTACTTCTGATTCAATTGCCCCCAAGGCCTGTTGCTCTCTTGCAGGAACAATGTGGGCCCTGAACTGCACTCTACTCTCACCTTGATATGACAGACCTTTCCTGCAGATCTTTTAAAATTCTTTCACCCCATTCTTATGTGAGTTCTGCCACTTAATTCATTTTAAGGCATTATTTAAAGTTGTTTGAAAAGGATTTTGGTAGGACTCAGGTGAATTCCTGTCTTTTCTCTCCCCTTCCTTACCTCTCTGAAGTAGCTCTTTGGAAATCTGATATTAACCAAAGAAAGGTTTACTATATCCCAGGGCATATATTCTAGCTGAAATGGGAAAACACCCACTAGATCAGATTATACTAATCTAACCCATTAGATTAATTTTTTTTGTATGACCTGGACCCTTTTAGACATCTAGTTAAGCCTATGGATAATAATGTTTTTAAATATATAAAGTAAAATAGATAAGATTACAAAGGAAACAGCATATTAGAATATAGTTGCAAAAAAAGCTAAGTATACAAATCTCAAATTAATAACCTCTGCATCAGATTCTCCTAAAACAGAGATGTCATGCACCAGAATCAGATGAAAATGTAATAGATAAACATGTTTTAAATAAATAAAATACAGTAAAACTAAATTAATTTGTACATAAGGATTTTTGCATACAGTTTCATGACACCCACTTCCATATGATTTTGACTCCACTGTCCTAAAAGTTTCAAAGGAACCAAAGGGTTCAAAGGAAGTATAAGCAAAATCCTATACTCTGAGAAGTCAGCCAGGAGGGGTAGGAGATTCTCAAGAATGAATTCTGAATACACAGAGGGTTGTAATTTCACCAAGGAAGAAAAAGGAATTTGTCTGAAGATAATGTGGCTACACAGTACACCAAGGAATCTAGACTTTTTTTTTTTAATGTATAGAATTTGGAAGTAAGTCAAGACAACAAGCATTTATTTACAAAGCACTTAATACCTTCCACACACTATGCTAAGGTCTGGGAACATAAAAAAAAAATAAAATTAAAATAAATGCTCCTTGTCTTCAAGGAATTTACAATTTAATGGGTAGGACAATATGGAAACATGGAAGCAACAGAAAAAAAAAAAAGCATAGTTAACTCAGAATTGATACCCAAGATAAGTAAAGAAATAGTAAGAGAATACCCAGTTGCCCTTGAATTCAAGTCATTTGTTATGGGCGAACTATATTCTTAGGTCCTGAAAAAGCTGGCAGTTGTAAGAGCAGAACTTCTCAATGATATTTGAAAAAAGCATAGAAAAGAGGAGAATTACCATGAGGAGGACATTGTAATGGGAATGAGAATTTGAAGATCTTCCCTGCCCTTAATAGGCCTAGGGGGGGAATTTGAAGACCTTCCTTGCTTTGAAACAAACTCTGCCCTCTAATAGACTGAATGTGGTCACATGGAGTCTGTGGTGCAAGGAGTTCACTAAAGGGTAGAGCAGAGCCACAGGAAGCTGGGGGTCAGAGCTAGTGAGATGGTGGGAGAGAGAGGAACTCAGGCAAGGAGAGAGAGATTTGTGGGTAAGCATTGATCTTGTGTTGGTTTGTGGGAAGGCTAAAGGATGGCATGGCTCTCTGCTACATTGTGGTGCATTAACTTTTAGGTTGCTTTGATGGATTCGGTTTCCTGGTGTTGGGATTCTATTTTCTGGTATTTAAATAAATGCTTTGGTTCTGTCCTCTATATGAAGAATCTATTATATTTTGTAATCAAGCACTATACATGAATTTATAGTCACGATCAGTGCTGTAAATATTGCACTGGAAATACAGACATGGAGGAGGACAGAAGTTCTTTTTTTTTTTTTAAAGAGAAGACCATAGAATCTTTGAACTATAGGCCAGTGAGCTTGACTTCAATTTCTGGGAAAATTCTTAAAAATTGGTACATCTAGATCTTGGTAAATATTGAGTATAGCCTGCCAACAAATTGTATTCTTTCCCAATGTACACTGAAAGGAAACATTACTGTTTGTGCTAATCAATATGTCCTTGGTTATCTGGCTTTATATCTCATACCTTTACTTTGGTGATACGCTCTAGTCTTGACTGACATCTTTATATAAAAGATGTCTAACAATTTTTTATTTGCTTAAAACTACTATCTATAACATATTTGTTGGTTAAAGAAATTTCACTATATTTTTCATTTTAAAGAACCATTAAAGAGATGGTTGTTGAATATTTAGAAAGAGAAGTCAGCATGGCTTATCAAAAACCAAGTCAACCTTTTGTTGACCAGACTAACAGATAAGAGTAACTGCCATTGAGATAGTTTATCTAGAAATTAGTAAAGCTTTTGATAAAGTATCTAATACCATTCTTGTGGAGAAGATGGAGAGATTAGAACTGGATAATAATAACACCCAATAGATATGAAACTCAACTTCCAATGGTTTGTGAAACTCAAAAAGTAGTGGTTTAATGTTAGTTTGTCAGGAGGTTTCCACATGAGTACTTCAGAGTCTTTACTTGACCCTGTGCAATTTAAGATTTTTCTCAATGATTTAGCTAAAGGCATAGATGGCATGCTTATCAAAAGTGCAGTTGACATAAAACTGGAGAGGTATATGCAGTACACAAGAGGCATGTAAGTTCTCACTATGTGCTATTCATTGTGCTAAACACTTGGGATACTAATACAAGAAAAACAAAAGCATTCAAGCCGTTTATGTTCCAAAGCAGAAAATGGTAAGCAAAATAGGACTGGAAAGGGGGGAGGGGCAGGGAAGGTACCTATGCAAGGTCAGGGTGGCAAAGTTCTGAGAGTCAGAAGAGATGAAAGGAGAATGAAGCATGGCCAGTCTGGTTCTGTCTTCAAAACAGAAGTACCAGGAGGAAGTCACCAATAGGAAAAGGGGACCAAAGGCAGAGGGATGTTGTGGTAAGAAGGAATTTCTAGGGTGAGAAGGTAGCTGAGGCATAGAGTGGAACTCCTGAGAATCGGAAGCAGAGCAGGGAAGGCATGGGTGACATACTGTATTTCTGGGTTAGAATGCAAAAGAATCTTGATAATGCTCTTCATTTTCTTGTTTACTGTCCTATGAACATTTTCCAGGTTACCAATGTCTTTCTTAAGCTGCAGTGACCATAACTAACCATAATATCACATCCCTGTTATAAGACTCTTTTTTTCCCTCTTACTTCCAGGTGTGGCCCCTTGCGTATACTTCTTACAAATATCACAGTGGAAGAATTCATGGAACATACTGAGATCTATCTACTGTCATGCCACCTGCACCATCATTCACCCAACAATATTAAGGTTTGGCTTCAAGCTATGCTCCAAGTTCAAGCTAACCTTTCAACAGGAGAAAAAGGTGAAAGAGCCCAAGAAATGTCTCTCCAAAAGAGGGATGAATGTGTTCTCTTTCCATGAGTGGTCTTTGCAAAGCAGAATTCAACAGGATTCTGAACTCTTGATATAACCACTAAAATTGTGCCCTACTACTGAGCTTACTTCAGATCCCAAAGGATAGATATGGTGAGCCTGTAATGAATCAGGCCATTTCATAGTATATAAACAGACCCCAGGAGGTAAAATTGAATGATTTGTTACTGTGAGTCCCAGTCCTCTCATAGGACATGTTTTGCAAGATATAGGGCCTACATCCCCTTGTTAAAATGGTCAGGTCAAAACCAAGGTCTGGGGGGCTCACTTTGAGAAGTGTTGTGTGATTTGACCAGATGAGACTCTGGGCAGCCATTGAGCCCCCCAGCTTTGAAAACCCAGATGTTGATGCTTCCCTCTCTGGTAACTGTGATTTTGGTGTTGATAATGGTTGGACAGTTTGAAAGCCTGTCTGCTTGATCTGTCTGTATACTCTGAAGTTGGGGTGCTGACCTTTTCCCCCTGAACTAGGTAATATATGTTAGATTGATTAAAGTGAACTTGTTAACTGAAAAACAAAAAAAAAACCAAGGTCTGCCCCAACTTCCCCCTCTTACACCACAAGGAGATACCAAGAATTTTTTTTCAAGAAGCCCCTTTAGCTCAGCAGTCTGTCCTTTAAGTAAAAGGAAGCAAGAGACAGTTACTGGTTTCTCACCACAGAGAAAAGGATCCATCCAAGGAGGCCAGGCAGAGAGGCAGAGGGCCAAGAGGCATCAGCCAAAGGGGCTGAGGCTGGGGAAGGGAAAGGATATGACAGAAGCTGAAGGAACCAGTCCTATCACCCTAGGCTATAAAGGCGGTCAGCCCCACAGGGTCTGAGCCAAGAATTCCATCTGTCCCCATCAAGAGAAAGAAGAGGTAAGAGAGGGGGATGGGCAGGTAGCCATTTCCCAGGTGGAAAATTGCTCCCCTTGTTTAGTGATCACCTGGATTTGATGCCCCAACCACCCTTCTGTGCCTGGGATAGAACAGAAGCCGAGACTTCCACCCTCTTTTACCTGAAGACTGTTTCACCACCTATGTTTTGGCCCTTCTATAAAGTGTTTAGAGATGACCTTTCCCCAAATCCTCAGTGATAATTTCCCATTTTCCCATTTCTCCTAAACTTCTCTATTAAAAGGGAAGGTTAGGTTAATAGAATGGGATGTTCAGACCAACCCTAGCTCTGTTCCCTATCCCTACCCTTTTATTGATGAACCTTCACCTATCATCCACCAGTATATTTGCTGTTGTTCTTCCCAGGCCCTAAGGATGAAGAAGGATTCCTGGTTATATCTGATCATAACCCCCAAGGGCTAGGTTTCATTCTGAGAATTTTGTGCTGGATCCTTTGAGCCTCACTAACTTGGGAAGAAAACTCATTTGGTTGGGTTTTTATAAAAATCTTAGCCTCAAACTACAGCTTTGTATACCTGTTATATGTTTGTTTTAACTTTGTAAGGGAGCTGAAGGGCTTGGGGATGGGGGAATAAGATCAGAGGGGAGAGGAAAGAATATGATGTAAAACAGTGTATTATTTTATATCATTTTCCTCATTTTTAAATATTTTTTGATGGTCAAACTAAATTTGTGACTTTTTCTAATGACTAAAACCAATCTCCTATGTGAATTTTAACTGTAATGTTTGGAAAAGAAACAAACGTCAGACTCAGGGAGAAAAATGCATAGGATTACAAAGAAAAGCAATTGCAATAAAATACATTTATCAATTTTTAAATTCACACACCCCAGGTTAAGACCTCCATCTGTCATTCATAAACGGCATTGAATACTTCTCCAGGTCGATGATCATCTGTGCTGCAGAGTCAAGCCTACTTATGAAATCTGTATTCAGGAAGTGTCCAGCTGAGGCAGTGGCTCTCTATCCTCTGCCTACTAAAGAATACAATTCATTCATCTAAACACAGAGAAAAAAAGTCTTGAAAATATAATGACTTTTGCCAGCCATCATCTATTCTGAAAGCAGGATTTAGATATCCCTTCTTTTGTAGTTGGAGAAAAGGTCTTTGCATAAACAAAACTGATCTTAATCTATAAATTTAGTCCATTTGTAATACAATGATTTTTAGAAGCTGAACCCCTAAAAACTGTCCAAACATAAGAAGATACATCAACTGAAACTTTGTAATCCAAAAGTTAAATCCCCAAATTCAACAGTATGATGATCTCTTTTTCCAATTTCTCCCTCTGACTTTCTAGAGGTCTATTTTTCATCTCGTTTTCTTCTATCTTTTAGGATCAATTGACCTATGCTCAGCTGCTTTTGACTTTGGCCTTCAAAAATGTCTTGGAATATTTGTGACTACCACCAGGAGGAGAATCTACAATGGATCCCCCAGGGCTAAGAGCCTGAGTAGCATCACAATGGTCCTCCTACTCAGATTGTTACAGGGTAGCTCCTAAGAAGTGTTGCTTTGCATCTTGATCCTATGGCCATTTGGGAGGGTCTCTCCTCTACAAAGTTCTACTCTGATATCTCCTCATGACATAGAGGTGACCCTGAGTTCTTAAAGGCAATACCAACAGAACACAACTCTGCCAGGTTCTACTATATTGGAAAGGCTTCAAGGATGGTCCTAGTAACAGATTATATCTGCTTTGTCAAGACCAGCCATGTCAAGTACAAAGAAACTCATCACTAGTAGTCTGGACACTTAGTGATTAATTCCTAAGTCATGAAAACTCATGAAATAATGGAGAATAGTGGAAAACGGGGCAGAGGCTTATAAGTTATAACTTAGCTTTTTAATCTTTCACAAACATTAGCATAGTTTTCGGCAATCTAAATTTTAGATATTTCTTGAATGACCTTGTGGTTAACCTCAACTCTTCACTTTCTCTCACACCCTATATTTGCTTGCCAAAGCTATAAAGTCTAGCTTCACATCTCTTACATGTGACTGCTTCTCTCCTCTGATACTGCCACCACCTTAGGCATGTCCTCCTCACATCAAACCTGTACTATTACAAAAGTCTTTTGGATTATCTCTCTACCTCAAGTCTCTTCCTAACTCCAGTCCATCTGACATTCAGCTCCCAAGTAATATATATATATATATATATATATATATATATATATATGTATATATATATTGCTTTTTTGGAGGGGGAAGGGCAGGGCAATTGGGGTTAAGTGACTTGCCCAAGGTCACACAGCTGGTAAGTGTCTAAGGTTGGATTTTAATTCAGGTCTTCCTGTCTCCAGGGCCAGTGCTCTATTCACTGAGCCACCTAGCCGCCCCCCACTCCCCAAGTAATATTTCTAAAGCATGGATCTGATCATGTCACCATCACCACCATTCAATAAACACTGATGATGTCCTATACCTCCAAAATCAAATATAGTATCCTCTGTTTGGCTTTTAAAGCGTTCATAACTTGACCCCTTTCTACCTTTATAATTTTCTTAAAAATTTACTCCCTTCCATGTACTCTGTGATCCGGTGACATTGTCCTCCATACTTTCCCTCACCCAAAATACTCCATCCCCTGACTCTCAGAATTCTCATTGGATGTTCCCTATGCCTGGAATTCTCTCCCTCTCCAACTCTGCCTCCTGGATTCCCTGACTTCCTTAAACTCTCAGCTAGAACCCCACTTTCTATAGGAAGCCTTGTCTCTTGCTTAATGATTTCCTATTTATATATTATATAATACATTATAATATATAATAGAATAATATTATATACTATGTTATAGTGATATATAATTACAATATATTAGAATAAACCTTGTTTGTATATAGTTGCTTGAAGATTGTCTCCCCTATTAGATTTTGAGTTCTTTGAGGACAGGAACTATTTTTGTCTTTCTTTGTATACCCAAAATTTATCATAGTGGTTGGTGAATAGTAGATGTTTAATAAATGCTTGTTGACTTGATAAACAAATCGATCTATTACTGTTGTAACTAAATCAGACCAATCTTGATATTATCTCTAAAAATGAAACCAGAAGCCAAACAATGAATTATAAAGGAGAAATACAAAGAATGCTTTATGAGAAATGTGTGATTAGAAAAAATGATCATCCAGCCTGGGAGAAAGAATGAGGGACAACAAATAACAAGACCATGTACTCCACTGATATCTATATAATGTAAAGAGAATACAAGAAAGATCCCTCACATATTGGGTGGACCCACTATGGCAAATTTATGTAAGGATATAGATTATAGTCACCCAGAATGGGAAGGCAAGAATGACTCACAATCTGTAATACCAGAGGGAACACATACATCAATAAATTCACAAATCTATTGTATTATTACAGTACTGAAACATTTGAAACTGAAGAAGTCAGTTTCTATTACAGTCTTCATAAACACAAAAAGAAGATTCAGTTTCTATTACAGTCTTCATAAACACAAAAAAGAAGACTCAGTTTCTATTACAGTCTTCATAAACACAAAAAGAAGACTCAGTACCTTCTCTATACAAAATTAAACCAGTGTGCATATTCAAATAGACAAAAATTATATAGACATACAAATACACACATATTCACAAAGATTTAACAATGAACCAAAAACTTTGTAAATTATTTATATGTTTATGGTATAGTGGCAAGTCTCTCAGACACTTTAAAGGACAAGATAAGTAAACTTACTTTTCTGGATCTGTTTCTAATATGCAAACTGATTTTAATGAACCCAATGTTCCCCTTGTTCATAACTCACAAAGTGCAGGATTCTCTTTTATAATATCTCTGTACTCTGAGCCCATCAGCTTTTTATTTAGATATGGAAAGCATGTTTCATCATGTCATCTGGAATTGTGGTTGGTCCTTGCATTGGTTAGAATTCCTAAGTTTTTCAAAGTTGTTTATCTTTACAATATCATTTTTGTTGTATAAGAATTTTCCTGATTGCCCACTTCCTTTTACGTCAGTTCTTATAAGTCTCCCCAGGTTTCTCTGAAACTCCCTTTATCATTTACTATAGCACATTAGGATCCCATCACATTCACATACCATCACCTGTTCAGCTATTCCCCAATTGATGGGTACCCCCTCAGTTTCCAAAGCTTTGCTACCACAAAGGAACTGCTATTAATATTTTTGTATATATCGGTCTTTTTCATCTTTCTTTGATCTCTTGTGGTTATAGATATGGAGAACCAGGAAGGAGTAGCATCCCAAAAGCCTAAAGAGAAATGATTATCAAGGAGGAGAGGGTGATCAACAGTGTCAAAGCCTTCAGAAAATTGAAGAATGAGGATAGATAAAAGCTCTTTGGATTTGGCCACTAAGAGATTATCGGTAACTTTGGAAAGAGTGATTTCAGTGGAATGATAAGGTTGGAAGGTAGATTGCAAGATATTAAAAAGAGAGTGAAAGGAGAAAAAGTGGAGACACATTGTAGACAGCCTTTTCCAGGAGTTTAGCTACAAAGGGCAGAAGAAATACAGGACAAGAATTAGAGGGGATGGAATGGTCAAATTAGTGGCGGGGGGGGGGGGTGGAGTTTAAGGATAGAGGAGACATGGGCTTATTTGTAGACAGTAGGGAATGAGTCAGTAGATAGGGAGAGAGTGGAATTAAGTGATGGAGTGGGAGATAATAGAAGGGGCAATCTGTTGGAGTAGAGAGAAAGGAATAGAATTGCTTGAGCTGGTAGAGGGGTTAGTCCTGATAAAGAATAAGGTCACCACATCATACGAAACAGGGGTGAGTGAGGAGGAAATGACAGGAGGCATCTCAGTGATAGGAGATGAGGAAGAGGAGAGAAGAGGGAGTTCACATTAACTGACCTCAATTTTCCTGTAAAATATAAGGCAAAATTCTTGGGTGAGAGAGTAGGAGAAAGGGGAACTATGAGATATTTGATGAAGGATGAAAAGGTTTGAAAGGGCCACTGTGAAAAATAGGATGGTGAGGTGCTAAAGGAAGTATAGCAAGATTGCCTAGCTGCAGTAGGGGCCCAGCTGACGTTGTGTAAAAAATTTGTAGCAAACCCAGTCAGAATGGTTGCATGATATTCTTTACCTTTGTTCAGAAACACATATGTAGAAGCAAAGGGGGTGAATGGTGGGAGTGATCCAAGGCTGAGAATTGACTGGGCATAATCAACAAAATGATAGGGAGGAGATATGGACTTAAGAGACATACTGTGCAGATATGAATTGGTTCACCAAGGGGCCAAGATGGGGGAGAAGAGGAGATAATGGTTAGTGTTTAGGACGTGGCCTGGAAGAAAATTGAGGAGTCAAGGAATTGGAGGTCAGCATGCAGATAGGTTTTGCGAAGAAAGGCAGTGGGAGAGGTGAAAAGCCAATATATTATGGTTGGATAAGGGGATTTCAGAATTCTTGAACATGGAGGAAGCACATTTGTGGGTGATGGAAAAATCAAGGGTATGACCATCTTTGTGTGTGGATAAGGAGGAGTAGAGGAATAGCAATGGGACATCAATAGGTTGAAGAACTGAGTGGTTACAGTATTTGGGGGAGAGTATTTTGAAGTCCCTTGACATGAGGGCAGGAGTTAGGGAGGAAATATTTTGAGTCATGTACAGAACTCTCAGTAAAAAAGGAAGGTAAATGACCTTGAGATCTATAAACAATAGCTACCAGGATTTTGATTGGTAGTAGATATGAATAATATGAATCTCAAAGGAGGAGAGATTACTGAGTGATGGATGTAAGTGGAGAACCTGGAAGTGGCAATGGGGAGCAAGGAGTATTCCAGTTCGTCTGTCTCAGTGAACTGAGAAGAATGAATGAAGGTGCAATACTGGAAAGGGTGGCCAGGGAGGCTGTGTCACTGGGAGGTGAGTATGGGGGTGGAGCCAGGTCTTGATAATAGCTAGTAGATGAAAAAGAGTAGGAGAGTTAAAGATTTGGGGTAAAAAGAAGTTTGTGGCCTATGGATCAGGCATTCCACAGGGCACAGTGGAAAGGTTGGGAGGTGTTTGGATGAAAGTTTGGAGTGGCAGGGTCGAGGGGGATGGAAATAAGGAATTGGGAATGAGGTTTGAATGGTGATCTATATAAGTTCAGAATGATTGGGATGTAAATGGTATAATGAGGAGGATGATCATGTGGGATGTGAAGAGTATAATCATCAGTGAGTGGAGGTTATCTTTCCTCTACCCATGTCAAGCTGTAGATTGGACTGGAGCCATATGCAGTATGAGATGGGAGGCACCTGGTCAAATGATTAAATGGTAGGCCCCACTTCACTACTCCTCTTCCCTATGAAGAGTGAAAGTTGGGCAAGAAAAGGGCCCAGCACAACAAAAGAAAAAATTCCCATTCCCCACCAACTTTCATCTTCCTCTTCCCTCAAGGACAAGCACAGCAGGAGATGCAACACTTAAGGCCAAAAAACAGGTTGTTGCTCTTTGCATCAGAGATCCTCTACATTTACTCGGAGAGATTAGTTCAGCATCAGGAGATAAAAGCTGTCTTGTGCTGGCACAGATAGAAGTTGTTTTGGGGAAGATGGAAGAAGTCTGGCTTCTTGCTACCTTCCCTCATGGGAATATGTTGCCCCCAGCAAGGGATGGAAGGTATAAGGCACACAATCAGAGGAATTTTGGTTTCTCTTCTCATCTGAGGAGGAGTAGTATCCCCCAGTAAAAATGTAAGCAACTTGAAGTCAGGGACCATTTCATTTTTTGTCCTTGTATTGAAGAGATAAGGAGGGGGGGAGGGTAAGTGGTTCTGCCAGGGACCCACCCTGGCATCCAGTCTGGAAAGAATTCACCAGCCTTAAGCAAACTTTGAAGCCGAAATTGTAAAGTTTATTGTTACGCTGTAGAGAACAGTGGGCAAAGATTCTTACGGAACCTGCAAACTTCCAGGGGTCACAGGCATAGTTTTAAGGTGTCAATTATGCTAACTAGGTGAGTAAGGGTGGGATTAGGGAGGAGTTAAGGAGTGGTCAGTGCTCAAAGGACCATACACTTTTAATATCAACTGCTCAGGTGTATTGCCCATGATTCACTGGGAAATAGCTCAAGGGGGGGCTAGCTGGAGGTGTGGTTTTAGGCCTGCCGTGTCACTAAAGAGTGCCCAGTCTGTCACCCACCAAGGTCATCAGATACAGTGTGGGTATGTAATTGACTAAGGAGTTACCCTATAGATAAGGTATTGAAAAATTTATGGTGGGGCTGGCCACTCTAACTAAGGGAGATAACATTTACATAACTTATTGTTTCAAGCAGAGATAAACAGGTCATGAGTTGTTGCTGGGCAGAGTGCTGGTAGGGGGAAGGGGCAGAGTCAATGCTCTGAGGCTGGGGGGGTGGGGTGGAAATGTGATTGTACAGACTGGTTTTACAAATTGATTTTACAGACATAGATCCCAAAGCACCCCATTTACAAACTGATGTTACAGATTGATACTACAGACATATATACATCCCAAGGACCCCATCAGTATTACCAGTACTGAGGACAGTTCCTGATACATAATGGGAGATTAATACATGACTGACTGGTGCATAGAATAGAATAGAATGGAATAGAATCGTAAAGCTTGGTTGAATTATTTTATAACCTCTAATAAATTTTTACTTTCATTGGATTTGAGGGGATACAATTGTAGAATCAACCTGTCCTGTTTTATTGTGCTTTAAGAAAGCTTGACACTAATTCTAAGGATTATGAGTACAGCTAGCCCTGACTCCCGGCAATGAGAAACATTGCTGCAGAACAATGGAAAATCACTTACTCACCTTGTACTTTTTGGTCCCAAAATATCACTTCTTGGTCACTGTACCTTGGTCACTCTGCCTTCATAAATTATGTCTCTACCCTGTACACCCTTAATTATCCTTTGGTCTTCTAGACACTTTTGTAAGATTATAAATGTTGTGCCTAGTTTCCTCCCATCCCCCACCTCAAGGAAGTGAGCAGACTGCCAGGTCAGCTCTGCCCTCCTCCACTGGGTCTCCACCCTTTCCAGTCAGCTCACCTGCATAGAAGTGGGCAGGCTTCTGGGTCATACTCGGGAGTTTCAAGGTGTGTATTGACCAATGCTTATGCAAGGTGTGTATTGACCTTGCTTATGCAAGGCCCCTTTTATAAGCTGAGGTTCTGCCCCAGATCGGGGCTGTTGCTGGCTGCTGCTACTGCTATTGCTGTACCTGTAGCTGCAACATGTGGTGGTAACTGCTCAGCCTGCCATGTGGCCTGATCAGCCAACATGGCGTTTTAATAAAAGGTACATTCTAAAATTATTACTTGGGTCTTGCTCACATTAATCAAGGTACAGCAATAAACTGTTCATCTTTCTCCATTTTGAAGAATTCGGCCACAGTACCTAGTTTGTGCATCTGTATTCACTGCACTTCCTTTTCGGCTATAAGATTAAAGAACAACAACACAATAAACAACACATATTGCTTCTCAGTCAAGAAAGAAATTTATAACACTGACAATTAATACTTTAAGTTGCAGAGAAGGTACAGAGTTGCATTGTGTGAGGGATTCTTCTCTGGGAGTTCTCTAAAAACCAATAAAATTATAGGTCCAGTCTCTATTGCTTTCATAATTATAGCCAGGATGTCGGGTGTTCTATCATGGAGAGTGGCGATTTTGTCTTGATCTTGGTTTTTTAGAGGAATGACTTTAGTGCTTCTCCATAAAGTATATATGGTATTTCCTACAGTTTAATCTCTATCTTTCTCATCCATTTTGGAGCTAGGGGGTGGACAAAACCTTTTCCATCAGATTTGCACTATCTGAATAATGCATTATTATGGAAGGAGAAGAGGAGGAAGTGGTAATAATGGATCCCACAAATCCTATTATTATGTCTTGCCCTTCCCTGGCCACAAGGTCCTACCAGAAGCTCACTACTTAGAAAATGCATTCATCTAACTCTTGAATTTAGGGTGTTTCTTCAGGTGACTCCAAAGACTGGTGCTGCACAAGAAATTTCCCTTTGAACAGCTAAATTGTAGTATCAAACTGCCTGGGCAACCAGAATCCCCCCTCCTCTACACAGGAAACTGGGGTTCATTGCCCTTAAGTTCTCTCTGGCAGAACAGGCAAGCAAGTCTGCTCCTGCAGGAACTATATCACTGTCTCTATTGCTTGGGCTAGGAAAATTCACTGTCAAGTCTCCAGTGTATACCTGCATATTCAGAAATTTGTGAACGAGCTCATGTAACTCCCATATGTTTCTAGTCATCCATGAAAAGTTCCTGGGGGAAGGAGACTATACATATGCACATTTTCCTCCTTCTTCTCCCCATTTCCTTCCTTCCCAAAACACAAATCCACTTTATTATCTTTTATTATATGAACTCCTGCTTATACTCTGAACAAGGAAAGGAAAAGATGAAAAAAGTTAAGGTAAATTTTGGAAAGGCTCCTGACAAGAGTCTATCCTTCCAAGAGTCCTGGACATCCAGACCATCTTGTGGACCTTGACACCTAACCAATAGCTATCATCTCCTGTCCTTTCAGCAAAGCACCACTGGGCATATTTACATTCTGCATAGAAAAGTAGCCTCCAGATGTCCTAGAAAAAGAGTCTTTCCCCTATAAGCTCATCAAGGAAATTAGGGGAGTTCCCCAATGAATTTCATTTATAGATAAATTCTTTGGTTTAGGTGCATTTTCTTCTCATTTTAAGAAGGAAATTCTCCCTGCTTTTGCTATTTTAGTCTCATTAAAGAAGAGGTGTTGAATTTTATTCAGTATTTTCTCAGCATCTATTGTAATGATTATATGATTTCAAACTATTATTGCTATTTATGTGATGAATTATATAGATGAGATCCTTATCCAAGTTATGCATTCTAAGAATAAACCTTATGAGATTATCATAGGTAGTTTTTAAAATATGTTGCATTATCTTTGCTAAGATTTTCTTTATGACCCTCTTTATGGCATGAAAGTGACTCTGGGGTCAGCTAGGTGGCACAGTGAGTAGAGCACAGGACCTGGAGGCAGGAGGACCTGGGTTCGGATCCGGCCTCACACACTTCACACACACACACACACACACACTCACACACACACACACACACACACACACACACAAACTAGCCATGTGACCTTGGGCAAGTCACTTAACCCCAATTGCCCTACTCTCCCCCTTCCAAAAAAAAAAGAAAGAAAGAAAGTGACTCTGGGTTGCTAAGACTATACCAGTGGAACACAAGTTTGAACAGGATCCATCTTGCTGAAGAGCCTTCAAGTAGAGCTACTAAAACAGGTTAACTCTATTTTCTGAGGATCAGACAACATATGAAGGGACTTGCCATAAGTATACTGGCCTGTTGGTGATGAATACTTTGCTCATGGCAAACCAGGAAACAAAACCACAAAATAACCTTTGGTCCTTTGCATCCCTTTTCAACTTCCTCTGTAACTGTGGTAGAGTGGTTGAAAAGAGTGCAGAGGCTGTTAAGAACCACACAATTTTTTTTCCTTCTTTTTGGAGGGCAATTGGGGTTAAAGTAACTTGCCCAAGGTCACATGGCTAGGTTTTTGTTTGTGTGTGCGTTAAGTGTCTGAGGCCTGATCCGAACTCAGGTCCTTCTGACTCCAGGGCCAGTGCTCTACTCACTGCGCCACCTAGCCACCCACAACCACACAATTTTTAGACCAGTTGTAAACATTAACAGAGCTATTGTTAGATTAAATGTGAGATTCGTGTCTAGTGATCAAGTGGATATATTATTGGAGGAAGATAATTATATAAAACTTGATACTCTTATTAGAAATGAAACCAACGGACAAAAGGAAACTCCCCCTAAAAGGAAGAATCAAATAAAGGAGACAATGGAGTAGATTTTATCATGCCTCCAAAGACAAAATACTACATCATTTCATGGGGGCATCTGGTAATCTCATATTGCACTGCTAAAGATAAGTACTTTACAAAAGGATCACAGTGAAAAAAACTGCAACTGAGGTGATACTATCATCAGTTGCAGATGAAGAGGAGGTAAAGAGATTCCATGAAAAACTTGATAAGACCCTCAAAATTAAATCAATGTATACAACTGTTCAGTGATTTCACTGAAAACGTGGGCTTAGGAGATGCTGAGAATTATGTTGGCAATTATAGTTAAGGAGTAAGAAACAGGAGGCCAAAGGCTTTTTGAACCTCACAAAAGACTGACAGCTAGATTACAACTACTTTCTTTGGGAAAAGAATGAAGAGGAACTAGGTATTCCCAGCACTGCATCCCAATTGACTACCACTCCCCGAAACCTCCAACCTTCCATCTCACACTACTAAGGATGCTATTGGAGAAGGAGTGACAATCTACTGCTCTGTAACTCCACTCACAATTCCTTCCATTACCTAGACCAAAACCCTCTTCCCTAGACATTGTTCCCCTCTCTTCCTTGAGGGCAGGAACTATCCATTTTCTGCATTATTATGCTGCATCTTGCATATGATATGCATCTAATAACTCTTGATGATTTGATTGACCCATATGGGAGTTATACCAATTATATCAGTTGTTTCTGGACTAAATTGTTAGAACAAAGATCAAAATTAATACACAGGTAGAAGGAAGAATAAAAATAAGAAAATGATTCAGCATGAAATAATTTTAACTTGAGTTACTTAATAACCCATCAATACTGATATGGTCTACCATGATGCAGCAGATCCCTGCAATAATTTTGGGGTACCCAAGATAGAGATCCTAGATCAACAATGTGTATAGACTCTCAAAGGTACCCCCAAATGACAAGTTAGGACCTACTAAAAGAAAACTAGAACAGGTTTGAAGTACTCTATCTTCACTCCTAAAACTACATAGTTTTCAAACATTTGGAAAATGAGTGGAGAAATAACATAAATTTCTGTATATTCAGGGTCCCTGATATCTTTTCAGGATAGTCCTGAGCTACTTTTAATCAGGCAAAGCTTTGGTTGATCTTAAATTTCTATTGGGATTACTGGACTTGCTCTCTTTAGGAGGGAAACAAAAATTTATGTAATATATACTATGTGCCAGGCATTGTGCTAGACACTTTACAAACATATCATTTGATCCTCACAACAACCCTGGGAAGTAGGTGATATTATTATCCCCACTTTATGGATGAGGAAATTGAGGAAGACAGAGATTAAATGACTTACCCAGAGTCACACAGCTAGTAAGTGTCTAAGACCAGATTTTTCACTCAGATCTTCTTGACTCCAGGCCCAGCACTCTATTCACTGTACCACCTTGTTTCCATAGGCAGCCATAGTTTCTGTCATGTCCAGTTCCTGGTTTAGCTGAAATCAGTGTCTGGGGAGGTATGCTGTTTAAGGAAGTACTAGAACCTTAACAATAAAGACCAGTGGGAAGCTTCCCCTTTTCTGTTTCCTCAGAGTCTTGGTAATGAAGGCTTGTCATCTCCTGAGCAGCAGAATCCTAGCTCCACATGTCAAGCTTTTCTGGCCACATGCTTTTAGTTCAAGATATCTTCACCTGTAAGGAAGTGGAAGGAGAAATATCCTTCTTTGATGCACTGCCAAGGGAAAAGGTGAAGAGCAAACCTCAGAGCTTCCTCACAAACTAGGTCACAGTCTAAGAATGGGTCTACCTTGCTTTTTAAAGGGGGTAGGCCTACTCCTCAGCCAGTCAATCACTAGAAGTTCCCTTTGTTGCATTGTTGCTGTTCATCCTTCATTTTTTTTTTTAAGCAATTGGGGTTAAGTAACTTGCTCAAGGTTACATGGCTAGTCATTATTTATGCATGGGTGCTCATTTTCTGAGGCCGGATTTGATCTCAGGTCATCCCAACTCCGAGGCCGGCACTCTTACTGCGCCACCTAGCCGCCCCTTTTGGGGCAATTGGGGTTAAGTAACTTGCCCAAGGTCACACGGCTAGGTTTTTGTTTGTGTGGATTTAGTGTCTGAGGCCGGATCCGAACTCAGGTCCTTCTGACTCCAGGGCCGGCGCTCTACTCACTGCGCCACCTAGCCGCCCCTCATCCTTCATTTTCAAAGAAGACCAATGATATCATGGGGTGATGTCTTGACTCATGTGTGAATTGGATTTAAGTAAGCAAGAGTTGCACAAACTCATAAGCCTCACCCTCTCTTTCAGAACAATCAAAGTTCAGGGCAACACAGAAGTCAAGATGACTGGCAATGGCCCGGTATGTAGTGGATGATCTTGGCATCTTTGAGGTCTCACCAAATTCTAAGCACTGCACAGCACCTGCTACAGCCACATTCATGATTGTTGGACCAAATTGTTCTCATCCACCCATTCTGCTTGGATTGCCTTGACATGCTTGGGGTACACATCCCCCTAGTTCATCGACATGTTTGACACTTGTGTCATGGAGGAGGAATGGGAATACTCTTTGCTTTCCCATTGCCACTTCTACACTCATCCTTTCCTATCCTCACACAAGAACCTCTTATCTTTTGAGGTTCATAACTCTCCAAATTTATCACCCAATCTAGGTCCAAGTGATCATTATCTCTCTTTCTGCCAGGATGTTCTTCCTTCTTCAATGAGCTGAGTGCCTGATTCACAGTCTCTACCACAATCCTTCCTTATACTTGGGGATTTCAGCATGGAATTGATATTCCCTCAGTTACCTTAACCTCTCAATTCTCCAACTGCCTCAATTCCCATAGCCTATTTCTCTTTTAATCATCAATGTAAATGGACCCAATACAGTTAGATTCTAATATCAAGTCTCCCATATGCAACATGAAGGAGTAGAAATGGCACTAATGAAAACAAAGGTGGTGAGAGTATCTAGAATCTGACTTTGACTCATATTCACAGGAAGGTTCATGATAGAGGCAAAATAATTTTGAGTCCACAGAAGTATCAATTCTCAAAGTATCTGAAAGATGGAAAGATGCTAAAAGTTTAGACAAAATTTTGAACCTTATTGTGACAAAAAAAAATGGCAATCAAGAAAAAAAAACAGGGGCGGCTAGGTGGCGCAGTGAATAGAGTGCCAGCCCTGGAGTCAGAAGGACCTGAGTTCAGATCCAGCCTCAGACACTTATCACACACAAACAAAAACCTAGCTGTGTGACCTTGGGCAAGTTACTTATCCCCAATTGCCCTCCAAAAAGCAAAAACAAAAACAAAAACAAAAAAACAAACAAACCCATAACTCCTAACCTACTTGCCTACTTTCTCATGTCTACATCATTTTTTATGGGAGTACTCTAACTGAAGATCAAGGAAATAAAATTATTTGACCACGGTCATATAGGACATAGGTATGAGATTTGAATCCAGGTCCTCTGATTCCAGAGCTAACGTTTCATCCTTACTGTGCTGCAATCTTTAAGAAAATTATACATTAAAGAAAAAGACTTGCTTTTGTCAATGATATTCTTCAGCAGAACACATCGTTACACAAATGACAGAAAATGACAGAAAATACAAGATTCTACCGGGCTGTTAAATGTACAAAAAGAAAATATTGAATCTGTAAAGCAAAATGCCACCTTGAAGATGTCTCCAATAAGGTTCTTTCCAATCAAATATCAAGTCATACAAAATTCTTTGAAGGATATAACAACAGAAATAGCTTGGCTCAAAATTTCTTTGATTATTAGTATCAAGTAGTCACAAAACAAGAAAATGAACATCCACAAAGTTGTTCACCACCAACATGGATGATGTCTAACAGTTTCCTGTGGGGAGCCAAGCCCACCCAGGGACCCCTGCCCTTCTGTGACAGAGTCTGAGATAGTGGTAGAGAGGAGCCCTGCTGGCCAGCAGCAGAGCCAAGAAGGAAAAGTTAGGTGAAAAGATAGATAAAAAGATTACTTACCCAGAGGTTGACAATCACAAACAAGACAGGACTCCAGTATGGTGGAAAACTGAGTCAACTTTATTTAGCTAAGAGTCCCATATATATAGTATGAAACTGCATAGTCATCATAAGCCACTGTCTTTGGGATTACACCATTGCCCTAGTTCCCATTAGCCTCATATGTGATGGCTGTGTACTCTATCCTAGTTATCAGGTTATGAGTACCAGGCAGGATGTTCCAAACCTCCCTAAACTTCCCTGGAACAGAATGGAGTTGTCCCAAGGCTTCTAGTTAATACTACATTGCAACATTATGCTAGTTTCCCCTGAGAACACTGTGGGCTGCCTTGTCCCCAGGCAGGAATCGTGTACCAGGGGAATGGGGAATTGATCCAGGACTATTTAGCAGGGTCTTATGCTGAGAAGGCTTATTCAGCCATCAGGGTCAGAGTCCCACTGGCCATGGTTCTCTACAGTTTCCAAATGAAAGAAGTATTCTCTATTGATGGCGAGGTCCTCAAGATAGTTATTTTCATATATAACTCTACTGACAAATGGCATAAGGCCAATTGCAGTAAGCCTCAGCACATGGGATCATTTAGTCTCCTAAATGAGATTCAGAAACATTCAAAAAGGGGTTGATTTAACTACATTTAGGAAAGGCCAAGTGGACAAATAATTATTTTTGTCCAGACTCTGCAGTTGTCCAGTTGGATCAAGAGCCCAGAGAGTTGACCCACATGCAAGATAGCCCCCATTTTATATCGTAAGCAGTTTGATTTCTGAAATGTTCAGGGAATGAATTTTTACATGAAGAAAAATAATTAAATCCATTTGTGAAGGACGTAATGTATTGGTCCCTTTTGTATGTGAACTATTTGGTTGTGAAAGGAAAAGGAGACTTTTGTCTCCCCCCCCCAATAATTCCCTCATCACCCCCCCAAAAAAACCTGATAAAATCCACATGGGAAGAAATACAGTTTTTCAATATAATATGGTAGGTGACTGTCAGGATGATCAAACAGAGTCAATTGAAGACTTCAGCTGCTGTGTTGGAAGTTGCTAATTGGCCAGAAAAAGACTGAAGCTCTGGAAGAGAGGTGAATTCTCCTTTCTGCCCTTAGAGCACAGAATTAAACAGGAAGAGTTCATACTAGATAGCCTTCAAAATTGTGTGATAATTTTAATGATCTCCAGCTTGTCCCCATAACAAAGTCTTGTACTTTTATTACAACCTTGCAAACCCTAAATAAAATGAGGATTTACATAATAAGCAGAAAAAAAAGAGGATCCTATGGGGCGGCTAGGTGGCGCAGTGAGTAAGGGCACCAGCCTCAGAGTTGGGATGACCCGAGATTGAATCCGGCCTCAGAAAATGAGCATCCACACATAAATAATGACTAGCCGTGTAACCTTGAGCAAGTTACTTAACCCCAATTGCTTCTAAAGAAAAAAAAAAGAGGATCCTACATGAAATGACAGATCTCTATTATGTACAGCCTGCTTTTCTTTTTCAATTTATAACAAGTTCAACCTATACCTTTCAAAGCTCTCCTGCTTGTCCGTGCTTCTTTCTCACTTTCCTTCTATTCTCTTTTTTTATGTCCCAATCACCCTATTTTATTCTTTTATTTTTCTAATTCTCTTTTTTCATTTCTTTCCTTCCCTTTTTTCTTCCTCCCTGTCTTCCTTCCCTTTTCTTCTCTCTTTTTTCTCTTTTTCTTTCTTTCTGTTTCTCTTTCTTTTCTCTTCCTTCCCTATCTCTTATCTCCCCTCACCCTCCTACCCACCACCCCATCATTGCTAAAAAAATACAAATCCCTATATAACAAATGTACATTTATGGCAAAACAAATTCCCATATTACCCCCATATTTTTAATAACAGTGTTCTTCCAATAAAGTTCAATGCCTCTGACTCATGGAACACCACAGTCTTTGAAGAGTTGAAGGTATCCAAAGAGCAATAGAGTAGTGTATATGATAGGTGTGGGCAGGTTGTAATTTATTATTAACACAGAATCACTCAAAAGCAGTAACATTAAGGATACAGCAGGCAGATTATGACTGAGGGGGAAAAGGCAGATTGATCACATAGTGAGAAAGAGGGATAATAACTAACATAATAATAAGAAATCCCAGAGGGGAATGCTGGCACCTGAGGAAGGCTTGCTATAGGACATGGATGAATAGGCATGAACATGTAATTTTTATTATTGGAGGCAATACACACATTAATGAAATTGCAGACCCGGGATCAGATGGCTTCCAGAAAGAGAAGGAAGTAGCCCAAATTACAGTTCAGGGCAATAAGGTAAAGATGTCAACTTCACAAATAAAGGCAGAACTAGACAATAAAAGTGACTAGCTGGATCACAACAAACTATCAGAAGAGAGACACTTTTCAAAAACAAGAAGGAATAAGAGTTTCCAGGGGAACAGGTCATCAATCTGTCCAGGAGGAGAAAGCCGGTAATAATCATTTAATACCATTTTTGGTCAAAGTCTGACTTAATCAAACAAACTGCTTTCCCTTGCCTTAAAAAACAATGACTTACTGTGTCGGCAACTTCAGAGACCAGATAAACTGGAGGTGAAATTCACCTTATCTTGGGAGGAAAATAGACATCCTAAGACCATAAAATGTAATTGGACCCTGCTCCATTTCTTGTCAATTTGCATTTACAACCCAGGAACTTCTTTTTTCACATATGGATGGTAACAAATGGAGATCATAAATTTGTGTGACATGGTCATCCTGAATTCAGATGGTTCTAAAATATATATAAGTCTTCTGATTCATCTGTACATCAGTCAGGACTCATCTCCTGCACTCCTTGTACAAGTTTCTCTAGCTTAAGGGAATAAGGAATATATATGCTGTAACTGTATATTACTATTTGTTTTTCTCCTTTAACCAAAATTTTAAATAAGGTTGACACCAGGGAGGGCCTAGGCTGCCAAATTTGGCTTTGGATTAAGGGGATGTGCTTTGAGAAGCCAGAGAAAGGATTTTTGTCATCCAACAAGTCAGGAGGCAAGGACAGGACTCCTTCCCAATGTGGCCAGAAAAAGATTGTGTTTGTTCTTCCTTCTGGAAGAGGACCGTGACACCAGGGAAATGATGACATGACATGAAGTTGACTTGGATTTGAGTGAGGGAGGGCTGTGCAAGGTCACCAGCCTCCTCTAGAGCCATCTGGGTCTAGTGGCCAGATACTCATCAGGATGATTGGAGATGGCCCAGGATGCAATGGGAGACCCTGGCCCTTGTAGGCTAAAGTCTTTTAAGGTTCTCATTTTGAGTGAGAACCCATTCAGTGAATAGGTCTCTTTAAGAAGTTAGTCAAAGGGGTGACCCCTTTAATCAAGAAAGAAAAAAAATCAAACTGGGAGGAGAGGACACTTAGGCTTCCTGGCCAAAAGAAAAACAGTCACTATTTAGTATTTACATTCACTCTGTGCTAGGAGGCAGGGACCTATTGTCCAACCTATGAGGTCCAGAGTGAATTGGGTTTAAGGCTTGGTCTTTTATCAAGAAATATAGGCAGTCAACCCAAAGGAAAGAAGGCAACTTTTGGCTATTAAAATGTACCCTCCCCTGGACAGAGCACCACCCCCCCCAGGTAAGGAAGGGGATGGAAGGGGAGGAGAGGATACTCACAGGTTATGTTTATTCTTCATTCAGGAAGAGGACCATGACATCAGGGAAATGATGACATGACTTGCAGTTGACTTGGATTTGAGTGAAGGAGGTCTGTGCAAGGTCACCAGCCTCACTTTCACCTCCAGAGCCATTTGGTCCAATGGGCAGATTGTCATCAGGATGAGTGGAGATGGCCCAGGATGCATTGGGAGACCCTAGCCCTTGTAGACCTTCTCAATTGCACTCTATTCTGCTTCCTAGTTGCCTTCACATCTTATTTTTGAACCTTGGTCCCTCAACACTCCTTCTGGCCAAATTTAGAGAGGAGATTCAAGGCCTTTCTCTTTTCCCTAATCTTGCTTCTTATTACTACTCCAATAAAACATAAAATATGGTACTATCAATCAACAAGGAGAATTAGAGTTTGTAAAGGTCATTCTTGTTGCACATGCATAAACACACTCACATTGTGGAAAGTTGCTTTATCATATTATTATTATATTAATTATTATACTGTTTAAATCTAGCTTTATGTGATTCAAAGTTGTTTGTACCCAGAATGCTGCCTGATATAACAATAAGGAATTTGGGGTTCCCTTAGGTCCCAAATCCACTTAAAACCACACCCACGACTTGTTTTGGGGCTCACCCAAACTGATCTTTTGGGTTTCCTTCAAGTGATTTGTGTGTGTGACTCATGTGTGGATGCCTTTGTTAAAATCCTATATAACGTAAACCTTTCAGAATCTGAGGAGA
Source organism: Gymnobelideus leadbeateri (assembly GCA_011680675.1). NCBI lineage: Eukaryota > Metazoa > Chordata > Mammalia > Diprotodontia > Petauridae > Gymnobelideus > Gymnobelideus leadbeateri. The sequence goes on along the minus strand of WOXC01009160.1, from coordinate 400,015 downwards.
GGAAGCCATTCCTTCTTTCTGGTTTGTTCTCCTCTGTCAAATGACTCAATAAATTTCTTTTTAAAATTATTTCAGGTTTTGAAATCAGTGCTCATGAAGGACAACACACACACACACACACATACACAAACACACACACACAAATTGGCGTTTCTTTTCTACATTTGCTAGGTCTGTTCCTCAGAATCAGATGGCTCAATCCTGTCTTTGTGAGGCCTTAGATTTCATCTTAATTTCTAGCTAATACATTTAGTTTGACAAAGCTGTAGGTGACTTAACTCTTTTAGTTGTAGACAAGGTTTCCATCTTATTTCTTATTTCATCTTTGTATCTCAAGTACCTAGCAATACTAGGATTTAATAAACATACAGTGAACAAGTTGAATTGAATAAACCAAAGAACCAATGTGTACTTCATGATAGACACAGAAATAACTTGTATAATAACTAAGACAAAACAAGTACCCTCCAAGGAACCTGAAAATTCAACACTACTTCAGTGACGGTAAATATTGAATTACCTTTTCTAGATCTCCCCAGATGCTTAGACTCACCCCTTCTGAAACTCATTTATATTAGTTTATTTATATTAGTTTTATATATATTTATATTCTTTGTGTGTGTGTGTGTGTGTGTGTGTGTGTGTGTGTGTGTGTGTAACACATAATAATGTAAATTGATTGGTTGGTTAAAACTGTGTTCAGTTATGTGCAACTTTTTGTGACCCCAGTTGGGGTCTTCTTGGCAAAGATACTGGAGTGATTTGGCATTTCCTTCTCCAGTTCATTTTACAGAGGAGGAAACTGAGGCAAATAGAGTTAAGTGACATGCCCAGGCTCACAAAGCCAGTAAGTATCTGAGACTAGATTTGAACTCAGGAAGATAAGTCTTCCTGACTCCAGGCCTGGCACTCTTTCCATTGTGCCACCTAACTCCTCCAATTAAAACTCTAACTTTACTTAGTTTTATCCTTGGCACCTTTCAAAGAATTTCCTTTTCATCAAAACCGATTGCCAGCAAGCAAATCTAATCAGAAACAGAAAAATGAAAACTTTCACTACAAAATTACGTATAACTAGCATGTTCATTGATTTAGGGATTGGAATATCATCATAAAATCAGAGAATTGTGGAGGGAAGGGACATTAGATATCTACTACTTTCCCATAATCTTATAGTCAAGAAAACTGAGTCTCTGAAGTAATAAAAGTGATTTGTTCAAAGTCATACAACTATCTGACCAGAACTAAAATCCATGTCCCCAAGCCTCCTTATCCCCCTCAGTATTTTTTTGCCCCCGGTCATACCCATCTCTCATCTTACCCCTTCTCATCTGCCTATAACCTACCTACAGAATATATGGATGCTCAAACTTTCAAAAGTGATTACCTTCAAAACTCAGTTCCTCCCACTGTCCTTTGAACTCTTCAGATTTGCTGAACAAATCTATACCTGGGAAATCTTTGTAACCTGATTATTTGCAGTCATCTTGTCCTGTCTTCTGCACGACTCTTTTATTCCCCTATACTGATCAAATAAATTGGTATATCACCTCTCTTTTACTTGGTGTTACATAGTTAGGGATTATATTTTAATATATATATAGCTAATTGAAGCCAGGCTGGGAATTTCTTTTTCCAAGAAATTCATTTTGGGGTCCAAATTCACTGGCTTGGCACTTTATATTGGCCATTAACTTCTAAATCTCCATTTTACTAGCTACAGCTAGACTACTGGATATACATAGAAATTGCAGAATCTTGGAGTTGGAAAGTACCTCAAGGGGTCATCTAGTTTAATTCCCATCCAAAATATGACATTCCTAACATGATCTTCCAGCCTTTCCTTGAAGACCTCCAGTAACAAGGCAGCCACTTCCAAAGTTGGACAGCTTTGATTATTAGGAAGTTTTTCCTTATATTTAGCCAAAAATCTGCCTCCCTATAACTGCTACCCACTGGACCTAGTATTGCCCTCTAGGGCCAAGCAAAACAAGTTTAAACTCACTTCTGCATAATTCACAAGAGAAAGAATATAAAATTCAGAAACATTGCAATAGAGGTACAAGGAATGAAAAGTGAGCAAAAGAAATCTACTCAGTGTGAATAGAACAGCTTCAAAGCTGACTACCCTACCTGAATCTTAACTGAGGTTCTCAGACTGAATCCACACACCAGTCTAATTCTCTGTGCCAGACCTACATCCCAGGCTGCCACTTCTCATACCCAAAATGCCTTCCTTGTCCACTCTACCCCTAGCCGAGTGTCTAAGATCTGCTCAACTCAGGGCCTTAACTGAACCCTAGCCATTGATTATACATAACAATCCAATAGGCTTTTACTCTTGGCCTATACATTCCTAAGAGACCACTAAAAATTCCCACCATTACCCTTCCTCCAGAGAAGGGGAAAAAGCAAACCATGTCTGAATATTACTGCAAACAGACACCCAAAGAAGGAATAATTTGCCCAAAATTTCTTCAAAAATACCCACAGCATTCCAGACCTGCTTTCTTTGCCCTCATCTTATCTCTATATTCCCAAACTTTTGAGTTTCCTCTGACCATTTTTGAATATAGTCTATCCTTATTGCTATCTCATTTCAAAGCTTGTTTGTAAGATGAAAATGCAAAAAAAAAACCAAACAAACCCTCTTTCACAATGTATAGATAACACAAGCTGTATGAGAATAGAAAACTAAATATCTCTTATTTAATATTCAGAACCAATTATAGATGTCTTCTTACATAATAGATAGTTTTTGCAAGCAAAATGAGGACTGATACTTTATCTAAAGTAACTAGAAAAATAATCTTTCCTAGTTGGTCAAGGAATTCCTAGGAACTCACCATACACTTTAACAAACCTCTGCGGTTTCTGTTTAAAATCATAGCAGATTTTTTTACAGTGGAGCTGAACAGACTGATCTGCCAGCCCCCTGTTGCAAAGTGGGAGGTTTCTCACATTTCCACCTTGCAGTTAACATTCTTCTGGCAGCTATAAAGTCTAATTTAACTTTTTTTTTCCAGCAGCATTTGCCAGTATGCAACCAAAAACATCCTGAGGTATTAAATGAGGTGATTTGAGGATGGAAAATGACAAATTTTCTCCCAGGAAATTTTAAGTCTGTTCCAGTGCTTGCATCTCCAGGATTCCTAAAGCAACCTCCCCCGTCTTACCATATACATATATATATTTATATATTTATATTTATATTTATATATTTACATATAATCAGTATGAAAAAGAATAAATCTATATAGATTAAGGTTAATACAACATCATATTTTATGTAATTTTTTCAATGCTACCACTGAAATAAAATGTGATTGATTTTAAAAATGTCCTTTTGGATATGTAGCCTTTATGTACACATTTTCCTAGCTTGTTGCTCTCTTTGATTTTTTTCTCTTTCCAAGGAAAAGCTTAGTCAGTCCTGAGGCTCTCTTTGTAAGGAGAATCCTTAAAATTTCAGGTTCAAGTGGCACTCAATAAATCTTTTAAAATAGTAATAATAAAAACAACATTTTTTTAAAAAGCTTAATGCCAAGTTACTACTTCCTATCATAACCAATGGGACTAGTAATCCAGAAAGGGTATTTTAAGAAACATTGCTATAGTACAACACACTTAAAAAAAGATCTGCAGTTTTCAAATAATTCATCCCTAGTAAATAAATCAAAACTTTTCAAACCATACTGGCTATTAGATTTTCATGAATGACCTGATTCTCAACCTGGAAATGTCTCTTCAATGATTTGATGATTTCTTGGCTACAAGGAGCCATCATGCCTGACATAAAATAAATTCAAATTTCATTTGGTAACTTATACCTTAATATCTCACAGGGGAAAGTCATCTAAATCCTAGAAATTATGTATGTATATGTGTGTGTCTCTAGTTAAAGAGCTGCCCCAGAGTTAGAAAGACCCAGTTTCAAGTCCTTCTTCTAATACTCTGGATGTATGATCCTGAACAAGTCATTTAACATGCAGAGCCCCCAGACAACTCTCTAAAACTATAAATTACATAACAATTTATCAATCTATACTGATTGGTAAAAGGAGTTTCCTTACTGGAATTTCCTTGTAAGAATGGAATAACAATTTTGCATCTCCCTTAGTACAAACACATATATACACATACATGTTCTTCTATACACACACATGCACATGTACATACACACACCCATGTACATAGACATAAAGCATGTGTGCGATATGTCTGTATACATGTATATGTACGTGTGTGATATGTATGAATAGATATATTATCTATTCATCTGTGACTTAATTGTTATGGGGAACTTCCAGGAAAGAAACTTCCTTTACAATAAAGGTTTATAAAATGCTATTTAAGCCATACATATACAGAGATGGAGAAGGAAAGAGAGAATCTGGATGTATTTTATGTTATATAAATTACATTATACTCTATATTATATAACATTATAGTTATGGCATATTATGTTATACTTATTATATCCTCCACTAAAGTCCATACTCTGATGTTTCATTGTATGAAGATAAACCTGGGTTCTTAAAGGCAATGTCAGCAGAATATAAGCTCTGATAGGTAGCAATGTAGAGAATAAGTACTTATATAGCGTCTACTGTGTGCCAGGCACTGGGCAAAATGCTTTACAAACATCTTGTTTGATTCTTACATCAACCTTGGGAGGTTAAAGTTGTTATCTATTTTACAGAGGAGGGAACTGAGGTAAATAGAGGTTAAGTGACTTGCTCAGAGTCACACAGCCAGTAAGTGTTTGAGGTCATATTTGAACTGAGGTCTTCCTAAATCAAGGCCCAATGCTTTATCCGCTGTACCACCATCTGCCTTTACTGAGTTGTAAAGGCTTTGAGTACAGGTTTGTTGGTGAATTTATAGTCACACATGTGTGTATGTATATGCACACATATGCACACACGTACGTACATACATATACACGTGCATATACATATATGTGTATGTGTATGTGTGTATGTCTACCTGTCATCCAAGGACCAACCTGGTTAATTTTGAAGGAACTTATTACGAAGCTGACCAGAGGATAATAGATCTTTTAGCTATAGCAAATCTTTAAGATCACCAAGCTAAACAAAGAGAGAATGCAATTTGTGTTAATGCAGAGAGTTTCTGCTCTTGGAAAATGAATCATTGAAGTATTAAGACTGATGCAGGGGTTTTATTGTAATATTCTAGAGAATGAGTCATACTTTTTAGTCATCTTTAAGTGAGAGTAAAGGGAATAGTTCCCTATCTACTTGAAGCATGTAACATGAATCTGCAACCTCCAATAACCTGGGCAAGTCAAGAGTGACAGCTTAGGCCACTGAGGCTTTTCAGATGACAAATTTTAGAAGGTTAAACTTCTGGGTAAAAAGCACTCTTAATTAGCCCTATCATATGGTTAAAACTTTGGTAATTATCCCTTTGACAGGTATGCTTAGGAATAAAATAGTCTATAAAGTTTCAAAATAAAGGAGAAAGCATGCTACAACAATTTACCAGAGTAGAAACTACTCTACTCAATTTCATCTTTCTCTCCTCAAATTCAAACTTCCTTTAAAGAGCATTCTACCTGTTGCGTTTATTTCTTCCGCACCTATTTATTTCTCATTGTTAAAAAAAACCCTTTTAATAATGGGATGTATATATTGAGGTGCAATTATACTACCCCATATCCTTACACACACACACACACACACACACACACACAAAGACACCAGAAAACCTGGTCTTGGAAGAGGGGTTAGCAATGTATCAAGTGACTGGACTGAAGAATAAGAAAGGAAGCCCAAAGGAAGGAAAGTTAATATTAAAAAGAATAGCTATTATTTGTATAGTGCTTTAGTGTTTACATAGCACATTAAAAACCTTATCTTGGGGAGGCTAGGTGGCACAGTGAGTAAGAGCTCTGGCCTCGGAGTTGGGATGACCCAAGATCGAATCCGGCCTCAGAAAATGAGCACCCACACACAAATAATGACTAGCCGTGTAACCTTGAGCAAGTTACTTAACCCCAATTGCTTTAAAAAAAAAACACCTTATCTTATCTTTCCAACAACCCCATGAAGTGCTATTATTATAATCATTTTGTAGTTTAAGAAACTGAGGTAGGCAGAGATAAATTGACTTACCCAGAGTCACACAGCTAGTATGTACCTAAGGTTGTATTTGAATTCAGGTCTTCCTGACTCCAGCTCCAGGCCCTATCCACTGCATCACCTAGCTACCTCTAGGTAAAATAATTCTACATTATTTATAGGAATTCTTACATGTTTGTCCTTAAGATATAATGCCCTTAGGCATGACCATGACAAAGGGCCTTACTAGGGCAAATGTTCTGAATGACAGATGGACATCTTGAAAGCTGTAGTTCTCCCTTTCTCCCACTCCTTAGTCTCAAGAAGATATTTAATTCATCTTCATCAGGTAATCAATGGTAGACAGGGAAAGGACAAAGGTGGAATTAGGAGAGGGAGAACAAATTCATGGGGGGTTTAGTTATAAGCAAAACAAATTCCATCTTCAGAGGGTAGAGAATGAAGTCTGAAGGGGAAAATCAAAGGAAAGAGAAAAAAGAGTTAAAAACCTATGTAAAGGGAAGATAAGTGGAATAACAGAGGCAGAGTTTGTCAAATATATGGCATTGAGCACACTACTCTTCCAACACCCTCTTCTTTCTAAAGAAAGGGACAGTTGGCAGAGAGCAGGAAAACATAAAATGATAGAATGCAAGGAAACGCAAAATTAACAACCATAACTGTGAACTGTGAACATGAATAAGATGAACTCATCCCTAAAAAGCACAGAAGTACCAGAGTAGATCAGAATACAACAATATGTTGTTTACAAGAAACAAAACTGAAACTTCAGAGTCACATAGAGTTCAAAATGAGAAACTGGATCAAAAGCTACTATACTTCAGGTGAACTGAAAAAAAAAAAGGTAAATGTGATAAATATGCTTTTAGACAAAGCAACAGTAAAAATAGACTTGTTTAAAAGAAATCAATAGGTAAACATGCTTAAAGTCAACATAGACAGTGAATTGATAGCAAAATATATGTGTGTACTTAATTGCATAGTATCAGAAGGCTGAAAAAATTAATCAATCTACTGAAAAAAATAGAAAGCAAAACTACAACAGTTGATTATTTTAATGTACCCTTTGCAGAACTAGACAAAAATAAGAAAAGAAATTAATAATCTTAATAAATTTTAGAAAAGTTAGATATGATAGATCTCTGATGACTACTGAATTGGAACAGAGAATGGTATTTTTCTCAACAGTGTATGACTTTACAAAAATTGACCATGAACAAGAGCATAAAACTTCACAAATAAATGCCAGAAAGCAAAATATTTTATATACATATATAAAACCAGTCATGAGGCAATAAAGATTATGTCAATGAATAGCTATAGAAGAAAATATTGAAAATTAATTTGAGACTAAATAACATAATACTAAAGAATTCATAGGTCAAAGAACATATGATAGAAAAATGGATAATTTCATGAGAGAAAATTACAAAAGATGACATACCAAAACTTTTGAGATGCAGTCAAGTAGTCCTGGGAGCAAAATTTCTATCACCAAATACTTTCATAAGGGGGGGGGGGGCAGGCGGTGGCTAGGTGGCACAGTGAGTAGAGTGCCGGCCCTGGAGTCAGAAGGACCTGAGTTCAGATCCAACCTCAGACACTTAATGCACACACAAACAAAAACCTAGCCGTGTGACCTTGGGCAAGTTACTTAATCCCAATTGCCCTCAAAAAAAAAAAAAAAAAGAGAGAGGGAGGGAGAGAAAGGAAGAGAGAGACAGAGAGGGAGAGACAGAGAGCCAAAGAGAGAGAGAGAGAGAGAGAGAGAGAGAGAGAGAGAGAGAGAGGAATAGAGAGAGTTTTGTTGCTTCTGGTTGGGTCATGCTAATACAATAAAAATTATAATACTACCTAAATTAATGTATTTATTCAGTGCCATACTACATAAACCAATAAAGAATTTTTAATAGTTAGAAAAATATAATAACCAAATTCATCTGGTGGAACAAAAGTTTAAGATTCTCAAGAGAATTTTTTTTAAAGTGAAAAGGAAGGGGTCCCAGCAGTACAAAATCTCAAATTATACTGCAAAGCAAAAATCATTAAAATATTTGGTACTAGCTGAAAAAAATAGAAAAGATTAGTTATAGAACATGCAGAAGAAAATGAACATAGAAGCAAAGCATTTGGTAGAGCTAAAAACTCTCAACTATTAGAATAAAGGCTCAAGAAGATTCAGTGACCCATATTGCTTTTAGAATAAATTCTTCTAATTAGAAAATTATAAATCAAATACAGCCTCAAACATTTACTAAGCTATGTGATCCTGCCCAAGTCACACAAACGCTATTTGCCTCAATTTCCTCAAGGTCCTCACAGAGGGGATCAAGTGAGATAATATATAAAAAGCACTTAGCACATAGTAGGGTCTACATAAAATCTTATTCCCCTTTTAAGTCTATTTTTTTTCAAATTGATTACACATTATTCTTCTTATACACTACTCCCTTTCTCCTTCCTTATCTCATTGTTTTGCATCACTAGCACCCTTCAGGGGCGGGCTTAATTGTCACCTCCTACAAGCCTATTCTTTTCAAATTATCCTTTTTTTTTAAACCCCATCCCCTTCTGGCCATTGCTTCCTTTGATCTACCCTCACTTTATCACCACTAGCTCTTTTTTTTATCTCCTTTCCTGTTGTGAAAAATGTGTTTCTATGCTCACTCTCTGTGTATATACATATACTTTCCCTCCTTGAACTAGTTCAGTTGAGAATGAAGTTCAACAATTACCTGCTCCTCCCCCCACTCTCATACCCACCCCCACTATTTTCTTGTCCATTGTAAAAAGTCTTCCTTGCATGCCTCTTTTCTGTGAAATTTCCCCATTCTTCCTCTCTCCCTTCTCTTAGGACATCCCTCATTCTTACCTTTCCATTCTTGTTCTGATATCATCCCAATAAAAAAGCACACTCATGCCCTCTGAGTAGACTCCTTTTAAATAATGACAAATTTGAAAAAAGGAGGAGACAAGTTTTAAAGATATTTATAGATTTAATAACATAAAATAGAGGAAATCTGGGGGTAGCTAGGTGGAGCAGTGAATAGAGCACAAACCCTGAAGTCAGAAGAACCTGAGTTCAAATCCAACCTCAGACACTTAACAGTTACTAGCCATGTGATCTTGGGCAAGTTACTTAACCCCAATTGCCCTGCCCTCCCCACTCCAAAAAAAAAAAAGCAAAAAAAAAAGAGGAAATCCGGTTAGAGTTGTTTCATCATTTTGTTCATTAATAGAAATAGAAAAATTAGAGTTTATATTCCCTTCTGATGAAAGGAATAATAATTTAACAAAGTATAGTAGAGGCTAAGTCAAATTTTTAGCTTGTTCTGTTCTGAGGGAATATTTTTAAAGATTCAGGGTCACCACCACACTATGATACCACAAAAGAATAGAAGCAAGAAATTGTCGAAAGTTGTTAAAATTTACCCCTCCAAAAAAAACAAAAAACAAACCAATGAAGTTGTTAAAAATTGAGAACTTCAGTGTGAGCAGACTGTAAAGATATAGGTACTTCATTGTAACATAAATTTATAGATTTCACTTTGGAAAGCAGTCTAGCAAAACACAATAAAAGTTGCAAAATCAATTACACCCTTTGATCTAGTAATCCCACTGTTAGTACTGTATCTTAAGGAAATTATTAAAAGGCAAAATATTATCTGCACAAAAATATTCAGAGTAATTTTATTCATAATAGTAAGAAAAACTGGAAAATTTATTCAATGACTAGGAAATGGCTAAAAATACCCTAACTGTAATCTATCAGTGTAATGTAATATTGCACCATTAAAATTACAAATATGAGAAATAAAAATAGATTTGGAAAGATATATATATGAATGCAAAGCAAAGAAAAATTAGAAGAACTAGAACACTAAATGTGACTAAACCGAAGTAGTTTTAAAGCCACTAAACCTGGACTCAGAATAGACCTATATCCACAAGTCTTTGATATGCTCTGAAACTTTATCTTTTCATTGGCAAAATGTGACAATACCTGTAATACAGGGGCCGCTAGGTGGCGCAGTGGATAGAGCACTGGCCCTGGAATCGGGAGAACCTGAGTTCAAATGTGACCTCAGACTACTTAACACAAAAACTAGCCTGTGACCTTGGGCAGGTCACTTAACCTAAATTGCCCTCCAAAAAGCAAACAAAACAAAACAACACCTGTAATCCCAACCTCAAAGGGTTATTGTAAAGATCAAATGAGAAACTAGTAACACTGGAGTTCAAATACCAGTGCCACCACCATTATTGTTAAAACTCAGTTTCCTTATTTCTGAAACAGGGATAAGATAGCCTTTGGTCCCTATTCACAGAGTTATGAGGATCATTATGTGAGGGTGGGGTGTGATTGAGTAAACCAACCAAACCATCCTCCCCCATTTAAACTAGATGATAAAATGCTATATCCTGATGACCAGGTGAGAAACTGTTTCAGGTGATTAATTAATCAGTCATAGGCTTCAGACTAAGTGCAAAAAGATCCTTTTTCAATTGGAGTGATTGCACAGGAAAAATGTTTAAATTGATTGAGGGTTACTCTAATGCTCTCTGGGATCTCTATGAAATCAGGCAATCCACAAAGATTGTTCCAGCCTAACCCCAAGAATGGAGGGCATCTCCATTCCAGCCTCAGCCTCCTAGAAGTCTCCCTGGATCAAACTGGTACAAATTGGTACAAGATATCAGGAGCACAGGGCAAATTGGATAAATGATAAAAACAGATTCAAGGCTCTACAAAGAGCCCAGATGAAAAGTTCTACCATACCTAAAGGGAACATAATGAGAACTCCAGCAAAAGGACTTCCAAGAACTATGAGTTAATCCTTGCCCATGGGCTCTTTAAACTTAGGTCCATTTTCCCATGGTCTTTTTATGTACTTAAGGAAGAGCATCAGATTTTTGTAGAAAATGATTTATACTACCCATTCTTTTTGTACCATCTTAGTATATAAGCCTTTCTAAAAATCAGTTAAGTGTGACTAATTCATATGAATTTATAATCATAGGAGGCATACTAACAGAAGCTTGTGAACTATATAGTTCAAGAAAACTACATCCAAACCCTCAGAGCTACCTCTAGTCTTTGAGCAGAGACATTCATTAACTACCCTCTAAGCCCCTGACCTGTCAATGCAAGTGAGGATTTTGAGAGGGTCCAGAGTTTAAATGGGATACAATTAAAGGTCTAAATTTCAGTTTTAGTCAATCTGCTACAATTCAGGTTTAGGAACCTGGACAGAAGGGGAAAGAAGGGAATAATGCAGTGAAGAAAGGGAAAATGGACTTCCACGTGCCATTCAGGACTAGGAACGGAGGTATCTTGTTGCTGTGAAAAGAGCAATAGGTCTAGGGTAAGAAGACTCAAATTCAAACCCTACCTCAGGCTCATTACCTGTATGATCTTGGGCATGTCATATATATATATTTTTTTTTTTTTTTGCTTTTTGGCAAGAAGGTAGGGCAATGTGGGTTAAGTGACTTTCCCAAGATTACACAGCTAGTTGGGTTTTTTTGTGTGTGTTAAGTGTCTGAGGTCACATTTGAACTCAGGTCCTCCTTACTCCACCTAGCCGCCCCCTATATAGTTTCTTAGGACCTCAGTTTCCTCATATATACAATAAATTTTCTGAGGTCCCTTCGAGATCTAAATCTATGATGCAATATAATTTTATTTTCCGGATACCCTAACAAACTCATAATCTAGGATGTTTGGTGATGTGTTGTCTGAGGAAGTCTGCTAACGTTCTGTTAATAGAACATATGGGGTTTGTTTTAGAAGTCAAGTTTATATCTTATGATTTATTGACATAGTCTGATGCTTTGCAGGCTTTGTCCCATTCCCTAGGGCAATAACATGACTATTTCCATTTATCAGATCAGGGCTGAGGCAAACCCCTATTTCTAAATAGCTGACTTATGAACCACCAGAAGATAAGAATAGCTCTGACTGTCTGCCTTATAGCCCTAGGACTCCTTAGGGAAACTGTCACTTCAGGTGGATCCTACAATTCCTCTTATTTTTTTATTCTTTTTTTTCCCAGCCAAAATACCTAGCCTCCAGTAATTTACTGTCACCATGGTGCCACAGGTCCCTTTCCTTTCCAGAGCTCCTCCACCCAGGAAGGAGCCCCCAGACTCTCTTCTATATGTCTCCCTCCTCCTAGACCCTTGGAGACCCCAGTCACTCCCATTCTCTCTAGTCCCAAAAGCCTTTCCTGCTACCTCAGATTTCCATATGAGCAGTTACCCAAGGAGCCATTGTAGTCAGTGTTAAGAATGAGGGCATAAGGGGCGGCTAGGTGGTGCAGTGAATGCCGGCCCTGGAGTCAGAAGGACCTGAGTTGGGAGCCGGCCTCCTACACTTAATCCACACAAACAAAAACCTAGCCGTGTAACCTTGGGCAAGTTATTTAACCCCAATTGCCCTAAAGGGGCGGCTAGGTGGCCCAGTGAGTAAGAGCGCCGGCCTCGGAGTTGGGATGACCCGAGATCAGATCCGGCCTCAGAAAATGAGCACCCACGCATAAATAATGACTAGCCATGTAACCTTGAGCAAGTTACTTAACCCCAATTGCTTTGAAAAAAAAAAAGAATGAGGGCATAATTACTACCATTACTACCAATGCTTTTGGTAGTAATGGTTGGACTTCTGAATCCTTTTTGACATAGAAGCAATGTTACCAAGGGTGACCAAGTTTACAGTCACCTTCTGAGCTAAGTATGCCTTTGTGGGTTAGTCTGGCAACATAGCTACTATTTATAACTTTATTTCTATAGGAAGATATGTTTGAACCTCCAAACAGTTGATCCACAAGCTGGAGATTATAGGTACAGAGCTACAGCAATTGGCATTACTGAAGTTGCAGAACAGGTTAGTTCCAAAGACAGGGAGGTAACACCTTTCTTCTTTTCGTGGTATATTATATTGTCTTTTATAGAGGGGAACATTTAAAATATTTTAATTAGCTAATTAAAATATTTACGTTAATAAGTTCAAATATTTAAAATTAAAAGTATTTAATTCATAAATATTGACCATTCGAGATAAAGCAGTACGTTAAAGTGAAAAGAGTACTAGACTTGCAGTCAGGACAGACTCAGGTTTCATTTTAGCCTTTCCATTTACTCCATTTGTAACCCAACCCTCTGGTGCTTCAGTTTCCACATCTATGAAATGAAGAGTTTGTACTAAGTGGGTTCTGAAATCTTTCCCTACTCTGGATCTATGATCCTATGGCAAAACACAAACTCAAATCAAACAACAACAATAATAAATAATTTACTCTGTGCCTGCTTCCAGACTTGGTTCCATCTATGTATGTGTAAGTTTTATTGTTGTTTATGTAGTCATATTAATTAACTGATTTTTACATAGCACTATAAAGATTACAAAACATTTCTTGTCTGTAATATTAATTGGACAAGAGAGGCTCAAATGTCCCTTTTAGTTCTAGATTTATGATCCCATGATCTCTCAAATTTTACCACCTTTTAACAATGAAATATATTTCAAAATCCCAGGGAAGAAAAGATCTCAAGTTATGAGGATAATTTAACTTATCTGTACTTGGTTCTGTCACAGAAAGAAATAAAACTGTAACTAAGTAAAAAACTAATTCAGGCTTATATGATTTTATTTGAAGTTTAAGTCTGTATTCTTTGTTTTATTTAAAGTCATCAAAGTTGTTTTTGTTCGGTCATTTTTATTCATGTCTGACTCTTTCTGACTTCATTTGAGGTTTTCTTGGCAAAGTTAAGGGAGTAGTTTACCATTTCCTTCTCCATCTCATTTTATAGATGAGCTAAGTGAGGCAACAGGGCTAAGTCACTTACCCAGGGTCATACAGCAAGTAATTGTCCAAGGCCAGATTTGAACTCAGGAAGATAAACCTTCCTGACTCTACGCCCAGTACTCTATCTACTGTACCACCTAGTTACCCTGGTCATTGAAGTTACTTGATCTTAATTCTAATTCAGCCTCAGAAATTTATTTTCTGTATGACAGTAGGCAAATCATTCAATCTCTCTCAGTCTCAGTTTCATCTGTAAAGTGATAGGAAACCATTGGAATTAATTGAATGGAAAGGTGACATGGTTGGACGTGCACTTTAGGAAAATCAGTTTAGCGGCTGAATAGAGGATCAATTAGAACACCCTAGAGAGTGCTGAGAGTGAACTTTTCCATGATGAGATGGTTAGATCATTTTCTCCACAGTTTACTATTGCCTCCAGGAGCAAATATGAAATGCTCTCTTTGGTGTCCAAAGCCCTTCTTAACCTAGCCCCCTCCTACCTTTCCAGTCTTGTTACACCTTAGACTCTTAAATGTACTTTTCAATTCAGGGACACTGGTCTCCTGGCTCTTTCAAGCATAAGGCACTTACTTCATCCCTTCACTCTAAACACTCTTTTTGGCTATCCCTAAAGAGAGTAAAACACTTCCCCTTCTCCATTCTGACTAACTGACCTCCCTGGTTTCCTTTAAGTCCCAACTAAAATCCCACCTTCTACAGGAAATCTTCTCCAATCCCTCTTAATTTCAGTGCTTTCCCTTTGTTAACTGTTGCTTATAAATCCTGTTTATAGCTTGTTTTGTGTTATATTTGTTGCATGTTGTCTTCCCCATTGAATTAAACCCCTTGAGGGCCAGGGACTGTCTTTTGCCTTTTTTTGTATCTCCAGCACTTAGCACAGTATCTGGCACATAGTAGGTGCTTAGTAAATGTTTATTAAATGATTAATTGATACTATTTACTCTTTCTAGCTTGGTGGATATAGATAGACAACTTTCTCCTTCTTTTTTTTGGTTTAAATCCCTCATGGTCTAAGCACCTCACAACCCTGGAACTGCAGGGCCATGTTGTTCTTTCTCCAGAGGGTTTTTAGGAAGTGCACTGTGTGGTATATCACCAGTGATAGCTGAGTCCTTCCATGACCAATCATAAGATGTCTATTTTGTGTGTGTGTGTGTGTGTGTGTGTGTGTGTGTGTGTGTGTGTGTGTGTTTAAAATACAGTGGGAGTTCCCAAGTATCTTCCTTCCTTCTCCTCTCTTTGTCCTTTCCTGTGGTTCTGACCTCAGTGGTATACAGAATCTCTGGAAGCTGAACCTCTAGTTTGGGAATCATACAATGGGTTTCTGTCTGTTTCCTGTCAGTCTCTATACCCCATAAGGAGAAATCCCTTCTTTTGCACAACTACCACTTGCATTAATTGCCTCTCAGTTTTCATTGCATGCTCCTTAAATGCCAAAATCTCTTGTCTCTAGCTAGTGTGTGCACTATACCACTTCATTTTCAAATAGCATTCCTGGCATTTCTGATGGATGATCCATAACATCCAGGAAATTCTAGACTTGGTGCTTTTTTACCTTCCTAAGCAGCCTCCACTAGCTCCCACTGAACTGATCACTCCATGTGAGTGGGAGCCTGTTCTATGTTCCACTGAGAGGATACCCCATATACAAGGGCTACTCAGATGAGATTCTATGGGGTTTGACCATTCAATCATGCCATCCTTTGTATTTTCAGTGCCCTTTCCCCAACTCAACCATGATATGAGCCATGAGAACATCTTATCCCCAATTACTGATGATGCCATATATTGGGAGCAACCCTGATGCTAGCATCTTGTTAGTTCAGGCTAGATTTTGTGATGAAATGAGGCACAGGTTAAGAGGTATGAAATTGAACCCTTAACAAAAGAAAGTTTACTTAGTTCTAACATAGCAAGGATATGCAACAAGGATATTGGGTTACTTAGCTTGATCTATGATCCTCACCCCCCACCCCCATATGAAAAGGCATCGGGTCAGTAAGTCAGGGTGTGGTAACTCATGTGGTTTTCAAGCATCCCCCAAATCAGAGGGTCCCCAAATCTATATGAGTAGGACTTTTTATGCTTTTAGGTAATTATAAAGTTGCCAAGGGAGGCAAAGGATGTTCAAGTGACATGGGCAAGCTAATTTCTATTGTGGGAGAAGAAAAAATATTGATATAATTTTTAAAAATATTTTTTATTTTTGCTTTTTGAAGAGGGGAAGGCAGGGCAATTGGGGTCAAGTGACTTGCCCAAGGTCACATGGCTAGTAATTGTCTGAGGCTGGAATTGAAGTCAAGTCCTCCTGACTCCAGGGCTGGTGCTCCATTCACTGTGCCACCTAGCCATCCCAGAAATATTGACATAATTTGATCCTTTTTGTAGAACATAAAAAGGGGATTGTATAAGAACCTATAAATTTCTATTCTTCTATTCTCTATTCTTGTAAAAGAGAAGCAAATAAAATAAACCTGTTTCAATATTGTCATGCTGGTTAGTACTTCCTTCTGAACTATGCTTTGTAATCATCTGTGTACTTTTAAACACTGTTTCAATGGCCTCATCTTTTTTCTTCTCCTTTTAAGATTTGGAATCACTGTTACTTTCTCTTTTTCCCATAGGACTTAAAAACTCCACTTAAAAACTGAGAAAAAAATTCTTCTTGAAACAAATAAGTATTTACAAGGAAAACAAATCCACATAATGGCCATTTCCCAAAATGTTTGCTGCCTTTCACATTTTGAGTTCATCAAGTCTCTGTCAAGTGCTGGAAATTAAACTTCATCATAGCTGTTCTGAAGATGTGATTGGTGATTGATTTGATCAGAGTTTTAACTGTTCAAAGTTGCTTTAAATGATTGCTGTCCTTGTAGAAACTGTTCATTTTGGCTCTCCTTATCTTACCCTGCATCAGCTCCTACATCCCAGGATTCTCTAATCATTTCTTCTATCATTTCTTCCTATGCAGACCTTACCATCTGTTCTATCACTGCATTCTAAAGTCAAGGCTTTACCCTCAGTTGCACCTCTAGGTCCTCCAGACTCTCAGCACCATCATCTCATCTGCTAATGTAACTTAAGGACTTCTGGGGCTTGCCATCTGACCTGATTACTGAGCCTTAGGACTTCTAGGCCTTTCCATACTTCCTACTTTCTTGCCATTGTGAGATCTCAGTCAGTCAAGAAGCATTTATTGTTTGCTTTGTTCCAGGCACTGTGCCAAGTATAGAGAATGAAAAGAAAAGCAAAAATGTAGTCCCTGCCCTCATGGGGTTCACATTTTAATGGAGGACACAACCTTAAGATAACTTTATATACAAGAGAAATACAGTGAAAATTGAAGGTAATCTCAGAAGGGAGACAGTAACCTTTGTGGTTGTACCAAAGGTGACAAACTGAGAGATGGAGTCACCATCAATAATCTATAAGAAGAGCAAGAAAAACCAGCTCTCTTTGAGGCCTTCTCTTTGGGACTTTTTGCTAACACTTTCTCTTCCTTGCACTTCCAACAGAGAAGAGAATTTTTTGCTTTTCCCCCAAGGGAAACAGTGGCAGATGGTCCATATATTTGCCTAGATGATCCTGAGTCTCAGACTGCCTTCTACTCTGTTTTTTTGTTATTATTGTTGTTTATGATTATTATTTTACAGAGTACAGATAAAATTGCTATTTCTAGTCCTTGCAATATCCTGTGAGTCAAGAATGAATGGATAGATAAGTGGATAGATGGATGGATGGATGAACAGATGGATAGATAGATGAGTGGATGGGTGCTGAGCCACTGGCCACATTTTGTTAATTATTTGCTAGCCATGATTGTTATCTACCCCAAATTTGTGTCCCTCAGACCTTTCATTCATCACAGTATACTTTTTTGTGTCTTCTAAAATACATGGCACTACAGAAAGCACCTGAGCCTGAGCTTCTATATATATATTAATTGTGTGACTATAAATAAGCTACTTAGCCTCAGTGGGCTTTAGTTTCATTATCTATAAAATGGATCTAATACTTGTATAAAGACCAATGGTCTATACAAGGGATGGAGTACTCTCTTCCACTAAGGGGATCTGTTTCTGGATGGAGGTTCAATCCTGAGGGAACCTGGCTCCATAAGGGGGAGTTAGGCACTTCTCACACTTGCCGGCTTGTAAATCTCTTGAAAGTTTTGGTTTTGTTCATGTCTAGTGTCTCCCCCAAAGGTCCCTCCTAGAAAGTTATTCAATGTACAACGTAGATCAATTATAGGATACCTATTTGTTTACCACAAAAGAAATGTTTAAGACCTTAAGTGTGCATTGGCAAATACTTAAAACACAATAGAGTAATCCATAACTCCCATTATGCTGTCATATAGTCTCTTGGGGAAGCTAGGTGATTCAGTGGATAGAGTGCTGGCCCTATTGTCAAAAAGACCAGAGTTCAAATGTGACCTCAGACACTTATTAGCTGGGTGACTCTGGCCAAATCACTTGACTGTGTTTGCCTCAGTTTCTCACCTGTAAAATGAACTGGAGAAGGAAATGGCAAATCACTTCAGTATCTTAGCCAAGAAAACCCCAAATGGGGTAATGAAGAGTTGGACATGACTAACAAACAACTGAACATAGTCTCTTAGGAGATTGATATATAAACATTAAAACATGACTCCCTCTGTTCAACTGCAGAATTGGTATTTCACCTTCACCTCAGTTCTGCCCTCTCTCAATAGCTTACTCAAAGTCCGCATGCTCTGGCAAGCCAAAACATGACTTAGGTTCATCCTCTTGGTGGTGGTCATCTTCTCTGAGCTGTTTCAGATGTCACTTCCTGCTGGGCAACCATGTGGCTGCCTTTTTTTTTTTTTTAGTCTATACAAATATTTACTTTGTTCTATCCTTGAGGGAACAGGAAGAAAACTAGGCAGTGAGAACAGTACCTATTCAGTTATGCTGAAATCTCCCTTAATAAAAACAAGCTTCATTAAATTCAGTGGAATAAGAAAAAAGATAAAAAAGAATAGGTTGATCAAAACATCATTGAATCTGGCATCACATGTAGTAGATGTGAGCAGACATTGATGTTCAGGGAAAGGATCAAGGATCCTGCCACAAGCTGCCATCATCAGCTGAGGAAACCAAAGCTGTGCCTATTGCTTCTGGATTGTGCCCAGAGCTCAGGGTGGGAAATGCCTCCTGGATCATAGCTGAGTTCAACTCCATGAAGACACAGAAGGGGAAGAGGTCCCAACAAAGGGGCTAAAATACCAGAACACACTGAATTGCTGTTCACTCCCCCTCCATGGAAGTGACACTCTCTATCCAAGAGGAACAAAGAAGTGGAAGGGGGAAAGGTGCAAAACCCAGAAGAAGGCTGAGGTTCCTATGTATGTGGTATGCTCAGAAATTCCATACCAGCCAGTGTTTAGTCCTTCCTTGAGATTTCAGCAATATAGCCTATTTGATAAGGAAATAGACGTGTTTAAGACACCACTGGCATCTTTTCCTCAAGATCAGTGGATAGAGGGTAGCATCATGGAGAGCCATGCGACTCAAGATTGACTTCAAGGGAATGTGACTGTGCCTTCTAGGAAACTTGATCCTGTTCTTTCCCTCAGGAGCTGGAGGGGGCCCTGTCAGATTCTCTTCCAACTACCATTTAGTCCCAAGGAAGGCATAGCACCAAGTCTTTGTAGGGGCAGCAGGCAGGCAGATAGATGCCATACAATTCTTGATTCTTAAATTAAAAGTGATACATGATAAAAATAAAAATAATAACCCTATTCCTTTCTCCTGAATAAACCTAGCAACTATACATGTTCTCCTCTGCCTACCCAACTTACCCTTCCTTTGTTCTTGTTGTTCAGTCATCTCAGTTCTATCTAACACTTCCTGACCCCTGTGTGGCTTGGCAAAGATATTGAAGTGGTTTGCCATTCCTTCTCCAGTTCATTTTACAGATGAGGAAACTAAGGCAAACAGGATTAAGTGACGAGCAAGATCACACAGCCAGATTTGAGTTCGGGAAGATAAGTCTTCCTGACTCCAGGTCCTGTGCTCTATGTACTGTACTACCTGGCTGCCTGTCACCCTTCCTTTAACATCATATGAAAAAGAAACAGTGCTTTGCAAACCTGACCAAACTGCCTCTGGGGCAGAAAATTAGGACCTAGTTCTGTGTGTCAACATGACCTTGTGGGACTGGAAAGGAAAGAATCAGAAATTCTCATCTGATGAAGATAAGAGGTACAGGAGTTAGGGAGCCCAGCCCCTCCTGCTGGGCTGGCACAAATCTCTGGATTGCATAAGCACCCCAAAATACATGGACAGGTCAAGGTAAAGCATGATGTTGGGTTGAGGCTAACTGGGGAGCAGACACAGGGAGAGAGGGAGGGGACCTGGTAGAGGGTGAGCAAGGGAGGATCATGTTCGTATTTTGAATGATGTTAACGCTGAGGATTTATTGCTTTAGAAGAAGTGAGGAGACTGGGGTGGTGATAAAGATGGCGAAGATAGAGAGAACTGAGAAGGAAGGAAAAGGAGGGGAGAAGAGAGGAGTCATCACTTGACTTTTGAGTCTGATTTTCCAGATCATCAGTTCTATGCAAGAACTGGCATCTTCATTTGAATCATGGCCTTTCAGCTCCTTCTAGGATTCTAGAATGAATTCACTTGAATTCATTGCCTCCAAGGCTTTAATCACCCATCTCCGGATTACTGTTTGGTCATTTATGCTCAGATAAAGAAACACAAAAGCAGCAGAGGAAGAGAGAGACTTGAGGTCCAGTTTCAGGCTCACCTAGACAAGCATATGTACTCATTGTCACATTCAGGACCTCAATACTGCTACCAGAAGTGGAAGAGGCATGGGCCGGTACTGCCCTTCCAAGTCGCCACAATACCATCTCCCCAGTCCCCTTTCCATCCATTGGAAGCCCGGAGAAAAGTTTAGAGTGCTGACAAGCTTGACGGATGGGAAGAGAGAAAGAACAAGTTTTTAAATCTACTGAGTGGGCAGCATTTCCTATTCAATATCCAGTCATCTTTAATATAGTCCACCTCAGTTCCATTATGAAGTTGTGCAGGCAGAGAGGGCACAGGGGAAGTAGCTAAAAGTCTCAAGTTTCATGTATCTTTTTATTGAGGGATTCACCAGAAAAGACAAGGACACACATTTCACTGGAATAGGACTGGTTCCAAGCATGCTTTCCAGAAGGGATGGACATGGTTATCTTTATACTCACTATCTAAAAGGGTCCTTTTGAAGTAAGCATTTGGCAAGTCTTAAAGCATTTTGTAAAAGAGCTCTTATGAACTTAAATGTTTTGTTTTTTTCATTTGAATAAATAGCAATTGATGATAGAGGCTATAGTCACCTGCTAAATCCTTTTAGAGAAGGCCACAGCCTGGTTACTCCAGAATTTGGGATACCCATTAGGACCTTTACTCCTTCCAAACAGCTTCTTTATTGAGGATAAAAGATCATTTATATATGGCATCATTTAGCACATAAAATGTGAGGAGGTTATCAAATGTATTCATCATTTTTTGATAAAAAATATGAATATATTTTTATGACAGATCTTTCCATATTAGGTCTGGATTCTAATTCCTAGGTGGAATTTTGGCTCCTTGTTCTATAAAATATCTTGCATAATACTGGTCAGTGCCCAACTCCTATAGAATAAGAAGAAGAGAACAAACCTTGTTGGGGAGAGGGGTGTAGAGAGCATTTCTGGAGCATGATTTAGCACTGAAATAAAGGAAATCTTCCCTATTTCTTGCCAGTGCCTTGTACACAAAGGTTTATCCCAACCTTTTTTTCTCCCCTCAAACTTCCCATTATCTCTTCCTCCTCATGGTTCTCTCAGTTCAGGACCTTGGCTCACATTTTATTGCTGTAATGGGGGTAAGTTAGAGTCACCCTGAACTTCAAGGGCCACTTATGGTAGGCCATGTGTTCTGGTTCAGGGCTTGGTGCTTTGAAATAGTATTGAATTTCCTTGGTGCCCATAATGATAACAAGGGAAGGAAGCTGCTGCAAAGAGATCTGGATGTCAGACCAGAAAGCACTTCTCACTCAGTAAGCATTAAGAGCAGTATCTCTGTCTTCTAGAGCTCTTTCTTTCTTCCACTGAGCATGCTAGCTTTTTGCATAAGCTTTTCATGGTAGGAAGATTTCTATTTCCCCTCTTCCATCCTGGTAGCTATAGTGGCTGCTAAGATGTGACAGCCAGCACATATATGCTGCCTAGAAGAGCCTGAATCTGGTCTCTGGTCCTTGGTTTCCTTTTCTGCTTTGAGTTTGACCTTGTCTGGAAGACAAGCTTCATGAGTTCAAGAAGTAGGGAGACTCTCAAGTTATCATTCTATATCTCTTCTACCTTTCTTAACCAAAATCCTAGGGGGAAAAAATGCTGTCTATGCTTGTTGCCTCTTCTGCTATCTTACTTCTTAACCTTTTGCAAGCTGGCTTCTTACCTCATTCTTTAGCTGAAAATGCTCTCTCCAAAATTACCATTGATCTTTTAATTTCCAATTCTGGTGGCTTTCTTCCCCCCAACTTTGTCTTTTTTGATCTCTCTGTAGCACTTGACACTCTTGACTACCCTTACCACCCAGATACTATCTATTCTCTGAGTTTTCATAACATTAGCCCTTGGTTCTTCTTCTGCTTGTCTGACTGAACCTCCTTTGATGCATCATTATTAATTATCATACCCACTAACTGCTGGTATTCTCCAAATGAAGTCTCTGTACTGGACCCTCTTCTCTCTCAAACTCTTTCACTTGGTTACCACATCAGCTTGTATTGGTTTAATTATCATCTCTCTGCTGATGACTCCCAGATCTAGATATTCAACCCTAGACTCTGTTCAGCTCCAGGTACCCAACTGTTTATTGGACATTTCTATCCGAGTGTCTTATCTAGGCATCATAAAATCAACCCATTCAAAACAGAATTAATTTTTTTTCCTCTTAAATCCATCCTTCTTCCAAATTTCTATGAAGGGCACTACTATCCTTTTAGTAATCCAGGTTTGTAGATTTGGGAGGCAGTGAGCATTGGTGGCATGGTGAATGGACAGCGCTGGGCCTAGAGTCGAGAAGACTTGAGTACAAATTCAGTCTCAGATACTACTAGCTATGTAACCTTAGGCAGGTCACTTAATCCCTGATTGCCTGTTTTCTCAACCATAAAATGGGTTATAATATAAATTACATATATATATATGTATACATGAATAAATATACATTACATATATAGCAATAAATATTATATATATGTAATAAGCACCTATCTTTTAGGGTTGTTTTGAGGATCAAATATTTGTAAAAAAAAAAAAAGGCTCAGCACAGTATCTGATATATTTGTTGTTGCTCATTTGCTTTTCAGTTATGGCAACTCTTCCTGACTCCATTTAGAGTTTTCTTGGCAAAGATACTGGTGTGGTTTGCTCCTTCCTCCTTCAGTGGATTAAGGCAAACAGGGGTTAAGTGACTAGCCCAAGGTCATACTGTTAGTGTCAGAGGTCACATTTGAACTCAGGTCTTTTGACTCCAGGCCCAGCACTTTATCCACTGAGCCACCTAGCCACCTCCTCACCCCAAATTACCTAATGTCTATTTTACATCTGTGTGTGGGCAGCATGTTGGTACCTGTCATCTTACTGTTAGAAAATAAACTCCTTATGGACAAGGACATCTCTAGCCCATAGCATAGTAGTTGCCAGTGCTAGCTTATTGGTTGTTTGTGAAATCATTGTCAAATGGTGGTAGCATCTTACAGTAGAAAGAAAAACAGACTTGATTTGGAGTCTGAAGAGCTAAATGCAATCCCAGATTTCCCATTTTCAGTATCTGTCCTGGCCTACTAATGCCACTTGATTTTTTGGGTCTTCAGTTCCCTTAGCTTTAAAATGAAGAAATTGAACTATGTGGTTCCTTCTGCCTCTTCAAATCCTTCCCTCCCTGGCATATACCTACATTCTTTTGAATGTGTATCCTTTAAACTTAAGTCACTTGGAACCTAGCGCCTGGTCTCCAGGTGTGAAACTAAAATCACCAAGAACAAAGGTAAGAATGAAAAAGCCGGCCACTTTTGGGTCAACAAACACTCAGGAACCCAGACATTTTTTCACATTCAAGTTATAGGGAAAGAAAAATAGATGCCTCCAAGAAACACCAACAGCAGCAAGGTCATTCCCACCCTGTTTCTCCCTGCTCCCTTGCAATCTGGCAAAGACCCCAGGCCCCAGATCTGGAGCTGGGTGGGAGGGTCTTGGACACAGGACGGGATCTGGAAGGTCCAGGGAAGTCAGATCCATGCTTCTATTCATGCACCAGGCGATGGATCGGGAGTCTCGTCCAGCAGGTAGCTTGGAGGCACCAAAGCATCAAGAAGTCCTCAGTTCGAATGCCCTCTGCCCCCCAAGGGGCGTGACAGAGGGGGGTTGGTGCTTCCGGTTCTCCGGTCTCCCTCCGAGGTTTCCTTTCCAACACCCATAGGTCCCACATGCGTTCTCGGGTGGCCACACCAGCTCTCTCTTTCTCTTCCCTTTCCTTGTTCCCCTTTAGCCCCGGGCGCATGCGTATTCCCGTGGCGGGGTGGAGCCAGGCGCGGGCAGGGCGAGGCGAGGTCTCTCCTTATCCCCGCCCCCACAGCTGTGGCGGCTGAAGGCTGTAGCGTAGCTCCGCCCCCTCCGCTCTCTGCTCTTTGAAGGCTTTCTACAGTGTCGAGGAGGGGGAAGTGGGCGGGGCCTTGATGGACGTCGGGGGGAAGACGCTGATGACGTAAGGGGCCGGCAGAGCCCGCCGCTCTGTCCCCTCCCCCCTAGACACCCCCTTTTCCCCCTCCCTCCCCTGTCAGTGTCTGGCGGTGGGCCGGGCTCTGTAATTGTGGCGGTGCGGGCACCTTGAGCCCCCTCCTCCCCCTCTCCTCTTCCTCCTCCTGCCCCTCCCCCTCCTCCAGGCTGCTCACACCCCCTAGCAGGCACACACGTTCTGTCCCTTCTGTCCCTGGGCTCGCACTCCACTTCAACCCTCGGGAAACATGGCACAGGATCGGGGAAGCTGCCCTAGAGATCGGGGCGACGGGGATGGCGAGATGGACAAGTCCAGGAAGGTGGCTCTCATCACCGGCATCACTGGCCAGGTGAGAGTGCTCTCGAGGGGACGGGGAACGCTGGGAGCGCAAGCGAGTGCCGGAGGGAGAGAGGGACCCAAGCGCGGGGAAGATAGCTGCACATGGATGGGTTGGCTGCCCTTGCGTTGGCGTGCAGCCTCCAGGAGGTCCCGGAAAGGTGTCAGTGGCCAGAGATAGGTGTGGGTGTGTAATGGTGTTACCGTCTTGTTGGGCTGCTTGTCTCCTTTCTCTGTTCAGGGCAGCGTATTGGGGATATGTCCTGTGAATGATTCCCTGGGTGTGTGTGCACGGGTACCTGCCCACACGTTTTGGTACCTGCCACATGCCTCCTTCACCTGCTAGGCACATAAAAGTTCAGGTTGCTCAGGTGGGGGGTGGAACTCAGGAAATCTGTAGTTTAGAGTTTTAGTCGGAAGAGAGAACAGGTGGCTGGGTGTGCATGGGTATGAATGGAGCAGACAGGTTCAAAATCCTTAGTACCAGAATACTTTTTTTTTTTTTGACACTTGGCATAGGAAGAGGGCAGTGATGTGCCTACAGGAGATAAAAACCTGAAATGTTTCCTTCTGATTTCCTAGACTGGATCTCCTGAAGGGTGAAAGAATCCAGAAAGTAGTGTCTGCCAAGCAGGTTAGGTTTTAAAATAGTGTTTTTAAAAAAATGAATTTCTAAGATGTATTATAACCAATTTTGAAGTGGATTTTACAGATCAGTCTAAAGATAGGAGGAATCTCAGGAAGATCCGAAGTAACTTAATGAAGAGTTATGCATTCACATGATGGTTCTGAAGATTGGAAACCCATCCTGGGACAGTTAACTTGTGGCCTTGTCAGGAGGAACAGTAATATCATTCCTCTTGTAATGTGACATCAGTGTGTTGTCATGCATCTTTCTGAACTTGGTTGATGTCTTCTCTGTATAGTCATTTAGTACCTTCTCAGGTACTATGGAGATAATATTGCCAGTTATTTTTAAAGAGCTTGTTATTTTTTCTTCTCCAAAAAAAGTTACAGGTTTCTTTTTCTTTTTGCTTGGAGAGCTGCATTATGCTCAATAAAAGAAGTTTCTTTGCTCTCTAAAGGAAAGTAGATACAGCAAGGATAACAATAATGGTGCAGGCATGGAGTAAAGAAGTCCTGAGTTCAAATGTGGCCTCAGACACTTGCTAAGTGTATGACTGACTCTAGGAAAGCCACTTAACTGAGGCCTGCCTCAGTTTACTTTTTTTTGTAAAATGGGGATGATAATAGCACCTACTTCCTAGGGTTGTTGTGAGGATCAAATAAGTAATAATTGTAAAGCACTTAGCATGAGTTTATTGTTATTATTATTATTGTTATATATACTGAGACTTAAGACTGGAAAGCAGTGTGGTATAGTGGAAAGACCACTAGATTGAGAATCAAAAGACTTATTAAGTCCTAGCACCCTGCCCTTTCATTTAACTAGCTGTTTGCCATAGGCAAGACATTTCAAGGCCATGGGCCCCATTTTCCTTGTCTGTAAAGTGTAGGGGCTGGACTAGATGAATTCTAATATAGTCTTGGCTATATAATTCTTTGATTCTATTTTCAGGCTTTCAGGACCCAAGCTTGCCCTGGATTTTAGACATTTATGTACCTCATTTTACTGAAGGCAACTACTTAAGCATAGCTGATTAGAAAGGTACATAATGATAAGAATGTAAAACTGATAATCAGAAAAGTGAGCTAGAAAGAAAGGAAATAAGGTGAATAGTTTGATTGGCCTCCAGAAATCATGTTCTTTCGAAACTCAAATGATGCCTTTTAGGAAATCTAGTAAAGTTCACTGTGATTACTAGAGTCAGGGAATTAACTGAGATGTTAGAATTTAAAAATAAGGCACCATGAAGCTGAATACTATAGGGTTAGAAATAGAACCCTATTTAAAGCTGTGAGAATAATCCTTTGCCAGCTTCTCTGTGGTAGGAGAGTGGCTTTCTCTCTTTCAATTCATCATGATTATGGCTACCTAGATTCAGTAATAGAATCATAGTACTCTTAAGGACCTTAGAGGTCATCTAGCTCAGCATCCTCATTTACAGATGATGAAACAGTCCCAGAAAGTGACTTGTCCAAAGGTCAAATACTAAGATCTTAGACTAAATTGGAAGGAATTTTAGAAATCTCTATTCCTATGCCTCATTTTATGGACCAGAAACTAGGAAAGAGGGAAATAACCACTTATTAATCATTTGCTAATTGCCAGATACTAAGCCAAGCCCAGCCAATACAAATAAAAACAAAAAGACCAATTGTTCCTGCCCTCCAGGGGCTTAAGTTTTAATGAGGTAAGACTACATATAAAAGGGAACTGAGTATGGGTGCGTAGGGAATGAATAAAGTCTTGCCGGGCCCTTTCCGACAAATGGAGGCTCCTATTAGAGTTTAAGATTGGGAGAGGGGGTGGGCCTTGCCAAGGGATATTCCAGAATGAGAAGACTGCAGCAGTGCTCCTGAGTGAGGAAGCCTCTGGTGTTGAGGGAAATCAGCAGAAACATGACTTTGAAGTCTGGAAGTCAGAAACTAGTCCCCAAAGAGGTTAATTACTGGTCTAAAGGGCATACATATGGTAAATAGTAAACTGGGATTTGAATCCAAGTACTTCCACTGCAAAGCCAGTGTTCTTGCCATTATCCAAGAGACTGCCTTTCATCTTGTTAGTCCCGCGTTAAAAACCATTATGGCACCATGTCCTTTTGCAGTAAGTCTGAACTCATCTACTTGATCTTCTACGTCTTCCATAATGTGCCCACCTCACATTTTCAGTTTTCCATGAACATAAATTTTATTTTTTACTTTTCCAACATGCATTGTCTGCTGTAGAAGGAGAATCTTCTCAATGTTTCCTCAAAGCACCTGTTTCTCAACCTTTGGTCACATGACAATGCCTTTTCCTTTCTTACAAGACAAAATCTATTTCCTCCATGACTTCTATCCTCATTGATAACTTCAGACCTTAGTTTGTATCATGGAATTTAGTACTTTTATGTACTTATTATCTTTATGAAGATTTTGTCTCCTCTATTGGTTGTAAACCCCAGCCCCTGGACTAAGTACCTCTGGGGTCTGTGGAACTATTTTAAAGTATATTAGATTACACAAATAAGCATAGATAATTCCCATTGAGAGGCAATCCAAATCCTATCCCTGAGGCTTAGTGGTTGTAGGCTCACTTTTACTTATCTGTAAAACTGGGATAATAATTCCTATAGTACTTCATAGAATCATTGTGAAGTAATTTCACCTAGTGAGATTAATCTTAAAGCAGATAAACTCCACTTAATTATTATTAGACTAAACTAATGTCTTACCCCTATATGTATAACTACTTTTCAAATATAAGTAGGTGCTAATATGATGAATGAAATAGAAATTAATTTTAAAGTGTTGCTTCATTCATAGTAGCTTTTTGTTATCATTATCTTAATCTATGAGTATTAATAGTATAATTATCAGGTGGGAACTTCACACGATTTCTGCTTGTTAAAAAGGAGCCCTTGTACTAGAAAAGATTGGAAACCACTGTTTTAAGCAGCTGTGTCAGGATGGTGCCTGTGCCAGAAGATTTGCCACCTACCCTGCATAATTTCATAAATTCTAAACCAAGGGCTGTTTGGTAGATTGCTGCTGTGGTTTCCCTCCCCAGTTTCTTGTAAGCACTTGAGCCTTTTATCATTTCTCTTTTATTAATGCCTGCTTCTGTTCTCCTTTTCTGATTAAACTTGAAAAGGTTCTTAGAGAGCCTCTAGTCTATATCCTCAGTTTATAGATGAGGCATGGTATGAACTGGATTTGTGATCAGAAGGACTTGAATTCAACTCCTTTCACTATGACTATGGTCTCAGGTAAGTCACTTAATCTTTTTTCTGAATCTCAGCTGTTGAATCTGTAATAATAATAATAATAATCTAGCATCTACATAGTACCTTAAGGTTTGCTACGTAGTTTACAAATATCTCATTTGATCCTCATAACCCTGAGAAGTAGGTGTTAATATTATTTTCATTTTACAGATGAGGAAACTGAGTAAATAACTTGCCTAGGGTCATACATCTGTTAAGTGTTTGAGACTGGATTTTTGAACTCAGGTCTTCCTGACTCCAGGCCCACCCAGCACTCTATCCATTGTACAATGGACTAAATGATCCCTAAGATCTAAATGAACCCTAAAGTTTTTTGTGGATCTAAATCTATGATCTAATAAAACTGAAGCCCAGAAAGGTTGTGACCTGCCTAACGTCATGTTACTACTACCTGCTGGCAAAAAGGAGGCTAGAGCACAGGTTTTCTGACTTCCAATTCAGTGTGCTTTCTATTCTACCATGATAACTATATGTAATAGTGCCTTCTTTCCTCACTATTCTTGTAACAAGAGCACTAGGCCATGGCAGCTTACATAATACTATTGAGTATTGGTATAGTAGATACAAAGTAAGACCTGGGGTTAAGTTCTTCCTTTGTTATCAGTTGACTGTGTGACCCTGGAAAAGTCACTGAACTTCTTAGTAGCTTTACAGTGATCTAAGACTATAAATTGCAAGTCACAGGACCATAGATTGAGAGCTTAAAGTGATTTTGGAGGTCATGGAGACCAACCCCTCATTTTATAGAAACTGTTGGTTTTGTTATCTATATGATCAATTATATTGATAGTTTTCCCAATAACTTTCTTGGTATAAATACCACCTGGTCATAGTATATAATCCTTTTGATAGGTTGTTTTAGTTGCCTTGCTAGTGTTTTGTTCAAAAGTTTTGCATTGATATTCATTAGGGAAATTGTTCTGTAATTTTCTTTCTGTTTTAGCACTTTGTGGTTTATGTATTAGTACTATATTGGTGTCATAAAAGGAGTTAGGTAAGACTCCTCTGCTTATTTTTTCAAAGTGTTCATATAGTATTGGAATTAGTTGTTCTTTGAATGTTTGGTAGAATTCACTTGTGAACCCATCTGGCCCTGGGAATATTTTATTATGTAGTTCATTAATGGCTTGTTCAATTTCTTTTTTTAAGATGTAGTTATTTAGGCATTCTATTTCCTTATCTGTTAATCTGGGTAATTTATATTTTTGTAAATATTAATCGATTTCACTCAAATTGCCAGATATATTGGCATATAATTAGGCAAAATATTCCCTAATGATTGCTTTAATTTCTTCTTCACTGGTGGTGATTTAACCCTTTTCATATTTGATACTGGATATACACACACACACACACACACACACACACACACACACACACACACACACATATATATATATATTTAATCAAGTTAGCCACT
This sequence comes from Gymnobelideus leadbeateri, assembly GCA_011680675.1. Taxonomy (NCBI): domain Eukaryota; kingdom Metazoa; phylum Chordata; class Mammalia; order Diprotodontia; family Petauridae; genus Gymnobelideus; species Gymnobelideus leadbeateri. The sequence continues at coordinate 369,646 of WOXC01009160.1, read as the reverse complement.
GGCTTATCTATTTTACTGTGTTGGTTTTTTTTTTTTTAATATAATTCCCTATCTTTCTTTATCAGTGCAATAGATTTTTTAAAACTTTTTTTAAACTTTCATTTTATTAATCTCTCCTTTGATTTTCAGAATTTCCAATGTGGTGCTCAATTGGGGATTTTTTGCATTTTTTTTCTAGTTTTTTTAGTTTCATGCCCAATTCCTTGATCTATTCTTTTTCTGTTTTGTTGATGTAAGAATTTAGAGAAATAAAATTTCCCCAAAGTACTGCTTTGGCTGCATCCCATAAATTTTGATATATTGTCTCATTACTGTCATTCTCTTTAATGAAATTGTTGATTGTTTCTATGATTTCTATGATTCTACTTATTCTTTAGGATTAGATTTAGTTTTTAGTTAATATTTAATCTCTTTTCACTGCTCTTTGTTGAATGTAATTTTTATTGCATTATGATTTGAAAAGAACATTTAATATTTCTGTCTTTCTGCATTTGATTTTGAGGTTTTTATGCCCCAATATGTGGTTAGTTTTTGTGTATGTTGTATGTGCTGCTGAAAAAAAGGTATATTCCTTTCTATTCCCATTCAGTTTTCTCTAAAGGTCTGTCATATCTAATTTTTCTAATATACTATTTATCTCTTTATTTTCTTGTTTATTTTTCAGTTGTATTTATTGAGTTCTGAGAGGAGAGAGTTGAGGTCCCCCACTTGTATAGTTTTGCTGTCTATTTTTTTCCTTTAACTCACTTAACTTCTCTTTTAAAAATTTGGTTGCTATATCACTTGGTGCGTGTATGTTTAGTGTTGATATTGTTTCATTGTCTATGGTACCTTTTAGCAAGATGTAGTTTCCTTCTTTATCTCTTTTAAGTCGTTCTATTTTTGCTTTTACTTTGTCTGAGTTCAGAATTACTACCCTGACTTTTTTTTACTTCAGCTGAAGCAAAATAGATTCTGCTCCAGCTCCTTCTTTACTCTATGTGTCTCTCTTTGCTTCAAGTGTGTTTCTTGAAAACAACATATTGTAGGATTCTAATTTTTGATCCACCCTGCTATCTGCTTCCATTTTATGGGAGAGTTCATCCCATTCACACTCACAGTTATGATTACTAACTGTGTATTTCCCTCCATTCTATTTTTCCTCCTCTTTGTCTTCTCTCTCCTTTTACTCTTTCCCTCCTCACCAGTCTTTTGCTTCTTTCTACCACCTCCCCTGATCTGCCATACCTTCTGTCAGTCCTCCTCTCCTTTTACTTAGTCTTCTTCCCTCCTACTTCCCTGTCAACTAAGATAAATTTCTATATTCAGCTGATTGTGTATTTTATTCCCTCTTTGAACCACTACTGATGAGAATAAGGTTCAAGCAATGCCCATTGCCCACCCTCCCCTCTAGTATAATATGTCTTTCGTGTCTTTTCATGTGAAATAATTTACCCCATCCTACCTCTATAGTGTACTCCTCTTTTTCATCCTTTATTTTTTTAATGTCATTCCCTCAGATTCACCTTATGCCCGTACCCTTTGTCTATATATATTCCTTCTAGCTCTACTGTTAGTGATGCAATTTTTAACAATTACTAGTATCATCTTCCCATGTAGGGATGTAAACAGGTTAGCTCTGTTGAGTTCCTTACATTTTCTTTTCCCTTTTTACCTGTTTATGCTTCTGTTGGTCTTGATATTGGACATCAAATTTTTGATTTAATTCTGGTCTTCTCCTTATGAAAGACTGAAATCCTTCTGTTTCCTTGAATGACTGTTTTTTTTATCCTTTGATATAGTATACTTAATTTTTTTGGGAGTGATTCTTGATTATAGTCCTAACTCCTTTGCCTTCCAGAACATCATGTTCTATGACCTCCAGTCTTTTAATGTCCTGCTAAGTCCTGTGTAATCCTGATTGTGACTCCCTGATATTTGAATTATTTTGTTCTGGCCACTTGTAGTATTTTTAACTTGACTGATAATTCTGAATTTTGACTATAATGTTCCTTGGAGTTTTTATTTTAGGATTTCTTTCCTGAAGTGATTGATAGATTTTTTCAATGCCTATTTTACCCTTTGGTTCCAGGATATTAGGGCAGTCCCTTGATGATTTCTTGAAAGATGCTATCCAGATCTTCCTTTTGATTTTGGCTTTTGGGTAGTCTAGTGATGCTGACATTGTCCCTCCTGGCTCTGTTCTCCAGGTCAGTTGTTTTTTCCTATAAAGTATTTTACATTTTCCTCTATTTTTTCATTCTTTTGAATTAGCTTTTTAAACTTTCTTTTCTATTGGACCAATTATACCTTTTAAGGAGGTGTTTTCTTCAGTGGATTTTTTAATCTCCTTTTCCATTTGGCCAAATCTATTTTTTAAGTAGTTGTTTTCTTTTTCCAAGCTGTTGGCCCTTTTCCCCCATAATTTTCTTGCATCACTCTCATTTCTTTTCCCAGTTTTTCTTCTGCCTCTCTTATGTGATTTTTAAGCTCCTTTTTTGAGTTCTTCCATGACTTTTTTCTGGGCTTGAGACCACTTCTAGTTTTTCCATAAAAATGAAGAGCTTACCCATAAAGAGGGTTAGGGTTGCTCTGGAAACCCCAAAATACCAACATGCCGGGGCCTGCCGAATAAATTCAACTCAGGTCTTCTCAGCCAAAGAAAAGTAAAGTTTATTAAAAGTTTGCTTGTATTGGACACACATAGAGGGAAGCATGGGATCTTAAATTCTAGTATCTGCCTTCTATTGATGGTATTCTGGAACATGTCATGTCAAGCCAGTTGAGCAGAAGCATTCAAATTCCTTGTGGGATCAGGGCATGAGTGAGGTACAATCACCCCAGTACCACCTCTTCTCTGACTCCCTTCCAAGGAGCCTCGCTACCAAACCCTGTGAGTAGCATTATCCCCTAAGCCTCTGACCTTGCCTCAATCTGGCCTGTTGCTGTAGGGTAGTGTCAGTAGAGAGCTCACCAGCAGCTGTATCTAGCAATGCAACCTCTTCCTTTTCAGCAGCCTCAGCTCCTGAAGGCTGGTTTCTTGCCACCTAGATTCTTGGCACTGATGGAAATGTGTGGTTTTATCAATAGAGATGACTTTAAACAAGATGTATTTGTGCATCAATTTTATCTCTTCTCCATTCCAACCAAACTAGCCAGTGGAAAAAGTATGAAATTGAGAACATGGAGTGCTGTGTCTGAAAAACAGTAAGAAATTCAGTTTGGCAGGACCATTAAGAAGTCCATAGCTTCTGGGCATAGGGAAGTGATAGTCCCATTGTTTTTGCTGTTTCCAAAGTGGTGAGTTCTTCTTTCTAGGAGTTCTTTAAGCAAATGTTATACGTGTTGAGTATGTTGTTGTAAGGATTCCTTTCCTGTATGGTTGGACCAGATTCCCATTGAGGTTCCTTCCAATTCTATGATTCTGTGGTCTTTTGATTCTGATATCAACCTTTGATTTTCTTGGTAGAGGAAAGTTGAGTTTATTTGTACACAATGGGAAGAGACAGAAAGAGGTCAGTAGTGGGGGTTAGAATATGGTAGTGGCTTGGAATAACTTTGTGGTCCATACTGGGAAATTGCATTAAATAATTAGTTGAAGTTTGACAGCTTGGTTTTGTTGTGGGCCAGGTCAGTGTAATATCTCAAATAGCACTTTGCATCTTAGGATTTGGCAGATGACATTCAACCAGACAAGGTTGGACATTGGCCTGGTAAGCATGGCCAAATGTTAATTCATTCAGTGTGCATTTATCAGTCACCTATCACTGTGCTAGAATCTAGGGATACAAAGACAAAAATAAGACAGTTCTTTCTCTAAAGAGCTTACATTTTTGGTGTGTGTGTGTGTGTGTGTGTGTGTGTGTGTGTGTGTGTAAACATATACACAGAAAGTTTAAATACTAAGTTCTTTCTGGGAAAGAAAGCACTAACAACAGAGGAGCACAGGATAAGTTTCCTGTAGAGGTGGCATTTGAACTGAGCTTTGGAAACTAGGGATCCTGATACCTCCCAAGGGATCAAATATCTTCTCTGTGCAGATGAATCGCAGATCTTAATATTCATCCCTACTTTCACTCTTAAGCTCCAGTTCTGCATCATAGGATAATAGGATCATAGATATAAATCTGGAAGGAGTTTTGTAGACAATTTAGTTTGACTCCTTAATTTTACAAATGAGGAAATTAAGCCCTAAGAAGCTTAAGTGACTTGGTCACTTAGGCAGCAGCATTAAGGGCACAATTCCTACCCAGGTGTTCTGATTCCATAGTCAGTGATCTTTTTCCTGTGCTTTGCTGCTCATTTCCAACTGGTTCAATGTTCTAGGCCTCTCTAATTCAGCTTGTCCAAAGTAATGCATTTTCTTTTTCCTCAACCACCTCTCTACCTAATTTCCTAATTTATGTAAAGGATATCATGGTTCTTCCAGTTATTCAGGTTTATACCCCTGGTCATCTTGAACTCTTCACTCTACTTTATCCTTCATGTCTAATAATTTGTTAATTCTTATTGATTCTACCTGCCCAGCACCTCCTTTACTCACTCTATTCATGCCACAACCGCACTAGTTTGGGCCTTTATATCTTGCCTGGACTATTAAAATAGATTTTCCTCCCTGCCTTAAATTTCTTTTCTTTCTGATCTGCATCCTACAAAGTTGCCAAATGATATTAAGTCACAGGTATGTCATTCTCCCACTCCCACCCCTTCAAGAAGCTCCAGTGGGCTCCCTATTGTGTCTAGGATCAAATATAAGCTTCTTTGGCATTGAAAGCCCTTCACCACTGGCTCCAGCCTACCTTCCCAGGCTTATTGCCTATCACTCCCCTTCACATACTATATAATTCAGCCAGATAGGCCTACTTGGTCTCATTGAGGCTACCTGACAGAGCCTCTCCTGTTCCATTGTCTTTGCTCCCTCCTAATCTGTGCCTTATAGAATCTCTCAGCTCAGCTCAAGTGCCACCTCATCTCTAAAATTTTCCTGGTCTTTGATTATTTGTGCCTGTGCCAGAAATTACCCTATATTTACTTTGTGTGAATCATAAAGCCTGAGGGTTAAGATATTCAATTTCTTTCATTAAAAACATATTTAGTAACCACCAGGTAAAAGCAGTAATAGCAGTACATGGAGAGATAAAGTCAGCCTGTAAGGAGATTAAAAGCCCTGTGCAAGGGAGTTTCCTAGAGTTTCTGAACTCCAGGTTCTCTTAAGGGCAGGCATTTTTTTTTTTTTTTTGCTTTTTGGAGGGCAAGTAGGGTTAAGTAACCTGTCCAAGGTCACACGGCTAGGTTTTTGTTTGTGTGTACGTTAAGTATCTGAGGCTAGATCTGAACTCAGGTCCTTCTGACTCCAGGTCCAGGGCTCTACTCACTGCGCCACCTAGCTGCCCCAAGGTCAGGCATTTTTGACTACAGCTTTTCTCCTAAATATCGTACTTAGTACATGGTAGGTAGTTAATGATAAATGCTTGTTGATTGATTGATTTTGATGAGTTGGTGGAAAGGAAGGTATATATTCCAGGCACTGCTGGCTTTGCAAAGACATGGAGATGCAAGACAGGATGTCATAAGTGAGAAACATCTCCTAGGTCAGTTTGGTGGAACCAGAGTGTGTGAATGGCAAGTAATAGGTAATAAACCTAGATAGACAGACTGAAACCAGATTACTTTAAAAGTGTTAGGCTGAGAACAAAATCCTGAACTGAAACAATTTAGAAAGAACTTTATTAAATCTTCCAGCAGAGGGGAGTGCTGAAAAAGGAATGGCCCACTCCCCCGTGTGTATGTAAATTACATATCATATAGGATTCAAATAGAAACAAGGAAACAATAGCTGATTGGTCAACACAGAGGCACTTTCCAGATAAGGCATATGGGTTGCTTACTATGTATAATGGGAGAAAACTCCTCACTTTCTTTGCATCAAACTTCGGGTCTGAATTTTGATCTCTAAGCAATAGGTCTGGTTTCTCAGCCACACAGGGATAGGTTCAAACAATGTCATAAGGTTTTTCTACAAATACCAAACAAATAAACTTGCATTTTATTGTAGAGGCATGAGGGATGCACTAGAGCTTCCTAGGGTGGGAAGTGACATGAACAGATCTCTGCTTTTTAAGAGTATCTGCTTGGCAGCTATATGGAGGGTGGATAAGATAGGCCAGCTAGGAGGCTGTTGCAGTAATTCAGGAGAGAGGTCATGAGGGCCTGAACTGTAGTGGTAGTTGTGTGAGTGGAGATAAGGGAACTGAAGGGAGATACAGTTGACAAGAATTTTAAGACTTACTGGGTGTGAGGGGAGAGAGAGAGGGAAGAGTTAAATGTGACAGTGAAGTTGGGGAACCTGAGTGCCTAGAAAGATGGTGCATGAGAGAGGCTAAGGAATTAATGAGAGTGTGGGAGTTGCTTGACCATGGTGTCTAGGCTTGTATGGGAATAATGGTGGGGTAAAGGATGGTAAGAAAGAATTTGAACCAAGTCCTGAAATTAGGAAAATGGAATTGGGATCTGATGGGATTTTGGGGTTGGTTGTTGCCCTTCATTCTCGAAGAGGACCAAAATGACATCACTGTGATAGAGCCAAGTTACAGTGTGTCTGAATATGGCTGATCAGACCAGTATGGCCTTGGAATGCTCTACCACAGGTTGGGCACAAATAGTCCATGTGAACATTTGAGGTAGATTCTCTAAATTGGTGCATCTTGATTTTCTTTTGACCTATTTCAATTCTCCTTTGCTAACAGAGCACAGCAACTTCTTTGACAAGGGCACACCATGCTGGGTGGTCCTGTGCCAGTGTCTCCCATGTCACATAACCCCAAAGTTCTTCAGAGTTTGAGGTAAGGCGATGGTAATAGCAGACAAAAGCAAGAATGCCTTTGAGCAGACATGAAGAGATTATGTAGACTTCAAATAATGAAAGGCAAAGAGAGGGTGTATTTGTTGTTCAGGAAGTGAGAAGCTTCTAGAAGGCTGATCATCTGGAGGAGATGGCTGATTTGTATTATTCATGGATGTTTCATTAGTCTTCTCTCCCCATGTCGGCTGTAGGTTTCTTGAATTCTTAGACCCCTATTTACACAGCTATTGCCAATGGTGGTCTTTTGCCCATGCCCGAACAAGCACTCATTAAGTATTTGTTGTTTTTTCAAGGTATCTTTAGTGATGTCTTTTGGCTTTATAGAAGCATGAAGTTCTGAGGGGAGTTTTCAAGGTTTATAAAGACTATCAAGAAAAGGTAGCTTAATAAGTAACTTTATGCTTCAAAAGTGAATTAATAAGAGGTATGGATTCATGGATTTAGAGCAGGAAATGGAGGCTGAGAGATTAAGGTTGTATAGGTAGGTAATAGGTAAGTGGCAGAGGTGGAATTTTAAAGTAGGTCCTCTAACTCCCAATCTGTTGCCCTTTTCACTGTATTAGGATGCCTCTGAATTAAGGAGAGGCAATAGGCTTAATAGCCTAGAAGAGATCTTGTAGAAAGGAAGACCTGGGTGTACCTACTGACACTTAAGAGTTATATGATCTTTAAAATCACTTAACCTTTCAGTGCTCCAGGCAATTCTCTAAGATTGTCAGTTGAAGAACTGGTGCTGATCTGCCTTGAAAGAGAGGGTTCCTTAAACCAATGAAATCATAGGTGCTGATTTTTAAAAGTGGGAATTAAGGATCTATGAATTAAGTGCCTGTAGAGGTGACTCCAGCAACTGCTGCTTCCAAAAGGAAATTCTCAAAAGATACTTTTTTTTTCAGCTCGTGGTTATTACAGCAATGTCCCCTGGAAGGTATGAAACTGAAATGAAGTTTTATTGAGCTTCACTGTGGTTACTGATGCCTTGGTAATAATTTGGGCACTATACTATACTTTTCTTCTTTCACAGGTATGAAGTTGATTTTGTAGAAATGAACTTTACTAGTGTGACAAGAAGAAAAGAAAGAAAAACAACTTACTGCCTTTTAGAAGTGGGGGCCAGGAAGGCTACAAATGATTTTTAAAGGGAAGTGTGAGGTTTGCAAACAGAATATAGCTTTTCTTGATGAGAGCCCCTTGAGAGAAACAGGTGTTAAACAAATATGGGACTGAAACTTGTATGTTTTTGACACATCATCAGTTTTATGGGTGTGTAGCAGTCTTGGATTTTGGTTTGTTTTTTAACCTCACCCTTTTTCTTTCTTTGCACAAGTGAGTAAGTGATACTTGGTCATTCTACCTTGTATGGTATTTTTTTCTCATTAAATCATGTCTTTTAATCTTCTAGATGGGTTTGGACATCTATGTTTGAATCTACTTAAGCATAATCAGAGGTTTACATTGTGGATGGAATGTCTACAGGCTGTCATTATGGGAATTTTAATTTCACTTGCTTGAAAGAAGAGTGCTTTCAAACAAGTTCTTTTATCTTTTCTAGGCTATTTGCATGTTTGGGAAATCCAGCTGGAGATATAGGATATATCCTACATACACTACTGTTGGTTTCATGGATTCATGGATTCATGGAATCATTTCTTGGCACTTCTGTTTAGGCATCTGGAATTAACTTTTATGAATTTTAGTTTTCTCTTAAAAAAAATGAATCCCCCCCAAAAGACAAAAAATGGGTATTTCAGGAAGCATCAGTACAAAGGTATTGTAATTTCATAGTGTCTATGAGTGGCAGAAGTTGTGTGAGATGGGGAGGGGAAGAAGGAGGAGAAAAAGTAACTAATGATTAATGGGAGATAAATATATTTGTTAGAACACTTACTGTTGGTTATACCTGAATAGGCAAGGTTACCAGGAAAGTGCTCTAGTTTTGATAAGACTAGAAAAGTTCTAGCTGAAAAGTAGTACTTTTCTCTTTCAGAGATTACATTGGCTAAAGGTAAGATGGGAGAACCATAGAATTATAGACTGAGATATGGAAGGGACTTCAGAGGCCATCCGATCCAAACTCCTTATTTTACAGATGGGGAAATTGAGGTGTAGGGAAGATTGTGACTTGGCCACAGTCACACAGTTCTTAAGTTTTATGGGCCGGATTTGAATCTGGGTCTTCTGACACTAGAATCAGTCCCTTTGACTATATAAGGAAGAAATATTAGCTCTCATGGGTCTAATCTAATTAGAGGCTCTCCAATAATGTCTCCCTCTTACTGAAACTTTGAATTGGTAACAACTTAATTTCTCTCTATACAGAACAAAGTAGGACAATATTAATATATTACTTTATCTCCATGGCTTGAAAGCTTTTCTTTCTCAGGCTTTTGAAATTTGTTTCATTGTTCTAGGGTATGATAAAACTTGAGAACTGGAAGGTATCAAGAGCAGATCATCTGCTCCCTGGCACTCTGCTGGCAAAAATGTACCATGGCTATGAGTTTGGGTGTAGTGCTAACAGTAGCAGGATTTTTAATTATAAATTCTCTTCTCACTAACAACCTGTCTCCTAGTTTCTTTGTCCCAGAAGATTCTCCACCCTCCTTAGCATTGAGAGATACTTGTTAAAGAATAGGATGCTTTGATAGGACAGGCAGTGTTTAGGCAGTCAACTGAACTGGCAATTCTGTGACAGAATTCTCTCTGTGCAAATGTATCTTATACTGCTACTCTCCTACCAGTTTTCATTGAAATCCATTAAAAGTGACAGAAAATATCAACTCACATTTTATTTTAAAATTATGCTTCATCGGAATTAGGCATCTCCTTTAAAAGTTATCAATGGAACAAGTAGAGAAATGTGAGATGGGTGGTGGGCATTGCTCTTTATGATACTCTATAAAATCATCTGGATATTTTGCTTCATCTTCTTAACAAGCTTGTGATCCAAGATGGTTAGTCATGCTTTCTTAGAGGAAGTCTGTTATAGTTCTGTTAATAGAAGAGCACATGGGGTTTGTTTTGAAATTTAAGCTTGTGTCTTAAGATTTGTCAGTCTGATGTTTTATGGGTATTGTCCCTAGCGCAGCAGCATAACCATTCCTATTTGTCAAGCCATGGTCTAGGCAACCCCTATTTCTGAACACCTAACTTATGAACCCTTGAATAACTGCAATTGCTTCCTCTTCAACTACATATCTCCTTAGGGAAATGATCATTTCAGGTGGGTCCCACAATCCCTCTTGCTTCTTTATTCTTTCCCCTTGCCCAGAACACCTTACTTTAGCAACTCTTCCCCCAGTGCATTACTATCATCATGGTGCCATAAACACCTCCTTTCACAGCATCCCCCTACTCTTCAATAGCTTATACTCAGGTAGGATTCCTTCAGACTCTCTGCTAGAGCCCTAGGAAAGCCTGGTCTTTCCTATCCCCTTTAGTCCCAATAGTCTCTACATACTTAAGTATTTTCTCCTATTTCAGTCTTCCACGTGAATAGTCATCAAAGGAGCCTTTGCAGTTGATATTAGGGATGGAAAAGATGTGTTCTTAGTGGTGGTGGTTGGACTTGTGAACCCATTTTCCTATTGAAGTAATATTGCCAAGTTTTCAGTCACATTATTAGCTATAAGTATGCCATTGTGGTCTATCCTGGAAACATAGCCACCATTTATAACCTTCTTTCCATGGGAAAATGTTCCAAATTTCTAAACAGTTTGTTAAGAAATGAGAGATTGGGGCGGCTAGGTGGCGCAGTGAGTAGAGCGTCAGCCCTGGAGTCAGAAGGACCTGAGTTCGGATCCGGCCTCAGACACTTAACACACACACAAACAAAAACCTAGCCGTGTGACCTTGGGCAAGTTACTTAACCCCAATTGCCCTCCAAAAAGCAAAAAAAAAAAAAAAAAAAGAAAGAAATGAGAGATTATAGTTACTGAGCTACAGCAGTTGCTATTATTGAAAGTGATAGAACAGGTCAGCTACAGAGCTAGGGAGGTAGCTGCTTTCCTGATTTTGTGGTATGTTATGTTGCACTTACTAGAGAAGCAACTTTAAAGTATATAATTGTTCAGTACTGACCACTCAAGGTGAAGCAGTACTACATTTGTAGCCAAAGGAGCTGGGTTCACATTCTGATTTTGCTGTTTACTCCCTATATAATCTAATCTTCCTGGTATTCATACAATGAGGGGTTAATCTGGAGAGCTTCTTAAGTTCCTTCTTACCATAAATCTGTTATACTAATAAGCACTTGTTGGTTGATTGAGCATTGGGAGGGAAGATAATAATCTGAAAAAAAGCCTAAAACAGTTTGAGAGAAAAGTGCTGAAGTAATCCTGGTAAATATTTTCTTTATATAGGGCTGTTACCATTTCTGGATTCTTAGTACATCTTGTCAGACTGGCTAAGCTTCCTGACTTTGTGTTCTTTGGTCTTCTTTGGGGATTTAGCCTTATGTTTTATCAAGAACAAAAGGCATAATAACTTAATCGTACTGTACTAGTCACTTTGACATAGCCATTGTATCCCAGGCAAGAGCCAAGCTAGTTTGGACAAGTAAATAGTTGTCTTTCTTCTCTCCTTAGGATAAGTTTCTGAGAAAGAGACACCACTAATTATCTTTGTTCTGTACAAGTAATTTATATTATCTGATTTTTGGAACAAAGGACTATTATCTTTTTGTCCATGTACTTCTTGAAATTTTATTTATACAGCCTGGACTATATATTGAGAAGAAGAAAATGCTACATTTATTTGATTCTCTGTCTATAACAAATGTTCCAGAGGCACATCTAGTATAGAAGGTTCTAGGCTTCATTTTGGGGAATATCACTATGATAGAAAGTTGTATTGGAACCATGGCTACTCTACCATCCTGGGGCCTTTGTACTCTAGTCAAATTGGTGGAACTACTATTTTGCTTTCCCCCATCATTTTCTTTTTTTTTCTTTTTTCTTTTTTTTTCCCCCATCATTTTCTGTTGGTAGTTTACATAACCATCAAATTCCATCTCAAAACCTCCCCTTTTCTAGCTTGGCCCTCACTCTCCTTCCTCCTCCTAGAAATAATTCTTCCTTAGATCTCTTTAGTTTTGCTAATTTAACTTCTTTGTAGGGAATATTTCTCTGATCTAACTATCTCAGAACCAAGCCAACTACATTTTCTCCTTAGGGCTCTAGGGATACCTCTGAGTGTTGGTTGTCTTTTTAACAGGCCTCCATTCTGGCTCTGTTTACTTCACTGTCATGTGCCAATAAGCAGCATTTGAGTTCTATTTAACAAATTAATATGAATTAGCTTTTACAAAGTGATAGTTACTTCAAAAACCAAAATAGAGGCATTTCCTCCCAGCCCTTGAGGGGGTACTCTCTTCCCTATACCATTTTAGTTTCTAGGGAGAATGGTCTCAGACTGATTGCATTTTCTGTGTAAAATTGGTTCCAAGTTCACATCCAAATATAGTATCACTGACAGATGAGTCCTTGTCTTTAGATATGTCCCAAAGGTTCCTTCTTGCTCCTTGTGGCTTGAATGCTGGGATCACTGCAGAACCCAGTATAGACGTAACTCCCAGACTCCTAGATATTTTGCTTTCCTGACCTTACAAAACACACGAGGTCATAACTTTCAACTTGCTTCACCTAAAATGAAAGAGCTAATGCTGAGGTAGGCAAAGCATTGAGTCCTATATTCATGGGGTTATATGTCAGCTTTGAAAGGAGGGCCAAATGACTCTTACCTTGTAACATTGTCTCTCACTTGGTGCTATCAACCAGGAAGAAGTCACACAAAGAGAAGAGTTTCAACCAAGAGTGACTGAGGTCTAACAATGACTTTTTGAAGACATTTCTATTTCCACAATAGTAGCTGGTCAAAAGAGGCTGCAATCCAACATGTTGTTAGTTGACTAGAGCTAGTTACAGAATTTCTACATGTTCTCCAAAGTCTCTCCAAGGTATTTCTATTACCCATCATCATGACTCTTTCAGAAGGCGGCAGGCTTTCCTGAATCTCCCACATGGGGAATTTGATGAACTAAGCATGCTGAGGCATTCTGCCTAGGCCTCATAGGGCTTATTGACCAGTACTTAGTTATTTGTACATATATCTTATTCTTCCTTTAAGCAGACTGAGTGTTATGAGGTCAGGGATAGTGCCTTATTCATTTTGGTCTTCTCTAAAACCAGCTCAGTTCTCTATACCCATTATTAGAGAGTTTAAAAAATGGGAGTGGTTAATTAATTAATGATAACAACTCATATACTTCTTTATAAACACTTTCCTCTTAATTGCCACTTAGCTAATAACTGAACATCTCTTCACTGGATAGTACAGAAAACTTCCAGCAATTCCCCAACTGAAAGGATTATATCAGGAGGTGGTTATATTAAGAGAAGATAAAGCAGCAAATTATATATACACACACACACACACACACACACACACACACACACACACACACACACACACATATTTATTTCATACATGTATGTATTCTGCAGCAAGTAATTTTATAGTAACCCTCCCATTTCCTAAGATCACACTAAGTTGCAAAACAAGTATAAAACCCAAACCATTTGACTCCAAATCCAATATTCTACTACCAAACTGTTTTCTAGTCCCACCACCTTGTTTTGTAGCTCAAATAGACAAGCATTTATGAAGCGCTTTTGATTTTCCGGGTACTGAGCTGGGTGCTGGGGATACAAAGGCAAAGGAAACTTAAATTTTTATGACATATATTTCTATAAGTATATACAAAATAGAAGGCTTTTCTTTTTTGGTGGTGGTGGAGGGAGGGAAGGCCCAAGCAGTTGGGGAGATTAGAAGAAACTTCATGTAGAAGATACCACTTGAGTTGAGTTTTGAAGAAAATTAGGAATTTTTTAGAGGTTGAATGAGGTGCATTCTGGGTATAGGATAGCCAGTGAAAAGGCATGGAAGATAGAGTGTTGTTTATGAAGCCAGTTGGGTTGTCCCATAGAGTGTGTGATAGCTAGCCACATGTAATAAATTTCTTCCTTGAAATAACAGGAAGCACTGGAATGTGGGGGGAAGAGTGACATAGTCAGACCTATCCTTTAGGAAAATTACTTTGACAGCTTCATGGAACATGGTTTAGAGAAGGGAGAGATGGGAGACAGGGAAACTAGTTAGAAAGCTATTGTTGTAGTTCATGGAGGAGGTAATAAGGGCTTGAATGAGAAGTAGTAGGTTATAAAAGGATAAGTAATTGAAGGTACATAAACCACTGTTAACTCTATGATTCCCATTTCTGCTAAAACTTCTGCTTCTGTCATCTGAATAGATGGTTATCATTTTTTCCCTACGGGGAGTCAACCGGGCAATGAATTCTATTTATTCCCACAGCTGTGGGTGGGTGAACTTTGCCACTTTCTACCTGGCTAGACTGATCTTACTGACAAGTTTTGCAGTTTTCCTCATTCTCTCTGCTGTTTAGGAGTCCCCATTTTAGTTTGGCTGAGGTTTGCTGTCTTACCGTGGTCTCCTGGAAAATTAATTACCACTTTTCCCTTTGTTGGAGAGGGTGGGGATGGGAAGTTGGGAATGGGAAGGAGAAACAGTATTAAGTGTTGACTATAAAGAAGGGTCTCTGTTCCCCTAAAACAGAAGAATATACCTTACAATGTTCCTAAAGAGAGACCCAAATATAGTGTCAAACCAGGGATCTCTCTAATGACCCTCATTACAAGTCATACTACTGCAGAGGCTCCATGGGGACACTTAGTGTATCCTGTTTGTAGATAGGATAACTGGACCTGCTGTCATCCAGCCTTCTCTATGATAGAACTGGGGTCTCTTCCCTATGAAAGTACTTTCTACCTGGCCCAGTAATGGACAAGATAACCCAGTTGTCTTCCTTTAGAAATTTGGATGGATATCATGAAAAGTAAGCAAAATTATATACAAGAAAGAGCCTTTGATTTACATAGGATTCAGGCTCAAATACCAGATCTGTTCCTTTCTATCTGTGGGCAAATCATTTAACCTTTCCAGGCCTCAATTTATTTCTCTGTAAATTGAGGGGATTGGGAGGAAAGTTCTATGTTGAAACTGTATCCAAAGATAGCTATCTCGTCATTAGTTAATGCACTCCTGTACTTTATATTCTCTGTAGCTCCTATTGTGGGAATATCCTCAGGACCTATCTGCTGTCTGCTATCCTCCAAATCAGTGGGAGATTAGGAGGTTATGCTGTAGAATCATCCCTGAGTGGAGTAGTGACTTTTCTGGTCTGGCAATTTTGGAATTGTCAGGTTATCCAAAACAGTGGTCTTCAAAGTAAGGGTATTGGAATGTTGCTAAAGGAACTCTGCTTGACTCAAAAAAGGTAAGAAGAAAGATTGAACCACTTCTCCACCCTTCCCTCCTCTCATTGCCCCATCCCAGCCAATCCTAGGTTTGTCTTGAGGACAGCATACCTTCTTCTTCAGCACTTTCCCTTTCCTCCTTACATGCCTGGGCTATATTGTTCCCCTTTGACTAATTCTAACCTAATCTAAACCAGGAACTTAGAGCAATTGCATCAGTATAGGACAAAATTACAGCTTACCTCATCCTACCTTGGGTTAGGTCTAGTTGTTGGACTGTTTGGTGCTTATGTACACACATATTATGTACACACATTCTTGTTGTCAGTTGTATAAAGGAAACAATGGAAGCTTATTTAAATAATTCTGCAGTTTAGCTTGGAGCAAAGACTTGAAACTTTTCCTTATTATACCTGTCATTTAAGATATTGCATTTCTTCTAATCACTATTTGATAATTGCAGGTGTGTTTCAATATTTTTCCAGTGGTATTTGCTTATAAGCATTGATATATAAGGAAACACAGTGTTTCTGGCACAAAGTGGAAGTTGAGAGGGTTAGAAAATGATTTATAATATTTTTATCACATAGCCCTGTGAAATTCTTTAGGGGAAAAATCATTGAATTAAGAAAAAAACCCAGCCCTGTAGTTTGAGATTGCTTGCATTTTGGTATTGTCCCTTTTAGGCAGTGACTAGGAAAGCATTGACAAAAGAACATCTCAGGGCAGCCATCCTTTCTGTAGCTTTATCCTTAATTGGTGTGTCCTTTTAGAGGGTGGCCAATGGTTTGTGTTCTCTGCATGGTTTAATTTACAAATGCCCACTTCTGCTTCTCCCTATAAGTAACTAGGTTGTACAGGGGATAGAGTGCTGGTCCTGGAATCAAGAAGACCCGAGTTCAAATTCAGCAGTAGACACTTCCTAGCTGTGTGATCCTGGGCAAGTCAAGTCATTTGTAGAGATAGATCAATACAAACTCCAATATGCAAGAGTATATTTTGCGGACAAATGCCTTGGTAATCATCAGACAATATAGTCGTAGGAAGAAGTGAGATGGGAGCCTAGATGAAGAGAAGAATGTTGTCAGAAGTAAGCTGGAACTGGAACCAGCTTTAACTTTTAGTTGTGGCAGTTGGTGAGAACGAAGTGCATTCAACATCTTCGTTTTTCATCTTATTTTTCCCACAGTGCATGATTGTGAAAATTTCCACTTAGAATTTTAATGTTAATCCTTTCTTCAGCATTCCCCCTTCAGACCAACTTGGAGTATGGAAGAAAGAGGTGACTCTAACAGTAAGGCCAATCTCAGGTTTCCATACCTTGTTTGAATGTTTATTTGTATTTCCTTTAAAAAAAAAATCTAGTATTTTATTTTTTTCCTCAGTCACATGTTAAAACACTTTTTTGTATTCATTTAAAAAATAGTTAGATTCCAAATGCTTTTCCTCCCTTCCTCGCCTTCCCTCGTTGAGAAGGCAAGCAATTTGATATAGGTTATACGTGTAGTAGTGGCTGGACTGTAAGCTATTTTTCTTTTTTTAGTGGTAGCCAGAAATGTCTTTTTTTTTTAAATGTAATATGATATTAGATGGATTCTCTACATTCAAAGAAAACTTTCTCCTACTTCATATTTTTACCCTGTCTGAAACAATAAATCAAAAATGGTGCTTGATGGATTGAAGTTAGCAGCAGTAACAGCAGATTAACATTTTTTTTCTAGTGAAATCTGACAGTTTAAACCTTTAGGGTTGCTGTATAGTTTTCTTGATTCTGCTCACATTGCTTTGCATCAGTTCATATATATTTTCTCTAGTTCTCTGAAACCATCCCTTCATTTCTTTTGCTTTTTTTGGAGGGCAATTGGGGTTAAGTGACTTGCCCAAGGTCACACAGCTAGGTTGATTTTGTGTGTGTGTGTGTGTGTGTGTGTGTGTGTGTGTGTGTGTGTTAAGTGTCGGAGGCCAGATCCAAACTCAGGTCCTTCTGACTCCAGGGTTGGCACTCTACTCACTGCGCCACCTAACCTCCCCAATCCCTTCATTTCTAATAGCACAACAATATTTTTTTTAAAAGAAAAATTATTTTTATTCTGAACTTGACAAACACCAAATGAAATGGCATTTCTATATAGAGCAGAACAGAAAAAGATTGTAATGAAACTGCAAATTTCTGTTATATATGGCTTGATTTTCTTTTTAGTTATATAATAAATTCAACTTGTAGCTTTTGAAGATGTCCTGCTTGTCTGTGATTCTTTCTGGCCTTCCTTTTGGTCTCTTTTGTGCATTTTAAAAAAGATGAGTCAATGACCCCCCCCTTTTTTTTCTTCTACTCTAGCCTGCATTTCCCTCGTCCTTTCATTCATACCCTATTAAAAAACAAAAAGAAAAACTAAGTCTTTGTAAAAAATATGAATAGTTAAAACAGATTCCCATATCAAAAATGATCATATCTAAAAACATGTCTCATTCTTCATTTTGAATGCATCACTTTTCTGATAAGTAGAGGTTAGGGGTCTTTATCACTTGGTCATTGAATTGACTAGAGTTTGCAAATCTTTTTAAAGTTGGTTTTCTTTATAATACTGTTACAGTATAAATTGTTTTTCTGGTTCTACTCATTCATCTTCATCAGTTTGTATAGATCTTCCTAGGTTTCTCTGAAATTGGAAAACTTTTCCTTCTATACTGCAGAGGTGTCAAACACCCTGCAATGAATGTTACTGAGTGCAGCCTGAACCAGACTAAAATGTAATTGGGAAATGTTTAATACAATAAATATAAATATAATAGAACATGGCTAATGTTAATTTTTGGTTTTTAAGGTCAACATGTGTCTCACAGGTATCCTTATGTAAGGTTTAGGGGTCCTTTATTTCTCTTTAACTTTGACACCATTGTCTTATTGCACTGTAGTACTTCTTTATTTTCATATGCCTTAATTTGTTTAGCATTTTCTAGTAGAAGGGCATCTCCTAATCTTTCAGTTTTTTGCCATAAGAAAAAAGCTTTTATAAACATTTTTTTGCATTGCCCTCTTTTCTATAATCTCATTGGGATATAGGCCTAGTACTGGTATTATTGGGTCAAAGTTTATGCACACTTTAGTAACTTTTTAAGTATAGTTCTGCATTGCTTTTCAGAATGGTTGCACCCTCATTGGTTTTTAAAATTAGAAAAGTGTACACATAACAAAACAAAACAAAAATCCCCAAATTGGAGTTCGTTATGTAAAAAAAAACAGGTTGAAAGTGAGAGGAATTTTTTCTTTGGCAGTGAGAATAAAAAGAAGTAAATGATGGGAGAACAACAAGGGCATTGAGAGAATAAGATCAAGATGGTGAGGGGAGAGATACAGGAGGAATAGAAACAGATAGCAAAGGAGTGAGGGAGTAAGGAAGAAAAAATAAGACAATGAAATAGAGTCAGAGAATGAGCATAGAGTCTAAGCTTTAGACCTGGAAGGGACTTTAGTCCCACCTAGTACTCTTCCTTTTGCAGATGAAGTAATTAAGACCCATTCACATAGCTTGTTCACATAGCTACTAAGTGTCATTGGTAGGAGAGAGGTAGAAAGCAAAGGAGGCTTAGTAGATAATGAGATGAGTATTAGTTGGAGGTAAATTATTCCTGTAGCTCTATAGTGTTTACTTGAGTAATGTTCATCTTGAGTTTACCCAATAAATCTGTTGACACCTTAGTGACCTCCTCTGCACACAGGAAGGGCAGTAGTAGATCATTGTCAGAATCTGCCTACCAGAGCCTGTTGCCCATTCTTTCCCTCTGCACTCACCTTGATTCTTCCCACTTGTAGATCTTGACCACTTGCTACTGGGTTTGGCTCCTGTCACACAGGAACAGATGGAGTTTAGGGCTAGGGGCAAGAAACTGTTTTAGATGTCAGGTTGTCTTGTTTTCTTTCCTTCTAGTTTACCTTACTAACACTCAGATGTTATGGGAATGGGAATCTGAAGATCTTCCCTGCCCCTTAATAGGCTTAAGTGAATCTGAGAACCTTCCCTGATTTGAAAATATACTCTTCCCGATAATAGGCTGAATGTGGTCATATGGAGCCTGTGGTGTGAGGCTTGTTTTTCAGAAATGCCCACACCTTGTTATTTTGTGATTGGGTATATATATATATATACACCCTGATGTGAAATTTTGCTTTGGGGCTCACTTTGGGAAGAGTTGTGTGATTTGATCAGATGAGACTCTGGGCAGCCATTGAGCACCTCCCTGCCCCTCCCCTCCCCCTTTCCCCACTTTGAAAATCCAGATATTGGTGCTTCCCTCTCTGGTAACTAGGTATGGATGTAATGGTCAGACAGCTGGAAGCCCTATCTGCTGATCTGTTTCTCTGTCTGTATTTTTTTTTTTTGTCTGCTTATATCTGTTTGTATTCTCTGAAGTTCAGGGTGCTGGCTTTTCCCCCTGAACTAGGTAAATGATATATGTTTGATTAAAATAAGATTGTTAACCCATTTTGAGTTGCTTTTCTTTAGAAAAGCAGATCTAAGAACCTGTGCTAACAGCCATGTTGTGTATGCTAGGGTGCTTGCTTCTACACCAGATTGTCTTGCTCTTGATCTATTTGCCTTGTATTTGTGGGTGCCTTTGTGCCTAAAGCTTGCTTTTCAGGTTTTAGGTAAATCTTTCAGGTTTTATGACACCCAGCTGCTTGAGACTATTTGCCTGTATTCCCCTGTTGATTCTTAGCCTGTTCTGACCCTGCTAATGTTCAGGCACACCCTGTTGGCCATCATTAGTTCCTGATACATTGGACTCTTGAGTTCTAGCCAGCCCACCATGCCTTTTACACTCTGGCATTGATAACCAGAAGGAAATGAATACTTCACTGAACTATATGTTTGTGACTTGAGCAGTACCGCCTTAAAGTTTATTTGCCATTGGCTAGATGAAACAGATTAGGGACTGAATGCTATTCTAGGGAAAAGGGCTCCTTACTCCTGTTTTAAAACATGGTAAAATAGCCATAATAAGTACCTTATACTTTTAATCTAATTCGTGGTCTTCTAAGTATGAAAATAACACTCATTCTCTTAGATTTATTATCCTTCTCTGGCTCATAATCTCTGGTTGAGATTGTTGTAAATCTGTTCCATCTTTTTCTCTGTTTGCTTTTGAGATCTTAATTTTTGCATTAGCTCTTCTGTTTTATGTGCTTCTGGAGAATTTTGAATGCCTCCTGTAAGCATTTCAAGCACTATGACACTGGGGTATGACTGGAGAAGAAGGTGGACTGGTTATGTGGTAAGAGTAAAGAATAATTAGTTAAAACTCTCTGAATGTTTCACTGGTAATCCAGACAACTTGAAGAGATTTAGAGAAAGGTGCCCCTGTGGGGGATTTAGGAGAGGACATGGACAAGGGCAGCAGAGGAAATGGATGGGTGCTCTATGGATACTATCTATTGGATATACTTACATCAGTAAGAACCTGGATCCATCAAAGAACATTCACACTGGTATTCTTCCAGTGATGCTCTATAGCTATAGAATAAAGAATCAGAATTGTAGGTTACCCAATGAGCAATGGAGATAGACCTTGTGTGCATAAGTTGACTGTAGCATACTACCAGTGATGACTTGCATGGGTCCAAAAACCTTTGAGAAATAGGAAATAAAAGATCAGCAAAGGAAATGTGCCAGTATAATAGCGAGATCAAGATGTGACAAATGAATGGGCTGAATACTATATAGATACTGATAGAATTTTAAAAGACCTAGAGCAAGGCCTTCATTTTATAGAGAGAACTTGATTCCATTCCCCAAACATTGGAGTCCACTGGGGCTTTACAGTTATTGGACAATTTGCTAACAGTACAACCAAAACATTAAAACAAAACAAACAAATGAAACTTTCAAAACACAGCAGTCAGGAGAAAGAGAAAATGGAAAGTTAGAAATCCTCAGAGGAGGAAGAATGAAAGAAGTTATGAGTTGTACACATTTGTGGACAAAGTCGTGAATGCATAGTTGATTAAAAATTTGCAATCTTATTGATGCACACTTCTTCCAACAGGGTGGAAAACAGCCTAACCACACCAGGCAATTTTTGTCATGTCCTCCTTCCTCTATTTCATTTATCTGGTTCTAACTATCCTTCAAGGTTCAAATCCAGTGCCTCCATCTCTGTAGAACCTTCCTTAATGTTCTCAGAAAATAATAATCTCATCCTTCTTTTAATTCTTTTACCTTTCTTTTTCATACCACTTATTTTGCACTTGAAACATAGTGCTTTGTATCTCTTTGGTATTACTAACTCGATCATAAGCTTCTTGAGAGCAGTAACTTTGTCTCATGCTTTCATATCCCCAGCACTAGACACAATGGCTTATACATAGTTAATTGGCAATTAGTAGATAGTTAGTAGCAAGAATAAAAAAGGCAAAAGTAAATCTTGTGGTTGCATTTAGGATGAAAAGGTTGTAGAACAGGATATCAAGGGAAGGAGTGAGATCTCTGATTGCCTAACCAGTGAAATTCCTGTGTTCTATTGAATTTGTCTAAGGACGTTCCCAGGTACATGCCTTCTGATTGCTTACAGTTTGTGTGTGTGTGTGTGTGTGTGTGTGTGTGTGTGTGTGTGTGTGTGTGTTTTAAGCCAGGTGATTTATTTGATAGCTGTAGGTCTTAAACTGAAGTTATGGGTACATTCTTTATTAGAGTTTCTTGAAAGATGAAGTAATTATGATAGTGAAGTACTTAATTGCTGGTTCCATGCCATGTCTTCCAGCATTCTGTGGTTGGGAAGGTTATCTGTATGGATTGTTTTCTTCCTGCTTTGAGTTTTTCCATTCTTCTATGTATTTTACATTTGTAAGCATTTCTTCTATTAAAAAAAAAAAAAACAAAACTCTAGAATTTGTTTCTTCTTTCCTTTCCTCCCCACAATTATTCCATGACTTTATTTCTCTTTGGCTTGGCATGTTTCTAAGTGAGTGGACTAGATAACAAATAGAATGTATTGGTGGGAAATGTTGCCAGGAATATTAAAACACACACACACACACACACACACACACACACACACACACACACACCCCTAAATTACTTCAAAACTTGCTTTTTCCTGCATTAAAATTATATAAAATTAAGATTGTTGAAATTTAGAGATAGTGAGATTTTATAAAACTGAAGAAAATTATATAAAATGCAAATTAGGCTAATTCTGATCTAAGCATGTAATTTGCAGGAATGCTTATATATACTCTCAATAATATTGTAGTAGGCCAATAAAAATATAAACAAAATAAAGCTTTCATAGTTCATAGATACCAGTATTTTTATATCTCTACTACTTTCTAGCTATCTGTGCATCGCTCTGTCTTATTATATGTCTAAATTTGCTGCTCATTTTAGAATATGTATTACCATGTGTACCTTTGAAATGCTTTGTGGCTCTTTGGGGAGAATTTTAGGGAAAAAAAAACTTCAAATCTTTCCAGTGAAATCCAGGTGCCTCATATTTGCAGTGTTTTCCTGCTACAAAGTTCTTTACTATCCATCTCCTTAGATTGTCATAATAGCCCTGTGAAGTAGAAAGGGTAGTCATATTCTTCATTTTACAGATGAGGAAGTTCAGGCCTAGAGAGATTAAATCATTTTTTCAAGGTAACAAAACTAGTATGTGGCAAAGCTAGGACTGGAACCCATATCTTCTGACTTAAATTTAATCTAATTTTCTTTCTACTCTTCTATGCTAATATTAATTTGGAACAAAGATTTTTTTTTTAAGCAATTGGGGTTAAGTAACTTGCTCAAGGTTACACGGTTAGTCATTATTTGTGTGTGGGTGCTCATTCTCTGAGGCCGGATTTGATCTTGGGTCATCCCAACTCCGAGGCCGGCGCTCTTACTCACTGCACCATCTAGCCACCCCTTAGAACAAAGATTTTTAACCTGAAGTCCATGAACTTGCAAAAATATATGTTTTTGGTAATTGTATTTTAGTAATAAACTGGGTTCCTTTGTGCTTTTGTGTTTTATTTTCTACTTTTACAAACATTATTCTGAGAAGAGGTCCCATAGACTTCTCCAGATTGCCACAGAGGTTCATGACACATAAACGGTTTAAGAATTTCTGCATTAGAAACATCTCTTTTATGTGACAATGTTTTTGCTTGCGGTTCACAAATTGTCTTTTGTGGGAAAGGTTTTAAACCTATGATTAAATGTAAAATAAACACAAATTAGATCTGGGTAGTAAAACATATTAAATATCTCTTGTTTTAAATAAAATATACATCTATTTTTAGTCTACTGAAATATTATTCATCCAGAGTAGAATTCAGTATTGTTGATAGAATCTCAAAATTTCAAGTTTGGTAAGTACAATATAGTCCATCCACTCTGATGTGCACATGAAAAAGGTTTCTCTTTATAAGATACCTGAAAAATGGATGTCCACTCTTTGCTTAAAGACTTCTAGTAAGGGGCGGCTAGGTGTAGTGTGAATAGAGCACTGGCTCTGGAGTCAGGAGAACCTGAGTTCAAATCCAGCCTCTGAAACTTAATACTTAATTAGCCGTGTGACCTTGGGCAAGTTACTTACCCCCAATTGCCCTGCCTTCCCCCCTCCATAAAGCAAAAAACAAAACAAAACCAAAAAAGACCTCAAGTAAGGGGAGGATGTGTGCCTCAGCATGTTTTTCTTCTATCTTTGTACTATAGGCCTTACTCCCTGCTTTTTTATGTAATAGGTGCTTAATAGATATTTGCCAAATTGTTGAATCATGCTTAAATTTGCCTTTTTACAATTTCTACACAAACTCATTACTACATCAGAGAGTGGTTTACATAACAAAAGGCGTAATTTTTTTTTTTTAAGGAAGTGTCATGGCATAGATACCAAAGTCTCAATTTCTTGCCTCATCAAATGTCTGAATGCACCATCACCAAAGACTATTGGAGTCTTTTGGCCAAAATTATGGAAAGGGAAGAATGGGTAAACTGTGGCAAGGAAGGAAGGAAGAGAAAGAAAGAAAAAGAAAAGAACTGAGGATTTTGTTGAAAGGAGATGAAAGAACAAAATATTTGGCATGAGGTCTGCTTGGGACAGTAGAAATGCCAAAGAATCCTTTAAGAATGTAGAAGGATGAGAAAAGAAGGTGATTAGAAAGTCTGGGCACTGTGGAAAAGAGGGATAAATATGATATGAATAAAGAAAATGAGAATAAGACCTAATAAGTAACCAACATATGGTTATTTGGACGTCTGGGGAAATTTCTCCTTTGTTTTGTGGTTGGAAAATTATTACTAATGTGTATATCGATATTTCCTGATATTTGAACATATGACTTTGGAAAGTCCTTGACTTATTGATTATTGTCCTCAGGCTAGGAATCTGTGCTGCCTCTTCCTCCCCCCCCCCACTGCCGTATATGCCCTGGGCTCTTTCAGATCCTATTTATGCTTCAGTGCTCAAGTACCTTTCCAAATAATCAACAAGCATTTATTAAATCCCTACTATGTGGCAGGCACTGTACAAAATGCTTTTTCTATATCTTCTCTGTTCCCTGCCATTGCTGAAGCTGCATGATGGGAGATGGGTGTTTCTGGAATTCTGAATTGGAACTAGGCATGCATTTTCCTATACAAACAATGTTATAAATAGTGGTTAGGTTCTAAATTACTCTATTACCATTAGTGCTATACTTTAGCTGCATTTTGGCTCAAATGAGCTTTTGTGGGTTATCTTGGGAACCTAACCATCACTTATTTTGTCTGTGGGAAATAGTTAGAAGTAATAGACTCACAACTTAAGTTTTGAAACACAATCCTTTTGTTAATTGAGGACTACCTGAATTATGGAAATATAAGTTCATAATCAATATTTATGAGGACATAATAAAATGGAGCATATGAAAATTATAAAAAAGTATGAAACACTATACTCAGGCCTTTCCTCTTTATTGAAAAAAAAAACTGAGGCCATTTAATGTGTTTCCCATTCTTTTCATCTCAAAACCCCTTGACTTTATTTCCCACTATCTCCTTTCCTAGACTTTGACAAAGAGGTAGTACTTCTTTCTAAGGGCAGTCCTTCTGTATGTGCACTTGAACTTCTTCCCATATTCTCCAGCAGAGTAATCATGCTTTCTCTCTTTTGAATTTTCATCTTCTCCCTATCAACTGGTTTCTTCCCTACTACCTTCAAACTTGCCAAGTTCCCTCCATACTTAGAAAATCTTTACTAATTCTGCTATCCCCTCAAGTTTCCATTCTCTTCCTTTTCTTATATAAATACTTTGAGAAAGCCACCTCCAGTTACTGCTTAGCCCTTTATATCTTGACTTTTGATCTCATCACTTAACTGATACTGTACTCCAAAGTTACCAATGGTCTCTTCTTAGTTCCCATTCTTGTTGATTTATCTGTTGCATTTGATGCTATTGACCACCCTTTCCTCCTTCATAGTCTCCTCTCTGTATTTCTGTCACCTTTCTGGTTCTCCTTCTACTTGTCTAAGCATTCCTTCATAGTTTTCTTTTCTAGATTATCATCCACATCCCCACCTTAAACTGTAGATGTTCCCCAGGGTTTTGTCCTGGGCCTTCATCTTTTCTCTGCCTGTATTTCCCTCTGGTAATCTCATCACCTTCAATGGATTTAACTATCCTTGAAGCATAGTTAATCTCCCTAATCTAGTCCATCTTAAACACTGCTGCCAAAGTAATTTTCTGTAAATGCATATCTGACTATGTGACTCCCTTCCTCAACTCCAATGGCTTCTGATTAACTCTAAGATAAAATATAAGCTCCTCTGTTTAGCTTTTAAAGCCCTTCAGAAACTGACCTCACTGGAATTATTCTCCTTTCTATATTCTGTGATCCAGCCAAACTGACCTTCCATCTAGCCAATGACACTGTTATCTCAACACTGTCTTTGCACTGGCCTGTACCCTATGGTTGGAGAGAACTTCATCTCCAAAGAGTCTCTTCCTTTCAGATGCAGCTCAAGCACCTCTTTATGAAATCTTTCCTCTCATTTCCCTAAATGCTAATGCCCTTCTGGTCCTCCCTCCCCAACCATCCACTCTAGTCAGTACCTTATATTTAATTATTTCTAATATTCGCATTTATTCACTTGATACATTTGCTTCCTTTTTTCCTTCCTTCCTTCCTTCCTTCCTTTCTTCCTTCCTTCCTTCCTTCCTTCCTTCCTTCCTTCCTTCCTTCCTTCCTTCCTTCCTTCCTTCCTTTCCTCTCTCTCTTTCTTTTCTTTCCGTCTCTCCATCTTTGTCTATTTTTATTGTTTTAAACTGCTTGTGAATAGGGATTGTTTCATTATTTGTCCTTGTATTGCCAGTGCTTGGCACATACTAGGTATTTAGTCAATACTTGTTGATTGATTGCACAAATGTTAGTGAATTTTGTATAGAAGAAAAAGCACTGGATGTGAGTCAGAGGAGATATTGGTTTGAATCCTTCATTTAACATTAGCTGTGTAATCCTAGGGAAGTCACTACCTGAGCTTCAGTTTTCTCATATGTCAGTTGGAGATAATGGCACTGTATTGTCATTAGGAAGGCTCTTAACAAATGTTAAAAAATGAGTAAAGTAAGCTACTGCCATTATTTTAAAATTTTATTTATTTTTAGTTTTCAACATTCACTTTTATAAGATTTTGAGTTCTAAATTTTCTTCCCCTCCCTCTTTTCCCCATCCCTCCCCCAACTATATACAATCTGATATAGGCTATTCATGTAAAATCATATTAAATAATTTCGCATTAGTTATGTTGTACAGAAGAATTAGAACAAAAGGGAAAATCCACGAGAAAGAAAAAAAAAAGAGAAAATAGTATGCTTCAATCTTTATACTGCATAGTTCTTTCTCTGGATGTGAATAGCATTTTCCATCCTGAGTCTTTTGGAATTGTCTTAGATCATTGCATTGGTCAGAAGAGCTAAGTCTATCAACGTTGGTCATCACACAATGTTGCTTTTACTCTGTACGGTGTTCTCCTTTTTCTGCTCACTTCACTCCGTATCGCTTCATAAAAGTTTCCTTTTCTGAAGTCCACCTGCTTATCATTTCTTATAGCACAACAGTATTCCATTACATTCATATGCCACAACTTGTTCAGCCATTCCCCAGTTGATGGGCACCCCCTCAGTTTCCAATTTTTGGCCACCCCAAAAAGAGCTGCTATAAATATATTTGTATATGTGGGTCCTTTTCCCATTTTCATGATCTTTTTGGGATACAGATAGCCCTTTGAGCATGGTTCCAAATTGCTTTCCCAAATGGTTAGATCAGTTCAGTTTTCCCATACCTTCTCCAAAACTTATCATTTTGCTATTTTGTCATTTTAGCCAATCTGATAGGTATGATGTGGTATCTCAGAGTTGTTTTAATTTGCATTTCTCTGATTCATAGTGAGTTAGAGCATTTTTTCATGACTATGGATAGTTTTAATTTCTTTTCCTGAAAACTGCCTTTTCATATCCTTTGACCATTTATGAATTGGGGAATGACTTATTCCTATAAATTTAACTCAGTTCTCTCTATATTTTAGAAATGAGGCCTTTATCAGAGTCAGTGGCTATAAAAGTTATTTTCCAACTTTCTGTTTCCTTTGGATCTTGGTTGCATTGGCTTTGTGGGAAAATTTTTTCAATTTAATGTAATCAAAATCACCCATTTTGCCTTTCATAAAGTTCTCTATCTCTTGTTTGTTCATAAATTCTTTCCTTCTCCATAGGTCTGATGGGTGTATAGGTCTGACTTTTCCTTGCTCTCCTATTTGGCTTATAATATTAGTCTTTATATATAAATCATGGACCCATTTTGACTTTACAACATCAACAGATTTGAGGGGAGAGAGAGCATTAACAATTCACAGGGATTGTCTGATTGGAATTGAGGAAGCCTTTACCTAGGAAGGTGACTAGGAAGCTGAGCCTTGGATAAAGGTTCTGAGGAATGGAGAAGTTGGAGTATGTTCCTGGAGTAAGTTGCAACCTTGCATATTCTTGGAGGCAGGAGTAGTTCCCTTGAGCTGGAATGAGGCATGCATGAAGGGGATCAATGTGAAATAAGGCTGGAAAGATTGGTCAGGTCTAGGGTGTTTTGCCAGTTTGATGTCTTTGTGTTTTAGCCAATAGATATAGTGTGGTATGACTCAGGTGTTTTGATAGGGGAATGACATAATCAGAGAATATTCTGTTTCATTAACTAGCATTCATGAAAATGCTAAGTAGACTAGAGTTATCCTCTATTTCCTTTTGAATGTGAATTGACATAGTCTTCCAAACTATATTGACAAAAGTATTTTGGGAAGTACCTTTGCATGAATTGGGCCAAGATTGTGTCTCTTACATCCCTCCCTTACTTTGGTGAAGCAAAATGTCATTTTGGCCACTTTGTTTATTGTCTGTGAACAGAACCATAAAAATTCAACTGAGTTCTGGTTTACAGTATCATGCATTTTGATGGTGTGCTACTTAGATCATTTTAAAATTCAATCACATGAAGACCAGATTTCAAATCTAAGTTCAGACTCTTAACTTTATGATCTTGTGCAAAGCACTTAATCTCTGTTTGCCTCAGTTTCCTCCTCTGTAAAATAGGGATAATAATAGCATCTATTTCCTAGAGTTTTTGTGAGGAACAAATAAGATCATAATTGTAAAGCACTTAAGACAGTGCTGGCACATAGTAAGCACAATATAAATGTTAGCTATTATTCTCTTTTGAACTTTAGTCTCACCTTGCATAGTTACTAGTTATAATGTCCCCATTTATAGATGAGGAACCTGAAGCTTGGCGAGATTAAATGACTTGCTCATGGCTATACAATGCTGAATATCAGCAGTGGTATTTGAAGCCAGGTCATATTAACCACAGGGGGACCATACCTCCTTTGTATAATATTCTGGGACCCTGATTTTCAGAGGTGGTATACTTTTAATGGGATAAGATCTTCCCTGCCTATTACTAGACCTCACATGGAACCCATTAAGGAAAGCTTGCTTAGGGGAGGCATGCTTGTAGGAAGGTTTTCACACCTTTTGTTAATTTCTGATGAGGTACTGAGTCTTTAGGGTTGTGATGCCTTCTGGCTCTGAGAAGTGTATATATACTTTGAATTGGTATTTTGCTTTGGGGCTCACTTATGAGAAGGATCTTGTGATTCCCTGGTCAAGATTCTGAGTGGCCATATGTTCAGAGCTCCCCTACTGCTCAAATGTAAAGGCTCTTTTGATCCACGGGTGTATGTAAAGGGTATAGTTGATTCAGGC
Source organism: Gymnobelideus leadbeateri (assembly GCA_011680675.1). Taxonomy (NCBI): domain Eukaryota; kingdom Metazoa; phylum Chordata; class Mammalia; order Diprotodontia; family Petauridae; genus Gymnobelideus; species Gymnobelideus leadbeateri. Next base: position 340,203 of record WOXC01009160.1, on the reverse strand, counting down.
AGTCAGAGCCCTGTCTGTTGGTCTTTATATCTCTACTTGTGTTTTCTCTGTTTGTATTTTCTCTGAAGTTCAGGGTTCTAACTTTTCCCCTGAACTAGTGAATGTAATTTTGAAAGATTATTTACCCTTAAACAGCTATCTTTCCTAGTAAAGCAGATCTAAGAACCTCTGCTGGCCGTCATCCTGGGTATGCCAGTGTGGTTGCTGTTACAGGTAAATGAGACATGGTCCAAGGATAATGGTTCACATTTGTAGAGGGCTTTGTGAATATAGAGGGTTTTTACATTTATTCTGAAACCTGACCCTCAAAAGAGTCTTATGAGGGTCAGCGTGACATAAACAACTAGCCTCAGTCTTGTGAAGATTTGGGTTCAAGTCCTTCTTCAGAAATACACAGCCTGTGTAACTCTGTGCAAGTCATGGACTACCCAGTGCTCCAGGCAACCTTAAATGGCAGAGCTAAGGGCTGATCTGCATTGGTAGAGGGAATTCCTTATCAAGAGCTCCCTATTTTTCTGTAATCAGGGATCTAGCAAGGAAAAGAAATATATGTGTGTGTGTGTGTGTATATATATATATATGTATATATATACACACATATATACATAGACATGAGATTAATATGTCTATTTACATATATGTAAAATATATGTATATATACATATAAACATACACTCTATAGTGTGTATATATATATGCACATACACAGAGGCATATACAAAGTATTCTAAAAGTCTTAGTGCCATTTTAAGCTATTAAGGTTACTAAACTTTTTAAAGTTTAAAATGTTCTAAGACTTTTGGGACACTGTACTGTATAAACATGTACATGTACATATATACACATATACACATATATACACACATATATACATATATACACACATACATATAACTTGACTTTTACAACAATACTCTGAGTTGGTAGGTTAGATGTTATGCTCAGCATTTTTTTTTTAACTTGCAAAACCATTCTGGTATGTACAGCTTAAGATGACACATTTACTAGGCATTACTGTCAGTATTTTCTGCAATGGGAAATGTTCCTCCGAAGAGTAGTGAGCTTTTATTCCAATACATTTAGAATATGGATTAGAAGGTACTACAGAAGTTATGAGATCTAACTGATACCCGAGTATGAAAATCTTCCACGAGGTACTACTTTGACAAGTGATTATACGATGTCCACCGAATGGACTGACACTGATTGACTGGGAAGGTACAACCTATTTAAGCAGCCCATTCCATTTTAGGTTCATACTAATTCTTAGGAAGTTTTTGTTGTTTTGGAACCAAAATTTCCTTTTCTGAATATTCTCCTAATTGCCCTCTCTTTTGCCTTCTGTGTTCAAATAGACAAAGTTTAGATTTCATCTTAGAGTATAGAGTCAGCCCTGTGATGCATTGGTTGGAGCATTGGATTGGGGAGACAGGAAGATCTGATTTCAAATCTAGCCTCAGATCCTATGTGACCCCCTGGGCAAGTCACATTAAACACTGCCTGCTTCAGTTTCTTCATCTGTAAAATGGGGAAACCCCTCAAGATTGTTGTGAGGATAAAATGAGATATTTCTAATGCATTTTGCATTATGTTAATGCTAGTTGTTTATTGTTACTATTACTATTATTATTATTTTCCACATGGTAACCTTTCCAAAGCTTGAAGAAGACATCTTTACTCCCTGAATTTTCTTTCATGTAAGCTAACAATCCCTTGTTTCTTTAGCTGATCCCCAGGGGGCGTTTTCTCTAGCTCCTTTACTGTCCTTGTCACTTTTTCTGGGCCTGTTCTAGTTTTTCAATCACCTTCCTAAAATTTGGTGCTTATACTGGAACATTCTACTGCAGATGGGACTTGCTGAGGGCAGAGTACAGTAGGATGGATTAACTAACTCCTTTGTTCTAGAGACTATGCCTTGCTTTAAAAAGCCTAAGTATATGTTGTAATGCTCTGAGTACAGATTAGAAAGAAAGGCTTATATTTTCCTTAGCTCTCTTATAACATATTGGGAAAATGGTATGACTAGTGGGGGGCAGTTCTGACCCCCCTGATGCTCATATTCTGAAGTCACACAGGGAAGAGGAAATAGACTCAGGGAGCACAAATTAATTCAAAATGACATGTGCATATATATAAGGCAGTAAGAAACCATAATTTAGCCATACAATGATATTTCCTTTAGCTTTAATGTTTGAAGTTATTTTTACTGGAACAGCTGTATAGAAAAATGCCAGTTGTTATATAGTGTATCATGTTGTGTTGGTTGCCAGAAAGGTCATAATACAATCTTGAATGATCAAGTAATGAAAGTCTCTATTGTAATGCACATGTGCAAGGAAGCAGAGAAATAAGGTTGCTCTGGGGTGGCTAACTGAATTTCCTGAATTTAGTGCAGTTCAGAATTTCATCTCAGTTCTGTGGTATGATGCATACTTAATTTTCCCAAGTTAAAGGGGAAGTTAATTCACAATTTACCTGATGGCTTAGCAGAAATCCTAAGTAAAAAGTGTTTGGTTGTCTTAGTAGCAAAAACAACCAAACTTTGTTTTCTTTAGACACTTCAGGCCATATAAAGGTAATTATTTTATGCTTTCTCTGGTTGAATTTGTATATAAATTCCATTGTTAGCGAAATTTGCAAACAATTAAAAATGAGTTTGTAGTTTGTTAAGGAACAGCTAACCTTTTATTGCTGGTGGAATATTGTTTTACTGTCTTTGACATCAACATTTTTCTGCCTCTAAAACTTAGTTTCTTTATCAAAAGCCAGATAACCCTTCTCAGTAGTAGAGTTGTAGTGACATGCAGCATAAAGCTATGTTTTAACTACATGTAGGTGGAATTCCAAATCATTAACATGTTTATATGCTCACCTAATTAAATAGTTGAGAGCAACATTCTTGAAACCTGACTTTCCAAAACAGAAAATAACATTAGAGTCACTTAAGAAGTTAGCTGAGGTACTGCTATTTTATAATTCAATCCAGATGTGCCACATGCAAAAAAAAAAGTCCATGTCTGTGGTAGTATTACTTTCCTTTATCACATCACATAACATCACATCTAGTTGGCTTTTTAATCAATTGAATTACAATGAAATGTAACACAGGCTCTGTAAATTAAAAACAACTAGGTTCCCTAATATTAAAATTCCTCATACTGTGATACTGCTGTTGTATAATTGAATTATCTGTAATTCAAAAGGGATGGGTTAAATTATTACCAATTTTTGAAAGTTTTAGTTAGGTTCTAGGTGTTTAAGCAGGGAGATGGGATAGTTTCGTTTTATTGGTGCATACCTGCATCATACTTCTTGGATGAGTATTTAGCTGTCAGCTCTTCTTTGGCACACTGCAACATTTCTGTTGTCTTCTGTCACTCAGTGGAAGAAATTAAATTTTCTTTTCACTGATACTCATTTTCTGAAGCTGTACTAAAGATGACACTTTCCCTAAATGGTATCATGAATATTAACTTGAAAAACACTTGTGTACCCTGCCTTGAATAGCCTCCTGGAGGTACTGAATATGTCACCATTTTTCTTCACGCTGGTTTATTTGATAAGCACTTCTTGTCATAAATAATTCTCTTTCAAACAAAATAAAACAAGCCCTACTCCCACAAAGCCTTGTGACATAGCTACCACCAATGAACTTATTTGGTATAGAGCATAAAGCATAAAAGGCAAATGAAAGAACAATAGGAAAGAATGTGATTAAAAATTGGCTAAGACATTTTAAATAGACGTGTTGTTCAGGAAACAGACATTTCAGCAAATTTTGGTATCAGAAAGTAGAAACAGAGAGCTTTGTTTTTAGTGGCTATAATTCCTTATTATTAGATTAAATGGAACCTTAAATCAGAATTATTTTTAAAAGCATTTCACTCTATTTACCTGCATGTAAAATTCATTGAAGAGTAAAGTTGTATGATGAATGTTCTTTATAAAAACTATCAACCTAGTAGAGGTTCTAATCACTGAATACCTGGTATATAATAATAATAATAATATATATAATAAAAATAACCCTGATAGTTAAAATATACTTAGTTAAAATACTTTTTTATTATGTATTATAAATATGTTAAATATAATTTATAATATAATAAATAAATAACTATGTCATAAAAGGTATAGTTAAAATATACTTTCCTTCCTAAAGGAAAGTATTACTGTAGAATCAACATCAGGAGGGTTTATACTTTGAATATACTTCTCTTATTTGTTCTTTCTAGAAGTGGTTATGGTTTTATTCTGTTATATATATCCATATCTCAGATTTGAATTCTCTTATGACCTACCACATAACACAGAGTTGTGCTTTTAGCAATGATATTCTTTTTCTTTTCTTTCTTTCTTTCTTCCCCCCCCCCCCCTTTCTTTTTTTTTAGAGCAATTGGGATTAAGTAACTTGCTCAAGGTTACATTGCCAGTCATTATTTGTGTGTGGATGCTCATTTTCTGAGGCCGGATCCGATCCCAGGTTGTCCCAACTCCAGGGCCGGTGCTCTTACTCACTGCGCCACCTAGCTGCCCCAATGATATTCTTTACAGTGCTTCAGATTTTAACCCATTTTTTTTTTACCTTCTTGTCTAGTATGATTCTTGTCTGTATCTTTCCATAATCTTTCCAGAGCATCTCTCCACTGCACTGGAGGACTTCTTCTCTTTCTCTTAAAAATATTTATTTATTTTGAGTTTTTAACATTCATTTACACAAGATTTTGAGTTACAAGTTTTCTTCCCATCTCTCCCCTACCCTCCACCCCAAGATATTGAGCCTACTGAATACACCTTTCCTAATCTGTTCTCTCCTATATCCTTCCCCTTTCCCCTCCAAACTTTCTAGTAGGGGAAGATGAATTTCTATACCCCAGTGCCTATCTTATTTCCCAGTTGCATGTAAAAAACAATTTTTTTAAACATTTGTTTTTGAAACTTTGATTTCCAGATCCTTTCCCTTCTTCTCTCCTCACCCACCCCCACTGGGAAGACAGGCAATTCAATATAGGTTGTACATGTGTAGTTACACAAAACATTTCTATAGTAGTTATATTGTGAAAGACTAATTATATTTCTCTCCATCCTATCCTGCCCCCCACTTATTCTATTTTCTGTTTTGATCCTGTCCCTTTTCAAAAGTGTTTGCTTCTAACTACCTTCTCCCTCAATCTGCCTTCCCTTCTATCATCCCCTCTCTTATCTCCTTCCCCCCTACTTTCCTGTAGGGTAAGATATCTAACTGAGTGTGTATGTTATTTCCTCCTTAAGCCAAATTCAATAAGAATAAGGTTGTCCTATTCCCTTTCACCTTCCTGTTCTTCCCCTCCACTGTAACAGTTTTCTCTTGCCTCTTTTATATGAGATAATTTACCCTATTCTATCTCTCCCTTTCTCCTCCTCTCACGTCTTAATTTTATTTTTTAGATATCATTCCTTCATATTCAACTCATCCTATGCCCTCTGTCTATGTATACATGTACACACATATACACATGCTCACATATATATTTATACACATATACATCCTCCTATACCTACATATATATGTATGTGTGTATATATATATGTGTAGATAGATAGATAGATATGTACATATATATTCCTTTCAATTATCCTCATACTGAGAAGAGTCTCATGAGTTACAATTGTCATTTTTCCATGTAGGAATATAAATAGTTCAACTTTAATAAGTTCCTTATGATTTCTTTTTCCAGTTTACCTTCTCATGCTTCTCTTGCTTCCTGTATTTGAAAGCCAGATTTTTTGTTTTTTTCATCAAGAATGTTTGAAAGCCCTCTATTTCATTGAATGTCTATATTTTCCCCTGAAGCATTATACTCAGTTTTGCTGGGTAGATGATTCTTGGTTTTAATCCTAGCTTCTTTGACCTTTGGAATATCATATTCCTAGCCCTTTGATCCCTTAATGTAGAAGATGCTAGATCTTGTATTATCTTGATTTTGTTTCCACAATATTGAAAGTGTTTCTTCCTGGCTGCTTGTAATATTTTCTCCTTTACCTGGAAACTCTGGAATTTGACTATAATATTCCTAAAAGTTTTCTTTTTGGGATCTTTTTCAAGATGCGATTGCTGAATTCTTTTTTTTTTTTTCGGAGGGCAATTGGGGTTAAGTAACTTGCCCAAGGTCACATGGCTAGGTTTTTGTTTGTGTGTAAGTTTCGGAGGCTGGAACCGAACTGAAGTCCTTCTGACTCCAGGGCCAGTGCTCTACTCACTGCGCCACCTAGCCACCTCTGTTGAATTCTTTCCATATCTATTTAGCCTTCTGGTTCTAGAATATCAAGGCAATTTTCCTTGAGAATTTCTTGAAAGATGGTGTCTAGGCTCTTTTTTTCATCATGGCTTTCAGGTAGTCCAATAATTTTTAAATTATTTCTCCTGTATCTGTTTTCCAGGTCAGTGATTTTTCCAATGAGATAGTTCACATTGCCTTCTTTTTTTCCATTTGTTTGGATCTGTTTTATAGTATCTTGATTTATCATAAAGTTATTAGCTTCCATTTGCTCTAATCTAATTTTGAAGGAATTATTCTTTTCAGTGAGTTTTTGAAATTCCTTTTTCATCTGGCCAATTTGACTTTTAAAGGCATTTTTCTCATTGGCTTTTTGGGCCTCTTTTGCCATTTGAGTTAGTCTATTTTTTAAGGTGTTATTTTCTTCAATATTTTTTTGGGTCTCCTTTAGCAGGCTGTTGACTCGTTTTTCATGATTTTCTTGCATCATTATCATTTCTCTTCCCAATTTTTTTCCTCCACTTCTCTTACTTGATTTTCAAAATCCTTCTTGAAGTCCTCCACATACTGTGATCAGTTCATATTTTTCTTGGAGGCAGTTGATGCAGGAATTTTGACTTTGTTCTCTTTTTCTGGTTTCATGTTTTGATCCTCTTTGTCCTCCCAAAAAGATTCTATAGTCTGATTGTGCTTTCCCTGTTTGCTCATCTTGCCAGCCAATGATCTGACTTTTGAGCTCTTTCCTATGGTAGAACTCTGCTTCCATAGTGGAGAGAGCTGTGTTCCAAATTTTGGGGGTTTTTGCAGCTGTTGTCAGAGCTATGAGGAGGGCACCCTCTCTATAGCCACCACAAGTTTTGGCAGGCTAGCATTCCTCACCCCAGGACCACCACCCAAGACTTTGACCCAGATCTAAGCAGGTCAATGTAAGAGTGATTACCCTCTGAATGGTTGCTTAGTCCCCCTATGATCTGTAGTCCAGGAGCTCCAACTGCTGCTGGGCAGCCGCCACCCCAGGGGTAGGGGCCAGACCCACTTTTCTCTTACCCAGTTCTAATAGAGTTCCCTACTGACCTTTTACTTTCTTTTAGGCATTTATGGGTTGAGTAGTCTAGAAACTGCCACAGTTGCTGGTGGCGGTGATCCACTCTTCTGAAGTTTGCTCTGGCCAGTCTGGTTCATGAGTCTGGACTGCCCCATGTCTGCACTGGCATGGCTGATGTGGGACTGCTCTTGGCTTCCAGTCTGGTGTGATAGACCCTTCCTGTCAGCCTTCCAGGCTTCCTTCAGTGGGAGATTTGTTTCTCTCTGTCACACTGTCACTTTAGCTCTAAAATTTGTTGAGTTATTTTTTTTACAGGTATTGGAGATTGTTGGAGTGGGAGCTCAAGCATGTTCCTGCTTTTACTTGGCTCTGCCCCCTTCTCTTTATTTTATTATTTTGTTATATGATTATAGTATTCCAGTTGTCCATCTGTTAACTTTTGATTTCCTTACCTGACTGGTCTACCTCCTCTTGTGGTCATACATATGCTAAATAAAGTTTGTTTTTTTCCCCCCACTTCTTGCATGAAACTCAGTGGTAAAAAGCTGAAATCTACTTAAAAGCCCCTTAAGCCATCCAGTTGATCACTGGGTTACTTGCCATTTGGGATCTTCTGAGATAGTACTTTTCCACAATTCTTAGCCATGTAATATCACTGGGAGAATATCAGGAGTGGTACAGAATCAGAAAGTTCTGAGAAACTTCTGAAGTGCAGTCTCTTGCCCTGATTCAGTTCTTAGACTAGCACATGTATTGTCTGCAGTGCCACACTCAATAGGCTGCCTTTGTAGCAGAGTGCCATATCCAGGGTCATGTGTGGTCTTTGTCCACTTGGCTTTTTCTGTTTGGATAGTTAGGTTGATCTATTTAAATTGACTGTGGTTCCTCTGTCAGAGACCCTGTAGTCTTCAGCCAATCAATCAGAAGGCATTTATTAAGTGCTTATGTGCCAGGGACTGTATTAAGTTCTGGGGATTTAAAGAAAGATACAGGTAGTCCCAGCCTAAAAAGAGTTCACATTCTAACGAGGAAGACAACATGTACATAACTATGCACATATAAGATCTATATAGACTAGATAGTAATTTTAGAGGAGAAGGCACTAGCTTTAAATGCCAAACAGAGAACTTTATATTTGATCCTGGCAGTGATAGAGAGACACTGGTGTGTTCAGAGTAGGGGAGGCAGTGGTAGCATGATCAGACCTTTGTTTTAGGAAAATTTCTTTGGCAGTTGTTTGGAGAATGTATTGGAGTAAGGAGAGTGGAGGCAGGGAGGTTAATTAGAATGCTGTTAGAGAAATCCAGGGGAGATATGATGAGGATATGAATTAGGTTGCTATCTGTGTGAGTATTAGAGATGTTGTGAAGGAAGAAATAACAAGTATTTGGACATACCAAGGCTCAATGATAGCACACTTTGTCAGCAGAGAGGAACATCTTGAAGATCTCACTATATGGAATCCTTCTTCTTTCTATTTGGACTTTGTGTTGGACATTCTCCATGACCATGGCAGACACTTCTGGTGAGTGTGTTTCACTGTTGAGGGCAATGATTGATATTGATAATCAGAAGGTCATTTAGATAATGTTATCTATAGAGTTGATACATCAAGGCATCTTATGGGATCCTAGTATATGCAAAGTTGTTGGAGGGAGAGCCTTTATGACTGTTTTGTTGGACTGAGGCTATTTTTTTGGTAGTCAACAAAATTGGATCTTATTTTATCTAAACTTTGCAGTCAGTTATCTGACTATAAAGATGATTCTGCTTTGGACAATTATCTGCTAAAGTCTACCTCTTTTCTTGTCTTCTCATTGTTTTCATCAATGATAGCAAACACAATAACAATAACAACTTTCCCTAGCCCTCTAAGGTTTGCAAAACACTTTACATTTATTATCTCTTGTGATACTCAGAACTACCCTGTGAGTCAGGCACAATTATTTCTTTCATTTTACAGGTGAGGAATCAAACAGAAAGACATTAAGTTACTTGCCCAGCATTTCACAACTAGTAAGTGTCTAGGTTAGGATTCAAACTCATGTCTTCCTAAAATTTAATCCAATGTTCCATTCACTGTGCCACTTAGTGACCAGGATACTGTGAATACATTGATTGTATTGATCATCCTTATCATTTTTTTAAAGGAATGAGAAAATAGGCATATAGGTCAGTAACTCTAGTTGTATCTTCTTAGCTTCCTTTTTTGATAATAATACCATCTGTAGACTTTTCCATTACTTTGTAACAACCCTCTTTTGAAATACCTTGAAAAACTGATCTCTGAATCCCTTTATAATTGTGTTACCTTTAGCATGGATTTTGTCAAGTCCCTCATAATCTGGCTTCACATTTGCTTTCCAGATCTAGTGATTACATGTTACTCCTGTTCACTATTCTTTTCACACATGCTTTACTGAAGCCAAGCTGGCCTTCTTGCCATTCCTTACGAATGATGCTCTATCTCCCATCACTGAGTCTTTGCCTGGACTTTCCCCCATGCCCAGAATGTATCCACTTTTCACCTCTTTGAAACCTTTGAAACCTCACCGCTTCTTTGAAACCCTAGTTTCACTTTTATAGCACTTTAAGGATTGCAAAAATGCCTTACCCACATTGCCTTATTTGAGCCTTACAACCACCTGTAGGTAGTTGCCTTCTTTTGCAGTTTAGGCAGACAGAGGTTAAGACACTGGCCCATGATTCCATAGCTGGTCTGGCAGTGCCAGAATATGGATTTGATCCCGGCTCTTCTGACTCCAAGCCTAGCACACCATTTTGAATGTGTAAGAGATTTTAAAATGACTTTTTACAAAAAGAATTAATCTTTTTTTAGTTTAGATAAGTAACTTCCTATTATCCTGTAAACTCATTCATATCGAATGCTTTTTTCCCTGGTAAGATATGAGAAGCAAATAAGTGCAGCTCTTCTTTCGAATTGTATGTCCCTCTGAATTTGGGAAATTAATGCATAGTATTTTGTTTAGTATCATTTCAAGTTTATATGTGGTCTCTCTAAGTGGACCTCAGATAATAGTCCTTATAGCAGACTATCTTTCTTTAGTATGGTTTATCAGCAGTACTAAGTATGGAAAAAATACTCCACAACTACTCGTTTGAGTCATAAAACTGGCATGAGTATTTTGTCAGGTATGTTGTTGAGGGGGATTCTTGTTTGGGTAGAGTTTAACCTAGGTAGCTTCTGAATACCATTCTATCTCTGAAGTCTATTAAGTACTTACCCTGTACAATGTATGATGGTAGGTACTAAGGCAAAGAGGAAAATTTCGTTTATTTTAGATATTATAGAAATATTTGGAAATATTTAGATATTTCATTTACTGCATATTTATATTACTTTATCATTTTGTATTCTTGTTAATTGGAACTAGAGTCAGGCAATTAAGTTTTCATTTGAATGAAGTGTTTTTTTTATATATGCAGCTTGATAACAGTGCCAGACTTAGGTTTGTAATAAAGATGCTCCTGTGTTCTTTGATTTTTGCGTATGTCATGACTGAAATGAATGAAAAACAACAAATATCTTTTTAGACTTAAGAAACTGAACGATTAGTGTTAAAGATTTTTTTTCTTTTTAGTACATTACTTGCACTTTATAAAGTATGTTTCACAAAATTAAATAAAATGTGTGAGAGATAGGGACTGGATCTTCGATTTAATTCATAAACTACATTGCAGCTTAGTCTTAGAGAGTTGCTTAGAACACTGAGAGCTTAAGTTCTTTTGCAGGGCTCACTCAGCCTGTAGATATCAGAGGCAGTATTGGAACTCTGGTCTTCCTGCCTTTGAGGTCAGCTCTCTCTTCACTGTTCCATGCTTAGCCCTCAGCTTGGGTGAAAGACATTTACATTTTCAAATGTAAATGGTTAACACTTTCTAGTGTGATTACATAAATAAGTTTTCAGATATCTGGAGAGTTATTCGATTTTTAAAAAAGTGCCTTAAGAATCAAGCATTTATATCATACTTAGTCAAAGTAAAGATAAGCTTGATGTTTATCTTCTAGAGCTTTTTTTTCTGGTAAAAAAAATCTGACACCTACTTTGTCTTTTGTACAAAATGCTGAGAGGGCAGATTTTAACTGTAGGGTAGTAAACTGCGCCACCTAGAGGGAAGAGAAAGATGTTGATCAGCCAGTTCAGTCATTGAGGAACCTAATTTGGTGAGAAGATACCAAACTCTTCAAGTATAATAAATAAAATTCCAAGCTTGCCCAGGATCCCAAAAAGAAGTTGTGCACATTTTAACCCTGTCATCTTTGGAATAGGATTGCCTATATCATAAATCATCCATCCCTTTGGTTTCCATTCAGTGATTATAAAAATCCATTCTTTAAATGTGGTAGGTCTTTTTAGATTCAGGTAACTGAGGAATTGGTGTCATTGCTTGTTTCTATTTACATGGCAATTATTGGTCATACTTTAGGTATCTTAAAAATTAATCATCTGTGCTGTGACAACCACACTTCCTGTTTTCAACATTACAATTTCTTGTCCCAGAGCAAATACATGTTTCACACTAAAGATTAACTGTTAGTTTTCTAAGGCTACTAGAGGCAGTGGCCTAATTGATAGGAGACTAGACTTGCATTCAGAAGACTCTCAGTATGAATCCTGTCTTAGATATTTATCAGCTCTATGACTCTGAGTCATTCAACCGCCTTGAGCCTCAGTTTCCTCACCTGTAAAATAGGGGTAATAATATGTACCCAATAATGTTGTGGTCAGGAGCGTATGAGATAATGTATGAAAAGCTCTTTGCATACCTTTAAAACACCTTACAAACATGAGCTATTAAAGTCATTATAATTTAGCTAACAATGGCAAATTCATGAAAGCAACATGACTTTATTTAAAGAAAGTAAATTAGCTAAAGTTTAATTTTGCACTTATAATGATAGAACCTCCAATTTCATTTTGTGCCTGTCATATGAAAGACCCATTGCTAGTTACCCTAGATAAAACACAAATATTAAAAATAGTCCATGCCTTCAAGGAGTTTATATACTGCTGCAGGATGTAGAGAAGGAATGCAGTATGATTTGAGCAAGGGAAAAACTAACAAAGAGGATGAAGAAAGGGGGTTTTTTTGGGTGTAGGAGATGGCACCTGAGTTTAACCTGGGGGGAATCTACATAAGTATTCTGAGAGGCAAAGGTTAGCAAATTTTGAGCTCGTGGAGACAGAAACTGTTTTTTGGGTTTTTTTTTTTTTGCCTCTTTCTCTGTCCTTAGCATTTAGCATAGTGCTTGGCACATGGTAAAAATTTTTTTTTTTGCCTTTTGGAGGGCAATTGTGGTTACGTAACTTGCCCAAGGTTACAGGGCTAGTTTTTTTTTTGTGTGTGTGTTAATGTTTGAGGTCAAATCTGAACTCAGGTCCTCCTGACTCCAGGGCCAGTGCTTTACTCACTTCACCACATAGTGGCTTCCACATGGTAAAATCTTAATGAATGTTTATTGGTAGATAGGAAGTGCATTACAGACACAGAGTAAAAACAGTGCAAAGAATGATGTAATGTGAGTGGGGATGATGGTGATGAAGGTGATGATGTTAATGATGATAATAAATCAGTTTGAGTTTTGCTATGCACTTTACATATATTGTCTTACTTGATACTTATGATAATTTTATGAGATAGTTGCTATTATATACATTGATATAGATGGATCATACAGATACAGGCTGAGAGAGGTTAGATGACTTGCCCAGGGTCAGACAGCTAAGAAGTTTCCAAAGCAGGATTCACATCCAAGTTTTCCTTACTCCAAGTTTACCACTTTCTCCATTGCTCCACCTAGCTTCCATGCCAAATTTGGGAATAATAAGCCAATTTGGCTGGGTGCCATTTTCCAAATTTATGTTTTTCATTTTCCTGTTTCCACATATAATGAATGAGCCATACCCTGGCCTTTTATTTTACAAGACTGAGAGAAATTTATATATTATATGTACACATATAATATATAAATATATTATATATATATATATTTATATAGTTCTCATAGAAGACTGTTGTTACAGTGGAAAGCCCTTTGAATTTTGAAGTTAATATTATATCATTAAGGCAAATCACTTAACCTTTCTTTGTCCTCATTTTGTGGGTTCATGATAGCTTTATCTATACCATCTCAGCAGTCTAGAAAGGATTATTGAGAAAATGTCTGTTGAAAATAATTTTCTGAGAAAAGTGTTATTAATAGGGAAAACCCCTTTTGTTATGGAGATCAAGCAGATAAAAATTATATGAACTTCAGAATGAAGTGAATGTTTTAACCCTTTTGTATGAAGGGCATGAGCCTATTTTTACTTAAATACTTCCTAGTCTGAAGGTGATATTATAGAGAGGTAACAAGTACTATTTTGAGGATATTTATAGCATCTCAAATGAAGTATTTATTTCATTTTAGGGAGTGTTCAGGGTTTTAATTAGTGTACCAGACTTAGAGCGCATAGACAGCATTTGCATTGTTTTAGCAATTCCCATAGGGTTGTGTCTAGGCCCTCCTTCTTATCAGAGATTGTGTTCTGTGTTGCCTACCCTATTCCTTATGTGCTGGTTGCCTTGGATGTATAAAGTTCAAATTGTAATGTCTTCCATAGGAAGAATTTTGTGACTTAGTTTAATTCCATAATTTCTTTGGCTACCTGGAGGGAGACAGTCTTCTAAAGCCTCTCTGATTTCCTCTCCCAAGAAAAAAATCTCCTCAATACCATTGTTGCGACCAGCTGCTATTGCTTTTTAATTTTTTTTTTGTTTTGTTTGGAGAAAGGCTGATGGTTGACATTATAGTGGAGACATAGCCCTTGAGTACACAATCCCCTGTCCAGGATCTTATGGAATTACAAACTAAAGTATGTGTGTGAGTGTGTATACATATACTGTTTCAGTAAATGACACAGCTGCACTATTCTCCTGTGAAGTAAATGTAAATGCAATACATTATTTTTTTAGGATGTACCAACCTTTTATAGTCTGGAAAGGGGAATACTTGTACATGTCAGTCTTTCTTCACAGGCTGAATACTTTCACATGCCTGGAAAAAAGATGCTGGATGAGCAAACATAAAAATAGGCCAGATTTCCTAACTCCTCAAATACCTCTGCTTTATGAAGGCATCTTAGTTTGGTTTTTTTTTTTTTTTTGACCAGAGGGATCTGTATAATTCTCCTTAGCTCATAAGAAAATTGATGATTGATTTAGAGCTAGGAGGGACCTCTGAGGTCATTTAGTCTAGTTCTTTCATTTTATGGATGAAGAGAGTGCCTTGCATAGGGTTTTATAGGTAGTGACAGATCTGGACCTCTGTTTCCTGACTTCCAATCAAGCACCTTTTCAAATGTACTGTCCTTTTGGTAGTGTTAATCCTGAAACTTCCATTGAAAGAGGAATCGAATAGGAAGGCCTTTACCTTTTAAAAAAGAAGGTAATCTGTTATGGAAACTGCTTATTATGTATGTATGTAATTGTCAAATATATAATAATGACTATACATATCATTAATGTATCAAATTAACTTATTTTGTTTATAATAAATTTTGTTCATATCTTTGCAGTTATTCATTCCCCATATACTATGGTAATCTACTTGACACTTATAATAGTTGCAGGGAAATTTGGCCATTATCTACTCTTGTAAGCAGAATCCCCTTTCAGTAAATACCACTAGAATATTCAGGTCATTCAATGAAACTGTTTCTTTGATGTGATTGATTCCCTATGTGAAAATTGCTTTATTATTAAATATCTTCCCAGTGCATAGATAAGTTGTTTTTTTCCTTCAAAATTCATTGGTTATTTGGATCATCACTCTTGAGGGAGTATCTGCCAGTCTGTTGGTGCAGCATTATTTTTCTTCTGTTTCCGCATCTCTGCTGTCCCAAGCATTCAGTTCCAGGTGACTTGCAAAAAACAAGCGAGTTTAAGTACACATAGTTTAAGAGATTCTAGGAAGAAGGAATGTCCTTATGTGAACTCACTAGTCTCTGAAGAAGCAAGCACTAGGAAGTACAGAATCCAGACTGAATAACTTTTTTGTATCTTCCTTCTCCAGGCAGAGAAAGGGTTACGTGTATACTGGCTAAAAAGGGGGCAAGTCACCCTATGATCCTGAAATCGAATATGTACCAAAGAGAGTAAAACATAAAATATAAGTAAACATTAGCTCAATTACCTGACTAATATCCCTAAATTTTCACATTTTCCCCAAGTATAAACAGCCATTCACAATAATACACTTAGCTCATTGATGTGAAAATTTATCAGCATTAAACTTGCCTAAAAGTTCTTTAGAAGACCATAACAGCCTCATAAAATGGGTAAACAGTGTCGTGTGGGAAGCTCTTGCCATGTGTTCCTTAACATTTGGTTCAAACATTTCGGTCAGATGTTTAATTTTTGTTCATTTCTGATGACTGAAAATGTTTGGTGATAAGTCACTTATGGGTCCTTGATGGTTTGAAAATATGAAGTTTCTAAGAAAAAAGAAATGAAACCAAATCCTGTTTATTAAATGAAGTAGAGAGTTTGATGATTTTGTTTGGAGGAAACATTTTGTTTTTCTAATAAGCATTATGAACATGCAGTTTGAACAAATATGTTAGGGATTATTTTTCTTCTCCAAAAACTCTTGATAATATAGTTTCTGAAAATTTTTTCAAATAAAAACATTTTTAAAATACCATATGATTGATATTTAGTGCATATCTTAATGTTGTCATTACAACATCATCACTTTGGAATTATGAGGAAACACTAGTGAAATGAATTATTCTTGCAAATTCTGGTTTTAGAAAGTGTTCAGATATTCAGCAAATAAAAATCTAATTTACCCTGGTAGAATAATGTGAAAAAGATTTGCTCCAACTCTTAACTACTGCTTTCTGATGTCTGAAGGGGAATGTGAAGTGGGAGAAGGATGTTGAGGATCTAAGAGAACTTCTATTTTTTATTTTATTTATCTATTTTTTAATTTTTTTACTGTAACAAATGTTTTCATTTCACTTTTATTTGCACTCTAATGTCATATTTACTCCCGTGCCATAAGCTTTTGCTTCTTTGATTTCTTCTGGATATCTTTTTCTTTTGAGCAACCTCTTCTTCTGGTTTAGGAACAATTTGTTCCTTTTCAATAAGTCATCTTAATACGGCAAGGAGAACTCATGTATGGGTTGATTTGACCATGAGCCCTGTAAGTACGCCGTCACATTTTGGGAGCCTTGTTAACCTGGATATGCTCAATGACAAGAGAATCCACATCCAAACCCTTAAGTTCTGCATTACTCTCTGCATTTTTAAGCATATGCAGTAAGAATTCAGCACTCTTTTTGGGCCCCGACCCTGTGTCCAACGCCATTGCTTAGCCTGGGCACACCTGCCAACTCCACCATTATATCTGTGACATCTTTCAAATACTTGCTGGCTTTTCAGATATGCATGCCCTTGATAGCTTGGGCTGTTTCATGGGTGTTCTTGAAGTGGACCTGGAGATTTGAACCCCTTGATTTGCATGATTTTGTGGGGTTTTCTGGATCAAGAGAGTACCTCACCATTTTGAATGATTACCTAGGACGGCCTAAAGCCTAAGAGAACTTTTAAAGAAAACTTGTGCATTTAGCGAGGACCTAGAGTAAAAATAAGAATAAAGTGATCCAGAGTAGATAACAAGAACCCACCAAAAAGCTTTGAAAGTGAAGACAGGAAAAGGGTAAGATGAACATAGGTAGAACTGAGGGCATAGGAGCCAGGAAATCCTTAAGGAAATAGAGTAAGTACATAAATGCCTCGACTCAGACAGGAGAAAGTCTAATTGTCAAAGATCTTCTCTTGGTAAATGCAAAGGAAAATCTGCAAATTGATGAGGCTGGAGTCTATTAGGAGACCAATCTGAAAAAAGCTAGTGTGCATGGATTCAGGACCCAGCTAGGAAAACTTCAGCTCATTATTTGAGATGTCATCCTAGTTATGGGTATAGGAGTAGAGTTGACTATTAATAATAGTCATATAAAGTATGTTATAATTCATAAAATAATTTACTCAAAAAACCCCTGTGAGATGGTCAACAAGCATTTGTTAAATTCTTATTATATGCCATAGACTGTGCTAAGCTTTGGGGACACAAAGGAAGGCAAAAATATAGTCTGTACCATCAAGGAATTAATATTTTAATTCATTCAGCAGACATTTATTAAGTGCTTACTCTGTATTAAGTACCATGCTAGGTGCTAAGGATACAAAGAAAGACAAAAACATAAAAATATTCCCTGTCCTACATTTTAATATGGGAGACATAAGTAACTCTGTGCATTTGAGATTTATACAGAGTTGACTGAAGGTAATTTTGGGAGGAAGGCAGTAGCAGAGGGGTAGGATGGACACTGGTTAAAAGCCCTCTCAAAGGTGGGGGGTTTCAGCTGAATTTTGAAGGAAACAAGGGAAATTATGAGGTGGAGGTGAAGATATTTGTCATCATTCCCATAATAGGATGATGCTGTTAGGGAGGTTTAAGCAATTTGCCCAAAGTCACATAGTAAGTGGCAGGGTCTCCTACCTCTAGATCTAGTGATAGAGTGGGAACTGTATTGGACTTGGAGTCTGGAGAGCTGAGTTCTGATATGGACATGACACTTATTAACTTTATGACATTTTAGGTGTGTTATTTCACATATGAATTTGTTTCCTTGTGTGTTAAGTGAGAATAATGATGTTTTGAGGAAAGAACATTTATATGAACTGATAATATGAATTATTATTAATATACTGAAGGGAAAGCAAGAGTAACACCAACTATGTGAGATGTTTTCTTTCTTTTTCTTCTTTAAAAAAAAAAAAAAAAAGACTTGGTCTCCCTATCTTGTCCATACTGGAAGTATGAGGGTGTTTAAGGGTCCAGTCCCACACTGATCAGCATGGAAGCTTTTGACCTTCATTATTCAGACCTGGGCCAGTTTGTCTCCCCTTAGGCAACCCTAGAACCCCTCCTCCCCCAAACCATCAGGTGCTCACTATTTTAATGTCAGATTTATTGTAAATACCTGACTGGCGTAGCCCACTGCAGCCCAGAACTCCTGAGTTCTAAAGATCTACCAACCTGAGTCTCCCAGGTATAGGCATTATAAGAGAAGATCACCATGCTCAGTTGAGAAGTGTTTTTTAATAGTTAAGTATTACATTTAGATGGGCATTTATTATAGAAAGTGGTCTATGGGTCGAAAATGGGTTAACAGAGAACTCTTGGAATAGACTGTTTAATACTTTAAACCTATGTCAAGTCAATGGAGACTTTGTTTAATTTACTTGAGGTATGTTGTTTTTGCTCCCTAGTTCCCCTGTTCTATAGTAAGATACCGGATATTTTGTGTGGGACAGAAGAGCAAGTGCCTGAAGAGGGAGTGCGTTGGCAGTAAATCTATTGGGTATACTTCTGAAGGTATAAACTGTTTATTTTTGGATGGTGATGCTGGACAACAACAAAGGGCCCTGACTAGGGGAACCTTCTGTTTTAGGGAGTGCCCATTTTTGTCACATGCACTGTACCCTGTTTTCATTTTTAAGACTTCTAAGAACTTTCCTTGGTGTGACTGGAATGGCTTATACTTGTCAACTTTATGGGAATGTGTGTTCATGGGAAGCCTATTGATTAGGATGCCAAAATAAATTACTTTTTTTTTCATTTTTGGACTTTTCCAGTTAACAGAGTAAAAGACTGATGCATATACAGCTAGACTTCTCAACCAACTATGGATTAGCTATTAAGGAAGAAGAAAGGTGTTGATTCCACAGTTTTCTTTTGTGTTGCTTTAAGGGAATGGGGTCAATTTCGAAATGAGGAATGATGATAAAACTTGAAAGAATATGTAGGAAAAGCAAATTGTAAAAAACAATTCCATGATTTTTAAACATACTGCCTTTGCCTGCAAGACTTTGCTGCCAGCTGTTATTTAAACTTGTGTGCTCTTGCCTTGTTAGACTGAGCAGCTGAGAGTACTGTATTAGCCGGAAACCAGGGCATTTATGATTGAGTTCCTGTTATTGACTTACTCCTAGACAAAATGCCAAGTTTCTCTAGACATAGTACAGTAGGTCCACTGTAGGAGCCGTACATGAATACTGTTTTGACATTTTTTACTTCAATTTTTGTTTTATATGTCGACTTTTTTAATGGCTTTCTTTTTTTTCTCGATGTTCCTAAAAATGTTTTCTGTAGGTAATTAGGAGAAAGTGGTTGATTTTAGCTGACTGAAATACTAAGGAGAAATAAGTGTTTTAGGTTGAGCATATTGAGATGTTATTTTGTTTTCTAGGTTGAAGTTTTTTTTTTCTGTTTGTTTTATTTCAAACTAACAGAATGGTAGTCCTGATTTTAGCGCATGAGAAAGATTTTGGCAACAGTGATGTAAGAATAAGAGAAAGTCTATACTTTCTTAATGCCATTAATATAATCATCATATAATTGAAGAGGACAATTTTAACTTTTTTTTCCTCTTAATGTTCACAGAGGTTTTAAATATACCTTCTGGAAAGGCTATGGTGGTTGCTTCCAGCTAGAAGTATTTTTCTTTCAAACTTCCTTTGGCTCAGGTGCTTTATCGGCAGCTAAAAATGAGAACTCTGGATTTCTTTCATTGTGAGGCACAGGTCTTATAGAATGTCTTCTTCAAATTCTGAACACCTGCAGTATTTTAAGTTTGTATATTATTGGAATTGCTCTCTTAGTAGCTGGAGCAGACCACAAAACAAGAATATATTTGCATTGCCACCTCTGTGGGTGGGCCTTTTTGTAGTCTAAGGGGCTTTTTGTAGTCTAGAGGGATCTTTCCTGCATAAAGGAGGTGCCTTTCCTCCCTCAAGATTTTTATCAACATCTTCCTCTAACTCCCCATGCCCCCCTCTCCAATAATACTACTACAAAATAGAAGTAATTTCCAATTTGTTTCTATTATATATATGTATACTGCTTATGTATACTTATATCTGTCTTATAGTTCTTTTTTTACCCTTTATAGTATCTATTATTCATGTTTTAATTCTAAATACTTAATCTAGCTTTGAAGGAGATTATATTCCTTCTCATAGTCCAAATGTTTTAGGATTTAAGAAGATATTTACAAACCATCAACGAATTTGTATTTTTTCTAAATGTCAGGCTCTTGAATTTTTCATGTTTTATACTAGTGAAGTAGGTGGCACTAGGAATTCTTTTCCTGATCTGTCAAAGATTTTTTTTTTCTGAAGATACTGAAATCTTTCACTTCATAGTTGTCCATTAGTAGCAAAAATCTGTACACCTATAACAGGATAGGAGAGTTCTTTTACTGCATACACTTGAAGTCCTTTCTTGGGATCCTGCCATAATAATGGATTTCTAATTCGTAGTCTGTGTTTTATTATAGAATATGGCTAGAAACAATCATAAAAATATCATTTAGTTTAACATACTGCTCTTTCTGACCAGAAACAATCAAGATTACCCACAAATTTTACTATAGTGGTGCCCTTGGGGTCCATGCCTATATTACAGTTGAAAACATGGTATGATGTGATCCTGTTATTTCCTATGATAAACCCCCTTGGATATTAAATAATATCCATAAATTAGCATCACTAAGTAAAGAGACTAAAAGGTGTCTACTAGGTGGTGTATTTTTTGGCTTTGGGGGACCTATAAGATCATAAAATAGAATAATGAAATCTTAAAACTTTTTTCTCAGGATCAAATGAAATCTCTCCTTTCATGTCTTCTATCTTTAGTGAAAACTGCAAAAAGTTATTTCCAATAATTTGTGCAATGTGTCCTCCTGTGCTATATATTTCATATTCACTTAGCCTTTTCTTAGATATTGCAGGTACATTCTGACTTTACTCATAGTGACTTGGCCAAGATCATATGGCAGATTTAGTATTTGAATCTATTTTCTCTGACTTAATGTAATGTCTTTGCCACTGTGCCATTGTGGTTCCTAGAGGGCTACAGTCAGTAAAGGTGGAACTTTCAGAGAAAGTTAAAGTAGGATATAAGTGTTCTTGATATATTTATATACCATATGGCCCCAGAGCTGAGACCTCCTTTCAGTCTTAACCTTTCCCTATAGTTTACTAGTCTGGATTTGGTTATCAAATGAACTACTTTATATCTTGGACCTTCTAAAGTGGGTCTGATTTTAAGTAATACTTAGAATACTACCATGTAGTGGCAGCTTAAAGTACAGCTTGAAAAAATATCTTTAGTGACTTAGTAAGGATATGCTATTTTACTTGTAGTTTTAACGCAATGACCTCTTACAAAGTTCCTAGAAATTTTTATCAGTTATTCTTAGAAGGAAATGCTGTGAAAATGTTGGGAGAGGAGATTTCATCTTATAAAAGGAAAGTTTGAAATTCCAAATAATTAATACTTAATTCTATTATCAAAATTTTATTAAACCCATACTATGTCCAAGGTACTGTGCTAAGCAAAAACAAATTAATTTTGATACAACAAATACTTATGCATTTGTTTGTTACAAGGACCGAAAAAAAGAACTGGACTTTTCCTTCAAGGAATATATAGTTTACTGGGGGTGAATGTGTGGGATACAACATGTACTGATATGTAAGTAAAAACAATTTAATCTGAAAAGGCAAAGAGCCAAAGGTTTAACTAGGACTTTTTACCTTTGGGGCAAAAAGACAAGAAAAATGCCCCCTCATTTGGGTCTAGGGATAAGGAGTCAGTGACCATGGGACTTTGGGACAAAGTAGTATAAAGGGGGAAAAGGGAATCTTCCATATAAATCATCTTGTGATTTCCAATATGGTCCTCAGAATACTTAAGTGTGAAAGCTAGTCCTTGTTTTCTAGGTTAGGGAAGAGGAAGTTTTTTTTTTTTTCTTAAAAGAGTTATGCTTTGGACACATGTTAAGTGTGATACCTTGTCAGGGATGTACATCAGGCAGTTGGTGATATAGGAATGGGCTCAGAGATATGAGGCTTGGATATATAGAACTAAGAGTCATGTACAAATCAATAGATAAATTAACCCATGGGAATATTGATAGTATCAAGAGTGAGGGTGTAGATAGGGAAATGATGAGGACTCTGGACAAGGCCTTGAGGGGCCTGCATAGTTAGGGGGCATGAAATGGATGAAAATTTAGTAAATGAGAGTTAATAGAAGTGGCCATACAATTAGGATGAGAACTGAGAAAACAACCTCATAAAATATTATAAGTTGCAGAAAAGTTGAGATGATAATTATTGAAAAAAGGCTATTGGAGTTAGCAGTTTATCAGGGGTAGGGAAGCTGTGGCCTCTTAATAAATCCCCTTAATAAAAAGGATTTGTTCTGTAATACTTGAGCTCCATCAAAAGGCCACACCCAAGGACCTAGAAGGCCAAATGTGACCTTGAGGCCTCAGATTCTCCACCCTTGGTTTTAGATAAATTGAAAAAAACATTTTTAAAGCATTTATTATATACCAGGCACTATGCTATGTACTGGAGATAAAAAAATACACAAATATAGAAATACCCAAATATATAGGTACCAAAAAAAAAAAAAAGATAGCACCTACTCTCAAATGAGAGCTAGAAAGCTTAGGGTGAAAAGGGTAGGAGGAGGGGGAGATGTGGGACAGTCAAGAGAGTGAATTAAGCTGAGAGTGAAATGAATAGCATGACTAGGGGTCCCTCATTAAATGGTGAATCCAGCTAAGGGATTCAACAGTGAGGCAGTTCTCAGGATATTGTTATCCCAGTATGGGTGAACTAGCTGAGAGGGAAGGTGAAGCAGATCTACCATTGAAGTGATAGTTTAGAATTTAGAGATCCTAGTTGACCTTGGTTAGGGTAGTTTCAATTAAGAGATGTGGTCAGCAGCCAGACTGTAGGAGGTGGAGGAAAGGAAGTGGAGCAAGGATTTTTTCTAGGTATTTGGCTGGGAAAGGGAAATGGGACTGTAGCTTCTCATTTTAAGTAATTATTCTTGCTGAGAATTTTTTTTTTAAACATTGGGGGCCTCATAGTTCTTTATATTTTTCTATCTAGAGACTACTACTAAAATAATATGTACAGACTAAAAGGGACCTTAGAAGTCATGGAATTCAATCCTGTTACTTTATAGAGGAAGATAATGAGGCTAAGAGAGGAAGTGATTTATCTCTAGTCACAACTAATTAATAGGAATACTAGGGGGCTAGAACTGATCATAGGAATTAGCATTCTTTCTTTGGAGAGTGTTGGAGGCATTAATAAATTCTTAGTTTTTGCACTGCCTTTTCTAGAATCCATGTAGACTACTGCCCTCTTATGACATTACCTTGGACCTGTTATAATTCAGTATGAGTTGGTTTCAGCTTTTCTTAGAATCAGTTACATTCCATTCATGCTTTTCTAAGGAGATCCTGGGATACACCCTATTTTCTTTGAGTTTTAGAGACTGGTTTCTTTAATATTAAGCTTTTAAAATTTTGACCAAATAACTTATTTTTACCCTAGTTATACTTTAGATTCTTGTCTCTCTGTGTTGAGGATATTGCAGGTGGGCAGGCCACTTACATTTTCATTTATACTCCATTTACAAATCATCTCTTAGGTTGGATTGTATGTGCAAATAACCAATCTTCATCTATTTATGTTGATTTTGATTGCTTCAGGTTCCAAAGGTACTAACTTTGATCCACAAATCTGGGGTTATACCCTGGATTGGACTTGCTGCCCCTATATGCAAAGTACCTTAAATTAAGGGAAACAATCTTATATTGTTAGACTTATTATAGATTCATATCTCTGACCACTGGACCCAGATGACTCTGGACGAGAAAGTGAGGCTGGTGACTTTGCACAGACTTCCCTCACTTAAATCTAATTCATTTGCCTGTCTTGGCATCACCTCCTTAATGTCATGGTCCTTTTTGAGAACAAAGAACAAATAGCAGCAGCAATAGCTATGTTTAGGGATATAGAGACTACAGTTTAGTGCCTGAAGGAATTTCAGAGATTATCTCCTTTGAATACTGTAAGCAAGCATTTTCTTTTCTTTGAAGAGATTTAAAAAGTATAGGGTGTGAATAGCACATTTTTTTTGAAGCATCTTTACCTATTTTATTTCCTTGAACTCTTCTGTCCCTAGCCCTCCCCTTCCTTCTCCTTTCTTTCCTGCTTTTCTTTTCAACTCTCCCCCTCTCTCCCATCCCTTCTTCCTTTCCCCCTCTCTTACAGTTCTATTTTTTTTTTTGAAGTAATTGGGGTTAAGTAACTTGCTCAAGGTTACACGGCTAGTCATTATTTATGCGTGGGTGCTCATTTTCTGAGGCCGGATCTGATCTCGGGTCATCCCAATTCTGAGGCCGGCGCTCTTACTCACTGTGCCACCTAGCCGCCCCTTTAGGGCAATTGGGGTTAAGTACCTTGCCCAAGGTTACACGGCTAGGTTTTTGTTTGTGCGGATTAAGTGTCGGAGGCCGGCTCCCAACTCAGGTCCTTCTGACTCCAGGGCCGGCGCTCTATTCACTGCGCCACCTAGCTGCCCCAGTTGCTATTTTTAAAGGATACTGGCATCTTTTCATTAAGCATTTATGTTAGATTTTAATTATCCCAAGAAGTTAAGTAGTTTTTTGAAATTTAATAAATGAACATGCTCTTTTGAATAGGGAGCATTTTTAAGCCATTGGCCATGAAATTCTGCATGGAATTAATGCAATAAATAGGTATGTGAAGAATTAAACTATTACCTCCCTCCCCCTATTTTGGAATAGGATAATTGAGAGAATATAATATATAATTATGTTATATACTCTCATGGTACTCATTTAAATTGTAATCAAAGTCAGGTATAGCTTGGAAAATTGAAATTTTTCAGTGGTTAAGGAGAGTAAATTTGTGTTTTCCTCACTAAAATTTCTGTTAGAGCTGATTAATACATCACATTTAGCTAGTTTGTTTCTTTTTGTATCTTTTGCTCACTTTTAGGATGGGTACTAAGGAACAATGCAGTTAGCATAAGTAAATGAGAATGAGGCCGATAGAGCAGTCAATTGCTACCCCAGAGAGTCCAGTTCTGTTTGCTTAAGGCCTTAAATATAAGGAGGAAGAGTTTGGACTTTATCTCATGGATATTGGGGAGCATTCAAAGGTTTTTGAGCAGGGGAGAGACTTGGGAATGAATTAGCTAGGGAGATATTGGCTAGGGCAGTGTCCTTTGGTAGCTTCCATGTCCAGCTAGCTATTTCTGAGTTACAGACAATGAATCATGTGACTCTTTAAGAGATTTGAAAATGTAATGATGCATTTCATATAACATGTTTTGTAATCCAATATAGTATATTTTCTTGCTATTCATGGCTGTATAAATATTTATTCCATGGCCTCAATTTCTGTGTTCCAGTGATACAAGGAGCTGTTCTCTGGAAGCTGCTGAACTGTATGCCCTTTGACATTATTTCATCTTTTACTCAAGATGGAGATCTCTTTATTTTGCAATAATATATAAAGAGCACTTCATGAAATATTATCTGGGGCATCTCAGTTCTTATTCCTGCTACTGACAACCCAGCTTTCTTTGTAGAACAGCTCATTTTCCTTTTTTCTCCCTATGTGACCATCCTAATGGGAGTGAGAAAGCCCAGGATTGAGTTCTGATTTTTCCCATTAATTCATTTTAATTCAGTAAACATTTATTAAGTACACTGTGCATTTCACTGGAGATATAAAACTGGAAAACAGCAGACTTCTTACCCCAAAGGAGAGTCTGGTATAGGATGATACGTAACTTTTTAAAAGAGTTTGACAATGATTAGGACCAAAAGAGTGACTTTGTGAGATTCTAGGAGGGGGAGGAAGTATTGATTATTAAGTAGTAGAATGAGATAATTTTACCTGTATGTCTAGATTTTGGTCATTCTGGACTTGTCTCATCAGTGCTAAAATGAGTAGGTTGAATTAGATCTCTAAAATTGCATGTTAGGTTTTTTAAGCGATTCTCCCTATTTCTTTTTCAGGGGACTGATGTCATATAAAAGCATCACTTTTTTTGGTCTTTCTGTTTGAAAAAAAAAACCCATTATGATTGTTTTTGTTTTTTTTTACCTTTTGGCACTGAAAGTCAGGATTTCCCAATTTTATGTGCTAAGGCAATCTGCATTAGCACTTTGTCTTTGGGAAATCCCTACATTTGGGACTAGTGGGTTCATGTATTGGGTTGTTATCATTGGGTAGTGGAGACATTTTAGCTTGATGCTTAATCCTCTGTGTTTTTCATAAAATTATAACTTTCCATCAGTTGAGTTTTAGAAAAATCTCAGTTATGAAATCAGCATGACACTCTAGTTAATACATTATAAGAATATTAACAGCACATAGTAAATTAGATAGAATAAATATTTACATAGCCATGAATGGCAAGAAAATGTACCATATTGGATTATGAAACATTTTATATGAAACAGGTCATTACATTTTAAAATCTCTTAAAGAGGAGGGAAAAATAAATAGTTGGTTGATATTTATAGATTCAGCTTGATGAATAAAAATACTATGTGTTTTCCAGGATGTTTGATAAAAGAATTTGTGGTCTATATATTCTTTAATAGGAACTCAAAAATAGCTGCTCATTCTAAAAGTGTATGTCTAGATAGATATATTTCCTATTACTACTAGTATAGCTGATTATTCTCAGATAAAATTAGAAATTTCACTGGTGAGCCCAATATAGTATTTTAGAGATAGAAGAGACCTTGCACATCTTTTATTCCATCCCCTCCTTTTTTTTTCCCAGGGAATAACCAACCCAGAGAGAAAAGTAAAATAATTTGTCCAAGCTTACATTGCCCCTAACTGACAGCTGTGATTTGAACCAAGGACTCTGACTTCTAAGTTTAGGGATTGCTCTAGTACCATAGTGTGATGTTCAAGGAACTAGGAGGAGCTAGGTATGATTAGAGCAGAATGTTTGTTTAGAGGAGTTGTGAAAAAGAGTTGGAAGAGTAATCTGAAAGTCTTAAATGCCAGAATAGAGTGTACTTTATTCTAGGGTACAACCTATGCAAAGTCATGGAGGTTTCAAATAGAATATCTTGTACTCTACAGGGAACAGCAAATAGGTTAGTTTGACTGGAATGTTGGGTGTGTGAATGGAAGTGGTTTAAGATAAACTTGGAAAGGTAATCTGGAGTCAGTTTGTGGAGGGCTTTAAATGTCAAATAAAGGAAGTTGTAGTTTATGCTGTAGGCAAGAGGGAGACACTAAAAATTCTTGAATAGGGGAGTAGTCAACTCATCCTTTCTGAATATCAGTTGTGTGGAGCAGGGATTGGCAAGGGCCAGAAACTTGAGACAGAAGATCTGTCAAAACACTATTGTCATTGTCCAAGATGAGAGAATATGAGGGTCTGAGCTATGGTTTGTGGCCTTAGTGGTGGGAAGGGGATGCATATGAGAAATATTGCAAAGGTAGAATAGAAGACTTAGCAACTGATTGGTTATAGGGGCTGAGGGAGAGTAAAAAATTGAGGGTGACTCTGAGGTTGACCTGTGGGAATTAAAAGATGCTGGCACTCTTTTTTTTTTTTTTTTGGCCTTTTGGAGGGCAATTGGGGTTAAGTAACTTGCCCAAGGTCACATGGCTAGGTTTTTGTTTGTGCATGCATTAAGTGTCTGAGGTCGGATCCGAACTCAGGTCCTTCTGACTCCAGGGCCGACGCTCTACTCACTGCGCCACCTAGCGGCCCCTATGCTGGCACTCTTAATAGAAACAGGTGAGGAAGGAGGGGTTTTTACTTAAATGGTTACTACCTTAGTTCAGGCTGTCATCAGTTCTCAGATCTATGCTATTGAAATATCCTCTCCTTACTGGTTATTTCTCCCAGGACCAAGTCCATCCCTTCTACATTCTTTGTTACTCTCCACACGAACTGGCAGCTCTCTCCTGCCTTCTGTATTCACCTTTAATAAGTGGTAGCAGAAGGAATGAATGAATGTACATACTATCTGGAATCTAGACACAATGAGCCATGGGTAATTGTAGGAGCTACTTTTTTTTTCTGTTGCTTCTTCATAGAGATCATTATCTATTGTCATTAAACTGCAAACTGTGAATAAAATTGAAATTTGTTCCTTTGTTTTGAGCTGCCTCATGCAGCTGCTTTGTCACTGAGGCCCTGGAATGTTAGGAGGTTTAAGCCATTTTGCTTTATTTGTCTGTTAACATCTCAGGGGAATGAATAGTAGATTTTTATTTACTTTGAAGAAGATGGCACTGAAGCTGAGCCTGTGAACCACAGTAACTTGAATGTGTGACTATAAAACAGACAATCTTCCTTATTTGCCCCGTGGGCCATCTTAATAACATAAGGACAGCACCACTGGTGTTTTTGGGCCCCAGCCATATGGCCTTGCCATGAAGACAAGCCATGCAGAACCAGGCAGATCTATTTTATTGTATAATTCATTCATTTTTATAGGGCTGGCCACAGACATAGAAAGGTTAAAGAGCTTATTCAAGACCACACAGTGAGACAGTGCAACAATTGGGGAGAGATAGCACCTTCTGACTTCTAAGTGGTTTCTACCTATGGTATGATACTATAGGAAAACAACTTCAAAAATTATTTTGGGTACATAAAGTAATTTCTGTCCCAGGAAAACAAAAGGTAAATTTCTACCCCCAGAAAATTAATCTTTAAACATTTTTTTTGCTCGAATTAGAACCTTATTTGTCCAATAAAAAGAGCCATCCTTTGGGTGATTTAATTTCACTCAGTTTTTCCATTTGATGTCTTGTACAGCTTTTGAATCACAAGGATGAATCAGTAACATGGGACTATTTGAAAAAGCCTTGGCATTCATGCTTAGTGAGCAATCCAAGAAATTAAGTGATGTGGAATAGTAATTATAACGTATGTGTGAGTTTGCTAATAACTTTTCTTTAGTGTTGAGTTTTATTAGCTTTTCATTGAAGAAATTAAGGAACATTAGAGTGAGGGAGTTACTTCTGTTAGGATGTGTAACTGCTGCTGGGCATAAAAGTTTACCTGATTATACCAAGTCATCTTCATAATAACCTGGCTTATTTTAGAGATGAGATTTACACATACACGATTACATTCTTTTTATTTAACGATAAATTTTGACTGCCTGGACATTAACATTTGGACATGATCATATCCTAAAGTAGTAGCCAGCATTATGAAAAAAAAAAGTTCCAGACACAAAATTTTCCTGGGTAAGTTTGAATCCTTTAAGTATGAAAAATTTGAAGCCAAACATAGATGAATAAAGATTGCAGTTAAACACCTTGTTCCTGTTGACAGAGTGTACCTCACTTTTTAACCTCTAGTTTTTAAACTGATGGAATTGAAAGCCTGTTATCCCTTGTTGACAGTTATGACAGTGTCCTCAGAGAAGTTAAATTTGTTCTGTCCTAAGCTGCCCAGTGCTGGGAATGGGGTAAAGAAACCACAGGCAAGCATGCTGTGTGATCTTCAGGTCCTTTGAATTTGTTTTGGATCCAGTGCTTAGTGTAGAACTCAAACACTTTTAAAAAATAACATAAAAAACAATTATAGAGTTACTATGGTAGATTTTCAGTAGTGCATTCCATACTTAACTACAGTGGTTTTCTAAGTATTTTTGAGTGGAGTTGGGCCTTATGACCACAGTATTGCTAAATTATGGTAAGTGTAAATTCTTTTTGGTCTTGGCACCTTAAGAGCATAAACTTCAAGTATAGACTGGTGTGTTTGGGGCCTTGTGCATAACAGGTGTTTATCAGTGCAGTGAAGCAAAGATTCCACCAGGTGGCTCAAGAATATTAGCTACTACAATGTTATAAATACCTTTTCCCTTGCATTCCATGGTACTTCCAGTAGGTCCTTGGACATAATTGATAGTCCCAGTTTTTAAAAACATATATTACTGTTATGTGAAAACACAATATGTCTTTGGTACAATCATCTTCAAACACTGGCAGGTCACACAAAGTTTTGCACAGTAATGTTTCTTTAAATTTTGATATTTTATCCATCTAGTATTTAGAATGCGAATGTAAAATATTCAATTAACTTATGTCATTGGACATAATTCAAAAGCATTTTTCCTGCATCTAGATATTCCATTTTCTATAGTAAGATGAAAAATAATCTATGAGCTACTTTTTTTTCCCCCTCTTGCCTAATTCACATGTGTTCAAAAGTTATGTTTTGGGTAGGCTATGATATTTTTCTAGATATTTGTTTCATAACATAATTTTCATAATTCACAAGAAAATTTGAGAAATGTAACTTTGCTTAGAAATTCTTCTTATAATGAAAATATCAAGTTAGCAAACATGTTTTCATATATGACTCCATTTTGCCTGCTACTAGACAATACAATTAAAAGACCTTCTTCTCCCCCATCTCCAAACCTCTTATGTGTTGTACTTTGAACTTAATTGTTTAATGTTTTTATTTTGTTCATTACATCTAAATTTTCAAGATGTAGTTTTGTGAGAGGTTTTTGTATTCTGAAAAGTTACATCATAAACAAATTAGAGGAATAAGGAAAACATTAGATCTATATATAGGGGAAGAATTCATGATTAGTCAAGGGATAGAGCAGATCAGAGAAGACAAAATATACAATTATGATTAAATATAATTTAAAAGTTTTCGTACCACAAAAAAAATTCAGTTAAAATGAGAAAGGAAATGGGTAATTAGGAAAATGATGTTTGAAGCAAATCTTCCTTAAAAATGTTTCGCATAGTGCAGTGAATAAAGCACCAGCCCTGGAGTCAGGAGGACCTGAATTCAAATCCAGGCTCAGACACTTAACACTTACTAGCTGTGTGACCTTGGGCAAGTCATTTAACCCCAACTATCCTGCCTTCCCCCCTCCAAAAAGCCAAAAAAAAAAAAAGGTTGCATTTCCAAATTTATAAGAGTAAGAGCCATTTCTCACTCCATAAATCTTCAGAGAATATAAATATATTATACATTTTTTCAAAAGAAGTCCAAGTTATCAACAGTCATGAAAAAAAAAAATTTCTCTAAATAATTGTCAAAGACAAGGTACTGATACTGTACTTTGTATTTTAGGCACAAATTTTCTGGACTTCTCTGAAAATTTAACATTATTTTGTATGAAGGCATTTCCAGCCTAAAGAGAAATATCCAAACTGACACAGTCTTCCCTCGAACTACCCTTTACCCCTGACCCCATGCCCTTGTACATATTTTACTTCCCACCATGATTTGAGATAATTTTAATAGGAATCTTGAACAAGGAAAATCACAATACATTTAAATACTGTATGGGATTAGCATTTTAGAATAGCTGCCTAAAAAGTCACTAGTTCTATTCTTTCTTGGACCATTACCCTCAAGGATTGAAAAGGATTTCTTCCCTTAGATTATCCTTTCAGAATGGAATAGAATGGGTGATGGTACCCTGATCAATGCAATAGTCAGTCACAATACCCACTTCCTAACAGAGAGGTGTTAGACTCAAGTTGCAGAATGAGATAATACATTTTTGTCCTTGGACAATATGGGAATTTATTTTGCATTACTATGCATATTTTTTCCTTTATATTGGTTTTCTTTATGTTTTCTTTTTGTTTCTTGATTTTTTTTGTTTGTTTTTGTTTTTGGAGGGCTATTGGGGTTAAGTAACTTGCCCAAGGTCACACGGCTAGGTGTTTGTTTGTGTGTCTGAGGCTGGATCCGAACTCAGGTCCTTCTGACTCCAGGGCTGATGCTCTACTCACTGCGCCACCTAGCCACCCCAAAAATTCTTATTAATTAAAAAACAAAGTTTAAAAAAATTCTTAGACTTTAAAAAGTAAAAATAATCTAAAAGTCTTTGATAAATTTCATACTTTACTTTAAAAAAACTTTCCTGCTTGTCTGTGTTTCCTTCTGAACTTCTTTCTGTACTATTTGTGTACTTAAAAATGTTTTTCAATGACCCTCCCCTTTTTTCTTTTCTTTCCTTTTTTGCCTGTGGTATTCTTGTGGCTCTGCTTCTCACTCTCCTCCATTAAAAAGAGGGAAAAAACAAAAACCTTTTTAAACAAATAAACATAGTCAAGCAAAACAAATTCCCACATTGACCATATCCAAGAAAAGGTATCTTTTTTCTGTCCCTTCAGTCAGTTAGCTTTCTGTCTCCAGGTGAGTCATGTATTCCATCATTGGTATTCTTATGGCTATAAACTGGTCCTTGCTTTGTTTAGTATTGTTTGTTTGGGATTCTTAGGTTTTTCAAATGTGTTTGTCTTTACAATGTTGTCATCAGTATTGTTCTTCTGTGTCTGCTTATTTCAGTCTGAACCAGTTCATACTTCCGAGATTCCTTGAAATCTTCTCTTTTATCATTTCTTATGACATAATAGTTTATTACATTAATTTACTATATTTTTTCAGCCTTTCTCCTATTGATAGACAGCCTCTTAGTTTCTAGATCTTTCCTTTTCCTTTGCTTTTTATTTTCCCTTTTGACTTTCCTTCAAGTCAGGACATTTGTTTTGCTTCCCTGCCTGGTATCAACAGCTCCCTCCTAAGCTTCCTCTCCCTGTCTGTTTCCTTGTTGAGTTTGGTATATTTGTACAGGTACTCCTTTGTGTGTGTATACTTAATACTCCTTTATCACATTCAGATAAGAGTTAGGTTCCCCTGATCTCCACTCCCCTTTCCAGTTCTTCCACCATGTTTACA
Source organism: Gymnobelideus leadbeateri (assembly GCA_011680675.1). NCBI lineage: Eukaryota > Metazoa > Chordata > Mammalia > Diprotodontia > Petauridae > Gymnobelideus > Gymnobelideus leadbeateri. The sequence continues at coordinate 307,208 of WOXC01009160.1, read as the reverse complement.
CGCTCTTCTTCTCATATACTCCAAATAAGCAAAATATTAAGTTCTATGAATCCTTTATGTGTTTATTCTACACTAGGAGTTTTCCTTTTACCCTCACTTTTCTTTCCCTTCTTAAAACCCTGAGAATAGAACCATTATACCTAGGGATCTGCTGTTTTTCTTTTTCTTTTTTTTTAAAGCAATTGGGGTTAAGTAACTTGCTCAAGGTTACACGGCTAGTCATTATTTATGTGTGGGTGCTCATTTTCTGAGGCCGGATTTGATCTTGGGTCATCCCAACTCCGAGGCTGGCGCTCTTACTCACTGCACCACCTAGCTGCCCCGCTGCTGTTTTTCTTACTTAGTTCCCTTAATATCCTTTGAAAATAGATATTAAAGTTCTAAAAGTTTCTTCTTCATCATTAGGATAGTAAAAGGAAAAAAGATACTATATTTTGTATTGGAGTCACAAGCCTGCTAGAAACAATTTTTGTTATTTTAGTTTACTGTAAATCCAAGCATTGTTTTGCTTTGAGAGAGAGACAGAGAAATGTCTAAACTGACACAGTCCTTTTATGCACTTGGACTTCTCTTAATTCGTAAGTAATTTTATAGTCCTAACTTAGGGTATTTTTGTACCAGAAATATGCTATATGGTAAAACATAGTTACAGAGCTCAAGGTAAAGTGCAAGTTGAGTTAATAGTTTGCTTCATTAAACTGAACAGTAGTCACTTAAACTTTCAGAACACCTTTGGAGAATAATTTTTCTAAAAGTGTTAAATTCCTCATAGATTACTCTCACCAAATAGTCTTATTTTCAGTTAGTCAATGCTGCCTAAACTTCTATTTCCTGAAATAATCAAAGAGATTTTTTCTTTCTCTTGGATAGTTCATTCTCCTAATCTGGTCAAAGTTTATTATTCAAGTGACTATAGTTCTTCTGTGGTTATCATTTCAGGAGTCTCTAGTCCTTGTATGGTTACTTCGGGAAGATTAATTCTTGGGCTCACCAGAGCCAATGGAGAGAAATGAATAAAATGCTATTTCAGAATTTATAGTTAAAGACTGATAAAGTTTCTTTTTTAGATTCATCCAGACTTCAGATTAGCATAAATTTTTAAATGCTTTAATATGTCTAGAAGCGGAAGCAAAGGAAAGAGTTTTTGACTGCTTTCAAACAATGTTAGCACTTCTTCACCCTACAGTTCCTTCCAGTTCAAATAAATTTACCTTTATAGTTTTCTCTTGACTCTTGTGTTTACATTTCAAAATTCCTACTCATCTCTCATCTTTTCATCAAGAAACTTGAAAGTCTTCTTCCATTAAAGATCTTTTTTTCCCACTACTCTAGAATTTGCTTTGCAAGGTTAATTATTCTTGGTGATAAGCACAAGCTTAACAAAATTCAACTTTTGGAATACTATATTCCAAGAGCTCCTTTTGTTTATAGTAGAAGCTTCCAGGTCATGTGGAATTCTGATTGAGATATTTTAACTTTTTCTTTTTTTGATGCTTGTGGTGTTTTTTTTCTTTGAAGTAGAATATTTGGATTTTGGCTATGATAAACAACAGAGATGGCACTAGCATTAAGGAGAATTGGAAAAAACTTCTTATAGAAGGTGAAATTTTAGCAGAGACTTAAAGGTAGCCAGGGAAGCTAAGAAATGGAAATGAGAGTTCTAGGCATTAGGGGCAACCAGTGAAAATGCCTAGAGTCAGGAGATGGAATGTTTAGTTCCATGTATAGCAAGGGTACCATTGTCACAGAATACCTCTGTACAGGGTGTAAAGAGTAAAAAAACTGGAAAGGTAGGAAAGGGCCAGGTCATAGAGAGCTTTAAAAGTGAAACAGAACATTTTGTATTTCCTGTTGGAGGTCATTGGGAGCCACTGGAGTTGATTTAGTGGAGGTCAGGTTATGTGTAATATGGTCAAACTTGTGCTTTATGAAGGTCAGCTTGATAGAGTGGAGAATAGACCTGAGGGGGAGTCTTGAGTCAGGTGGCTCAGCCAGAGGACTGTTGTGATAGTCCAAACGTGAGGTGATGAAGGATTGCACCAGAGTGGTGGCATTATCAGAGGAAAATAAGGGAGCATATTTGAGAGATTTTATGGAGAACAAAATGACAGAACTCGGAAACTGATTGGAAATGCAGTGGGTGTGAGAGAGTGAGACATCAAAAATGGCATATAGGTTAGGTTGCAAAAACTGGATGACTGGGAGGATGGTGGTACCCTTGACACTAATAGGGAAGTTAGGAAAAGAGGAAGGTTTTTCTGGGAAAGATGAGTTCAATTCTGGATATATTGCATTTAACGACACAACCAATTTGAAATGTCCAGTAGGCAGTTGGAATTGTGGGCCTGGAGGTCAGAAGAGAAATTAGAGCTAAACAAGTAAATCTGGGAATCATTTGCATACACATGATAATTGAAGCATGGGGAGCTGATAGTTTATCTCTATAGAAAAGTATAGAGGGAGAATTAAAGATAGTCCAGGACAGAGCCTTGGTGGACCACCCACGGTTAATGATCATGGTATAGATTGAGAAGGAATGGACAGATATATAGGAGGACAACTAGAGCAGTATCATGAAAACCTAGAAAGGAGAAGATGATCCACAGTTTCACAAACTGCAGGAAAGTGGAGTGGAATGAGGACAAAGACTTATTCGTTATTTTGATTAAAAGATCTTTGATAACTGGGGAGAGAGCAGTTTCAGTTATGCTCAGAGTTCTAATTTACACTTCTCTTACTGTTAGTCATTTGGAGCATTCTATCATATGGTTGCATATTCTTTGCATATGGTTTGCAATTCTTTTGAAAATTGTTCCTTTCCTTTAACTTCTTACCTTTTGGAGAATGCCTTTTGGTCTTATATATTTCTATAATTCTTGGAATGCATGTCATATGTTAACTCATTTATTCCTCACGATTACCCTGTAGGCAATATTATTATCATGCTCAATTTACAGATGAAGAAACTGAGGTAGCCAGAGGTTAGGTGGCATGGCCCAGTGACACACGGCTAGTAAGTCTCTGAGACTGATTTTAAACTCAGTTCTTCTAGGATCTAGGCCCAACATTGTATCTACTTAGTATCTGTACATTTTAGAAATCATAACTCTGTCATATATTTAAAACATTTTTTCTCAGTTAATTGTTTCCTTATCCTAGACAATTTAATTCTATTTGTACAAAAGATATCCAATTTCATGTAATTAAAATCATCTATGGAGGGGGAGGGCAGGGCAATTGAAGTTAAGTGACTTGCCCAAGGTCACATGGCTAGTTTTGTGTTAAGTGTCTGATGTCAAATTTGAACTCAAGTCCTCCTGACTCCAGGGCAGGTGCTCTATTCATTGCTGTCACCTAGCCACCCCAATTGTAAAATTTTCAGTGTGATCATTTACACCTCAGCTAAAGGCAATCAGGGCTTGATTTATTGTTGTGTTGATTTCCTGGACTTAAGAAAGTGGTGGAGAAGATGTTAATACTAAGATTAAAGGAGTTGAAGTGTGTCAAAAAAAAATCATCTGTTTTATCTTTTATAAATTGTCTCTATTCATTATTTGGTTAAGAATTTGCTCTCTGTCTATAGTTGTGAAAGGGATATGATCTGCTACCTTTCTTCTTCTTTTTTTTTTGTTCCATACCAAATTTTTTTTTTTTTAAAGCAATTGGGGTTAAGTAACTTGCTCAAGGTTACAGGGCTAGTCATTATTTATGCGTGGGTGCTCATTTTCTGAGGCCGGATCTGATCTCGGGTCATCCAAACTCCGAGGCCAGCGCTCTTACTCACTGCTCCACCTAGTCGCCCCTTTAGGGCAATTGGGGTTAAGTAACTTGCCCAAGGTTACGCGGCTAGGTTTTTGTTTGTGCGGATTAAGTGTCGGAGGCCGGCTCCGAACTCAGGACCTTCCTGATTCCAGGGCCGGGGCTCTATTCACTGCGCCACCTAGCCGCCCCCATACCAAATTTTAAAGTGTATTTTCTTTCACTTATATTTTTCTGGATGATTTCATCTATTTATGTCTTGCTTCCCTTACCAGGTTGTAAGCTCTTGAAGACTCAGGACCTTTTTATATTTGTACCACTTCTGATGTACAAACATATCACACACACACACACACACACACACACACACACACACACACACACTCTTGGGTTCACAGTAAAAATGTTAATAAATACTGGTTGAATTAAAATGATCACTTTCTCTCCTGCTCCCCAGAAGGACTGATGGATTGATTGATTATAGAGGATTGATATAAATGGGCTATCCCATCCCAATTTCCACTAGGCATAAAGAGTCATTAAACTATACATAACCTTTTGATCAATTGAAATATATGTCATTGTCCTTGATAATACTTTGTCTTTTCAAAATGTCATCTCCCTCCAGAAGCCTTGTATGATTTCCTTAGTTGTTTGTGTACACCCTTCTTGTATTTATCTAACAGTGAACATGTATCCCTCTAATACAATGTAACCTTCTTTGAAGACAATATCTTTCTAACTTTTTTGTATATCCCTAGATCCCAGCACACTGCCTGGCACATAGGAGGTACTTAATAAATGCTTTAGGATTGATTTAAACATTTAATAGATATTTGTTAACTGTTTAAAGCATGAATAGGGGAAGAAAATTTATTTGAATTATTTTATCTTTCAAAATACTTTAGAAGTCTCACTTTGCTCATCTGTGACATAGTTGGTCAACATTTTCAGTGCCTACTGAACAGGGTTGTTCAAAGAACAAATGATCTTGTGTGTCAAAAATACTTTCTGTTAAGCATTCTATTAATATAAACTGATGCTTTAATCTATCTAGTATGCATTTTAAAAAAAATCTACATTTTTGAATGGTAGAATTTCACATAGCAGTTGCTTAGATTTTCTCTTTCAAGAATTCTTGGCAACAATTGAATGTTTTAAAAAACTTAATACAATAAGTTTATCATATAAATGATTTGCATAAAATAAAGTAGGAAATATTCAGATGAAATTCCAAACCGTAAAGTGCACATTTGATTTGAAATTACAAGACATTGAATATTAATACTATCCTAAGTAATTTGATTCCCACTCTTTGATTACACAGATTTTGATAAGTGAAACTGTGTAGGAGGTTATATATGGTTTTTAATGCTTGCCTGAGAAAAGAGTTTTTCTTTTCTTTCCTTTTTTTTTTTTTAAAACCAGCATAAACAATGGCCCTCAGTTTGCTTCAGTGCAAATGCTTGAAGGCAACTGGAAGGGACACCAAATATCTAGATTGTTTCCTAGCTTTTGCAAGTTCATCTAGTATGTTTGATTTATTACATGGTAGACTAGCTAACACATTGCCTGCTTCTGTTGAAGTAACAGTAGGGGCTTGTTACAGATTCCTGGGTAAACTCATGTCTGTTCAACCACTTCAAGTCTCTAATAGAAATCTACAATCAGTGCCCTTGGCCTTACTTTGAGATCCAGCCTTAATATATTGATTTTGGTAGGCCCCGTTAGATGGCATACTTGCCATTTTTAAAGGATAGTCACAATGTTTGGAAAGCTGTGATAGGACGGCATGAGATTCTTACCAAACCAATACAGTCACAGCAATTAGAAAGGGAAATTTATTAGGTAAAATCCACTACTCATTACATGTCATTGAATTTCTTTTTCTTTTCTTTCCTTTTTTTTTGAACTTTTCTCTATTTTAATTGTATGGTACCACATATCCATCATAGGTAGGGGCTTACAGTTCTGCCCATAGTGCTACTTTCCTAACAATTAGGACTATCTGAAAATTAATTGATCTGCATTGATGGATAATGGATTCTACCTCACTGGAAGTTTTCAAGAAGAAAATGAGTGACCTCTTATTGCAAATATCGTAGAGGTCAGTTACAGTTTGGACTGGGTGATCATTGAAGTCCTCTTAGTTTCTGTGATCCTGGTGGCAATTCTGAGAGTACAGACTATAGATGAATAAGTATGTATGTACACAAGTACACACATATACACACATACACATATATGTATATTTTTTAGACTAGAGGTAGGGGGAATAGCAGCTAATTGCACATGAGTTTATTGCTATTTCTGAGGGTAGTTCTGAGTTAATCCAGGATAAATTTATTGTCAATCTTCTGTCTTCTATGCTTTAACAGTTTGAGAATTAGATAGGGGAAAGAGCTAAGAAGCTTAATTACAACACTCAGTGGCTATGGATATGAGGGAAGGAAGAAAAGAAGGAAAGAAGGAGGATTTTGTATTTCTTAATTGAAGCTGTCAATTCTTTTTTTATATCTTTCTTCCATAGCCCTCATTTCTTTTACCATTTTTTTCTCTTTACTACTCTCCTTTTTTTTGGATAAGAAAAAATTCATTTTTATTGCAATATAATTAGTTTCCCTTGTAATAATATATATTTTATTTTATGCATTCAAAACCATTATTTTGAGAAGGCTTTACCAGACTGCCAAAGGGGAAAGAGGAATAAGTGATAGGAATAAACATTTATTAAGTGCCTACTTATGTGTGCTAATGTTTTTTGATTATTATCTCATTTGATCCTCACAACAACCCTAGAAGAAGTAGGTGCTATTATTATGCCCATTTTAAATTGAGGCAAACAGAGGTAAAGTGAATTGCCCATGGTCACATGATAAGTGTCTGAAGCTGGAACTGATCTCAAGGGTTCCTGACTCCAAGCCCAGCACTCCATCTATTGTGTGAACCAACTGCCTCATAAAATGGGTTCATGACATACAACAGGTTAAGAACTCATGGTTTAATGGATGTCATGGAAATTTGTGACTGACAATGGAAGTTAGTCATGTCTCAAGAGGGACAGAAGAACCAATGGATGGCCTGTGTTTGTCATTGGTATCTTTGAGAAGTAAAGAGGACTCCTAGAACATCTTCAGCACAAGAGTTCTCCTTTGGTTTTTAAGATAATTATGTGTATATATATATATATATATATATATATATATATATATATAAAGATAATTATATATATCATATATATATATTAACTCTTGTTTTAACTCTTCCAGGAATTCTGATTGGACTTGTGTCTAAGCTGCATTTTTCTTTGAGACCTTGCTTACAGATGTTGAGTCAATCTCTTCTTCTGTGTGTTTATGTCTTGAATTTCCCTTTTGCCATAATACCATTTATGGATAGGTTATTATTATTATTTTGCTTGTTCTTAACTTTAAACTTCATTTTAGTGTTAGATTCTGCACACTTTGCCGGGGGGGCAGGGGGAGGATGTTTGTCCAGGAGTCCTTTTCTTTCTTTTGCTGAAGTATTGCAAGCTTTTAGTGCTCTTAGAGTGAGGTGGTATGAGACTGTTCACTCCTGGTCTGAGCTCTGCAAGTTCTCAACCCAGCTTGGGTATGTCAGCTTGCTCCTGGTTGGGATTTCAATAGAGTACTGCTGGTCTCAGTTACTGTTAGCCTGCTTCAGAATGACTGAACCATAGGCTTCCCTTTGATTTGGGACTCCTGCCCTAGTTATTCCACTACAGGCTTCTATATGTCTAGAATAGAGTCCATATTCTACATCTGGGATTAGAGTCACATAGCTGCTGTTGGCTTTTGAACTTCTTTCTTTTTCAGTACGAAGCTCGGGCTTGCTAGTTATTGCTCTTCTCCATCACCTTTATGTACAGATCCTTAATTTGACCCAATCTGGATCTGGGTTGTGGGTGAAGAACTTCTAGATGGTACCTGTTCCTTCATCCTGTGCTAATTTAGGAATCCCCTGCACTCTCTCTTCCTTCCCCTATTGCTTCTTCTCTGGTGCCCAGTATTACTTAGGTCTTTTTCGTTACCTGGATGCTGTAATGCTTCCTGGGGCATGTTCCTATTCAGTCCCCATTTCCATTGTCTGTAGACCTCTCTTTGTCTACCTTGTGCCACCCTGGACTGGGAAAATGACTCTCTGTAACTTTTTCTTGGATTTCCTGGACAGAATTTGGTGGGTCTTTTAGATCTTTATGGAAAAGCTTTGGTGAAGGAGTTAGGCAATAATTCGTCATACTTCTTCCCTGCCTCCTTCCAATTTGATGAAGCTAGGAATGATGAATTGAAGTTGCAAAGAGGGAAAGTTAGATTTAATGAGAGGAAAAAAGGAATGGGCTGTCCTAAGAGGTAGTTGCCTTCCACTAGAATTCTTTAAGGCTGAATGACCACTTGTTAGATGTGTATTAGTAAAGATTCTGATTTGGGGATAGTTGGACTAGATGACTGCTAAGGTCACTTTGAACTCTGAAATTCTGTGATTCTGGGAAGTGGATTTTGAATAATTGTTTGGATGGACATGTCTAAGAGAATAAAGAGCCCAGAGCCTCTTTCTTTCTTTCTTCTCTCTCTCTCTCTCTCTCTCTCTCTCTCTCTCTCTCTCTCTCCCCCTTCCTTTCTCTTTCTTTCTTTCTTTCTTTCTTTCTTTCTTTCTTTCTTTCTTTCTTTCTTTCTTTCTTTCCTTCCTTCCTTCCTTCCTTCCTTCCTTCCTTCCTTCCTTCCTTCCTTCCTTCCTTCCTTCCTTCTTTCTTTCTTTCTTTCTTTCTTTCTTTCTTTCTTTCTTTCTTTCTTTCTTTCTTTTTCCTTCTTTCTTTCTTCCATTCTGTCTTTCTTTCGTTCTGTCTTTTGTTCTTTCTCATCAGTGACTTGGTTGAAGGTGAAGTAGTTTACCAAATTTTCAGATGGCAAAGCTAGGTCTAGCTAACATGTTTGATGACAATCAGGATCTACAACATTGATTTCAGTATACTGGTGGTATGCCCTAAGACTTATTACTCAATCTCCCACTGTCCCAAACAACATTGTAAGTTGTGAAACAGATTCTGATTTCTCTTATTAATAGGAGTTTCTTCCTTGAGGAATTCCCCTACTTTTACTCTCACTCTCTTCTTAACTCTTTATAATCTGGCTTCTGAGTTTATCATTTGATTGATATGTCTATCCATCTGTCTCTCATAGGTATTTTAAAAATTAACCATAATTCCCTTCAGGATCCTCCATCCCTTTCCCAGGAAGCCATTCCATATAACCATATTTTTAAAAACAAAAAAAGAAGAGGAAGAAGAAAACAATATCAGCACAAGTGATCAATACATTGAAAACAATTTGAAAATATGTGCAGTGAATCACACCCTGTGAAGGGGTAGACTGGGGGTATCTTCTCTCTCCTTATTCTCTTCTCTCCTATATCCTATTCTTTGCCATGTTCTGTTGATTCTACCTTCACAACATTTCTCATATACGTTTCCTTCTGTCCTTTGACACTCTCACCACCCTGGTGCAGTCCTCATACCTGGACTATTACAATAACCTTCTGTTTGATCCTGGCCTCAAGTCTCTCCCCACTCCAGCCATTGTCTACTCAGCTGTCAAATTAATCTTCTTAAAGTACATGTCTGATCATGTCTCTCTCTTATTCAACAAACATCCCTCTATTCAATCAACTCTAGTGACTCCCTTACCTCTAGGATCAAATATAATTCTCAGTTAAGCCCTTCATAACCTGACCTCTTTTTGCCATTCCAGTCTTCTTACAGCCCTCTCTGTAGTCTTCAGTACAGTGACAACAGCCTCCTTGTGAGTCCTCACACAGGACATTTCATCTTCCCACTCAGTGTGTTTTCACTACCTATCCCCTATGTCCAGCATTCTCTTCCTTCTTATCTCTGTCTCCTGGTTACCTTCTAAAATCTCTGTTAAATTAGGTCCTTATAATTACCTCTCTGCTAAAATCCCATCTTCTGCAAGAATCTTTTTTGCCACCTTTAATGCTGGTGGATTATTTCAAATTTATCCTGTGTGTAACTAGATTGTACATAGTTGGTCAGATGTTGTCTCCTCCATTAGACTGTGTGCTCCTTGAGAGCAGGGCCTTCTTTTTTACCTTTCTTTGCATCCCCAATACTTAGCACTGTGGCTGGCAGATAGTGTTTAATAAATGCTTGTGGAACTGTAAGTTTCCTATGTTAATGAAATCACAGATCTATTTAAAAAAATAAAGTCTAGGATCTTAAATTAAAGAAATTAAATGCATTAATATGCAATGGGGGATATTGTGGCTATGTGATAGTTGAAGTGTAAAAGTCTTTGGGGTTTCAATAGTAGTCACCAGTGTGACAGGAAGCCAAATGTACCATTGCTGTCTTAGATGGTTTAAAATGAGCCATGCTGTACAATATGGGGGTGGTTATACTGCTCTGGACTCTGACTTGATTAGACCACACGTTTAATTCCAGGTAAGATGTTTTTGGAACAAACTATAATGTATACAGAAGAGGCAGATCAAAATGTTGAGGGACCTAGAAGTCACACTCTTTTGAGGAAAAGTTGAAATGCCTGGTGTTATTTAGGCTGGAAAAGAGGAGGCTTGGGGACAAAGGAACATGATAGCTTCCTTCTGTAATTGAAGATCTTTTGAGTGGAAAAGGGAGTGGACTTGTTTTCTTTGGCCAGAGAGGGAGAGCTAGAAACAATGGATGTAAGTTGCAGTGAGGCAGATTTCGGCTTCATATAGGAACAACTCCTTATAATTACAGCTGTACAAAAGGGGTACAGGCTGCTTTGGGAGGTAGCAACAACAACAGTAACAATAACCCACGTGGCTGGGAGAGACCTCAAATCCTTCTTGTTCAACCTGCTTTATGAGTAACTAAGTGATGACGGGTTGGTCACATAGGTAATAAAAGGTGAATTTGGAATTTGAATTCAATTCCTCTGATGACAAATCCAGCATTCTTACTGCTGCACTATGCTGCCAGTCCTAAAGAAGAGACTTTTTTATAACATATTTTATATAACTATAAAGTTTGTGAGGGTAGCTAGGTGGTGCAGTGGATAGAGGTCAGATTTGAAGTCAGGAAGATGAGTCTTCCTGACTCCAGGCCCTGATCTCAGACACTAACTAGCTGTATGTATGACCCTGGAAAAGTCACTTAACTCTGTTTGCCTTAGTTTATCACTCTAGTATCCTTGCTAAGAAAACACCAAATGGGGTTAAAAAGAGTTGGACATAAGTAAAAATGACTAAACAACAACCAAGATTTGTGAAGTGCTTTCCTGATGACAGATCTGTGAGGTAGATATTGTAAGTATTTTTCCCCCTTTTATCAGTGGGGAAATAAGGTCAGAGAAGTTAAGTGACTTGCTGAAAATTCCACAAATAGTAAGGTTCATTGATACACTGGATCCCAGGTGCTCTTTTTAGCACACAAGTGAATTACTTGTGATTAAAGGCTCTCCTAACAGAAGCAGGATGACTATTTGGGAGAGGTGATGTCAAGAAATCTCTTCAGTTACTAACTAGACAAGCTGATCTGTGCAATTCTTTTATTCTGGTTTTACAATAGGAAGCAAGAGGTAGGGAAAGTGAATACTTAGACTGTGAAATGATGAGCCATAGTTTTCTCCAGCAACTAGTCTTAGTTAGCATATTTACATATGATCTCTAGGAGAGAATGGCTATTTAAATTTTTTTTTTGTGCCTTTTTTGGAGGGCAGTTGGGGTTAAGTGACTTGCCCAAGGTCACATGGCTAGTTTTTGTGTTAAGTGTCTGAGACTGGATTTGAACTCATGTTCTCCTGACTCCAGGGCTGGTGCTCTACTCACTGCAACACCTAGCCACCTCACTAGTTACATTTAAACATTTCTTTTGCTTTTTAATATCATCAGAAACTTTTGTTCTTAAGAAAATATCAGGGAAGAAATACCTATGGGTTAGAAAAGTGAACCATTCCTCAAAATTATACTTACTATTGAATGTGATAAAAGCATAGTTTCATAAAGTGACCGAAACATGACATATTGTATTAGAAGTTTTTTGAGGATGTAAAATGTAATGTTTATTATATGTCAATAAATATAATTATTTTACTTTGTCTCAAGAAATTTGCATACCACTGTATGCATATGGACATAAATTAACAGCTGAAATATTCAGAGAAGGTTTCATTTAAATGGTACCTTTTGAGCTGGGACTTGAAGGAAAAGATTCTAAGAGGTAAAGAGGAAGTGGATTCTAGACATGGGGCACTGACATTGCAAAGGTGATAAGGTGGGAACTTGAGTTTTTAGGAATGAGAAACAGGAGGAAGGTCTTATGCCTAGAACAAACTATACATGAAGAGTGATATGTATGTTGTTTTTATTCAGTCCTTTCAGTAGTGTCCTATTCTTCATTACCCCATTTAGGTTTGTTTTTGTTTTTGTTTTTTTTGGTAAAGATAATGTAATGGTTTGCCATCCATTTCCTTCTCCAACTTATTTGACACATGGAGGAAACTAAGGCAAAGAAAGTTAAGTGATTTGTCCAAGGTCACACAACTAGTAACTGACATCAGGTTTGATCTCAGGGAGATGAATCTTCCTGACTCGAGGCCTCTCACTCTATCCACTGCACCAACTACCTGCCCTGATGTGTATGATGTACTAAGGCTGAAGAGGGAAGCTGGAGCTGCAATTATAATGGACTCTTTTCCCTAATTTTCTCTTCCCCTTTCAGTCTTGTTGATTTTATTACGCCTCTATAAAAAAACAAAACAAAACAAAACAAAAACTGTGGTGTCCACCCAGCTTAGTCTATGGCTTACTTGTATTTTGGTCCTATTTTGGATCTGTTTTCCATTTTCTTGACTCATACCTTCCTTCCTTCTGATAGGGAATTGCCCTTAGTCCCACTGATTGTGCTAATTACCCTAGATCAGATATATCCCACAGATCTGTTTACCTTTAAGGGTTGCATAAACAAATAGAAGCTGTATGCAGAGGTAAAATTGGTTTGATTCAGAATCTATTAAAAAGCTTAGGGACTGGAGTGGCTAGGTGGCGAAGTGAATGGAGCACTGGTCCTGGAATCAGGAGCACCTGAGTTCAAATCCGGACTCAGACACTTAACACACAAAAAACTTGACCTTGGGCAAGTCACTTAACCCCAATTGCCCTCCAAAAAAATAATTAAAAAAAAAAAAGCTTAGAGATCATCTACTATCACATCTCTTCCTTCCCCCTGCCCCTTTTATTTTTCAGGTACAAAACCAAAATCTAGCAAGATTGTGATTTGTCCAGGGTGATACAGGAAAATGAGTGCATAACCAGAGTGAAGACCCAAGCCTTCCTGTTTGTAGCCCATTGTGCTTCCCACCATTCCATACTTTTTCTTTCTGACATGTTTGACCAGGGCCACATTTTTATATCACTTCATAAGAACATTGCTATATATGCTATATATTTTTAAGTTTTTATTTCTTTTCAAGCCAGCCAACTTTTTAAAGAAGTAGCATCTTTCTCATAATATTTTTTAAATGTCACTGTAATAGGAAAGCTTAGTTGGATTGGAATTGGGGAATGCAGTGACTCACCATTAAATAAAATGATGTCAATGACATTTTCATCTTGAGAGCCAAACATTAGTACAGTAATACCCTTATCTTTCTTTCCTGTCTTCATTAATTCCAGAGAGAATAGATGCTTCATAATATCTGTATTATATTCAGTAAGATGTCTCACTTGCTTGAAATTCCTGACATGGAATTTTATCTTCAGCAAGGCTACAATAGCGCAACTCACTGGAAAATAATCCCCCCTTGGGTTTAGTAGCACCACATGTGATTTAGTTCTGCCAAACTCAGTAGCCCTGATCCAAGCAAGTCTGTTTAATATGAGGGCCCATCAGTTCTCTTGTACATATCAATTTATTTTATACTTTGTGTCAGTATCTGGTTTCTTAAGAAGTAAACATATTTCTACTTGGATGATAAAAGTTTTCCTTCTTAACATCTCTCTAATCCTGAAGATCAAAGTTGAGGGGAAACAAAGGTATGGAACTATCTTCTTTACAAAGTTGCTATGAGGTATGCTTTATAAATTGTGGAGTACTATTTAAGAGAACTGAGTTTTAGGAAAGATCTGAGGTTCCTTTGATCCCTGATACTGTGAGTTATTAACATAACAATAATAATAGTAATAATAATAATCACTTCCATTTTCTAGATAAGGAAAGTATATGCTTTCCAAAGACATATTTTGATAGTAATGGAACTATGACAAACTGACCTTAGCCCAAGTTTTCTGACTCTGCTGGATGCTCTTTTTACTAGAAATGTTACTTCTTGTGTATTTTTTTTTCTTTCTGTTAAGTACTGAATGTTAATATAGGAAGTTTCTAAATTGTACTCTTATGGTAAGCTATGCTTTCCATTTGAAGATCTGGAAAATACTTTAGATGCCATCTTTTTAACAAAACAGATGAATTACTTTTCTTTGTACATTGTTAAATGTAGAACTAGTATTTCTAAAATTTGAATATATTCCTACAGTTTGGATCAAATAATACCTTAAAAATCAAAAAAGAAAAGGAAAATTGAGATTTGGAGATATGTGGAAGAAGACTTATCTAAATGGAAGAGCATCTTTAGTATTTTGAACTTGTTTAGAACATTATCATTTTTAAAGTACTTTGACATACTTTTATCTTACTTGATTCTCAAGCCATTTGAGGTAGAGTGATTGTTATACCTATTTACAGATGGAAAGTTGAGACTAAAAAATTAAGTGAATTATTCAAGGTCCATTTGTTGTTATTTGTTTGTTTCAGTTATGTCCAACTCTTCATGACCTCATTTGGGGTTTTCTTAGCAAAGAATCTTGAGTGGCTTGCCTTTTCCTCCTCTAGCTCATTTTACAATGAGGAAACTGAGTAAGTGACTTGCCCAGGATCATATGGCAAATAAGTATCTAAGGCTGGATTTGACCTCAGGTCTGTCAGACTTCAGGCCCAGAACTCTGTGTACTTGGCCACTTTTATATCTTTATCCCCATTAGACCACTGTGCCATTTTATTGGAGTTAGATAACTTTCAGGGTGGCAAAAAACACAAAATAGGAGAAAAATTAGGGACACAAATGGGATGGGTCTACCCTGATCAGAGCATCACAGAACTTCAGAGTTGGAAAGAACTTGGCAGTTATCTAGTCCAGTGATGTCACATTCAAATGAAAATGGTGGCCATTAATCTATATACAAGGATCCCTGAAGGCCACATAATCATTTAATTTTAAAATATAATATTACTTTTGTTTTATTGTTATTTTACTTATTTTGTTTAACATTTCACAATTTTATTTTAATTTGGTTTGGGTCCATTTAGAAGTATTGTAAGCTGCACACTGTGGTGTGTTTTACAGCTCTGATTTTAGTCTAACCCATGCTTGAAAGAAGAATTCATTTTGACACATATTCAAAAAGTGGTTGTTCCCCATCTATCTGAAGACATCTAGTGAAGGGGGAGTGAGAGGCATCTCCCTGTCTTTGGAGGCAGTTCCTTCCACTTTTGAATCTTTGTAAACAAGCTTTCTTTCCATTGTTCTTTTTTTTTTCCAATTTATTTATTTATTTTTAGTTTTCAACATTCATTTCCACAAGATTTTGAGATACAAATTTTTCTCCCTGTCTTTCCCCTACCTCCCACCCCAAAATAGCGAGTCAACTGAATACCCCTTTCCCCAATCTGTTCTTTCTTATATCCTCCCCCACTTTCTAATAGGGCAAGATGGATTTCTGTACCCCAGTGCCTGTGTATCTTATTTCCCAGCTGCATGTAAAAAAACAATTTTTTTTAAACATCAGTTTTTGAAACTTTGATTTCCAGAGTCTTTCCCTTCTTCCCTCCTCACCCACCCCCACTGGGAAGACAAGCAATTCAATATAGGTTGCACATATGTAGTTATGTAAAACGTTTCCATAGTAGTTATATTGTGAAAGACTAACTATATTTCCCTCCATATCCTGCCCCCCACTTATTCTATTTTCTACTTTGACCCTGTCCCTTTTTAGAAGTGTTTGCTTCTAACTACCCTCCACCCTTCTGTCATCCCTTTTATCATCCCCCTTCTTATCCTCTTCCCCACTGCTTTCTTGTAGGGTAAGATACCCAACTGAGTGTGTATGTTATTTCCTCCTCAAGCCAAATTCAATGAGAATAAGGTTGACCCATTCCATTTCACCTACCTTCTCTTCCTCTCCATCGTAAGTTTTTTCTTGCCTCTTTTATATGAGATAATTTACCTTACCTCTCCCTTTCTCCTCCCAATATGTTCCTCTCTCACCTCTTAATTTTATGTTTTAGATATCATCCCTTCATATTCATGCCCCCTGTTTATGTATACCTGTACACACATGTACACTCACATATATATTTATACACACATACAACCTCCTATACATACACACACACACATATTCCCTTCAGCTATCCACATATTAAGAAAAGTCTTATGAGTTGCAATTATCATTTTTTTCCATGTAGGAATATAAAGAGTTCAACTTTAATAAGTTCTTTATGATTCTTTTTCCTGTTTACCTTCTCATGCTTCTCTTGCTTCCTGTATTTGAAAGTCAGATTTTCTGTTCAGCTCTGGTTTTTTCATCAAGAATGCTTGAAAACTCTCTATTTCATTGAATGACCATATTTTCCCCTTAAGCATAATACTCAGTTTTGCTGGGTAGGTGATTCTTCATTTTAATCCCAGCTCCTTTGACCTCCGGAATATTATCTTCCAAGTGTTTTGATCCCTTAATGTAGAAGCTGCCAGATCCTGTGTTATCCTGATTGTTTTTCCATAATACTCAAATTGTTTCTTCCTGACTGCTTGCAGTATTTTCTCCCTGATGTAGAACTCTGGAATTTGGCTATAATATTCCTATGAGTTTTCTTTTGGGGATCTTTTTTTTTTAGTATATATTTTTTTAGTTTTTTTTTAATATTTAAACAAATGCTTTATTAACTTCTGTTTTACATCATTCATTTCCACGAGATTTTGAGTTACAATCATTTTCTCCCTTCGTTTTTCCCCTACCCACCCTCCCAGAATAGCAGTCCCACAAGATATCGCTTCCTCCAATCTGCTCTCTCCCATACTTTCTCCCATACCCCCTTCGACTTTTCCATTAGAAGAAGGTGAATCTTTGTGTCCCAATGCCTGCACATCTTATCTCCCAATTACAAGCAAAAGAGTATTAATAATAGTATTTATATATATTTGAAACATTTAATCTTAAGACCTTGAATTTCAGATCCATTTCTTTCCTCCCTTGTCACCCATTCCCTCTGGAGAGATAAGTAATTCAGTATATGTTGTACATGTCTAGCTATGCACAACATTATCATAGTAGATATATTGTACAAGGCTGCTTATAATTCCCTCCCACTCATCCCACCCTGCACCTGGTCCATTCCCTTCATGATCCTGTCCCTCTTCTATAGTGGGTACTTCTAATCTCACCTCCCCCCAAGGATGCCCTCCTATCCATTATCCCTCCTCTCCTCCCCCTTCCCCCTAGTCTGCTGTAGGTTGAGATATCCCATTTAGTATGTATGTCATTCTCTTCCTGAACCAAATTCAATGAGAATGTGGTTTTGCCTTTTTGCCTTCCTATTCTCCCCCTCCCTTGCAACCACTTCCCTTTGCTTCTTCTACATGATATAGTTTACCCTACCCTGTCTCTCCCCATCTCCTCTTGCCACTTTCCTCTCTCACCTCATAATTTCATCCCTTGAGTATTCTCCCTTCCCAACAAATTCAACCTATGCCCTCTATCCATATATAACTGTAACCATATACACACATTTACATATGTATTCATATGACCACACACCCTTCTTCCATTATTTTCATAGTGAGAAAGATTTCATCAGTCACTGTTATTGTTTTTCCATATAGGAATGTAAATAGTTCAACTTTGATAAGTTCCTTTTGATTTCTTTTCCCTGATTACCTTCTCAGGCATCTCTTCCTTCTTGTGTCTGGATGTCAAATTTTCTATTCAACTCTAGTTTTTTCCTCAAGAATGCTTGAAAGCCCTCTATTCCACTGAATGACCATATTTTCCCCTGAAACAAAATACTCAGTTTTGCTGGGTAGGTGACCCTTGGGTTCATTCCCATCTCTTTTGCCCTCTGGAATATCATATTCCATGCCCTTCGATCCCTCAGTGTAGAAGCTGCCAGGTCCTGGGCTATTCTGATTGTGTTTCCACAATATTGAAATTGTTTCTTCCTGGCTGCTTGGAGTATTTTTCTCCTTGATCTGGGGATTCTGGAACCTGGCTATAATATTCCTGGGAGTTTTCTTTTTGGGATCTTTTTCAGGAGGTGATCGGTGGATTCTTTCAACCTCTATTTTGCTCTCTGGATCTAAAACATCAGGGCAGTTTTCCTTGAGAATTTCTTGAAGGGTGATTTTCTAGGTTCTTTCCTTGATCATGGCTTTCAGGTAGTCCAATAATTTTTAAATTGTCTCTCCTGGATCTATTCTCCAGGTCAGTGGTTTTTCCCATGAGATATTTCACATTGCCTTCTAATCTTTCGTTTGTTTGGATCTGCTTAACAGCATCTTGATTTCTCATAGAGTCATTAGCTTCCATTTGCTCCAGTCTAACTCTGAAGGAATGAATCTCCTCAGTGAACTTTTGAGATTCTTTTTCCATCTGGCAAATTCGACTTTTTAAGGCATTCTTCTCCTCATTGCCCTTTGGGCCTCCTTTGCCATTTGAGCTAGTCTATTTTTTAAGGTGTTGTTTTCCTCAGTCAGGCTGTTGACCCTCATTTCATACTTTTCCTGCATCTTCTCATTTCTCTTTCCAATTTTTCCTCCACTTCTCTTATTTGATTTTTAAAGTCCTTCTTAAGGTCCTCTATGGCCTGCAACCCGCTCATGTTTTTCCCTGGGGCTTTTGGAGCAGGACTTCTGGCCTCACAGTCCTTTTCCCGCTCTATGCCCCCAAAATAGGAGTCTAGGGTTGCATTTTTCTGTTTCCTTTGCCTTGGCATGTTGCCGCTTAATTACTTGACTTTTGGGCTTGTTGCCACAGTATGGCTTTAAGGCCAGATAGAAGAATTTTCTTCCCGAATGTGTGGGGGGCAACTTCCATTTCTGGCAAGCTGTAAACCCACCCACAACTTCCACCCTAGATCACAATCCAGATCCAGGGAGGTTAAAGCAAGAGAGATTACCCCCCAAGACTGATTGCTGGATCTCCCTAGAAATTTGCAGGCTGGGAGCTGGAGCTGCCTCTGGAAACTACAAAATGGCGTTTGTCCTCAGAGGCTTCTAGCCCCCAGGGGAGGGAGCTGACACATTCCCTAAATACAGGTCCCAAAGTCCATAGGACACTAACCTCTTACTTTGTCCTAGGCAAGTCTATGTTGATAATTCTGGAGTTGCCACAGCTCCTGGTGTTCTGGGGTTCCTGCAGCCAGCTGCTGGCCCTGCCACCCTGGGGCTAAAACCTCAGCTCACAGGGACCTCGGCTCCGGCTTGGCTCAGCTCCTGTGCTCTGTGCGCTGCGAGCTGCCAGGTCCCAGACCGCTGCACTGGTCCTTCCTGCAGGGCTGTCCTCAGTGGGAGGTTAGCTTCTCTGCGTCGTTCTGTGGGTGCTGGGGCTCCAGAAGTTGTTCAGAGTCCCCTTTTACATAGTTTGGGGGGAATCTGGGGGCAGAGTGGCTTGGAGGAGCTGTTTGTACTCCGCCATCTTGGCTCCGCCCCCCAATTTCTTTTTATTTCTGAGTCAAAAGAGAGGAGAAAAGCTAGAACACTGATTTTCTTGGTAAGGGATTATGGGGATGAATCAATAGTCCAAACCTGAAGACACTTTAACCTAGAGAAGGTCAATTATAGTGATGTCCTGATGAACATATGCTTTGGGAAGGAAGATCCCTTGTCAGTCATATTAAAATTGAAGGAAACATAGCATCCAAATTTTACACAGTCAAATAACTTTACTTCTAGAATTCTTACTACAAAACTGTTCCTGTGTAAAGATTCTATTTGTCCTCATCATAGGATCTTAATATTTTAAGCTTATTATAAAGAGACTATAAAGATCATTCAGTTCAACCCCTTCTTTTGTATATGGGAAAATTGAAACCAGTTGAAGATAAATAAATTTTCCACCCTAAGCAAAATTATTAAAGTTGTGTCCCTAAGCATCTTTTTCTGTGCCTTTTGCCCCCTTGCCTCCCAAAATAACTTCTTGTAAGAAAAAACATAATGTTGGCCTCTTATTTTTGTGTTGCTTGACATTACATTTTAATAATAAAAATAGTTTTATATTTTATATAGTACTTTAAGGTTTGCGGAATGCTTTATGTATATAATTTCATTTGATCCTCAGAACAGCCCTGAGAGATAGATACAATTATTGTGTTTGTCTTTTGTTTTCAAAGAGGATCATGGCATCAGGGAAATGATGACATGACTTGCAGTTGACTTTGATTTGAGTAACAGAGGGCTATGTAAGGTCACCAGCCTCACTTTCTCCTCCAGAGCCATCTGGATGCAGTAACTAGATATTCAGCTCATTGTCTCCTTCTTCCTCTCCCCTTCCCTCTTCTCTCCAAAGGAAGGTAAAATTTGATGGCCAGAAACTGCCCATTTAACTTGGGGTTTACTGGGTAGATTCCTTCCCTCCTTCCTTCCTTCCTTCCCTCATTCCCCCCCCCCCCCCCCCCCCAAACCAACACCATCTCCTCCCATTCAGCCCCCCTTCAACTCAATAAGTCCATCCCACAAGTGGGATTCACAAACCTTTTTAACACTTAACCAGAAAATCAAGCCCATACATGAGGATCTTTAAATTCCATTACTATTACAAATTTACTTCTTTCCTCATAGCATTTAATGTTCATCCAGTCCTCTCCCTTCCCTCCCCCTGCCCTAAGACTTCCAGATACATTTTGCATCTTTTCTAGCATGTATGATAAAATAAAACCAACCTCTTATGTATATACTTTCTGCCAAGTACACTTGAAATGATTTGAGTATTTTTCATGTCTATTGTATTTTTTCCTTCCCTTTTTGACAGAGAAGTGTTATGAGAATTGATAATGTATTATAGTTTGAGATTATATATTTCTGATGGATAGAAATGAGTGGAATCTGATAATGTCTTGGACATCACTATTCTTTGTTTCTACAAAAGTGCTAGTTTATTATATCTTGTGAAAGGGAACCCAAATTAAAAGTAGCAAAAATGTCTTCCCTTTCAACTATTTCCTTCTTTGCTTTTCATCATAACTTAAAGAAAAAGAAAAATAGAGAACCCACAATATCTGCAACCCCCAAAGCTGGTGACCATTCCTTGTAATTATCTCACAGTGTTGATAGCTTTTGATTTCAGGTCTTCACATGTTAGTTCATTCATGCAGACCCCAAGCAAGGGATATCTTTCTCCTCTTCCCTTGTTAAAATTCTTCTCAGGTGTTATCACTACTATACAACCTTGTCTCATCCTCCTAGCTAAAAGTATTCTATTCTTCAAATTTTCTACTAGTATTTGTTCTTGAAGTTTTCTTTGCTCCCATCATTGTGTGCCTTAGACGTTATTTAATTCTGTTCTCCTCCCCCTCACCCCATTCCAAGGATATTATAAGCTCCTTGATGGCTAGGGCTTAATTTTTTTTTTATCCTTATTTCTCTAGCACTAAGTAAAATACTTCGTAATTGATAGGTATAAATACATTTTTTATTTAATTGAACTGTACTTAATCTTAAGAATTGAATCCTGAGTATTCTCTTTCAACAGTAAAAGTAGTTTGATAATTTTTGAGGTTATGAATTTTAACCTTAAAGGTGTATAGTTAATTTACTATAGTGGCTTCTTCTTTTTAAAATATATTTCTTTTCAGAACTCTTGAGTTAACAAGTAATACGGCCATTATTTTTCTAGCATGTCAGGCAGTTAATAGTCTTTTATCTAAGTAATGTTTTTATTTCAAATATTTATGATCTGAGTCAAGAATTTATAGTAACAGGAAGGAGAAAAAAAATCCATGGAAATAGTAATAAGAATTTCTCACAATGAAACAATCTATATCCAGCCTGTAGGCCTTTGCTGTTATCCCATCAGATATCACATCCTAAACTAGTCCAGGACTCTCCAAGGAACAACTTGGAGTCAAGTGTTGCTGACTGAATACATGATTAAATTCCCTCTCATTCAGTTTCCCAGCTCTGTGTTTGAAGACACTGTTCTACTAGAGGTATCATGGGACTTGAAAAAATGTCAGATCCTGGCACATTTTTTATGAATGTAAAGGGAGAAAGCAAGTTAGTCTCAGTGGCCTTGTGCAGTTCCAATGTTGATCATTAATTTTCTCTGTACATAAGTTTTTCCAGAAGATTTAGCTATATATAGCGTCTTTCTTGAGTGTATGTGTTGAACACTTCTGTGCTGCTGTTGCCTGTGCTTAGTCTTTCCTAAATAGCTTATTAGATCGATAAGACTCTTGCTTGATTATTGTTATAGTAATTGGTAGTTTTAGTTATACTATCATGTCCTTCAAAGTACTTTAAAAGTATTTGTCAGCTTGTCTGTGATGTTGATAATTAGTATTAAACTCATCCTGTGTACAAATAAGGATGAAAGTAAAATGATTTTCAGCTTATTTCTAGAAAGTTGGCAATGGAGCCTAATTTATTTACTTATACTCTTGAATTAAAGTCCTGATTTGTAGTTCTCCTTTCCAGAAAGTTAATTCAATGAACTTCACCAACCATTTATTGAGCTCCTACCCTGTTCAAGGCCCTGTGCCAGGGGCCAGAGAAACAAAGATGAAAAATGGCACAACTCCACAAGCATGTCCTTAGCCCTTTTGTTATTAGACAGTTGGAGTTTGCTGGTTTCTAACAATTCTCACCTCCTGCTTTCAGCAGGTATCACTGATGTTTTCCAGGAGATATGACATGCACACAAATAAGTGTAATACAAAGTATTATGTGGTAGAGAATAGACAATGTGCACTAGGAAAAATTGAGGAGGCAGGGAACACTTAGCTTTGGGGATCAGAGAAGGTTTCTTGGCATCTGAGTTGAACCCTGAAAGAAGAAAAGGATTTTAATAGATAGGAATTAGGAAGAAGTACATTCCAACCATAAAGGGACAGCTAAACACGTTTGTGAAGGCCAGATGGCAGGATGAGATTGGAGAATTGATCATATTTTGGCTGGAACACAGAGGACATGAATGGGAGTTGTATGAAATAAGGTCAGAGCTAGATAGTAGAAGGCATTAAATTATTGGGGTGAGGCATTTGTATTTTATCCTGTAGGTAGTAAAGAGCCACTTGGAGATGTTTGAACATAATTGTGATGTGGTCAGAATTGTTCCTAGTTTTGTGTGAAAGATGAACTGTATGTAGAGAGCAGAGATGGAAGTCAGGAAAACTCTGAAGAATGTATCTTATGATAATCCGGATAGAGTTAATGAGGACCTGAACTAGGGTGGCAGCAATTATGGTGACAGAGGAGGGATGGGTTCAAGAGATTTTATTGAGGTAGAACTGACAGAACTTGGAAACATATCCAATCTGTGGATGAGAAAGAGGAAAGAGTACAAGGTGATCATTATAGTTTGAGCTTAAGTGACTGGAAAGATGCTGATGCCTGCTTCAGAAATAAGGGCATTTGGAGGGACTAAGTTTGGGAATGAGGATAATGAATTCAACTTTGGTGCATGTTGAATTTGAAGAACCAATGGGACAGCCAACATTTTGACTTCATCTTTAGCCCGCATTATATCTAGTATCTGTAATTTATTAATTTTAATGTTCTGATGCTAATTGGACATATGAACCATTATTTTTGCAGTTGGTTGATATGTTTCTCTTTTTTTGATGGGGGATATAAAACCATGAACATAGGATATTCGTTTTCTTTCTTTAAAGATTTTTGAGATATTCAGAAGTAGAATTTTAATAGTTTTGACATCTGGTTAAATAAAACTTTAGATTTCTAGACAAAGCCCTTATTTGGTTGACTTTAACATAGTCTTACTTTTCTTTCTTTTAAAATAGTAGATTTTCAATGGCTACTATTTAAAGAATGCAACAGATTCCCTCAACTTCAAAAGTACATGAGAAATGTGGTAGCATAAACAAGTTTTCTCTCTAGAAAATGCTCTTTCTCTACTTTACAAAGACATTACAGTAGTTACTTAATATTTATTAGCAGTACCCCAAATGCTGGTTAGGAATCACAAGTACAAAAGGTTGGAACAATTTTGGCTTCACTGAATGAAGCTTTTGTTTTTCTTTTGAGTGAGTCACTTTTATGGTGATCCCTGCTCCAGAAGTGTGGTAACTAATATATGGACAGTTGTCTATCAGTCAATCAATAAGAATTTGTTTATTATCTGCTATGTTCCAGTCACTGAGAATACAATGAGTAATAAATGAAATAGTTTCTACTTGCAAAGAGTTTATATTGTAATGGAGATGGCAACAAGTACATATTTAGTTATATACAAAAGTTAGAAGGTTTTTTAAAGGTTAAGCAGAGGAGTTTATACTTTATCCCAAGTAGGATTCTGTTAACATTGATTAAAATATGACAGTAACTTGGTCAAATCTCTGTTTAAAAAAATTTTTTTTTAGTCAAATGGAGGATGGACTCGAGTTGTGAGGGCCTTGTTTGGCGATTGATTTGGTATGTGAAGAATCTAGGATAATGCTGAGATGAAAAACTTGGGAGACTGGGAGGATAGAGATCCCTTTGACAGAGATAATGAAGTCTGGGAAATGGGAAGGTTGGAGGGTTAAGATGAGTTTAGTTAGAACATGTTGAGTTTAAAATGTCTCTGAGAGATCCAGTTTGAAAGCTTTAAAACACTTAAAAATGAGAAAGTGAGAACAAAGCTCAGGGGAGACCCTGGGGCTGGATATATAGATTGGGGAATCATCTGGATAGAGATGATAGCTAAACTCTTTTGAGCTGATACAAAAGAGAGAATATAAAGGGTGGCTAGGTGATGCAGTGAATAGAGCACTGGCCCTGGAGTCAGGAGAACCTGAGTTCAAATATGGCCTCAGACACTTAACACAAAAACTAGCCATGTGATCTTGGGCAAATGACTTAGCTGTTTTGTTGTGGAAATGTTGAGCTTGATGCCTGTCCAATAGGTAGTTGGTGAGAGAGAGTGCCTAAGTTTTGATTTGTGTATCTGGGAGTCATTTGCCTAGAGATGATAAATAAGCCCATGGAAGCTTATGAGATTACCTGGTGAGAAAGTGTGAAGAGGAAAGAGACTCCAGGATAGAGGAACACCCGTAGTGAGGGGGCATGACATGGAGGATGAACCCGCAAACCAAACTGAGGACCGGTCAGTGAGGTAGGAGACGAACCAAAAGAAGAATGCCATGAAGACTAGAGGAGTTGGTATCCATGAAGAGAAGAAAGTCAGCAGCAGCACATATGATGGCAGATACTATAAAGTAGTGAAGGATGAAGGAACAAAGACCAAAGAACTTGGCAATGAAGAGGTCATTGGTATCTGATTTCAGTGTTAGACATTTTGTAGCTCTGTGCATACTTACTTATTACGGAGCCTGGCACACAGTATATGCTTGAATACAATGATCTCAGAACAAGCTAAATATGATCTTACATGACATTGAGAAATCTAGTGTTCAGATGTAGAGATAATAGTTAGGCTGTGCTCTGCCATGATCCAATAACATTTGGAGTACAGTGAGTAATTGGTGATGTTGGAATGAAGAGACAGACTAGGGTGGAATACAGGGATCTAGGAGATATCTCTGTAGGGAGTCAGCCCATGGTTGCAGATAATGGCATAAGAATGAGTATAGAAGCAGGTCCAGGACAGAGCTTTGCAGTATACCCACAGTTAGGGGACAAAGTATATTTTCCCATTCGTAAAATGAGAATACTAGACTGACCACTAAGTCCCTTTTTAGCCCCAAACCATGATCCTATGAACTTGATGATTTCCAAGATCCCTAACACACACACACACACACACACACACACACACACACACAATTTCTCTCTCTGTCTCTGTTTCAAGTTATATGATTATCTTTCAGGAAGGGAATGGTTAGGGAGAAGGTTTATTAGACACACAGGTTTGAGATGTTTTGCCTGTAAAAGACTTGACCTCATCACATATAGCCAGTTAGTTTCCAGTGTTATTAAGATATTTACTTGGCAGAATATTTATCCCGGTGGACACAGTGCTGTAGTATATAAAAGACCTTTTATTAGGTCTCATTTTTCTTGAACGAATTATCTTCTTTTGTGATTTATTTTTGTCAAATCATTCTTTCTGGTTTATTAATGCAGTGGCTCTGCTTAATGGCTGGTATTGTTGACATCTCCGGGTCTCTATACTGGCTCTGGCACAGCAAGAAATTCCTTTGAAACCTAAACATTTAACCCTTGTTCTTACTTCTCGGAAAGTTAAAGAGAGAACATTTTCATTTTAGATCCGTGTCTTTCTGTTGTCCGAGAGATCAGTTGTCACTTCTAGTCTAGAGTTTAGATGTAGGGAAGAGTGTAACAGAGTTTCAGGGTGGGGAAATAGGTTGCTTCTCAGTCAGATTTTCAATATTTCATTACTTTATTTGAAATTAATTTCCCAAATATATGCTTTCATGTTCAAAATTCATTCCAAGAGTTATCACCCTTTTGGGCAGGTATGCTATGTATATCTTTCTTAGGCCTTAGCCACTGTGTGGTTGTAGCCATGCCATTATATTATTTCCCTCAACAGAAAAGGGCCTTCTGTTTTACTAATATTATGGTATTAGTGTTTTTGTGTTACTGGTCAACCTGAATTAATAACAGATTTTTCCTTTGCAAGCTATATGTTTAAAGAAATATTTGAGATTAAACATGAAAGAACATTCAGGAGGGTGAGTTTAGAGGCAAGGGGTCAGGAATTTGTCCCTAAGTGGGTAGAAAATTAGAGAAGTGTGCATATAATATGCTGAGGGCCAAGGGTCTATACCAGAGTGGACCTAAAGAACTGTTTATTAGTGAACTGCTGTTGTTGTGGTGGTGGTAGTTGTTCAGTTGTTTCAGTCATTTCCGACTCTTTTTGACCTTATTTAGGATTTTCTTGGCAAAGATACTGGAGTGGTTTGCCATTTCCTTCTCCAGCTCATTTTACAGATGAAGAACTGAGGCAGACAGGGTTAGGTAACTTGCCCAGGGTCACATAGCTAGTAAATGTCCAACTCCCTATTTGAACTGAGGAAGATAAGTCCTCCTGATTCCAAATCTGACACCCTATCCACTACCCTAAAAAAATGTGCCCAATGTGGGGCTTGAATCCACAATCCTGAGATTAAGAGTCTCATGCTCCCCTGATTGAGCTAGCCAGGCACTCTTGGGAAATGCCATCATGTCCTTTTGCCTTTCGCCAATGTACCGCTGGGCATTCTTTTGGGTACTAAGCTCAGTCAACATGGTCAGAACTCTAACTCTAGGTAGAATCTACTGGATCAATACTCAGAACTTAATGTATTTAGTCAATAAGTGTTTATTAAGCCCTTACAATATGCCAGGCACTGTGCTAAGTGCTGGGGGTTGCAAATGAAGTAAAAACCAAAAAAAAACCAAAAACAAAAACAAAAACAAAAAAAAAACAACCTCTGTCGCTACCTTCAAAGAGCTCACATTCTAATGGGGGAGACAATATGCAAAAAAAAAAAGTATATATAAGATGTATTAATGGAAGGAAATCTCAAAGGGAAAAAGGAAGGGTGGGAAATATGTAATGAAAGGTCTCCTCTGCAGGAGGTGTCATTTGAACTGGGTCTTGAAGGAAGCCAGAGAAGCCATGAGGTAGAAGTGAAGAATGGAGAGCATTCCAGATGGCAAATAGCCAGTGCCAAGGCACAGAGTTGGGTGATAATGTGTCATTTCGGAGGAGCAGCAAGAAGTTCTGTATTGCTGGGTCATTGAGTATGTGGAAGGTAGTAAAATGTAAGAGGCCTGGAAAGGTAGGAAGGGACCAAGTTGTGAAGGACTTTAAATGCCAAACAGGATGTCCTCAGAATCCTGGCCCAAACACATGACAGCACTTAACTGACATGTAGACACTTAGGAGAACAGATATTAAAGGGATGAATGGCTGCTTGCCCCAGAAGGTTGGCAGCCAAACCACACAGAACAAATAGGGAAAGGAACAGAAAGAGGCATCAAAACACAGCAGCAGTCTCTAGAACCTTTAGCTGGTTGCTTGAACTTTTCATAGTACGACGCAACCCAGTAAGTACAACATAGTACAATTCACTTGGGAAATGAATGGTCGGATCTTGCCAAAATGCTTTCTCTGAGCCAGGTACTAGTGAAACTTCTATATTTTATCTCTAGTTATGGGACTCTTCCACCTGCTGATCTAAAAAAATATTAGGAGGCTAAAGATATTTCATCAAGTGAGCAAGCCACAAAAGCTGACTAGAGGGAAGGCATGGCTAGCTGAGCAGAAGGTGTTGCCTTTACAGATTGAGGGCATTGTAAATGAATCAGTATCTGCATGCATTGGTATAGGATATGTGAAGTCTATGCAGACCACTCAGTCTCAGATCTGTACTTTTTGGACTATGAATATCCTGATAAACTGATATATTAAATGAATATCTAACTCAGAGAGACATTTTTGTCTTTTGTGAGCTCCTTTTCTCCCTTTTGCTCTTCTCCAAAGTTGGGTGTTCTAAGGGAAAATAACACATTAATGCCCAGCTTTATGACCTCTTATATTCTGCTATTTTAAATAAGAAACTCCCAAGCTAAGCAACTTTTTTTATTGTAATATTTTGATGGCTATTGCTAATTTCCCCTCCCTTCCTGATTAGGATATGTATCTTCCCTGCTGGGTATAAAATTTCCTCATATTTGTGTTCCTTTTGTATATTGGGAACAGTACTGAAATGGAACCTGAGTTTAAGTCCTGACCCTGCCACTAACTGTGTGACCTTGGGCAAATTACTGTACTTCTATTTTTATAATGTAATTCGACTAAGTGAACTCCACAAATCTAGAATTCTGTGATTCTATTTACAACATACATTTTAATGACTTAAGGAGAAGGTTTTAGCCTAGTTTGTCATTAGTATGTTGAATAATTAAAGCTGATAGGACATTGGGGTTTTTTCTTTCATTAAAAACAATAACATAAAAATGATTACTTTTTGTATTTGACCTGTGTGTGGTTGTGTTTGAAGACATATTACTAATGAAATGGTTCCTTTATATCAATTAAAGAGACCCTTCCACCCCACCCAGAGATTTATAGATGTAAACTTTAAGCATAGATGTGTGTTTTTATTTGGTTAATAGTACTGTGAAGGAAACATTGGCACTTGAAAGGCGAAGAAAAGGCCATTATGGAAGTTGAACATGAAAGAATAGTGCTTTCATGAGTAAACAGGGCATTGAGGTGGTATTGGGGGCTGTGGTTTATATTTGCTATAGTTACTCTCTTAGAGACAATAGTGAATCAGACATGAATCAAGGCAAGCAAGTTTTAATGCCAGTTTCTAAACAGAGATGTCTCCCTTAGATACACTGAAAAAATCTAAAATAAACCTTTTATTTGTTCTGCTTCTCCTCTTACCTTTGGACAATGTAGGAGCCACAGTTAAATATGCCAACCAGCATTAGCTTAGACTGAAGCACATAATTGTATTGAGTAATAGAGGAATTTAAAAATTCCTGTTTTCCCTGATGATTCTCTTTCACAAAATGTCCTAGTGGTGAAATCCTTTTCCAAGTGTTCTCATTCATCTTCAACTGATGCAAGAGCCCAGTGGCTTGTGGTTTCCAAATTACCAAAGGCCTAATTTACTTGGCATGTGTCTCTTTTTCTGTCTGTAGACTTCCTTTTGGCAGCAAAAGGACTTAATTCATGTGGCCAGTTGAGTGTAGATATCTCTGGTTGGGAGGGAGGTAACAGGTGGCTTTTGGGTTTCATCATGGGATAAGTACTCCTTCATACTCAGGCTACTAAATTAGAAATGGCCATTGGGTCCAGACAGAAAGATGTCAACTTTGATTCTCATTTTCCGACATACATAAAATGAACACAAGGTTTGTGGTTTATATCTTCTTTCTTTTGCTTCCCAAGGTCATCAACCAATACATTAATCAGTCTACATTCTAGTCCACCATTACAATACTCAGGTAGAAACATTCTAACACACAGTACAATTGACTCTTCACTTCATCCATGGTTAGAAAGATAAAGACCTTTAATATATCTGGATTTGAGGACTTCTTAAAATGAAATTAGCTGGGCAGTCGTAGAAAGCTTGCTATCTTACTGTAACTTCTCTACCTTTTTAGTGGAAAGAGTGATTTTTCAGAGAGTTCACCTTTCAGATAACTTAACATTTTCTTTTCTTTTCTATTTTTTTTTTTTTTTGCTTTTTTTGGAGGGCAGTTGGGGTTAAGTGATTTGCCCAAAATCACACGGCTAGTAAGTATGTCAAGTGTCTGAGGTCGGATTTGAACTCAGGTCCTCCTGACTCCAGGGTCAGTGCTCTATTCACTGCACCACCTAGCCACCCCTAACTTAGCATTTTTTTTTTTTTTTTGCTTTTTGGAGGGCAATTGGGGTTAAGTAACTTGCCCAAGGTTACACGGCTAGGTTTTTGTTTGTGTGTGTTAAGTGGCTGAGGCCAGAACCGAACTCAGGTCCTTCTGGCTCCGGGGCCGACACTCTACTCACTGCGCCACCTAGCCGCCCCTAACTTAGCATTTTCAACTAAAAAGTAAATTCAAAAAAATAAGAAAGAATGAAAGTTGATTTATAAGCTTCAAGGATAAAAAAGGAAAATAGAAACTCATTTATGTGTTTCACTCATTTTCTTCCTCCTTACTGGACAATAAAATTCCATTAAGGCTTTGTATTTCTTTCACTTTCTAACATAATGCTCTGCACAAAGTAAGTACTTAATAAATAAATGTTCAACTGAGATGTGGAATGTTATTAACTTATACTATTTTAATATTTTCTCCCATGTGAATGTGAACATAGATTTGTAGAACATGGATGGAGTTTTCAGCTTTCTCATAAAAGCAATGAATACCTTTTCATTGTTTTTTTATTTTACCAGGATCCTGGAAGTTTGTGGGGTTTTTTCATTTTTCTTTTTTTTTCTGGTAATATCACAGTAAGCTAAATGGAAAATTTAAAATATCAAATTTTCTTTGAGGAAATGGCAAAAAATATTTAAGTTTATTTTTCAAAGATTTTAATCATTAGCACCTTTCTTGACCATGGGATAAGCAAGCAAATACTTTATATGAAATCATAACTGTTTTTAAAAAAATATACTTATATTTTTTACATTTAGTTATTTTTGAATTATCAAAGACTGCCTCTAAGAGATTGTAATCTGCCTTATATTTGTTGGTAGAGGAATTTTTGAGAAGATTTTTGAGAAATTATTGTTCATCTCTTTGGAATTTTCTTTTTCTTAATGAAAAGTTTAAAATGTAATTTCAGAGAGATAAAATTCCTTTGGTTCATATTAAAGAAGCATCAGTATAAGACTATTGAGTTTCTCTATAAAGGTGTTTAAACAAGGATTCAAACTCTCTTTGACCTTATCTTTTGTACATCACATTTTTGCCTGGCTTATTATATGATATATATGAAATACACACTTTTTAACATGATAAATATATACTTATTATATTATATAACTCTCTGAAAAATCACCCTTTCCACGAAAAAGGTAGAGAAGTCACAGTAAGATAGCAATGGTTATATACACACACACATACATAATACTATATTACATATAGCATAGAGGTAGGAGTGAAGCATTTGTTTTTCAGACCATGTTTCCTGAGTTTGTCATAAGTTCAAAGTCTTATATGAGATAGTAATGTCAAGTAAAATGATTTAAAGAAAACATGTACAGGGGTGGCTAGGTGGCACAGTGAATAGAGCACCAGCCCTGGAGTCAGGAGGACCCGAGTTCAAATATGGCCTCAGACACTTAACACTTAGTAGTCATGTGACGTTGGGCAAGTCACTTAACCCCAATTGTCCTGCCCTCCCCCCTCCAAAAAAAGCAAAAATAAAAGAAAGGAAGAAAGAAAGAAAGAAAGAAGGCATATACAATGTCATCTATTTCATTTGAAAAAATGAAGCAGTGACTTGTTAGGGATACTGTCCTTCCTGTATCATTCAAAATGAAAACCTTAATTTAAGTTTGTTGGGAGAGTTTGATGTCTGACAAATTCTAAATGTAATAATGAACAAATTTTTATTTGTTTGGTATATTTTTCTTACAGTCTAAATGGACATTATAATATAGTGTTTTTTCAAAAGAAAATCATTCTCATACTATATCTTATTGTGTGTAATTTATTTTTAGAATTTCCAAATCACTTTTAAAAAATTCTTCAGTTTGTTTTAGAAACCAAATTTGTCAGAAAGGTTTAGCTTTGTAATTCTCAAATTGAGTGGAATTTTGGCATATCTCTTCCATTAACACATAATTTTCCCCCAAGATTAAACAGTACTGAATTAATTGAAGAGCAATGTGAAAATAGTGCTTTGTATTTTTCCTCTAAGCAAACTGTATATTCTTATATTTTGCTATAAGTAACTCACTAAACCAGTCTCAGCCAGATTTAAATGGGTTGTAATGGCAAATCATATCTTTAAGTTAATAAGACACAATTTTAATTTTTGAATTCAACAAGGATTTCCTTAGCCCTATAGTGTGCCAGACTCCAGATGCAAAGAGAAACAAAAAAGAAGTCTTGTCTTTATGGAACTTATAGGGGGTGGAGATAGGAGAGAGGGGAGGGAGGGACAGACCGACGGTAACATTTAAGCAGGTTAATAAACATAGTTACTTGGAGAAGAGAGAGCTTCTAATAACTGGAGCTGGGTGGAAGCATTCAGGAAAGCTTTTCTTTGAGGCTGGAGTGGAGCCTTGTGGTTAAGAATTGGTATAGGTGGGGTGGCTAGGTGGCGCAGTGAATAGAGCGCCGGCCCTGGAATCAGAAGGACCTGAGTTCGGAGCCGGCCTCCGACACTTAATCCACACAAACAAAAACCTAGCCGTGTAACCTTGGGCAAGTTACTTAACCCCAATTGCCCTAAAGGGGCGGCTAGGTGGCGCAGTAAGAGTGCCGGCCTCGGAGTTTGGATGACCCGAGATCAGATCCGGCCTCAGAAAATGAGCACCCACGCATAAATAATGACTAGCCGTGTAACCTTGAGCAAGTTACTTAACCCCAATTGCTTTTAAAAAAATAAAAATTAAAAAAAAAAAAAGAATTGGTATAGGTAATTCTGTTTTCAATCAGAAGTTTTTTCAGGTAACCTGTATGCTGTATCTCTAGAGTAATTGTGAATACCTCCTTTTTAAAACCTGAGGGAGTCCTCCTAGAAGTGGCTTTAGGCCACTTGAGTCACATGAGTTTTAATTATATGGAGCTCTGGAAGTGAGCTTTTGGAAGCTAGCCAAACAGCCAGACTTTTGGTTTCTATGTTAATTGCCAAATAAGCAGCAAACTTCTTCCTTCCCTACATTTCTTCTACTCCTTTAGCTTTCCTGTCCTTTTCAATGATCAGTAATGAGTCCAGAAGACCTATGACAAAGAATACTTTCCACCTCATGACAGGGAGATGATGGACTAATATTTGGAGTGAAATACACATT
Organism: Gymnobelideus leadbeateri; assembly: GCA_011680675.1. Lineage (NCBI taxonomy): Eukaryota > Metazoa > Chordata > Mammalia > Diprotodontia > Petauridae > Gymnobelideus > Gymnobelideus leadbeateri. The sequence continues at coordinate 273,730 of WOXC01009160.1, read as the reverse complement.
TTTTAACATGACAAATATGAGAACTGATTTGCTTGACTACAGTTACTTGTTTCAAGGTTTGCTTTTTTTCTTTAATTTTTTTCCCCTCAGAGTATACCTAGATGAGAAGGAAGAAAATAATGCTGTGCAATTGAAAAAAAATTGAAGTATGAGATGGAAACAGCAAAGCATACTTAAAATGAACTTGGTTGATAAGGCTGCATATCCTTGTGACCTCCAGCATATGCCTTATATCAAAACACACATATAATCTCATGTAGGAGACAACATTCATTGATTCTGTTTATGTTCATATACCGCATGTTGTAGGAGATTAGAAAAAGCATGATTTCTCAGGAAGATAGATGTAGCATTGCCTCCTACAGTCCTGGAACCCTTGCCTGATTCCGCATGGTGGTTAGTGCTCTTTCTCTTTGCAAATTATATTGTATTCATTTCCCTGTTTAAATGGTGTCTTCCCTAATAGGATATATGATTCTTGGGGACAGGGAAAGTATTTTTATTTGTTTTTTGGAGGTAGTTGGTGCGGTAGCTTAAGCAAGTTCCTGCTTTTACTTTGCCACATTGGCTCTGCCCTTTTTGCTTGTTTTTTGTTATGTTTTTATATCCCCAACATCCAGCACTGTACCTGGTATCTAGTAGGTGCTTAATAATTATTTGTTGAATGAATGAGTTTAATGGTATTTGAACACAAAGGTTGATTCTAATGCTAAACCTGTAACCTTGATAACCTAATTTGTTTTTTTGGTCAGAAAAATAAACATTACAAAAATAAAATTTGATTAGAAATATAGGGAGCTACAACAGCAACTGCAAAATATTTGAAGTAATTTTTAGCTTATCTGAACTTTACTTCACTTTAGGGCAGAGATTCTTAATCTTTCTCGTATCATGGATTCCTTTGGCAGCCTGCTGAAACCTATGGATACTTTTTCATCATAATATTTTAAAACACATAAAATAAAATAGGATAAACAAAGGAAACTATTGAAATACATTTTTATATTTGTATATATACACATATTTTGTGTATATATGTGCTCATATGTATCATGTGTGTCTATATCTATATATGTACACATGTATATATAAATGTATATATATGTGTATATATACATGCACATATGCATATGTATGTATATATAATTTTGTGCAGATTTTCCAGATCTCAGGGACTCTGCGCCCCTAACCCCTGCAATGTGGAAGGTACAACTGTAATATGTAATCATCCTGGAAAGATAGGATGGAGCCAGATTGCCAAGGACATTAAATGCCAAATGTAGATGTTACATTTTATCTTAGGGACTTTAGGGACTCTCTGAACCTTTTTGATCAGTTAAATGACTTAGAATTACACTTCAGGAACATCAATTTGGCAGCTGTTTGTGTGGAGGATGGATTACAGAGAGGAGAGATTGGTTACAGATTGCAATAATCCAGGGGAAAGAGAATGAGGGTTTTATCTAGTGTGGCTGTGGTGTGAATGTAGAAGAGGAGATGAACACAACATATGTTGAGATGAAATTGACAAAATTTGGCAAATGATTAGAAGTGATGGATAGGGGCAGCTAGGTGGCGCAGTGAGTAGAGTGCCGGCCCTGGAGTCAGAAGGACCTGAGTTCAGATCCGGCCTCAGACACTTAACACACACAAACAAAAAAACCTAGCCGTGTGACCTTGGGCAAGTTACTTAATCCTAATTGCCCTCCAAAAAGCAAAAAAAAAAAAAAAAAAAGAAGTGATGGATAAATGGGAGTAAAGAGTAGTATAATTTCTAGCTTTCAAATCTGGGTGACTAGATAACTGGCAAAAAGGAAATTACAGAATTTAGGATCTTAGAGGCAGCATAGTTATGGATATGAAAGCAACCTTAGAGGTCTTTGAAAATAACCCCTAATTTTATAGATAAGTTAACAGAGAATAAATATCATGCCCAAGGTCACAAGGTAGTTGTCAGTAAACATCTATAAAGTCCTTCCTATGTGCCAGACACTGTGGCAACCCCTGGGGATACAACATAAGGCAGAAACAGTCTTTGCTCACAAGGAGTTTTCATTCTAATGGGAATGACAATTTTGAAGTAACTAGATACATACAAGATATATATATATATATATATATATGTAGTAGATAGAAGGCAATTTGAGAGAGGAATGCACTAGCAGTTAGAGGACTGGGAAAGGCCTCCTAAAGAAGGTGGAAACCAAGAAGGGAAGGGGCAAAGCATTTCAGGCATGGTGGATAGCTAGCCAGTGGAATAGTTTGGAGATGGGAGATGGACACTGTGTTCAAGGAACTCCAAGTAGTAAGGTATAAGAAGACTGAAAAAAGTAGGAGAGGGTCAGGTTATAAATAACTTCAAATGCCTCCACAGAGGAATTTATATTTGATATTGAAAGTAATAGGGAGCCAGTGGAGCTCATTGAGTAGTGGAATGACATGGCTAGACCTATACTTTAAAAAAAAGTCACCCTGTCTATGGTGTGGAATATAGATTGGAGGTGGCAAAGAATTGAGGCATAGGAGACCAGTTGGAAGGTTATTACAGTAGTTGAAATGAGAGATGATGAGGACCTGAATTAAGGTTGTGACTGTGTAAGTGGAAAGAAGGGGGATATATACATATATATGTACACACACACACAGATATGGCAGAAATGATAGTATTTGGCAATAGATTGATTAAGTGGGATAAAGTGAGGTATCAAAAATTATCATTTTTGATGAAGGGAAGAGGTACCCTTGACAGTAATAGGGAAGTTGGGAAGGGGAGGAGGATTGTTTTTGGGGGACAGATGTTGAATTCCATTTTGGACACGAGTCTGAGATGTCAATTGAATAATGTATTTGAGATACCCAAGACATAGTTATACAAGTACTGGGTGGTGCAGTGGATAGAGTGCTGTATCAGGATTTAGAAAAACCTGAATTCAGATCTGGCCACAGACACTTCTTAGGTGTGTGACCTTGTGCTCTTCCCTTCTCTTCCATTTATAGAATGGAGATAATAATAGCATCTACTTCCAGGGTTGTTGGGAGGATCAAATGAAAAACATTTGTAAAGCATTTTGCAAACCTTACAGTACTATATAAATTCTAGCTATTCTTTCTTGCACTCTAGTCTACATAGAAATATAGCTCTTGGCATCAACTTCATGGAGAGACAAATTGAATCCATATGTGGCAATGAGATCATCAAGTAAGATAGTATAGAGCAGAAAGAGAAAAGAGCCCAGGATAGAGTCCTGGAGGATGTCCATAGTTAGTAGATATGACAATGGATGAAGAATAAGCAAAGGAGACTGAAATGGAACAGAGTTAGGAGAACCAGGAGAGAACATTATTGTGAAAACCCAGAAAAGAGACAATATCTAAGAGAAGGTGGTAATTAACAGTGTTAAATATTGCAGAGAAGTCAAGAAGAATGAGAACTAATGAAAGGTCATAGATCTGTCCATTAGCAGATCATTGGTAACATTGGAGAGAGTAATTTTCATTGAATGATGAGTTTGGAAGCTAACAGGTAGAGTATTTAGTTGAGATTGAGAGGAAAGGAATTGGAGGCACTTAGTGGAGATGGCTTTCTTAAGGAATTATGCCATGACAGGGAGGACTGTAGTTGGCAGGAGTTGTTTTTAGGATAGATTTAAGAAGAGATTGAAATTGAGAGAGGGTGAAAGAGGGAGAGAGAATGATGATAATCAGGGCAGTTTGCTGGAGAGATTGGGAAGAGACAGAATCAAGGATGCATGTAGAGATGTTGATCTTGGCAACAAGAAGGGGTGTCTCTTTATATGAGATTGGAATGAAGAAGGAAATAATAGGAAAAGTTATGTGAGAGATATGCTCAGGAGTAGAGAAGAGGGATATATAGGTATACAGGGTGTCCCTAAAGGCTGGACATGTAGGAAAACTCACTATGCATATTTTCAAGAAATGAAATGAAATTTTCAGCGTTTTATTTAATTAGCATAAATGAGATTTCATAGGAAGACATAGGAGACACATAAGAAATCTCAATTAATCGAGTTAAATTAATCTCATTAATATGGAAAATAGTCCCCAATAACTAATGAAAGCTTTTATTCCATGTGAAATTGTCATGGCTAAAATTTATGCTAATTAAATAAAATATTGTTGAAAATTTCATTTCTTGAAAATATGCATAGTTAATGAGATTTCCTATGTGTCCAGACTCTAGGGACACCCTGTAGATATATGTATCTTTCTATATATGCATATTTTAAGTAATATTTTCCTCCCAATTACATGGAAAAACAAATTTTTCCATGTAATTTAAGTTTTGAGTTCCAAATTCTATCCCTCCTCCCCTTTCCCTGAGATGATAAGCAATCTGATATAGTTTATACATGTGCAATCATGTAAAATATTTCCCATTTTGTACAAGAACAAAGGAAGGAAGGAAGGAGAGGAGAGAAGGAAGGAAGCTTTTTTTATGTATTCAGACTACAGTTATATCTCTGGAGGTGGATACCATTTTTCATCATGGGTCCCTTGGGATTGTCTTAGATCATCTTATTAACTGAGAATAGCTAAATTATTCGCAATTGTTCATCTTATAATATTGTTGTTACCTGTGTACACTGTTCTCCTGGTTCTGTTCACTTTATCTATTAGTTCATAAATGTTTTTCCATATTTTTCTGAAATCATCCTGTTCACTGTTTCTTATAGCACAATCATATTCCATTACAGTTATATATCACAACCTGTTCAGCCATTCTCCAATTGACGAACATTCCCTTAATTTCCAATTCTTAGGCACCACAAAAAGGTGCTATAAACATTTTTATTCAAATTGCTTCTATTCCCCTTTACAAAAATTTTTCTTTGGGGTACAGACCTAGTAGTGGTATTGCTGGATCAAATGGTATGCACAGTTTTATAGCCAAATTGCTATCCCAAATGATTGGATCAGTTCACTGAACCACCTATAGTGCATTAGTGTCCCAATTTTCCTACATCCTTTCCAACATTTTTCATTTTCCTTTTTTGTTATATTAGCCAATCTGATGGGTATGATGTGATGTCTCAGGGTTGTTTTAATTTTCATTTCTCTAATTAATAGTGATTTAGAGTATTTTTTCTTGTGACTATAGATAGCTTTGATTTCTTTGTCTGAAAGCTGCCTGTTTATATCCTTTGACCAGTTATCAACTTATATTGTTATACATTTGACTTAGTTCTTTATTTATTTGAGAAATGAGAACTTTATCAAAGATACTTGTTATAACAATTTCCCCCAGTTTTCTGCTTTCAGAAGATGGATGTCCTGCTGAATGGTCTATGAATTGATTAGAGAGAAATAGAATGTTTTCCTTTCCTTAGTAAGGACCCAGTTAAGATTACATAGCATAAATTTGTTGGGAACTTCTTCAGCATAGTTTAGTGATTTCCTCCAATTCTATTTGTTGTTTGATGTTCAGTCATTTTCACTCATGTCTGACTCTTCATGACCTCATTTGGTGTTTTCTTGGCAAAGATAGTAGTATGGTTTGTCATTCCCTTTTCCAGCTCATTTTTCAGATGAATAAACAGAGGCAAACATTGTTAAATGACCTACCTAGGACCAAATAGTTAGTAAGTGTTTGAGATCAGATTTGAACTCAGGAAGATAAGTATTCCTGAATCCAAACTCAGTACTAGATCCATAGTACCACCTTGCTGTCTGACTCTCTTCTCCCTTGTCCCCTCCCACTTGCCCCCAGTTCTATTTAACAATATTTGAATAGAAGCAAAGGAGGCAAATGTTGGGAGTAATCCAGGATTTGAGTTTGCCAAGGCCTCATTAGTGATAGAACCCGGGATTGAGAGATTCAAGAGTTGAGGATATTATCAATTTGAGTTTGTTCATTAACATTAAGTTAGGGAAAAGAAGAATGTATCCAATGCATGGGGTGATGGCCTTGGAAAGAACTGAGGTGTTGAGGAAATACAGGTCACAATAGGAGGGGAATGAAGAACAGAATTAGTGGTTGTAAAACATAAGGAAAGATGGAATGATAAAGCTATGATCAGATAAAGGAACTTCAGAGTTTATGAACAAGGAAGTAGAACATTTGTGTTTGATGGCAAGATCCAGGGTATGACCATCTCTGTGTGCACCAGAGGACTAGGTCATGGGAACTGAATAGTTTGAGGAACTAGGAAGTAAGGGTACTTGACGGGATATCAGTATGTATGTTGAAATCCCCTAGTATGAGGGTAGGAGATTGGGAGGAGAAAAAGAATGTAAGTTAGCCACAGAACTCACTGAGGAAGGAAGAAGAATGTTCTTGATTGATAGATAACAGTCACCAGGATCTGGATTGGGTGATAAATTTGAAAGTGTGAAATTCAGAGGAGAAAATGTTTCTAAGTGAAAGTAGAAGAGGGAGAATTTGGAGGTGGTGTGTAAATCCAGGAAGATTCCAATTTCCTCCCCAAGACCATGAGTTCAGGGAGTATGAGGGAAGGTATATCCAGTACCAGAAAGGGTAGCAAGGGAAGCAGTGATATGAAGAGTGAATCATGTCCCAAGGTCAGAAGAATGAAGGAATGAGAAGAGAAGAGATCAGTTAATGAACATGTATTAAACTCCTATTACGTGTAACAATCCTACTCTCAAGAAACTCACTCTAGGGACAGCTAGGTGGCACAATGAATAGAGCACTGGCCTTGGAATCAGGAGGACCTGAGTTCAAATATGACCTCAGACACTTATCACTTACTAGCCATGTGACCTTGGACAAGTCACTTAATTCCAATTGCCTTGCCTTCCCCCCTCCAAAAAGAAAAAAAAGGGAAAGAAAAGGAAACTCACTCTATTGGGGAGACAACATGTAAATAACTATGTACAAATAAGCTATAGTATAGTATATATATACATATATATGTATATATATATGTATATACACTATATGTAGTATACTATAGTATAGCTTGTACAGGGGTGGGGAACCTGGGGCCTGGAGGCCACTTGTAGGACCTCTAGGTCCTCAACAGTAGCCCTTTGAGTGAATCCAAGCTTCACAGAACAAATCCCCAATCCACATGCGGCCTTGACGCCACAGGTGCCTAACACCGATATACAAAGGATAAATTGGGGGCAATCTCTAAGAGAAACCTAGGCAAACAATGATGCAGCCTTTCCAGGCTAACTTAACTCTAATGAGAGGATCCAGGGCTTCTGGGAACCCAGAGAGAGATGGAATGAAAGGCACGTCTGCCAGGCTCACTGAAGGCCCTCTGAAGCAGGGCTTTGGGTTTGTAGATTTGCATGATAGATGATTGTGCTCATTAGAGGGTCATGTGATAGGCCTCATGTGGAAAGTCTTTTGTCACACATTAGTTGGGGCGCAGAGCAAAGAGGAAGCTTAGCTTGGTGGTTGGCAAGGTGGAGAAGTAGAATGGGCTGTGATTAGCACATAGAATGTGCTTGTAAATAGTGGTTGGGTTGGCTGGCTTTTTCATGGAGCACTGTCCAGAAAGGGGAATGGGGAGAGTCCCTCTGAAGGAGATGGTGGTTGAATCCCTTCAGCATTACCCTTTCCCAGACTGTGGGGCATCTCCTCCATATCACCTGTGCCCAAACTATACACACACCCACAGAGAATCAGTTCTGGAGTAGTGGAGATTCTCCTGGATTTGGAGTCTGACAATCTGCCTGCTCCTTAAAAGCTGTGTGACTTTGGGCAAGTCAATTTCCCCTCTGGGTCTCAGTTTCCTTATAAGGAGTTTAGACTAGATGGCCTTTGATATTCCTTCCAGCTCTAGATCTTTGAGCCTAATAGTACAGAAGGAACCTCTGATGTTCTTCCATTGTCTTCTGACTTTGTTCCTATGTACCTCTGTGACATGTGACTGATCATTCAACATTTCTAGACCTTGCTTTTTCCACCTATAAAATGGGAGCCATTTGGGGATAATCACTATATGATCTCTCTTACATCTGATCCTGTTCCTCATCCTCTGACCCATTCTCTGTGCCCATACTCTCAATGTTGCAGGTGGAGTTTATTGAGTATGGAGGCTGGAGGTGAAATGATCAGTCCTATGTTTTAGAAAGATCACTGACAGCCAGCTGAGTGGGTAATGGAAAAGGCTTGTTTTTGGCATACCAACCACCAGGCTATCATAAGAGTGTAGGCATGAGGTGATGAGGGGCTGGACCAGATTGGTGGTAGGGGCAGAGAAAAGAAGGGGTGCATGAGAGAGATGTAGCAAATGTAACAGTGGCAGATCTTAGCAACAGATTGAGTGGCAGAGGGCAGGGAAAGATAAAGTGAAGACTTGAGAAAGTTTGTTAATCGTGGAGTTGCTTACTTGTGGCTACTTATTTTTCCCCATTTTTTTTGGCCAAACATTAGTATTATAGATGTTTTTGAGCTGTGAAAGTCCTTTTAACGATTACTCTGTGTGTGTGTGTGTGTGTGTGTGTGTGTGTGTGTGTGTGTGTGTGTGTGTGTTTGGGGGGGTGGGAATGAATCTGGAATTGTAATTTCATCTGTTTGTTTAGGGAACTCTTGCAGTAGAAATTTCCTCCACTAATACAGTTAGACAATTCCTAGTTCTCAGTCTTGGAGATTAGTCTGCTAACACTTGTCAGCTATAGCACTTCAACCTAAGTCTTATTGCCTGAGAGGCTGGCCCTGGGTCCCCTAGCATGCATGCCTTCCTGTCTTTTGTATTTTGGTTTCAGATGAATTTCAGTAGCAATAAAAATAGTGAAAAAATAATCATTTTAACACTGTGAACTATTACTAGGAAATTAATAAAATAGAAGTAAATGTTTTTAAAGATGCTAATATAATATCTGTGAAGATGCTATTTTTCCTCAGGCATTTAAAAAAAGTGCAAACAAAACCCTGGGATAATGGTCTCAGAAAAAATGTTCCCAAATAGTTATGTTTGATAACAGACTAGAAACTATACTTCATTAGTGTTCTATTGGTGTGACAAAAATTCACTGCTAAATAAAAAAGAAAAGAAAAGAAAGAAATGTTTCTCAAATTTCTTATAAATCCAGTTGTGTCCTGAAGGTGTTTCACAAGAAAATGATAGGATGTATATTTTTTTAAAAAGCCTAACAATATCAATAATCAATTTCTCATTTTAAGTACTTTATAGATTAATCAGTTAGATACTTAAAGTGGGTTTAATTTTCACATTAATTTTTAAAAATGCTACATTTGAATAAGCTTTTTGTTTTTAATGACACTTTAATTTAGAATACTTTTATAATTTATTAAGTAATCTAAACAAGGAAAAAGTAAGTTATGGATTCAGGTATTGTTTATGAATATATGGATTATTTCCATATAAATATCCCTTGAATCAGAGAACTGCCCATTTTTATAAATGTACTGAACAGTCAAATGTAATGCAGCTCTTCTAAGTCTGGCATTTTCCTTTCCATTCTGAATAGTGTTTTTCTTAGCCTGAATATATAATGTGCACAAATTAGCAAAGAGTAGATCCATGTAAACTTTAATTGTCTTCATAACTTAGGCAAGATATTGCAGCTGTTTATCTCTCTTGTGTAGGACCATGAATAAGGTAGGCATAGTGGTAGGTAGTTGTTGAGTTTGTATTGTCTTTTATAAGAGATTAAAGGAATTTTTTTAATAGTAGGTTATTATTATAATTAACTTCAGTCCTTATTGGGTCTGTGATCTTATATCTCCTTTGGTACAAATTGCAATTATTCTAATAACAGAAAAGGAGAAATGTCTTTATGTACTTTAGACAATTTGGATGCTATTCCAGCTAGATGTCTGGAATTTAAAACTATGAAACAAGGGAAATAGGAGTGAGGATTCTGTCTTGACACGATAAAGACTGTAACTATCTACTTTAGGCTATCATGCTCAAGGATTTCTGTATTTCTTTATAGGTTGGCTCAAGTTTTAAATTCATGCATACTTAGTAGACATGACAATTATATACAACTTTTGCTACAGTTTTAAAATTAGTTATTTTGTAGGGTATGCTTACTTATTGTTGTTTTAAATGACTTTTTTTTGCATTTAAATTATTTATTAAAGTGAAACAACAGCAACAATAAAAAAAAGAAACATTTTAGACATGTAAGATTATACAATATAATTAGCCATTTTTATTCTCTACCCTTTCCCCCAGTGTAAGATACCTAGACATGTAAGATTATACCATATAATTAACCATTTTTATTCTCTACCCTTTCCCCCACTGTAAGATACCCTAAACAGTATCAATAAGAAGGAAAAATAAAGACTTCACATTATTAACTTACCATTTAATTTTTCAAAAGATTCACTGTATTGAACGGTACATCATGAAATCAATAGTTGTACATCTAGGAAATTTACCAATGGAGCTCTCTTCCACAGGAGTATATACTTTAATTTGTCGCATGTGAGTGCCTCTTCCATTCTGGTGATTGGCTAGAACAGCAATCTGTATCATGAATGTGTGAATTGGCTTCTTATGGGAATCAATTAAAGGAACATGAATCCAACCACAAGGTTCCACTAATTCAAGTTGTCTGATTTCTTGAAGGTTGTGAAAGTTATTTCCTACTCTGACAGAGATCCTGCTTGGAGTATAGCTTTCATCTGATTTGTAGTCTGCATAAATACATAATGTCTTCACTGTTGTTTTTCTTCTTGAAATCTTTCTCCAAACAGCTGTGTCCCATACAGATGTCAAAATAATGAGTCCTGGCTTACAGGAAGAGAGTGACCAAACAGCCTGTGAACCTATTTCACGTACTGTCCCAGTCCTTTCCAACTGTTTAGGGTTAGCACCAGGTGGTGTCTTGTTTGGTGTGGTCATTTTTCGCTAATCTAAGTGTACACCAAGTTATAATATCATGAAATCTGTAGCTTGGAAAAGGAGGTAGTCCAGTCATGTAACTTGAATGAGAGTGAACAGACCAACAACTTGAGTGCTACTAGTTCTCCAGGCCAGAGCGTGGCGAGCGGGAGGCCCTGCACAGACTGACTGGACAGCTTTCTTCAGAGCTCCGCGGGCTCCCAACCGCCCCCACGCCAACCTCCATACACTACTTCGCGGCACACCCCCTAAATGACTTCTTAAACAACATTTTATTGGTTCATTAAGATAGTGTTGCCACCTTGTAATGGCAAATTATGATGATATATGCCTTCAGTTCCAAAAGGAAAATGTAATTTCTTGCTTATCTTATATTTCTTTAAAATATTACAGTTCATATTCCCTTGGAAAAATCTCCTTTGTATTGTATACTTACAAAGACTTTTGAAAATCACTAACCTTGTGCAGAAGAATGAAAAAAATAGTAAATAATGTTTCTCAGTATGAATTTGTAGATTGTGAGTGCATCAATGGGCTGTTACCACCAAGGGAAATTCTGTGGAGATAGGTTGAAATTTAGATTACTCATGGTGAAAACCATTATTTTGAGGTTGTGAAAGTATATTGATATTTGATTTTCTCTCATCTTTTCAACTTGCTGGTAATCTTTTTAAAGTAGTCTGAATACCTGAATATGTGTATATGTATGTATGTATGTATGCATGTATATCCTGTACTTGTCAGGGGAAAGCAAGGTGTAGATTTTGGGGGTTTGTACATTTTTGTATGTGAAGATAGGGATTTCAGAACATGGTTGGAAGACACTGTAAACTTTCTATCATGCTTTAGATACATAACATGGTTCTCTCAATATAACTCATAATATTTAATGTGGTACCTATATGGTACTTACTTTAAATCTTTAGCATTCTTTTTTTTTTTTTTTGGAGAGGGGAGGGAAAGGCACTTGGGGTTAAGAGACTTGCCCAAGGCCATATGGTTAGTAAGTGTTAAGTGTCTGAAGTCAAATTTGAACTCAGGTCCTTCTGACTCCAGGGCTGGTGCTCTATTCACTTTGCCACCTAGCCACAGCTAGCATTCTTTTAAGTATTTACATCACTGAAGCTATTTTTATAATGTATTTTAAAAGTTTATAACTTTTAGATGTGCTTATTTTCAGAGTTTATGTACATTAGCAAATGACCTGGGCATGCTTGAATTGTCTAATGCTATTCATTATATTTCTCCATTGTCAAAGGCATCCTGGGATAGTGGATAGGGAGTTGGCCTTGGAGCCAGTAGGACCTGGGTTAAAATATTTTCTCTGTTTGCCAATTGCCAATCCCTGGACAGATTATTTAATCTCTTTGCCTAAGGCAACTCCTTCTAACTTTCAGAAAAGGTGCTGATGTGATAGTTGAAGTAGTTTATTCATCTCAGAATTACCTATACAATGAAGTCACAGGTCCACCTTATGTCATAAGGCAAAATTAAGATTTTAATAATTGTTTTATACTTCTTTAGATCTTACCCTAGAGATTAAGAAAGGAAGAAATGATTCTCAGAAAATAAATGCTTTAAAATGGAGATGCTATGAAAGAGTTTGAGTGCATTTATATTAAATGAATTGTATTAATGAATTATATTAAACATTTCTCTATATCCCCATTACTTTAAACATTCTGTTTAGTCATTTTGCACCATCCTTTCTTATATTTCAGGTTCCTCCTCCAAACTTTTCCTTTAAGAAAGCCTTATCTGAGTCTAAAGCACAATACTTAGCAAATTGCGTAGTGCTTAGTAAATTCTTTTTGACTGATTGACTAAAAGTATTGCCCAATTACATTGTCAGACTATATAACTCTTCATAAGAGGAATCTACACACAATTGCTTACAAAAAATGAAAATAACTCAGCATTTAAGTACTATTCTAAAGTTCATGTAAACCTTGTTTGAAAACACATCAGAGAGGGACAGTTAGGTGGCACAATGGATACAGCACTGGCCCTGAAGTCAAGAGGACTTTAGTTCAAATTGGGCCTCTGGCACTTACTAGCTATGTGACCCTGGGCAAGTCACTTTACCCCAATTGCCTCCAAAAAATAAAAAGGAAGAAAACACATCAGAGCCATGATAGTATCAGTATCTGTGTTGACAGATACTTCTATACTGGTTAGAATAAATGAGCAATTTCAACTTGGCAAGATAACCAAAGATTTATTCAATCTTAAATAAAAATGTGAGGACACTATATTGTATTTGGCTTTGTCATTTTGTCATCAACCTAATCAAAAATGCTTTTCAAAACTCTTCAAAATAAATGACAATTGAGATTTCCTTATTTCTTATAGTTTCCAGGATACCAGGCAAATTTAAGTCGCTTTCAGTGAAAATAAAATTTTAAAAAATTCTTAGGTTTTAAAGGAAAATGCTGTTATGTTAAGGAAAATACTGTTGCCGTTGAGATCTACCTTATGTACTCAATCTCCCCACAGCTTGTAAAGTCAGTTAAATATAGACATCTTTGGGTTCTGTGGAACAGCAAATAGGGAAAGAAGTGAAAGTTGGAGGCATGTTTGTGAAAAACTCCTCAAAGTAATTTGTTTTGACACTTTTTAAAGGCCTCTTTGTAAATGGACTTCTTAAATAGTACTTCTGTTGCAGATGATCCATGTGAGAGCACAAAATAGACTGGTTTCAAGAGGGCTGGCGTGGGAATATTTTAAACTTCATTATTGCTTCTGTTGAGACAGCTGCTTGACTCTGAACAGCTCACTTTCTTTTTAATAAATCCAAATCCAGGTTACCTAGAAGGAAGTTCTACTGTGATACCTGCCTCATATAATCCTTTTATGAGTGATTATTACATGTGCCTGTTCCCTGGGGTTTGTGGAGAAGCCAAACTATTACTGTGTTTCTAGTCAGAGGAACAAATACCCAAGCAGCCCAGCATTTATTAGCAAGATGGTCTGCTGTCTCGGTGAAGAAATGAAAATAATCATTCATCTTGATTTTCCTAATCTCAGCTAGACTGAATGATTCCCAACCAATTTATTTTTCACTTATTTTTCCAACTTTAGAGTATTGTTTTTATAGTTTCTCTCCTTAGGTCCCTTTGACTAACTGGGTTGTGAAGAATGTCCTAAATCCTTGAAAATTTATATTTTGATTTTTCTGTAGAAGCCTAGTAAAACTATTAAAAGGGCAAGAAATATTGTATCTGAGATATGTATATGTTGGTTGAACTTGCTCTCCTTGAATTTATGCATAGAGAATCACTCAATAGTTCTATTAAAATTATAGATCAATTACACACAGGTATTTCATTTATTCTGTGTGACCTTTTACGACATAGAGTTAAAATTTCACAACTGTAGAAATACTCTCAAGGTATTTATTTACCCTGTTGTTCACCTCACATCTAACAAAATGTGAAAATCTTTGCAGAAACATTAAAAATATGTTTCTGGAGATGGAATCTAGCTCAGATCTACTGACTTTTAGTTCTGTGTAGTATAGATGTAATTGGAGTGTTATTTATGATATAGAAGGATTTTTGCTTTTTAAAGAATTTAGCAAAGGATTCTTATAAGGAGTAGGTCTCCTAGGTGTATTTTAAGAATTTTTTGACTTAGCAAGATTTAATGAGTGTGATGTTTTTGGACTATATTTCAGAAAGCAAAGTATACTCTGGCTTCTAAGTTACTATGTTGTCTAGTTTCTACTGAGAGAATAAAGATAATAATTAATAATAATGATAATAATTTCAGACTTACCATCCTGGGATCTTAAGAACAGCAATTAGGTAAATATAAAAATTCCCTCATGGTTCTTAAAGAAAATACACACTGGAATAGCACAGTCTGCTTTGTAGACATCTCATTAAGAAAAACATCTGTAAGAAAATTGCAAAAGTAGTTCCACTCTCATTTTATAAATGGAGAGGCTAATGTATGGGGACAACCAATGACTTTTTCAGAGTCACAAAGTAAGTGGTGTCCTGGGAATGGAACTGAGATCTCCATTTAGTTCTGTGTCTTAATTACTGGACATTTTTGCCTCCCAAAATAGAGTTAATGTGTCCCAGTGATTTAAAGTTATACCAGTCTAACCTCTGTATTTTTTGACTTTCCATTTTGGAACATTATCAAAATACTGTAGTAATTTTGGACTGAGGAACTGGAAAATTTTTGGGTCTGGTATCTCATGAACCACTTCTGGGATAGCAACCAATGTCATGTACCACTGAAATCAGGGAATCTCAACATTCAGGATCGTATGTTTTCTAATCTTGGCATTAGTTTTCTAATCTTGGCAGAGCTTGATGTATCAGTGGTATAAATGATTATCATTTTGTTCATCATCTTAATGTGTTTTAAAGCATCACTTTCAAATTTTGGCCAACTAGCAATTTATTCTATATGTCATCAAAACCAGTAATTTTGGGATTTCTGATAATTCCTACTTGCCTTTTGTTTAAAAAAAATTTCCTTTACTCTTGAATTGCAGAAGATAATGAGCATTTATACTTCTGGATTTAACAAGGGAAATAAAGTCGAGCAAAACTTCCTATTTTTCTTCCCTACATTGTCCCTTTGCTGCAGCCAAGCTAATCTATTTGCCATCTCTCTCATGTGACTTCTTATTCCTGCCTTTTTGTCCTTTGCATGTGTCATTCCCTCCACAAGAAATCTGTGCTCTTCTGTCCATGTGTACCTCTTAAAATTAGGGCTTAAAATGTACCTGTAGGATACACTTTATGGCTGACTCCATCTTTTCTATTGATCATACCCTTATTAGTACGTATGTAGTCATTTAAATTCAATGAACAAAAAAAACATCATTAAGTACTGATCCTGTTTAAAACAAAGGACTATCCCTTTTGCATCATTATTTTCCTAGGCTCTTTTTAGACTGCATGACATAGATTCCAAAGAACTTGGGGGTGGGGTGGGGCAGAGAATGGGACTTGCTTTTAGATAGCATTCTAAGATTTGCAAAAGTGCTTTATACAATTTATCTCACTCAAGCCTCACAATTACCCTTTGAGGTCAGTGGTATTGTTATACCCATTTTACAGATGAGGTAACTGAGATTTGCCTAAATATTGAAGGCAGAATTTGAACTCAGGTCTTCTTGACCATAAGTCTGTATGTTAATCTGTTGTATCACATATATGCCTCAGTTTACCCAGAGAACAATGGAAATCAATATGATGGATACATTGTATCACATTACAAAATAGAGAATTATAAATTAAAAATTGAGTAAAAAGTGTCATTAAAGAAATGTGGGTGAGTTAAAAAAGATCAACTGACTATATAGAAGAAAAGTTACGTGGTTATGAGGAAGAGAGACCACTGGGGAGACTTTGTAAACAATTAGCATACTTGCAATGTGATGAGAAAGAGAGGAAGACCCTTATATTGTATTGGACGGATGCCCTGTGATTAATTTATGGGAGGATATTGATAAAAGTCACAAAGAATGGGCAGTTATGGATGAGCTGCAATCTTGTTTCATTACAAGGAATACCTCCATTGATGAAATAAATGAAACACAAGAATTTTAGAGTGTGAAGAATATTATACTGTGGAAACTACAAGTAAGAAAGGAGGCACTTATAGTATAGTTGGAGAATCAGGATAAAGAAGAATTAGAGATCTAAAATAATTAAAAGTGAACTTAAAAGCTTCTTAATTAGCCTCACTTCAGTTAATCCTACTTATCATCACTAAATTATTTTTCTTAAAATATCTCTTTGCACACTTCCCTACCTTGCTTTTAAAAACAACAACAAAAAGCAATTAATTTATATAGATCGTTAGCTTGGCTTTCAAGATTTAACAATATGACTCCAAGTTTCCTTTCCTGAAGTACGTTCTACTATTTCTCAATATGAACCCTCTACTCCTATTCCATTTTCCATAAATGCATCATACTTATTTCTCCCTTTGTGCTTTTGCTCATAATGTTTCCTTCTGATTGGACTGTCTTCCTATTTTTTCTCTACTTAAGTAAATTCTACCAACCCTTCCAAGCCCAGCTCAAATCCTTCCTTCAAGTAGCCTTTCCAGATTAGAGGTAAGAAGGCATGGATACCAGGTACAGCTCTGAAAATAATTAGTTGTTTGAGCATCAATAAGTCCTTTAACCACTCTGGCCACAGTGATCACTCTGTCCTTTTAACTCCTAAAGCATTGTGGTTCAACTCATTTAGCACTTAGAATCTCCCACTCTGGATCACACATACTTTGGTACTTAGAGCTGTGATCTCATTGATGTAGGTGCTTCATCAGGTGTAGATTATAACTAATCTTTGCCTTGTCATTCTTTACAGTTCTTGTTCAAGTCCTTCTGTTTTGTACAGAGAAACTACCCAACACACTGGAGGTCTTCATCTAGGTCTTCTAATATTTCATGGATACCGATGCAACATTTAGACTAGTTCTTGTCCCTCACTCTTGCCACATGATATCTTTAAATAAATTCTAACACACATTATCATTAGTATTGACCTATAGCCTACTTAAAGTCATAGTTTGCTTCTTTATCATTCTTTAGGTCGCCCACCATTTTGGTTCTTTAGAATTTGGGGTATTCTGTAGTTTGCATTATATAGCTTTATACCTGGAAAATGCATGGATCCAAGATACATCATCATTAATGTGGTAATTTTCTTTCTGAGGATATATTGTATCTCATCCATGAATTCTCAATCTGTTGGACTTACATTTATATCCTCCTTCAAATCTCCCATAGAGGCACAGTACCACCCAATGTAAAGAAGGCCCTCTTCTATTTCTTCTGACATTACCTGGATATCAGTGGAACATATAGGCTTGTCTGTTGGTTGTCACAGCTAAAATAGATGGGTATTTTGCTCAACTTTTCCATTTGAACTTGTTATATGAATACCAATGATGATAATTTAGTTCAAGTGACTAAAGGATTTACTCATGTTCACATACCTAATTATTGACAGAGCTTTATCTAGAACTCATGTCTTCTGACTTCTAATCCAGTATTCTTCCCACTATATTATGCAAAGCCAACAAAGTGGAAATATACTAAATCTTTAAAGAAGACAAAGAAACAGGACTATAACAATGCAACATGCAGACATAATTTTGGATGAATTGGAGAGGGAGAGATGTGTTAGTTGGTGAGGGAAGAAACTAGACTGAGGAGTTTAAATTATGCATATTATGAAGCTGTAATAGAATTTTATAGCTGTAATAGAATAGAATAGAAGAAGAAATTATCCTTCAGAAATGTGCAAGATAGACGGGAACAGGGAGAGACTAGGCAGGAAGATGAGTAAATATGCTTGGTATAAATTGATGAGTATTTGAAGGAGTATCACAGGACTGAGAGTGGAAAGATTCCATAGGCAACCTCTAACATATCCCAGTCATTTGATAGATTCTGGAGCTAATAGTTAGGAAGAGTCAGCATGATTTTATGAACAGTTCGTTTGTCTCATGAATGAATAAAAGAGACAAAGGAAAGTTGAAGGTACTCATTACATTTTTAGTTTAGATTATGAGGATTGGTGATACTTAGAAGTGAAAGGAGACCTGAGGAAGAGGAAATGAATGGGGAAGCTCTTGGGAAGTGTTACCATTAGGTGTCATCAGGAGATCAGTAACATGGCCTGTTAGAGATGTGACTAGTAAGAGTAAAATATGAAGAAATGAATTTGGGAGTCAACCTTAGAGTAGAGATAATAGAATCTATGATAATGAATTGTCATCCCAAGAAAGGCAGTTGTCGTGGGAGGAAATCAGAGGACCTAAAACAATGTTGGTGTATAACTCCAGCATCATTCAGGAGAAAGTGGGAGAGATGGATATTAATTTATACTTATACTTTATAAAAGCATTTATTTCTTTTATATATTTTCATCTCATCTCCCCAACTGTATAGTCTTATATACTCAAGAGCAGCAGTCTTGAGTTGTTTTTTTGTATTTCTGCCAGCATCTGGGGGGTATTGCATAATATTCGAAGTCTATCTCCCATCATTATTTTTGACCTACTAACATAGGTTATATCTTTACAATATCAAAAATGTTAGGGAAGAATACACTTATGTGTAATAAATTCTTCTTTACAAAATATTTCATAAAACGCAATTATTTGAAGCATTTGTTTCTGGTTGTTTTTTTTCCCCCTTTGAGGACACCATTCATACAAAAGACTCTTAACTGGTTGTCAATTAAATGTGCACCCTATGTTGTCTCTGATACTGTCTCTAACTCCCTGTGGATGAACAGACTGGTGGGAGATAAATGTATTAGTTCAAAGACAGTATTGTTGGAAAACAGTTGTTGCCTTAAAACATAGTCTGTTTTGAATTATGCTATCTTCTGACCCTTCTAAATTAGAAATGCCTGAAGCCAATACAAATTCTCCCAGGACTATAACTTTTCTACAGTTCTATCATATTGGGGGAAAAATTCTTGTCTTAACTTTCTTCAGTCTTTCATTAATGTCTTTAGGGAATTGAGAGAGAACATAGATTCTGGAATGCTCTGGTATTTTCTAATAATGCAGCGAACTCTATGCAGAATGAAGGGGAAGTGAATAGTATATCATTTAAGAGTCCATTCCAGAGACTATGTGTCCCAATTGGTAGGTGATTCTGCAATGTCATTCATAAGCCTGACTTAATATATTGAATGTTTGGATTCTTCCAAAAATTTTTTCAGAAAAATAAGGATTTTACTTATAAGTTTATCCAATTTGCAAGAGAAAAGGATGCTAAATTGTAGCATAAATTGAAATTCTTTAGGTGTTTAGAAAGTAAGTTCCTAATTTCTCACTGAATTTTTCATCTAGATAGACTTTCTTTCTTTTTTTTCTTTTTTTTTGGAGGGCAATTGGGGTTAAGTAACTTGCCCAAGGTCACACGGCTAGGTTTTTGTTTGTGTGTGCGTTAAGTGTCTGAGGCCGGATCCAAACTCAGGTCCTTCTGACTCCAGGGCCGGTGCTCTACTCACTGCTCCACCTAGCTGCCCCCTAGATATACTTTCTTATAACTGCTCTCCTTTAATAAAAATAATTTTTTAAAATTACATTTTTTATAATATGAGTTCCTGAAATTGACCTGAAAGAAATCTTACATATGGTTATGGTAGGGGCCAAATAGATAGCTCTTCATTCCCTTTCTCCACTCATTTTCTGCTGGGAAAATGTTCTTTCTTTAAATGTAAGAGAAGAAGAATATAATACCATTTACTTTTACTTTAATTACAGCTCCAGTTGAATCAAAAACATACTTGTACCCCTTGGACATAAGAGAACATTATATACAGTAATAGCATAATTATTTTAAGAATGACTTTGAACAAATAAATTATTTTGTGTATTTTAAGTACCAAAATTAATTATAAAGGACTTACAAAGAAAGATGCTATCTGCATACAGAGAAAGAACTGATAAATAGAAGTGTATAAGAATAATTTATACACACCGCCCCCCCCATTTGTGTCTAATGGCAACCATCTCTGCGGTGGGGAGTGGGGAGAGAAGAAAAAATGTACATGATAATTTTGTTGTATTTGAAAGGAATAGCAAGTTGTGCATAGTAGAGTTGCAGTTTCATGTACAATTGTCTATTTTTTGTAATCTATTATGAAAATACTTGTTTTATTCCTTCATTTAAAAATAAAAAAAATTTAAGAGTAAAAATAAAATATAACATTAAAATATTAAAAATAACATACCTTTGTATTAAAATGTAATAATACCTTAGGAGCCACCTAAGTGATTAATTAGATCATGTACTGGGCTTGGAATCATGAAGACCTGAGTTCAAATGTGGACTCAGACACTTACTAGCTGTATGACCCTGGGCAAGTCACTTAACCTCTGTTTGCCACTTATGGAGGAAATGGCAAACCACTCCAGCTTCTTTGCCAGGAAAACCCCATAGACAGCATTGGTATGCTATGGTCCATGGGTTCACAAAGAATTAAATGTAATTAGATGACTGAACAGCAGTTTGGCAAATAGTTTATTCTTGGTCATCAGTAGTCTTTCCAATACTTTTGAAGAGAAAATTCATTCTTGTATCTCTATTTGCAATTGGCTCGTGTAAGACCCCAACAAGTAAGAGAAATCCTATTGCTTCTTGTAAAACAGGGGAAATTTGTCTTTGGTGTTCTCAGCATCCAGTCTCTGTAACTTTTCATTTCTTTGGTGTTAGTTCTGTAATCTCTTCTGAAAGGATACAATAAACTAAGGTACAAATAACTATTAAGACTTAATTATTTTAATATCTTACAAAGCTTTATTGCTAAAATAAATCTATGCTGATAAAAATTCATTCAACAGATGAGTGCTTGGCTGCTGGTGATGGTGATAGAAGAAATGTTTGCTCTTTACTGAGATCACACCAGGCAAAGGCAACTGCCTAGGTGTAGGATTGGGTGTACCAGTTACAGCTTGTACTGATAGGCTTCCATTTGCCATGTTGGAAATTCCTTCTTTCAATCTTTCTCAAACTCTGAGTGACCTATCAAGTTCTTCTACCTTACCCAGTTCTCATTCCTGACTTCTGTTTTTAGCCAGAAGGTGTCATGTTTGACAAAATAGCCCTTTTGGTGTGTGATCATGAATCTATTCTCTCATCTCCCTCAAGGTTTGGGAATTAGACTTTAAAATAAAAGCTGGTTTGTAATAGGTGTGCAGCTAAATCGAGATAATAAAGCCTTTGTTCATTCCTATAATTTACCTTCAGCTTATAAGAAAATACAAGTGCTCTTTGTTTGTCATTAACATGTGGGTGCTCACCAAAAGGATAATATTAACCCTAAACTGAAAGGCCTAAATTTATACTATAGGCTTTAAAATAAAAGTTAACATGTCATTAGTATTTTATAACTTAATCAGCTCTGGAAACTAATGAGATATGACTTTCAGTAAAAGTAGCTTCTAGCTATCTTATTTCACCTTCCTTTCTAATCTTGGATAAACTTTAATGGTTCATGAAGTCTTTTCAACACAAAAAATTGAGAAAAAGTAAATTCATTCTCTTGTTCCTTACCTTTATGTACCCATCTGCTCATCATCCATATTTTACCAGATGAAAGTACTGAATAAGAGAGTTCTTATATTTGACAGAAGTAACTACAGAACAAAGTAGAACAGATGAATACCTGATAGGTATAAACAAAGTACTATGATAATATCGAGGAAAGAAAAAGAACATTTTGACTGGGGAATCAGAAAATCAGAGAAAGCTACTCCTTGAATGTTAGATAGGATTTTATTCATTGGAGATGTAGAAGGAGGGGTATTTGTAGGAGTAAGGAATGATTGAATAAAGCAAAAAGGTAGAAACATGTACGGTGTTTTTGGAGAAGGAGGAGAGAAGTATGGTTTGTCTGGGACTTGTCTGGGTCTGTGAAAGGGTTATAGTGTGAGATAATGTGGCAAAAATAAGGTGAATCCTGGCCTTGCTCTTGGAGAACCTTCAGTGCTCAGTTTATACTCTTTAATCCTACCTCTGACACATACTGACTTAACTGTTCCGAGAAACTTCTAGTCCATTTTGTTAAAGGGAGCTCCCTTCACTGATGAAATTACAAGTATGGTATGAAAAAAAGGGAAAGCAGCAGTGAGATGGCAATTGTACTTTAAGAATCTACTTACACCGAACTCTGCTAGAACATTTCATTGAAAAAAAGATCAAAAAAAGAGTATGGTCATTTGTAGAGTTAAACTTGTGTTGGTGACTAGCAGTGACATTTTGGGAACAACTAACATGCTAAATGAACTTGAAATAAGATGGGAAAGGTTTTATAGAAAGACACATTCATTTATATTTGTGTCTCCTTTTGTTGTTCTTGTGACCTTTCAGAGCTGTAAACAAAAGGACATTGTTTTCCGAGTCTGCCTTGGCCAGAATACAAATTAAGGAAAGAAATGCAGACCTGGCAGAGTGGAAACTTTAATAAGTCAAACAAATACTTAAATTTCATAATTCTTCTCTATAACTTTTTTCTTTCTTTCAAATTTTAAGTTATTCATCAAAACATCACTTTGGGGACTGGTCCAGTATGGAGCTCTGTTTGGGTTCAAGTACCCACAACATCAAAGTTTCCTTTATAAATTGTGTCAGTGATTAGCGCTATATGAGCAAGTACTTTGTAAAGAAACAACAATTAATTGTATTGTATCATCCCTTTTGGGGATTGTGAGAGATAGGGTGAGGAGAACAAGGAATTCTTAATGGCAAAATGTGTGCAAATAAATCAGAATTTTACACGAGTATCACGATTTACTGTCAAGATTTATTGTTTAGCATGAAATTCACTGGTAATTGACTAGTGACTTCCTTGAAAATTTGTATAAATCTTTATCTCTGTATTTATAGCCCCACATGACTGTAAAAAAAAAGTTCCTGTAAATAAAGTAATAAAAACTTTCAGCTGGTATATTGTTGACATAAATGTGAAAAGTGTAACTTATACCAACACTGAACAGATTAGTTTGGCAGTTATTTCTAAGATTGCTGCTCCTCCCCCTCAGAAAACTCACAGATGTCTTCTAAATTTCAAATTGTTCTCTTTGCATTTGTTCTCTTCTGAATCTCACAGTTTATTTTTCTAAATATAAAATTATAATTTATGAAAATAATAATCACCCTAACTGATGTTTATATAGGGTTTTTTGCTTGTAACATTATGTAGGTTGTCTTGTTTTTCCTCCCTCAGCATCCTTTGGAAGTTAAAAGTTGTATAAGTATTATCTCCATTTTGCAGATTAGGAAACTGAGGTTGGGAGTGGTTAAGTTCCTTTCTCAAGGTGACCTACAGTCAAAAAGGGGGTGAAGGTTGGTCCAGAAATCCAGTTCTTGACACCACAATAACCGTGTATTTTATCACGATTATTTTCCTGATCAAAATAGCAATTTAAAATAACAAAAGGTAGCTTGTATGTATGTGGAGTGGGTAAAGGGGGACAGGGTGGCCAGGCAAAGGGAGTGGAGGAGAGAGAGAAGGGAAGGGAGGGATATTAGTTTGCATTTTCACCATTATCCAAAAAAGGCTGCTGTTTTCTCTAACCATGATTCATTCTTAGAACCCGTGTTCCTGATGGCAGGAATTTTATTACCTATATAAATCACCTGCTTATTATTCTCCATCTGGCCATGTGTAGATTTGCTTATGCTATAAAATCTATTGGTTGGAGTTTGTTATGAACTGAAATTCAGGCAATGACTAACATCTATTTTTTTGTATACTTCCTTCATTGGCATAATGCTATGCACTCAGAGATTGATTAATGAAAATGATTGATAATTTAGGTTAAATTTCACAAATATTATTGAATAAGGAGAACATTTCATAGCCCATGGTAATGATACTGATTTTGCCAACCATGCAATTTACTGTTATGAGTAATTCAGTGCAATGGATACTTTTATCAAGACTTAATACACTTTTATTGCTGATCATATTGAAAATAACTAACATTAGATTATGGAGAACAGCACAAGAAGAAATAAAAGTCATGGCAAAAACAAACAAACAAACAAAAAGCCTCTTACTTTGTCTATAACCAACAGAGTAAATGAGACATTGGTATTCTGGTTATGTACTTTTAAATGAACAAGTCAAACAAGTTTTGATTAAGTGCCTACTTTGTCTGGCACTGTGCTTGCTAAACCCTGGGAATAAAAAGAGAGGCAAAAAATAGCTCCTGTCCTCAAGGAGCTCACAATCTGACTTTTTAAAAGGGATGGCTATTTTTAGAAGGAAAAGGAAATGTAAACTTTAAGGGGATGAGCCTAAAAGAACTTATAAAAATGAACACTGCAAGGAATAGTTGAAATTCCTGTGGAAAAGCCCAATCTTGAAGAAAACAAAAACCTACAAAAATGAAATATTTTTTTATTTGGGGCTCATCTGTTGGATACCTTGAATACCCTACATGTCTACTGTTATTGTTATTGCATGTCATATGCCACCCATGATATAGAAAAGCCCTTTATAAATGCTTTCAAATAGATTTTGGTTTAATCATTTATGTTAATATTACCCTTTCTTAGGCCTTCTTCTTATACTATATATAATTGATGTTTTCATTTGAAAATATTCCCTAGTACCTTTGCTTCCCCCATCAACATTTCAAGCAATGGGCATTGTTATCTATTTGATGTTTTTAGGCTGTGAGGGATATACAAAGCAAATAAGACATCTTTGCTATCCAGATCTTGGTCTAATTGGTAGTTAAGGCATATGCCCAATGATTATAGTTTTATAATAGTTTAAAAGTACATAACAGAGGTACAAGAAAATACTGTGTATTATTATCTGAGGATAATCTCTGCAGAATATTGGAGATCAGAAAAACTTTCTTGGAGATGGTACCTATGTTGGCCCTTGTTTGCAAGGAAGTGACACTCCCTGTCCCCTACCCCAATTCCTGGGACTTGCTGTCTTTACTCCAGAAACTGTGCATTGTACTGTAATGAAGATAACTGGCTTGTGCTATTTCACCTTAAACAAAGACCTTATATAGTAAAATTTTCCTTTTAATGGAAATTTTAAGCTGAGCAGGAGTAAAAAATTACCATTACCAGTTTAATAATGGGCATGTATTTTCAGCTGGAATAAGAAAGTTGAATAACTTGAAATCTGTGTAAGATTTTAAAATATTTTGAAAATAATTCTTTGTTATGAGATGCTTTATTTTGCGATAGATCTAAGATATGAACAAAATGATTTAATTTTTTTTCAGGTGGGCAATTTATGCTTTTTTTCAGATAAAGGCTACTTCTTTTGGGGAAAGCTTATTTTAAAAAACTTCATCAAGTCATCTGTTACTCATTTTCATATAAAGCATGTGCAAATTCTTTGAAACAACCTATGATTGAAAGTTATGCTCAGAATTAATGCTAATATAAAATGATTCATAAACATGCTTAGTATAGGGAACTGTGTTTAATGGATTTAAGACTGGAAAGAGCCTTAGATATGATCTTGTCCAAATGCCATAGTTTACACATGAAGGGACTGGCCCACAGAAGTTAAAATGATTCACCCAAGGTCATACAGGTAGTAAATGGAAGAAGCAGGAATTGATTTTAGGTCCTTTGACTCCACTGCCTGTGTACTCTAAAGTATCTTTCTAAAAATTGGGTTATTTGGTAATTCTAACTGAATTGTTGTAGAATCTGATCTTTTCACAGAAAGTGATATTCTTCCCTTCTCCTTGCTCCTTCCCTCATGCCCCCACTCCCGCCCCCCTAATTGTCCTGGCTTTAGTTCTGTTTGTGCCACCTCTGGTGTTCCCCCACCCCCCAAACTGGAGACTAAGGAGGTCCAAGAACTGTGCCCATTAGACATTTACATCAACCAGAAGTTTGCCACAATAGCCCTTCACTCAGCACCCCCAAATTGAGAGCCATTTGGCCCTAAACTCAGGCTGGGAGTGCCTGTCTTCCTCCCCTTCCAACCTTGTTCTCATTGATAACTATGATCCCTAATGGAGAGTTACCTGTGGGGCTAACCTGAGTCTTCTGAGGATCCACACCCAAGAGCCTGAAACAACTTGCCTAAGGAATCGTGCTGAAACAATGCACCATTGAAACAGGTACCAATCGCTGTAGCTTCTGCATAGCCACTCATGTGAAACATTAACTCTCCATTTTCCACACACTAAAATTCCAATCCATATTTAAGCCACAAATACCCAAGTCTTGCTTCTTTCTACTGCTTCTCATTTTCCCTTTCTTTTTTTCTTTCTCTTCTTTCTCCTCCTTTCCACTCTTTTACTCTTCCTCCTACTGTCTTCTTCTTCCTTCTCCTTTCTTCCTCTTCTTTTTTTTCCTGTTTCTTTTTCCTCCTTCCCTCACCCTCCTTCATCTCCCTCTCTCTCCCATGTTAGAACTATAATTAATTAACTATAGTTAATATGCTGATTTGCCTGGAATCTTTGACCTGCTATGTTTTCACCTCTCTTTATTACATACCCTGCTCTCACCATATTGATTTACTTTATACAGACATTTAATCATCTTTAGCTTTATTGTACCTTAGAAATTTTAAACAGCCTTAGCTTTCCCCTTTTAGCAGGGATCAGCCCAGAAATTTGTTTTTACTCATGTCTGTTCTCTTGATTATTGTCATGAGGAGATTGTCCTGATGCTTTCTTTTAACTGGAGGGACACAGTTGCAGTTCACTACTAGGTGTAATTGTGAGCCCTGTTCTCTAAGTCAGGGTTGACTGCTCTGTAAGATGACTGGAAATAGTTAGCCTCATCATAAACTTCTGCTGTCACCACTTTGACAGTATATCAACTATTAGCAACTCACGGGTTACTGGATGCTATTATGTTTGGCAAGAGAATTGCTGTCATCTTTGATCAATTCGAGCATTTCAGCAAATCACCTGATTCAAGCTGTCACTGCATAGCAAATGAATGGGTGGAATAAGTGAAATAAATTATTTTTGTGAGCAACTGCTTGACAAAGTTTACTAGAAGTTGAATCAGTTATTATTCAGGAGCAAGCCATCTTATCTATGAACATTTAGCCTTCTTTCCCTTTACTCCCAACTAGCTCTACTTAGTTATTAGCACTGTCTTTGAAACTGGTCTTCCTTTTCCCAGTTCCTTCCCCCTTCATCCTCCACACAACAAAAAAATCTTCCTAAGGCATGTTGGTCCCCTGCTGAAAACCTTTGGCATTTCCTCATTGCCTAAAGGATAAAGTACAAATTCCTTATTTACAGTCCTTCATCACCTGGCTCCCATCCTTACTAGTCTTATTTCCTACTATTTCTTTTTACAGACTTTCTCTTTTAGTCAAACTGAACTACTTGTTCTCTGAATTCAGTTCAGTGCTGTTACTCCTCCTTCCATATATGTTCATAGAGGCCATACTCATTACCTGGAATATACTTCCTCACTGGATCCAGTACCTCCTCTGTGAAGCTCCCATTGATTCCCTTCCCTTACCTCTTTCCCCTTCCCAGGATTCATTCTCTTCCCTTCCTCAATTTCAATTTAATGGTACTTATTTGTGTGTTGTATTTCCTCAAGTAGAATGTAGCTATTTCATTTGTTTCCCTTAGCACCTAGCAGAATGCCTTGCATGTAGTATATGTTTAATATATGTTTCTTGAACCCATTGAATTGGAAATAATCAGTTGAAGTTTAGTTTTATAACCTACTAAGAACTCTTTTTTTTTTGGATGGCAATTGGGGTTAAGTGACTTGCCCAAGGTCACACTGGCTAGTTTTTGTGTTAAGTGTCTGAGGCTGGATTTGTAATCAGGTCCTCCAGACTCCAGGGCTTCTTATAGGACCTTATTCCCATTAATTGTTGATTATTTGCTAAAACTTTCTTTCTACAGTACTACCTAAGTGTTTTCTTCACATCATCCTGTGAGGTGGATACTTTCATTTTACAAATGTGTCACTTCTTTATCAATATGCATTTATTTTGTATAGATCTGATAGTAGGATCATGCAGTAGGCACTTAATAAGATCTGATTAATGATGATTAATGATTTGACCACATTTAGCCAGCTGACCATTTTCAGAACCATGAGTCTGAGAACCATGGGCTTAACTCCAAATTTAATGCTTTTTCTAGTTTTCTACACAGGCTCTATGTGTTAGGCATTATTACTCACATAATTTCGGACTATAGCTCCAGGAGTACTTATTATATTCAGCTAAGGTTATAGCTTTAGAGCTAGAAGGAACCTTAACAATCATCCAATTCAACTCCATCATTTTAGAGATAAGGAAAGAGGCTCAAGACATTAGGTGATCCATCAAGGTTTCACATGATTCTTCATAACACAATTCTATTGGAAATTGATTTTGACCCAAAGTAGCTTCCTTCAGTTACTGAGGACTTTAGACTTGTATTATATGAGGTAAAGGTTGCTTTGACATTTGTGGTAACCTACTGAATAGTTGCAATAGAGGTAAATTAGAATCTGGCAGTGCATTTATTTCTCCAAAAAAAGAATGGCCCAGAGTCCAAATAAGCTTATTTTGATTGCATGGGAGATATTTGACTTAACCTCTTCCTTCCAGAATTCTTGTTTTTAGAGAAGAATTGTCAGTCTGTATGCTGCATTCTTCCATCTTGGTCTAAAGAAAGTTGTACACAACTAAAAATCTGGTACTATGTGAAATCGTTTGTTATCACAAAGAATTTGATTTGGGAAGGACCTCAAAGCTCACATCCAGATAGTGCCTAAAAAAGAATACCTACCATCTACAGTATTCCTAGCAAATGAATATCAACCCTTTCTATAGAGAGCTCCAGGAAAGTGACAATCACTGCGTCCAAGGCAGCCCATTGATTAGCTCTTATTTTTTAGGAAGTTTTTCCTTAGGTCTAGCCTGAATTGATCTCTTGGCAGTTTTTACCCATCATGACTAGTTCTGCAGTCCAAGATGAAGCTTTGGAAGCCCTTTATGTATTTGAAGACAGCTCTCATTTTCCCCACATTTTTTTCCTTTCCAGGCTAAATATCCACCTCTTCAACAGAAGATAAGACTGATTCCATAGACCATGTAGAACCATGGTCCAATGACTAGAGCAACAACTTCTATTGGTCATTAGAATTATTATATCTTAGAGTTGGAAAGGATCTTAGTTTAATCCAGTTTCTTAACCTTTCTAGTGTCCTGGATGCCTTTGGCAGTTTTGTGAAACCTATGAACCCATTCTCAGAATACTATTTTTAAATGCTTGAAATAAATTACTGCAAAGCCACACACAGTCCAGAGGACTGCTGCTGTAACCAGCTTTCAAGGTTCTTATTACATAGTATAATGAACTCTCTCTTTATTCAATAACAAACCAGAGCAAAACATTCACAGAAAATCAAGGTACAGCATTCAAAATGTAACATCTCAACAATTTATCACTAAAATGGCTACATAGTTTTCACCAAAGTGGTCACATAGTTTTAAAAAGAGTACATTCATTTAGTCAATCACAAAATCCTTAATTCGATCACAAAGTACAAAATTCAAAGTTCTCCACCCCTAGGTCACAGTAAATCATAATCTTCCAGTCAATACACAGTATCCAAGAAGAGTCATACAGCTTGACACGAAACTGGCTCTCAGCTTTCATGGTTCCTCTTCCATGGTCCCAGCTCCAACTGTCACCTGGGTTCAAAGGCGGACAACTCCCAGTTCCTTGTCCAGCTCCTTGTCTAGTTCTTCGTCCAGTTCCTGTTCCATATTCAAGTTTACAGTGTCCAGTCCACCTCAAAGTCCTTTACAGTTCTTGTTTCTGGGAAGACAAAGCTTGACAGAGCCACAATAATATTCATGCACATCGCTGGCACCATCATCAATTCACTATCTATCTGCCTGTGAAATCAACTCAGACCCACCAAGGTCTGAGAACTGAGCACAAATCATCAACATAGAAGTCAACAAAGACCCACAAACAAGGTCCAATAGGTCAGCACAAATCATCAGTAAAGTGCCAGGACCTCCAAAACCGTCCTTCAAGACTTTTGTAAACATACAACCAGAAAATCCTCTTTCAGGGTTTACAGTGAGGTCCCAGAGCTTCTGTACAAAGTGTCATACACAAACATCAACACAGACAGAGCAGACAGAGTGCCAGGATAGTACAAGTTTTCTCCTTGACTCTGTCACTACAAGAGTCCTCTTCTCAGTTCTGCTGTCTCTAGCCTGGGCCTCTACTTATATATAGTCATTAGCTCCTCTACTTCCAGTTGCAGGAGTTCATGAGTTCTAGGGTTCACAAGTTGTGTGGTTCACGCATTCTGTTTCTTAATAGACTTGATACAATACTCAAAAGAAACTTGAACAAGGTGTTAATTCAATAGTTGAAACAAGGTGTGAACTATTTCTGTACTTGCCATTACAATTACTTCAAATAAAATATGTAGGATTAAAAAGGATGTTGATTATGCTGAATTATAGTTATCAAAATATTTTTAATAAACCTATTCTGTTAAGAACTCCTTGTCTCATCCCTCATTTTACAGTTGAAGATCTAAGAATGATTGTCAGTTTCTCTTGGTTCTGTTGTCACATGCTAGTACTTTTAAATTTGTAATTGAGGCAGAGGCCAAAAAGTATTTGTAGAGAGGCTTTTCCTTCGTCTACTGAGGTCCACAAGATGCAAGTGGGTTCTACCTGCTCCTTATTTAGCCTTCCTCATGCATGGGATAGAAAGCAAGACCCTTCTCATTCTAAAATTTAATTATCTGCTAAAGTAGTAAACTTGGGCAAGCATGTTAGTCTCATCCCTAACTCTGCCCTAGTGAATGGGAACTTGTTACATGCCACCCACTTTTCTTCTTTTTCTTCAAGATTTCTTAGATGTTAATAGACATGTGGGCAAAAGTAATTGTATGTATAGATTTATAGATGTATAGATTGGAAATTCTTAACCTGGCATCCACAAACCCACAAAAAATCCATGGATAAATTTTAGGTTATATTTGAACTTATGTGGGTAGAAATTACATTTTCAATTCAATAAGTCATTTTCCTTTGTAACTCCTATGCATTTTATTTCATAGAGTCAGAAACATCATTCTGGGGGGTCCATAGTCTTCATAAAACTGCCAAGGGAGCATGACACTAAAAAAAAAGGGTAAGAACCCCTCATCTGAATCTTTACCACCAGTTATGCACTGAAAATGTTATTGATGGCACAAGTCAATGCAAAGCTGTTTAGATGTTCTAATTTCTAGTTTAGCCCTCAACTTTGTTAATGACTTGAAATTCTGAAGGACTGACTTGTGAAACTGAAGCCTCTGAGGATTCAGTTTAGTTGTACAAACATTTCTGGAATACAGGCCACATGAAAAGCCCTGTATCAGGCGCTGCTGAAAAGCAGAGTAAAGCTACATCCAGCAGGTGGTCTGGAAGGTGGGCAGATGGTCTAGCATGCTCTTGTTGCTGCATTTCCCTTTTCTATGTGAGTCATATGTACGAGGCAAGGCAGTAATGGACTGCTCTGCACCCTAGAAATGGCACAAAAAGTGATGGAAAGTGGCTTAATAAGATCCATTGCGAGTGGGCTGCCTTCAGAGGTAATACACTAGAGTTTCATTGATTTTTTATTTTCTTTTTGTATTATCTTGCAGGGAACTTAGAGGAAAAAGCCCCTAGTCTAAAATAGCATTAGCAAGTAGTGCTTATTTGTACCACAATGACCTTGGGCATTATAATTAGTGGGAAAAGAGCTTTCTTTAAAGCTTAGGAATGGTGGCTCCTTAGAGCTACTGTAGTTTTGTTCCAAATGTGGAGCCAAATGGAATTATTGGTGTTAAAATATTTAAAATTATTTAAAATGGTAATTTTACTGAATGTGAAAAATTAATATGCCATATTAGTAGATTGATGCATGTAATACTAGATTCTAAGTAATATAAGACACAATTATATGTAGTATATAATTACATTACATATATTAAATAAATTTTAGTTTTAAGTATATAGGGTTTCTTATTATAGCAGAGAATTCATTTCCTGAACTATCCCCCATTTTTCCTCATTTTTTCTACTGATGCTGTCTCTAATAAGGAACAAACTCAAGCTCCCAAATTGAAACAAATGTAAAAATCACTCTGTGCATAGAGTATCTATTTTTACATGTGTACTTATTTATCACTTTTAAAGTTATAATTGGTTCAAAGTATTTTTAAAAATTTGCATTGCTTTTAATTTAAATTAATAAATATTAAGGAGACAGTGGGTACAGTGTTTAAAAAAAATACTGGCTCTCAAGTTAGAGTGCCTGGGTTCAAGTCCCACTTATGATGACTACCACTTATGTAATTTCTTAATTTCCTCATCTATAAAATAAGGATATTAGACTAGATGACATCTGAGGTCTCCTTCTAGCTCTTCATTTCTTATCCTGTCTGCCCTAAAACTATGCAGTGTGACAGCTATTCATAAGCAGTCTCCCATTTTGACAAAATCACGGGCAGGAGTTGTGTATATAACACTATCTATTTTCACTCACTACTAGCCTTTTCTCCCTCATGTTGCTTAGAAAAGTATTCACACGTCTGGTGATAATTAGCATAAAGATGGACAGTCTTTAATATGAGGGAAAAATTTATATTGATTTTAAGGACTGTACAGTCCTTTGGTCAATAGCCTTCATTTCTCCATTTTCTTAAATGTTACTACTCTTTTGGTTGTCCCTAATTTGTCATATTTATAGCAAATGATTAGCCTAATACAATAAGTTGTTCTTTTTTTCTGAGTTGACTCCTCCCCCCGCCCATTTCTTCCCCAATGTGCTTTTAGTTTTCCAGTGTTTCCTTAAATCTACATTTTGGTTTTTTATGTCCTGGGATTTTAGAAATGCTTTTATTAATACTTCATTTAAGACAATAGTCAGGACAGAATTTTTAATGAGTTTATGAACTTATTACAAGACGTTTCCAATTTTGGGTACTTAATTTAGTAACTATGGTGTTATGCTTATTTATTTGATATTTCAACTTCTACAGCACATTTAGTAATGGTATACTTCATAGATGCATAGTATTTTGCCTTGGTCAGACCTCATCCTGAATATTGTGTTGGGTCATCTCTCCCAATAGAATGTAAGCTAATTGAAGGTAGATATTTTTCATTCTTTGTATTGATATCCTTATAAAATTGACATACACACATATATGCATATACTTAATAAATGCTTCTTTATTGATTGAGACTGAGTACTACATTTTAGAACATTGATAAGCTATATAGTTTATCAGGATGAGGACAGACAGGATGGGGCATAGACTTGAAATCCTGTCAGATGAGTTGAGAGAAATAGGAATCCTAAGCATTGAGAAAACATAGATGGGCCTTGATAGTTGTATTTCAGATATTTGGAAGAGTATCATGTGGAATTTTTTGGCCTAGAAGCTGTAATGGAAATGCAAATTTAAAGATCTTCCCTGCCCCTAGCTTAAGTGCACCTGGAGCCTGTGGTGGGAGGCTTGTTTTTCAGGAAAGCCCACACCTTGATGCTTTGTAATTGGGCAGTGGGTCAAGAAGGTTGTTCCATCCTCTGAGCCAGGAGAAGGCTATATAAATCCTTATGGGAGGCTTTGCTTTGGGGCTTACTTTGAGAAGTGGTGTGTGATTTGACCAGATGAGACTCTGGGCAGCCGTTGAGAGCCCCCCGGCTTTGAAAACCCAGATATTGATGCTTCCCTCTCTGGTAACTGTGATTTTGGTATTGATAATGGTTGGACAGTTTGGAAGCCTGTCTGTTTGATCTGTCTGTATACTATGAAGTTCGGGGTGCTGACCTCTTCCCCCTGAGCTAGGTAATATATGTTTGTTTGATTAAAGTGAGCTTGTTAACTGATTTTTGAGTTGCTTTCCTTTACAAAAGCAGATCTAAGAACCTGTGTTGGCAGCCACTCTGGGAATGCTGGGGTGCTTGCTGCTACAGAAGCCAATAGAAGTAATTGGGACTCAACAGACTTATTAGACAAGATGTTAAGGGTTTATCATCTTCCAAGCATGAATGTCCTCTTGAAATAACCTGCTACCAGGTGATGCCAAATTATGTCAAAAAGTAGGGCTTATAAGGTACAGAAACCATGGGACTTTTTCACGGTTTTTGTCTCATCTGAGTTCTATCTATATGTATATGGTGGAGCAGATAGGGACGAAAATGTCCTAAAGTTCTTGAGTTAAATGTGTGACTATAGTATGATCAAGTGATACTATAAAAATGGGCATTATGATTGAATCTCTAAGGCATCTTATAAAGAACACTGAACAAGTAGATGTGTGTGAAAAGTAAGTCTGTGCATTCTTGCATTTTTTAAAATTTGGAGATTTTTGACATTTTGACTCAGGAGCAGGGGAAGAGCTGAGAGGAGGGAGGCGTGTGATTTGAGCTTCTGTTGGTCCACAGTCCCTGAGTCTCTTTAGGGACAAGATTGCCAGAGTTTAATGTTGATTATAGGTTCTAAACTTCCATGACATTTTAATCGCTGGTCAGATGACAGTATTCACTGACAGCTACTGCTCTGAAAAGAGCAGGAAAAAACAACAACACTTGTTTTGCAAAACTTTTGACTTGCCATGATACTTTATCTCTATGCTGGACCACATCAATCTGTATTGTGCACAATGATTACCAGACAGTCAATCAGTTGTGCTGTGTTAGAGCCAGAAACCAGTAGCATTCCCACTTGCTGCCTGTTTCCCACTCATTGTGAAGCTTGTGCCCCTATCACTTGATAGACCTGGAAAGGAAGTGCTGAGGAAGTGAATGCCACTGCTGGTTCAGAATGTTCCAGTGTGGTTGGAAAGTTTGAGAAACGGGCTGGGTGAGAAGAACAAGACCTTATTGACAGGGTTCAATCCTGGTCACGTCTGTTTCACATCAACTCTCTAAATAATCGCAGCTTCCCCTCCACCGGCCCCCCCACCTTCCCTTCTCTCTTTCTCTCTCTATAGCATTAGTACTTTCACCTCTGCTTTCTTTTTTTTTTTTTAAGCAGCTTATGCAACTGTGGTAAAACAGAGCATTTTTACTTTTTCATCCCAAGAGAATTATAAAATGTGTAAATTACAAGGTTACCTGCTTTAAAAAAGAAAAAAAAAACATCTCATTCTTTCCAGGACTTTCCTACTGTATTTTAAAATAAAATTATGAACAGTTTTCTACTGAGCCTTTTTTCTTTTTCTTAGATTTATGGAACCACTGATTATGCTAACATTTCCGCTGGTGGCATGGGCAGACCTGGCTTGTCATGGTCTAAATCAGTCAGTATCATAATTTGATTTCTGCTGAACTCTAGGCATATAAAAAGCATGAGATAGTGCATATATCATATGAGTGAGAGGAAAACTCTCTTCTTCTCCACATAAGTCTATAAACCAGAATATTTATGTCACAGAGTCAGAAGAAAATCTGGTAGAGTTTTAAAAGAACCACAAAATGTGTCTCTCGTATAATGTGCCTTGTTATTCTGCCTGGATTTATGTAGGACTCCTGCATTGATGTAATAAACCCTCTTCTGCCACCCCTGTCATTTTCAGGGCTCGTAGTGCATCTCAGATTCCAGCTTTAAGCAAAATGACTGTTACACATTCTTTCTCTGAAATATTTTGTTTGAACATTTGAGGGTCAAAGATGGGTTTTAAGCTTTTCTCTGACTAAATAATCTGAAGAGAATGGTAGCATCCCCCCCTATTTCTTGGTTTTAAGCAAATTTCAAATTTCTAGTTTAAGGTCATGGGCAGTGAGGGTTTCTTCTATGTTTTTTGTAAAACTTGGAGGTGAGTGGGAAGGAAAGGAAACTGTGAAAAGCTGAAGAACAATTTTAAGGATTGATTGAAGAATGTCAATTTTCTGAGGGAGGTATGTAGTTTGTTTTTTTATAGTATTGAAGTCATTATCTAGACCAGTGATTTCCTGACCTTTGACACCTTTTCTTTATTTGTTTAATTTTACAAATTTTGAATAGATATACTACTGTATATAAACATCTTTATTTTAAAATTAAAACTTGACTGTTTCATGTGGATTTTTAAAGAAATTTTGCTATTATCACCTCTTACCTGGGCTATTGTAATAGCCTCTAAATTGGTCTCCCTTTTCTCAGGCTTTTCTTTCTCCAACCTAACCTGTTAATTGAATCATGCATCTTTCCTCCTCTCTTCCCCTTATATTGGGACCATGTTCTCTTTTCATTTGGTCTATTATAATCATTGCCAAACAGGGCACCTTTCCTCTGTTCTCTCCTTTCTCTGATCTGTCCTTTATATTTTTTTCCAAAATAATCTTTCTGAATTCTGAGGATGATGGTCAATGTAACAATTTCAGCTCCTACTAAAAATTTCAGAGGACTAATGATGGAACATGCAACACAACCTTCTTACAGAGAGGTATAGGACTATGCATGTGTGTGCCTAGACACATATGTATTTCTTTATTTTTATGTAGGCAAGGCAGAAATTTTCGTTGTTTGATTGTATATGTTTGTAATAAGGGTTTTGTTTTTCCTTTGTTCTTATTGGGGAGGCAGTGTGGGGAGGAAGGGAGAGAAGATAGTTTACTGATTGAAAAAAATATGAATATCCCTTTATCCCCACAAAACCCCAGATCATCTTTTAAATACATAAGCCTATCACTTTTACTATCCTGCTGAGAAAACAGCAGTGGCTCCCTATTATCTAAGGGAGTGGTTCCCAGCTTTTTTTTTTTTTTAGTTTGAGGATCCTTTTATAATATTCATGTTACTCCAACATGATAGCTATGCTTTTGGTATACTTGGATTGAGATATAATGCTTAAATAGCTACTATGAATAATTTAATAATACTTTCAAATGGATTTATATTCCATTTGTTCTCTCATCTACATATATTTGAAAAATAGCAATATGTATATGTTTGAAACATTTATTCTGTCTATAGAAGGTATATTTACTACTCTTCCCCATTAAGGGTCTTGTGAGCAGAAAATGCCTGCTTTTTATTTGTGTCTTCAATGCTTTGTACACAGTGAATGCTTAATAAATGCCCTTTTAATTTAATGAGATTTTCTTCTCCTTTTCCTCCTCCTTCTTCTAGACATTGGGCTTGACTCTCCCAACATCACACAGCTAGTAAGTGTCAAGTGTTTGAGGCCAAATTTGAGCTCAGGTCCTCCTGACCCCCCCCCTTTTTTTTTTTTGCTTTTTGGAGGGCAATTGGGGTTAAGTGACTTGCCCAAGGTCATACAGCTAGGTTTTTGTTTGTGTGCTTTAAGTGTCTGAGGCCGGATCCAAACGCAGGTCCTTCTGAGTCCAAGGCCAGCGCTCTACTCACTGCACCACCTAGCTTCCCCCAAGTCCTCCTGACTCTAGGGCTGGTGCTCTATCTACTGCACAATCTAGCCACCCCAATAAGATGTACTTCTTGCAATAACATTGCATTCTTCTTTGAGAATGAGGCCCATAGGTTGGGAACTTCTGACCTATTCGGCAAAATAGAGACTCCTTAGCCTGGTTTTTAAAATTCAGTACTGTCTATCCTCAGTCTACCTTTCTAGCTTTATGTCTTATTACTTCCCTTCATGCAGTTTGGCCAGATCATTCTATTGTCTGTTACTTAAACTTGGTTTAACATCCCATATCTCTTAAGCATTCCTTTAGTCCTGGAAGCATTCCTCCATACCTGGAAACAAGCTCTCTTACCTTTGCCTTCCAAAATCTTCTTCTTCCAAGGCTCACCTTTGGTGCTACCATGTCTGTTAAGTCTTTTTTCCTGCCAAAAATGTGCACTTCCTCCTTAAAATTCCCTACAGCATGTTGTTTGCCTTACTCCTTTGCCTCTATCCTTATAATATACTTAACAGTGTTCAAGTGGCATCCTTTCTAGTAGAACATAGTTTAAGGTCTTGGCATTTTTAATCTTGGTATCCCTAATACCCAACACAACTGTCTGATACAGTGGCAAGAGCACTAACTACCCAGAGCTAACTGCCTGACCACCTCTGTGATCTTGTACAAGCTAACACTAAATGGCTTCAGAGGGTGCCTTCTTCCCTACAGTTAGGATCCTACAGGATGAGTGCTTAATAAATGTTCATTATTGAATTCCAGTACTTGAAAATATCCTGAGATGTTACAAAAAGAGTTAAAAATGACTATTTTTCACTGATACCTTCTTGTCTGTTACAGTTACTTTTTTTAGGTCTTCATGAACAATTGCTAAGCATTAATGTCATTAAAGTGTCCATCGTCTTCATATATGATAGTCATGTGTGTATGACCTGTCTAAATCATTCAATCCAAAAGACAGAGGAATCAGTTTCCTCCTAGTTGAAAGTAGAGGGAGAGGACTCTTACTCTATTTTAATTTCATTGACTGTTAAGTTAAGAGATGCTTTTCTTTAAGTACTTGGTCTTTTGCAAATGGCCATACTTGCTATTTTGTATCTAACATTTTCCTATCTCTTTCTCTTCCCAGGATGGCTCGTATTTGGCTGAATTCCTCCTGGAAAAGGGTTATGAGGTGAGTGACTCAATAAACAAGCATGGCTGATGGAATCATTTGGACCCAGCAGCCTCTAGCTTCCTCTGCTGCTGTCCTCCAGTGTGTGTGTTTTCCACTGAAACCCTGATAACAAATCAAAGCTCTATTAAAGAATGGTCTGTAATCATGCCAGTTCATTGTGCTATTTATCTTCTGCTATCCACTGGTTGCTTCCCTCTGCTCCTGGGGATTTAACTGCTCTGCACACTTCCCACAGTCTCAGATAAAGCAGCAACCTGTGCAAGTCAAAGCTGTAAAGAATTAAGGAATAATTTATGATGTAATACATTACTTAAAAAAAAAAGCACTCAAAATGAAGTCACTCTTAATTCGGAAATTGCGTGGAGCAATAAAAATCTAGCTAATCTGTGGCAGACTCATATGAAAAATTTAAACCTAGAGTTTGTTGCTTTCTTTCTATTAGCGAGTCTCTTATTTTTATGGAAATCCTATCTGAGAAGTATTTTGTTATAATTTTTTTCATGTCCTTAATTTTACTGCTTCAGCGCTTAGAAAATGAGAGTTTTATTTACCAGATTTGATATCAGTTGACATGCAAAGTTTGCCATGTTGCATTTGTTTTAATACTGTTATGCATGACTAATTAATTGAAAGAGTTTCTTTTATGTTAGTATGCCCCAGATTGTTATTCTGTGCAAATGTGGAAAAGTATAGGGTGGCTCATGAATTTTGATACTCTGTAAATGTCTGTGTTAAAGAATGTTGGCTTGTATATTTATTAGAAACATTTCAGTTGCAGATACATTTCTTAAATGTTCACTTTGGAGTGTAATTTAAAAACCAAAGAGATTAGGCCTTTTTAGACAATACGAATGAGGAAAAGGAATGTTTTCTCACAATACTAAGCTCTGTGTCTCTTGATATTTTTTATCCTGATTCAAAAATTACCTTCAAGTATTTATTTGACACTTGGTGTATACATGGATTTATTTTTATTTTTTAGAAACTTGACTTATGAGGGTCTAAAAAGTATGCTGAATCCTTCATTCAAAATGCATTTATTAAGTGCTTAATATGTATGAGACAGTGTGCTAGTAAATACAGGATTTATAGAGGCAAAAACGAGACAATCTCAACCATCAAGTAGGCTGTATAATACAATAGAAATTGCATTGGCTTTCGAGTCAGGGAAGCCAAGTTCAAATATAACCTCTGATTTTTACTGTCTGTGTGACTTTGGGCAAGTCATATACATTCTGGGTGTTTTGGTGGCACTGTAAACTTAATTTGAATCAGCAGCACATCATATCAGCCAAATAAAAATATAATATTAACTCTGGCTATATTAATAGAAGCATGAGGTTCATATAATGAGGCCTGGTGATCCCCTTAATGTACTTTGCCCTGATTTGACCACAGTTAGAGTCAATCCTTGGTTCTGTATTTTAGGAATGACATTGAAAAAGCTAGAGCTCATCCATAAAAATGGACCAGGATTGTGAGGAATCCGGATAATATGGTATTACAAAGATTGTTTGAAAGATCCAGAGATATTTGGTTTGTAGAAGAAAAGACTGAGAATGGGAGTGGGGAGGGATAGTGTGTAGAATAGCTGTATATAATAGTTATATTCTAAGACTATAATGTGGACAAAGTATTAAACTTGGTAGAACTAGGACTGAGGGTAGAATTAGAAAGTAGGAGTAGAAGATATCAAGTGGCAGATAAACAGTAAAGGGAAAAAAGTCTCTGACAATTAAAACCATATGAAAGTGGAATGTGCTGCCTCTGTCAGTAATTCTTACTAACTAAAGATCTGAAAGGAGAGGCAGAATGATGTTCACTTCCCAGGGATGCTGTAGAGAGTTGTACATTTCACTTCGAGAAATATTTATTGACTACTTATGTGTAAGATACAATACAAAATTTAAATGCAAAAATTAAACAGATTTTACTTTCAGGAAGGAATCAGTGGGGGGAAGGACTGGAAGGAGTTAAAACCTCAGATAGGTAAATATAAGAAAGTATAGAGAATTAATGGGGAGAGAGGAGGATTAGGGGAAATAGATTAAGAAGGTCTTAATATAGGAGACAGTACCTGAGCTGAACATTGAACGAAGCCAGAGATTGTGAAAAATGTGGAGGGAGAATCAATAAGATTTAGCAACTATTTAGTTCTGGGGGATGAAAGAAGCAGAGATGCCTCCAGAGTTTCAAACTTAGGTGACTGAAAGGATGGCAGGGTAGGAGAAATAGGGAGGTTTGGAAGATGTGCAAGTTTCTGGTGAAAGATAATGAGTTATGTTTTATATGTGTTGAATTTGAGATACTGAGGGGGCACCCAGGAGGACTGTTCAGCCATTGGTGATAGGGGGCTCCAGTTAATAGGAGGAGTTTGAGAAGTCATCTTCTTAGAGACGATAGTTTAGCCCATGTGAAACATTTGCGCTCACCTGGAGAGTATGAGTGTGTGTGTGGGGGGCGGGGGGGGAGAGAGTGAGAGAGAGAGAGAGAGAGAGAGAGAGAGAGAGAGAGAGAGAGAGAAGGATGTTTGCCAGATAGGAACTTGGTGGATGCCAATCTTAGGGAAATAGATGTTGATTTGATAGATGGCATGGAGTCATATGTAGCTTTGGTGTTAGACTTTGAATCAGGAAGACCTGAGTTTAAATATTGTCCCACATATTTACTTGCTTTGTGATACTGGGCAAGGTAACCTCTTTGTTCCCGTTTTCTCATCTATAAAATGAGGATGACAATCACACTTACCTCACATGGTTGTGGTGACCAGATCAGATCGCATATGTAAAATTCTTTGCAAACCTTAAAGTGCTTTCTAAATGCTTGCTGTTATAATTATTTGCTACTGTGTTTGCGGTGGTAAAGAAAGTTTCCTCAATGAGAATCGCCTGTGTCGATTAAATCACTTGTCCTACACCCTTCTCTGCCAAAGGGCAGCACTTGGGCTAATGGAGATTAGACAATGTACATTTTTGGAGCTAATGGGGCCTCATGTGTGACTTCTGGAAGTAGAGAGCAGCAACATCAGTGTATGGGTATGCAAGGTGAATCATGGAGCTAACTCAGGATTTGGAAAGCCTGAAAAGGTCTGAAAAGTGAGACGATGAAGATTCTAAGCATTCCAGGGTAAAGGATAAGGTTTATTTGGACTAATTTACCATTGGGTCCAGGCAGAGAAGAGAATAAATTAAGAGCAGAGCAACAATGGCAGGGCAAAAGAAAAAGGAGCAGTGGAAAACCAAATGGTCATAGTGAAGGTAAAGAATACGTTTAAGAGGAAAGGGATAGTGAGAGAGTAGAAATGTCACCCTTCTATTAGAAATCCTTCAGGGGCAGCTAGGTGGCGCAGTGAGTAGAGCACCAGCCCTGGAGTCAGAAGGACCTGGGTTCCGATCTGGCCTCAGACACTTAACACACACACACACACACACACACACACACACACACACACACACACACCCCTAGCCATGTGAC
Source organism: Gymnobelideus leadbeateri (assembly GCA_011680675.1). NCBI lineage: Eukaryota > Metazoa > Chordata > Mammalia > Diprotodontia > Petauridae > Gymnobelideus > Gymnobelideus leadbeateri. Next base: position 231,430 of record WOXC01009160.1, on the reverse strand, counting down.
CTTGGGCAAGTCACTTAACCCCAATTGCCCTCCAAAAAGCAAAAAAAAAAAAAAAAAAGAAATCCTTCAGGGGCTTTCCATTGCCTCCTAGACTAAAATTATTTAGTCTTATTTCATGCTCCTTATGTACTGCATGCTCTAATCAAACTATAAGCTGCTCTTTGCCCTCCAAACTTAAATCCTCACTCCTGTGCATTTGCATAAGCCTTCCCTATGCCTATAATGTGCTCTATAGGGTAACTGCTAACTGGTTCCCACTTGTATCCCTAGCATACCCAGAATGGCTGCTAGCACAGGTTCTTTTTTTTTTTTTTCCTCAAATGCTTTATTAACTTCTGGTTTACCTCATTCATTTCCTCCAGATTTGGAGTTACAATTTTTCCTCCATTTTTCCCCTACCCACCACCCCAGAATAGCAGTCCCACAGGATATCCCATCATCCAATCTGCTCTCTCCCATATCTTCTCCCATACCCCCTTTGACTTTTCCATTAGGGCAAGGTGAATCTCTGTGCCCCAATGCCTATATATCTTATTTCCCAATTATATGTAAAATAGTATTAATAATAGTATTTATATATATTTAAGACATTTGATTTTAAAACTTCGAATTCCAGATTCATTCCCTTTCTCCCTTGTCACCACTCTTGCTGGGAAGATAAGCAATTCAGTGTATGTTGTACATGTATAGCTATGTAAAATATTACCATAGTAGTTATAATGTAAAAGACTGGCTATATTTCCCTCCCCCCATCCCACCCCCCACTTGGTCCATTCCCTACTTTGATCCTGTCCCTTTTCAAACATGGGTAGCACAGGTTCTTTGATCTGCTTTTCTAAAGGAAATCAACTCAAAAAGGGTTATCAATCTTACTTTAATCAAATATATATCATTTACCTAGTTCAGGGGGAAAAGTCAGCACCCTGAACTTCAGAGAATACAAACAGAAGTTACAAGCAGACAAAAAAAATACAGACAGAGAAAATAACATAATTCAGCAAACCAACAGACAGGGCTTCTAGCTGTCTGACCATTATATCCATACAGTGTTAGTCATGAGAGAATAGCACCAACACTTGGGTTTTCAAAGCAGGGGGGCTCAACAGCTGTCCAGAGTCTTATCTGGCCAAATCCTACAACTCTTCCCATATTTGAGCTCCAATGCAAAACCTCACCTCAGAGTATATATATTTATATCCTTCTTCAGGGTCAGAGGGCATCACAATCCTCATGACCCACTGCCTAATTGCAAAATAACAAGGTGTGGGTATTCCTGAAAAACAAGCCTTCCCTAAGCAAGTTTCTTCTGTTGGGCTCTGCTCCACCCTTCAGCAAACTCCTCCCACCACAGGCTCTATGTGACCTTACTCAGCCTGTTAGGGGACAGAGTGTATTTTCAAATCAAGGGAAGTCCTCAAGTTCCCTTAGGCTTATTAAGGGGCAGGGAAGATCTTCAAATTCCCATACCATTACACCACTCTAACTGGGCTTGTTATGATGAAACATGGCTTCACAGTCAATAAGTCAATTAACAAGTATTTATTTATTAGCTGCTTACTATGTGTTAGGTACTGTGCTAAGTTCTGGGGATAACAAAGAAAGGGCTAAATGTGGTCTTTGTCCTCATGAAGCTCACATAGGAGAGACGATTATGTATATTCAAGGTAAATACTGTGTAAATGGGAGGTAATCTCAGATGGAGCAATGAATGATAGGGTTGAAAAGGTTTCTTGCAGAAGGTAGAATTGAGACTTGGAGGAAGCCAAGAGGCAGAGGTGAGGAGGGAGGACATGTCAGGCATAGAATGACCAGTGAAAAGGCCTCAGGTTAGGAGATGAATGTCTTGTTTGAGGAGCAGTAAGCTCAGTTTGGCTGTATTATAAAGTATATGGAAGGGAGTAAAGTACAAGAAGACTGGGTAGAAAGGAGCCCGGAGGTAGTAGGGAGCCTTTGGAGTAGGTAGGTGTTCGCTTGGGCTGCTGAATGATGAATTGGAATTCAGAGAGACTTGAGGCAGGGACGCCAACCAGAAACCCTGGAGTGAGGGGATAAGCACCTGGAATCAGGTGGTAGCTATGTGAGTGGAGAGAAGAGGAGTTGGATGAAAGATATTTTGAAGATAGAAATAACAAGATTTGGAAATTGACTGGAAATGTGGGCTCAGTCAAAGTGAGGAATCAGTGAGAAAAAAGTTGTGACCCTGGATGTCTGAGAGTATTTCAGAAGAGGGGAAAGTTTGGGGTGAAAAGAGAGTGGATTCTGTTTTGGACTCATTAAGTCTGAGATTCCTATAGATAGTCAGCTTTTGATGTCTAAGGGGCAATTGGTGATTTGAGACTGCAGTTAAGAAGAAAGATTAGGTCTAGATATATATCGTGGTGATCATTATCAGAGAGTTGACAATTGAATACATGGGTGCCAGTCAAATCACTAAATAGGATAATGTAAAGAGGGAAGAGAAAGGGGGCTTAGGAAAGAGCCTTAGGAGATTTATATGTTGAATAGGCATCACCTAGTTGACAAACTTAAGAGAGGAGAGAGGATCCAGGAAGAAAGCATGAATGACAGGATCTAAGGCTTTAGAGAGATCAAGAAGGTTGAGGATTGAGAAAGACCATTAAATTTGTCAATTTAGGAAATTTTGGGAAGAGCAGCAGCTGTTGAATAATAAGTAATAAATAATAATTAAATGAGAAATAAAAAGAAATAATAAGTAATTTCTGTTGAATAATAAGGGCAATGAAACAAGGATTTATTAAGTGTCTTTTATGGGCTAGGTACTCTGCTAAGTGTTTTGCAGATATTATCTTGTGTGATTCTTACAACCCTTGGAGGCAGGTGCTAACATCTCTATTTTATACTTGAGGAAATAGGCAGCTGAGGGGTTAAGTGACTTGCCCTTGGTCAAACAGCTAGTAAGTGTCAGAGACTGGATTTGGACTCATGCCTTCCTGACTTCAGGCTTACCCTGTAATCTTATCCACTGTACCACCCACTTCAGAAGACAATTGCAAAAAATTTAAGATTGAGTGAAAGGAGAGAAAGTAGAAGCACCAAAAGTAGAAAGCTTTATCAAGGAATTATAGTCAGAGAGGTGAGGGGAGATAGAGGATGATGGCTAATAGGGGTGGTTCGATCGCATGTGTTTTTTAAGGATGAGAGAGACATGGGAATGTTTGTAGGCAGGTGGGAATCAGCCATTAGATAGAGATAGATTGAAGATTAATGAGAGAATGGGGAAAATAGGGGGAATTTGATTTAAAAAAAAAAAGATGGGCTGCTTTATTCCCTTATATAGCCTAATGGCCTCCAAATCATGGGGGCTCACCACATTGGTGCTAAATTTAGTGTAAACACTGGATTGGTTTTTAGCTCTGCTGTACCTTAAAGCTGCCTTCAGGTATGATATAACATCTCCTCACAGAGCATAGAAAGCAGCTGGTTAGCCAGGCTGCCTGCTGAAGATCTGACCCACTTTTCCTTGTTACTTCTTGAACCCTTTTGTTGGGCCCTAATGTGTACTACAACATCCATGTACATACATACACACCTATGTTTGTATATTACTTTAAGTTGTATGAAGTACTTATATGCATTATATTGTGATAATGTAGGGACTCAAATATATCATTCAAAGATTGGTTGAAAAACTAGGGATGTTTATTCTTGAGAAAGGAAGAATTTGGGGGATGGAAGGTCATGATAATTGTTTTCACATATTTCAAGTTCTGTTGTGAGAAAGGGATCTTGATTTTCTTGGTTTTTTTTTTGGGCACAGAGGACAGAAGTTGGAGCCATGGGTGATCCAAGAAAGCCAAATTTTGGCTGGATATAAGAAAAAAAAGCTTCCTTAAAATTAAAACTTTCTCATAGTAGGAATAGGCTCTTGGGGAAACAATGGGTTCCCAATTTCTGAATATCCTCCAGAGGAGGCTGAATAATTTCTTTTCAGGGTTGTTTTGGAAGGTACTCTTGTTGACATACTGGTTGCTTTTCATGACCTCTGATTTGAGGTAATTTTCAACTCTGACATCTTCATTCCTGTAAAATGAGACAGTTTTCACCCTTGAAAAGATTCCAATCTATCTAGAAACCAGTAAAATGCATATATAACACAACTTGAAAAATTATAAAGCAGCATATTCAAAATTACAAGTAACAGTAAAATTTGAATCCATGTCATGGTATTTTTTTCAAGAAGACTATTCATGGCACATGCCTAGAAAGGAACCCATTCATTTGGATCCTGGAAGTGCTGGAATGAACAGGACTGCAAGAGAAATTAGATAGCAAACCCAATCCCTGCACCAATAATTTAGGAAGTCCCGAATCTATCAGATTGAGGCCCTTGTAGCTCCAAGATCTGGCTCACCTTTTTTTGTGACTGTTCCTTGGCCAATTATCCTGATGTTTCAAGCAAATGGTTACCACACTATATGTTTTCAGGAATGCACAATAGAGTTGCTAATTTTCCCCTTTTATTGGAATCTTCTACACTTCTCAAATGACAGATAGTATTTGGTATCCAATGAAGAAAATATACCTCCAATAGAAATCTGTGTAGTCAGAAATTTGAGTTTAAGTTAGAACAGTTTCTCTTTTCTTCATTAAATATTAAAGATTTTCTTTGAAGTGTTACTTATCTGACTGTAGGGATTCACTTCAAATAGATTTTCCTCTGATATTGAATACTTTAAGAAGTCTTCCTTTCCTGCCACTTAATTGAATGTGACATAAAACATGTGCTCTATTTTGAGGCTTCAGTGATTTTACTAGTTTGTTGATTTTGAACTATTATTTTTTTAGTGTTTTGACCAAATCATTTTTTTTTAAAGCAATTGGGGTTAAGTAACTTGCTCAAGGTTACACAGCTAGTCATTATTTATGCGTGGGTGCTCATTTTCTGAGGCTGGATCTGATCTCGGGTCATCCCAACTCCGAGGCCGGCACTCTTACTCACTGTGCCACCTAGCCGCCCCTTTTAGGGCAATTGGGGTTAAGTAACTTGTCCAAGGTTACAGGGCTAGGTTTTTGTTTTTGTGGATTAAGTGTCAGAGGCCGGCTCCGAACTCAGGTCCTTCTGACTCCAGGGCCGGCGCTCTATTCACTGCGCCACCTAGCCGCCCCCTAGACCAAATCATTTTAAACATTGACTTCAGTTTGTAGAAGAACTCTTATTGTATGAGTTTCTACACTCCCTCATCTCTGTTCCCTCCAAAAGAAAACCCATTAACCAAAGCCCATACCCTTTAAAAAACAATAGCATTCAAAAATCCCATATATATCTTTTATGAAGAGTTCACTAATCTTACATTCTTATCCAGATTATACACAATTTGTTTCACCTCTGTTACAAAAAGACTCAGATTTCATTAGTTCTTATGATATGCCTTCTATCATGGATTAAATGTTTTAGGTGGTCTTTCTTTTTGAATATACATACCAATATACATACATACATACAATATACATATTTACCTGAACGTGAGGTACACTGTATACCTGGTTGGAGTGTTACCTGCTATTGCTGATGAAATGTAGACTGTTTCTTTGATCAAACATTATATAGCCATAAACATAACAAACTTATGTAATGTCTTTTTATTTGAGATAGTAATATTTTATTTTGTTGATTTAATAATGTGATAGGGCAGTTTGTATGATCTTAGCATTGTTTTTCATTGCTTAAAATTAATAACCTACTTTTATTCTTTGGACTTTTCTTTGTCAGGTAAAGAAGCTTTCTCCTTAAGTAATGATAGATCTGAATCCAAGAGGGGAATAAAATTGTGATTAAGACTTTATATGTATACTTGGATTTTTAAAAACCCATAAACTTGTAGAATAGTCATAACTGTTTATCACAAGTTTATATCTTGTACATTTGGCAAAAATAAAAGAGGAGGACTCAATGAGGTTTTTTTTCTTTACATATACATATTTGTAAAAGAAGTAATTTAAAGCTGTACAGGTTTTTTTTCATTGTTTAGTTCTTCAGTTGTATCTGACTCTTAGTGACCACAGAGACCATAGCACACCAGGCCTTTATGTCCTCCACTATCTCTTGAAGTCTGTTGAAGTTCATGTTCATTGTTTCTGTGACACTATCCATCTTATCCTTTGCCATCTCCCTTTCCTATGTTTGCCTACAATGTTTCTCTTTTTTTAATATTTGTCTACTGAAAACTCAGGTTATTGAGCGGTTTCCCATATACTCATGTTATTTAGTGAGCTTTCATGTATTAGTCCTTTGGGAAAAAAAACTTAAAAAATTAGTTTGTGTGTTTTGACTAACCTGTCAAGCAGAATATTCAGTTATAGTTCAGTTATAAGAGTATTTTACTTCATATAAGGAGATACATGGAACTAATAAGTGCCAAAGAGAAAAATAGTACTGTAAGCTTCACAAACTTTAGATTTAAAAGATTTTAAATTGGTATAAAATTTTATACAATTTAATTACCCATGTCTGTCACCATAAAAATGACACCTATATCTGTATTCAGATTCATCCTTGTTCATTTTCTCCCTATGATGGTGATCCCAAAATTGAATCTAAGATTAATCAGGTTCTCAGAAACGAAGGGAAAGGGGTAGGGTAAAAAGAGAACCATTAAGATGAGCAAAAAAGAATCCACTTAATATTTTAACAAAGATTTTTAAGAATGAGTCAAATGTTGAAATTAAAGCTGCCATTCCAGACTTGGCACTTGTCCAACTTGTGATCTAATCTGACATTAAAACTGGCAACACAAAAGGTGCAATCTTTGCATAAGGAGGAAGTGGGATCAAGTCTTGAACAATTTCCCTTATGTACTAATTTCAAATAGCCTTTTCTTTACCATCAGACTGGTACATATTCTTGTTCCAACTATTTTAATTATTGCAGTTAATTAAAAAATAAAATTTAAAATGACCTCTCTTCACTCATATATTCTAGAAAGTAGGATTCTGCCTGAAACCTCTGCTTACTTGAATTCTGTGATAGCAGTAATCTTTTCTCTGTCCTGTTTGGATTATACAGCTGGTGTGCCTTGTTCTTGATGATTGACCCACCCCTTTCCTTTTTCTGTCACGTATATCCTAACTTAACTATATATGTACATACATGTACACATGTATGTGTGTGTATAATCTTTTGCCACCTTTCAAATTGCAGAGGAGTTATGTGTAAATAAGATCAAAGTTAAGTTGGTAAATACACTGACACCCTGACCATACTTTAAAGCTCAGAAATGTTAAGTGATCTCTCCCAGAGTAAATAATTTCTAGGGCACTAAGGAAAATAATGTTAGCCTTAGAAACCATAGCAAGATTTGTTATGTATTAAACAGGCAAGATGGTTTTTCCTCACTGATACTGCTATACATGGTCTGTCTTCAGTTTCAGAATACAGAGATAGGCCTGTCAACAATAGTGTGTGTGTGTTTGTGTGTGTGTGTGTGTGTGTGTGTGTGTGTGTGTGTGTATGTGTGTGTGTGTTTGGAAATTCATGGCCCGTGGTAGCTAGAGTTAAGCTTTCATTCTGAAACCACATAATTAACCAATTACCTGTGAGGTTTGTATGTGTATGTTTTTTAAGGTTAGGAAGAGAGACCTGGGGGAAGAGCCAAAAAATAAAAGTTAGCCATTGGTACTATTTCCAATTATTATTATTTTTTTAAAGTCATCCTTTTTACTTAGTTAATTAAAAGATGTGCCATTTGACGCCTTTACTATAAATTTTAGTAAACCAGTTTTTGAGCTGTATATTATACTACTATATTATACTTTTCCTTATAATTTGCTTTTTTTTTTCTCACTATAAAAACAACAACATAGGTCCATGGAATTGTACGTCGATCAAGTTCCTTCAACACAGGGCGGATTGAGCATCTGTATAAGAACCCTCAGGCTCATATTGAAGGAAGTAAGCCATTTTCTTTCATGTATAATTTTTTTTACCATTTTTACCCATACTGGTGTATCTGCATATCTAGAAGATTGTCATAATTAGCACTTTTCCCTCCCTTCCTTTTTTGGTTCTTTTATTTTTAAACAGGCTATTATGTTTAGTTGAAAAATTTAAATTCATTCATGAAGGCAGGAACATGTGATCAGCAAATATTTTAATTAAAATACATTAAACAAGCAGGTATCCTAAGGTAAGAAGTATGTCATTCATAGTGAGTGTTATATGTATACACACTTCTGTCACATTTCCACATCAAGAGCTCCATATGTCCCAAGGTTTCTGGATGTCTCAACACATTAGTAGCAATATCAGGTAGAGCAGCCAGGCCCCCTTGAATGAGTCAGAACCAGATATTTTCCCCAACTTTTTAGATTTCAAACCTGTACTTTAAAGTACATTTCAAATGCCATTTCTTTCATGAAGGCTGCTCTGATTTTTTCTGGTCTGTAAGGATTGCATCTTTCAGATCTTATGTAGCATTTTGTTTTGTATTTCATTAATGTACTTCTCACACAGTGTCTATTATGATTGTCTATGTTTGTATCTCTTCTCTATACTTGACTATACTTAAGTCCTCTGAAGTCAAGGTCTATGTCTTGATAACTAATAATCTAAATTAGTTATCTCTTCCAGCTACCAGTACAATGCTCTGCCACCATCAAAAACTAAGACAGTATTGTATTCCCTATTTCAGATGTCAAATATTCACCTTGAAAATGTTTCTTATTCTTGTGCAAAGTGAATAAGATTACAACTTCTGCCTAGACATAGCCTAGGGTTCCATAACTTACTGATAATCTTATGAATCACTGATTCCATTGGTGTTCATTTCTTCCCTAGAAGCAGATTACAGTCTCTCCTATCTTTTTATCATATGCAGCTCTTGTGCAAGTATTTCCATAAATTTCCAATGGGAAAATTGCCAAAGCTTTAGAAATCTTCTTGGCATAGCATATTGAGTGCTGGGTTTGGAGTCAAGAAGACCTCAGTTCAAATCCAACTCACTCATTAGCTGTGTGATTCTGGGGAAGTCATTTAACATCTGTCTGCCTCAATTCCCTCAACTGTAAAATTGTGATTATAATAACACCCAGAATTCTTATGATGATAATATTTGAAAATATTGGCATAATAGTTATAAAGCATTTATAATAGTGCTTGGCATATAGTAGTTTTTAATAAATTTTTTATTCCTTTTTCCCTCCCTGCCTTTATCCTTCTATCCCTACTTCCATCCCTTTCCTTCCTCCCTTCCTTCCTTCCTTCCTTCTTTCCTCCCATCTTTCCTTCTTTCCTTCCTTACTTTTCACTTAATATTTCATAGGTATGGATTCTTATTCAAGCTATCCAAATATTTTCTCTCTCTTTAAAAAAAAATAACTATTCCATTTCCTCATTCAGGCATTTATCTCCTTTGATAGTGTCTTTTAGACTACTTGACTTGCACAAAAAAATATTTAGGTTTGGTGAAAATAATTTGAAAGTTATTAGCAAATGTATTGATGAGTTAAATTATAGGATCATAAATTGAGAGTTAGAAGGGACCTTAGAGATGAGGACATTAAGGCCCAACGAGGTTATGTGGTTGACCCACTTCTACATAAATGGAATATAACAGAGCTTGGATATGTAAACATGTCCTCTGATTTCAAATCCAGCCACTTTTCTGTCATTCTGTCTCATACTATTTAGGCTTTGTAAGCATATGCAAGTAGGTATAATACATCAGTTAACTGAAGTAGACTGAAGAGACTTTAGCTAAATACTTGCGTTTTGATTATCATCTTTGGAGTTGGATCTTCTTACCCATCAGGGAATATAAACTAATTCTTTTAAATTTGAGAAGAACAGGGAAGAATATAATAATATTGATGCTTATATAGCATTTAGAGAGCCCCCAGGTAGTAGCATGTGAACAAGTATAAAAGTATTTTCATGACCAGTTTGATTACCATGATTTTTTTTTTCTTCTTTAAAAGCATAGATATTTAATAGGGATTCTTTTTGCTCCATAATATTCTGCTTTCACATAGCATATTTCTTAGAATTTTTAATGGAAAAGTATAATTTATGAATTACATATCATTTGGCTTGTTGCCTTATACATAATAATAGCTCAATAAATATTTAATTATAGTGCCTTGAACATAGTAGACACTTAATAAGTACTTATTGAACTAATTGCATATGATATAAGAAAATCATAGTTTTAAAAGAATGTTTTGACATCTTCTTTGTAATTTATTTTAAAATGCCAATTAAATTTTACTGCTAATGAGCCTATAAAGATAAATTTACTTATTTCACATGAGCCTTCAAACTTTCTAAATGTGCTTATCTGTTTTAATTTTTCTTAATCACTTTTATTTGCTTTTTTTGTAATCATGTGTTCTTGAACCCTAAAGATATGAAATTGCATTATGGAGATCTCACGGACAGTACCTGCCTTGTGAAGATAATTAATGAAGTGAAACCTACGGAAATCTACAATTTAGGAGCCCAGAGTCATGTCAAAGTAAGCAGTTTTCCACACTGAGTTTTATTGAATAATGATGTAGAGGGCAACTCCAGGTTCTAGAATGAAAGCCACTCCCAGACTGAGAGCTCAAGTTGTTCCTTTTAATTATTGAAAACATTTGAACATTAGTAATTTGTGATAGTAATGTGGAATTACTGTTTAAAATAGTTTTCTTATTAAACATCATTAAATTTCTTATTTAACTATGTAAGAAAATATTACTACCAATTCTAAGAAACATTATTTCATATTACTTTGGTACTGTAAGCCCCCAGCTTTGATCTTTTTGTTATGTTCTATCATTTAAATTATATTGAAGATAAAATATTTTGGTAACATCTTGGAAAATGAAATCTCAACTCATGTGCCATTTAATATGTTTATTTTAAACAAATATTTAAAGTACTAGTTGAGAGAATAATATAGCCTGAAAAAAGCTCCAAGCTTTTTTAAAAGCTGTGTTCTGTTCTTTTGTGCTCAGTGACATTCACTGGAGTGAAAGTTTCTTCATATTTTTCCTGTCCTTCCGCTTGATCAAACAGTTGTTGAATTCCTGCCTGTTTTCTCAGACTTTCCAGCAATCTCTGTATCTTATCCATTTACTTTTCAGAAACTTGGTATATTAATCCCAGAGATACTGAGAATGTTATCCACAGAGCTTTCGAAATTTTCTGAGTTCCAATTGTTGCCTTCGTAGCACATTGCTTACTGTTGGACCAAGTGAAATAGGAGAGGGATTAAATTCCATTCCAGGGAGTTGTTTAGGATAGTTGATGGCTCTTCTAATGTGCATATATCATATAAACAAAAAGAAATATATTTTAGTTGGGAAAACCACAATTACTATGCAAAACTTGTTGGTACTACTTGCTGGTCTACAATATCATATTTCCTAGGCAGGATGTAATTTATCTATCATCTCTGTTTCTGTTGCTAAAGGAAAAAAAAATGTACCATCACATGAATCTATATGGCATACCATGCAAAAGATAGTGGTGAAATGACTCTTCTGAACCACTGGCCTAAAGTAATTCCATAAAACATTAAACTTGTTTTCTTTCCAGAATGTTAGCATGTACATACAAATTGATAAGGATATTTTGCTATTCTCTACAGTCTAGGAGAAAATTATTTTCCCCTTGATCTGTACTACGTCTGTTACCCATTCAAACTAAAATCTGAGCTCTGAACAACATTGAAACTTATATGTCAGGGGCAGCTAGGTGGCACAGTGAATAGAGCACTGGCCCTGGAGTCAGGAGGACCTAAGTTCAAATGCAGCCTCAGCACTTGACACACTTACTAACCATGTGGCCTTGGATAAGTCACTTAACCCCAACTGTCCGTCCTCCCCCTCCAAAAAAAAAAGCAAAAAAAAAAAATAGAAACGTCTTATTAGCACTTACTTTTTTCCCCCTTCAATAACTATCTTTCCCCAGAATTACTAAAGGCAATAAAAGGTGAAGATTTTTATTCCCACAGAATGACAATGACCCATCTTCTGATTTTATTTCCCCAGTCCCCTGAATATGTCTATATCCTGTTTCCCATTGCCTAATGGCTTGAGAGGCAATATGACATAGGATATAGAGACCCAGCTGTAGAGGCAAGAAGAACCTGGGTTCAAGACCTGCTTCTGAGACATACTAATACTATCTGTGTGATCATGAGAGTAACCTCTTAAGCCCATGTCTCTCCATAAGGCTTTAAATTACTTATGATTTGGCAGTCTGCATTAGTGGAGGGAGTTTCCATGGTGGGCCTTAGCCTCACTAGTGGAAATATATGTCCTTGTGAAAAAATGTCACCTAGAAAAAAATGTGTATTTGTAGTATTTTGTTTCTCTGTTTCCATTTAACACTCCAACCTTCCTGTGAATATGACTTTAGCTCCATGAGAACCTAAAAATCTGTCATGGTGGAAAGATATATGAAATTGTGTGTAGGAGGTCTGTTGAGAGAAACCATTTTTTTTACAGTCTAACTCTAAAACTGAAACCCTCTTGGATTGTTTTCCCGTTTTTCTTGCTGTAGAGGAATAGTTCTAGTTTGGAACATTTGACTGAAGAGACAGATAAATTAGTCTTTTTTAAATGTTTTTTTCCCCCACATGCACATTATAAGAAACACTTCTTTCTTATTGAACTTTGTAAAATAATGATAAATAAATATTTTATTGAACTGGTAAAATTTTTAGTTTTCAGAAATTTATAATTTTTTAGTAGTTTGCTTCTTTCTCTCTGGACTGTAATTATTTTACAGTAAGACATTTATTATTTTTTATTGTATTCTTCATTGTTCAAGATAAAAATTATTTTTTCTTCCTTACTAGTAAAACACAAGTTTGTTTTAATTATCTAAATACTATCCAGATGTTGTCATTAAAGATCACTGTCATACCTCTTGTTTTATCCAAGGAATGAAACCTATCATTTTATTATACTTTTTCATGAGTTAACAAATGATACTCTTTATCATTTATTAGGTCACAGATGTCACTTTCACTGACCTGTATTAGAAAAAAGAAAGAACTGTTGTTTGGCTGATTGCATGGACTTTTTGGAATTGAGACATATTGGCTTCCCTCAGTCTTCATCTGGTCTTTGAACCATATAGTTTCTGCAGTGTTTCCCTGAATTTTTTTATTATAACTTTCAATATTTTTTAAATTGTTTATTTATTTATTTTCATTTTTCAATATTTACTTCCATAAGATTTTGATTTCCAGATTTTCTTCTCATCTCTCCCTTTCCCCCACCTCAAGACAGCATGTCATTTTATATAGGCTGTACATGTATGTTCATATTAAATGTATTTTTACATTAGTCATGTTGTAAAGAAGAATTAGAACCAATGGGAGAAACTATAAAGAAGAAGAAACAAACAAACAAAATAGAGAGAGCAAATAATGTGCTTCGATCTATATTCAGACTCCATAGTGGATATATCTGTGGATAGCATTTTCCATCATGAGTCTTTTTTTTTTAGGATTATCTTAGATCCTTGCAATGCTAAGAAGAGCTAAGTCTATCAAAGCTAGTCATCATCACACAATGCGGCTATCACTGTATACAGTATTCTCCTGGTTCTACTTATTCACTTAACATCAGTTCATATAATTCTTTTCATGTTCTTCCTAAGTCTGTCTGCTCATCATTTCTCATGGCACAATAGTATTCCATTACATTCATATACCACAACTTGTTCAGCCATTCCCCAACTGATGGACATCTCCTTAATTTCCAATTCTTTGCCATCACATAAAGAACTGCTATAAATATTTTTCAATTTTTTGTTTCCCTCCTAATTTTGGTTGCATTGGCTTTTTTAGTGCAAAAATTTTCAATTTCTTATAATCAAAATTATCCATTTTGCATTTCATACTGTTCTCTATCTCTTGTTTGGTCATAAATTCTTCTATTTTCCATATATCTGAGAGCTAAACTATTTCTTGCTCTTCCAATTTACTTACCAGCCTTCGTATCTAAATTGTCTACCCATTTTTCACTTTATTTTGGTGTATGGTGTAAGATCTTAGTCTATGCCTAGTTTCTGTCATACTATTCTCCAGTTTCCCTAGCAATTTTTGTCAAATAGTGAATTTTTATTACAGAAGTTGGAGTCTTTGGGTTTATCAAACAGTAGATTACTATAGTCATCGAGTGCTATGTCTTGTGTAACTAAACTATTTCACTTATCCATCCCTCTGTTTCTTAACCAGTACCAAATAGTTTTCATGATGGCTACTTTATAATACAATTTAAAATCTGGTATGGCTCGACCACCTTCTATTGCATTTCTTTTCATTAATTCCCTTGATTTTCTGGACCTTTTGTTCTTCCAGATGAATTTTGTTATGTTTTTTCTAGCTCTCTAAGATAATGTTTTGGTAGTTTGATTGGTATGACACAGAACAAGTAAAGTAATTTAGGTAGAATTGTCATTATATTAGCTTAGCCTACCCATGAGCAACTAATATTTTTCTAATTATTTAGATCATGCTTTTTTGTGTGAAAAGTGTTTTGTAATTGTGTTCATATGGTTACTGGGTTTGTTTTGGCAGGTCTACTCCCAAATATTTTCTAATACCTACAGTAACTTATGGAATTTTTTTCTATCTCTTGCTGTTGGGCTTTTTAAAGTAATATATAGAATTCCTGATGTTTTATGTGGGTTTATTTTATATCCTGCAACTTAACTAAAGTTGTTTATTATTTCAAGATGTTTTTACTTGATTCTCTAGGATTTTCTAAGTATGTCATTGTATCATCTGCAAAGAGTGATAGCTTTGTTTCTTCTTTGCCTATTCTAATTCTTTCAATTTCTTTTTCTTTTCTTATTGCTAAACTAATGTTTCTAGTACCATACTGAATAACAGCGGTGATAATGGACATCCTTGTTTTACCCCAGTCTTATTGGAAATGCTTCTAACTTATCCCCATTACATATAATATTTGCTGATGACTTTAGGTAGATGCTACTTATCATTTTAAGGAAGAATCCATTTATTCCTATTCCCTCTAGTGTTTTTAATAGGAATGGGTGATATATTTTATCAAAAAATTTTTTCTATATCGATATAATCATATGGTTTCTGCTAGCTTTGTTATTGATATGGTCAATTATGCTGATAGTTTTCCTAATATTGAACCAATCCTGCATTCCTGGTATAGTAACTTTCACATTAGCTGAGTGCTAATTAATTTTTTAAAAGTTGTTAGTTTCATTTATATACAGTTAAAAGTATTATGTTCAAATAGGAATTTATTTGCAGATTATCATCTCCTAATACAATGGAAGAAGCATGTAGGTTATATAGTTAAGAATATATTTAATTTCCAACTTTTGTGTGTAAATGGAGAGTAGTGCTGATGATTGATAATAAAAATCAGAGGATGTTATGTTTAAAGTTACTTGTATTGGGTATTCACTATACTGCAAGTGTTAAGTATTGTGAAAATAGGTCGAGAGTTGGTCAATTTCCCCATACTGGACCTCTATGTTCTAGATTGTTCTTTTTTCCACCGAGTGTTTAAAACAAATAGTATAATTTCTCAAACCAAATTTCTGTCTTCAATGAACCATGTGCCTTCCTTGAAATAATTTTATTTATGATTCAGACCTTTCCTGGAGTGGGTGAAGTAACTGAAGGATTTTGATTTCATAATTTATCTTTTAGAGCTCAGGAATTGCCCAGTCAATTAAAATTAAATAAAAGATCATGGTAACAAAAGGATATTATAACTTATTTTGTGAAAGTCTATAACTTACAAGAGTAAATTTTTGAATTTGTACTGATACTAGTACTTCAAGAACTTAGAATTTTTTCTGATGTGAATACTTCCTCCAGTAACACAGATATCAACTCTTGTACAACTTGGCAGTTGTTGGATAGTTTCTGACATTAGTAAAGGTGAACTCGTTTCTCTGAACTAAACTAGACTGGTTCTCTTATGAAAGATGAGTAGTCCTTTACCTACCCAAAGCCCTGATAGTCTGGTAAGATCTACCACAGCTTGTAGTCATTCCATTGGCATAGTTCTTAGTAACATAGGATCATAATTTTATGACATTGTAAGAGGTCTATAGTTTAGTTAAGGCATTGACCTTTGTTTTATTGGCTGATAAGCTGCATGTTGATACTCTAAAGGGTAACCAAAAGTCGGTCATATGAGACTTTTTATTCTATTTAACTATTCTCCAATATAATTAAAATCTTCAGTCTGCTCAAAATCTTTCATTGAAGAAGGGCCCATTATGTCCTCTAGCATCCCATTCTGTTCTTGGATGATGCTAATTTCCAGGATTTTTTCCTTCCATAAAGTGGAAATCAGTCAATCAATAAACATTTATTAAGTGCCTACTGTTTGTCAGGCACCACACTAAGCTCTGGAAATCTACCTCTTGGTGATGTCCACCCTGGGCTTCTAGTTCTGTTTTCTGCGACCAAGCAAAACTCATTTGCTAATTAGATGGTATCATTATTAATGTAATGTAATGTAATAGTAGTCATGGCTCACATTTGTGTAGTTCTTTATATTAGAGATGTGTGGCAAATTTGCAAATATTATCATCTTAATTTTATATGTATGAAGCAGAGAAATAGAGAACCTATGTGATTGTCCAAGGTTATACAGTTAGCAAATAGTAGTGCTTTGGAACCTGAAGTTCAATGTTCTTTTCATTATTTGGCATATCGTGTATAGATGAATTGGGACCCTGATATCATTTTACTAGTCTGAAATCGGGCTACCTCTTGAGTTTTCAGTTCTGAAAACCACATTTGAAAAGTGGGAAATTTAAGAACATGGTCAAGGATGGGCTACTAGTTTGATTAAGTATCTCAGAATTGCATTATATGAGGGTTGTTTTAGGTAATTAGTGTTAAACTACGGTTTATGGAGGAACAATGACAGTGATCTTCAGATATTTGAAGGGGTGTCATGTAAAAGAGGAATCAGTGTTCTTCTGTTTGACCTAGAGGAATCTACCTTGGATCAATGTGTGGGAGTGTTGTGAAGCTTTTAGAAATTGTTATCAAGTAGCAAATTGCCCTTTAATAAGTATATACATGTTTTAAAGACTATAGCTGACAGGAATGAGGACAAAAGAAGTTTTCTATATTAAGTATCTTTCCTTTTGAGGACATCATGTTACACTGTTTCATCAAGATTATGTGGAACCTAGCTGGTTGGAGAAGTTGTTTTGGTTAGTAAATTTGTAGACTGGGAGTTAAAAGACCGACTTCATTACCATGAATTTCTGCCTTTGGAAGAATTGAGTTTCGAATTTTGTCAGTGATCTTTTGCTTGTCCTTGACTATTCCCCTGTAGGTACAATAGGAAATAAGGAAACTTTGGCTACTGGGAAACAGGAAGGAAAATAACTATACAAGATGACATTATTAAAATGCTTTTAGGTTTACCAATAGGTAGGAGATGAGAGCTAGGATTTTGTTGGTATGTTGGATTCCAAATGAGGAAGCTCTCTACTAGTGCAGACCATCTCTGAAACTTGGAGAGGTGCTATAAGTCATAATAGCTAAGGTTTTACATGATATCACACCGTTTGAGCTTTACAACAATCATGTGAGGTAGGTATGTCGGATATCAGCTAAAATGTTTTGCTAGCTATCAACTAGCCAATAAATATTGGAGACTAGATTTTAACCCAGATCTTAATGCCAAATTGAACCCACATGGAATGTCAGTAGGGACAGGGTATTCATATACTGACTTTCAACAGTCAACAAGAATTTATCAAGTGCCTACTGTTGTGTTGGAGATAAAAATGATATTCTGTTGTTTTTAATTGGTAATTAAGCTAAAGGGTTTTTAATTGGTAATTAAGCTAAACCTCCTCTCAGTATGCTCAGTTCCCTATTAATTTGCTATTTATTTCCTTATTTCCCCTTAAGTATAGTAGGAGACTAGGGTAGATAGCCTCTTAATAGGAATGATTGTATTGGTAGATACCAAGTTTTAAGAACTAAACAGAAAGCCTGTCTAGCAGCAAAGTGTAATGTTTTCAGTAAGGTTGATCCAAACAAATCATTCTTTTTTCAGCATGCTTGGAAAATAAAGTTCTAATCTTAGCACATTCTGAAGTTTGGTCCATTTGAATCAGTGACGTCTAGACTCTTATTGGATGTTGTTTATTTTGGCTTCTCTCTATGCAGAATAAAGTCTTCTATCACTCTCACTTCCAGTTAATTTTATGTGGGCTATGCTGAAAGTAAGGAAAATAAAATAATAGGAAGTTGGTCTGGTTTCCTGTAGGAAACCAATGAAGATGAAATTGGTTCTTGGAACGAACCCACAGCAGTCTGGGAAATACTGACTGAAGACGTTTTTCTGATTCATAAGAGTTATGACTCATGAAATAGGTCATTGAGAGGCTGATTGGATCTTATGTGGGAGAAAGTGAGAGGTGACTGAAATGCACTGGTTATTAAAAGCAGTAAACTAGCCTGGTGTCGTCATCGAAATTGGAACAAATTATCCAATGTGTAATCTTGCCTCTTTTGATCAGGGGAGAACTCAGGATCTCTTCTGTGTTGCTTTGTAGAATGTTTGTTAATAGGAGCACATTTAGATATTTATTTGAGCTTTGAATTCCTTGCTCCACTAAAAATTATTCCGTTATGATTTTAGAGCTTTTAGTAAATTCTCACATAGCTTCTCTGATAATCATCTATCATTGCTGGATCATAGGATTGGATACCCCCCATAATGCCCCTCGCCCAAGCTCATTTTAAGAACATCATAACAAGTTCAGAGAAATGAGAATATCTTCATTTGAAATACCTTCTAATTGTCACTAATGGTGAAAGCAGAGTAGTGTAGTGGAAGCAGTGTGGGCCTTGGAATCAGAGATACCTGTATTCAAATTCTGACTGTGACACTAAATAGCCTCTGGATAAGTCATTAATATCTCAGAACCTAAATTTCTTCATCTGTATAATGTGTGTAATAATATTTTCATTACTCATTTATGGGGGGTTACTGTTAGAAAAGTACTTATATAAAATGTTATTATTTTGGGTGTCCTTATGGTACAGTGGAAAGAGTACTGGAATTGGAGTCAGAAGACCTAGTTTTAAGTTTTAACATAACTTCCCACCATTTCTTCCTTAATTCCAGTCTCTACTAAAGAGATGGCCCTTCTCTTCACCAAAGCTAATCCCTCCCTGTACATGCCACCTTGATTCCATTCCCTTCTCCTGTCCTCTTTAGTAAATTGTGCCTTCTATCATACCATCTAATCCTTATTTTCTCCTAATTGTTTCCTACCTTCTTGCCTACAAACATGCCCAAGTCTTCTCCTATCTTCAAAAAGCCCTCATCTAATTCTTTCTTCCCCACTAACTACCTTCCTTTATCTCTTTACCCTTTCTAAACCAATCATTGCTTCTATTTCTCCTTTCAATCTTTTCTTAACTGCCAGTTAAGAAGTACTCATTTCATTGACATAGATGATTTATCTCCCTTACCAAGCCCCCATCCCTACAGTACCTTCAGGACTTTTTCTTTTCTTTTTTTTTTGCCTTTTGGAGGGCATTTGGGATTAAGTAACTCGCCCAAGTTCACACAGCTAGGTTTTTATTTGTGCGTGCATTAAGTGTCTGAGGCCGGATCCGAGCTCAGGTCCTTTTGATTCCAGGGCTGACGCTCTGCTCACTGTGCCACCTAGTCACCCCAGGACTTTTTCTGCCTGAGGGAAATGCCTGACTCCCTTCATGGGACAATTGGAGTGCATTTTCTGTTCTCCATTTTGGATCTCACTCAAGTTAAAGAGAAACTGGGGTGATACTTGGAAGACCACACTTAAGTTTACTAAGGATTTTAGGGATGTATCCCTACAATTGGAGCTTTCTTGGGATGATTTGTATATCTTCTTCTCCACCTATTGTACCACTGAGGAGAATAGAAGAATTTGGGAACAAGGTAAAAAATTTTAGAGATCCTTTGGCTAGCAATGACTCCACAAAATACCCCTCTCTCCCTCGAGAGCAGCTGCTGTTCCCACTAGTGACCTGGGATGGGTCTATCAAAAGAGTGATGCCAAAAGACAATCCTCAGTCATTGCTATGGATTTAAAAAAGAATCCTTAAAACTTCAATCTTCTGGTATTAAACACTGTCAAATTTAGGTAAGTTCTCCTCAGACAGCAGATTATCTACCACTGGCAACTATTTTCAAAGCCATCCCAGCTTGTTAGGATTTGCCAGAGTTTGTAGTTTACTTTCATAGTTTAAAAACGACAAAAACAAACAAACAAACACAATATTGTGGCTTCTATGCAGTGTTGAGGCATGGGAGCAGAGCTTTTACATCTCATTAATGACAATAATTGCCAAATGACAGTTGACTCACTTTTTTTCCCCCATATAACTCCAGGATAAAAGTAGATTGTTTCATATGCAGTGTAGATGTATATATAGGGCAGCTAAGTGGCTCAGTGGATAAAACACTGGTCCTGGAGTCAGGAAGACTCATCTTCCTGAGTTCAAATCTGGCCTAAGATACTTACTAGCTATGTGACCCTGAACAAGTCACCTACCCCTGTTTGCCTCAGTTTCTCATCATAAAATGAGTTGGAGAAGGAAATGCCACTTTAGTATCTTTGCCAAGAAAGTCACAAAGAGCCAGACATGACTGAAAAATAACTAAACAAGACAGTGAAATTTCATGTACTACTGGGTAGTTTAAGGTTGCCTTTTTGGTTTTCTCTTAACTAGATTTAAATTTTCTTTTGGATATAGAAAGTTCCATTTGTTTGCTATGCTTGGAGGACACAAAAGTTTAAGACTAGAGTTGAGGCTGCAGGGACAGTGGTATAGAGGTTGGGGTTTGTCCTTCGTTAAGAGGACTGTGACATCAAGGAGATGAGGACATGACTTGCAATTGACTTTGATTTGAGTGAGGAAGGGCTGTGCAAAGTCTCCAGCCTCACTCTCTCCTACAGAGCCATCTGGGTCCATTGGCCAGATATTCATCAGAATAACTGCAGAAGTCCCAGGGTGCAGTGGGAGACTTTGGCCCTTTTAAGCTAAGGTCTTTTCAAGTTCTTTGAACTGGGTGTCATGAAATTTAGGCTCAGATGTTAGCTGTACTCCTTATTACCTTTGTGACCTTGGGCAAATCATCTGGGCTCCCTGGGCCTTGATTTCTTTGTCTAAAAAAGAGACTAAGGCCAGATGTCTTTTTCAGTTCTAAAATCTATGATCCTATAACGTTTGCTTAATAGGTTTAATGATGCTTTGTGAAATTCTTGTATACTTAATAAATTCTATCCCTACTAGATTGTATTCTCCTTAAGGACAAGGTTGTATCTTATTTAATTTTGTTTCCACCCAGCCATCTAGCTCAATACAGTAATTGAAAAAGACTTTTTTGGTAAGAATGTACAAATGTTGAATAGTAACCCATTAATAGCAATTAATATCTGGAGATAGCATGGAGTTTGAACCTGTGTTCAGTCCTGACCTTATAACCCTGTATGATATTGAGAAAGTTCCCACCTCAGAATTTTTCCCTTCCTTCTCCCTACTTACACCTTTCTTTGTGTTCCTAGTGCTTATTTTGAGACCTGTCAAATTTAAAATGATAGCAGTATCAAAAAGTACTACATAGCTCACTCTAAACTGTAGTGTCTTCTCATGACTTTAATATTCATAAAGCCCTTTGAGACTCAGAGCTAACCCATCTCTGCTAAGAAATTGGAGGAGCTGTTTGGGGACAATATAGAATCTTAGAAAAATAACATTTTGGTCTTGCCACTTTTTATCCCTGTCATTCATACACTTCTCACCAGTCTTGGTATTTCAAGTTATGTCTTGAAAGCTTGTTCCCTTTTTTATTTACACTTCTGTATTTGTTTGAAATAACTAGAAATCTGTCTCAGTCTTCTAGTTTCTAGTAGTTCTTTTGATATTGACCCCACCTCCTTACAAAGAGCTTCTCTTAGTATAACTAGAACAGGATGCAGTTCTCTTGGGGAAGACCATGGTACCGTTGAAGGCATGTTACCTTTTGAGTCAGAAGAGATAGGTTCAGATCCCCCTTCTGATGCTTTCTGCCTCTGTGACACCATCACATCTCCATTGGTCTCAGTTTCCTCAAACATAAAATGAAGGGCTTGGAACTAGATGGTTTCTAAGGTCCTTTCCACATCTATATTTATGATTCTTGGCTTTTTCCCTACTGGATTGCTTCCAACTATATGTTGACATCAACTCTATTATAAGGTTAAATGTTGTTTTTAATACTTGCTTCTGCTTAATCTTTGTGATTTCATAGGGGTCTTTTCTTTTAGGAGTATGACAAATCAGTTGGAAAAAACACTTTAAAATCAAGAATGATGAGCTCCTCCCCATATTAATATGCATGTAGAAAGTGGAATATTGTGTTGTCTTTATAGTTTGGTTTTCATTCTGTATCTGAAAAAGTAATAATTTTTTTAGCTAAATCAGTTGTGATATGACCTTCTATAATCTGAGTAAAATTTCTAGTTTTCCCTAGGCTATACCTCAGCTTGAATGTAGCATGCATACACATACATAAAATTCAAAGGTTACATATCAGTTTCTCAGTTATCTAGGCCCCTTTGAATGCTTTTTGGCTTTGGAAGATGGCATTTAGTGGGAAGATGACATATGGAGTGATAGGAAGCAATGCAGTGACCTCTTATCCAAATGCCTCCAAATAGATATAGAAAATGCACTGAACTAAATCCTGGTGGGAAAATTTAGAAAATGTCACAATGAGTCCCCAAGAACAAAATGGGCTCCACATAAAAGATAGATAGAGATGTCAGTGGACTCTAGGGATGGGGTTGGGACAAGAGCACTCTGGCACCCAAAGAGAGCCCATGCACCAAGGCAAGACCCAGACCCAGACTGGGTCACCCCTAAACCCTGAATGATTGGACACAAACTCATTTAGTATTCCTAGAAGAGATGAAGCAAAAGTTAAAAAATAAAGAAGAGTTAAAAACTTTTACAAATGGAATAAGTTTTAGGAAAAAAGTTGTAAGAGCTCTAGAAGAAAGAATTAGAAAAGGAATTAACAACTTGACATAGTAGGTGCAAAACCTTGCCCAAACAGTAAACTTCCTGAAAATTACGAAGGACTGAACAGAAGCCAGTGACACTGTGGGGCAATGAGAAATATAAAAAGAAAGTTAAAAGGTTGAAAAAAAGAAAGAAGAAAATGTAAAATATCTCATAAAAGATTGTAGAAAAATAGATTTAAGGATTGTTGAAGTCCATCACCAAAAAAAGAACCTAGACATCAGATCTCAAGAAATCTTAAACAAAAACTTGCGCAAACCTCTCAGAAACAGAAGGCAAAGTAGAAATATGAAAAATCTATCTTTTACCTCCAGAAAGAAGCTCTAAAATAAAAACTCCCAGAAATATCATAGCCAAAATCTTGAGTTTCCAGGTCAAAATAAAATTATTGCAAACAGACAGAAAGAATTCAAGTATTGAGGAGCCATAGTTAGGATTATACATAATACAACAGCCACCACTTTAAAGGGAGCAGAGACCTTAGAATATTATCTTCCAGAAGATGTGGACTTAGAGCCAAGAATAACTTGCCCAGTAAAACTGAGTACTATGCTACAAGGGGGAAAATGTATTTTTAATGAAATAGAGGACTTCCTAGCATTCCTGATGAAAACACCACTGCTGTGGAGAAACTTTGCAGTTCAAACACAGGAGTTAAAAGCAACATAAAAAGGAAAATATCCATATACAATGCTAAAGGATTAAACAAGAGAAACTGCATATTTTCAAATATGAAGGGATGATACATGTGTTTTCTCTGAATCCTGCCTTCATAAAAGTCCATTAGAGAATATAATTAGACAAGGCCCAAGCATGGTTATATTATGTCTTGATGATCTTAAGAAAAGAATAGAAAAAGAGGAGAAGAGAAATATACTGGGTGGAGACAGGGGGAGGAAAAGGAAGATTGTAGGAAATCATCTCACATAATCAGGGCGCAGAAGTAGGCATTTATACAGTCAATGAGATGTGGGGAAGCAGCTAATACTTGAACCTCATGATCATCTTAATTGGTCAATAGAAAGAATACACATGTACACACAGAGTTGGGAACTGAAATACATTTCACTCAACCAGGGGAAATAAGAGGGAAACGGGATAAGAGGGAAGGTAGATTAAGAGAAGGATTAGTTTCAAGCAAAACAAATTCTAAACATGTACAACGATATTTACAGCTCCTTTTCATTTCTTTGCTTTTTGGAGGGGGGAAGGCAGGGCAGTTGAGTTAAGTGACTTGCCCAAGGTCACTTGGCGGATAAATGTTAGGTATCTGAGGCTGGATTTGAACTCAGGTCCTCCTGACTCAAGGGCCAGTGCTCTATTCATTGCACCACCTAGCTGCTCCATTTACAGCTCTTTAAAAAAAAAAGATGGGAATTTGAGGGAGTGCCCATAAATTGGGAAATGAATAAATATGTTGTAGTATATAAAAATGATAGAATACCATTGTGTTCAACTTTTGTCAGCTTAATTACCAACCATGATACCAGAAGACTAAACATGTTATCCGTCTCCTGTTAGAAAAGTGAAAGATTAGAATTTAGAATGAAACAGATTTTCTTTTTTAGGATATGGCCAGCATGAAAATTTGCTTTGATTCACTTGTGTATTTATATTTTTTTTTCTTGTGTTCTCAATGAGGATGAGGGGTGCAGAGGGAGAAAGATCTCAGTTGATTAAAACAGATAAAATATTTTATTTTAAATAAATAATAAAAATAAATAAAAAGTTTTTTTTAATAAAATATTTTTAAAAGATGGCATATAGAGCAAAATTGGAAATATGTCTTCAAGATTACATATTGTTTTTGCTACTTTTAGGTCCAGCCCTCTTCAGTCATGGAACATTTCATTAGTCCAGAATAAAAATTAGCACTACCTGTTTCATTCCAACCTAGCATTAGTTTTTAAGATAAAGAAAAATCAACATTTTCTTTTGGTATAATCAGGAGAATTGTTTTTCTCTGATTGCTCTAACAAATCTTGACGATAGAATACTCTTTCCTGATCCTGTTGTACTATTAATTGTGTCTTTAAAATCCTTCTCCTTATTTATTAGTATCATTTCTGTGGTTGGGTTTAGGGTCAGTCAGCTTGAATTTATAAAGGAATATAATTGTTGTGGACAGTGTAGACTTGTGGCATTATCCCTTCTGGGAAATAGTTTTATAAATGCAACAGGATATCAGCCTGTTAGTTGAGTATGTCAAGAAATTATTAATTATATAATTTTATAAAATTTTTAAAGAATATGTTGTCTGTCTAAACATGGTTCTTAAAAGGTTAAGATCTGGATCTAACAATGCAAATATTAATGACTCAAATATATAGAGTTCTTTAATATTTTAATAAGTATTTTTCTATCAATAACTCTGTGAAGTTAGTAGTACATTTCTAGAGGTTGCTGGGTATCATACCTGTGGTCAGTTGTTATTTAAAGGTATATTCTGGTATCATGGTACAATTATGTTATTTCCTGTTACCAATTGTCCTTTGTTCCAATCACAAAGCTTATAGGTCACCAATACTAAAGTAAAGTATAATGTACTGCTAAGGAGAAATTGGCAAGATAAATACTGTTTTCTCTCTGTTTTGGGTTGAAACAATTCTCTTCTCTTACAAAGTCTTATAAATGGATCATAAAAGACTAGGGTTCTGGCATGGTACATGACCAATAGGCTGAAAGGGACATCACCTCTTGGAATCAATGAGTAATTTAGAAATGGAGATAGATAATGACAGGAATTGAGAGAGCATAAATAAAGGGGGAATTGAGAATAGGGGACCCTAATCCTGTCTCCTGCTTTATGTCTCAGCCAAGACTTTTTTATTTTTATTTTTTGAGGCTTGCTTACTGATCTTGTCTTTACAAAAATAATTCTTATAATTTATGGAAATGGATGCTCAAGATTATACTATAGGATCAAAATGGACTTTTATAGGTGTTTCTGGTCAAATTTGAGCTTTCTTTTTTTTTTTTTAAAGCGATTGGGGTTAAGTAACTTGCTCAAGGTTACATGGCTAGTCATTATTTATGTGTGGGTGATCATTTTCTGAGGCCGGATGCGATCTCAGGTCATCCCAACACCCTGGCCGGCGCTCTTACTCACTGCGCCACCTAGCCGCCCCTGAGCTCTCTTTTCAACGCTGTTCTCTCAAATTGTGTTTAAGGGAATTCTTTAGCCTCCTCCCTTTACTTTCCAGGAATTAAATGCTTTCAGTTTATTTTAATTTCTTATGGTTTATGAAATAAACTATAAATTAGGAATACAAGTGAAAAGGGCAGGAACAGGAGCAACGAATAGAAATTGCTGAAAGACAAATTACAGGACAATATAAAGAAAAATTTCCTAACATTTTGAGCTATTTAAAAATGTAACAAGTAATTACCTCTGGAGGTGGTGGGGTTTCCCCCTCCCTCAAGGTCTTCAGGCAAAGGATCCATGACCCCTTGTCAGGGATGTCATAGAGAGGATTTATGTATAAATTTAATTAGTTGATTCTAAGGTACCTTCTAACTCTGAAATTCTATGAAATAATACTCTAGGTTCCTTATTATTTATTGAATACTATCTTGGCATTCTAGAACTGGAAGGGTCTTGATGAATCTAGTTCAGTGGATTAATTTTACCAATGAGGAAACTGGATCAGTGAAGTCAATGACGTTGCCCAAGGACACACAAATTATAGAACCCTATGTCTCTTGACTCCTCAATTGATACACTTCTCACTCTGCAGAGAGAAGGAAATGGAGGTCCAAAAAATATACCATGCATCACTTCCCATTGGGTGCAGTGTATTGTGTATTGTGCAGAGTGCATTGATATTTTAAAAAGTATGTACATGTCAAAATTTAGCCTATTACAAGAGTTTCACTATTCTGTCTTTCACTGCACCTTAAGAGAGAGCTTGATATAGAATGACCAAGGAATATTCCATACTCCTTTGTAACATGAGAGGGTCCAATAAGGCAATGATTTTTTTTTTTGGATGCCTTAAAAAAATGATCCCCATTCTGATGTAACAGGACAGACCTCACATGTCCTTCAACTCAGATGGATAGAGGCTTTGAGAATTCTGAAAGGAAGGCCCCAAACTTAAAGGTGTGAAGCTAAGTTCCTTTAGTCATCCCCCATCCTATTTTTTTGGCTGTTTTGGCATATGTATTCTTGTGAGTGCAATGGTTTTTTCTTCTGTCTTGTTTCCTTCTCTAAATTTGTTAGCATTATGTTGCTTAAGTAATTGTCATCTTAGGTATTCCCACCAGTTTCCCTACTAGAAAACTAACAGGAAGATTGAATTTTGTGTTAGTTAAGAATACTGACAGTTCTTCAACTTGACAGTATCACTATCACATCAAAATAAGTTAAATGGGTTGCCTTTAAAGCAGCTCTAGGCCTCTTGGAGTACTTGATGCTTTCACAAGCAAAGAGAATCAGTTATTCCTCAGGATGCATGATATGTTTCTTTTTGCTTGACTGGGTTCTCAAGGAAGTTGTAGAGAGAAAGAGATGTCATTATAATTCTAGTGAATTTATTGTTTTTTAGAATTTTTTAGTTTCTATTATGAATAGTATAAATGCAACTTTTTTTTACATATTGACTTTTGTTAATTACAAAATGCAGTATATGGAGTGGATGTCATATTCTGCAATTTAATACATTCTGATATGTTCCTTACCTAGATTTGAAATTAATTTTCTTTGTTAATGCAGAGTGCAGAGTAATGTAAAGAGCATTGTTAAGTAAGCCTCTTAAGTTAGATTATTGAGGTTCAGTTTAAGGAAAATTGTTTTGTTTAGAAAAAGAAACAGTAGGTGACTTTCAGGATAAAACAAAAAATTTTGAATTAGAACCAGTTTCAGGGAGATGTAGTGATTGAGATAAAATAGCTGTAAAGGTATACCAACAGATTTCTCTATTTGCAATTATGTTAATGTATTATATATTTTAATATAAATTTATTTGTATTTCTGTATTTGTCACCTGTAATTTTTAAACATTTTTACTAAGCTGACTGTTTTAAGTAAGAAGTGGAACAAGTGTATTGTGAATTTAAGGACCAGAGATAGACAAATTGAATAATTTAGTTAGCAGTGATGGCTTCTTTTTTACTCTTTAGGAAACTTTTGATGGGTGGGATTTCTCTGAAATTGATGTTTCCTTTCCTTTGCTTGTGTTGGTAGCCACACAGTCTGTGATGTAAATTAGTGAGAGTGATGACTGTTATCACTTCTTTTTGTAGCCAGGCCTAACTATATTAATCAGATTAGGTTTTCTTCACTTTTTGGTTGAATTTTTAAAAGTAAATGTGTTCTTTTTTTTTTTTTTTATTAACGTGTCCTCACGGCCCTTAGAAAGAAATTTAAGTTTCTTAGTCTGAATTAATATTCTTGGATTTTGATAGGTAGATCATAATGTGTCATCTGGCATAAATCCTGTTTTGAAAACCTCTTATGGATCTGAGCAATCTAATTCAAATCCAAAACCACTTAAAAACTCCTTTATAGTCCCTTAAGAATTTATGTTTGAGAGAACACTCCATGAAAGCTCCACTCTACCTGTTCAAACAGATTGTTTGGTTTTATTAGGTCGAGGTGGGGTTGTAATTTTGATAACAGCTAATAACCTTTGGAATTTTGCTTATAATTAGCAGACCACACAAAGATATGTTTGTTGTATTTTGCACAATCAGTCCACTTATAACAATAACTCTGTTGTCTGGACCAAACTAAACCAAAACACAAATATTATCTTAGTTAACTCAACATAATTACTTTACATAATAATTTATATGATTAAACAGATTAATGTAATGATAAAATAAATGCACATGTATATGTTAATGGGGTGTGGATATAAATGTGTATGTTGGACAGTGAGGAAATCAACCATTCTAAGTGTTTTTGAAAGATTCTACTAGAAGTTCTTGAATTTTTATTGATTCATAGAAAAGGATTTTTACTTTTATTGTATCTTAACTAAAGTACAACAGATAATTTTCTTAAATTACAGTCGAATGTGTAGAAGCTATATACATTACACAGTACAGGCATACCCCACTTTGTGTCAGAGGTGTTTTCCCCAATGTTGTATATAAAACAAATTTCAAATAACTAGATCATACCCTAAATTAATCAAAAGAGCTTACTTAGAAAACATCTTATATTTTCTGTTTATTCTTGTGAACTTGGATTTGTTTAGCTTTCTTAAAATCAAGCACATACATCTATACAGAGTAATATAACCAAAAAAGCAGAGTTCTATTTTAACTTGGTTAATAATAATGCAGTGCTTTTTCTTTAAAAAAAAATTGTTATCAATTGAGTTAATTTCTTACACCTACAAGAAGAAAAGAATATTTAAAATAATTTAGTGGTAATGTTTCTAATTTCTTAAATTACCATTTTTACTTTTTACCTATTATCTAATTTCAATTCATCCCCCCTCAATTCTATTCCTTGAATGTTTGCAAATTATTTCTAATTTATGACATTAATAAGTAATGCATATACTACTGGACATCTGAATAAAAAGAAATCTACTATGAAATGGCTTTAGTTCATAATTAGATTTTGCTGTCTTTGTCCTCATTGTATGAAGTAAATCCTATTATATCTTCTATAATTATAATTGTAAGTATAGAGATATATTTTTAATCAGTTGACTACTTTGCTCTTTTTATATGGCTATAAAACTATGGACTTCTCTTTTACTTATAGATTAAATTAGGCATTAGAATTACTTATTCAAAGTATTTTCTAAAGATGTTTTGATATTTTAAATGAGCTATCAAACTTATTTATTTTAATGGACTGATGATTAAAAGAAAATGTTTTTTAAAGATTAAAATAAATGTGTCCTTGGCAATTATGCTCTCAGTAAAATGTGAAATGTGGAGAAAGAATGGAAGAATTGAGTTTCTTTTGATTTCACTTGTAGTGCCAGGGAAAAACTTTTCCAGAAGATTTTTTTCTCTTTTTATTTATAGATGTCAGTTTTTAATACTAAACAGAGTTCTAATTATGTAAAAGTGTTAAAGCAAGAAACCTTGTGGAAGATTTAAGACCTTTATTTTTATGTTCATGTATATCGTTAAGAGTATAAATACTAAATCTAAATCTTTACTAGGCTGTTAACTGTTAAATAGCACAATACAGAACTTTTTTTTTTTTTCTGCGGGATTACATGCTGGGCCGTTTTTCAGTCTCTGGCCTTTATATAAAGACAGGTTAGAATCAGCATGGTGAATATTAAAGGGATTATTTAGGAAATACTGTAGTATTCCCCTGCTTCCCACTCCCCCCCCCCAGGAAAGCAGCATAAGACTAATGTCTTTTAATGTATTTGGAACAAATTAGTTGACCATTGGATTGAAATACTTATAATCTTTGGTTATTTATTAAATGTAAATAAAGTTATTCTTAAATATAAGCTAAATATTACTTAATACTTTTAACCATCATCAAGCTCTGTTGATGGAATAAGTCTCAGCAAAGTGAAATATTAAGAATAGGTGCAATATACAATGAATTGTTTATACCCTCACATATTGGAAACTTGAAAAAATCACAGCTATTTTCTACTCAATCATAGATCCAGATTTTTCTCTTAAAACTCGTAGTAACCCTTTAGCTAAAATCCAGCAGTTTAAAGTATATAATAATTATGGTGACAACATCTGTGGACAAGAATTATTAATCCCTAGTCGTATTAGATTCAATGATTTCTTTTAAATAACCCATGTTCAAGGATTTTTCTAATTTACTTGTGGTTTTAGCATTTTTTTTTACCTCAAGTAAAGCAATGGATATGCCAAATAGGTTTTTGATATTTTGTGGAGAAGCAAATGATTCCTTAAAATATTAAAAAAATATATATAATCTACCCTTGAAAGTAGAGACAAGATTTGTTAAAATGAGATTGATAGTGCCGTGTCTCTGTTATACAAATAGATGGCAGCAGAGTGTTACAGACAATTCAGCGGCTAGCTCTAATGAAAGATGAGTGATGGGATATGCTGACTTCTATCAACTGTAGCTTTGTGTACCTTGTAGTTCAGCATAAAATAAGGAAGCTACTATTGATAATGAAAGACCATGGGAAGATGAAGAAGGTTATGGGATGCTATAAAATTCTGAATTTCTGCAAAAGTCCCAGGTGGGAAAACTTAATCTTTTAAGGTATGTCATCTACTCATGAAACATGATTGAAGTCAGCTAAGATAATATGCATGTCAAAATAAAGAGACAAAGAGGGGGCTCAGGGTGGTAGGGAAAGAGAGAGGAAAAAAGAGAAAGTATTCACAAGTTGCAACTGAAAGTGATGAACTGCTGCCTAGGGGTACTGTAGAACTTGGCCAGCATGTCTACTTTTTAGTTAAGCAAGTTATAGGGAGGAAATGTCAGTCCACGAATCAGGCAAACATTCCATGGGAACATTTGCTCAAATGTCAGCATTTTAGAAAATAGAACTGCAGTCTATTATATTCCAGTCCCCAATCATGGTTTGTTATTAAATAGGTAGTAGCACAAGTAAATTTTTTCGTTGAGTCTGTAATTAACAAAATCTATCTTGCATTTTAATTAAGATTCCTAAATACTGACACAATGGCTATAAAAGATGATAGTCAGCAACATAATGATTATGCTTAATAGGATTCTGTCAGTGAGGACTTTCCTCTGGTTTCCCCCAAGTCACCAAGGAATATAGTGTTTGAAGTCCTTACAATCAAAGTGTTTAAATCCCTCAGGAAGGTATGATCAGTAGTTAAATATTTATTAAAACTTTGGATATAGGAAAGAACCTCTAAAATGTAGTTTGTATGTCTGCAGTGACTGGAACAGATCAATATCCTACTTCCAAGTGTAGTAAGAGCTTGTATCACTATATGAATGATGCAGTTCTCGAAAAACTTGCCACACCATTTATTTTCCTGGTCTACCTCATATGGTTCAATTCCATAAATGAATTTCTGCATCACAAAGTTGCCTCCAAAGGTGTGTATAACAACTTACTTAAAGGCAGTATCTGGCAAGTCTCTGTTGTGACAGCAACTTATTTCTCACATAATTATTTTCTTAGTAAATTTGATATCTTAACAACTCCTTCCCTCACTGTTGGGTTCAAAAAATAACACTTACTATAATTTATTTCTTGTGCTTAATAAAGGCTTACTTGATACTTCTTTTTAGAGAGTTTTTTTTTTCAGTTCACTTTCTAGCTGTTAAAAAGTGATGGAATGAAGTTTTTGAGAGGAGGAAGGTGGTTTCCGGAATGATTTGCTGTGTACTATAATATACTTCAATAGAATTTAAAACAAAGGTGCAAAATAAACACTCATGACTGTAGTTTAGTGACTATTTTATAAAACTATGTTATACAGATAGAAGGATGTTTATTTACAGTGCTTGGTTTGGGTACTTTAAAAAACAGTATTTGTGTTGCCTTGCTCTGGTATCCAAAGTATCATATTACTCCATTTTTGTTAACACACAAATAGTTGTATGTATTCTATGCAATGAAGAAAATTTAATTTCTAGGTATGTAATTATTTTGACAGTATGGTCTTTCAAAGTGAATTTCACATGTCAAATTTTATTTTTTCAAGAAAAAAAATCATCATCCATTTTGGACTGTGTTTCCAAAATCCAAATTTTTAAAATGAAACTTAAGTTGTTGTTACAATATTTCCAATCACCTCGAACATGAATAGTATATACAATAGAGAAAGTTAGTTGAAGATATATGGTTATAACACAGTTATCAAAAAGACTTAGACTAACATATGTTCTTAGTTTGAAAGTGAATTACCTTTTTTTCTTTAAAATTTGAGTGGCTTTCTGCAGAATTTTTCTTTCAAGCACTGTTTTTTTCTTTAAAATATTTTTTTTCAGTAGACATTTTACTCATTTTTTTTTTTGTTTCTGAAAGAGCAATTGAAACAGTGTTTTGCAATGGGTATAATTTTTTTCCTTTTACCACAATTTTTGTGAAATTTATGACAAGGTCACAACACTGCTTTCCCTAACTACTAGGTTTTCAAGTGATGTTACATAATCATGTTCTAAAAAGTCTACTAGATATAGAGAAATGCGAATGAGTTCTAGAGTTTACATACAGATCAATAAAATTTATTATCAATTCATGTAATGTTTTCATATTGATATCACCTTAAGTTTCACTAATTGGACAGAATTCTTTTCCCATATGCATAGAATAAATATTTAGCCTTTATAGTTTAAAAATGGTTAGCTGTACCTATGTATAGCGATAGAAATAGCAGTAGCAATTTTTTTTTTACATTATGTAACAGAAAATTCACAATTTGACATTGATGTTTTTAAATAGCTAATTTAGGAGAAAATATATAGTTTCATAATATCTATCTGCTGATTTTTAAACTAATAACACACTAAGGTGAAATTGTGATCGTTTTCTTACAATGTCCTAATTTTATCTACCTATTCAAATGAAATCAAGGTTTTAAAGAACTAAATTAATATTTTAAACATTCTACACATTTGAAAATTCCTAGAATCAGTTTTCAGTTATTTATTTAAAATTTTGAGCATTTTATTTTCCTCAGTTATATTAGTTTTTATGCAATTGCTTAACAAAGACCAACCATAAAATACTAGTATCACTTTATTTTTGAATCCCATTAAACACATTTCTTAGTCTTCATCATATTCACTATGGGTCATTAGTGTCTTTAATGCATTTAAAGGTAAAGCATAAGAATGTATGTGAGTGTATAATTTAAAATGGATAAGATGTATTATATTTAAACAATAATTTCTAATGTTCCTGTTAATTTGTAAAATTATGATAATCGTTGGGAAATATCTATCATTAATTCCCATTTAGAGACATTGTGTCTTTGATTCCTGACAGAGTTTTTTCAGTAACTTTCTTAAAGTTAGTATTTGGCCAGATGTTTGTTCTTTTTAAAAATTAATCCTTTTGTAATTATTTTAGAAACCTATGTTTTTTGGAATATTGTCTTTTCATATGTCACACCTGTGGTAACTATAGTATTACTTTTGCCAAGTATGTCCAGTGTCTTTCTTTTCCTAAGTGGCTACCTTTCATGTATTTTGGAATATGCAACTTGCCTTTGGGTAGAAGATGTTTGTGTACTTGTGAGCATACTTCTACTTCCCATCCTCCCATATTACTATATGCTCTGATGATCCAACATATGAAGCTGAGTATCTCACATGATATTATGTCTGGCTGGTACAATTCATTGATACAACAAGGCAATAAAAGATATACCACATAAAAGTTACACAAAAAATTTTTTAAAAATCCATCAGGTTGTCAAAAGTGTGAATTGCTACTTAGAATTTTTTTGATATTTTCCTTATCAATTTTTCTCTTGATCTCTCTAAAGAATTTTTTTCACAATCTGGAATAATTTTATTCCTCCTTTGAGTGTTTTCTTCCTTTATATAGTAATATAAAAAACAAAAGGAGATCTATTTTAATTACTCACATATACAGTCTAGTTATCCAGTTAGTTGGGTAGTAAATTTTAATAGCAAAGCAATAAAATATGGCTTCTTAAAATGCTCCACATATCAGAAGCATTTAAAAAGAGTTATTATGGTAAAAGCATCATAATTAAATCTAGCTTTTGAACAGTGTCAGTAGTATATTAAAAACATCTTTATAGCCTCAGGTGAAAAAAGACCCTTAGAACTGATATGAATGTAGCTAAAAGAGTTTGCAGCTAACCTCATGGAAAGTGATAAATATCAATTAAAAATTAGTTTCTGTTTTTAATTAAATAAATTCTGTCAGTAGTAATCATATTTAAAATGTGCAGGGGGGACAAAACATGAGACATACATATGCTTATCTTTTGCTTTTAATAAACTTTCATTTTCCCTGTCAGAATCTTAATGAAAGACATAATAAGAACATGACATTTTCTGTAGGGTTTAATGCACATGCATGGTTTGCATTAGTTGTTTAGTATTATTTTGGTGACCTAATGCCATTTGTGGTATCTTATAATTTTTTTTACATATTTTTGATTCATTTTACATTTTATTTTTAATGTTCCATCTTTCTGTGCCTTTTGGACTGAAGACATTTGTTGTGTGCTACTACATATCAGACCTTGATATTAGGTGAAGTATTCATTCTTCCAAATTGTCCTATTTTTCTTTCAGTCAGCCTTGTGCAAACAATGGCTCATGGATGTATACTGTGCCATTTTTTAAAATTCATATAGATTTCTTTGTGAAGCATCACTGCAAAGCATGAAAACTATTATTGTAGTAATTCAAGCATTTGGGAAGAATACATAGCTTATTATTAATTAAAATTCCCAAAGTAGTTGAATCTATCAAGTTGGCATTAATTAGAAACTGGTCATGTAACTTTACTAAAGAAGAGTAAGAGTACTGAGAGTCATAGATCCATTTCTTTAACCTAATTTATAACTTAAATTATTACTTTGTAGCTTAAGACTCATTGACCTACGTTTATGGTCAAAATATTGAGCTTACCAAGCTTCACCACAGGGGATTCTTTCTTTATGCTGAACAAATCAAAGCAGCTGAAATGACACTCCATCTAATATGTAGAATAATGGAAAAAAAACAAAAACAAACATATGGGGAAATTATTTAACATCCCCGAACCCCCACCCAGGTTCCGTTCCCTTACCTTTAAAATTGGAGGAGTGAGAGGGTTTGAACTAGATGTTCTTATCAAAGTTCATTTCCTATCCTAACTCGGTTTGTATGCTGACTCATGCAGATGATCTAAGGATGATAAAATTTCATTCAGATATTGGAAAATGCATATATGAGTGCCTTAAAAGCCTACCCTTTATACAAAGACCTATTATTCCAGTAGGTAATAGTTTCTTCAAGTAATACTTCAAATTGCTCAGCTTTGAATATACTTATACCTTTTCAAAATTTAGCACTGTATTATAAAAACCCACAGATACAAAGGATTAATTAGTCTACATTATTCTTTCTGGCAGCTAGTGGAGATGAAGATTCTCAATGTCATTTTTTTCTAATAGACAAAAGGAGTTGTACCTTTTACAGCTAGGGTATATTAGCTAATGTTAAATTATATTTCCGTGTTTATTACAAAATGGTAATACCTATATAACATGTTCTTAAACAGAACATGTTAATTTCCTATACACACAGATGAATGACATAATAGGGCAAAACAGTAACAATTCAGAAACTGATAAATGTAATTACTTAAAATGGATAATTAATACCTGTATGTTAATTGAATATTTATAATTTTGCTTCCTAAAATTTGGGAACAAATAGTGTAGAACTTATAGTAATAGTTTTTAACTCATAAGAACTGTTTGTTTTCATGCATTACTTTTGATTTCTTAGATATACAAATTGTTATTGAGACTAATGTTTTATCAATTTTGTGCATGACCTTTCTTTTTAATACACCCATTTACCAGTTTCCATGGAATAAGTTACCATGGAATGGTCTTTATATTTTTCAGGAATCTAATTTGCCTTAAATCATATAGCAGATTATCAGGATACTGCATACCAGGTATAATCTTTATAGTACTGGAGCTTTTTATTTTTAAAAGCATATATTCATTACTTTTATAAAAGTGCATAAATATATTTGGAACTCAAAATGCAGTATTTAGCTAAAAACAGAATTTTGGAGATGTGAAAATTTACTATACTGAGATACTTTGGATTGAAAGCCTATATTATGTTTACTTGCAAACCCTGCGGTATTCTCGCAGCATAACCAACTCATGCTGAAGTAACTGGTTTAACTTTCAGATGATTCTTTCTCTTTTGGGGGCTAGTTTTTATTTGAATTACTATACTGCTATTTATTTTAAACTATCTAGTTCACATATAATTTAATATACCAAAAATTCATGCTTATGTTACAAAACTATTAAAAATGCTTTTAGAAGAATACTGTCAATCTATGGTTTCTGCTAAACAAGATATTTCCTCTTAGTTGCATATTGTTGATAAGTTTGACAGATGCTTTAGTTATTGAATTTCCAAGATATTTACTACCAGTCTAAAATGACTCAAATTATTGTGAATTTCTTTTTTTGGAAAATTTATTAAAATAAAATTTCTATTATGATAAAATGTTCTAGTTATGATGGAATTATGGAATATTAGATCTGAAAGGAACTATATAGGTTATCTTAGTGGAGTTACTTTTTGGTACAAGTAAGTAAATGGAGATTCAGAGTGTTGTGACTTGCCCAAGGTCACATAGCTAGTTAGTGGTCATGTTGTTA
Organism: Gymnobelideus leadbeateri; assembly: GCA_011680675.1. Classification (NCBI taxonomy): domain Eukaryota; kingdom Metazoa; phylum Chordata; class Mammalia; order Diprotodontia; family Petauridae; genus Gymnobelideus; species Gymnobelideus leadbeateri. The sequence goes on along the minus strand of WOXC01009160.1, from coordinate 194,099 downwards.
CTAGAACTTACCTGTCCTGACCAGTGCTCATTCTGTACCTGGTCCGTCACTTGGATTTGTATGAAAGAGATGAATTTCTTCAAAGCTTTTCCACCAAAGACATTAAATTGAAGAGTTGTCACACTGTAGTGATTTTCATTTAGTCATTTTTCAGTCATGTACCACTCCATTTGGGTTTTTCTTGGTAGAGATATTAGAGTGGTTACAAACGGTATTAAGTGACTTGCCCAGGATCGCACAGGTAGTAAGTGTCTGAGTCTAGATTTGAACTCAGGTCTTCCTGACTCCATGCCCAGTGCTCTATAGTAGACTATATTAACTTTAATCTTGTTGAAATACTCATACTCTTTAAGAAAATTATAAAGCCAGAGTAAAACTGTCAGTGTCATATCTTTCACTTCTACCCATTACCTTTTTATTTCAATAGTTCTTCCCTCCTCCCTAGCATATTCACCTACTTTCCTTCTCATTCTTCTTTACTGAATGAACAGTAAGTATGAGGAGTATGTGAAAATGTTACACTTTGGAACTGATTTAAAAGACTTTGACTAGAACGATCTGTTCCCACCTCTTAATCTTCAAACTGCACTAAAAAAAAAAAGACTATAGTTTTATTCCAGGAGGGAATAGTGGATACAACTAGCTGCAATGATAATACAATTAAAAATAAAATATACAGATACCAAAAATTCAGTTATCTGTAATAGCCTACCTAGGACTCCTAGATGCTTTCATAGGCCTTATTTTTTAAAATTAATTTCCTTAAGTTTATATGATTTTTTCTTTCCTTTTTTTTAAAAATTGTTATCTCTTCCTGTTTTATTTATAGCATTGACAATATCAAAATTAGATCTTTTAAAATGTTTCAAGCTGTCTACTTGCCTACACATCTGCGTTCTGTGAATTCATTAAATTAAACCTTTCCTTTTTTTCCTTAATGTAGGCAGTCTTCTATTCACCATGTAATGTGAATTAGTTGAGTATAGAGTATACTCTAGTTGAGTATATAGAAACATTTACATCTGAAGTATATGGTTATTGATGATTCCTTTCTTGGAATTTTGAAGAATTGCCCAGAAAAATGTAGATTTTGGCTTTTCATATTATGTGCTATGTGTGGAGTGATTGAGCTTTGTAACAAGATAACCATGCTATGGTTATGTTATGGTTGTTATCACTCTGTTTGGATTAAGAACTTCCTCGTTAGCAAAGGCTAATTTTTAAAAAAATGTTCCCAAGGTAGCAATATGTGTGTGTGTGTGTATGTATGTATGTATGAGTGTATGTATATACACACATATATGTCTGTGTATATATAAACATACCCACACATATATTGTATAATCAATCAATTATTAAATACTTATGAAATGCTTTCTCTTCGCTAGCCATTGTGTTAAACACTGGAGATACAAAGAGGCAAAGACAACAAACAAGAGACAACAAACAAATACATACAAACTATACACAGGATAAATAGGAAAAAATTAACAGAAGGAAGGCAATAGAATTAAAACACTGGGAAAAACTTTCTATAGAAAATGAAATTTTAGCTAGGACTCAAAGGAAGCCAGGGAGGTCAGTGGTTGGAGCAAAAGAGGGAGAGCATTCTAGACATGGGGAGCAGAGAGAATGCCCAAAGCTGAGAGATGGAGTGTCTTCTTTGTGGAATAGGCCAGAGTCTAGTGCCACTGGATCAAAGACTGTGTGTTGGAAAATGAGGTGTAAGAAGACTGGACAGGTAGGAGGGGGCCAGATTATGAAGAGCTTTGAATGCCAACAGTGGATTTAGTATGTGATCCTGTAATGGGTGGAGAATAACATAGTAAGAAATGTGAAAATTACTTAGTTGCTGGTGGATGAATTGGAATGGGGAGAGACTTGAGGCAGGCTGACTTACTAACAGGCTATTGCTATAGTCTAGGTGTGAGTTGGCGAGGGCTTGCATTAGAGTGAGTGGCAGCAATGTCAGAGAGAAGAGGGTATATATACAATATACTGTAAAGGTGAAATTGACAGACACTGGCACCAGATTAGATATGGAAGTTGAGAGAGACCATGGTAGAGTCCAGGATGACTACTAGGTTGTTAACTTGCTTATAACTATTCTTATAATTATCTAATTATTATAATGTAACCTAATTCATATAATAAAAACAAATACATTTCAAGAGTAAAATTTCTCTTGTTAAAAAATGTGTGTGGAAAAAAAATGTGTTTGTGTGTATATAAAGGAAAATTGCATTGAGGGCCAAAACAAAAAAAAAGATTATTCAGTGAAATCCATGGACATTATTTACTCTAATCATCCATCCTGATAAAAAGAAAAAGTTGAATGGATGAAAATCATATATTTTTCAGATTCAGAAATGTAATTACATAATCTAGTCATACTCATAGTCAGGTACGTGTATTTGAGAGAGGCTCATATGGATGGTGAGCAGGACTCAAAATTCCGAAGAAGTAGTGTAGGCCAGCTTTTATTTGGGAATTTGTATGGTTCTTCCTTTGATCCCAAATAGCCTCTCCAAAAACCTATTTCCTTATTTACCAGTAAGTTCCCTGTTATGCAACATGGTTGTAAATTAGTCAGTGTCATAATCTTGGAAGTATTAAAATAAGTATTCAAAAGGCAATGGAAAGATGCAGGGTGGTCTTAAGTGGGCTATGTTATTTACTATGATGACTTAAAGGTATTAAGTGACTTAAAATGAATATTTGAGGATACATTTGATTGCAAAACAGTGTAGGATTGTTACAGACCACTAATGAGAGACAATAGATAGACTGAATGATATCTCACCTCTGAACATATGAAAAAATAAAATTAAGAAGACATCTAGTATAGAATGTGTATTTTTTACTTATGAAAAGTCACGGATAAGAATCACATAGGAGGTGAAGACATGGATGAGTTTTAGTTGCATCAGAAAAGGGAGTGACCACATTGATAATACCACAGACTTAGTGAAGTATGAAGGGAAAATTAACTGCTAAGCCTCATAGTACTTTTGGTTGATAAATCATTAACATGAACAATGTGGGGTTTTATCTTTTCACGAAAATGAGAAGTCCAGTTTGTAGTTCATTTGTAATACTTTTTCTCTGCATTTAAATGTAAAAAGTTTTAGTCTATTGATGAATGTTGGTTACTATTTAATAGCAATACTAATTATTAAGTACATTTCAGTCACATGTATTACAATTATTTTTCTAAGTTATTTGCTCCTGGTAACATGGCATATATAACATATATAGTGTATATAGGTATATATGTTGTGAATATACACACCCATCTCTATCTATCTATCTATCTATCTATCTATCTATCTATCTATCTATCTATCTATATTTGATCCTTGAGGTAATAGGGAACCATTGGAGTTTATTGACTGGATGTAGAAAGTTGAAATGGTTAGATTTAGGCTTTAGGAATATCACTTTGGCAGCTGTGTGGAAAATGAGTTGCAGTGGAGGGAGATTTAGAAGGCTATTGTGGTAGTCCATGTTGAGAAATAATGACATTCTATCATATGAAAATTTTCAAGGACAAGGTTAAGTAACTTAATGCTAAAATTTTGATTGCTCGTTTATGAAACAGATACATACATACATATACACAACTATCTCTAAATATTCTTGGCAAGCATGGTTAAAATATTTAGACTTGTTCAATTGTATTTTTTTTGTATTATATTTTTTAAACCTTTCCCCTTACTTCTGTTTAATCATCATTAGATCCACCTTATTTAATTCATTCAGTCAGTAAGTCATTCAAAAAGCATTTATTAAGCACTATGTACTAAGAGCTGTGCTAAGTGTTGAGCATTAAAAAGAAAAATAGCCCTTGTCCTGCCTTCAAGCTTACATTCAGATGGTGTGTGTGTATGTGTGTGTGTGTGTGTGTATGTGTGTGTGTGCGCGCGTCTGTCCTTCTGTGTCTGTACACAAAATAAAGACAGAGGAGATGAAAGGTAGTCTTAGAAGGAAATGTATACACAACTGGGGGTCTAGGAAAAAAGCCTTACTTTTGTAGGTGGTACTTGAGCTGAGCCTTAAAGGAATCCAGGGAATCTAAGAGTCAGATTTAGGAGGTAGACTGTTATTCCAGGCATGAGGGAGAGCCAATGCCAAGGAGTATCATGTGTGAGCAGCAGAATATAAGTTGATATGTCTGGACCATAGTGTTCATGAATGAGAATAATATGTTAAGGGACCTGAAAAAAATACATACACACATAAATATGTACACATGTGTGTATCTGTATATGTATACATGTTGCACATATGTATTAGGTATATATATATAGTATATATGCTGTGAATGTAAATGTTGTGAATATATATCTATCATCTATCTGTCTATCATCTATCTATCTATCTATCTATCTATCTATCTATCTATCTATATTTGATCCTATAGGTAATAGGAAGCCATTGGAATTTATTGACTAGATGTGGAAAGTTGAAATGGTCAGACTTAGACTTTAGGAAAATCACTTTGGCAGCTGTGTAGAAAATGAGTTGGAGTGGAGAGAGATTTGAGCCAGAGAGTCCCATTTAGAAGGCTATTGCACTAGTCCAAGTTGAGAAATGATGAGGGTCTGAGTAGAAAGACGTCTACAAAGATATTGTAGAGAAAGAAATGCCAAGATTTGCAGTTTGCAGGATATGTGGGATGAGCGAGAGGAGGATGAAATGAAACTGAAGTCATGAACCTGTTGGGCTAGAAGGATGGTAGCAATCTTAACAGTAATGGAGAAGTTCAGAAGAGGGTTAGGTTTAGGAAGGAAAGTAATGAGTTTTATTTTGGAATATTATGTTTGAGATGTCTAAAAGGCATTTGGTTATGTGTGCCTGGAGCTTAGAAAAGAGAGTAGGACTAGATAAATAGATCTGAAAGTCATTTACATAAAGATGATAATTAAGCCATGGGAACTGATGTGATCACCAGATAAGAGAGCATACCTGTGGGGGTACCCAGAGTTACTGGGCATGACCTGGATAAAAATACAGCAACGGAGACTGAGAATGAGCATTCAGGCAGGAGAATGAAGAGAGCAGAACCAAAAAATACAGAGAGGAGAAAGTATGCAGAAGAAAGTGGTCCACAGTGTTAGATGTTGCAGAGAGAGGCTCAGGCATGAGGACTGAGAAAAGGCTATTGGATTTGGCAATTAAGAAATTATTGTTAAATTTGGAGAAAGCAGTTTCATTCAAATGGTAAGGTTGAAATTCAGAGGGTTTATAAAAAGTAAAAACAGAAGACTCATAGGCACCAAGTAGTGATAGCTTTTTCAAGGAATATAACCAAGAAAGGGAGGAGAGGCATAGGAATATTAGCAAATGGGTATGAAATTATTCAAGAAATAATTAAGTATTAATTATATGCAGAACCTAGACTTTACTGAGAGGAATATAAAATTTAGCCCCTGCCTTCATGAAGCTTATAAATAAATAGGAAAGTGAGATCCAAACACAAATAATTAAAATGCACATCAAATGATAAGCATATTTTTTATTCTTATTTTTGATTTTTGGAGGGGGGAAGGCAGGGCAATTGGGGTTTAGTGACTTGCCCAAGGTCACCCGGCTAGTAAGTGTTAAGTGTCTGAGGCCTCATTTGAACTCAGGTCCTCCTGACTCCAGGGACTGTGCTCTATTCACTGTGCCACCTAACCTCTCTAAATGATAAGCATATTAAGAGAGTTGCAAAGCAAAGTTAAGTCTGAAAAGGCACAGTAAAGACATTATTTGATCTATGTTTTAAAGAAAGGTTGAGGATTCAGTAGACAAAGGAAGGAAGAGTGAGAACACTCAGCATAGAGAACAACCAAGTGTTTTAAGTGGGAGAGAATAATCTAGCATAGATATCACATAGAGTGTACAGATGAGAGTATTATATTTGGAGATCAGTAGATCTTTTGCTGAATCCTACTGAAATCCGGACTCCATGTCACCTTCTAGCTATTTCTGTACCATAGTACCTGCACTCTGGCCACCCTCCTTATTTCCCCTTTTCTGGAACCTGAACTCTGCCTTAGAACTGTACTTAGCAGGTCCACATAAAGGCATAGAATGTGCTATTAAATTTGCAAATGACACTAGGGAGCTAGTAGACGACGATGATTGACAGAGTGTATGATAGTATGAGTGTCCAAAAGTATCTTGACAAGGTAGAAGTTCAATCTAATATGAAATTCCCTTGGGACAAATGTAGTCTTACACTTGGGTACAAGATGTCAACTTTACAAGTATGAGAGGTAGTGAGACAGCAGTTCTGAAATAAGATCTGAGATTTTAGTAGATTGCAAGCTCCATATGAGTCAGCTGTGTGATATTGTATCCATGTTATCATTGGTCACATTAAGAAAGGCATAGGTTCCAGGAATATGATCCTGCTGTACTTGGCCTTCCTCATACCTCACCTTTGAGTATTATGTTCATTTCTGTGCACTACACTTTGAGAGGAATATTAACAAACTAGAGAGTATCTACAGAAGGACAAGGTTGCCAAAGGACCTTGAATCCTAGACAAGCAAGGGTAGATAGAAAAAAACTAGGGATATATAGTCAGCAGAAGATCAAATCATTTGGGGCTGTCATAGCTATTTCAGTGTTTGAATGGCTATTATGTGAAGGAAGGCTAAAAGAGGAACAGTGAATGGAAGTTGCAAAGGAGCAAATTTGGAATTGATAATAGGAAAAATTTCCAAACAACTAGAGCTGTCCAAAAGTGCATTGGGCTGCTTCAAAGGTGCTGAGTTCCCCCCTCCTTGGGGATCTGCAGTTGAGACTGAGTGATCAAAGTCCTGAAGCTTTCATAGTTGTTTTGTGTATCTCAATGAATATTTTCAAAGCAGGATTCAGAAAATAGAGAAGTGGATAAACATTGTATGTACTTTAAAACCACATAATCTGACATCTGTTAGAAGGAGGACTTTTTACTTTGTAGTTCTATCACCTGAGATAGATTTGCAATATCTTTCTTGGTTCAGCCAAAATTCCATTTCATTTTAAATGCTGTTTGTACCACTTATCTCCCTCAAGCTTCCTTTTATTTACTTATTCACATAGCATGTGAGTTGCAGTTTAATGTTCTGTTCATTCACTCAGTATTTTCTTGTAATTTTGCCAAGTGCCCCTACTCTCTCACTTTTTTATTATGCCCAGTTTTAGCTAAGATTTAAAAGCAAAGATATCCTAAAATTACCTGTGAAAGTATTTTTGGAAAAAGGCATTTAGGAAAGATACTGCACTAAGCAGAATTATAGTATTGAAAGTTTACCATTTTATGTTATTCCAAATAAATAAACTGCTCATTAGGGAGGATCTAGGCACTTGGGAAGATCTAAGACTTGCAGAATACATTAAAAGGATTTAGCAAATTAAATTAATGCTTTCTAACCTGTCTACTTTTATATCTCTGCAACAAAAATTTAAGTTCTCTGAAGGTAGGAAATATCTTATTTTGTGTGATTGTTATCTTAGGGTCTAACATGATGCCTGACACATAGTTGATGCTCAATAAATGCTTGTTGAATCAAATTGCTAAAGTAAGTTATTATTTATGTAGGCAAAAAAGAAGATTAGAATGAAACTCTAGTTTCTTCTCCTGTTTATTGCAGCTCAGAGACACATTCAATGTGGACCTCCCATGTGGACCAGAAATGAAATTTATAATATGACTGCCTTTTAAAAACCTAGCTTTGCCGCTCCTGATTTCTTTAGTAATCCAAAGAATCTATGATCATGTTTATATGGGTATTCCTTGCATATTGCAATTTCTTGTCCTGTGTAACATTCATATGTGTTCTCCTATTAATTTTTTTTTAAGTAGAGAATCTATGCAATGTGAAGACCTTACTCTAGGCTTTTGTTTTGTTTTGTAGGTACTAGTACAGCACTTGAATTCTTTCTCAAATCCCTTTCTCTCATTATTGATTTGGTCCATTCCTTTTTCTAATCAAACATTTATTAGATGTTTCATCACTGGTAATATACCATAATCATCTTCTACACAGCATGCATGTTTCCATTGTCCTTTGGCTCACCCACAGTTTTCATTCTTCAGAGACTTCTATAAGCTGCAGCCAAACACCTTCACTTGAACAATATTCATGTTAAAAAAGATGGTGTTTTGTTTTGTCAAGGAGCAGCTGGGGTGGGAGCTGGGGGAGAAATCTTTGCAAGTGTGATATAGTTTTCTGATTCAATCTTGCCTCCTTTTTCTAGAGGAAACATGGCAACAACAAGGAACTGAATATGGAATCAGAGAACTTGAGTTTGAATCCTGGCTCTCACATTTATTAGCTGTGTGACCTTGTATTAGTCAGTTAACTTTTGAAGACCTCAGTTTCCTCATTTGTAAAACGAGAGAATAGGGCTAGGTGACCTTCAAGGCTCTTTTTGACTCTTAAGCTATGATTCCATGATCTTCCTCCTCATTAGTTCTCAGCATAGATCATTATCTGTCAGCAGTCTTATCCCATATGGCATTTATGTAGCGATAAACTAATTCAATGAATTTTTTGTCTGATCCATTCTTTTTAGACTTCTTATACATTACTCTCTTCCATGTACTTTGTAATCCAATGACTCTGACCTTTATCATTTTCATTCTTTTGCCATTTAGAATATGTATCATGTTCCAAGATCTCTCCTTTTTTACCTGTCAAGTCTGCTGTTATCCTGACTGTGGTTTTTTAAGACTTAAGCTCTTTTTGTTTATTTGTAGTATTTTTTTCTTTGATTTGGAAGCTCTGTGTCTTGACTATGGTGTTCCTGGTAATTTCCTTTTTGGGGTTTAGGAAATGACCAATAGGTTCTTTCTAGTTTTACTTTCCCTCTGGTTCTAACAGATATGGCAATTTTCATTTATGATTTCATGAAATATGGTTTCTAAGCCTTTTTTTGTCATGATTTTCAGGTAGTCCAATAATTCTTACATTATTATTCCTTGATTTATTTTACAAGTCAGTTATTTTTGATGCTATATGTTACATTTTCTTTTTCTTTTTCAGTCTTTTGATTTTATTATAATATTTCTTGTCTTATGGAATCATTTTCTTCTTGACCTATTCTAATTTTTAGAGAGTTCAGTTCTTGGTTATGGTTTCCTACTATCTAGATGTTCCAAGGTATTAATTCTCCTAGTGATTCTTTTTTTTTTTTTTGTCTTGTTATTCTGTTTTGTAAATATTTTTTTTTTCAAATCTTCCAGGTAGTTCTTTTGTCCAGGAAAGATTTCCTTTTCTCTTAAGCTGTATTAGAAATTCTTGGGGAGTTAATTTTTTTTTTTATCAGAGTTTACGATTTGGGCTTTTCTCAGTCCAAGGTATTTCTTTATTGTGTTCAGTGTTTTCTTCTGTTAACTCATGTCTTCAGCCTCAGCGTATACATTCAGGGCTTGTGTTTGGGTCAAACTTTGTTCTCATGCTTCTTTATAGTGTAGGCAGTCCCTATTTGATCCTTATTTTTGTGGCTGTCTAGATGCTATTAAGCAGGAATTGTATGGGCTTGTCTTTCTTTTTACATCCAGTGCTTAGGATAATAGATGCATAATGAATGTGTGTTGAATTAAATTGAACTAAAGAACAAAATAGTGCTGTGAATATTGTGAATACATCTGTGAATAGTACTGTCTGGAGGATCTGACAATCCCCTTTCTTCCATATCCACAGTTTTATTGGGTATCATTCATGACAGTGATGAACAACTTTGGGGAGCATATCTCCCTATTTTAGGTCTTGTTGGATATTCACCACCAGAGTATTGCAGAATAACATTATCTTTATGATTGAATTTATTGAAGAATTTTGGATCACCTTTACATGTTAATGGGAGATTTCCTGTTGGAGCGGAGAGGGTTTAAAACTTCATCTTACTTTACTGAGTCAGATGATTCCTGATTATCAACAAGTCATGGACACTGTGAGATCTTGTGTTCTTTTTACTTTCCAATTAATTCTGTTACTATGAGGATATAATCTGCTGTGGAAAATTGTCTAAGAATTCCTCCCTCTTATCATTTCATAGTTTTTCAAGAACATCCTAGAAATGTGAAGTTTATTCTCATATAGTTATTATAAGGATTTAGATAGAGACTGAGACCTGTGATTTCATTAGCATAAATGAAAGATAAAGCATATCATACATTGGCAACTTCTTTGCATCTTATAGCCTTAGAATGTTACCTAGACCACTCAGAGTGGTCCACTTACCAGTGGTCACAAAGCCAGTATGTGTCAGGAGCAAGACTTGAATTCAGATCTTCCTAGATTAAAAATTAGTTTCCCATCCATGGTGCCAGACTGCTTTTGAAAGATTTTATTAAAATGAGAAACAGGGCAAAATCCCCAGGAGTTACTGATGTTCTTGAAGTTTTCCTAATCCTCTTCCATGTTTTGTTTTGTTTTGTTTTCAATGTTTGATTTTTTTCTTCCCCTTTTTAGATATCTTGTAGTTGGTTCCTCAAATTGAGCTTTTATTATTTGACATTTATCAAGGGCCTTATTGTGCCATACCTTAAGCCCTTGCAAACGATCTCACATCATCAAGTTTGCAGACCAATCTGGAGAAGACTTGTTAGAAATGTAACACAGAAACTGAATTCATTCCTTACTGAAAATTTCTAGTATGTTTTTCATTGGCAGAACTTATGTATTTTGCAGCTAATGGTGTTTTCAGCCTCCTTTTTAATGTATACTGTGTATATTGGGGTATGTGTGTATACATATATAATATATACATGTGTAGCACATATATATTATATATCTGGTGTGTATATATGTAGGTATTATATACATATGTATAATATTGAATACTCTACAATATTCTTTTTTTTAATGCTTTCGTACTTTAATGTGTGTATATACCACAATCTATCGAAGCCTTTTTATCCTATAGCCTTGTCTATATCCTCCCATGAATTCTCTGTCCTCCACAGAGAATCTAGTGCAGGGGTGGGAAACCTGCAGCCTCGAGGCCACATATGGCCCTCTACAATATTCTTAACCACAGTTAATTTTTTGTCAGCAAACTTTAAAGAAAAAGAATGTCAACTAAACATTTTGGGGTCTTCTCTACCATAAACCAGGAAGCGATTTAGTTGATGACACAGAAATGGAATGCAGAATAGAAATAAATGAGATAAAACTCTGTGGCGTGAGGTCATAGTGTGCTCATGTGCGTGCGCGCGCACACACACACACACCCTCTCAAGGGATAAATACTGATATGTACATTAAAGTGTGCCTTTTTTCTAAAGCTAGGAATTTCTAAATATTTATCATGTTAGCTAAAGCATATAATGAATGTAATGTCAGGTTTTCCATTTAGTTCTCTCTTAAGCTTATATTTTAAGCTAATAAGTGATGAGAACTTCAACCTTCAACTAAATCCTGCTTTGATTCCTCTAAACACATGTTCCTACTTCTGATAGCATTGTTAAACATATGTTATACTATTAAAATATAACAGGATAACATTTGGAAATGCAAGTTAACTTTAAATTACTGGTATATGTTGATGAACCTTTTGAAAAAATGATTTTACAGTGTTATCACAAATATTACTTTGAGAGCAACTTTTTTTTCTTTTTTGTAATTGAATATCACAATAATGTTTTTCTATTAGAATTTTCCTTATATTTTTACATATCATTTAAACCTATGCTTGTTGTTTCTGGGAAAATTCCACTTTGAAGATTTATGGGCTTGATGGGATGTAGAATTGTTTGCATTATTAGGAGTCTTGTATACATGTTCTTTGGTAACTAGACTAATTAAATAATTTAATTTGAAGGGATAAGGTAATCTATTTACTTATTTTTAGCTAAAAACAATTCAAAGCCTCTACTTTCTAAATACCTAGGTTTTCTAGTAGGAGGAAGTTTTTGTACAAACTCTTTATCATTGCCAGCAGACTGAAAACATCAAGCCAGTTCCTCTATTGGACTTACTGACATTTCTGTTTTTGCCCAGAGACCTAGATTCAGAGCTATTCATTGCCTATTTTTTTTTCACTTTTACCATTCTGCTCTGTGACTATACTATCCTTGTATGAAGAAATTCTCTATGCCCCCTCACCTCCTTGGCCCTGCCCCCCCAAAGCTTCATATTTCCAATTGTTTGTTCTTTCTGTCTGTCTATAATGTAAGAAGAAGTGCATGCTTTGTGGTTCTGGCTCTCAGGACTTCTGATCAAGTAAGTCCTAGTTTAAAATGAATTTTTTAGAACTAAGCTTTCCTTTTTTATTTCCCTATTGGTTAATACATTTTATGCCCAACTGAGTGTGTATAAAAATTCATTCCTCTTTGAATCAGTTCCTATTAGAGTGAGATTCAAGTGTTGCCTGCCCTGCCATTGCCCACCCCGCCCCCCCATTGCAAAATCTTTTCCTTATATCCCTCTTTTATGTGAGATTATTTTCCCCATTCTTCCTCTCCCTTCCCTCTTTCTCACCCCTTCATTTTTTTGGGGGGATCATTCCAACATAATCAACTCATACCCATGCCCTTTATCTATGTAGACTCCTTCTAACTGCTCTAATAATCATAAAGTTCTTAGGATTTACATATATCATAGGAGTATATTTCATTTTTCATTTAGGAATATAAATATTTCTCCTTATCAAGTCCCTAATGGCTTCTCTTTCTTGTTTTCCCTTTTATGTTTCTCTTGTGTCTTGTATTTGAATGTCAAATTTTTATTCAGCTATGAAAAATCAGGAATATCCTCTATTTCACTAAATATCCATTTCCTCACTGAAGGATTATACTAAGTTTTACTGAATAGACTTTTCTTAGTTGTGATTCTGTTTTGCCCTCTGGAATATCATTCCATGTTCCCCACTATCTTAACATGGAAGCTACTAAATCTTGTGTCATCCTGACTATGACTCCATAATCTTTGAATATTTTTTTTTCCTTGCTGCTTGCAATATTTTGTCCTTGGCCTGAGAGCTCTGAAATTAGGCTATAATATTTCTGGGAATTTTCATTTTGGGATCTCTTTCAGGAGGTGATCAGTGGATACTTTCAATTTCTAATTTACTCTCTGAATCTAAGGTATTGGGACAATATTGCTTTATAGTTTGTTGAAATATATGTTTGGGCTATTCTTTTTTAAATCATGGCTTTCAGATAGTCCAATAATTCTTAAATTATCTTTCTTTTATTACTTCCTTAATCTGTTTTCTAGGTCAGTTGTTTTTCTGATGAGATATTTCACATTTTCTCCTATCTTTTCATCATTTTGACTTTATGTTGTTTCTTTTCTTTTTTTAAAGCAATTGTGGTTAAGTAACTTGCTCAAGGTTACACAGCTAGTCATTTTTTTGTGTGGGTGCTCATTTTCTGAGGCTGGATTAGATCCTGGGTCATCCCAACTCCGAGGCAGGTGCTCTTACTCACTGTGCCACCTAGCCGCCCCTTCTTCAAGGAATTTTTGTTGGGCTTATTTCAATTTTTATTTTTCCTTGAGGCTTTGATTATGGCTGCATATATCTTAATCTTTTCTACCACCATTGCAGCTTTTTGTAATCAGTCTCTTTTATTGTTGCTTCATTTTACAACCTGTTTCTTGAATTTGAACTTTATGTTAAAGTTGTCCTCTGGTCACTTGGGGTTGTTGCAGGCAGTCTATTTTCTTTCTTTTTTTTTTTTTTAAGCAATTGGGGTTAAGTAACTTGCTCAAGGTTACACGGCTAGTCATTATTTATGTGTGGGTGCTCATTTTCTGAGACCGGATCTGATCTCGGGTCATCCCAACTCCGAGGCTGGCGCTCTTACTCACTGCGCCACCTAGCCGCCCCTTTAGGGCAATTGGGGTTAAGTAACTTGCTCAAGGTTACAGGGCTAGTCATTATTTATGTGCGGGTGCTCATTTTCTGAGGCCTGTTTCGATCTTGGGTCATCCCAACTCCGAGGCCGGCGCTCTTACTCACTGCGCCACCTAGCTGCCCCAGAGGCAGTCTATTTTCAGAGCTAGTTCTGGGCATTTTCAGTTTCCCAAGGTGGTGTGATGCTGGGAGAGGGGTGGTCACAACTCTTCTGGTCTGTTCTCTGGTCTTTACACAGGAAGGGGTCCTGATCCCTTTTGGTTGCTCACAAGTGCTCCTCTCTCCTTTAAAACTGTTACCCAAATCCGTGTATTAGAGTTGAAATTGCCAAAAAACACCAGGTCCCACAACCAATGTCAGCTCAGGGTCTCCTATAATCTCTTTTTAACCAGTTGTCTGACCCCCTTACCATCTTTGTGCTAAGAGCTCCAGAAGCTGCTGCTCTCACTGTTGCAGCCACCTTACAAGGCCTACAATGGTGTTGCTGCTGCATACACTCTAGGCTGGCTCCCATGCCAGTCTCACAGACCTCTCCTGGTGACCTCCTAAATTATCTTACGCTGGAAAAATGTCTTACCCCTACCTTTTGTTGGCTTAACTGCCCTAGAATTCAATTTGCTGAATCATTTTAATATTGACTGGAGGAGAATGTTGGGAGAGTTCAGCTGGCTTACTGCCTGTTCTCTGCCATCTTGTCTTCATCACCACACACTACTACTGCTTATAATCCTCCAAATCACACCTACTTCCCCATTCCTTTCACAGGAATTTTCACTAACCACATCTCTCCCGTCTTATAATTTGTGAGGTTAATTACCTAACTCTCTAAACTTTATATTTCTTCCAAATTTCTTAAGTATGGTATATATGTCTTCATTCCATTTATAAAAAACATTGAACAAAGTGCTACCAACCACCAAGCCTTATCGCACTCCATTGGAGAATTTCTTATAATAAAATCCCATTAGTGGACATTTATCTATTAATCACCTCTCTCTGGGTTTCAGTTTTCAGCCATTTTCAAACTGACTTAACTATAGTGTCACCTAGCCCATGCTTCCATTATATCTGGAAGGATGTCCTGAAGACATTTTCAGAATTCTTACAGAAAAATAAAATGCTGAGAGACAAGAAAGTATAGCAGAGAGAAAATTGGTCTTGGAGTTTATAAGAATTTATTTTCTGGGGCGGCTAGGTGGCGCAGTGAGTTAAGAGCACTGGCCTCAGAACTGGGATGACCCGGGATCGAAACCAGCCTCAGAAAATGAGCCCCACGCATAAATGATGACTAGCCGTGTAACCTTGAGCAAGTTACTTAACCCCAATTGCTTTAAAAAAAAAAAAAGAATTTGTTTTGTGATCTGCCTCTGACACAGATGGGTTGTGTGACCCCTGTGCCCCCAGTCAGCTCTTTGAGACTGTAAGTTGATGAGGAAAAGTGGATCTACATTAATATGAAAACTTTCTCCTGGCAAGCTCACTATACCAGCAAACTCTCAGGTCTGGTAAAAATGAACAGATGAATCAACATAAAAAAGGAATATTAATTGTCTATTTCGTTAATTTTGTTTTCCATTTGAGCAACCCTGTAAGAAAACAGGAATGAGATTAGACTTAAAGATCTTTTTATGAATCTACATTAGCTAATATCCCATCTTCTCTACAGGAAACCTTTCCTAACCTCCCACCTCCTTAAGTCTAATACTTTACTCAGATAATTATTTTGTATTTTTCCTGTATATAGCTTGTTTGTACATATTTATTAGCTTGTCTCCCCCATTAGATTGTGAACTCACTGAGGACAGGGACTCTCTTTTTATTAGCACAATCTGGCATATAAGAGACACTCAATAAAAGTTTATTGATCATTATTTAAGTCTTTTATTTTTATATTACTTTTATTTCCAAATAAATCCTCCTCCCACCCCTGAGATCCATCTCTTGTAGGACAGAATAAAAATTTGTAACTAATCAACATATCCATTTAGTTTGAGAACATATGCAATGTTTGATTCCCATAGTAGCTCAACTCTGTCAAGAAAAGAAGGATATACATTTTCTGTCACTCTTCAAATCTGGTCATTGTAGTTAAACAATGTTTCATTTAATATTTTCTGTTTATGTTTATGAAGTCATTGTGTTTATTGTTTTCCCAGTTCTGGTTATTTTATTTTGCATTCATTAATATGTTTTCTTATGTTTTTCTTTATTTTTCATATTCATTTTTTTCTGTGGAAATAATAATATTACATTAAATTCAGTACCACCTTAGCTTATGAAGCCTCTATTCTTGTCCTCAAGATGCTATGCTAATCTTTACAGTTTTTACCTGATTTCTCTCTAAAACTACCTCCTCTTGAAGGTTATGTCAATCCATCAAATGCCTCTTCTTCCATTATACTGTCTATAATTACCCAAACTGGATACTGGATCTATTTTCTGTGAACTCCACAAAACTTGTAATGTATATAGTAGTTGGCTTATTCTCCAAGACTTTGACCTTCTTGAGGACCATTCTAACTCATCACCTTATTTCACAAAGCAGTTAGCACAAGCCTTGAACATTGTAGGCACTCTACAAAAATTTACTGAATTGGCCTAATTACATTGAAATTTTCACAACGTCCATTTCCAAATAATAATTATTACTTGTACCTGAGTACTGTTGTAAGACCCTGTCCTGAACCTGGAAGAAACTGAAACTGCAAAGGAATATTAGAAGTGAGAAGTAGGATTTTTTTTTCTCTCAGAGACAAAAGAGACATATTGTAGATCTCTAAAGAAAATTCTAAGTGCTGGTTCTTGGCCTAATAAAATATATTGTATTTAAAATTTAAGTCATGTGTCACTTTACTCTTGGAATTTTAATCCATCCTGTTAGAACTTCCCCAAATCCTTGAGGACTCTTCGTACTAGTTGGTGGCATCAGTTTGGCTGATGGACAGTACTGAATAGATGCCTTTAGTTTCAGTGGAAAAGCCTTTAGGAGGCTGATTCTTGTAAATTATATTTGTGGTAATAATTTTTCAGTACTTGGCTTAATGTTTCAATGAGTGTTTTATGCTAATATTTTATTTGGAGAATATTGTAATTTTCTGAGTGATTTCTCTTATGGAAACTCATGAGTTTATGTAGGACAGATATTTCAGTGCATTTTTATTGCTCCAGACAGCAGCAAACACATGACAATAATAGTATGCTAAAAGGAAAACGATGGTAGTCCAGACAGACTCCATCAAAGCCCTTCCTTCATCTTTGGTACCATAAAGTTCCTGGAAATGTATTCTACCATCTTTTCACTGTGTTATTCTCTGCCAATGAAGTGCACAGAAGACAAATCAAAGTCAGGAATATGTACAGACAGGGGGGAAAAACACCTAAAAGCATCTTTCTTCTTAATTTATGTGATAAGAAATGAATTTGTGCTATCCATATCCAGAGAAAGAACTATAGACTCTGAATGCAGAATGAAGATCAAAGCATACTATTTGTTCTCTCTCTCTTTTTTGTTTGTTTCTTCTTTCTCGTGGTTCATCCCATTGGTTTTAATTCTTCTTTACAACATGACTAATGTTGAAAGTATGTTTAATATGAATGTGTGCGTAGAGCCTATATCAGATTGTATGCCATCTTAGGGAGCTGAGAGGGGAGGGAGGCAGAGAACATTTAAAATGTAAAAGCTTGTGGAACTGAATGTTGCAAACTAAAAATAAATTAATTAAAAAAAGAAATTGAATATGAAAAAGATCTCTCTCCAATCTCCTCTCCTCTCAATGGAATACCTTGCCTCTTGACTGAGGAAATTGTGGCTGTTTGACATGAACTCCCTCTTCTCAGCTTCTTTTCATTTCTTCACTCTTTGACATCATTCCCCAGTTCTTTCCTCTTTTCCAGACCCAGTTTCTGATGTTAAGACAGGAGCAAAGGAGAGAAATATATAGTACCTATGTGCCAGGTACTGTGCTAAGCACGTTTTACAAATATCACTTCATTTGATTCTCCCATCTATTCAAGGTAAATGGCCATTTTCTTTGCCAACGCCAGCTCCTCCACATGTGCCCTTGATCCCATTGACTTTTGTTGTCTTTAGAAAATTCCAAATTACCAATGACCCACTAATGCCATGTCTGTTGGTCATTTTTCAGTTTTCACACTTCTTGATATCTGTGCCGTATTGGACACTGCCTACCAACTTCTAATTAAATACTCTCTCCTAACTGTACTTTTGTGACACTACACTTTCACACTTTCCTGGTTATCCTTCTACCTGTCTAACCATGCTTTCCTTGTTTCTTTTGCTGGCCTACCCTCTGTTTTAATTTAACTCAATACACTTTTTTTTAAAGCATCTTTATTTTAAAACATATTATATTTTAATCATTTATTAAGACTGTGTCACTTCTGCTAAATGCTGGGGTTACAAATAAGAAAATAAGAAATAGAAATAAAATAAGAAATAGAAAAACAGTCTGTGTCCTCAAAGAACTTCCACTCTAATGAAGAAAGATAACACAAAAGGAAACTGGAAAAGAGAGAGAGAGAGAGAGAGAGAGAGAGAGAGAGAGAGAGAGAGAGAGAGAGAGAGAGAGAGAGAGAGAGAGATTGAGAGATTTCATATTCTTTAACTGTGGATATTTTCCAAAGCTCTTTTCTAGACTCCACACTCTCCCTTCATCAGTTTTTGAGGTTTTAATGATCTCCATGCTAATGACTCACAATTATATGTATCCATCCCCAGTTTCCCCCTTCAATTCTGGTCCTATCAACAGCCTGTTGAACTTTTCAAATTGCATGTCTTAGAGACATGGTAACCTTAACATGACCAAAACAAAACTCATTATCTTTCCTCCTAAAACATCCCTTCCTACAAACTTCTTTATGTTGTCAAAAGCAACACCCTTCTTCCAGTAGCTCAGCTTTGATGTATCAGCCTCATTATCCTCCACTCCTCATTCTCCCACCCCTAGCAAATCCAATATAGTTCTATCTCTACAACATCTTTTGTATCACACCCTTTCTCCATTCAAATAGCTACAATCTTCTTTCTTGCCTATATTATTACAGTAACCTCCTACTTAATCTCTGCTTCAGTTATTTTTTCTTTAACAAACTCAAAAAGAAAGGGATCCCTGTGGGTAGCACACTGACTTAGAAAATCTCAAATTAACATTATCTCTTGCTGTACTATACTTTTTTTGTTGTTAAGCTTTTCCTAATTGCATTTTAATCTATTGTCTTGTATTCTGGAAGTTTTGCAGGCTAGTTTTTTTTTTTTGATATTTCTGCTCTACATTACTAAAAAAGTGATTTTTCTTGAGAGCAGATCTGATCATGTGATTCCCCACTCAACTAATTCGAGTGGCTCCCGCTTGGCTCTGTGATCAAATACTATAAACTTATTTGTTTGGCTTGTAAAGCCCTATACAACCTAGTCCCAACTTGTCTTTCCAGTCTCATTGGGCATCATTTCCCTCCTACACTCTGCATACCAGGCAAACTAGCCTTCTCTCTATACCTCATACATGACACTCCCTCTCTCATCCACATGCCTTTTCACTGACCATCCCTCATATCTGGAATGTACCCTTTCCTCACCTCCACCTCATATAATCACTGTCTTCCTTCAATATTAAAATCAAGCACCTTCTTGATCTTTCCACCTGCTATTGCCCTCCCTTTCAAATGAATTTCCTTTGAACTGTTACATCTTTATTTGCATCTATTCTCTTTCTATTTTTCTTGCACATGCTTTTTGATATACTTGTCTCCCCATTAGAATGTACAGGTAGGGATTATTTCATTCATTGTATTCCCAGTGTCTGTTGCATTGCCTGATAACAAAGGAGGTATTTAATAGAGTCTGTTTGGCTGAAAATATTCCTAAGGCTCTACAAGGCCAGAGAATGGAAGAGAGCAACTCTTAGAAAGATGAGATAATTGTTGATGATAGCTAATTCACTCTTAAGTAGAAAGGAATATTCTGATCTGAAGGCATGAGAGGTAAGATCTGATTTTTGGAAGTCTAGAGCTAAGATGTTAGAATTGGAGAAAATTATTGGAACCAAAGAGAATGACTCATAATTTTCATCCATATGTATATGGATTAGTTCATCTTTCATCTCTAAAAAGAGCTCTCAGGACAACAAAGCTCCATTGAGGTTCTCATTAATTTTCCCAAATGTTGGGAAGTGAAACACTTTTGTAAAGACAGGAATCATCTTGAGATGCAAAATTTGTTCAGATAGTCTTGAAAAGAATACTTCTGATTCCTTGACAGTAGCAGAATTTTTGTTGGTGCCTTTATGATATGTTGGGATATAACTCAGAAAAAAATTGTTGAGTATATTTTTATGATTTGGATGGTGGTGCACGGTGAGGGGGGGGAACATATTTAAGTGATGTTTATACTTATGTTCAAGTATTAGTTCAAAAAGTTTGTTTGGTAAAGGGAATATTGTAATCTATAGGGAAGCCTAACCTGTGGGTAGGCATGCAAATTACTTGAAAGGTGTTGGATCCTAGGATTGAATATAAAGCAAAAGTCACCACTATTTGAAATGCTTACATACCAAAGCAAGAAGCCAAGGAAGTAATAGGAAAAAATTGTGTTTTAGGATTAACAGAATTAACAGAAAAAACATAATCAGAATAACCCAGACATAGTAAAACAACACACTTAATTGAAGTATTATGCTAGGAAATTAGGGTATAGCATTTAGGAAAGAGATGCTAGAGAAAATGGAGTTAATTTTACATTATAGCTAACTACTGAAGTAAAAAAAAATTTAGGAAAAGAATGTTGGGCATCATAATAATGTACCTCCAAAGCAAGAGAATTCTGTCTTTGCCATTTATAGAATAGAAGGAATTTTCTTTCATCTTCATGTGCATGTTCACTGACACTTGGTAATTCTTATAAAGAATAGGTTTTCTAAACTAATACGGTGGCAAATGGAACAAGGTGTCTTTTCCTGGGATTCTTTTGCTGTGCTCATGAATCGCTTGTATAACTTTGTGACCTTGCTTTCTATCCATCCCTACTTAATTGTTAAATTACATTGACTCCCAAATTGTGTTGGTTTGCTTTGTCATGCATTTTCTATATGCCTAATTGTCTGGTAGGTCCTGCCAATTAAGTGGTGTTAAGAAAGCCTCTGTTGAATTAGACTGATCTGATTTTTCTGTGCCCTATCTGATTCATCTACACTGTATAGAACCATCCCAGCTTCTGGAAAGTTGAACCCCAGACTTTTATTTGGATCATTTTATTATAGCTGCTTACTGTGAAATGAAGGGTAATTGCCTAATCTAGGGTCTGGGAGCTATTTTAAAGATTAGAAAATTGCCTTTCTGTCTGCCACTAAAACAAACACTCTTCTTCTCAAACCTGTGCTCTACCAGTCAAGATGTTTACAGTCAGCCTCTCGTTCACTTTCTTATGATCATGTGTAAGACTCAACCAAAACAAAACAAAGACTCTAAATAATACTGCTGCATGATACCCATTTATATATATCCCAGACTCTGTAGTGTACATATGCCAAAAAGTTCATGTTCTGTAAATATGATTATAAAATATTACTTTTAATGTGAGATTAATAATTTTTATCAAAAAAGTAAATTGAATATTCATATCTATTTTCATATGTAGTCCCTCGTACATAGCAGTACTTGATAGTTTAATCTAATTGAATAGAATTAACATATAGTGATTGGTTTGACTATGTAGTAAATGCTTAATAACTATCCTTTGATTTTATGATAATTCTAGTACAATTTAATATACTTGAGGTGATATGTTAACTTTTTCTCACTTTATTCATATCTTGTTTTTTAACCCTAATTGCATTGTAGCATACCTTATTAGATTATTTCCATGTTGAAGTTTTTTGTTTTATTTTATTTTTGCTTATTTGGGAGAGTTAGAGTATTTCCCCCTAATATCATTTGGAGTAATTTTGGCAAAAATTGACCTTTACTTGACTATATCTGCCAGTAATCAATAGCAAACTTTTTCTCACTTTATTCATATCTTGTTTTTTAACCCTAATTGCATTGTAGCATACCTTATTAGATTTTTCCATGTTGAAGTTTTTTGTTTTGTTTTATTTTTGCTTATTTGGGAGAGTTAGAGTATTTCCCCCTCATATCATTTGGAGTAATTTTGGCAAAAATTGACCTTTACTTGACTATATCTGCCAGTAATCAATAGCAAATAATAAACATACTGCAATTTCAAAATTACTTACTGATGGATTTGTCTGATGAAATGCTGCTATATTAAGAATACTCAATACAGCTTGGAGATCACATGTGAAATCTGAGATCTTGTTATAAAATCAAGAGAAAATTAGCTTTGCGAAGACATGTACTATGACCTTCAACTCCTAACAGTCTAGAAGGTGTTTAGGCCAACCTTTCAAAACAGTTAGAATTAGCCAAAGTGTCATAAGACGCATATGGTTTCCATTGTGTAATGCCATTTCTGTTTGAAAGAATGTAATATGTTATCTAATTCCTAAACAGTTAAGAGCTTTTTATTTTTATATTTGATTTTATAATCTGACAGAACCATAGAATTGTAGAATTTTAGACCTAAAAGGCATGTTAGCTATTATCATTATCTAGTTTTAAAACTTCATTTTGAAGATCAGGAAACTGTGGTCCAAGAAGTTAAGTGATTTGTCCAGGGTCACTTAGTAAAAGTCTAGATTCTTAGATTTTTCTGAAGTCCTTTCCAGCTCTGCATCTATGATCCCACGATTGTATTTTGCTCTAGTACTAGGTCTACCAGAGTTCCTAGGGAAATAATTTTCTGTCTTTTTAAAAACTGTATTTTCTGGTTTTGTGTCAGAATTTGTTCTGAAAATACTTTTATCCCCTTCATATTTATCCTACCATGGTGACAAAGAAAATAATTTAACCAAAAACTCCTTAATACCTATCCAACAATACATACAATGGGAAGGAAATAGAATAAGTGTTTATATAGAACCTACTATGTTCCATGAACTTGGATTTACAAATATTATCCCATTGATCTTCATAATCATCCTATGGAATGAATGCTTTTATTTTCCCCTTTCTGTAGTTGAGAAAACTGAGGCATTATTTATTTTTGGCATATTTAATAGAATTTACCTATATATCCATCCCTGTAGTTTCTAATCTTTATCCTTTGTGGTTTATTCAGTTTCTTTTTATGAGTCATTTAAATTCTATATTTCTTGATTTGTTAATATGGACATTTTAATTTTTGTTATTTGCCATTCTCTTCTTGTTTTATCAATTTTCATTCTCTTATATGATGATATTGTTAGACAATAATTTTAATAAGTTCCTTTGTTTTACATTTATTATAAATTCTCCTTTTTCAATTTTTTACTGATGGCTTGATTTTCCTTTTTACATTTTAAAAACCAGATTAAAAATATGTTTTAAAACACCTCCTAGTTTTAATTAAATAAGTATACTTTCTCTCTTAATTTTGTTAGTATCTTTGATTTTCAGAATTTCTAATTTGATGCTTAATTTGATGGTCTTCTACTTAATTTTTTATTTGCCTGTCCAATTAATTGATCTAGTCTTCTGTCAATGAAAAGATTTAAAGGTATATATTTTTCTCTGGCTACATTTGATAAATTCTCATGTCTTTTTATTTTTGTAATTTCCTTTGATGAAATTTTCTTTTTTCTCTGCTTTGTTCTTTGACTCATCAATTCTTTAGGCTTTAGGTTTTTCATCTTTAACTAGTCTTTGCTCCTTTCTTATATAATCCTGTTTAATATATTTTTATTCAATTGTGGTCAATAAAGAATATAGTTAATTTTCTTAATTCCTCTTTGAGGATTTTCTGCTGTGACACATGTTAAGTGTTTATAAGGGTGCCATTTGGTGCTAAGAAATATGTATACTATTTTTTTTTTATTGCCAATCAATAATCATCAGACATATAACATCTAACTTTTCTAAAATACTCTTCAAGTCTTTATTGTTTTTTGTTTGTTTGTTTGTTTGTTTTGGTGGTTGTTCAATTTTCTTTTTTTGCCTTTTGGGTTTTTTTTTTTTGTTTTGTTTTGTTTTTTTGCTTTTTTGGAAGGGGGAAGGTAGCACAATTAGGGTTAAGTGACTTGCCCAAGGTCACATAGCTAGTTTTTTATGGCAAGTGTCTGAGATCTGATTTGAACTCAGATCCTTCTGATTCCAGGGCCAGTGATTTATTCACTGTGCCACCTAGCTACCCCGGTTATTTAATTTTCTAATTCTGAATGGGTAACATTGAGGTCTTCACTGTTGTAGTTTTACTATCTATTTTTTTCTGTAATATATATATAACTTTTCCTTTAAGTACTTAGATCCTACAACATTCTGTGCATTAAGTTTTGTTTTGATATTAATTCACCTTCAGCACAATACAATTTCTTGGTTTATCTCATTTGTCACTTTTCATTTTCTGTTGCTTTGGTTGAGATTGTGACTACTACCCCTGCTTTTCTGAATCTAGTTAAAATATAATAGATTTTGTATAGTTCTTTAACTCTGTACGAATCTTTGTATTTCAAATGTATTTCTCATAAACAACACATTGTTAGATTCTATTTTCTAATGTATTCTCCTGTTTTCCACCCATTTTTGTAGGTACATTTACCCATTCGTATTCACACATTTGATTATTGAGTACTTTCTTTATCGGGTTCCCTTACACTGTGCTTTTTCTTCTCTATCTCTCCTGTCTCTGCCTTTACAGAGAAGAGGATAATAAGAGAGAAAAATATAATCTATGTTTGATGCAATCTTTTTCCATTTCCTAGCCACTCTTTTCCTCCCCATAAACAGATAATAGTCACTGGGTCTTACCCTTTCTTTCTCCTCTTCATGATTTAGTCTCTAAGGTTCGAGTTTGTTTTTATAGTGAATAATCCTTCTCTGAATTTACTCTTCTCTTTTATTTCCCTTGTTGCCTTCTGTTTCATAACTATATACATTATATGTCTAAACCTAACCATTTATGTGTATGTTTGTTTATTCTCTCATCATTTGACCTGTTAAAATGAAAGTGAAGTACAAAGGACACCCAACCCTATATCCCCTCTCCCCCATTTCTCCTGATTTGTATTATCTTTCTACTTCTATATCTTGATTATGTGAGATAGTAAATTCCTCCACTCTTTCTTCCTTAGTATATTCCTTCCTCCTTCATTTTCCTTTCTTCTAATATAATCAAAGCAAAAGAAAATTGCTCCTAGGTTTTCTTTGTTATTCTATTTACTCAGTGATCTCTGATTATATTAATATTCTGGTGTGGACACTTCTTTCTTTATCTGGTAGAATTAGACACTTCAGACTTTTTATGATGCCTTCAGATTGCCCATACATATTTCTCTTTTTGTATTTCTTTTCCCTCCTGAGTTTGCATTTCATAATTTCTACTCATCTCATGTCTTTTTTACTGAGAATGCTTGGAAGTCATCTCTCTGAATAAATGTTCATTTATTCCCCTGTGGGTTTTGTATTCAGTTTTGCTGAGTAACTTATTCTTGGTTGTAAGCCTATATATTATACTTTTGGCAATATTGTATTTCAAGCTATCCTCTTCTTTATAGTGGTAGCTATGAAATATTATCTGATCCTGACTTACTGGATTTACAATAGTTCTTGTCAGCTTACTGGAAAGTTAGGCAGGTTTACATAGACAGAACATCAGGCTTAACTTTGGTGAACACTTCTTTCCCTGGCTATATAACTTCAGGCTCTGTTCAGATCTGTGAAGCAGAGTAGAAGGCATACCCCTGGTCCAAAATCCATAACCTTTTTACTCAGTTGCAGGGCCCAATCCATGTCTGTGCCTTGAATCTGCAACCTTGCTGCAGCTTGGCATGACAGAGGTATAAGTTCACCACTTGTCCACAGTCCTTGGCCTGGTAACTCAGATTCAGGATCCAGCCTCAAGCTGTTCTTGTATATCCCAGGATCAAGGGTCTATTCCAAGGAAAAAAGGAAGCACTTTTAGGTTGCTACTCAGTCTTCCATTGCCTATGGGTTTCTGTGCTAGATGTAAAATCAGATCGACAATAGGTTCACCTCAGATTTCCTCATCACCAGAAGATCTATTGATCTTCCTTTATTTATTCATCTATCTATCTATCTATCTATCTATCTATCTATCTATCTATCTATCTATCTATCTATCTGTCTCTCTGTCTTTCTTTCCATTTCCATATATATATACAGTATACTGTATATATTGGTTGTGGGGGAGAATTGGGTTGTACCTTCTTTGTCAATCTCCAGTACAGTATCTTAAAGGCAATTTCCAATTCCTAAGAAGTTAGTACTCTGACATTACAAAGAATTTTTATCTTGAAATTTAAATAAAAGAGTTTATTTTGACAATAAGGAGTTGTGATCCTCATATGAAAATCTACTGAGACCATGATTTTTAGAAAGCTCGTAGACCAGATTTGGATCCCTGCTCTCTCCCCATGTTCATCTATGCTCCAATGATAGACCAGTGACTCTGAGATAATAGAAGAATCAGCTAAAACAACAGAAATGACCCAGTGTTTGCCTACTATTGGTCTAATTATGGTTCCTAACTTTGTATTTCATAGCTCCTTCCTCAGAGTGAGAACCATTAAAACTATGAAAATGAAGTTAGAAAAGCTGATTAAGCCAGGGAAGGGTGTCACCATTCCTAAGGAGCTCGGTATGAATTTAAGAAACCCTTAAATTCGTAACAGCTCCTTATCAGACTTTAAGTCTACATAAGTTTTCACCTCAAATGTGTCCCTGGAAAAAAACTAGAAGGAGCTTATATTGCTTATTAATAAATAGATTAATAAAATCATAGAGTCAGAAGAAAATTAAGAGATAATTTAGTTCAGTGTTTCACAATTCAATCTCCATTAGAGATAGCTGTAATTTCCCCCTTTGTAAAATATGTAAATTCATCACTGTGTAGGCTTTACTGTTTTTGAAGCTAAGGTTAAGGACCAGTTGTCTAAGGATTAGGGGAGTCTCTATAAGTCTGGAAAATGGAAAGGTTTGGGGAGGTCAGCGAGGAGGTACTATCAAGAAGGAGGAAGCCAAAGCTTCAAAAATGTTTCACATTTATAGGCAATGTGGCAGCCATTGATGGATGGTCAGACTTGGAGTCAGGAAAACTTGGGATCAGGTTTTGTGTCTGGTATATACTGTCTGTGATTCTAGGCAAATTCCTTAAGTTTGCTTAGTGCCACAGGAAATTTCCTTAAGAATAAAAGTTACTATCCACATCTAGAGAAAGAACTATGGAGTGTGAATGCGGAGCAAAACATACAGTTTTCTCTTTTTTTTTTTCTTTCCCATGGTTTTTCCCTTATTCTTCCTTCACAACATGATTAATGTGGAAATGTTTAATATGATTGTACATGTATGGCCTATATCAGATTGTGTGTATCTTGTGGAAGGGAGGAGGGAAAATTTAGAACTCAAAATCTTATAAATGTGAATATTGAAAAACTAAAAATAAATGAATGAAAAAAAATAAAAAGAATAAAAAGAAAGAATAAAAATTATTGATAAATAAATTGCCCATCTGTTTGGGTGCAATTTCCTTATAGGAAGTTCTTACAACAATGAAATCATAGGTCTGTACCTCTATATCTCCCAAAGTCCCCAAATAGTGGTTGGAAAACCCAAATATATCCCAAACCTTGTTTTATGGATTATTTATATCTATGTTTTTTCCTAAACAACAATAAGATGCTCCTAACAAATTATTTTGGTAATTTGGTTGCCTTGTGGTCTTATTACCTCCACCAGGACAGATTGTTACTTATTTATACCTTCTCATCTCTTATATTTGTTGTTCATATCATTCCTTAAATCCTCCAAAGATAAATATATTGAAAATTTCTAAAATTAAAATCATAGCCAAGAAATATTTTCCCTTCTTGGGGTAAAAAATAAATGCTGAATAGATCATTCAAATAGATCAACAATGGAAAAGTTTGGCTTCAAAAGGAAAAATTTCCAAACATTTTGGAACAGGTGAATGTAAGTATTTATAGGGTATGTATGGCTTCAATCTTGCTACTTAAATTACTTCTAAATATTATTTGTTTATTGAAGGTTACCATATTAACTTGATCAGAGCCTAATGAGAGTACCTTTTAAAAACACCTGTTAAAAATGCAGACTTATAAAAGAATATATTTTTTGTATACTGAGTCTATTCCTCCCCAGGTCTGTACTGAGTAAACTGCTACCCTGCTCTGGAGCTGTGATGCTTTGCCCAACCAGGATACCACAGTGACCAAGAGTAATTAGATATGTTTGGAAAAGAGGCCTCCCAAAAAACCCAGAGCTTTTCCTGAGGTGCTCTTGTGAATTTAACACACTAGTGGCATGTACATAAATTAACATGAGTTGCTTGCTGCAGGTGACATTTGTATTAATTTTTTCTCTGCATTGACTGCCTAATCTAAACATTCCAATGCTGAAAACAAAACTGTTATTTGGTATTTCAAGGAAAGGGTCCTCAAGTCTCATGTGGTAAGAAAGCATATATGAAAAGGGAAAGCAGTAGACTAATACAGACTGTCTGAACCTGAGGTAGCAATGGGTCACATCCCTATCCAGTTTAAAGACCTAGAGAGTCACAGATGATTCTACTAGTTTGAGATACTTTTAAAGTATTGAAACTATATTTGGGAAGGAAAGAAAGGGTTCAGTTTAGCAAATGATGAATAACAGAGTGAAAATTTTGCTCTTTCAGCAACTTACAGATGCTTCATTGTATTTGCCTTTGCTGAATTCTGATGAAATGATCTTGAAAGAATTATGCCTGTTGTTCTTGGCGTTTAATGATCTTGTTCCATGCAGCGTGAAGGATCTGCTGCTTGTCTCAAAAATTATGAAACTGAAAGAAGATTGATTTTGGATAACTCCCATGATCTTGCCTTAAAATTTTAAATTGCTTAAAAGTGGTCCTTTAAAAACAAGACAACCAACAACAACACACAGAATCCCAAAGTTTTTTTTCCCCAATTAATGGTACATATATAAGACTATACACACTTTATCTATGTGTATGCATATATAGTCCTTGGGAAGACAGAAAAGTATAATTTATAATAAAGTAATAATATTTCAATATTTATCTAACCCCCTGTAGAATATTAGGGAATCTTGTTTTTAGAATTCCCCTGAAGTTCTTTAGCCTGACTTTTTTTTTTTTCTTATAGATGTGACATATATAATAGCTACTAAAACATAGTGAATTCTTGGTGGTTTAAAAAAAGAAGTCAGAATTGAGCTTTCTTGGGAAATGTGATGGGGAAATGATATCAGGGATAAAATTTATAATAAATACCTATAGTCTTTGTCTTGTGGCATGAGTTTTCTATTGTTGAAAGGAAAAGTGAGATGACCAAAACATATGCTTTCAAAAGAAAGATAAATGAGAAAACCCATTTCTTTTAGTTCATACAAATACCCTGACTCACAGTGTTCTTGTTTTCTTTATTAATAAGTACTTATACTACAAATTTGCAAAGAGCTTTAACATCACTATTTTGTCTTCAGTGCCTCCATGATATGGTCCAGCATCATTCTCATTTTACATCTGAAGAAAATAAGGCCCAGGTGTGCCATGTGAGCTGTTCAGTGTCTTGCCAAAAGTTATTGGAAATGACAGCTATATAGCTCACCGTCTTTGAGTTTCTGCATTACTCTTAGCTGCCATACTGCCTCCAAAGTCTATCCATGTGTCTTTGTTTTTCTTTTTCTTTTTAAAATAAGTTTAAATGATAAGCTTTTGTTTTTACATAAGTGATTTCTGGAAATTCCTCCATCTCCCCTGTCTTGAAATTGAAACTTCTTTTATAGCAAAGAACAGTTAGGCAAAAATATTCATGATTGTGATGTTCCCACAGTATGTACAACATTCTGCCCTAGTAATTCACCACCCATTTTCTGAGGGGTGGGAGGTGCATTTTGATAACATTTCTCAATCCTTGATGAGTTTTCTGTTTACCCAAATTTTATTTGCCTTTTAATTATTCCCCCAATTTACATTACTATAGTCATTGTGTACCTAGTTTTGTTTATTTCACTCTCCATCAGTTCATATTTCCATCTTTCCTTGAATTCTTCATATTTGTAATTTCTTATTACATAATAATATTCTGTTATATTCATAGTCCTGAGTTTATTCAGCCATTCCCCATCTGTGAGCACCTATTTTGTTTATACTTTTTTTCCCCTACCACAAAATGTGCCACTGTAAACATTTGCATACATATTAGAGCTTTATTTCTGTCCTTGACCTCCTTGAATTTATTTGCTCAGTCATGGGATGACTAAGTCTAAGGGTAAGGACAGCTCATTAACTTTTCTTGCAAAATTCCAAATTGTTATTCCAAAAGTTTGAACCAATTCACAAAGCTACCCCCAGGTGTCAGTGTATCTGCCTTCCCACAGCCCCTCCAACATTAGCTGTTTCTGTTTTTTCATCATCATTATGATTTTGAAGGATGTGATTGAAACCTCAAAATGTGTATTTCATTTATTATTGGTGATTTGGAGCATGTTTTGATACAGCTGTTTACAGTTTGAAGTTCTTTTGAAAACTTCGTTCATCTTCTTTGATCATTCATCTGTTAGAGAATGACTTGTTATACATTTCTGTCCTTTCCCTATATTTCTTGGATACCAGGTTCTTTTCTATTGATGATTGATAGAAAAAATTTTCTCATTCTCCAGCTTTATAACTTTTCATTCAGTTTTGTTTTTAAATTTTTTATGTAATTCAAAGGGCCCATTTTTTCTTTTAAAACCTTCTCTATCCCTTGTTTGGTTAAGGATTTTTTTTGCCATAATTGTGAAAGGTACCTTCTTCCTCTAATTTTTTATGATGTGATTTTTCTTGCACTCCTTTTTACACATTTCATAGAACACTCTATTTTTCTTTTGAGAGAGATAAAAATATCATTTCTCAATATTCTTTCAGCTAGAAGTCATTCCTTCCACCCCAAATCTCTTAGGTCTCTTTCCTTAACCATATTTATTCACCTAGGATAATATGATGTAAATCTGTTAGGAACTGCAAAGATCACCTCTGTCAAACCTCTTCATGTTATAAATAAGCAAATCAAGTCTCTGAAAGATATACTGAACTTGTCCAAGGTTATAAAGGTGTTCAAAGCCCCAACTACTATGTTTGGGATTCAAAAATCAGGTCTTCTCCAAATGCAGTGGTCTTTACAATATTATCTCACTGCATCTTTTGAATTTGTATTTTGTATTCTTTGGATTTCAAACTCCTTGAGGACAAGGATTTATCTCACCTTACAGGTTTGTATTCCCGGGACTAACTAGCTCACTGTCTTGGAAGTAATTGCCACTCAATAAATTTTTGAATTACCAGAGATTGCGTTAATTAGGGCTTTGCTTATTGCCAGCTTTGGACACATTTTTTTGTTTAAAATATTTGTTCTCTTATTTATTCACTCATTACATAAATGTTTATCAACTTTATATTGCTCAAAGGAATTAGAGATTCTGTGAAGAAACTCATTATTGGAAAGTGTGTAAGTCTTGAGAACAAATCAGTTATTGGGATATAACCATCTTCCAATATTTGCAGCATTGTCATGCAGAAAGAGGGGTTAAATTTGTGGACTTAGATTAATGTGTGGAATTTACAAGGAAGGAGATTTCTACACAATTTAAGGAAAACTTTCCAGTGATTTCAGTTGCCTTTAAATGGAATGGGCTTTCTTAACATGTACTTTCACTAGAAATGTTTGAGCAGAGCCTAGATGAACACTCGTCCAGAAAGTTACCAGAAAAGGGGCATTAGTGACGTGGATAGGAATTGGACTAAATGACCTATAGAGTTTCTTATAACTCTGTAATTATATAATCAGTGTATTTTTGCCTATTTTTAAGTTGTATACATTTCTCTTTATAATAACTTACAAAAAAGTTACAAATAATTAGTCTTTATTTTGTAGTTGGCAGGAAGGGAGGTATATTGGATAAAATAATTTTCCAGTGTAATAGATTTAGGGACATAGACTTAGAGCTAGGAGGAACTTAAAGGCCATCTAGTCCAACCCCTTCATTTCATAGATGAGGAAGCTGAGAGCCAAGGAGGCATCCAAGCCCCCATAGGTAGTCAAGTCAGAGACAGGATTTGAGCCCAGGCTCTGTGACTCCACAGTCCATCCCAGTATCCAGCACTGCACTAAGTGCTTGAAACATAGCACATACAGAATAAATATTTGTTGGTTTACTATATCTGGCAGCCTTCAGATATTTTAGCTGTTTTAGATGAATTTTTATAAAATGAATAGTATTGGGGCAGCTAGGTGGCGCAGTGAATAGAGAGAGCACTGGCCCTGGAGTCAGGAGGACTTGAGTTCAAATGTGGCCCCAGACACTTAACACTTACTAGCTGTGTGACTTTGGGCAAGTCATTTAACCCCAATTGCCCTGCCTTCCCCTCTCCAGAAAAAAAAAAAAGACAAAAACAAATGCACAGTATTATGTCCTGCATTGATTGGACTAACTAACCACAATAATAACTGATTTTATTGTACTCTAATTTATACAAAATCCTTTCCCTAAAAAAGCTTTGTGAGGTCTGAGAATTGCTTTCCCCTTTTACAAATAAGGATATTGATGCTTAGAGCTGTAAAGTAATTTGCCTAAGGAAAAATAACTAGTAATGGCTTTGGAATTTGAGCCTACATCTCCTGATTCTGGGCTCAGTGGTATATCCACAACACTCTGCTATCTCTTATTTAATATATTTATTATAGGTAACATTCCAAAATTGAATGGAGAGCTGGCCTTGAAAGTAGGAAGGATTCTTCCCAGTGTAAGTCCTACTTCTGACATTTGGCTATGTGACAAGAGGAAAGTTCTTAACCCCCCTCATTGCTCTAAGACAAGTATCTTAAGACTATGAGTTACAGAAAGTGCCCATCTGCAAGAGTAGCAGTAATTTCTTCACTGAGGAGTTCCCTATACCAATGAAATTATGGGTCCAGACCTTCAGTGAGGCAGTTAGGTTTGCAATAGATACAGTGTTGGGCCTGGAGTTAGGAATATTTGAGTTCAAATCCAGCTTTAGATGCTTACTAGCCTTATGTCCCTGGGCAACTCATATCAATCTCTGTTTGCCTCAGTTTCCTCAACCGTAAAATAAAAAAATAATAGTACCTACCTTGTAGAGTGGTTATCAAATGATATGATATTTATAAAGTACTTAGTCCAGTGTCTGGGACACAGCAGAAGCTATATAAATGTTTATTCATTTATTTCTTTCCCTTCTTTGACCCCCATCCACACTGAATCTTTAATATTTCATAATTTTGTTATTTCAAAAGTGGTGGTATTCTTTCCACTGACAAATTACAGCTTCTTTGTACCTTAAAGGACTGCCTTCTTTAGCTACTTTATGACTATGGAGGTTGATAATTATAATATTACCTAGTATTTTAAGTTACACCGAACAGTACAAAGACCTCATCTGGTAGTAAGAGAGTAATAGTGTACTGGATTGTGTACCAGGCTTGGAATCAGAATTAGAATTCCAGCTCTGACATTTACTAGCTGTGTGACAATAGATAAGTCATTCACTTCATCTGAGCCTCAGTTTTCTTACCTATGAAGTTTTAGAAATAATACGTGCAGCCTTACCTTGTAGGCTTCTTGTGAGGCCCAGGTGAAATAATGCATATAGAGTGACTGACAAACTTTAAAATACGACTTTGTCATCACTCATCTCCCCCTTTTGCTAGTACTCTTTAAGCAAAGGCTGGAGATATCTATCTATCTATGTATTTATCATCTGTCTGTGTCTATCTATCTATCTTTCTGTCTATCTATCTATCTTATCTATCTATCTATCTATCTATCTATCTATCTATCTATCTATCTATCTATCTAGGCTCCTGGGCTCCAGCACCATATCACCAGAGGCATCTGAAATTCAATATGTTCAAAACAGAACTCCTTCACTTGCCACCCCACCCCCACCACTCCAAACCTGCCTCTTTTTCTAACTTTGCTTTTGCTGTCAAATAATCATCCTTCCAAACACAACCCCAGTGTGTCTCTCCATGACATCTTGTGCATGGATCTCTTCCTTTTCATTCACACAGCCAAAACTCTTGTTCGGGCTTTCATCACCTCATTAGTAGACTTCTGCAACTACCTCTTCTTGATCTCCTAACCTCAAGTCTTTCCCCTCTTCAATCCGTCTTCTGCAAGTGGGAACAGCTAAAGGTACTTCCCTAAAATTCAGGTCTGGTCTGATCATGTCACACCACCCCTCCCTCCTTTCCCTTCTATCAAATGCCTGTAACCCCTGTTACATTAAAATTCTTTGTCATTTCAAGCTTTTTATGCCCTGGCTCTTCCTTGCCTTTCTAGTCTTCCTTCACTTTACTCTCCTCTTCACATTCTGTTTCAGCCATACTGGCCTATGTTCTATAGGCATGATGCTTCATCTCCGGTCTCCATGTCTTTGCATTAGCTATTCCCATTGATTAGAATGTGCTTCCTTCTTACCTTTATCTCTTGCCATTCTTTCAGGATTCAGCTGATGCACCCCTTTCTCCATGAATCTTTCCCTTGTCCCCTCATATGCTCTGGTACCTCCTCCTCCTCAAACTATTTTCTTTCTATCTATCTATCTATCTATCTATCTATTTATCTATCTATCTATCTATCCATGCACACAAATATACACGCATACACATGAATGTAAAATGTATACATTATATATTCACATGTGTATATGTTTTGTTCTCATTAAAATGTAATCTCTTTGTGGCAGCAGGATCCTGGATGCTAGTTATAATTACTAGCTATGTAACCTTGGGCATAACTCTTTTGGTTCTCAGTTTTATAGGATCATTGAATCATAGATTATACTCTGGAACAAATTATAGGGGCCATTGAATTGCAGCCCCTCATTTTACAAATGTATTTTCTCATTTGTAAGATGAGAAACTTGGACTCTAGGATAATTAGGTAGTTGAAAGATTAGTTGGATTCTGCCACTTAAAAACTGTTATCTTGAGCAAGTCATTTACCTCTTAGTTTCCCTTTCCTTAAAATGAGAGGTTTGAAGTAGGTTGCTTTTGAGGTCATTAACAGTTCTAACTCCAGTGAGAGATACGTTTGAAGAATAGCGAGTAGTCCACTTTGGTTAAGTATTTATGTTTCAGAGCAGTGGGACCAAGGTAGAAAGGGTGGTTTGGGGTACATTGTGGAGGCTTTCAATACTAGATTTACCAGTCTGTGGTTTGTAGGCTTTTTATACAGTCACTCTCAAGAATATTTGTTGTTGAAGTGTTGTCATTGCTGAAATGCTTAGGAAAATAGGATTTAGAGGAGTAAAGTGCCTTTATAGATGGTCTGGTCTAACCCTCTCATTTGAGAGATGAAATGAGTCCCCAGGTAGTCCAAAGTCATAAAGCAACAAAGTCCTGATTGGACCTCATATTCTCTGCGTGCCAGATCAATGCTCATATCATAACAAAACTAGTTTTTACCAGAACCAGAATGAAAATCAATGCTGTCATCATTCTACTACATTTCCCTTCCTTCTCCTACTCTCCACCCCCAAGAGCTGTGGTGCCAGTACTACAACCTCCAGTTGTAGTTTCCTTAAACAAGAGAATTCAATTATATCCTAGGTTATTCAAGAGATAAGATGAAATAAAGCAAAATCTTTATTTTTGATAACTTTCATTATATACTCTCACTTCTGAATGAGTATAGTTATTCCCACTGTTTCACTTTGACTCACTACTCATTGATCCATTTCTCTGGGGGAAGTAGATTATATGCTCAGTATGACATTTCAAATTCATTTTGTTTTATTATCTAATGCATGAGTGCATAGACATTTTGACTAGATAAATCTTAGGCTTGACCCTCACTGATGTTGTTTCTTTTTGATAGTAACTGGACATTTTCACAATTATTCAAATTTTAATGTTATACTTGTATGTCTTCCATAGCATGTAATTTTATTTTAGGTGTTTTTGTCTCAGTCCCTCAAATGTCAATTTAATCTCCTCTTGATCAAGTTGGTCAATCTCTAACCAGACACATGCTTTAACTTCTTTCATTAAACTTTGTCATTTGTTTCCTAAACATAAGTGTTTTCTATGACTCATCACTGATTAGATTGGATGGTTTTGAGCAAATATTACAAAAAAGTCTTTGAGGCATTTCTCTGATCACTTTTAATGTGTCGGATGTATTTTCACTATATTTCTCTTAAGTACTATTACTGTTATAATAGCTTTTGCAAACAATTGATAATTTTCTGGTATCTACTAGTCAAGAAAACAGTTTGAACAATTTGGGCTTTAGGGGGGAATGGAAACCTAGCCAAAATATTAATATGAGTAGATTGTCTCTTGGTTAATTATCTTAATGATATCTAGGTCCAATTTTGTCACTACTTTCAGCACACTTTGGACCACCCAGTTGTCAAAATCTCTGCCTAACAAGAAAAAATTGAAAGATTTCTGCTGTAGCCAGGTTAGCTATATCCACCATCCTTTAAAATATTAATATACCAGACAAGTACCATTTCAAAATACTTTTAATGTTTTGTTTCTATCTGTTGACTCTGTTGTTGGACCATGAATTATTAAAGTAATATTCAAACAACTTCTCCATAAAGCAAAGTCTTTAACGCAGTTCATTTTTATTATTTAATAATAGATAATATTTACTTATACTCTACAAAGGTATTTTTAAAATATATAATCTAGTTATATTCTGATTACAACTCTACAAAGTAGGTACTGGAGGTGGAATTATCCAGGTGTCCCTCTGGTCCCTTTCACCAGGTTACCATTCTTCTTAAGGTTGCTTTCCCCAGCTCTGTCTTTAATTTTTAGTTTAAGATTAAATACATCTTGTTTAATATTGAATAGTCTCTGATTTCTTCTCTGGATAACCAGAGCTGATTGGTATTTCACCTATTTGGTTCATTATGTCTGGCAAATTTTTCACATTTAGAATACCTATACAAATGCACTGAACTAAAATGAGAGTACTGAGACACTCTTGGCTAAGAATAATAGGGCTGAAACTTAGCCAACCCCATGGAGTAGAGGTCAGTCAATCAAAAAAAAAGGTTTAATAAACCGTAACTCAGTGCCATGCACCCTGCTAAGCTCTGCAGATACAAAGGGGAAAAAATAGCTGTCCTTAAGGGTCTAACAAACATGAAAAAAGGGTAATACAAGACATATACCAAATAAATGGGAGCTAATCAGAGAAGGAAAGGTAGTAGCAGCTGGGGAAACTGGGAAGATCTTTTTATATAAAGTGGAATTTGGAATTGAGTTTTTTTGTTTTTGTTTTTGCTTTGTTTTTGTTTGGGTTTGTTTGTTTTTGCTTTTTGGAGGGCGGAGGCTGGATATTTGGGGTTAAGTGATTTGCCTAAGGTCACATGCATATTAATGTTAAGTGTCTGAGATCTGTTTTGAACTCAGGTCCTCCTAACTCCAGGGCTCTATTCTCTGTACCACCTAGCTGCCCCTTGGGCTGAGTTTTGAAGGAAATCTGGGCAAACTAAAAGGCAGAGATGAGACTTACTCTCTTATGATTCCAGCTTTTAGCTACTCTCATTATCTAATTACTTGTGGAAGAAAATTTAAATTTAAGAATTAGAATCTGGGATCTGTTTCCCCACCAGAAGACTATCAAAGAATATAAGGTTGTTAGCCTTATGTTTTGTGGGGTCGGGAGAGGAGAAGGGAGTTTGGGGGTGGTGGATAAGAGAATAGGTGGTGCTTCAGATGGGAAGTGGAAATAGATAAAAGTGATAGAGATCTTCTTAGATTCTTGTCACTCAGAGCCTTCAGTGATGAGAATAATGGAAAACATTCAGAAAAGACCTATTTTGCCTTTATCAATATGGAAGCAATTATCCACATTTCTGTTAAGCTTTGATTTGTTTTCAATCAGAAAAAAAATCTTCATTTATTATTTCTTTCCAGAGAAATTTTCATAATATTTTATAAATTAATTTTGAACAACTGAAACATTTTATATGACAGTGTATGTTGTGAGGGCTTAACTTTATTCCAGATGAAGGATGGATAAATCCTCATCTTGGAGTCTGTTAAGTAGTTTCCTACATTTAACTTGTCCTTGTATACCTATGTCATGTACAAAAACATAAATACATACTGGAGAATATTTCTTGGGATGGAATTTCCTGTCTATTATAGTTTATTTTGAAAACTACTTCATCAGGTACAGCTTGTTTTTTTCATTGAGGAGATTTTTTTTTCCATGTTGCCTATAATCTATTATTCATTTTTATAGCTATATTTGTACATTACCTATTTATATAACTATATTTGTCTGTCACCTGTGCATGTAACTAACTATATTTGTAACATCTGCCAGCTCAGATTCTATTTTTGACCACTGGAGCCTAGAGTGAATAGTAACAAATGTCATTTATTGCCCTCCGTTTTAACCCCTCAGAATACTCCAACTCTCCCTACAGCTTGCCTTTTTCCCTCTTTTATTCTGAGCACATTTGACACACAACAAAAGTGACTTTTGTCTTGTTATGGAAATGTGCCAAGCTGTTTGACATAATGACAGGTGGGATATTACTTAGTGCTGGTGAAATTTGGGCTGTATGGGTGCTTTGTTTCATCCTGGATTGTGTTTTGACTTGCATGTTTCTGACAGCCATTGTAGCATTAACCTTTTTTTTACTGAGTTGAGTGAACTTTGTAAAGGACATAAAGGTTTTTTTTTCATTTATGCATGAATTTCTCCAGAAATTATGCTTTAGTATTTAATTAATCTTCCAATATTTTTTGAATTTTTTTTCCTGCAGAATTATTTTTCTTGTTGTGGTTTAATATACATTCATGCACTTTGATTCTTGGTTTGTAGTACAAAATATTAATTATGGAGCCTTTCACAGAAGAACTTGGGAGATTATAAAGATCTCTAATTTCCTCTTACTTTGGTGAATATCTTTACCAATACAATAAATTTAAGATGGTCAATTCGCCCTATATAAGTAGAGATTTCTTCCTCTTTGTTTTGCTGATATAGTTCTACTCAAACACTTTGGAATAAAATACTTTTTAATAATTACAGATATCGGGGCGGCTAGGTGGCGCGGTGAGTAGAACATCGGCCCTGGAGTCAGAAGGACCTGAGTTCGGATCCGGCCTCAGACACTTAACGCACACACAAACAAAAACCTAGCCGTGTGACCTTGGGCAAATTCCTTAACCCCAACTGTCCTCCAAAAAGCAAAAAAAAATTACAGATAGCTAGAATACAAGGGCATTGAACTTTGAGTCAGAAAACCTGGGTTTGAAATTTGGCTCTGTTCTTTTCTACTTTTGTGACTTTG
Source organism: Gymnobelideus leadbeateri (assembly GCA_011680675.1). Lineage (NCBI taxonomy): Eukaryota > Metazoa > Chordata > Mammalia > Diprotodontia > Petauridae > Gymnobelideus > Gymnobelideus leadbeateri. The sequence goes on along the minus strand of WOXC01009160.1, from coordinate 154,840 downwards.
CATGAATCATTTCATTTCTCTGAGCTCCATTTTCCTCATCCATAAAATTAGGAGGTTGGACTAGATTATTACTCACGTCTCTTCTAACTCTAACTTTATGATTTATTATTATAGCAGTAGTGGGTCTATAAAAGTCAGGTTGCTCCCTTGTTTTGAGCATAATGTGATATTTAAAACATTGTGGATTTGCTTTTGTTTGGAAATGAAAATCCTTGGCTTTATAATTGAATGCTAGGCTTTATAGTTGCTAGACTTTCTGACATAATACTATTGAAAAATATGATATTCTGTGACTTGTAGGAAAAGCATGGGTTTGACTTTTATGGAACCACAATAACAGTTCAAAACATTCCTGCCTCATAGAAAGCAATGTTATTTATCTGAACATTAAATGTAATATAATGAAAAGTTGCATAGACATTTTCTTAATCTATTACATCAGGTAACATTACAGTTATCTCTGCTTATCTCTGAATCTCTTTGTGACTGTCAAAAATGTGACAGTGATCAAAAACAAATGGAATCCTTCCTACTTTTTCCATGTCACAGAGTAAACCAATGGCTTTGAAATATATTCACCATGGGCTCCCTTTTCTTTTTTCTAAATCTCAAAATTCTTTGGTATCATTCCCTAATTTTTACTGTTTTCCCCCAGTCTTTTGATAATAAACTGGCCTGTGTCCTTGCCATGGAGAGTCACTATACCTTTGGCCTATTTTCTAGTCCATTTTCTCTTTTCTAAGGAAATTGCAACCTCAGTCATCTCCTGGCTCTCCTTCAGCCTCAACATCTCCCTTTTCTATTGTTTCCTTATTGCCTTCAAACATATCCAGATCTCTCCATCATTTTTTAAAAAGCACTGACTAGACCCTTTCCTGTGGCAGGTACCCCCTATGTCCTTGCCTCTGCACTAGCCATCCCCAATGCATGGTATGAACCCCCTCCTGACCTTTTACTTCATTGAATATTATAATTGGGAACCTTTACCTCTTTAGATGAAGCACCACCTTCTAAGAGTAGCTATTCCTGATCCTCTTTCCCAACTAAAGGTATCCTTGCTCACTAACTGTTGTTGTTAAGTTATTTTTCAGTTTTATCAGTTAAGTGACTTGCCCAGGGTCACACAGGTAGTGTCTGAGGCCCGATTTGTACTCTGGAAGATGAGTCTTCTTGATTACCAGCCCATACTATCCACTGCTCCACCTAGTTGCTCTTCCTCACTAACTACATTGTATTTTGTTACTTGTATTTTCTCTCTTTTCATTTATTTTGCATATGCTTGTATATTTACTTAATTTATCTTCTGTTAAAATATTAGAGTATTGGGATTACTTCATTCTTTGTAATTCTATCCCCAGTATCTGCAGATCTGACCATGTTATTTCTCCACTCTACCAACTCCAGTGTTTTCCTATTCCCTCTAGGATAAAATAAAAACTCCTTTCTTTAGCTTTTAAAGCCTTTTATGACCTGGCCCCAACCTATTTTTCTAACCTTAGTGGACATATTACTCCCCCTCCTTCACTCTGCTGTCCAGCCAAACTGGATTCTTTTTCTGTCAGAATGGATGCTCCCATCTCTTATCTCCTTGTCTTTGCTCTGGCTTTCACTGGTGTCTGGAATGTACCTCCTCCCCCTCTCAGAGAATCTCTTTCTATTCCTTTAAGATGGAATTTAGGCCTCATCTTCTGCATGAAACTCTTCCCTGATCCCCTCAACTACTACTTCCCACCCTCCCAAGCTACCTTGTACTTAACAACTTTGTATATAGTTGTATTTATATGCTACATATCACTGTGTCTGTTAATATATGTACTTGTTTCTCCAACTGGAATTTAAGCTCCTTGTGAATAGATATTCTTTATTTCTGTATATCCATCAGCTGGCACAATGCTAGGCACATAGGAGGGGCTTTATAAAACCCTCTTTGATTAATAAGTAGATACTTTAGTGATTAATAGCAATGAGAAGTTCATTTTTGTCCTTTAATATTGGCCTTGCTTTTCAAGAATAGTCTTAATATCAAGACCTTTCAGATCTTTGATCATGCAGAAAACCATCTAGACTTCCACTTTCTCCTAGGGACTCTATATGACATTCCTTGGACAGCTTGATTTCAAATAACCCAAAGGACAGTGGAAAAACTTACATACATATTTATATGTTATGAATAATAATTTTTCATAAAAGCAATGGCACAGAGGCCTAAGTTATTGAGGAGTTAGACTGGCCATTTGGGCTCATTGATTGATTAGAATGATATTCAGTAGCTGTTTAGTCTGTTTCCCAGTGCAAGTTATTCACTCATCTTGTGTTAGTCACATGCAGGGATGTGAACAGCAGAGGTGATTTATTATCCAGTCTGCCTTAGTTTTAATCTGTTTCCCAGATATTTATTTACTGACAAAGTGTTTTAGTAAATGTCATGGAATAGGAATGCTTGTTTACTACATGATTGTAAACTTGAGTTTTTCACTGAAATAAACTTACATTGTTTTAAAAAAAGAATTAGAAATGGTCCCAGTTATACTCCTAAGACAATGGAAAAAGGGAAGACCACATCCATGTCACTGACTAGATCCTTTATGGAAGATTTATGAGAAAATGTAGGGAAGAATCATACTGGATAAGCAAGTTATTTGCATCAATGAAGAACATATTCCCACATATGAAATTGTAGATCTTTCAAAGTATCAGGACACCTCAGGGAATCTGAATATGACATATATAGGGGAACCTTATTTAATGTTTAATGTGTAGATGCATGCAATAACACTCACATTCACATTTGAACTCTGCAATTTTTTTCAAATTTTAGGTATTGTACAAAAAAATAGATAATTATAGGAAGAATTAAAATAATCATTTCTTTACATTTTAGGAACTATAATTCCAACTGATTATATTTTCAGACTCCTAGGACTACTTTCCTTGTGCTTGATTTATGTGACAAAGTGCTCATGTGGTGTTGGTGCCAGATTTTCATAATTGTAGGAAATGTGTGATGATTTTAGCTGTAAACTTAATGGACTTGTTTTTAAGTCTATTTAACCTTTCAGAATTTTTGTTCATTTAACATTTACTTATTTTTCCTTTTTATCACTTCTGGTTTGCCCTTGGAACTATGTTGTTGTTGTTTCTTAGCTTACTTTAAAGCAATCTACTAAAATCATTCTGTTATCAAATGTGACTACATTGCTACAGGGAATAACCTCCCAGTAGAGGAAAAGGTCTAGTTAATGAAAAATATGGTTTTATGTATTAGGGTGTCAAATTTTAAATAATATAGTCCTCTCTATTATTTAAGGATTTTGGTATTAAGGAGAAAGGGAGATGGTAAGGACAGGAGCGTGGCCATAATTTAAAATTTTACCAGTATTATAAAACTTTGGGGCAGATAGGTGGTACATGGGATAGAGTGCTGGGTCTAAAGTCAGGAAGACTTATCTTCTGAGTTCAAATTGGACCTCAGAAACTTAATAGCTTTGTAAACCTGGGCAAGTCACTTCACCCTGCTTGCCTCAGTTTCTTAGCTGGAGAAGGAAATGCCTAAATACTCTAGTATCTGCTAAGAAAACCCCAAATGGGGTCAGACACAGGTGAAACAACTGAAAAACAATGCTTTAGTGAATCCTTAATTTGCATCCTTATAAGTATTATTAACCAAACTACTAAGTAAATAGATCAATGTAGTGATTTATTTTCACCTTCTCTCTCCATCTTTGCTTCTTCTCCAGTTACTATCTAGGCCCCTCAAGTGGGAGGAAAGAAACATAATTCTGGTGTGTAATCCATAGATTTTATAATCAATGCCTGAATAATAGAGGATGTCATGCCTTAATCAGGTAAATTGGCAGGTACATACTTAAAGCCCTGTCCTGAAAGAAATCAATGTTACTTTTTTATACCATTTACAGCTAATTTAGCAAAGAAAATGTTAACTACGAGAGATGCTTCTCACCCTCTTATGAACTTACTAGGAATGGTGTGGGGGGGAGGGGGCTGAGTGGAAGGAAGAAAGCTGTTGAGAGTTGAGGAATAAAGGAAACATAAGCTGTCATCCATGAGGTAAGAATTTGCACAGGGTGAATACCACGGTCATTATATCCAGACATGACAGCATGCATCAAGACTGTTTCATAAGATTGGGCATACATCGCACAGCAGACTAAGTGACAATTAGGCAATTGTTATAAATTGCAAAGCTGAGAAATGGGCTTCTTAGGTTTAATACCTACAAAACACTCCTTGTGAAAGAGGCACACTTACATAAAAGCAGCATTATGCTCTAGATTCTAGTTTGATATGCCTTAAGTCCTGTGAAACTTCTGTTTCCCAAGTGCAGAAAGGTTGTTTTTGTCTGTGTGAACTGAACTTAATGTCTTTCTCTTTGCTTCTGTTTTTATTCCTAGCACTTATTACAGTTCCTATATAGAGTAAGCACTTAATAAATGCTAACTGCCTTATTGCTTAGTCTTTTTCAAATCTCTTAGATTCCTCTGATTTTTGAATGAAATACTTTAAAATTTCCTTTCAGTTTTGTCTTGAAATAATTTTAGAACTTTTTTTTTTTGCAATCACAGTGGTGGATAACCACAAAATTGCCATAATTCTGGAGATTTTGCCAGTTCTTAAATGAATAATGGTGTTTCAGTAAGAAAACCTGTTTTCTTCTCCCATCTGTACAATATGCTAGCTCTTTTAACTCTGGCAAGTCATTTAACCTCCTGATCCTCAGTTTTATAGTCTGCAAAATGGTTGGATGATAATACACATCCTGACTAAGAAGAGTTGTTTCAGCATTCAACTGAGTAGATGTGAAAGCATTTCAAGAACTATAAAGTCTTATGAAAATGTAGGTATCATTTTTATTAATAATGAATGGTTGTTTAAAATTTTTTCTTTGAAAAACTGACAAAATATCTACATTCTTCCAAAAGATATTTACCCACTCTTCCAGTATTGGTTGTATTTCATAATAGGAAAATAGAAAATAATAATTCAATTAATTTTCATGTTATTAGTGGAAGTAACATTAGATTAGAATACAGGAGGCCTGATTTCAAATACCAATCCTGCCATTAACCTGCTTTGTGATATCATTTATCTTTGACTATTTATTTCATCTATATGTGAAAATTTTTATATTTGACTTTTCCAATCACATGTAAAAACAATTTTTAGCATTAGTTTTTTTTAATTTAATTTCCAAATTCTGATCCCTTCCTTGCTCTCTCCCTTCTTTGAGAAGGCTAGAAATATTATATAGATTATTCATGTGCAGGCATACAAGTCTTTTTTCTTTATTAGCCATTTTGTGAAAGAAAACAAAGACAGAAAAACAAAAACCCAAGAATAAAGTGTTTTGGTTTTTTTTTTTAAATATGCTTCTATCTGCATTCAGAGTCTATCAGTCCTTTGGAGGTGGATAGTATTTTCCCTCATATATCCTTTGTATTTGTCTTAGAACATTATATTGCTGAGAGTACCTAAGTCATTTACAATTGATCATCATTCAATAGTGCTGTTACTGTGTGCAATACCCTCCTGGTTCTGCTCACTTCACTTTGCATTATTTTGTATAAGTCTTCCCGGGTTTTTTGGAAAGCATCCTGCTCATCATTTCCCCTAGGGCAATAGAATCCCATCATAATCATATAGCACAGCTTTTTCTGCAATTCCTCAATTGATGAGCATCCTCTCAATTTCCATTATTTGCCACTACAGAAAGAGCAGATATATATATATAGTAAATATAGATGCTTTTTCTTCATCTATAGAATAAGGGGGTTGAATTGCAAAATCATTAAGGTCACTTTCAGCTCTAGCATCTCTTCTAATCTAGTTCCCTTTTCTAGTCTATAAAACTAGTATAAGTAGAAAGAGCTCTGTACTTTAAACGTCTGAAGACTTGAATTCTCATCCTTGAGGATACCACTGAAATATTCTCTTTATAGCCTTTCCTTCTCTCCTTAGTTGTATTCCCTCCCTATGATGTATTTAACTATTTTTTATTTATTTTGCTTTTATTCAGTATATATTTATTTATGTCCTTGTTTCCCTTGAGAGAATGCAAACTTCTTGTGACTAATGAGCAGTTGTTTTGGATTTGATATTCTCAGTTCCAACCACAGTGTCTAACATATAGTGAATATTTAATAAGTGAGTATTAATCTAATGATTAGGAAGATTTTTGAGATCATTGGTCTGAGTACTCATTTCTTTTGTGCAGATTACAAGCCCTCTATGCGTTATATTTTGTCATTCCTGTCCATTTCCTTACCTAATTGATGATATCTGCTTAAAAGAACCCTGCCTCACTTAAGTCCAATTCAGTTGTAAGTCAGAGCATCTCCTTCCTGATGTCATGGTTCTCTTTGAGAATGAAGGACAGACAACAACCTGTGAGTAGTAGTAGCTGCCTCACTGGGGACCCAACTGGACTCTGCTTTACTCCTTCAATTCATTATCAGACATTTGCCCTACTGGATACTTTCAATGGATAAGTTTCTTCCCTTTCCTTCCCTTCCCTTTCCCCCTCCCTTCCTTTCCCCTTCCCTTTCCTTTCCCCTTCCCTTCCCTTTCTCCTTCCCTTCCCTTTTCCTTTCCCTTCTCTTTCCCCTTCCCTTCCCTTTCCCCTTCCCTTCCCTTTCCCCTTCCCTTCCCTTTCCCCTTCCCTTCCCTTTCCCCTTCCCTTCCCTTTCTCCTTCCCTTCCCTTTTCCTTTCCCTTCCCTTCTCCCCTCCCTTCCTTTCCCCTTCCCTTCCCTTTCCCCTTCCCTTTCCTTTTCCTTTCCCTTCCCTTTCCCCTTCCCTTCCCTTTTCCTTTCCCTTCCCTTTTCCCTTCCCTTCCCTAGCAACATATCTTGGGGTTTGAAGGTTTTTTTATGCCTTAAACTCAGATCACTCTGGCTCAAATTGATTGGCCAAAAGTAGACCCCAGCCCAAGCCTTACTTGGTCATTGCTTAGATTCAGAAGGCTCAGAGTAAATGTAATTAGAAATTGTTTTTATTTTGATCAGAAACCCTGAGGGTTTTCACCTTCCAGATTATTATTTTATGAGTGGGTAAAAGAGGCCATTCTTTGCCTCATTTTTTACCTAGCCTTAATCACTAAATGGTCATTGCCTCAGACAAACAGACCTGGGAAAGACCTTAGCTTAAAAAGGCCAAGGTCTCCCATTTCATCTGGGGCCATGTCCAGTTGTCCTGATCTATATCTTGCCACTGGACCCACATGGCTCTGGAGGAGAGAGTGCAGCCGTGACTGTGCATAGCCTTGCCTCACTTAAATCCAATTCAGGTTCTGATATCTCCTTTTTTGTGTCATGGTCCTTCTGGAAAACAATGGACAAAAAAGAACCACAACTGTCCTAGAAGTCTTCCTCTGGTCCTTGTAAAACCTTTTTGCTATCACTATGACCGTAGGTTTGTTCATCTATTATCTTTTTCTTAATATTTGAGTACTTGAGTTATCTACCTAATTTCTGGTCATAGTTCTTCAAATCAATAGAACAAACATTCATTCTACACTTGTAGAAAGGCGTTATAACAGGTTCTGAAAACACAAAGGAAAAAACAAAACTGTCTTTGCCCTCAAGCCGTTTTACTTATATGTACTTGGATTAGAGGAGGGAAGGCACAACATATATCAGTAGAGAAAGAATACTTACTAATGGAAGGATTAGGAAACATTGTATAATTTAAGTTTTGTTGTATAAATTTTATAATAAAAAAAATCCTTGGGCTCTGATGTAGAAAAGGCCCAACCCTTTCTTTTCCTCATTTTAGCAGGAGTATTATTATTATTATTCTTGTTGTTGTTATTATTTAGCTTTTTTGGAAGGGGGAAGGCAGAGCAATTAGGGTTAAGTAACTTGCCCAAGGTCACATGGCTAGTGAGTGTTAAGTGTCAGAGGCTGGAACTCAGGTCCTCTTGACTCCAGGGTTGGTGCTCCATTCACTGAGCCACCTGGCCACCCCTACCAGGGTTATTCTTGATGTATTTCTAGATAATTCTTATGTTTTATAGAAAAGAGAAACTAGACACATTTGTAGATTTGTAGTTGTGGATCTCTTCTTCTGCACTTATTTTTTTGGAAACTATCATCTGTATCCTTTCAATTCTACCAAAATTCTGCCTTTTCTTTGAGGTGTTTGTAGATTGGTCCCTGAGTATCCTAAAAATGGTGTCATATCTAACATGAATTTTTTTTCTTTGTCAGGTTATTACCCTTATTCTTTTTTTTTTAAACAAATGCTTTATTAACTTCTGGTTTGCGTCATTCATTTCCACCAGATTTTGAGTTACAATTTTTCCCCCATTTTTTCCCTACCCACCATCCCAGAATAGCAGTCCCACTAGATATCCCCTCATCCAATCTGCTCTCTCTCATATCTTCTCCCATACCCCCTTCGACTTTGCCATTAGGGCAAGGTGAATCTCTGAGCCCCAATGCCTGGAAATCTTAAGAAACATTTAATTTTAAAGCTTCGATTTTCAGATCCATTCCCTTCCTCCCTTGTCACCCATTCTCTCTGAGAAGATAAGCAATTCAGTATGTGTTGTACATGTATAGCTATGCAAAACATTACCATAGTAGATATATTGTAAAAGACTGCTTGTATTTCCTTCCCACCCATCTCACCTCCAACTTGGTCCATTCCCTACTTTGATCCTGTCCCTCTTCAGAAGTGGGTACTTCCAACCTCCCTTCCCCCTAGAATGCCCTCCCCTCCATCATCCCCTCTCTCATCCCCCTTTCCACTACTCTCCTGCAGGGTGAGATATCCCATTAAGTATGTATGTGATTCTCTCCTTGAGCCAACTTCAATGAGAATATGGCTTTGCCTTTTTGCCTTCCTGTTCTTCCCCTACCCTGCAACTACTTCCCCTTGCCTCTTCTCCTCCACTTCTCTTATTTGATTTTTAAAGTCCTTCTTAAGGTCCTCTATGGCCTGCAACCCACTCATGTTTTCCCCTGGGGCTTTTGGAGCAGGACTTCTGACCTCACAGTCCTTTTCCCGCTCTATGCCCCCAAAATAGGAATCTAGGGTTGAATTTTTCTGTTTCCTTTGCCTTGGCATGTTGCCACTTAATTACTTGACTTTTGGGCTTGTTGCCACACTATGGCTTTAAGGCCAGATAGAGGAATTTTCGTCCCGAACGTGTGGGGGGCAACTTCCGTTTCTGGCAAGCTGTAAACCCACCCATGACTTCCACCCTAGATCACAATCCAGATCCAGGGAGGTTAAAGCAAGAGATTACCCCCCAAGACTGATCGCTGGATCTCCCTACAAATTTGCAGGCTGGGAGCTGGAGCTGCCTCAGAAAACTACAGAATGGCATGTCTCCTCAGTGGCTTCTAGCCCCCAGGGGAGGGAGCCGACACATTCCCTAAATACGGGTCCCAAAGTCCATAGGACACTAACCTCTTACTTTTTCTTAGGCATGTCTATGTTGATAATTCTGGAGTTGCCACAGCTCCTGGTGTTCTGGGGTTCCTCCAGCCAGCTGCTGGCCCTGCCGCCCTGGGGCTAAAACCTTGGCTTACACGGACGTGGGCTTGGCTCGGCTCCTGTGCTCTGTGCACTGCGCGCTGCCAGGTCCCAGAGCTCTGCACTGGTCCTTCCTGCAGGGCTGCTGGGCTGTCCTCAGTGGGAGGTTAGCTTCTCTGTGTCGTTCTGTGGGTGCTGGGGCTCCAGAAGTTGTTCAGAGTCCCCTTTTACATAGTTTGGGGGGAATCTGGGGGCAGAGTGGCTTGGATGAGCTGTTTCTACTCCGCCATCTTGGCTCTGCCCCCCCCCCCAACCATTATTTCAATACCAAATCACAGTTACCAGAGAGGGAAGCATCAACATCTGGGCTTTCAAAGCTGGGGGGCTCTCAACAAGGGCTTCCCAGAGTCTCATCTGGTCAAATCACACAACACTTCTCAAAGTGAGCCCCACCCCCCTGGGGCCTCTTCTACATGAGATAATTTGCCCTACCCTGTCTCTCCCCATCTCTTCTTGCCACTTTCCTCTCTCACCTCTTAACTTCACCCCTTAAGTTTCATCCCTTCCCATCAAATTCAAGCTGTGCCTTCTATCCATGTATACCTGTAAACATATGCCCATATATCCTTCTTCAATTATTTTCATAATCAGAAAGGTTTCTTCAGACAAAGATATTGTTTTTCCATGTAGGAATGTAAATAGTTCAACTTTGATAAGTTCCTTTTGATTTCTTTTCCTTGATTACCTTCTCAAGCATCTCTTGCTTCTTGTGTCTGAATGTCAAATTTTCTATTCAACTCTGGTTTTTTCCTCAAGAATGCTTGAAAGTCCTCTATTCCACTGAATGACCATATTTTCCCCTGAAACAAGATAATCAGTTTTGCTGGGTAGGTGGCCCTTGGGTTCAGTCCCAGCTCTTTTGCCCTCTGGAATATCATATTCCATGCCCTTCAGTCCCTCAGTGTAGAAGCTGCCAGGTCCTGTGCTATTCTGATTGTGTTTCCACAATATTGAAATTGTTTCTTCCTGGCTGCTTGTAGTATTTTCTCCTTGATCTGGGGATTCTGGAACCTGGCTATAATATTCCTGGGAGTTTTCTTTTTGGGATCTTTTTCAGGAGGTGATCAGTGGATTCTTTCAACCTCTATTTTGCCCTCTGGATCTAAAACATCAGGGCAATTTTCCTTGAGAATTTCTTGAAGGGTGATTTCTATGTTCTTTCTTTGATCATGGCTTTCAGGTAGTCCAATAATTTTTAAATTGTCTCTCCTGGATCTATTTTCCAGGTCAGTGGTTTTTTCCATGAGATATTTCCCATTGCCTTCTATTCTTTCATATGTTTGGATCTGTTTAACAGCATCTTGATTTCTCATAAAGTCACTAGCTTCCATTTGCTCCAGTCTAACTCTGAAGGAATGAATCTCCTCAGTGAGCTTTTGAGATTCTTTTTCCATCTGGCAAATTTGGCTTTTTAAGGCATTCTTCTCCTCATTATCTTTCTGAGCCTCTTTTGCCATTTGAGTTAGTCTATTTTTAAGGAGTTATTTTCCTCAGTCAGGCTGTTGACTGTCATTTCATAGTTTTCTTGCATATTTATCATTTCTCTTCCCAATTTTCCCCCACTTCTCTTATCTGCTTCTTAAGGTCCTCTATGGCCTGTAGCCAGCTTGTATTTTCATTTGGGGCTTTTGGTGCAGGAGTTCTGACCTCACAATCCTCCTCCATGAGTTGATCCTCTTTGCCCCTAAAATAGGAGTCAAATGTTGAATTTTTCTGTTTATTTTGTTTCTTTTGCCTAGGCGTGTTGCCACTTAATTACTTGCTTTTGGGGCTTGTTGCCACAGTAGGACTCTGCCACCAGACAGGAGAGCTTCTGTCCCAAATGTGGGGTCTTCACAGCTTCTGCAGGTTGGGTGGCCTCTGTAAAGCCACCACAAACTCTGGCAAGCTGGATACCCACCCCAAACCTCCACCCCAGACCACAATCCAGATCCAGGCAATTTAAAGCAAGAGCTATTAACCCCCAGACTGATTGCTGAATCTCCCTACAGTTTGCAGACCAAGAGCTAGAGCCTCCAGTGACGCTGCAAAGTGGCTTCCATGCCTTGTTTCTTCAGCAGCTTTTTGCCCCCAGGGGAGGAAGCCAATGCATTCCCCAAATACTGGTCTCAAAGTCCATAGGGCACTAACCTCTCACTTTGTCCTAGGCATATCTGTGCAGATAATTCTGGAGTTGCCACAGCTGCTGGTGTTCTGGGGTCCCTCCAGCCGACTGCTGGCCCAGCCGCCCTAGGGCCAAAACCGCCTGGGCTCAGCTCTCAGAGGGCTGAGCTGTAGGTTCCCAGTGTGCTGTGCCGCCTGCTCTCAGAGTGCTGTGCTGGCCACTCCCTGCAGGGCTTCTGGGCTGTCCTCAGCAGGAGGTTAGCTTCTCTGTGTCATTCTGTGGGTGCTGGGGCTCCAGATGTTGTTCAGAGTCCCCTTTTACATGGTTTGGAGGTAATCTGGGGGCAGAGCACCTTGGAAGTGCTGTTTGTACTCCGCCATCTTGGCTCCGCCCCCCTATTACCCTTATTCTTAACTGCATTCTCTCTCTCTCTCTCTCTCTCTCTCTCTCTCTCTCTCTCTCTCTCTGTCTCTCTCTCTCTCTCTGTCTCTCTCTGTCTCTCTGTCTCTCTGTCTCTGTCTCTCTGTCTCTCTCTCTCTGTCTCTCTCTCTTTCTCTCTCTTTAAGGCAGGGTTGTCTTGCGGTTTTCCCCTTTGGCTCTAATTCTTCTTTATAACATGATTAATGTGGAATGAAAAAAGGTGGAAGGTTGATGGGGTAACATTACTTGGCCAGTCTCAAAAGCCCCAAATAAAACGGAAAATGAAATAATTAAGCTGCTATCGTCTTTCTCAGTGAGTTAGGATAGATTGAGACAAGTAGGAAAGTACTTCATAAAGAAATTGGAAAAATAAAGAAGATACATTGCAAGCATTAGCAAATAGGGGAGAAATAGTGAAGAAGAAAGCATGCTGCTGAAATATAGCTATAGACATAGTCATATATAATTCTGCAGTTCTTATTAATAAAATAAAAATAAATGATGTTAAGCATATAAGCCATTAAAATCTGTTTAGGAAATTGCACAAATGAAATAAAATTATTAGGAATAATAAGCCTATTTCAAAGTCCTCTTCTGACTCTACAATGGGAGGAAGGTGGCCCTGAAAGAGTGATAGGCTTTGCATTATGCAGAGTACAAATTCTGGAAGGATATACATATAACTGGAAAGGCAAAATATATTGGCCTGAACTGTTTTCTTCTGTATATGTTTTCTAAGGCCCAATCTTAAGTTTCAAATACCTCACCTCTCTAAGAGGATTGTTTTATTTTTTAGTTTTGTTGAGGAATAGAGAGTGTAGTCAAGTCATGAAGACCATCTAGTATGATGTTGTAGGGTTTTAATACACATCATTAAAGAGAGTACACGTCAGTAAAATAATGTATCTTTTAACATTTTGAAGCTTGAAAATGACATAGATGTCATAGCATATTTTACCCAACAGGTTTCTGAGCAAGTTGAGCTTCTGTTCCAAAGAGGAATACAAAGAGGATAACATAGAAAAACAACTAACCTCTGAATGTACCGTAACAAATTATTTGGATCAAATTGGACAACATTTCTAGGAATTTTATAATCAGAAACCAGTTTATGTTGTTTTTACATAAAATTAAGGATAATGAAATTTAATTCATTTCAGTAAGAACTTATTAATTCATTACCTCTAATGGGGTAGGAACTCTTTTTTCCCCGCTATTTCATGAGCATCTACCAGTGTACTACATACATTCTACTAGGGTGGGAGTGAGACAAACAATAGATACATAAATAGATAAAACAAAATACACATAAGGTAAACATGAAGTAATTATGAAGGGAATGAGGTAGAGAACTCTTCCTCTAGGGGAAGGGGAATCAGAAAAGGAAGATATTGGAGGAGGTGACCGGAGCTATTTTGAACGGGGAACTTGTTATTCAAAGAGGTGGAGGAAAAAAGAGAATTCCAGACATGAATGAAAGTCTTTACTGAAGTACACAAGTGAGAGATGGAACATTATGTCTTATCTACATTTTCATTTGTCATTTAGTTAGGCTGGAAAATAAAGTGTATCATGGTGCATAAATATATAATCAGTGTAGAAAGGTAGGTTGACCCCAAATAGAGAAGTACTTTAAATACCAAACTGAAGAGCTTGGATTTTATTCCACAATCCAACCTTTGGGGAAGTGAGTCAGATGACCCTATGATAGCAGACATATTTAACTTTATAAATGTAAAAGCATTAGGAAAAAATGAAAGAAAAACTAAACATATATGTGAGTCAGGTGGCCTTTAGCCATTTTCTCATCAGACTTCCTTTTTACTTTTAATCAATAACGTAGTAAAGTCACACCTTTTCTCCCTGTAAATACCTTTTAATCTTTGATCAATTGTTTTTGGACCACATCTGAGAATTGTAATGTTTATAACCTTTTCTTCTCCCAAAAAGAGACCATATTCTTTGTATTTGAAGAAAAGACAAACTTGCTGAAGATTTTTTTTAATCATGTGAGGCTTAACTTTCCTGAATAGATGCTTTTCAATATTTTTTTTCAGTTACATTAACTTTGCATCTTCATTTAACAATCATTTCCTTATATGTACCATTGTACTTCATGTTTATGCATTTATCCATCACGGATACTTCTCTCAATAAGAATACTCTTTTTCTATTTTTCTAACATAAGAAAAGTTTTAGAAAACACGAGTCCAGGAAAACTGATAAACTTTAGTGGCACGAGTGGATGTAAGACATGTGTACTACCATTTGAGCAAAAGACATCTCACCTTGTATAAAATTTCCTATAAATCACAATCTTTGAAGGAAAGGAAGGGAACTGGAGATAACTGAATTGGGTATATACTCTCGGCATTTTTTTCTGAACTTGTAGGATTGTTTATAAAAAGAAAGGTATTTGGATAGCATGGCTATTATGGCGATCCAATACATGGGCCTATGAGACAAATCTTGAGTTGGACTTGAACAGATTGGGCGTGTTGTCACTTCACAACATGAATTGGTGACTTGGCTATTGGTATTCAGAGTACCACAAAGGTGGTATTAGGAAAATCCTGTGGAAGAACAGTTCCCTCTGACTTAAAGGACTCATGCTTTAACATTTTCCTAGAGTTGAATACTAGTATTTTCTATGTAGAAGAACCTCCCCTTAGGAGAGTGTCACTTTTTAATCTTTGTATCCTAACAATGCTTTACCTACAGCAAGCACTTAATAAACATCTCTGCAATCCAGTAAGCTCTTGGTGAGAGGGGTTTCTTGTTGCCTAGTTTGACAATATTTATAATGGAAGGTGATTCACAGTCTTCTTTCCTTTGATTAGTAATAAAGAAAAAATAGCTCCCTAAACTACATTTTGGGATTCGGGCTTGATAGATTTGTATCAGATTTTAGTGTAACACAAGTAAAATTTTCTTTATAGAATAGTATGTAAATGATATTTTTTGAAAATCAAATATCTTTAAAAGTGCTAAGGTAGTTTGTAGTTTAAAGGAATTATGCACTAATTATTTTTAAAGTTAAAAGCCCTTTCATAATGTGATTTAGCAAACCAGAGCACTAGATCAAAGAAGTGCATAGGGCTTTGCTCTGGGGTATTCAAATAGGTATATACTTCCTTCCCGAGGTGACTACAATCATTGTACTTTTCCTCATGACCCTTCACTTGCCCACATTTCCATTTGGTTCAGCTTCTACAACTGTGGGCACTTCGTCTCTCTCTCTTCCCAAATTTGATGTGACTCTGATGTCATGAGATCATGAGATATCCCTATGGAGAGTATTATTGACCAATCTCACCTTTTCTCCTGGTACAACTGCCCCTGCAGACTGTTTTCTTTGTCTCTCACCGCTTCCTGTTTTTTTTTTTTCCTCAGGAAGAAGTATTCGTATCTATAGCTCCAAAAAGAACCCCTACTTTTCTGTTTTTTTTACAATATAAGGTTTGGTATTTTTGGTTTTCTTAAAGCAAGTTCCTGCTGCATCTTTTAAGAGAGTGGGGGGAAGTACTGTGTAGAATATTCTTTATCTTCAATTTGAAGATATGGTAAGGTTTTCATAACTGACTTTTAATATTAATCTCTAAGTTAATAAGCCTTGTTTAAAGAACATTGCCAGAAGATGTGTGTGTATGTATATGTTATGTGTGTGTTTATGGATTGTATCCAATTTCAATTACATGAGGCCTACAGTCTGGGTCAGGAATTGAGTTTTGTTACATATTCAGGATAGCTCTGATTTTTTTTCTTTAGTACTTGGACATTTCAAATATAACAAAGTAATGCCTATTCAATTTAGTAAGGATTTCCAACCTCTCCTATATTTGAATTTTTTGAAAAATAAATCCTAACTTAGTTATTAAATGAATTCATTCCTTCTCTTCAAGCTCCATTTAATGAAAGGAGGAAGAAAGGCAGCTTTCATTCTTTTCTGGATGGAAAATATATGTATATGTATTTATAATTTCCTTATTGGTGTTCTATTTAACTACATGTGAAAAGTAGTATTGGTATTTAATGAAATACAGACTTATTAACAAAAATCCTGAATGCTTCTGGGAAAAATAAAACCTATAGAATCCATAAGATCATAGGATTTTGAGCAGAATGACAATGTCAGCTTTCTAGTCCAATCCCCTCATTTTACTGATGAGAACCCTGAGGCCCAGAAGGATGAAGTGTTTTGCCAAAAGTTACCCCAGCAAGTAGCAGAGTTAGGATTCATTCCTGAATACAATTCTTTCTAGTATACCATACAGCTTCTCTAAACTCTCTCTATGCAGCCTATTCATTTTTTTTTTAACAAATGCTTTATTAACTTCTGGTTTACATCATTCATTTCCACCAGATTTTGAGTTACAATTTTTTCCCCATTTTTGCCCTACCTACCACCCCAGAATAACAGTCCCACAAGATATCCCCTCATCCAATCTGCTGTCTCCCATATCTTCTCCCATACCCCCTTTGACTTTTCCATTAGGGCAAGGTGATTTTCTGTGCCCCAATACCTGCACCTGTTATCTCCCAATTACATGCAATACAGTATTAATAATAGTATTTATATATTTGAAACATTTAATTTTAAAACTTCGAATTTCAGATGCATTCCCTTCCTCCATTGTCACCCACTCCCTCTGGGAAGATAAGCAATTCATTATGTGTTGTACATGTATAGCTATGCAAAACATTACCATAGTAGATATATTGTAAAGGACTGGTTGTATTTCCCTCCCACCCATCCCACCCCCCACCTGGTCCATTCCCTACTTTTATCCTGTTCCTCTTTGAAAGTGGGTACTACCAACCTTCCCTCCCCTCAGAATGCCCTTCTCTCTCTCATCCCCCTTTCCCCTATTCTCCTGCAGGGTGAGATATCCCATTTACTATGTATGTCATTCTCTCCCTGAGCCAAATTCAATGAGAATGTGGTTTTGCCTCCCTTGCAACCACTTCCCCTTGCTTCTTCTACATGAGATAGTTTACCCTACCCTTTCTCTCCCCATCTCCTCCTGCCACTTTCCTCTTTCATCTTATAATTTCACCCCTTGAGTATCCTCCCTTCCCAACAAATTCAACCTATGCCCTCTATCCATATATAACCGTAAACATATATACACACATTCACATATGTATTCATATGACCATACACCCATCTTCCACTATTTTCATAGCGAGAAAGATTTCATCAGTCACAGTTATTGTTTTTCCATATAGGAATGTAAATAGTTCAACTTTGATAAGTTCCTTTCAATTTCTTTTCCCTGATTACCTTCTCAGCCATCTCTTGCTTCTTGTGTCTGAATGTCAAATTTTCTATTCAACTCTGGTTTTTTCCTCAAGAATGCTTGAAAGTCCTCTATTCCACTGAATGACCATATTTTCCCTGGAAACAAGATACTCAGTTTTGCTGGGTAGGTGGCCCTTGGGTTCAGTCCCAGCTCTTTTGCCCTCTGGAATATCATATTCCATGCCCTTCAGTCCCTCAGTGTAGAAGCTGCCAGGTCCTGGGCTATTCTGATTGTGTTTCCACAATATTGAAATTGTTTCTTCCTGGCTGCTTGTAGTATTTTCTCCTTGATCTGGGGATTCTGGAACCTGGCTATAATATTCCTGGGAGTTTTCTTTTTGGGATCTTTTTCAGGAGGTGATCAGTGGATTCTTTCAACCTCTATTTTGCCCTCTGGATCTAAAACATCAGGGCAGTTTTCCTTGAGAATTTCTTGAAGGGTGATTTCTATGTTCTTTCTTTGATCATGGCTTTCAGGTAGTCCAATAATTTTTAAATTGTCTCTCCTGGATCTATTTTCCAGGTCAGTGGTTTTTCCATGAGATATTTCACATTGCCTTCTAATCTTTCATATGTTTGGATCTGCTTAACAGCATCTTGATTTCTCATAAAGTCACTAGCTTCCATTTGCTCCAGTCTAACTCTGAAGGAATGAATCTCCCCAGTGAACTTTTGAGATTCTTTTTCCATCTGGCAAATTTGGCTTTTTAAGGCATTCTTCTCCTCATTTCCCTTTTGAGGCTCCTTTACCATTTTGGTTAGTCTGTTTTTTTAAGGTGTTATTTTCCTTAGTCAGGCTGTTGACTCTCATTTCATACTTTTCCTGCATCCTTCTCATTTCTCTTCCCAATTTTTACTCCACTTCTCTTATTCGATTTTTAAAATCCTTCTTAAGGTCCTCTATGGCCTGTAACCCACTCGTATTTTCATTTGGGGCTTTTTATGCAGGATTTCTGTCTTCACAGTCCTCCTCCAGTTCCATGCTTCGATCTTCTTTACCCCCCAAATAGGAGTCTAATGTTTCATTTTTCTGTTTATTTTGTTTCCTTTGCCTTGGCATGTTGCCACTTGATTACTTGATTTGGGGGCTTGTTGCCACAGTAGGACTCTGCCACCCGACAGGGGAGCTTCTGTCCCAAATGTTGGTGTCTTCACAACTTCGGGAGCTATTAGTTTGGTGGCCTCTGTTAAGCCTCCACACACTCTGGCAAGCTGGATACCCACCCCAAGACCTCCACCCCAGACCGTAATCCAGATCCAAGGAGGTTAAAGCAAGAGTGATTACCACCCCCCCCCCCAAGACTGATCGCTGGATCTCCCTACAGTTCGCAGGCCAGGAGTTGAAACTGCAACTGAAGCTGCAAAATGGCGTCTGCGTTGTGTCTCCCCAGCTGCTTCTCGCCCCCAGGGTAGGAAGCCAAAGTGTTCCCCAAATACTGGTCCCAAAGTCCATAGGGCACTAACCTCTCACTTTGTCCTAGGCATATCTGTGCTGATAATTCTGGAATTGCCACAGCTGCTGGTGTTCTGGGGTCCTTCCAGCCGGCTGCTGGCTCAGCCGCCCTAGGGCTAACACCACCACTGCCGGCCTGGGCTCAGCTCCCAGAGCACTCTGTTGGTTCCCATCATGCTGTACTGCCTGCTCTCAGAGCGCTGTGGTGGCCGCTCCCTGCAGGGCTGCTGGGCTGCCCTCAGCAGGAGGTTAGCTTCTCTGTGTTGTTCTATGAGTTTTGGAGCTCCAGAAGTTGTTCAGAGTCCACCTTTAAATGATTTTGAAGTGGTGTCGGAGAGAGCACCTTGGAAGTGCTGTTTCTACTCCACCATCTTGGCTCTGCCCCCCAGCCTATTCATTTTTATATATTATTCTTTTGTTGTATTTGGAAAAACTGTGTATGCACACAAAGAAAAGTCATTATTTAATTGGGGCAGGTACAGAGTAGAAATAAAAGACTCAGAAGATGGTTTCACATGACACTAATGACTGAAAACATCCTTTGGCCATCCTTGGGACACTTTTGATGCTATGTGTGCCAATTTCAGGATACAGCTTTTGAGAAAAACATGAGTAGTGACACTGAAACTTTTGACTTAAACACATATAAACATACAAAGTTATGCCTCCAAATAAGGGTTCTTCTATTGAAAATGCCATTTGTTCTTCGTTTTTGGAAACGAATACTTTCTCTCGAGAATGTTGCTTTTTGACTTGTATGTGAATTGTATTTAAGTGAGGCTGAACTGTGCGGAGTCAGCAAAGCCCAACGGTAAGACAGAAGTTAAGAGGACTGACTATGGCTTGGGATGCAGTGGATGACCTTACCCTTTCTAAATCAAGGTCATTTCCTGGGCCTCAGTTTTTCTGAGGTAACACTCATTCAATGACTATAGAATTTTACCATCATAGAAACATCTGTGTTGGAGGGGAAGAACCACAAAGTTTTTTTTGCTAAAACAGAAAATGTGTGCTGTTTACACTCATTCTAAGCCATTAAAACCTAAAAAAATGGAGTACAGAAGCTTGGGCCCAGAGCTATGCCCCTTTGGAAGGGGCTGTGTACTAATGTGATTGATGCTGATGTTACTTAATGCACTTAAAAAAAAAAGCTTTGATAGCCTTTGTGTTAACATTTCTGAATGTATAGATCATCATTACAGTTGGCTGTTACAATTACACAATATTCAACATCTCTTTTGTTGTGCTTTTGTTTTATCTTGTACAGCTTTTGTTTCACATTGTGCAGAGTAATGCATGTACGCTTTAAGAGGACATATGTTAAGTTGATATTATTGTCCTTGGTAATGTCTTACCTTCTTTCTAGACCATTGCAAGATATGATTATGCATTTTCTGGTGATTTGTCTTTCATATTTTTTTTTACAAATTTTAATATAGATATATTTTACATAATTGATGTGTTCTTGTCAAATTAAATTTAAATCCCATTTTGATAGATCATAATAGTACTGCTGATTTAATGTGTAGTTCCTTATGTACTGAATCTGATCAACATTCAATTGTTTTTAATGCCTGGGCTAATTATTAATTAAGGCTAAGAATAATCTTGTCAAGTTGTTAATCGAGCACTTCAGCATACCAAGTATCTAGTTGTTTGAATGTATGTAGTGGGTGAAAATTTTTCCTAATATGACTATTTAATGTTTCTATTTAATAAATTTTTTGCATACCGCATTTTTTTTTGGAGGGCAATTGGGGTTAAGTGACTTGCCCAAAGTCACACAGTTAATAAGTGTGTCAAGTGTCTGAGGCCAGATTTGAACTCAGGTCCTCCTGACTCCAGTGATGCATACTGCATTCTCAAAGAGTAACAATGCCTCTTTTCTTCCTTCGGTTCATCCATTACATTACTGCCTACATGATTTTTCCTGATGCCCTGATTAATATTATTCCTTTACTAAAATATTTCATGACTTCATCATGAGCTTGGCATTCAAGGCTTCTAATAATGACACTAACATATTTTTCCAGCCTTACATTACTCCCCCTTCTCTTATACTCAATTCCAACCAGTTTGGATTGCTTTCCCCTTTCTAATCTTATCCTTTTCCCAGAGTGTCTTTGCTTTAATCTGAGAGCTGTCTGCCAATTCCAACCTTACCTCACAATATCTGTATTTTGAATTTTTTCTCCTTCTTCTAGTACTAATTTAGTTTGTTTCATCTCTTATAATTCTGGACTTTAGCATTCTCCCCAAACCTGTTCAAAATGCCTTTTTTCAATTCTTAGTTACTGTTCCTCTCCTTGCCTCTTATTTTCTTGTTGGTATTAGCTGTTTATTTGTTATATCTCCTATTAAATTGTAGGGCAAAATATAATCTATGTAATTTTGGAATCAAATGAGTGACTTTCCTATAGTAGATGCATAAAATTGTTGAATCAAATTGACACTTTATTGTGACAAGCATTAATCTATATTTTAGAAATATTATTTATGGTAACACAAAAGCATAAAATTAGAAATCAATATTTTACTGCGGAAATTACAAAAGGCAAGTATAAACATTACTAATTTTTAGGAAATTAATTTGATTTTATATTTATTATGAATATACACACATATTATATAGAAGAAAACTCTTTGTTTCATGATTTGGACAAAATAGTCACAGTATAATTTATTTTGACTGACAGAAATCTTGCCATGAAATATATAGCATGAATCAGTTTTAGCATTGTGGTCAGGTTTCAAACCTACTCTCCTTGTCTGACAAAGATATTTTTAAAGAATTCCCAGGTAGTGAATTTCTATTTAGGATGTGTTTGATTTTCATTGAAGAGACGAAATATTAGAAGTAAATCATAAGAAAAAGAAAACATGTAAGTTTGGTAGAAAATATTATTTAAAATAAAAAGTCAAACTTCAAAATCAATCATCGCCATTATCTGAAGGCAACTGCCTTTTCCCTTTTTGGACCTGTTGTTTTTCCCCAGAGTCAGTATTCACAGCTGTGTCCTTGTTGGGTTTGGTAGGTTTTGTTTTGTTTTGTTTTCCTTTTTTTTTTTTTTTTTTTTTTTACGATTTTGCTTTGTGTGTACTTGGACACATGTTCTTTTTCACAATTAACCAATTTTACACATTCTGATTGATTTCCAGGCCGTTTGTGATACTACCTCTTTGGAGAGATCACTTCCTTGCTTTTATAAGTTAAATGGCATCTTCCTTTGGTCTCATTTTGTGTTTTGTACATTTTGTACTTCAGCGCTCATGCACAATGACTTAGCACTCCTTCAGAATCCTGTGCTTGACTGCTGGGATTTTTTCCAAGTTTGCAAGAGTAATAATGCCTTTTCACCTCTACCATTTAAGTGAGGTCTACTATTTCATAGGGGAAAAGGAGAATCATTAAAAATGAAGAAAACAGCACAGAAACTCCCATACTTTTGCTTTCTGAAAGGGGAAGGGTCATCATTTTCTTTCAGCTGGTGACTGTCTGATGGATTTTGGCATCACTTGCCTGCTTTGCTCTTATTTTGACAGCTTTAAGTGACAGAGAATGTCACTCTTTTCATATCATGTAATGGCATCCTGGCAGTGCTTACTATGAAAACTTAACTGCTCTTGCCCTTTTGGTCTTTGCCTTGACCTAGAAACCTGCTATTTCAATGTTACCTTGATATTCTGAGTTGGCAGCACATGGTAAAAAACGTTCTTTTAGTGTAGCAGTCCAGTGATAATTCCAATCACACTTCTCTTTTGTATGGCTTGATGACAGGTAAATAATACCCTTTTCATGGATACCCTTGTGTTTGTTTAAGCCAAGATTACCAAAAATAAGTTAAAGAATGTGTTAATGTGGGTTTTCTTGCATAGTGAACATTAGATATCCTTTTCTGTGCAGCACAGTACTGCAAAAGTCAAGAGTATAATAAGTGGTCTGAGAATTAGCAATAGGCATATTGTACCCATTAAACATTTCTTGACCTCTGAAAATAAAACCATTGAAAATCATTTGTATCAACTCTTACTGATTTTAAATGAGAGAATCAAAAAACCTGGTTATTTAAATACCCCTGTAGGATACTTTCTTTAATTAAAAGCTGTAAAACTAAAGGTAAGTAACAAACAAGTGAATATTGTGACATCTGTGATGTTTATTTTGTTAAGGATTCATGGCTTTTATGAGCACATAAATGAAAATGACCTCACTGTAGTAACACAGACCAAAACCTGTAGGAGTGTAGAAACATCACAGATGTATTAGCACTTCAGAGCAGTCTCAAGGGATACCTCTTTTGTGCAGAATTGATTACTTACTTGTGTACTTTAAATGATTAGTTACTTAAAATACACTTATTTTCATGAAGGAAAGTTAATAAAATTATTTCTCTTACGATTTAAAAATCTGATTCATGTCCATTTCTACCTTTGTTACTCAATATGTTTTTATTCATATTTTCCATGATTATCTTCTAAGAACTCTTTTTTTTTTTTTTGTCAGGGGACCATTAGCTCTTAGTTCGATTAACAAATGGTTTTACTTTCAATTTATCACCTTTGAGGTTAAGTTCAGTCATCAGTGTTGTGTCTGTTTCCACTTAGTGAAAGAATAATAATGTTAAATAATTTGGTTGTCTCATTGGCCTTAACTCTTTGACTCATGGGTTCTGTCCTTTCTCTAATTTTCAGCATTGGTCTTTATCTTTTGTTGATTTCTGGATAGCATCTCCAGATTGGGCTTTATTCCCTGCCATTTCCTAGGTATTTTTACAAATCATAACCTTCAGCAGTTAATTGTCATAGCATCACTGGTCTGAACTATTTATATTCTAGTTGCTAGGATCTTTAAATAATCATCCACCTCCACCTCCATCCTCAATGCCCCCTCCCTAGTATTGTTTAAAGTTATTTTTAACAAATATAAATTACATCTAGAGATAGTATTCTTTTAAAACGTTATAATTTTTATTAAAGACATAGTTTTCTTATAATTCCAAATTGTACTTGACTTCATCAACTATCCAGATATTTGAGAAAAATAAGCTTTCAGTTCTATAAAGGATAATCTACTAATTGTTCAGTTTATGTCTTTATACATGATCTATTGACATTGAGTAACTAATCTAAGGGACGAAAAATTTAAGATAAATTTACTATATATGCGTGCACACACATTTACATACTCATAGTAAGGATAGCTAACATTTATATAGTATTTACTGTGTACTAGTGACTGTGCTGAGTGTTTTAAAATTATCTCTTATTACAGTTATTATCCTTATTAACAACCCTTGAAGGTAGGTGCTATTATCATTCCCATTTTACAAATGTCGAAACTGAGGCAAACAGGTTAAGTGAGTTGCCCAAGGTACCACAACTAGTGAGTGTGGTGGAATCTGAATTCAGGTCTTCTTGACTCCAGCCCCAGGGCTATCTACTACACCACATATATCTTATGTTTTGGTATGTTCATCTGTAGCCTTCCACTACTGTCATGCAGAACCTAAAAGGGACTGTATAAGTGATGTAACTTGACTTTCACTGGGCTTTTTTTTTTTTTAATTCCACAAACCCCTTCAATTATTTTAAAGGTAAATATGGGTTATTTGTTTTTTGAAAAATAGGAATATAGGGTTATCTGTATTATATACAGTAAATTATATGTATATACTTTAAATGGATTTATTATTTATTTATGCATATACTCTCCCCAGTTGTGCATTTTGCAACCTACCCACAGTTCCTCATTCTGTGTAACTCCTGTTTTTGGTCTTCTTGCATCTTCCTTAGAGATTCCCTTGAATTACCTAGAAATCTTCCTACAAGTCTTTAACATTTTGTGTGGATTAGTACAGCATTGGAGTTGTTGATCTGTTATCCTTTGCTTTTATTATATGACCGATCAACCTCATAGTCTGATCACATATTTCCTGAAAGAAAACTTTTATGCTACTCCTTTCCATTTTTATATATTCTTTTGCATGCATACACACACACACACACACACACACACACACTGTATATATAGCTTTGTAGTTAGACTACATTGTATATGCTACATGAAACCATTCTTTTTAAGTGTTCTCAATTAAACCAAATAGATTATATAACTTAATTGCATTTGGTAATTCATATTATAAAGATTTATAAAACAGTTCTCAGATTTGGACATACAATAAAGGCCATTTGTTTCGGTGAAATATTCTTTATGTGTGAGGGAACATTTTTAATGGTATTAAATTACATGTCCTTGCTGAAGGCAACTAAAGGGACAGGAATATAAACTTGGGTGATTTCAGGGTGAAAGGGAATTCCTGAAAGTTGTAACAAGTAAAACTTGAGTATTAGATTTAACTCATTTTGGAAAGGTGGTCCTGTTTTATGCATATCCGTGATGTTTCTTGTAACCTAAAATTAGAAGAAAACATTCCTTAATAATTACACAGGATTACAGAATTGTGCTAATTAACAAACTGCAATTAGCTCCCATTAGTTACAGTATTCAGCTGTGCTGTCTATCTGTGCAGGTCCTAAGTGATTACATTAAAAGCAAATGCATGTTTATATTGTGTATCATTACTTTTGGAGATATAGCTTTATGGACTGCACTTAATATATTCACAAAGTTTTACCCCTGTTGCATGAACATTTTGATGTAATGCCAATAACAAAAAAGTTTTCATTACTTTACAATTAAATTACTACTATATGTTACATTGCATTTTTATAATTAATTTACTTTTAGTTTTCAACATTCACTTCCATAAGATTTTAAATTTTAAATTTTCTCCCCCATTTTCTCCTCCCCCCTGCCCAAGAAAGTGTGCAATCTGATATAGGCTCTACATACACATTCAAATTAAACATATTTTCACTTTAGTCTTGATGTAAAGAAGAATTAGAACCAATGAGAAGAACCATGAGAAAGAAAAGACAAAACAAAACAGCAAAAGATAAAGAGAGCAAACAGTGTGCTTCTGTCTGAATTCAGACCCCTACGTTCTTTCTCTGGAACTGGAATTTTCGATCATGAGTCTTTTGGAGTTGTCTTAGATCCTTGCATTGCTAAGAAGAGCTAAGTCTGTCAAAGGCAGTCATTGCACAACATGGCTATTACTGTGCACGGTGTTCTCCTGTTTCTGCTCACTTCACTAAACATTAGTTCATATAAGTCTTTCCAGGTTTTTCTGAAGTCTGCCTGTTCATCATTTCTTACAGCAAAATAGGATTTCATTACATTCATATACCACAGCTTGTTTAGCCATTCCCCAATTGATGGGCATCCCTCAATTTGCTATTTTTGGTCACCACAAAAAGGACTACTATAAATAATTTTGTACATGCAGGTCTTTTTCTTATTTTTATGATCTCTTCGGGAAACAGATCTAGAAGTGGTATTGCTGGATCAAAGGGCAGGCACAGTTATATAGCCCTTTGCCATGGTTTCAGATTGCTCTATAGAATGGCTGCATCAATTTACAACTCCACCAACGGTGTATTAGTGTTCCGATTTTCCCACGTCTTCCCCAACATTTTCCTGTTTTGTCATGTTAGCCTATTAGAGAGGTGTGATATGATATCTCAGAGTTGTTTTGATTTCCATTTTTCTAATCAATAGTGATTTAGCACATTTTTTTCATATGACTATAGATAGCTTTAATTTCTTCCTTTGAAAACTGCCTTTTCATATCCTTTAACCATTTATCAATTGGTGAATGGATTGTGTTCTTACAAATTCAACTCAGTTCTCTGTATATTTTAGAAATTGAGGATTTTTACCATAGACATGGCTATAAAAATTGTTTCCCAGCTTTCTCCTTCCCTTTTAATATTGGTTGCATTGGCTTTGTGCAAAACCTTTTCAATTTAATGTAATCAAAACCATCCATTTTGCATTTCATAATGTTCTCTATCTCTTACTTGGTCACAAATTCTTGCATTCTCCCTAGATCTCACAGGTAAACTATTCCTTGCTCTTCTAGTTTCCTTATAATATCAGTCTTTATATCTAAATCATGTACCCATTTTGACTTGATCTTGGTATAGAGTGTTGGTCTGTACCTAGTGATTTTCTAGTTTTTGTAACAGTTTTTTCAAATACTGAGTTTCTTATCCCAAAAGCTGGATTCTTTGGATTTATCAAGTAGTAGATTACTGTAGTCATTGAGTACTGTATCTTATATACCTAACCTATTACACTGATCCACCCCTTTATTTCTTAGTCATTACCAAGTAGTCTTGATGATCACTGCTTTATGATACAATTTGGCATAGCTAGGCTACTTTCCCTTGTCTTCATTTTCATTAATTCCCTTGATATTCTGGACCTTCTTTCCTTCCAGATGAATTTTGTTATTGTTTATTCTAGCTCTATATAAGTATATTTTGGTAGTTTGATTGGTATGGCACAGAATAAGTAAATTCATTTAGGTAGAATTTTTATATTTATTATATTAACTCAACCTACCTTTGAGCAACTGATAGTTTTCTCATTCTTTAGATCTGACTTTAGTTGTATGAAAATCATTTAGTAATTTTGGCAAATAGACTCCCAAATATTTTCTAATGTCTATAGTAGATTTAAATGGAGTATCTGTTTCTATCTCTTGCTGTTGGGCTTTGCTAATAATATATAGAAATGCCAATTATTTCTGTGGGTTTACTTTATATCATGCAATTTTACTGAAATGTTACAATATATTTTGACCCTTAATAAAAAAGAATGAAAATTTCTTTTTGGACTAATAATGTAGAAGATAGTTTTAAGGTTTCTTGGAATCTTGATAAATTTTCACATTATGTGGTTATTTTTTTTATCACAGGAGATATCCATGATATTTTGGCAAGATGTTCTCTAGGTCTCTTGATGCTATACAAGCATGTGAGCTATCTTTCACATATCTAACTCCCTTACTACATGACCAGCCTGCTTTCTTTTCCAGTCATGCATTTCTCTGATGATACTTCTGTGTACTTCTTCATTGATGATATGCCTCACCCTACTCATGTCCAGTATGTACTTATTCAGTGCCCTTTAGGAAACTCATGACTTTAATTTGCAGGTTGTAATGTTTCAGGAGTAGTGGATGTACAGCATCACAAAAAGAATGTGAATGTTAAAAAATAAGAGGACTTGTTTCAGGGAGAAGTTAAGAGTCTTTAAAAGCACTGCACAATTTCCCAAAGGCAATGAAGTCTGCTATCTGCCTCTTATTAAATTTGGTCCCAGTTTTTTTTATCCATCCATGGTATCTGTCTCAAATATATTTATGTCTGAGAGCAACTCTTTTATATGCAGTATGTCCAACTGCATCTTATAATTTGGGAAATAGATTTTTTTTTTATCCAACTGATTTTCCTTCATCCATAATGATTATAGATCACATTTAGGAGTCTTTATATTATTCTCAGTGCAATCAGCATCAAAACAGGAATGGCCAGATAACTTGAGTATTTTTAAGAAATCCCTTTTCTGTTTTGAATCTACTCTGAACATCCTCAGTGATGATGACCTAAGCTATTATTTGTCTACTCCTAAATTACACTATACTAAAGTGTTTACTTATTTTATACCTGCTTTGATATTATTAATCAGGGGATTATAGAACAAAATTATTTCTGTTGTTAACATCTCTCAAATAAACTTGTAATATTTTTATGTGTGCCTGTGAGACACCTAGGATCTTTTAAAGTGACATTTTTTGCCCATCAAATAAATGGTATTTTTATAGTCATTAAGCAATAAACACAGTATACTCTGTACCTTTTGGTCAGTTGTGTCAAGATATAATTTGATGCTTTCTTTTTCTTTTTCTTTTTTTTGGCAGGGCAATTGGGGTTAATTGACTTGCCCAAAGTCACATGGCTAGTAAATGTGTCAAGTGTCTGAGGCCAGATCTGAACTCAGGTCCTCCTGACTCCAGGGCCGGTGCTCTATTCACTGTGCCACCTAGCTGCCCCCATGCTTTCTTTTTCAAAAGCCTACTTGTGATCTTCTTAAACTGTGATCAATGATGCTATTGAGATGTGCAGATTATGTTAGTTGATTTTGTAGAAATGAGAAAGTAGTTGTATGAATTAGTAGTTGCTGATATTTTTTGGAGTTACTTTTTCAAGTGGTAGAATAATAATAGTCTGTGATGTTTTCTAAGGATTTGGTATCTTGACTCTATGGTCAGCCTTCTTTCCAGTAAAATATGCTACCCTTACTAATTTCACCAAGATCTCTTATCTTAGAAATTTATTGAATGGATACAATTTGTTCTCTTACTTAAATGGCATAGAAATCATTCTGTCTTGGAGAAAGTACATTAATGGGATTCAGATACTTACGTCCAAAAATATAACTTGAGTATATGTTTTCAAAGTAAAATTTTTTTTGAACAGTTACTTTGGAGTAATGTTTGTATACCAGCTGTACTTAATTAGGAATTTCATGTCCAAAGGTGTTTAGGAGAGGTTCAAAATTAATTTAAAAAAATCTTTTTTTTCCTTTAAATTACTTTTTGTTAATAAAAATTGGGCAAAATTTTTTTGCCCATGTGTTACTGGGTTGTGGTTGAGCCAGACATGCATATTTTAGTGGAAACTTTTTTTTTAATGGTTACATTTTGGATTGAGGAAAGTGCTTTTTTTATTTTTATAAATGGTCTAAGAGGAGGGGTATTTTTTGCAGGTTTTTAGATTTCCATTTTCCATATGCTCAGGATATTGCTTGAACATATCAAAGAATGGGGTTTACTGCAAGCAGAAAGAGAATTGAAGCAGACCAAACAAAGTGGAGGTTGGGAAAATGAATGAGTACTAAGCATAAGACTCTAGCTTTTCAGACAAGCCATACATTCATTCCTGAGGGTCTCTGCAGCCTGGCTGGCTTAGGAGTTTTCACCAGTATAGCTTGCTTATCAAAGCACTTTATCTGTGGGAAGGGATGTGGGTTAACCACTTCACTCAGCTCTAACTTCCCAGCTAGCAGTCTGTCAGCAAACAGCTGTTTTTCAATATGTACACTATACACTGCCCAGCCAATCTTGAGTTCCTGACAAAAACATCATTGTGCTGAGGGGGTTGTTCGGGCTTGGGTTTTTTTTTTTTTTTAAATCTTCAATGAAAACTGCTAAGCACAACTTGAGGCTTAATTTACAAGATTGTTTTTTTTTTTTTTTTTTTGACCCAGTTAATGGTCCCCTCCCCTTTTTATCTTTAAGATTCAAAGTTCAAATTAAAGGTAAAATTTCCTAGAATAGGGACTGTGGAGATGAATGATCCACTGATGATCATTATAAAGTATTATTCATTGCTTATATTCATATCTATTCATTTTCCCTTCTCTTTTCTTCTCTGTTCTCTTGCATGGTCACATTCTCTACTTGCTTTTTCCCCAACCCATTTTAATTTCAAGTACATTTAATAGAGTCAAATTCAAAGAAAATCAATTTAATTTTCATAGTAAGTCTATAGATAGGTACAGTTTTGATGTTATATCATAGACAAAGCAAGGTAATAGTATTCCATTAATATAATGTGTATCATACAAATGTTGAGAAAGAACACTGTCAAATACCATGTATGAGAATATATGCTTTATCATCCATTAAGAAATGCTCATTAAATATTATTCTATTGGACTAGATTACTAGATTTTTGGATTACTAGGAAACAATATGAGCAGACATACCATCCTGGTGGAGAATGATCAGATGCTTAAAGTATTACTGTTGTTTATATGAATAACTAATTTCTAAGCCAATGTATTCCAGAAACTAACACTTATGAAAGACATTCTCAATAATATATTGTACTGATGTTTGTATCTTTATCCAGACATACTAGCTTTTTACCTTTTTACCTTTAAAACTACTCAGAAGTGTCATGATTTTTCATCCAAATGTTTTCTTCCAACTCAATTAAATCACCTTGATTTCCTTCATTGCCTTTAATGTAGAAATTGAGGGTTAATTAGGCTTTCATGTAGCTCACAAATGCTATATTAAATTAAATCTAGGTAAAGAGGAGTTCGTATTTGTTAGGGTGGTGGTGGTGACCATAAATTAAATTCCTAATACACTTTCACCATCACCCAAGCTTATTACACGGAGATTTGGGTCTTGTGAGCCTTATATTTTCCTGATTACCTATGGAGTATAGAGCAGAGTGTTAGGGGAAATTCACCAATATAAATGAGACCAGCTGGAAGTAAAAAGATTAAAAGATTAAAAAAATAGATATTGTAGGAATTGTGAAAAGTTCCAGAAGGAAGTTCCTTAACTCTTGTTAAGAATTGTCCTGGATTTTTTCATTCTCTATATTTGTATCCCCAGCCCCTAGAACAGTGCCTGGCACAGAGCAGGCATTTAATTAATGCTTGTTGATTTATTGATTGTCCATGAATCAGAATAGCCTAGCAAACTGATGGTCCTTGCTGAGAAGGAATGAGGAATGCCTTAAAGACTCAGACTCTAAAAAGAATTTATGATTAAAAGTCAATGTTTCTTTAGTAATTCGAGTCTGTAATCTCTATTAATGGGTCAGAGAAATATTACAGTTAGCCTACAGTTTAGTTTCTACCCTTAAATTAGAACTTTGTTCCATTTCCTATGTGTGACGGAAACAATTTCTGAATAAATAATTACGATAATGAATTGATTATATATACTCATTTAGCTCTATGTTTAAGAACATCATCATTACAAGGTCTAGCTCTTTAAAAGAACCTTTAAATAGACTCTATCTCTTCCCTTCAAAACTTATGTTCTAAGTTCTTGATATAAATAAATAGGTTAAAGGACAATTGAGAGGCAGCTAGTTAGTTAATAAATACAGTGTCCTGTAGTAACTAACTAGCTGCACAACTCCTGACTTCAGAGCACTGGCCCTGAAGTCAGGAGGAACTGAGTGAGTTCAAATTCAGCCTCAGACACTTGACACACTACCTGTGTGACCTTGGGCAAGTTACTTAATCCCAATTGCCTTGCCCTACCGCTTCCCAAAAAACAAAAGAAAAAAAGGGCAATTGAAAGTGTCAATAATTTGGATAGTAGTGGCCACCTTTGCTATATTCCTAAGGTTCTTTTTAAAGAGGTATGTGCCTTTTTTGTGTTTAGAATAATTCCACTTTTACAACTATTCGAGGAATAGTTTGAGAAACTGTATAGAGCATTTGCTTCAATGATTAAATTGTAGATTGTGGAAATTTAGGAACTGCATAGTCAGGGTTCTAGAGGTGATAGAAATGCATATTTTGAAATTGCCAACCATGAGGGCATAAGTGAGGATGAAGATAACAATTACAATCCAGGTTTTGAATTCCTTATCTCAGGGGGAAGACTGACTGGAGGCTCATAGATCATGATGACAGTGATCTGAATGTAGCTGTGTAGAGTGAACATCAAAGGGGAAGTTGTTCAGCAGTGGTGACTGAGGGAGAGGGGACACCAGGAATATTATTGTATCTTGTCTTGGTCTGATATGTTGGGCAATATGAGAGAAAGAGTAACCGACTGTGGAGATAGCAACGTGTTTTCCAGAGAAATCCAGCCTTCCATGAGTTAAAGAAGGAAAGTATTAATGATCAGCCAAGGGTTTCAGAAGATATGATGGAAAAGGAAATCAAGGAGATCAAGGACTGGGATTTGGTAGTTTGAAGCTGGATTGGGATAAGGGAACAGAAAGCAATTGCAGATGGAAGGGTGGAGGGTTTGCCCTGGGAAATGAGGATGCTGAATCATTAATGTTAGGGGAGTAGGAACTGAAATTTTCCAGCCATGGTTTGGAAGACCTACCATTTGTTTGGACCCTTGACCTGCCAGGCTTGTATGAAAATGAAGGGTAGCTTTGGTGAATGTTCTCTGAATGCTGGGGAATTAGAGTTTGGATTAGACTCCTGGGTCCTCCATAACCTCAGGGAATTTACACTATCTCTGGTACATTCTAGGATTGTTGACACACCCTGAAGAAAATCTACATATAGAGATAGTAAATATATATGCTGATTTAAATTATAGATGTGCTAATTATTCATTTTATTAGGATGAAAAACTTTGCTTGAAGTATAGAGTAAGGCAGCAATTTTTTGTTTCTACATGATGCTTTCTAAGTTTTTGATCTTGGTATAATGAGTAAAATAAAGCACTTGTCAAAATATGCCTTGGCTGTTAGGACTTTGAAGGCTCTAAACAAACCAAGGTATCATTAGATGAGGACAGTAAAACTCTGAAGCCAGGTGGAGCCAAGATGGCAGAGTAGAAACAGGAAGGACCAGCAAAGTGGTCTGGGAGCCTGCAGCACCGCTCCAGTGCATGGGGGAGCCGAGCACAGGCCTGCCTGAGTTGTGGTTTTAGCCCCAGGGCATCCAGTTCTGGGAAGAGAAATGAGAAGGATGCAGGAAAAGTATGAAATGAGGGTCAACAGCCTGACTGAGGAAAACAACACCTTAAAAAATAGACTAACTCAAATGGCAAAGGAGGCCCAAAAGGGCAATGAGGAGAAGAATGCCTTAAAAAGTCGAATTTGCCAGATGGAAGAAGAATCTCAAAAGCTCACTGAGGAGATTCATTCCTTCAGAGTTAGACTGGAGCAAATGGAAGCTAATGACTTTATGAGAAATCAAGATGCTGTTAAGCAGATCCAAACATATGAAAGAATAGAAGGCAATGTGAAATATCTCATGGAAAAAACCATTGACCTGGAAAATAGATCCAGGAGAGACAATTTAAAAATTATTGGACTACCTGAAAGCCATGATCAAAGAAAGAACATAGAAATCACCCTTCAAGAAATTCTCAAGGAAAACTGCCCTGATGTTTTAGATCCAGAGGGCAAAACAGAGGTTGAAAGAATCCACTGATCACCTCCTGAAAAAGATCCCAAAAAGAAAACTCCCAGGAATATTATAGCCAGGTTCCAGAACTCCCAGATCAAGGAGAAAATACTACAAGCAGGTAGGAAGAAACAATTTCAATATTGTGGAAACACAATCAGATTATCACAGGACCTGGCAGCTTCTACACTGAGGGATTGAAGGGCATGGAATATGATATTCCAGAGGGCAAAAGAGCTGGGACTGAACCCAAGGGCCACCTACCCAGCAAAACTGAGTATCTTGTTTCCGGGGAAAATATGGTCATTCAGTGGAATAGAGGACTTTCAAGCATTCTTGAGGAAAAAACCAGAGTTGAATAGAAAATTTGACATCTAGACACAAGAAGCAAGAGATGCCTGAGAAGGTAATCAGGGAAAAGAAATCAAAAGGAACTTATCAAAGTTGAACTATTTACATTCCTATATGGAAAAACAATAACTGTGACTGATGATATCTTTCTCACTATGAAAATAATGGAAGAAGGGTGTGTGGTCATATGAATACATATGTGAATGTGTGTGTATATGGTTACATTTATATATGGATAGAGGGCATAGGTTGAATTTGTTGGGAAGGGAGAATACTCAAGGGATGAAATTATGAGGTGAGAGAGGAAAGTGGCAAGAGGAGATGGGGAGAGACAGGGTAGGGTAAACTATCTCATGTTGAAGAAGCAAGGGGAAGTGGTTGCAAGGGAGGGGGAGAATAGGAAGGCAAAAAGGCAAAACCACATTCTCATTGAATTTGGTTCAGGGAGAGAATGACATACATACTAAATGGGATATCTCAACCTACAGCAGAATAGGGGGAAGGGGGATGAAAGGAGGGATGATGGATGGGAGGGCATCCTTGGGGGGAGGGGAGGTTGGAAGTACCCCCTATAGAAGAGGGACAGGATCAAGTAGGGAATGGACCAGGTGGGGGGTGGGATGGGTGGGAGGGAATTATAAGCAGCCTTGTATAATATATCTACTATGGTAAAGTTTTGCATAGCTAGACATGTACAACATATCCTGAATTACTTATTTTCCCAGAGGGAATGGGTAACAAGCAAGGAAGGAAATGGATCTGAAATTCGAGGTCTTAACATTAAATGTTTCAAATATATATAAATACTATTATTAATACTCTTTTGCTTATAATGGGGAGATAAGATGTGCAGGCATTGGGGCAGAGAGATTCACCTTCCTCTAATGGAAAAGTTGAAGGGAGTATGGGAGAAGATATGGGAGAAAGCAGATTGGAGGAAGCCATATCTTGTGGGACTCCTATTCTGGGAGGGCAGGTAGGGGAAAAACGGGGGAAAAAATTGTAACTCAAAATCTGGCGGAAATGAATGATGTAAAACAGAAGTTAATAAAGCATTCATTAAAAAAAAAAAACTGAAGCCAAGTATCTCACTATGCCATGGTTGTGCTATCTGGAATGATTTTGACACTCTTTAACCACAGATTTCATTTTTTGTTTTTCTATATGAAACCAAAATATTCAAAGGGGGACAATATTTTTTCCTCATTGATTTAAAAAAAAATCTTTTTCCTCTCTATAATTTTCTAATTAGACTGTCAGGGCAGTAAAATAACTACTGAATCGAGAAATTGTGTAATATCCTGGATTCTTTTCCAAATTCTACCCTTTTCTTGATTTGTGATATTTAAACTCACTGTGTATTTTTTCCTGACAAATAGAGATAACTATATCATTTTATTATAATATGCTTATTAAGTACAACTTGCAAAACACCTTTATAGGTTTTAAAAGCTGTGTTTATGTGATGTGTTAGTATACAATCTCCTTACAGGCTAGTTAGCTTTTTTCTTTAGTTAAACTTTTGAAGTCTAGCCAACTCCATGACATTCATTATAAGAGTTAAGAGTAGTAATCTGGAGTAGATCATTACAAATATTATCTCATTTGATCCCCATAACAGCCCTGTGGTGGAGGTGCTATTATTATTTCTATTACAGTGAGAAAACTAAGGCAAACAGAGATTAAATGACTTTCTCAGGTTCATACAGCTAGTAAGTGTCTGAAGCTGTAGTTGAACTCAGCTTATTCTGACTTGGATCTATCCATTGTGCCATCCAGCTGCCTCAGGCTTATTAAAGATAACACAATATGATTTCCTGCCTGGATTATATGATGTCAGTGTATGTTGTCTTAGATCCTTAGCAATTATATTTCCCTTTTATAGCCCCATATTTTCATTTACAATGTTTGATTATAAAATTCTATGATTTTTTAGTTAATTCATTTAGTACAATTTGGCATAGTTTAATAGCAATGCAAACAGAAAGCAGAATTTTTTTCATTTATATAAAACATCATTTTTAAAATTAAATCGATCATTTTAATTTCAAAGAGCAGTGAAACTAGTGTATTGTCCAAAATTATGCACTTTGAGTTAGGAATGAATATAAGGAAATCCAGATTTTCTTCTCTCCTTCCTGTCTTCTTCCTCCTCCTCCTTTCTCTCTTCTCCTTTTCCTTTCTTCTTCCTCTTCAGTTTCTCCTTTACCTTCTCTTCTTCCTTTCTTTGTCTTCTTTGCCTTCTCTTTTTCTTCTCCTTCACTTTCTCCTCCTCTTCACCTTTCTCTTCTTATACTGTTTTTCCTTCTCTTCACTTTCATCTTCAACTTTTCCTTTTCCCCTATCCTCTTATCTCCTCTCATTATCTTTGAACCCCCAATTCCTTGCATAGTCCCTGCCAGTAGAAAATACTAAATAAATGATTACTAAGTTTAATTGACTTGACACACCTAGAGACAAAGGTGCTGTTGGCCCTTTCTCTATCTAAACTGCAACTTTTTTACTTGCAGCACAACCATGGCATAGTGAGATACTCCACTTCAAAGTTTTACTGTCCTCATCTAATGATACTTTGGTTTGTTTAGAGCCTTCAAAGTTCTTACAGCCCATACATATTTTGACAAGTGCTTCTTTTGAAAATATATTTTATTTACCCCACCAGAAAGTAATGGCTCCCAGGGAACCATTATGCACTGTCTTATAAATCCTTCTGAGTTCACATGCTGTTGACCCAGTAAGGACAGTAATAGCTCTTGGGACCTATTATGGTTGATCATAGAATTCTGCTGCTGTGGAAAGTCTGCTTGCTGTAAATTCTTAGGAAATTTTAGTTTAGAAGACATTTTTAATGAACAGAAAGCTTCATGTCTGAGTGGAATTTTTTTTGACATTTAAAATTTTATACCCATTCCCTGCCATTCCCCACAGATACTCCAGCACTTTAAAATAAGAACAGTAAAAGTTGTTTGGGTGTCATTCAAGTACCAAATGAGAATTTTAGCTTATTAATTTTTTCTTTTTAACTTCATATCATATAACATACCAACTGTATTTTTCAATAAGAAATGTATATGTAGACACAAATATTTTAAATCTATTCACATCTATATATGACCTTTTCTATTATACTTTAATTTTGTAGCTGTTATATAACACTAAACACAGGGATTTATCATGGAAATATTGACATCACCACCACTGTGTAAGTTCATCAGTTACATGTTCAAAAATGCAAACTATTGTCTTCTTTTCAGAGGTCATATTATAAAAATATTTTAAGTCTCATTTCAGAAGGTGTACAACTGTGAATCAGAGTTATAAGCCTGAATTTTAAAAATAACAAAGCTATAAAACCCACCATGACATTGGTTCCAGTTATATGCAGCATTCTATGCAGTGGAAGCTAACCACAGCATTGGGAATGGAATGTCTTTGCTCTGGGAACCCTGATTCTATAATTACTAAATCATGTGTATGCTGTTAAATGTTTTGTATAGAAGTCCTGGAACAAAGTTCCTGACCATTTTCCTTTCTACACTGCTCCTTTACTTGCTCTATCCCCTTTTCTAACTTTGTATAGTATAAATCCTAGATAACCCTAACTTTATCTAGTACATATTAGATTTTCTCCTAATTTGTTAAAAAGCAAAGGTTTTCATTATACAACACAAGATTTAAAAAAATGAATAAAACATATAGAGACTGTGATGGGAAGTCTTTGATTAATCATACTTTCTTATCATTCCTATTTTCTGCATTTATATTTATAGAATGTGTAATGACTTTCTGTGCAGTAAAGCCAATAGGACCTGCACTTTGTGGATCTGGCTTTAACAC
The DNA here is from genome assembly GCA_011680675.1 of Gymnobelideus leadbeateri. Classification (NCBI taxonomy): domain Eukaryota; kingdom Metazoa; phylum Chordata; class Mammalia; order Diprotodontia; family Petauridae; genus Gymnobelideus; species Gymnobelideus leadbeateri. Next base: position 116,996 of record WOXC01009160.1, on the reverse strand, counting down.
ATTCTTTATAAACCTAATACAATAAATGCTTTCTTATCTTCTTTGCAGCCACATTTCTACAATGATTAGTTTGTACTTGCTACCTAGTTAATTATCAATCCTTTTAATTTTTTTGTGCCATCTTTCCTACTCTGCTGAAAGTGATCTCCCCAAGGACACCAAAGACCCCCTTATTACTAAATCCTGGGACACTAGGTCTCCTCTTCACTAAATCCAGTCACCATTTCTTTTTTTTTTTTTTTTAAGCAATTGGGGTTAAGTAACTTGCTCAAGGTTACACGGCTAGTCATTTGATTTATTCGTGGGTGCTCATTTTCTGAGGCCGGATCTGATCTCGGGTCATCCAAACTCCGAGGCCGGCGCTCTTACTCACTGCGCCACCTAGCCGCCCCTTTAGGGCAATTGGGGTTAAGTAACTTGCCCAAGGTTATACGGCTAGGTTTTTGTTTGTGCGGATTAAGTGTCGGAGGCCGGCTCCGAACTCAGGTCCTTCTGATTCCAGGGCCGGCACTCTATTCACTGCGCCACCTAGCCGCCCCTCAGTCACCATTTCTTTGTCCTCATCCTTGGTGACCTCTCTCTGGCATTTGACATTATTGATCAACCTGTTCTTGATGTTTTTCTTTTCCTTGGCTTCTAAGACACTGTACTTTACTGTTTCTTCTATCTTTCTTTTGCAGGTCCTCCTTCTATGTTTTCTTCATCAAATATCACTTTCATGATCATGGCTTCAATTTTTGCCTCTAGGTAGATACTCCCAAATTTCTATTTCCAAGCCCATTCTCTATCCAGTTCTAGTGCTTTTGATTAAACTCCTTATCCATTGATACGTGGTTGTACTGTTGGCACCTGAAATTCATCATTTCCAAAATTGTATTAATTATTTCCCCAATATAAGCTACCCTTATAGCAATTTCTCTTTGGGTTGATGATTTCACTATCCTGATATTCCCCTAATCTCACAATCTCAGCATTATCTTTGGCTCCTTTCTTTTTGTAACTCTAGACTTAGCTTGTTCTGTCCTTCTAGTTCCAGCTTTAAAATAGCTTTCATATCTATCCCCTCCTCTCCTTTCCCAGTAAGCAACTCTAGTTTAAGCCCTCTTTTTACCTAGACTATTTATTATTATCCTCTTTAATAATGTACTGTTTGCAATTCATCCTCTCTATAGGGAATCGATCCTTCATGCCATTATCCAAGTAACCATTCAAATGATCCATGTTGATAATACAATTTTTGTACCCAAAAAACAAAGTTATTTTTTTTTAATCTTCTTCATTATTTACTAGAAAAGCATATGTTGCTGTTCTTGGTATTTTTTTTTTTTGGAGGGCTATTGGGGTTAAGGAACTTGCCCAAGGTCACATGGCTAGGTTTTTGTTTATGTGTGTCTGAGGTCGGATCCGAACTCAGGTCCTTCTGACTCCAGGGCCAATGCTCTACTCACTGCGCCACCTAGCTGCCCCCATGTTCTTGGACTTTTTAACCCTCCACAGTCTAGTTTCAAATTCTTATTCTTATTTTATTTCTTAATATAACCTTACCCTTAGGGCCCTTACTTTCAGTGTTTTAGGTAAACTTTTATTTGCCCTGTCTTTTGTACTTTCTTATTTCCATGTTCATGCCAACCCCCCTTCCGCCCATGCCTGGAATGAACTCCTCTTCCAAATTTTATCTCTGACTATTGTACTAACCATTTCAAGGACCATCCCATTCTTAATCATCATCTCTTCTGTGAAGCCTTTTCTAAGCTCTGCAGCTAAAAATTATTTGTCCTTCAGGCCAGATCCTCCCCTTTTCAATTTGTGAGCATGTCTTTCCCCCCATGAGAATATAAATAACTTGAGAACAAATTCAGTGACTTATTGACTTTTGGATATTTAGCTTTTTTGCCCAGTAGACTCTTAGAAAACACTTGTTGAAATTTAATTTTTTTTTCTGATTCTGAAGATTTGCTCTTTAAGAATAAAGGAATTTAACATTTCTAAGAAAATTCTTATTTGTGAATCCACTGGAAAAGTAGGCTGCAACCAATAAGTTGACTTTGCAGGGCTTTAAAGTTTATAAAAGGTTTTGTACACATTCACTCTGTTGATCTTCATAATAGCCTTGTAATGTAGTAACTATAGGAATTGTTTGTTGAATTGAGTTGCATTATCTGCATATAAAAATGGGAAAACTGAGACCCAAAGAAATGATGATTTGCCAATGTTCACATACCTATTAAATATCAGAAGAAGGAGTCAAATACACATCTCTCCTTACTTCTAGTCCTGTGTCCTTTTTACTCTCCTTGTGCTCTTCATCAATCTGTTTCAGCAGTTTTTCTTGAGTTCTCTTTAGCTCTTCCCATGTCAGACATAACCAAATTTCCAGAATGCACACATAAAAACAATGGGGAAAGAAAAGGACTAGAAATATGTACAACATACTTGAGCTCATTTCCTTGAGTTCAGAACACTTCTTTTCAGAATAATGATATTTTTGTTTTGGTATGTGGATGATATTTCAACATAGGAAACTGAGGAAGACTGGTCAGACAGATAGGAAGAGAAAACCAAAAGAAAGAAATGTCACAAAAACCTAGAGAGGAATGGGCAGCATTGTCTTCAAAGTTTTCAAGAATTAAGAGAAACATTCAATTGGATTGAGCAATTAAAGATTATTAATAATTTTGGAGAGAGTATTGTCAGTTGAACCATATTGCAAAAGGTTGTGAAGTGAGCAAGAGGTGTATAGATGGCATTTTTCTAGGAGTTTGGCCAAGAAATTGAGGAGGAATATGGACTATCTTTACCCTAAATTTACTTCTCTGCAACTAACAGATAGGTTTGGTTTCATTCTTGAAAATGAAAGAATGTTATCCCTATCCTCCAGTAATCCATAGAAATAACCATTCATTTTATCTTCTTGTGTTCCTATTCACAATGTTCTTTGGGCAAACATACCCCTAAGGATATTAATAGTTGCTTGGTTATTGTATGAAATATTGGATGTTGTCTGTTGTTCATGAAAGAACACTGAACTTGGAATGAGTCAATGCAAGTTCAGGACCTGGCTTCATACTTATTGATGGCATGAACATGGGCAAGCTCACTCTCTGAGTTCAAGTTTCATCATTTATAAAATGAAGATTCTAATATTTGTACTGCTTTCCTCCTAGCATTGTCAGAAAAGTGCTAACGTCCCAAATAAAGGTGAATCATCTTCATCACCACTATTGTTGTTATCAATAATAACAATAATAATCAGGTCCAGAATTTTGGCACTGCTTCTCTATATGGAATTTTATATACCACAGAATGAAGTCAACAATAAAAAAATCCATCTGTCCTTCATTATACAGTCAAATCTCCATTCTTCATGGTATTTGCATGGATGATTGAAATTCCTTTCACAGTAATCTCCAAAGCTCACCTTAGCCATTTATTTCACCTTTCTTAATGTTCAAAGGTTTTGCCAAGTAACAACTCTGATTCTGCCCAAGCACTATAACTTATGGAAGTGCTAAGAAACAGCAAATGGCCCCAAACATTGTCATTAAACGGGTAGGAGGAAAAGTAAAGGGTGGAGTTAGATGACAAATTGGATAATCAGTGCCTGAGTAATTGAGTTAAATTGCAATTTTAAGAAAGTAGTTAAAAAGAAAATCCTCCTGTTACTATCTTGTGCTATAAAAGAAGCCAGTAGAGGTCTGTTGCCAAAATCAAAGCCAAAATAACAATGGAAGGGAATCCTAGATGTGAGCTGGCTTCTGCATTGTAGTGAATCAGGCTTGAGCAAGATGATTTGATGTTCTTAAACACACAAGAAAGGCTATAATAAGGATAATAAGTCCCCACCTTCCCATCCCCTCTGGTTAAAAAGCACACAACTGAAGCCATCTATCTTGTACAATTATCCTCATAAACCTCTGTAGTATGCTTCTCTCCCCAAAACATTATTAGTGTCGATTTTGGCATGCAGTCATTATGCCAGTAATTATAGCTCTTAACTGGAATATAGTTGTCTGTATTTCCTAGCCTCTATTATGAAGACATAAATCACTTTAATAAAATGGTGAGTGAATACACCACTTGCAGTTTGTTTATGTTAAACATTCTCTGCAGGTATTCTACATGAAAGCTTAAGCCGTCTATTACTCTTTCTGTAGACTTTGCTTATCATTAATAGAAAGCAGCATGTGTACATCCTGCAAACTCATTTCCTTATTTAAAGTGGGCATCCTTCCTTTACTGAGATATGTTTCCTCTTTTATTACAGGAGAGAAGACCAAGCCTTTGTAAACTCTTAAAGGCACATCCCTTCCAAATGACCTTTTGTCCTATGCTACTAAGAAGCATTGTTTAGTCCACTCTGAGTTCCGCAAAGTTACATGGGGTATCCTAGGAATTTTTGTTTTTGTTAATTAAATTTGGAAGCATGTAACTTTTTCCTAATATAAAGTATAAATGAAAGTCCAGTAAAATTGATCCTGGTACTCTGCTAGATCAGATAATTGGAGAAGGTAAAATGTTTAATAGTTACAGAACATAATGTACCTTTTTTGTGCTCAGAAATTTTTTTTAAAGATTAACTTCAGTTGAACTATTTTCTTGACTGTGTTTCTTTCCTATTATTAGACTTGCTTATCCATATCATATACAGAGTAATCTTATTCTATTTTTCATAATTAGATGAACACAATTTTAACTTTATTTGATACAGTGTCCTCTGTATAGACAAATGTGAGTGGTTAAAAAAAAAAGGATGAGCCATGTGTTAGAAGTATTATTTTCTCTATTTACATATGAGCAGATGGAGGCCCAAAGAGGTCACATTTATGTATTCATGGTAGCATGCAAATGGTAGAATTCAGATCTTTTGACAGAACATTAAACAGAACAATTTTAATGAATTGTGGTGGGGGTCTTTTGTTTGTTTTGTTTTTTGCTTAGCTATTGGGACCCTAAACCACCATAGAGGTCCAGTATGACAGGGAGTTAGAGGTATGTGAAGGTCAACATAATAGGAACTCAGAAACACTGGAAAGTGGGAGATGAGTTCCTGTTTCATGTATATGGTCTCTTAAGTTGAGGTCCTGGGGACCTGGTCAATGAATGGAACTGTCAGGTTTTAACTCCAAGGAGCCATGGCAATAAAAGGCCAGTTCTAAAGAAAATTTTAAACTATCACAGATCTTGAACTTTTGTGTACCTAAGGTAGTATCTTGATGGTAGTACCATTCTGACCCCATGACATCATCCACCTATTCTCTCTTCCTTTGCTTCAGCCTCTCATGAAGAGGAAACCCTTCTCCTCACCTAGGCCAACCCCTCTAAGTGGGAATTAGATTCTACTCTCTCCTGTTTGCTTCAGTACCTTGCCTCTTTGATCCCTTAGGGGTTAATTTTAAGTCTCTCTGTGTCCTCTGTCTCCTGCCCATTGATGTTCTAAGGTCTCTCCTTACAACAGAATGAAAAAAAATAAAATAACAACAAAAAGCAAAACCCAACAAAAAACCCTTTCTCTAAGTTCACCATTTGCTCAAATTAGAGTATCTTTCCTCTCTTTCCTAACCAATGCATCAGTACTCCAATGAATCTGTGACCTCATAGGTGTATAGTCTTTGAAATTATGCTGATCAGAACCCATCCCTACCAACTTATCCTGATTACAGTTCACATTTTTTATAAATTCTCCATAAAATGAATTTACCCTGTATACTCAGGATCCTTCTTGGCATTCTTTTCGCTATCACTGGATATTTTTTTTTTAAACAAATACTTTATTAACTTCTGTTTTACATCATTCATTTACGCCAGGTTTTGAGTTACAATCATTTCCCCCCCATTATTCCCCTACCCAACCTCCCAGAATAGCAGTCCCACAAGATATCGGTTCCTCCAATCTGCTCTCTCCCATACCTTCTCCCATACCCCCATCGACTTTTCCATTAGAGGAAGGTGAATCTTTGTGTCCCAATGCCTGCACATCTTATCTCCCAATTACAAGCAAAAGAGTATTAATAATAGTATTTATATATATTTGAAACATTTAATCTTAAGACCTCGAATTTCAGATCCATTTCCTTCCTCCTTGTCACCCATTCCCTCTGGGGAGATAAGTAATTCAGTATATGTTGTACATGTCTAGCTATGCAAAACATTATCATAGTAGATATATTGTGCAAGGCTGCTTATAATTCCCTCCCACTCATCCCACCCCCCACCTGGTCCATCCCTACATGATCCTGTCCCTCTTCTATAGTGGGTACTTCCAACCCCCCTCACCCCAAGGATGCCCTCCCATCCATCATCCCTCCTCTCATCCCCCTTCCCCCTATCCTGCTGCAGGTTGAGATATCCCATTTAGTATGTATGTCATTTTCTCCCTGAACCAAATTCAATGTGAATGTGGTTTTGCCTTTTTAGCCTTCCCTATTCTCCCCCTCCTTTGCACCCACTTCCCCTACATGAGATAGTTTACCCTACCATGTCTCTCCCCATCTCCTCTTGCCACTTTCTTCTCTCACCTCATAATTTCATCCCTTGAGTACTCTCCGTTCCCAACAAAATCAACCTATGCCCTCTATCCATATATAACTGTAACCATATACACATACACTCACATATGTATTCATATGACCACACCCCCTTCTTCCATTATTTTCATAGTGAGAAAGATATCATCAGTCACAGATATTGCTTTTCCATATAGGAATGTAAATAGTTCAACTTTGATAAGTTCCTTTTGATTTCTTTTCCCTGATTACCTTCTCAGGCATCTCTTGCTTCTTGTGTCTGGATGTCAAATTTTCTATTCAATTCTGGTTTTTTTCCTCAAGAATGTTTGAAAGTCCTCTATTCCACTGAATGACCATATTTTCCTCTGAAACAAAATACTCAGTTTTGCTGGGTAGGTGACCCTTGGGTTCATTCCCAGCTCTTTTGCCCTCTGGAATATCATATTCCATGCCCTTCGATCCCTCAGTGTAGAAGCTGACAGGTCCTGGGCTATTCTGATTGTGTTTCCACAATATTGAAATTGTTTCTTCCTGGCCACTTGTAGTATTTTCTCTTTGATCTGGGGATTCTGGAACCTGGCTATAATATTCCTGGGAGTTTTCTTTTTGGGATCTTTTTCAGGAGGTGATCGATGGATTCTTTCAACCTCTATTTTGCCCTCTGGATCTAAAACATCAGGGCAATTTTCCTTGAGAATTTCTTTAAGGATGATTTCTAGGTTCTTTCTTTGATCATGGCTTTCAGGTAGTCCAATACTTTTTAAATTATCTCTCCTGGATCTATTTTCCAGGTCAATGGTTTTTCCCATGAGATATTTCACATTGCCTTCTATTCTTTCATTTGTTTGGATCTGCTTAACAGCATCTTGATTTCTCATAAAGTCATTAGCTTCCATTTGCTCCAGTCTAACTCTGAAGGAATGAATCTCCTCAGTGAACTTTTGAGATTCTTTTTCCATCTGGCAAATTCGACTTTTTAAGGCATTCTTCTCCTCATTGCCCTTTTGGGCCTCCTTTGCCATTTGAGTTAGTCTATTTTTTAAGGTGTTGTTTTCCTCAGTCAGGCTGTTGACCCTCATTTCATACTTTTCCTGCATCCTTCTCATTTCTCTTTCCAATTTTCCCTCCACTTCTCTTATTTGATTTTTAAAGTCCTTCTTAAGGTCCTCTATGGCCTGCAACCCGCTCATGTTTTCCCCTGGGGCTTTTGGAGCAGGACTTCTGACCTCACAGTCCTTTTCCCGCTCTATGCCCCAAAATAGGAGTCTAGGGTTGCATTTTTCTGTTTCCTTTGCCTTGGCATGTTGCCACTTAATTGCTTGACTTTTGGGCTTGTTGCCACACTATGGCTTTAAGGCCAGATAGAGGAATTTTCGTCCCAAACGTGTGGGGGCAACTTCCGTTTCTGGCAAGCTGTAAACCCACCCACAACTTCCACCCTAGATCACAATCCAGATCCAGGGAGGTTAAAGCAAGAGCGATTACCCCCAAGACTGATCGCTGGATCTCCCCACAATTTGTAGGCTGGGAGCCGGAAATGCCTATGAAAACTACACAATGGCGTGTCTCCTCACCGGCTTCTAGCCCCCAGGGGAGGGAGCTGACGCATTCCCCAAATACAGGTCCCAAAGTCCATAGGACACTAACCTCTTACTTTGTCCTAGGCAAGTCTATGTTGATAATTCTGGGGTCGCCACAGTTCCTGGTGTTCTGGGGTTCCTCCAGCCGGCTGCTGGCCCTGCTGCCCTGGGGCTAAAACCTCGGCTCACGTGGACCTGGGCTCGGCTCAGCTCGGCTCGGCTCAGCTCCTGCGCTCTGCGCTCTGCACGCTGCCGGCTCCCAGACCGCTGCGCTGGTCCTTCCTGCAGGGTAATGGGCTGTCCTCAGCGGGAGGTTAGCTTCTCTGTGTCGTTCTGTGGTTGCTGGGGCTCCAGAAGTTTTTCAGAGTCCTTTTTTACATAGTTTGTGGAGAATCTGGGGGCAGAGAGGCTTGGACGAGCTGTTTCTACTCCGCCATCTTGGCTCCGCCCCCATCACTGGATATTTTTGAAGCAAGAAATGGTCCCTAATTTTTCCCCATATATCTATATTCTAGTCATATATTTCTCTAATGCTATCCTTTATGCCATTACTTGTTTATAATGTGTTATAGCCTAAACATGTACAAAATATGCCTCTCCCTAGACCTTTGGCTGGTCCTTAACTTCAGTACTTCAGTTCTTTAGAGAGTATTGTGTTCCATAACTAGAAACCATATGTAATTGTTTGGTGTGGTGTGGTGTGGTGTGGGGTGTGTGTGTGTGTGTGTGTGTGTGTGTGTGTGTGTGTGTGTGTGTGTGTGTGTGTGGTGGGGAGGGTGGTGGTAAGGTCAGTTGAATCAATCAGTTGCCCCACCCTCCCTTAAAGTTACTAATGAGATTATAGACCCTAATATGTTTATCAGGTGAGAACACTTTTGTTGAATCAATACATTTATCACAACCATTAAACTATGTGGGAAAATTCCTAAATGATTTGGAAGGAGTGAAAACCATTAGATGAAATGAAGTGATGCTTCACAGTAAGAGGATTGAGATTACTTGAGGAGGCTTAGTCATGCCCTGTGGGGCTTGGGTAGAATAGCCAGTTCATTTTGAACCCAACATTTGACTGCTAACCTTTATTAATTATATGCCAGCCTTGAGGAAATAGCAACTTAATCCAACCCCTTGAGAAGGAACCTCTGTTGGACAGCTTTGTGACAGGCTGTCTCCTCCCCACCTCTCTCTCTTGACTAAAAGATTTGGTTCCTCTCATTAGAGTCCCAACAGTCTTTGAAATATCAGTGACTGACAGTGTTTGCAATAGGAGCTGAGGACAAACTAATCATACTGAGGAAAGTCAAACTAATGAATCTATCTTCATGAATCCCACGGGAAAACTACGTATGTCTCAGGAAGACTGAGTATCCCATGAAGTATGAAAATGACTGTTAGCCCAGAACCTTGAATGCTTTCTAAGCTTGCTCTCACTTGCTTCTAGAATCTGTCAGTACCAGAGTGTGTCTTAGATTTTTGGGAAAACTATTTTGTAGCAAATATTATATTACTTTGGTAAATATGCCTAAATAAAACCTAATTGTGACTGTCTAATTGATAGCCACTGGATGACCATCAGTGGGGGAAACACACTGGTTTGAGGTCATCTTCTCCATCCTCCACCCCCAAATCCTTCAGGGCTACCACTAGAACCCTGAAGGGGCAGAAGAAGTCAGCTATTCTATCGGAATCTGGCCTGCCACATCGAATGGAGCTTGAGATAATGAACCCCAGGACCTAAACTACACGCATATATTGGAAGAATATAATTTTTAAAAGGTAGACCTTTGTTTTAGGAAGTAGCTTATGCTCATTTCAAAGGACTACTCAACTTCCATAAGGCATTCCAGTCTGCTTTCCTCCTGTTCTATTCTCAGCCCACTTTACTGCCCATTTACAGTATGTGTTACCCAAGTTTTATGTTTGTTTCCCAATATTTTCTCTACCCTTTGCCACAACCCTTCCTTCTCATAATCCAGGTATTGTGCCTTCTTCATCTATTTATTTTTTTTCCTGTATTGACAGACCAAATTCTAGATGACTATAGATAACATAGCATATGTGATGCACCTCAGTGTTCTGGGACTTGATGCAATTAGCATAATATATTAATCACAGAGGACCTCACAATCTATAATAGTAGGCCTTGATCTTTTTTGTTTTTAGATACCCTTTGGCAATCTGGTGAATTTTATTTACCCCATCTTGGAATAATATTTGTAAATACATAAAATGAGGTACATAGGATTACAAAGAAAACCAGTCATTGAAATATACTTATTTAAACAATTACAACAACAAGGTCACATACCCCAGATTAAGAAGCTGCATTCTACAGAAAATCCTTCTTTTACTTTAACTATGTCTGGTACCTGATACATAACAGTTTTGACTCCTTAGACAAATGTACACTCATCCCCTTGCTTCAAGTAATAGTCCTCCTGGTTCTTTGGTCCCTCTCTTTTCCCACATACAACTGAAAAGAAACTAATAACTGCCTTTCTTTGTTGCTTTTAGCTTTCTTTGCCTACCTGAGTTTATTTTGCGCTTTATCCCGCTATTCTTACAATACTGGGCTACACTTTTGTGTTTGTCAGTGTTCCTTGTCTTTGCTTCCATTTTATTTACATATATTTTTAAAAGTTTCAGTTAATTATTGACTTCCCTGTGCTCCTACTTTGGTCTCTTGGGTAACACTTATTTTTCTCTTCATTGAATTTGTTTTCCTCCCATTCTCATTTTATACCCCTTCTAGTTTGAATTGAACCCTTTAGAAGTTTGTTCTTTCAAAATTTAGGAGTATGCCTGACTTTCTTCTCTGCTATCTAAGATATACTAGTCAATTCTTTCCAAAGTTTCTCTCATTCCCCCCATTCCCAGCAACAATTCCCATCCTGCTAGTTAGAATCAGATTCAGAAAATTACTCCTGTGTTGCTTCCTTCACCTTTGGAAGACTACAATTTGTCTTAAATCCAGTTAATAAGCTATTACATGCTCTGCTTTTTTTTTTTTTGATAGAGAAATATAGGGAGCAGGGAGGGATGAAAGAGAAAAGGCAAAGACAGAGACATAGAATTTTTCTCTTTCCTCTTTCTGTCCAGGTATTCTGTACAATACCCTGGTGAATAAAATGTTTCTCTCTATACTACTCTTTGCCCAAATGGTTTCTACTATTCTTCTTCACTCTCGTTCCTAGATTTCATGTCATACCCTTTTCATGTACTATGCTATCCTACTCTCCATAAGTAAAGGATTCATCCTGTTTCTTTTTAATAAGGCATGAGTATTTGAAATTATATCCTAGTTATTGATTTCATCTTAGTAATTCTTAGTGATAGACATTTATGTATTCATTTTTGCTTGCTTGTGTTAGGATTTCTAGTACATCATCCTTTTTGCTCAAAATTGATGTTCAAGGTCTTGGGTTTTACTGTTGACTCCTTTCTTGCACTTTGTCACCTGTGAACTTTTAGGTGTCTCAATAGTTGTGATTTTTTCCCCCCTACACTAATCTTCCATGCTATGTTTCATGGGTATATATGCGAACATTCCCTCCCCTTGCCCCAACCCTCTATGCTTTCCACTTTAAAGCTCTGTTTGCAAAGCAAATTGGAAAATACATTATTACCTAAGATTGTGAAGTAGAAACAGGATTTCCGTGAGGTTCTAGCTTCTACCTCCTCCAATTCATGTAAAAAATGACTCTAGACAAACTTTGAGCTCCAGAACCCACAAAATGATAGAGAGAAGATAACCTCCTGCTGAAGACAGTCCAGCAGGCCAGCCAGAAGGGGCCAATGCAGCATTCTCCTACTATGGCAAAAAGCCCAAAAGTCAGGTAATTGAGTAGCAACATGAGCAAACAAAGCAAGCAAAGCAAGCAGAGCAATCCAACTTTACACTCCTATTTTGGGGACAAAAAGGATCAAAGCATGGAACAGCAGGAAGACAATGAAGTCAGAACTCCTACACCAAAAGCTTTCAAGAAAAATATGAGCTAGTTGCAGGCCAGAGAGGACCTTAAGAAGGATTTTAAAAACCAAATAAGAGAAGTGGAGGAAAAATTGGGAAAAGAAATGAGAATGATGCAAGAAAATCATGAAAAGAGAGTCAACAAGCTGGCTGAAGAAAATAACACCTTAAAAAGTAGACTAACTCAAATGGCAAAAGAGGCTCAAAAAGGCAATGAAGAGAAGAATGCCTTAAGCTGAATTTGTCAGATGGAAAAAGAATCTCAAAAGCTCACTGAAGAGAATCATTCCTTCAGAATTAGACTGGAGCAAATGCAATCTAATGACTTTATGAGAAATCAAGATACTGTTAAACAGATCCAAATGAAAAAATAGGAGGCAATATGAAATATCTCATTGTGAAAACCACTGACCTGGAAAATAGATCCAGGAGAGATATTTTTAAAATTATTGGACTACCTGAAAGCCATATCACAAAAGAACCTAGAAATCATCCTTCAAGAAATTCTCAAAAAAAAATTGCCCTGATGTTTTAGAACTAGAGGGCAAAATAGAGACTTAAAGAATCCACCAATCACCTCCTGAAAAAGATCCCCTAAAGAAAACTCCTAGGAATATTATAGCCAGGTTCTGGAATTCCAGATCAAGGAGAAAATATTACAAGCAGCCAGGAAGAAACAGTTTGAATATTGTGGAAACACAATCTGGATAACACAGGATCTGGCAGTGTCTACACTGAGGGAACAAAGGGCTTGGAATATGATATTCTAGACAACAAAGGAGCTGGGATTAAAACCAACAATCACCTACCCAGCAAAACTGAGTATCATGTTTCAGGGGAAAATATGGTCATTCAGGGGAATAGAGGACTTTCAAGCATTTTTGATGAAAAAAACCAGAGTTTAAAAGAAAATTTGACATTCAGATACAAGAAGCAAGAGAAGTATGAGAAGGTAAACAGGGAAAAGAAATCAAAAGGAACTTATCAAACTTGAACTGTTTATATTCATACATGGAAAAACGATAATTATAACTGATGAAACCTTTCTCAGTATGAAAATAGTTGAAGGGAATAGAAATGTGTATATATGTATATATGTATGTATATGTACATATATATATATCTATATAGGAGGGTATATGGGCATATGAATACATATGTGAGTGTGTGTATATATGTATACAGGTATACATAGATGGAGCACACAGGACCAATTTAATGGGAAGGGATGATACTTAAAAGGTGAAATTAAGAGGTAAGAAAATAATGAGAGGAGATGGGGAGAGACAGAATGGGGTAAACTATCTCATATCGAAAAGGAAAGGGAAAATTGTTATAGTGGAGGGGAAGAGCGAGGGCGGGTAGGTGACATAGTGAATATAGCACTGACCCTGGAGTCAGGAGGACAATAGAGGGGAAGAACAGGAAGGCAAAAAGGGAATGAGTCAACCTGATTCTCATTGAATTTGGCTCAGGGCGGGACTGACATACACACCAAATAGGGTATCTCACCCTACAGGAGAATGGGGGGGAAGGGGATGAGAGTGGGGATAATGAAAGGGAGGGCAGGCTGGGGTGGGGAGGGAAGTTGGAAGCACCCACTTTTGAAAAGGGACACAAATAAACTATAGAATAGAACAAGTGGGAGGTAGGATAGGAGGGAGGGAAATATAGTCAGTCTTTTACAATATATCCATTATGGAAACGTTTTGCATAGCTACACATGTACAACCTAAATTGAATTGTTTATCTTCCCAGTAAGTGTGGGTGACAAGAGAGGCAGGGAACGAATCTGGAATTCAAAGTTTTAAAATGAAATGTCTAAAAATATGTATATGTATATGTGTGTATATATGTGTATATATATATATGTACTATTATTAATATTATTTTACATGTAACTGGGAAATAAGATATAGACACACTGGGGCATAGAGATCCACCATACCCTACTAGAATATCAGAGGGGGAATTGAGGAAGATATGGGAGAGAGCAGATTAGATGATGGGATATCCAGTAGGATCACTATTTTGGGGTGGTGGGTAGGGGAACAATGGGGAGAAAATTTGTAACTCAAAATCTTGTGGAAATGAATGATGTAAACTAGAAGTTAATAAAGCATTTGATAAAGAATAAAAAAAGAAAATACATTACCAATCTCTATCAATTGTACTACTGACCAGGAATGCCTTTCATATCTAAATTTTAAGTTGTGATCAAGAAATATAAGTCTCATCCTCATGTAACTTTTTTTTTCTTTTAGCAACTGGCAACCTGTAATAACATTTTTGCTGTTTATATATCAAGGAAGGATGAAAGGGAGCATTTATTAAGCACTATTAGCCCTGGGAGCATAAAGAAAAGGAAAAACAGTCCCTACCTTCAGGATGTTTACATTTTAATAGAGGAAAATTATACAAAAAGGGAGTTCAAAAGCTGGATGGGGGTGGCAATGCAGGTACACTGCTGGGGTTAAAGGATGCATTTGATGTAAGGAAAGTCAGGAACAGTAAATAGCACAAGGAAGGCTTGTCCAATGTCCCTTCACAAAATGAAGGTTGGCGGAGGAACTGACCAGTGGAAGTTGGTTTTCCAGGGTAAAAACACTGTAGGAGTACTTGATTGTTCAAGGTAATGATGTCCTGGGTGCTGAGAGAAGTTCTAGGATGAGCAGTAACAATTGTGATAAATTGTGCACTAATTTGTGCAAAAAAATTGTGAGAAACAAGTTTTGAACTCAATTATCTAGAATGGTTATGGGCCACATTAATGAAATATTCAACTTGCTACTTAACTGCCTATGCTGATAGTGAAAGAAAACGTATCATTGGTATCTTTTATGTGAGAAGATGAGAAGATGCCGATATGAAATCATCCCAATAATATTTATTTTGAAATTGTTTTGCAGAACAGGGAGGGCAATGGACAGTAGAGATGAAACCCTGTACCTGTGGGGTCCTCTTTTTCTTGCCCTAGATTCTGTATCCTCTAATTTTGTTTTCTAGGTTAAATTGAGCTTATTTTTAAGTTATGATAGTATATATGTCATTTTATTGAGCTATGGATAAAATTATTGATTATTTTATTTTGTCAAACCTTTTAAATTTGTAAAATAGAACATACAATAATAATATCTGAATGATTCCTATTTTAATCTAGAGGGGGAAAAGATAGAAGAAAACTAACTTAGGATAAAGTTCTTTAGAAACTCTCTACTTAGCACTTTTTACATTTTAGGTTAGTTGTAAATAAATGACTACATTTTTGCCTTAAATATTTGTTTAAAAAAATTTCTCCTGCATGTGACCCATTTGATTTTGCACCATCTTAATGTCACAAAAAGTCACAAATCATAGCAATTGATAGACAGCATAGCCTAACAGTGCTGTCTTCTATCAGCGAAGCATACAGATTGTGACAGTGTATTGTTAGCCTATAAATAAGCATTTCGTCATCTATTTTAAAACAACATTAACCAAAATATTTTTATAAGAGCTCGTTATCATGTGATACAAATGATATCAGTGTGTATTGTTCATCAAAATGAAAAAGTTGAGAGAGTAAAAATTAACACATTTTCCCAACTGGCAAATAGTAGTTTGGTAGCCTTTGCTACTACTGTTTTGATTAACATCTTTCCATTTGTAATCTGGGTAAAATAGACCTTGCTACTTATGCTGCAGTTTGTAAACAGCAAAACTATTCTTTAAATGACTGCATTTGAGTGATTCCTTATAATCATTGCTCTCTGTGTTATTAAATCTACAATGGGGCCTATAGATGTTTATATTAGGGCTAGGAGAGGGATATTAGAACTCGAGTCTGCAAAAGAAAAAAGAGTGAGATAACCCAGCAAATCAGTAGTGAGAGTGGGTGTTTGGGAAAAAAAGCTGACACCTTTTGAGTTTGAAGGGAGGTCTTGCAAACTAGTGTAATAAATGGAGAGCCACTTGGCCAGGCACACCAGGAGGTCCTTAAGACAAACCAGGTGGTGGCCCTTTGACCTTCCTTTAACTTTTGAGCTTTTTGCTTTTGATGGACAGATGAGACTTATCAGACTCTAGGACTGATGTGAATTGATCTGAGAGGCAGATCTTATAAGTTTCTTTATGATAATTAACTTGTAGCATGTTCATAAAATTCACTGAGCAATAGTAAGAGAACTTAAATACTTGTTTAGTTAAATAAAAATAAAGTACCATTTAAAACACTGATGAATTGAAAAGCTTCAATTTTTAAATTCATACAGGATTGGCAACTTAAATATAGCACAACATGGGAAGTCATCCTATTTACAGAGAGTTGGGTTTTTTGTTTGTTTGTTATTTAAGTAAATATATTTTCTGGTTAGGGTTAAATAAACATCCATTTCTGCACTCTTGGAGGTTACCTATTCTAGAAAGACTCCAGTATAAAGAATGTATTTCACATTGCCAGGGAGTATCAGAGTCTGGCAATCAGCTCTGTGAATTATGTCTTTATTAATTCTGAATCATTTTTCCCCACTGTATTTTTGATCCAAGATCTTTCCTCCTCAGGTAGTTTGTTAGATCCTTCCTTGGCTAATCAATGCATTGTAAAGTTTGGTTAGTGCTTTCCTTTTATCATTCTTGGAACTATCTTTATAAGTGGGAGTAAAAGACATTTCCATTCTTTGTGAGTGCATTCCAGGTCCTGAGCATTTTTGTCACTAATTAGTGGAAGAGAGAAAATCAACAATTATTCCAGTAAATAAATGTAGTTCAGGTATCCTAATTTCTTATTCAGTAATGCCAGGGATCTGTAATAGCCAAGGGATCTGTAATTTATGGCTCAATATTATATCATATCTAGGCCTTTATTTATTCCTTATGTGAGCCTTAAAATGAAAAGTAAAAAATAATTCACTTTTTGTTTAATAAAGTTCTACATGCCTTCCAAAATGGCTTTTGAATACAGAAATATTTTGTACTTTTTAGAGTAAGAATCTTAAAAAGAGAAGTGGAAAAAAGGGTATTATTTGGCATTGGGATGGATCATTTCCTCTTTAAGAACCACCTCCTGTTCCTTAAGAAGCATTTTACAAGCCTTTCCACATGCTGTGGTAGTAATAACCACCCAGGATGCCAAATGGCTGGTATTTGACCAGTTTAAGTTGGACTTCCATTATGTTAGTTTCTCTTGGCCAAGTTGAGAGGCAGAATAGAATTATGCAATGGTAAATAGCACCACATTTTGATCAGAAGCCCCATATCTGAGTCCATCCTCTGAAACTGACCAGCCCTCAACTTTTCTGAACTTCAGTTTCCTCATATGTGAAATGGGGATAATACACCACCCCACCTACAGGGTTACTATGAAGAAAGCATTTTCTACATTATAAAATTATCTGTAGAAGTATGAGGCCAACCTTTTACCCTTTCCCCTATCGTCCCCCTAGCTCCTTGAACCAAAGAGATTGGAACCCATTGAAGGTAGCAATCATAGAGTCATGGAGTAGGAACTCGAAGGTCCTTCAAAAGTTATTTAGTCCAACCCTCTAATTTTATCAGTGAGGAAATAGAAATGGCATAAGGGATTGAATAGCTGATTCATAGATAATTTTAAATTACACTGAACTAAAGCATAGATAGAAGTGTAGATTATTTTTTCTTTCACCTGTAATTATTTTAAATTTTTTTTATATTTTCCACTTTCTTGAAAAGTAGATATTCTTTTTATTTCCTTTTTTTTTTTACATTTGACTTTGGATAAATCTTTCTATTATTATAAGTAGTGGTGAAATCTGTGACCCTTAAAAATGACTAGGAGCAGAGGAGATGTATAATATTAATCAAGTCAGTTATCCATGACTTAACATGTATATTTTCCCTCATTCATATGGGTATTCTTATATGGCCTCTCAATTGACCACTTTATAATTCTCTGTAGTTAAAGTCTGTGGTTTGAGAAGTTTACCAACTCCAGCTTTAGTCAATAGTAGTCTGCTGAGCAAGGCTTGACTTAAAAAAATATTTTTTCCTCAATATTTAATATTAAATTGTTATTTTGAAACCTATTAAATAAAGTAATAAAAGCACCTTTTACTGTTATTCTCATATATGGTTATAATTTTTCTTCAACAATTTTTATTGACATTAAGCTATACAAATGTTATTTACATTTTGTAGTTAAGATCTTTTTTATTTTTATGGTTATGTTAAACATTTAGAATCATCAAGTTAGCTGTGAGATTATATATATGTGTATATATATATATACATATATATAGAGAGAGTTAATCTTAATGAGTCAGTCAATCTACAGCATAGCAAAAAAAAGATAGAGTATTGGTAATTATTTTAGAAAAATGGATTGCTTGTCAAAAGAATTCACCAAATGGTCTTACATAGGATAAGGTCTCTGAATGTATTTTACGTTAACCTTTTGTGAAAAATTATTTTTACAGAACTTTACAGGAACACATTTGTTGACTATAATAAGGTGAAATTATGCTCGTTAAGAAGGTCCATCCAGCAATGTAGGAGAAATAGAAAAATAAAGGGAGATGATGGTAGAAGAATAAAAGGAAGGTGCTTTTTTTTTTTTTTAAAGAAATAAACCCAATGGTAAAACAGTATCATTTGTATTTTTAACTGATTAAGGAAAATGTCAGTTCCTTTGCATGTTTGTAATGTCAGTTCCTTTGCATGTTTGTTTATAAATATGACTTAATGAAGTGTACAGAGTTAATTAGAGTCTATTAAATCCAAATCTAATATTACTTGTTCAAGGTTATACAACTAGAAATAGCAGAGCCATGAACTAATGGACTCTAGTTGAAGTCTCAAAGTTAGGTCTCTTGATTCCATCATAACAAGAGTTCTTATTACTCCATATTGCACTGGATTCTCCAATTTCCACCTTTTTTTTCTCATCATCCATCTCTCTCTTTACTGGTTCTTCTCCATTCACAAGTACTTAGGACATCCCATTCCTACAAACAGCAGTGACCACCACCCACAAATCCTGATAACACCTTAAGCTGTCATCCTTTCTTCTCTCCCATTTATTCCTTAATTTCTAGAAAGAATAATTTGCATATATCTCTACTTCTTCATTAGTAAACATACTTCAAACCCTTAGAGTCTGTCTTCCATTCCCTCTACTCTTTTGAATGTACTGCCAATGCCTTAAACTCAGTATGTCAAAAACTATTTTATAATTTTCCTTCCCACTCCCATCATCCATGAAAAAAGCACAATTCCCCATTTCTTTGGGTGTTACTATCATCTTCCCAGTCACCTAGGCTCATAATCTTGAAAACATCTCTGGCCTTTCCATCCCCTCTTGCCCAACATTTAATTAGGTACCATATCTCATTACTTCTCATCCGTACTACTAGAATAGTCCTGTAACTGCCTTTCTTAAGAAAGCTCTTATACTCCCTTCACAATCTGCATAATATTCCTAATCAAAAAATATAATCATATAATTTTTAACTGCTTATAGGACAAAGTACAAGCTCTAAAGTACAATTTAAGTACTAGCCTGGCATTTAAGAGTCTCAGCCCCACCAGACTCTGACCTACATTTTCAGTATTATTACCTTCTGTTCATTATGCATTCTACAGAAGTCCAGCCAAACTTATTCCCAATCCTTATTCTGGAGTCTTTTCCTCAGGATGTTTATGTAGATGCCCAATACCTAGAATATATTCATTCCACACCTTCTTTTGAAATCCTTTCCTTCCCACAGGGCTCAGCTCAGATCTGGCTCTTCCATGAAGCCTTCCATGGCCTCCCCTTGCTGATAGTGGTCTCTCCTGAGAGATCTAATGCTGTAGTGGATAGAGTATTGAACTTGAAGTTAGGAAGGCCTCAGACACTTAATGGCTATGGGATTCTGTACACATCATTTCACTTTTCTTTTGTTCTTCATCTCTAAAATGAGGGAACTGTACTTAACCTCTGAGATCCCTCTGGATTTATGATCTTATCACATAATTTTTTGTAATTCTTTGTCCATATATCTCTATTGTCCTTATCACATTCTAAAACAAGTAATAATTATATGCACATATATATGCCCTTACTAGATTAAAATTTTTATGAAAGTAAGGATCATGTTGTTTTTCATTTTTATATCTATATATACCTCTGGCATGATGCCTTGTTACATAGGTAGGCACATAACAAATGTTTGTATAATTGAATTAAATTACAGATATGAATGTATGTAAATTAGATATGAGTTTTATGACAGTGTTTCCAAAGTACTTTCTTTATGATAATCAGCATTATGACTTTAAAGGAGTATTTTTTTCTTTTTGCTTTTTTTTGGAGGGGTAATTAGGTTTAGTGACTTGACCAAGGGCACATGGCTATTAAGTGTAAAGTTTCTGAGGCTGGATTTGCACTCAGGTCCTCCTGACTCCAGGGCCCACACTCTATTCACTGCGCTACCTAGCCACCCCTAAAGGAGTATATTTTTAATGTTATCAGTTAACTTTGATAATACTCAAGAACGTTTGCTATTTAATGATATGTTTGTTTTTTAATGCCAGTCACAATGTATATGCATTTTAAAATGGAAGCAATATGGTTTTATTCCATTATGTAATAAAATTGCCATTTAAAAAACTACTTGGTCTTTTAAAAAGAAAAGCAGATTTTGCCATATATCTGGTCACTTGAATTTAGATTGTACCCACGATCTAATGCCTAAATAGTTTTGGTTTTCCTAAGTATAAGCAGATTTTAGGTTGGACGGATCATTACGTTCACTTGGAACTACTTGTAGGGTAGATTTCCCTTTGTGTATGCTGGTTCTTTAACATAATTTGGTTTTGGTTTATCTGAGTTCCAAGTTATTTGACTATAATTTATAATCCTTCCTTTCTTTTGAAGAGATGTTCTTAATACCCAATCATAGTAAAAAAAGAAAGTAGCTCAAAATTGAATTCTTTTAAGAATCCCCCTTTTCTCCTATAAGTCAATTTGATGGAAACTTTATGACCCTTCCATTTTAGAGTACATCATTCAGTTCTTTATATCAATATTTTGTTATATATTTTGTTCACTTTCACAAATGTTACCTTTACTTATGGGTGCTGGTTTTTTCTTCCATTTCTCTTTTCTTTGTAAACAATTTAAAATGTACTCATTTCACTTATTTAATATTGGAACATTCTTTATTTTATTATCCTTATCAGTTTGAAGAGCTAGCTAGGTAGTATAGTGGATAGAATGCCAGGCCTCTGGAGTCAGGAAGACCTGAGTTCAAAATTGACCTCAGACACTTGCTAGCTGTGTTACCTTGGGCAAATAACTTAACCCTGTTTGCCTCAGTTTCATCATCTGCAAAATGAAATGGAGAAGAAAATGAAAAACCACTTTGATATCTTTATGAAGAAAACCCCAAATAGGGTCACAAAGAGGTGGCCATAACTGAATAACAAATCAGTGTGAAGGAAGATTCTGAAAACACAATGAAATCATTTCTTGGCATCTAGTGTATCACTGACAAAACACTCATAGAGTATTGAACTTGAAGTTAGGAAGGCCTCAGACACTTAGTGGCTATTACATCCCTTTGCTTCGATTCATATGTCTTCCCATTCTTCTCTGTAGTCAGTTCAATGATAACTTATGTGCCAGAAATTAAATAAAAAGTATATACACACACACCTATTGTAATAGACACCATTTATATAGTGTTTTAAGGTGTGCAAAGTGCTGTATATTATAGCATTTGACCTTTGAAATGGTGTGGGTTGGTCATGTAAGGAGAATGGGCAGGTCTGAGTGGTATTTGAGACATTAGAAGAGCAGGAGGAGGATTGAAGAGGTCAGATTCATTTCCCAAGTTCATGCAGGTAGGAAGTAGCAGAGCTGGGGATTTGACCTAGCCCCTCTGACTTCAAAAATCCAGTGCTTATTCTCTCATGAAATTATCTACAAATTAATAGACAATAATCTCATAACATAAGAAGGCATCAAAGATCCTTCAATGTATCACTGAAGCTCATGAACTACCATGTTGCATGTAGTTGGAAGATATAAAGGAATAAACCACATATTCTTATGGGAGTTTTCCATATCTACCATTTTCATTTAAAGTTTGTTTTTCATATTCTGGTCCATGTGTCTTTTTTTTTCTTTTTTACAAAAAGAAATCACCAAAGTGATTTTTTTATACTTCATTAATTTCTTTTAAAAGTCCATTCCTTTCCTTTTTGACGGTGTATTTTGCTAAACCTATCATCCATTCTACAATGTTTTTACATGTGTTACATGTATTATTTCACCCTCAATTGGTTGAAAAGTATTAAGTACTAGAAATACCCACAACTAATCTCTCGGTGGGAAACATTTACCTATTCACACATACATCCAGTTTAGCATCCAATCTTTTTCTTCTTCAGATTAAACAAAAGGTCATTTGCTGTTGTATTATCAGTTTAATGGTACTGAGGCAGTGGCCTCTTCCTATAGAGATTATCCTACTTCATACCCTGGAGCCCTGGGTGATTGTGAAAGGGTATCTGAATTTAGGTCTGTGCTACCTCAGTTCATAGGAAATAGGGTGGAGGTGGTACCTGTGATATGGGGATTACCAGAACAGCTCTTCTGTCACCCAGGTGCAAAAGGTTTAAGCAGATTTCCGTATCATCTCCCAGTGTGTTGTTTATTGGAATTAATTGTCTCCCTTAATTCAATATCAAACTTGGTATGTGCAATCACTTGAAGGTTAAAGCTGTTTGCATTGAATTATTCCTTTCGAAGAAAGGAACAACTCACTCTCTCTCCCCCTCTCTGTCTCTCTCTCCCTTTCTCTCTCTGTCTCTGTCACCCCCCCCCACCCCCCCCCCCACACAGAGAGTTGAAGGTTACTATAGAATTAGGAACAGAGTTGGTCCAGTTTAATGTTTGTTCCTCATCACCTAACTTGAACCTTGATTTAAAAAATAAGATTTTATTGCTGTCTTTAACTTTTGTTATTTGAATTTTTTCTGGTATACCTCCCCCTTTCCAGAGAACCCTTCCTTAGAACAAAGAATTAAAAAAAGACAAAAGAGTTATCAATACTTTGCAAAAATCTGACATTACATGTGCTATTCCACATCAGTATATCTCTCCCCCTGTCTGCAAACCTCAGTAAAGGAGCAGGGTAATTAATTGTTTTAACCTATCTCTTTTGGGGCCAAGATTGTTCTTTGTATTTTCTTAACATTTAGTTTTAATTGTCTTGTGGTTATATTTTTCATTTACATTGTTATAATTGATGAGTATATATTTTTCCTGGCCTTGATTACATCCCTTTGCTTCAATTCATATGTCTTCCCATTCTTCTCTGTAGTCATTTTTTTCAATATTTCTTGCAGCACAGTATATCCCATTATATTAATTTAACACAATTGGTTTAAGTTATTCCCTAGTCAGTGATTTCCAGCTTGTTGCTACCATGAAAAGTACTTCCAAGAATATTTTATGCTTGTCACATAGTAGGTTCTTTATAAATATTTATTGATTAAATGATTGATGGATGGGTAAATATACTTTTCCATGACTTCCTTGGGGTTAGCAGTTAAACTTCTGGGCCAAAGAGTATGCGTATTCCAAATTGCTTTCTAGAATGTTTTACTAATTCACAGTTCCACCAACAATGCATTAGTGTGCTTATCTCCCACAAGTCCTCTAGTTATTTGATATCTTTGCCAATTTGTTGGGTGTAGAGTGAAAGCTCAGAATTTTTTTTTAAATTTTCATTTCTCTTATAACTTAGTGATTTAAAGTATTTTTCCTATGATTATTAATAATTTGCAATTCTTTTGAGAACTGTTTGTTCATACTTTTGACCACTTCTCTATTGGAGAATGAGCCACAGATTTTTAAGCCCCTCACTTAAGTGACTAACTGAACCTTTGATCTTTGGGAGAAAGTGATCTTGATTTAAGGTTGGATTCTGCCTCATGATTAGCAGCAAATGGCCCATAGAGTTCATTTGTCTTTACTCAGTATGTGTATGTAGGCATGTAGGCATTTTTTCCCCTCAGATCATTGACAACTTGGGAGGTCTCTGGGACAGCTAATTTAATATTTTAATTTTCTTAAATGAACTATATTTAGCCTGTTTGCCGTTGGTCAGCTGTTGTTTTTCTTTCCATATACTAGTCACCCTGGTTCAATCTTTTCAGTTGTACTGCTACGATTTAGGTTCAGTAGGTGAAGAGGATCAGCATTTGGCTCCTTGGAGTGGCTGGTTATAAATAGACCGGAAAATAGCAACAAGCTGGGCTGCTGCTTCACTAATGGCCCTTTTCAAATACTTAAAAGCAAATGATTCATCAAATAAGGATCACTAAAAGCAGAAACCTGCCAATTTGTAGAATTTGACTCCTCCTAATCAGAGCAAGGCAACAGGATGTTGAGTTCCTGCTCTGCACCTGATTAAAGCCAAATGCAGGGGGAACAGCTGGGAGAAGGAGGAAGCTTCAGGCTCTGCTCAGTTGGGGGTACACTGGCTGAAGAGAATGTAAAGGGGAAAACATGACCAAAACTCTCTGCGTTTGTTGTCCTCTTTTCCAGACTTTCTGAGTAGATAAGCACATATTCTTTCTCAAATCTGACTTTTTAAAAGAAGTGCTTAATTCAACATGTAGGGAGAAAATAGCTGTGAGCATTTAGCCTATACACAATTTATTCAGTATTACAGTTGGATCGCCTGTAGTTTTGAGATGTTGGTAATTCAGTTAAATTTAGCTCACTTGTCTATTGAAGCATGTTTCAGTGATCCATTTCTCTTGTCGGCCTTCCTTTAATAAACTTAAAGGAACAATACCTAAACTGATGATAATTTCTACTATGGAGCTTTGAAAGATTAAAGTTTTGCTTTAATAACAACCATGTATGGTATACTGGAACTAATGATGTTTAAAAGGTATTTGATATGGGAAGCAATGTGAATATTTATTCTATAATTTATTAGGAGGTTTTAAATGATTATTTTAAACTTTTTTTTCTCTTTTAGATGGTTATACAGTTCATAGCCAAAATACGATCTTTTTCAAAATGATTGCCTTAAATCAATTTTCTTGTCATTCCTCAAGCATTCATAATTAAATTGTATGAATAGAAACTTAGAATTAAGGATATCAAATAAAATATTCTGATTTTATTTTTTAAAGTGTTTTATTTTGTCAAAATTTTTATCCCTAAAAATTGGCCAAATATATATATTCTGATTTTTCTCCTTACTTAGTATTTTTATGTGTGTGAAATGTGTACTGATTTGGGATCTGGCACCATGATATGATTGACTTTGGGAAATTTCTGATAGAGAGAAGAAACCTTTTACTGAACAACTCAATTCTAACTTGTACTCTTAGGGAGTTGTTTAGGGCCCAGAGAGTTTTATGTAACAGACAACCCCTGAATGCACATGTGTATATACACATGTCCAAGGCAGGACTAGGTGTCTCAGTGGACAGAACACTGAGCCTGGACATTAGAAGACCTGGGTTTAAATTTGGCCTTAGACTCTTACTAGTCTTATGATTCTGGGCAAGTCATTTAACCTCTGTTTGCCTTAATCCACTGAAGAAGGAAATGACAAACCACTCTACTATCTTTGCCAAGAAAACACCATGGATATTATTAAGGTGCTATTGTCCACAAAGAGTCAGACACAACTTAACAACAACAACAGCAACAATATCTAGTCTCATGCAAAATAAACCTTAAAACAAACAAACTTTCCTATCTGTGCAAGGCCTGGTTTTTGTTTTGTTTTGTTTTGGTTTTATTCAGTATGACAAGCTATGTCTCTAGTCTATCAACAACTTTTATTAGGAGCTTACTGTGTTCCAGGCAAATGCTTAAATGTAATACTTAGAACATAAACACTGGAGATACAAAGGTGAAAACAAACAGTTCAAATTCTCAATGTGCTTACCTGAAGGGAGAGATATTGTATAAATAACTAGATTAATAACAAGATATTTTCAGAGCAGATGGAAGGTAATTTTAAATGGAGAGGCTGTAACAGCTGGAGGAACGAACTCCTGCAGAAGATAAAATTGGAGCCAACTCTTGAAGGAAGCCTCTTAAAAGAAGGGGCTAGGGGAGAAGAGCATTCTAGACATTTAGATATAGGGATTCCAGAGCATTCAAATTCATGGAGATAGGAGATGGAGTTAGATTGATCAAGTGACAAGTTTTTGTTGGGCGTCCTATCTTTTAGAAAAATGCATTCACAGAAACACAGAATACTTTTTAGCTCTAAAAGGCAATGGGATTCTTAGATCACACACAGCCTGAAGCGAGGTGGTTGGCCACTGATAAAAGCTAACTGACATGAAGTCCTCAAAGGCCCTGGGTCTGTGGCAAGGTTTTGATTCTAAGAGATTTGAGATGAGTTTCCTGTACTTATTCCTGGGGGAATTGTCAGAATTTTAGAATTTGAAGAGACCTCAGAGGTCATTTAGCTTAAATCACTCATTTTACAGATGAGGAAACTGAAGCCTTTGGAGGCTCAGACACTTGGTGAAAATCACAGCTGATAAGCTACAGAAAAGGTGAAGCTCCAGTCTCTAGTTCATTCATTGCCCTTTGTACTAACCCCCAATGCTGATGAGCTTAGATACTGCTCTTACCACTACCATTATCACCCTTGAAGTACATAAGTTATTTCCTTTGATGCTTACAACTTTGTGTAGTAGATACTACAGGCAGCCATCAATTTCAGCATTTAGTAAGTACCTACCTGTGGCAAGTCTTGAGCAAAATCTGCCCTAAAGGAGTTATAATTCAGTGGATAAGTCAGCATAAAATGACAGAAAGCAGATGCAGAGTAAGTTGGGATGGAGGGGCTTAGTGCTAGGAGGATCAGGAAGGTCCTCATGCACAAGGAGCTACTTGAATTGACTCCTTAAGGAAACTAGGGATTCCAGGAGACAGGATTAAAAGGAAGAACATTCCAGGCAGTGGATCAGCCAATGCAGAAGCATGGAGACAGAAAGTGGATTGTGGTGTGTGTGTGTGTCTGTGTGTGTCTGTGTGTGTAGAAGGAAGAAGGCTAGTTTGCCTGGACTATAGCGTATGGTTAGGGGAGTCATGCAAGTCACTTAATTCTGTTTGCCTCAGTTTACTCATCTGTAAAATGAGCTGGAGAAGGAACAGGGAAACCATTCCAGTATTTTTCCCCAAGGAGATCCTAAATGGCATCACAAAAAGTTGCACACGACTGAGAAGACTGAATAAAAGCACCCTTAATGATCCCATTTG
Organism: Gymnobelideus leadbeateri; assembly: GCA_011680675.1. NCBI lineage: Eukaryota > Metazoa > Chordata > Mammalia > Diprotodontia > Petauridae > Gymnobelideus > Gymnobelideus leadbeateri. The sequence goes on along the minus strand of WOXC01009160.1, from coordinate 89,693 downwards.
GGATTTTCTTGGCAAAAATCCTAGAATGGTTTTTGCCACTTCCTTCTCCAGTTCGTTTTACAGAAGAGGAAGCTGAGGCAAACAGGAGTAAGTGACTCATCCAGAATCACACAACTAGCAAGTGTCTGAATTCAGATTTGAACTCAAGTCTTCTTGACTCTAGGCTTGATGCTCTATCCACTGAACCACCTGTTATGAATCCTTTATTAACTGCCTATTAAACATTTTGAACTGGATGTCCAATAGAAATCTCAAGCTCATTATATCCAAAGCAGAATTCGTTGTCTTTCCCTCCAAACACTCTTCTTCCAAACTTCTCTATTACCGTTAAGGGCTCGGCTCTTTTTCAGATGACCCAAGTTTACAACCTTGGATTGACTCACCCCACACATCCAGTCAGTTGCCAGTTCTTACCATTTTTACTTTTACAGTATTTCTCATGTGCATCTTCTCCTTTCCACTCTCATGGCTGCCATACTAATCCAGTCCCTCACTATTGGAACTGAACTGGTTGTCCTCTATGACTCTAATGTTCTTTCCCATCATCTCTGCCTCTTGGATCTTTAAGATTCAGCCCAAATACCACCTTCTGCATGAGGCTCTTCACAGTCTCCCCAGTTACTAGTGTCTCCCTTTGAAGATTATCTTCCATCTATTCTATCTATATCTTGTATATATCTGGTTAGTTTTTGTGTTGTGTCTGAGGCCGGATTTGAACTCAGGTCCTTCTGACTCTAGGACCAGTGCTCTACTCACTGTGCCACCTAGGATTCATAATTTCTAGTGAGGATTCTTTAAAAGTTATAGTCTTGCATGTATAAATAACAAGAAAAAAAAACAGGAAATAGAAAGGGATAAAAAAGGAGCAATGGATCAAGATTTGGAGACTGAGGCAAAAGACTCAAATTCCCACTCTGCCATGTCACATTGGAAGTCCTTCATGTTTCCTTCTAGTTCCAACACCATATTTGTGTGACTTCCTCTTACTGTTCAGAATAATCCAGCATCAGAGTTTGGCATGGCATGATTGCTGATTGGACAAGGTAATAGTAATAATTATAATGATAGGTTTGCAAAGCATTTAATCAACAAAGACTTCAAGAGTTCAAGATAGTATAGAATTGAACTGGCTAAATAAAGGTTGTTATTAGAGAAGAAAGTGTAGCCACAATAGTGAGGATGACCTGGGAAAATATTGACGGGTGGAGGAATTGGAAATCAGAGAGAGGACAAAGAACAGGTTGGGGAGGAGTAAAGCGTCAGAAGAAATGTTGTAATAGATTATTATCCCCAGTGTATGAATGAGCAAAACAGATGCTCAGTGACTTATCTTTGAATGACAGATATAAAGTATTGGTGGTAGAATTCAAGCCCAACTCCTACCCAAATCTCAGTACAGCTCTACTATCCCACGTTAATTGTACCCAAGAATATAATTCAATTCTTATTCTGAATTAGATCTATAATTAGGAAGGAGTGTGGTGGCCCAGAGAACATTCTTGCTCAGGTGCATTGGGGTGAGGGAAACATGGTGACACAATGGATAGCCTCATCATGGATATAGTCTTATTGGTTAAGGATAGTCCTTCAAATATTTGGACTGTGATGTATTAAGAATTTGGAAGAAAGATGAGCATTGAGGGAGAGGTACCATGGCAACAGGACTCCAAGATTGGTGCCTGAGAGTGTTTTCATTTACCTTTGGAGGACTTTGAAGATGAGATGTGAGTGGCTGCACAGGGAAGAAGGATGCTCCTACCTCTCCCCACCCACACTCACCCCCAGTTATTTACTGCTCTTGGTTAGTCTTGTTTGCCTCACAGGTTTATCCTATTTCATCTTTTCAGATATTTCAAATATTGTATTAGTAACGTGAGGGACAACTCTTTGGAAAAGTGGATAGAGTGCTGGGCCTAGAGTCAGGAGGACTCTTCTTTGTGAGTTCAAATAAGGCCTCAGACACTTCCTAGCTGTGTGACCTTGGGCAAGTCACTCTGTCCTGTTTGCCTTAGTTACCTTATCTGTAAAATGAGCTGGAGAAGGAAATGGAAAACCACTACAGTTTCTTTGCCAAGAAAATTCCAGATGGGATCACAAAGAGACATGACTAAAAATGACTCAACAACAACAAAATATGAAGTTATGAAGTAGTGTGATATATAAAGAGCTGCCCTGAGAGTCAGAAAGATCTGAATTCAAGTTTTTTACTTCCAATATATATTGGCTTTGTAATTATGGGCCACTCTAATATTGTAAATTGAGGCAAAAATGTTCATCTGCCTTGGGAGAAGAAATTTCTCAATGATAGCTTTCTGTTCTAATGAAAGGCAAAAAAATAGCACGTTAGTGGGCACTTTATATTTCAAGGACTTAGGGCTTAACTTTGGGGCTTTCAAATATTTACTTTTTTCTTCTTCAGTCAGTATTGGATATATATGTGTGACCTCTTTTGTGTGTGTGTGTGTGTGTGTGTGACACCATTTTATTAGTCATTCAGGCTCTGTAATTCTGAAAAGGGAAAGGGTAGAGTTCCATTGGGGCAGATATGAGACAGTTGTTGGGGAAGGAAGAGGGATTAAAAATTCTAAAGGGAGAGAGAGAAAGTCAAGGGAGTACAGCACAAACTATGTGTGACAGACTGTGTGTGCACTGATGGTTCTACAAATATAAAATACAGTCCTTGGCCTCTAGGTAAGTCAGATAAGTCAACAACCATTTATTAACCTCCTGCTTTGTGCCTGGTACTGGGCTAAGTACTGTGGCCATTAAATATAAATAAAAAGAAAGAAGTCTCTGCTTTTATATATAATAATTTTGTGAATTTCATTGAGCTATGATGAATGAAAGGGTGTGAGCGAGGTTAGGTTTGGAGGATGATACTTGATTCCAACTGTATTCCTTACCTCCTGAATAAAGGGAAGGGGAACAGCCTACATAGGCCAAGAAGGGCTATTTTCTCAAGTCATCAGCTCTCTAAAGTCTATCAGTTTGACATTGGTTTGGATTAAGAGTCTATTCTCATAAAATGAAATTACTTTATGGGAGAATTTTTTTTTTTTTTGCTACATGTTAATATAAATTACTTTATGCAGATCAGCACTCATTCTGAGAAGGGGTATTTTTATTTGGGCCAAGGAAGAAAGATTAACAATTTCAGATTTGGAGAATAGGCATGGGCAATGACTTGAGACAGCCAATACGAGTGCTACACTTGAGAAAGTTTTCTCTACTACCCCTTCTGGGATGAGAAGGGCAGTGGTGGAAAGAAAGTTTTATTTTATAAAAATGCAGAATTGAATGGAAATTCATCCTGCCCTTTCCTGCTCCACCTGGGATGCTGTTCTATCAAATATCCCTTTTCTCTTTGCATCTTCAAATCTTTTACTTATATGATATATTAAATAACTTGTCTTTCAGCCCTACGACTTGAAGTTACTGTCGTATCTTTATCCTTTCTCACCATGCTTTTTGAATGACTAGTTTGTATTTATTACCACTTCTCCTCCAGCCACTCACTAACCAACTCCTACTATTATAAAATTGTGAGTATGTGTTATTTTCCACAGTAGGACATCAACTTCTTCAGAGTAAGAACTTTTTTGTTCTGTTTTTGTTTTTGTATTGCCCAGCTATACACAGTGCCCGGAATGTGCATAGTGGGCCTATGATATTTACTCATTGAGTGAATGTATCTGGCTTAATTATTTAATGGAAAATTCTCTCTCAAAGACCTAATTATTGACTTCCTCCTCATTGTCAAATACGAACTCCAGGTGACCTCTTTTGTGTGTGTGTGTGACACCATTTTATTAGTCATTCAGGCTCTGTAATTCTGAAAAGGGAAAGGGTAGAGTTCAATTGGGGCAGATATGAGACAGTTGTTGGGGAAGGAAGAGGGATGAAAAATTCTAAAGGCAGTTTGTTCAGGGTAGAACCACTTTTTTTTTTTTTGCTTTTTTTTTGGAGGGCAATTGGGGTAAAGTAACTTGCCCAAGGTCACACATCTAGGTTTTTATTTGTGTGTGCTTTAAGTGTCTGAGGTCGGATCTGAACTCAGGTCCTTTTGACTCCAGGGCCAACGCTCTACTCACTGCGCCACCTAGCCGCCCCTAGAACCACTTCTTGATCATGTAGGGATTTACCCATATACAGAATCTGTATTTCAAAGAAAATGGGGGGAATATAAGTATGTGACCTGTTATGAAATATTTAAAAAACTTTTCAAAGTTATGCTTTCCTATGTGAAAACAGAAACCTTAATCCTACTCTATTGTATCATAAATTAAACTTTTACATAATTTTTCCCCATGAAGCCATTTGAATAAAATAAATTCTTAGTATTATTGTTAGCCTGGTTTTTATGGATTTTTGTCTGAAGGGAAAAGGCAAGGCAATTGGGGTTAAGTGACTTGCCTAAGGTCACCCAGCTAATAAATATGTCAAGTGTCTGAGACTGGATTTGAAGTTTTTTCTTCTAAATAATTATTCACATAACATGTTTTATCATTTAATAAAGATAATACAATGTAAAAACAACCACATTAATAATCATTATATATACATATTATTTCACACCAATAAGAACCTCTTGAATTCAGACAATATAATTATCTAAGGATTAAGACAAAAACAATAAATTTTCAAACTTTATCACTCCTTATTCCTTTAAAGTAATTATAGGCATTAGAGAAGTTTAAAGATGAAAGTTTAATGGAAAATTACTGAGTAGAAAGTAACTGGCTGACCAGATAGTTGAGTAAAGTTATTTGTAGCCTTCCAACATCTAATCTATGGGGGTAGTGACTAAGTGGTTTTGGGGGGTTGGGTTTTATTTTTACTAGACCTGTGATTTTATTTGTGTAAGAGAACTTTTGAAAGAGCCTTTCTCTATGTTTGATGATGAATCTTTGCTCCCTAATTGAGTCTTAGACCATCATTTAAATGCCCTAAGAGGTTCAGTGACTTGGCCAAAGTCATTCAATCAGTATGTGCCTGAGGCAGGATTTCTGTCTCAGTTTTCTTGACTGAGTCTAGCTCTCTCTTCAGTACTCCACCCTGTCTCTTGAATAAGTTAATAGGAATTCCCAAAAGCTCTGTCTAGGTCAGTTTTCCAGTCCTCTATTATGAAGAAATGGACCAGTCACAGTGGTGACTTTTGTGTTTAAGGACTTGACCCAACCTGAGATAGTAATAAATTTACTTGGCTCCAGTTCCTGTAATCTGGGCACTGTGAAGAATCTCTGGGCAGAATTTGTAAGAGCAATGATTTGACCAACATGTTTAAGTCAGACCTATCCTAGACCCTCCGGCAATAGTAGGAATAAACAAGAATTTAAACTTCATTAAGATACTTTCCTTGGAATTCATCTAAAATACTTAATTTTGCTATAAAAATCATTATTAAGAAACGACATTCTCTTTGTGAAGGAGTAATTTCTGTGAGAGTACATAAGAATAAAAACACTCAAAACACTGTGTTCTCGCTTATGTCTTTATACCATAATATATACATGAGTTTAGACATCCATTAAAAGGTGGCACACCTGAGTGTTCATTTTATTTTACTTTTGAAACATTTCATTGCAGAACAAAGCATGTAAATGAAATAACTTTATTATTAACCAAACATAATTCTAAGCCCTTGGACAGATAAATTGCTCCTAAAAAGAGAAAGGATAAATGGTTTTGCTAATTCATTTCCTGACATGTAGAAAAGTGATGTCTTAAGCTAGAATTCTTAATGGAGCTATTTGACAGTAGCCAGAAACATCAGTTTCATTAAACTTTCTTTTTTTTACATGAAAGTGCAAATCTATTATGTCCAACTTGTTCTTCCTTTTAAATATATAATAGAGATATCATGTAACTTTTTCCCTTTTTTTCCCTTACCTCTCCCCTGTAGAGGACTTGAACCAACTTGAAATTGCAATATTCACAGCATCCATGATCACTATAAATATACCTGTATGGTGCTCAATTGAAAAAATACAGCAGACACTCCATATAAAAGATCGAAGCAAAACGTTTATTCAGACATCAGAAAACCAAATCCAACATAGAAGTTAATGCATCACAAGGTAGCAGAGTGCCACGCCATCTTTTAGCCTCCCCACAAACCAACACAAGACCAATATTTACTCACAAGTCTATCTGTTTCCCTTGGAAGCCTCCTCTTCTTCCAACCATCTAACTTGCTCTGACTCTCAGCTTCCTGTGGGATCTGCTCCACCCTTCAGTAAACTCTTCCCATCATAGGCTCCATGTGATTACATTCAGCCTTTTAGGGAGCAGATTATATTTTCAAAGCAGGGAAGGTCTTCAAATTACCTTAGGCTTATTAAGGGGCAGGGAAGATCTTCAAATTCCCATTACCATTACATTTTCCCACCCTAGAGATGGCTATCACTAGAAATAAATATGTATTTGTATGTAAAACCATTCTATACATACTTGTATTTATCAGTTCTTTCTCTGGATGAAGATAGTGTCTTCTTTCATATGTCCTTTGTAATTAATTTGGGTATTAATAATAGTTAAAATAACTTCGTTGTTCAAAGCCATTCTTAAAAAACAATGTTGCTTTTACTTTATACAGTTCTTTTGGTTCTGCTCATTTCTCTCATCATGATTTCCTAAAAATCTATCCATGTTTTTCTAAGATCATCAAACTCATCATTTCTTATAGCACAATAATATTCCATCACAATCATATACTGTAACTTGTCCAGCCACTAAGTTTTCTTTCTTTTTTTTTTCTTTTTGGAAGGCAGTTGTGGTTAAGTAACTTGCCCAAGGTCACACGGTCAGATTTTTTGTTTGTGTGTGTTAAGTGTCTGAGCTGGATCTGAACTCAGGTCCTTCTGACTCCAGAGCTGGCGCTCTACTCACTGCGCCACCTAGCCGCCCCCTGGCCACTAAGTTTTCTAAATATAAATGCAATGTTTATATATGTACCAAAAGTCATCTCTCTCTCTCTCTCTCTCTCTCTCTCTCTCTCTCTCACACACACACACACACACACACACACACGAGTGACTTCCCATGGTAGGTCATATCATGTAACCACTCCCACTGACAGTCACTTCCCACACTGTGTGTATAGATAACATAGGTACAGGAACTGGACTTAGGATCTCATTGCTACAGGGAACTACCCGAGTGAGGAAACTCCTTTTGCCATTATAGGTTGGTACCTTCTATGGAGCACTCTTAAGGCTCATTTGTCTGTGGTTATGGCTGTGTATGTAAATCTATATATGTGTGTATACATTCACACAGCGTGTCCCAAAAGTTTTAGTGTAGTTTTAACCTTTTAACAATTATTAAACCTTAATCTTAAAACTGCATTAGAACTTTTGAGGCATCCTGTGTATCAAATATACATACATACATACATACATATATACATGTATTGTGTATATATGTGTGTATCTATATACAGATATGCACATATACATATATGTGTGTGACATGGTAGTGTTGTGAATAGTTGCCTTTTATCAAGATTAGTAAAGCAAGTTACAGGCTCTACTTCTGACACATTCTGAGTAACTGTGGGCAAGTCAGTTGACTTCTCAGTGTTCTAGGCAAATCTTTTAAACTTGGTAAAGGAAGTTGCTTCACCTGGGGAAGTTCCCTGTAGCAATGAAATCAAAAGTCCTGCCTTTATCCGTTTTCCTTGCTCCTTCTGTGTATCTCTATATACTTGTACTCTATAATAGATTTATAGCTAGATGTTACCTAGAGGTTATCTAGTCCAATCTCTCATTTTATAGAGAAGGAAACTGAAGTCCAGAGTGACTTGCCAAAGGTCTCACACATTCACAGGTTCTCCAGTTCCAAACTCTTGTTCTTTTCATTGTACCAAAATTTCAAGTGCAAATATGTGTGTGTGTGTGTGTGTGTGTTTGCATGCATGTCCTAAGACACTTGTCTTTCCATAATTAATTTATTACAACAAAGTAAAATTTAGAAAAAAAATTTTTTGAAAATATTGTACATTCAGGATTTTATTATACTCAAGGGAGAAACAAGGATGAAATTAAGTGCTTGTTTTTCCTGCTTTTCAATGGCATGTTACATAGTGGAAGGTAAAAGACATGAAAAATATAGTAACCATATTATTTATTAATTCAATTCAACAAGCATATATTAAGTACCTGTTATAATCCAGGTATTGTAGTAGGTGCTAGTCATAAAATAACAAATGCAACGTGTTTGCCTTTAAGTAGCCTACATTCTGCTAGGGAAAGGAGGGCACTAAGTGTTAAATTGAATGGAGTGTTGAATTTGACATCAGGAAGATCCCAGTTCAAATCCTCCCTTAGACACTTACTAGGGGTGTGACCCTGGGCAAACCACTAATCTGTTTGCCTCAGTTTTCCTCATCTGTAAAATGAGAATCCTAATAGCACCTACCTGTTGTGTACAAATGTCAATAAATACTACATATTATTAATTAATTAATTAATTATTAATTCGATATTTATTATTAAAAAGTGTATTGTTTTAAGACTTGTATATTCAGAAATGGGCAATGTTGGTTTAACTTAAGTATGCTTCTTTGATACAAAGAAGGTTTCTATTGGTATGGGGAAGATAAGAGGTATTTTTGGGAAGTGTTAGTGATATAAAAATGGGAGAGAAAGCTTTAGCACAATTCTTAAAATGAATGAAGGAAAAAATTGAAAAGGTTTTAGAGAAGGAAATTCATAAAAGAAAGAAAAAGGAATTTTGAGGATTCTTTTTTCCTTTGGTTCATATGTAAAAGATGAAAATTTCATCATCTTTTGCCCTGAAACTCCTTACCCCCTTAAAAAAAAAATTTTTCCTATTTTTCTGGAGGTTGCAACTGTCCTTCTGTTTGCCTAGATTTGCAACCATAGAGTCATCATCAACTCTCCCTCATTCCAGGTCATATTTTATTTTAGTCTGTTGGGTTCATTTGGGGTTGGGAGGAAGGCAATGGAATGGACAGATTATAAATTCATGTAAGAATAAATTTACTTTAAAAAACAACAACAACAAACACTTATCCTTCCTCCCCAAGACCCCTCTCCACCATATTTAGTCAGTTTCTAAGTCTTGTTAATTCTGCTTTATCTGTTCTGTTCACATATTATCTGTTCTGTTCACATCCCCTTCTATGTACTCAAATAATCACCACCCTAGTTCAGGCTTTTATCATTTCTCATTTCTGCTGTTCCAATAGATAGTCTCTAACTGGCCACTTATCTTCAAGTCACTTTCATTTGCAATTTATTCATTCTCCACAGAACTGCCAAATTGATAGTTTTAAAAGTACAGATCTAGCCATGTTATTCCTATTTGCATAAAGATCTCCTGGATTCAGGTTGCTTCCAGGATAAGATATAAACACCTACAAATGCCTTTTGGCAGTTAAAGCCCTTCACTTCAGGTTATCTTTTCAAGCTTATTGGTTATTGCTCCTCTTTATTCCAATCAAATTATCCTTCTTGCTAGTCTTATATTGACACTCCTGTCTTCTTTTTCCTTCCATTTTCAGGGACTGTTTCCCATGCCTAGATGGCACTTCTTCTTCAGCTCCATCTCTTAGAATACCTAGATCCCTCCAAAAATCAGTTCAAGGACCACCTCCTGCAAGAAACCTTTCTGATCTCTCTAGCTGATAGTACCAACTGCCCCCATTTACTTCATGCACAAAAATAGGGAATGTGTGGTCCTTGTCAACAAAACATTTGCAATTTAGTTAACAACATTCTTTTTTTTTCCCAAATGCTTTATTAACTTCTGGTTTACATCATTCATTTCCGCCAGGTTTTGAGTTACAATTTTTCCCCATTTTCCCCCTACCCACCACCCCAGGATAGCAGTCCCACAGGATATCCCCTCATTCAATCTGCTCTCTCCCATATCTTCTCCCATACCCCCTTCGACTTTTCCAGTAGGGCAAGGTGAATCTCTGTGCCCCAATGCCTGTATATGCCCAAGTATATGTAAAATAGTATTAATAACAATATTTATATATTTTTTTAACATTTGATTTTAAAACTTTGATTTCCAGATTCATTCCCTTCCTCCCTTGTCATTCACTCTTGCTGGGAAGATAAGCAATTCAGCATATGTTGTTCATATATAGCTATGTAAAACATGTTCTGGGGTCCCTCCAGCTGGCTGCTGGTCTGGACGCCCTGGGGCTAAAACTCATGGGGTCTGGGCTCTCAAGGGGTCTGGGCTTGGCTCCCAGAGTGCTGTGCTGGCTGCTCCCTCCCAGGCTGCCGGTCTGTCCTCAGCAGGAGGTTATCTTCCCTGTGTCATTTTATAGGTTCTGGAGCTCCAGAGGTTGTTCAGACCCTTTTATATGGATTGGAAGTAGTGTGGGCAGGAGTGCAGGGGAAGTGCTGTTTGTACTCTGCCATCTTGGCTCTGCCCCCTAAAATATTCTTGATGGAGTCTCTTCCTTTTTCTTCCTTCTGCCCACCATGGGTGCCTAATACCATTGCCTTACCTCTTTGGGAGCCAGCCCCCTCCCTCCATCAGGCAGCAATGCTTCCTAAAGGTCTGTGTCCAAAAAATAGAAAAGTAAGTGGTTTCTACAGGAGTTTTACCAGGATGTTGAATTTGGCAAGAAACAATCCAAAAATTGGAGACTAAATAGTATGTTAGGTTTACAGAGTATGAGACTTAATATGTGTACCTGGGTGACATTGCAGAAGAGGGGACCTGTAAATGCATTGTAAAAGCACAAGGCCTTTGAAACAAATTGAGTATACTAATCTTAGTGCTGGTGCTGAAATCTCTTTAGAAGAGTCATCATCATTTAAAAGTTTGATTAAGTGTTTGTTTTTCCCCCCTTGTAAATTTTGGGGAACCTGGGGCCTCAAGGCCTTAAGTGTGGCTCTTTGATTGAATCCAAACTTTTCACAGAACAAATCCTCTTAAATAAAGGTTTTGTCCTGTAAAATTTGGACTGGTTCAAAAGGCTGAACCCAAGGGCTTAGAAAGCCATATGTGGCCTCAAGGCCTCAAGTTCCCCACCCCTACCTAGTATCTTCTCAATCAAAACTTGAAGAGTTGAATGAATGTTGAATTTTCACCTGGTAGGTGTGACTTCTTTTTTTATTTTATTTTTTCAAGTTTGCTTGCTATTTTTACCATACTGTCATTTGAATTTCCTAAATGCAACTTTTCATTCACACAATTAAAACAAAATTATAGTATATATGTATTCTCCCCCCACTCCCTGAAAAATTGGAAGTTGGCCTCACTATGGTATAGAATAATCTTATTAACCCATTAGAGGAATAGAAATGTTTGTGATAGCTGTAAGCAGTCCTGGCTATCCAGTACTGGCCAAAAATGATATGCCTATTTGCTCTTCTTCTCACCTATATTGCCATTAGCCCTATTTTTCCTAAGATACAATCTGAAACATTTTTTCTCTCCCTTGGCCCATTCCACTATGCTCATTGGGACTTTAAATTAGAAATTTTCCAATTGGAACATGATATTTTCTTTGTATCTTCAGTACTTAGCACAGTGCCTGACATACAGTAAATGGTTAATAAATGCTTATTGATAGATTATCTTTATTAAAATATTTTGTTTTAGGGGCGGCTAGGTGGCATAGTGAGTAGAGCACCGGCCCTGGAGTCAGAAGGACCTGAGTTCGGATCCAGCCTCAGACACTTAACCCACACAAACAAACACCTAGCTGTGTGACCTTGGGCAAGTTACTTAACCCCAATTGCCCTAAAAAAGGGGCGGCTAGGTGGCGCAGTGAGTAAGAGCGCCGGCCTCGGAGTTGGGATGACCCGAGATCAGATCCGGCCTCAGAAAATGAGCACCCACACATAAATAATGACTAGCTGTGTAACCTTGAGCAAGTTACTTAACCCCAATTGCTTTAAAAAAATTTTTTTTGTTTTTATATCACTTTCATTTCTGAATATGCCCTTATACTCCTTTATATTAAGCTATTCATTCTAACAGAATTTTAAAAAATAACAGTCAACACATTTAATTTTATTTGGCACTTTATCCCAATTGCCCCACCACATGATATTCCCCCCCACCCCTATTGTGATATTTTTCACCCCTACCCCCATTTCTTTCTTTGTAAAGATAGTGAGGAATATATTTTTTCAAATCTTCTCCAGAGAGTAGTCATTATCTTTATAATGTATTCAATTTCATTTTTCCATTAATTATTATCACATTATATTATTATAGCCCTTGTATATATTGTTTTCATATTTCTACTTGTTTCACTCTGAATCATTTCATAATGAGTTTTTTTTTGTTTATTTGTTTTTTTTTTTTTTTTGCTTTTTGGAGGGCAATTAGGGTTAAGTAACTTGCCCGAGGTCACACAGCTAGGTTTTTGTTTGTGTGTGCGTTAAGTGTCTGAGGCCGGATCCGAACTCAGGTCCTTCTGACTCCAGGGCCGACGCTCTACTCACTGCGCTACCTAGCCGCCCCCATAATGAGTTTTATTAGGCTTCTTTGCATTCTTTTTGACAGTCATTTATTATGGCACATTAATATTCTATTACTCTCATGTACCACAATTTAGCCATTTTTCAATCTTTGGGAATCTACTTACTTCAGCTCTGTTTTTAATAAACTCTTTTATATCCTCAGAACTTTACAGCCTTCTAGCTACTCATTTTAACTAAAATCTGGCCTCCTTCCAAGGACATTGCATTCCTTGAAACCCTTTGTATTGGTGTCTACTCTTAAAATTCACCCCTGCTTATTGGACCTAAGAATAAGGGTGGGCATACATATTGTTTCCAATTAGTCCTGCCAAACTCTTCCTCTATCACCATTTTTTTGCTTGATTTTCATGCTATTCCTTTATACAGCATTTTCCAGTCCTTACTGCTGTGCCTTCCTAACCCTCAGTTCATTTTCTAAATTAGTTCATGGTCTTCATTTTTAAATTATCCTCTGCCATTATCCTTGAGGGTTTCATTATACATGTTGATGACTGTTCTATGTCTGCTTTAAGAGTCAGTCTTTTTTTTTTTCTTTTTGGAGAGGGAGGGTGGTAGGGCAATTGGGATTAAGTGACTTACCCTGCCCAAGGTCATATGGCTAGTTTTATATTTAATGTCTAAGGTCGGATTTGAACTCAGGTCCTTCTGACTCCAAGGCCAGTACTCTATTTACTGCTCTACCTAGCTGCCCCAAGAGTCACTCTTAATCAACTTTCTCAGCTACGTATCCTCTTTCTCCCCCCCCCCCATTTCAACCACAAACCAATATTGTTTTTACCATAAATCAAATGTAAAAGTCCTATTTCCAAGATATGGTCCTATTTCAAATATAGTGAACTTTCTAATTCTACTCTACCTACTTCTTCTTATTCTTTTATTTCTTCTGACTTGTAAAAAAATATATATTACTTTTTTATTTTACCATTCTTTTCTTTTAAAATTTTGAGTTCTAAATTCTCTCCCTCCTTCCTGCCCCTCCCCATCCACTGAGAAGGAAAGCAATATTATGTCAATTATACGTATGAAATCATGAAAACTTTTCCATATTAGCTGTATTGCAAAAAAAAAAAATAGTCGGGAAAAATAAAGTGAAAAATGATACTTCACTTTGCACTCAGAGTTCATCAATGCTTAATAGCATTTTCCATCATGTGTCGTTTGGAATTGTCTCGGATTATTGCATTGATCAGAACCACTATGTCTTTTATAGTTGATCATCATTACAATATTACTGTTACTATGCACAATGATCTGGTTAAATTTTAATTCTTATCATAACCTCTTGACCTTTCTCTCATGTCTCATTTCTCAGTTCATCTCACCTATTTTGGCTTGAGTTGGCCCCATATCCAACCTCAATGACATAGCCTGTCATTTTAATGTTTTGCTAGCAACCAACTTTGTCATATGACCAAAACCAATTGTGAAGGGGGTTTATTTATACCTGCTACCTGATTTCATTAAGGATTTTTCATCGTGCCTTCTTCTTTGTTCATAGGTTAAAGTCTACAGAGATTTTGAGGATACGTTCAAACAAGTTGCCTTACAAATAGCTTACATGTATCCTGTGTCAATTATGGCTTATATAGGAACCTTTAGAGCCAGGTGATAAGGTGTTATAGGTGAAGAGGGAGAAAGAAATAATAAATAATTATAGGAGAATATTTTAAAAGACAGTTAAGCAGGGGCAAAAGATTAGTTCAGATGCCCAAGAAATATTGGAAGCTTCATAAAAATTAATGTTTCACTGGGTGGGAAGAAGGAAGCAAAAATCTTTTAAAAATTTTCATTAATGTAAAAATAAATTCTTGTTTAAAACATTTTAGAGTGTCTACCAAATAATAGCTGCTGTGTATTCACATCGGGTTTTGTTAGCTATTTCAGATTTATAGAGGAATGTAGATTTTTTAAAATGAGGGGTAGACAGTCCTGAAATACTAAAATGTTGCACCTAATCCCTCAAAAAGAGTTGACTTAAGGTCATTGTATTAAGGCTATAAGAAGGGATGGATGATGTGTTTTAGTGTCTGGTACAGTGACAGCCACATATTCTCTGGTTAATTCATTCTCCAGTTAATTTATCAGAACTAAAGTCTTTTGCTTCTGCTTTTACTTGGTTAATAGTTTATTAATGGTAACTCCTTTTCAACATTGATTACTGATGAGCCCTTCTCTGTGTTTATATGACTCCTCTTTCAATTAAGGGCTTTTAAAATGAACTTCAAATGCTAATTTAGTCTGCTGAGTAGTTTAATTGCCTTGTGGATCAGCAGTTTGAAACTGGGTAACAATTTAATGTGTAGTTATTGGAAGACTATAGTTTTCCTCTATAGGAATGATGAAAATTCCTTTTTAGTTGTGGAGAATCTATTATTCTATATAAGGAATTTTAATTTGCAGACTCTCCCAAACCCTCTCGCCCCCCCCATTTGAAGCTCCCCGGTTTCACTTTTATTATATGCCATTGAAACTGCAACTGCATTTTACAGTGTCAGTTTTTAGGGATGCATTGGTTGTTGAATGTATCTACTGTTGTTTTGTTTTATTTGTTCATTTTTATATACAAATTATAAAGCCAACTATTACAATACGAGTTTTGCTGTCTTCTGAATTGTATCCCTCTTAAACCACTCTGGAAGACTGGAATGTTTGATCTGACAGAGCGTGTTCTAATGGCCCTGGCCATGGCCTCTGGCTCTAAATTTTCTAAATTCTGTGCATTCTTACAGGTTAATATTTATATTAGCAAAACCTGTATGACCATAAATATCAAGCCATAACATATCAATAACAGTCTTTAGATATTAACAACTATCTTTCCTCTCCTTACCCCAAACATTTAATTTAACAAAGATTTTTTGAGTACGTACCATATGCAAACCACTGTACTATGCACTGAGTATGTGTCGTTTCTTATAACTTAATCTTTGACTTTTTATGTTATGCTTTGGTGATTATTTTGCCTAATGGATTTACATAGGATTCTGCTTTTGTGAAGACCAGTGAAGTTCGAAGTAATTTTTTTTGTCCAAATATAATTATTGTTTCTGATTTAATGAAATATAGTGGCATTTTGATAACCATTTTAGTTCTTTGTTATATTTGTAGTCTTTGTTGCCTTAGAAGTTCAGAAGTTTTTATTGCAGCTCTCAAGCATGGCTAATGTAACCAGAGAGTAAGCTGGCTTTGGGAGAGTCTGACTCAGCATGTTGAAGTCTGTTGATAACAAACTTAGAACACATTCTTTTAGACATTGTTACTATAGTCTTCATTTCTGACAGATGTAATGTCTTGTTGCCTGGAAAAATTATTCAGATAAAATTGCATATTGACATATAGATTTATAAATTGAAGTGTTAACGAATCAACTATTCCTAAACAGGCTGAACACTAATGAATTGTTTTAACACGTTTAAACTGTATTTATCAAACCTATCAAAATATTGATTCTTTTAAAGACATTAGCTATTTGCCTTTGGCTATCAGTAATGAAGGGAGAATTCAGGCATTTCTGCTTGCAGGAGGAGTAGGTAAATGGTGTCAGGGTACCCTCAGATTTTCTAAATTGGGAGCTGCTGTTGTACTATAGGTATTCATGACTTCATTATATCAAGAATTCCTTGAGATCATAGTTCCATGAAGTGATTTTTCTCTAAAGTAAGCAAAGCCTGTTTAAACTAATGAGAATGAATCCACAAACCACAGGATTAAATCAGTTACTGATTGTTGTCACACCTAGCAATTAAAGTTTACCACTTAGAGCCTAAACAACATTTTTTACTGGATATCTTAGAGCTGAGGTGTCGAGCTCATGTTGCTGTGAGAAACTAGATTCAAACATAATTGGGAAATATTGTTAAAATTACATAAAAGCGCAAAGCAACATAAATAATGTTAATTTCTGGTTTTCTAAGTCAATAGGTGATCTTCAGTGATCTGTTTGCTGAATTTGAAAACTTTAAAGTACTATTATATGGTGACCATATGAATGTTTTATAAAACAAAAAATAATTGATTTATTATGAAACAAACTTTTACTTAATTGATTTTTTAAAAAAATCTTGATCCCTTCTTTAACTTGAATTAAAGCTGAACTCTGCCATCCTGCATTCTTCCTGGATTATGTGCTTGTAAATGACTCTCCCATAAAGGGAGTGATAGAAAACTTGCTAATTCCCATGATGGCCAATTCAACTTTTGAACAACTCTTTATTTTTATGACTTTTTCCTTGCATTGTACTTAAATCTGCTTATGCAAATTCACCCTTTACCTCTAGGACCAAATAATACAAAAATGATCCTTTTAAATACTTGAAGACAGCTTTGCTGTTCCAACTGAACCCAAATCTCCTCTAATCTAAACACTCCCAATTCCTTCATATAATTCTCCTATAGTATGGTTTCAGTGACCCTCAGGATATCTTTTGGCCTCCTCCAGACACACTCCAGCTTGTTTATGTCTTTCCACAATATGTTACTTGGTAAAATACAAATGAATTTTATATTCTTATATTCTGAATGCTGTACATCAGCTTTTTTATGTCACAATGTTGACTCATTGAGTTTGCATTCCACTAAATTTGGTAAATGTTTTTCATATGAACATAAAATTGTTACTGGGGCTTATTTAATTACAGAAATCCTAGTAATCACTCTGATTTTAAGGTATAGTTGTAGATGCTTTACTATATCGTAGTTATCATAGAACTGTAATTCCAAGCAAGAGAGACTTAAGTTCAAATTTTGTCTCCAGCACAGGTCACTGTGTGACTCAGGGAAGGTGTTTTAAGCCCCCTCACCTCTAAAATGTATATAATATTACCTATATAGTATCTGCGTCCCAGGTTTCATGAAGACAAAATATGATCATGCATGTAAAAATGCTTTCTTAGCATTTCATCAATTTAAAAACAAGTTATGTCTTAAACCTCTGCCACTTGAATGTTATGGAATTACTGGATATATTTTTTTTGTTCTGTCTGTGAATCCTATACAGTTACCTATTCCTGCATCAGAGATGATGTTAAAGCTGTTATGCTCAAAGCAAAGTTATTTAAATCTTATTTAAGTTATGTACAGAACCCAAGGCAAATAGGAGATAATTAAGATAAAATAATTCCATCTATTGGAGAAAAGGTTTCTCCTGCCCTCAACCTACCCAATTGTTTATCTTCACAACCCCAGATTCACAGGGTATCTGTTCAGACATTCTACCTATGTTAAAAGGAGCAGCAAGGTGGAGCAATAGACCACCACACCAGGAATCAAGAAAGCCTGAGTTCAAATTCATCCTCTGACACTGAAGAGCTGTGTGACTGTGGACAAGTTACTTGACCTTTGTTTATCTCAGTTTTCTCATATGTTAAATGGGGATGATAATAGCACCTACTTTTCAGGGTTATTACAAGCAGCAAATGAGATAATATTTGTAAAGCACTTAGCACAGTGGCTGGCACATAATAAGTGGTATATAAATATTATTATTATCAATATCATTAAACGGTGTGGTTTTCAATGGAATGCCAGAAGGACATGTAAAAATTAAAATACTGTAGAGAAGATAAGCACAGCCTCTGCGTAAGAATTCGATTCAGTTTTAATAACTCTTTA
Source organism: Gymnobelideus leadbeateri (assembly GCA_011680675.1). Classification (NCBI taxonomy): domain Eukaryota; kingdom Metazoa; phylum Chordata; class Mammalia; order Diprotodontia; family Petauridae; genus Gymnobelideus; species Gymnobelideus leadbeateri. The sequence continues at coordinate 71,601 of WOXC01009160.1, read as the reverse complement.
TTGTGTACTTTGTACAAGGATCAGTGTTAGATGCTGAGTAAGCAAAGAAAAAAATGAAATAAATAGTCCCTGTCTTCAAACTGTATATACTCTACTCAGGAATATAATGTATACCCAAATGTGTAAATGAAGGTGGATTAAGAAAGGTTGCTTATGCATTTGGGGAATATGTTTTTTTTAAGTGTCAGCATGATATGGTGGAAAAAAACAGTGAAGTAGGAGCCAGGAGGTTGATCATTCACGATTACTACATAAGTTTTGACATGATTCAAAATTTTTCTGGCCCTCAGTTTCCTCATTTATTAGTTTTCTTGAGGCTGCCATTTCCCTATGATTAATAGCTATGTCTTATTGCCTTGCAAATGTGTTTCATTGTAACTTTATAAAATATTTCTTTCCAGTTGTTGTTTTTTTTTAATCTCAGCTACTCATGAAGTGCCCATGTCAACAGAATTTAATTACAGTGAGCTAAAACCATAGTGCTAAATATTTTCTTCATTATCAAATCATAATATTTGTTAATTCTTTGTATACTTTCTTCATTGCATACATATACACATATAGAGAGTAATTTAAAAGTTAAACTTTAAAGTTTTTGACAAATTTAAAAATTAATTTGGAAAATACAAAATTGTAATAGAACATAAGCTTATTGAGGGCAGGTGCAATTTTTGCTTTTGTCATTTTATCCCTAATGCCTAACATAGGGACTTGGAGTGTAGGCACTTAAACATTTATTAGTCTGTTATGAAATAATTCTTATTTATATTGCATTTTAGAATTTAAAAAGTGGTTTCCTCATTACTTTGAGTAACCAGTAATACAGATATGTAAATTGAGGTTTAAAGCATTTATGTGACTTGACCCTAATCAGATAGATTGTAAGTGTTGGAGCTGGTAGCAAAACCCAAATTTCTGGATTATAAGTTCCATGCTCTTTCAGTATACCACAGTGCTTCTTGTCTATAGAGCATGGTTAGAGGTAGAAGATTCATGAGGTCCCTTCTTCATACCCTATAATTCTGTGATTGCTACCTAAATAAGCCTTTCTATATAAACTAAATATAAAGGATCATACATTTGTTCTAGAAAGTTTTTAGTGGGATAAAATTAGGCCCTGACATAGTACTTTAACTTTAAAGTGAAGTTATATAGATATGATGATTATATTGTCCTTTTTATATTGATATTGTATTTTCCATATTGGTTCAAAAATGAAAGCCATATTCAAATATATGTATGTATTCCCCAAATCATACAATTACAGTGAGCTTGTGAGAGACTTGTGCAACCAGAGCCCTTAGAATTAAGAATATACCCAATGGGGAGGCTGAACAGCAGCTGGATTAACATCTGGGAAATGTGAGAATCTTAACATTATTTAGTCAGCATTTTTTTCTAATGTAACACTTTATAATATTATCCATTCAACTTTGAAGAGCAGCGACATTTCAAAAAAGGATACAGATGGCTTTAAATTTCAAAAGCCAAGAAATTACAAAATCGGGCTCTTGTTGCTCTTTTCTGGGAAAACTAAGTAAATCTGGGAACGGGGTGGGGAGATAGATTTTCAGACTGCATGACATTCTTGAATGTCAGAAGAATGACTTGCTGTGGCTAAAGGAAATATTAAATTTAAAAAGAACTGGGAACTTACCCTGTAATCACTTCACTGTATTCCAGGCCAGACTCATCTTGACTGCTAAATTGAATGGCTCATTAGAAAGAACTGAAAAAAAATGATCTCATTCAAAATGGGTACACATGCTCAGAATTGTGAAGAATGCAGTTGTTAAATTAAAAACCAAAACAAAACAATGCATCATATTTGAACCGAGGGTCTAGTCTCATAAGCTCTCAGTCTCAAATTGTTCTTCAAGTCAGGGATACACTTTGTATTTTCCAGAAAATAACAAAAAAAGATAGCTCAGGAGGGTGTGGTTTTATGAGATAATTGTCCCCCCTCAGGCATTTGAGACACTTGGGTGCATTTCATACCTTGTAGTGATCCATGGAGAAGATTTTCACACAATTATTCCACCCCATCAAATCTTGCTCAAGTCATTTTCTGGGCTTTAGGGTCATTTGTTATTTTCTGATTATATTTACCAAGTTAAGAGCAGTGTTACCTCACTGAAAATCTTCCCTGTATCTTTTCTCCTTTCTCAACTGCTTCCACTTTGTTTCTTTCTCCTCCTTCAGAGAGGAGGGAAAAATAAGATAGGAAATTGTATAATGACAGATTGGTATTTTCATCCCCTCCTTATCCTTTTAAACACTGGAACAAATTGTGCAAATTATTCTTACTTGTAAAGCTCAGAATATTCCTACTGTGCTTTCCAGAGAAATCATCCAATCTTAGTGAATACTCACTTCATATTTTTTCTTTCTTTCTTTCTTTCTTTCTTTCTTTCTTTCTTTCTTTCTTTCTTTCTTTCTTTCTTTCTTTATTTCTTTATTTCTTTATTTATTTCTTTATTTATTTATTTTAAAGCAATTGGGGTTAAGTAACTTGCTCAAGGTTACACAGCTAGTCATTTGATTTATGCGTGGGCGCTCATTTTCTGAGGCCGGATCTGATCTCGGGTCATCCAAACTCTGAGGCCGGCTCTCTTACTCACTGCGCCACCTAGCCACCCCTTTAGGGCAATTGGGGTTAAGTAACTTGCCCAAGGTTACATGGCTAGGTTTTTGTTTGTGCGGATTAAGTGTCTGAGGCTGGCTCTGAACTCAGGTCCTTCTGATTCCAGGGCCGGCGCTCTATTCACTGCGCCACTTAGCCGCCCATCATATTTTTTATAAACTAATTAAAAGACTCAAATTAAGGTGAAGTGATTTAATTAGTCTATGATAGATTTTGCATGGGGGTAGGACACAGAATCATGTTCCTAGCTCTCTCATTTACCATTTGAAGAAAGTTACAAGCAGCTATAGGATGATGTAACTATCTGGTCTCAGAAATTCATAGCAACTAAACAATGTGAATTATAAAACAATACATGAAATTTGTATTGATTAAATATATTTACTTACATATAACCCATTTTATGTCCTTTGTCCAAACCCCTCCACCCATCACTACCTTGAAACCTATATATTTCAAAAAGTAGTGGTAGATACAAATTTATCTCAGTTCATTTGACAGTTATTTTTTTGAGAATTTTTTTTATATATGAGTCTTAGTTCTGGAAGGCAGTTAGGTGGCACAGTGGATAGAGCTCTGGGCCTGAAATCAAGAAGACCTGAGTTCAAATCCTATCTCAGATACTTGTTGGCAGTGTTACCTTGGGCAACTCATTTAACCTTTGTTTTCCTTAGTTTCCTTATCTATAAAATGGGGATGATAATAGCACCTGCCTCCCAGGATTATTGTGGTGACAATAATCATAAAACTAGTAGGATGCCTGGTGTATAGCAAGAACTATATAAATATTAGCTATTATTCTTAGCTATTACGAAGGTATTGGGGAGAAGGGGGTGTTAGTATACAAAGTGAATGAGACATATTCTTTGCCTTCCGAGGGGTTTATGGTCCAGTGGAACATCTGATATTCCATAAATAACTGTAACATCATTGCATAATGAGTGGATTATAGGGGTAGATAAAGTGTATTTGTCAGACACTGCCAAATGCTGGGGATGCAAATAGAAACAAACAGGAGAGAGGTGCAAATAAAGCTATGTTAGCAAGAGGAAAGCATATCACTTTAAGGCAGTCTTGGGGAAGGCTTAATGGAGGAAGTGAAATTCCAGTTGGATTCTAAAGGATAAGTGAAAATGCAACTGTTGGAGAGATAGAAAGAACATTTCATGTATTGGGAATTATAGAAGAAACCAAAGCATGTTTATAATAACAGCGCTCATTTTTATGGGCATTCTGGTTGCAAAATGCTTTTGCACATGTTATCTTATTCAATCCCTCTAACTGCTGTTTGAGGCAAGTATGGCCAATAGCATCATCCCATTTTTTAGATGAAGAAACTGAAGTTCAGAAAATCTATTGGCCTTACTGAGATCATATAACTAGTAAGGCAGAGAGCTAAAGCTAGAATTGCAAACCAGGGTTTTCCACCTCCAAGTTTAGGGCTTCTTTAAATGAAATTATATTTGTAAAGCACTTTGCATAGTGTCTGGCAGGTGATAAATACTTGTTTCCTTCCCTTCTCCCTCTTATATTACTTGGCATCTTAAATTTGTTATTTATCGCTATATCCTAGATGGATGAAGACAGTTCAGTACTGTAAGCAAAAGTAGCATCACACCTTCATTAAAATATAGATGTCTTTAAGTATTAACATATAATTTTGTAAAGTGGAAAATTGCCAGAATCTCAAGATTAGATCAACTCTTTCTGCAAATGTATCATAGAAACACAAGTCCCAGTTGTCAGCCTCTTAATGTTCTGCACAGCTCCCATTCATACTGTGGGTTCTCACTCTAGTCTAGTGTGCTATCTTACAACTTTTCAGGGTAATGTGTCCTAACTCCCTCCCAGCAGGGAACTTGTTTGTGGAAGAAACTTTAGATTTGAAAGCCAGGAGAAGGTGATTCCAAGGCAGATATATATATTATCACTTTCAAAAATTGGAGCCTGCCTGACTGTTGCTCATCATCACTGAGTCTGATTTTACATGTCCCAGCAGTGTATGAGCTGACACTTGGCTCTTTCTGATTTAATATGTAGAGTACTTATGCTGGAGTTGGGATACTGGTATTCTGCTGACTCACCATATAACTTAGTTACTTACTTCACCTTGGTTTTCCCATTTTCAAAATTAAAATAATAATATATATCTCCTCCCTACCTTAGAGGGATGTAGTCAGTATTTATAAGATAAAAATCTCAAAAGTGCTTTGAACACCCTGGAAGAAAGATGCTGAGATATCAGCATCCATGATGGTTTTATTATTGCATACTCTTTGCATAAGTAGTCAGTCACCTCATGTATGAGAAATGTGAGGAAATGCCCAAGGAGAACAGGAAGGGCTTCAGCCACTGAGCTTACCTGTACGAGGCCTATCCTGAAGGAGAAGAGGTATGAATGTCCTCTCCTCTGTAAATTACTCTGTATGTACCAACAGCATGCCACAGATACACAGCCAGGAAGAGCCAGGAACACCAAAATTCTCTGTCTACCAGTTTTGTGACCCTGTGCAAATCATTTAACCTGTCAGTGTTACAGGCAATTCTCTAAGACTTGAAAATGCAGAAAAGATGTTAACCTGTATTGGTAGTGGGAGTTTTCTCATCTGGGAGTCCCCTATATCAATGGAATCACAAGCCCAGTTCCTAACTCTATTCAATTTACTAAACTTTGTATATCTTGTACCTTCTTCTAACTTGAGCCCCTAAATGTAAACCCACATTATAGAGGTGATTTCTGAGCACTGACTTGAATGGATTTGGTCATCTGTCTACATAGGAAGCAAATACTGAGTACAATTTTAAGTAGAATGTTGAAATTATTTACAGTTCTAAGGAAAGATACCATTGCAAATCTTAAATTGTTAAAGGGAATAATTATTTTGACATAAATGTCACTAAATAAACAAATTATATTTATTAATTAACACTAAAACTTTAGCCAGAATTGTTTTCCATGTTATATATGTCATATACTAGGAGATAGCAGTTCACTTCCCCCTACATTTTCTCTTGGCTAAAGTACTCCAGTTCTTTCAACTCGAAAGCAGCATAGTTCAGTGGAAATATCTGTGGTCAAAAGACCTGAATTTGAATTTTTCATCTTTCATGTACTTACTAGCTTTGGTCAAGCTAGTTCACCTATCTTGACCTGATTGCCTTTATCTATAAATCTATAGACCTGCCATTCTTTCTGTCATTCAATAATTGCACATATGAGATGGTTTCTGATCCATCTTACTCTGCATTTTTTGCAGTTCTTAACTTAATCTGAGCTTTAGTCATCCTGAAACAACTCTTGTAATTCTGGGATACACATCTATATTCATCCTTGCTTTGTTATTTTTCCGTTTTGAATTTGTTCTTTTAAAATCCGAGTTCAGTAGAGTTCCTTTTACCTCCATATTGGTCCTTTTGGACTCTTCTTGCTTTTCTTCATGGTCATTCACAACTGTGAACACAGTTTTGAGTAGCTCTGTCCCTCTTGAGTTCTTGAATAGTGTCTACCCTTCTTGAACTCACTACCATGTCAGACTCTCTACTCATTTAGCATATGTCTTTTCATTATCATTTTTCAGCTGTGCCCCCAAGGAGGCAGTGTGGTATAGTAGATTGTGTATTAGACTTGGATTTAGGAAAACATAGGTTTAAATTCTTCTTTATTGTATTAAGTAAATGTGTGCATCATTTAACCTCTCTATACCTCTGTTTCCTCATCTGTAGAACAGGAAGGTTTATCTTGGTGACCTTTTCTAGCTCTAGATCTTTGATCCCTGATCCTTAATTGATTTAAAAGAGGTCATACTTGGAGCTACATTGTAGACAGCTTTGAATTACATAGTAAGGAATTGGGATTTCATTTTGTAGTTAATGGGAGATATTTTCAACTTTGAGGACAGAGAAATGATGTTCTCAAAACAATATTTTAAGATATATTCTTTCTGTTGTAACTATTAATGACTAAATGATCATTGGAGACTGGAGGCAGAGAGGCTGATTAGAAAACTATTGCTAGAGTCCAGGCATAATATGATAATTGTCTACAGGAACGTGGTAACAGGAGGATGGAAAGGCACATATCAAAGGATGATGAATGTATTTTAGGACATTTTAAGTTTAAGACATTTAAATTCTACCAAGAATTTAGGACATTCTTGGTAGAAGCACAAGATTAAAGTCTCCATAACAGTCTCTTTTATATCCATTGGCCTCACATTGTCTTTTCTTGATGATCCGATATTACATTGAGGATGCAGGTTATCTCAGCCTTAATGCCTTCTTTTGCTCTGTACTTCAATCTTTAAATGAAAAGTGACCAAAATGTTCAGATTTTACTTTTAGTTTTCAAAATAGATGCCTGGACCCAATCCAAGTAACTTACCGTAAGCAAGGTAAAACAAAAGAAAATGGAGGTTTTTGCCTCTTGGCAGCCAAGAAGTATGGGACAAATTCAAACAACAGTGACAGCAAGCATTACATTGTGTAAGTGATCATCCTGTATGCTTATTAAGCACACTCAAATTCTTCCATGCAAGCTTCTTCTTACATCACTGCAACAAAACAGTTGCCATAGTGGAGGATGTCAAAGGTTACCATTTTAGTTTCCTCCAAGTACTAAAGTAGCTTTTTTTCTTTTTTCCAAGCCCAGAATTAATAGTTACCATGACAAATAGAAGTATACATGGTGTGTGGTACAGCGTGGGTCATGAGAGGTATGTGATGTTTCATAGAGCAGTAATTCTTCTGGTCACAATTTTGTTGCTGCTGTGGGAATCCAGGAAAATGGCAGTTAGTGCTTTTGCTTTTTGGAAAAGAAATCCATTTAAATTCCAGACATAACTGCGTGATCATTCTTTTTCTGGATTAAAAAAAAAAGTTGTTTCCTTTAGGCTCATACACTTATTCATGCCCTTGCTCTTTTGCTTTCTCTTTTTTCCTCCCCCTCTTTTTTTGGGCCCTAAGAATGAGAGTTTGTAGACTGAATTGGAAAACATACTTGAAATTTAACATCAACTTAGAATCAGTCAAGTATTTTTAAAAAGTGTAATTTGTTACTAGTATTTTAGAGTCAGTACCAAAAGAATGGGGGCATAATTTAGGTTAAGAGCCAATGACAGGAAATACCTCAACCCCTTTTTCTCCATTGTGTTGCTACAGTGGAGTATTTCATCCCATATACCATCATATCTTTCATTAATATCAGAGGACATTATTTTTCCAAGACTTGGCATGGACCAAAAATAAAATAAAATGTAAGTGGTCCTTTATCATCCCTGAGTAGAGAAGACCAATTCTGTTTTCCTACATCATTCCACTTTATGAGCTAAAATGCACTGGTGCTAATTGTCGTTGGGCTACTCAGGAAATTCCTAGTGTCACTTACAGGGCTAACTCATGCTGTTTCTGAATGCTGCTTATAGTGTGGGAGCGTGAAAATGCGTAGTACACAGCTAATCCTACCTACGTGATATGGTTAAATGTTGTGCATATACATAGAGTCCAGAGAGGATTTGCAGTCCAAGGCAGATCAGAATGGGCAACACAATGGAACAGTGATCTAGGTGTCTGTACAAACCTCCCTAGTGTTTCACTCTCCTGGCATCCACTGATGCAGAGGTTGCCAAAAGCTCTCTCCTTTCACTGACACCAAATATCAGAGGGAGAAAGGTGAGCCATGCATGGACTATTGGCTGTAGTGGGACCCTGACAACAATGTACAGACAGTCCCCAACTTAAAAAATGGATTGTGTTCCAAAAGTTCATTTTTAGAACTTGGAACACATTGTCCCAGAGAAACTATGTTATACGTATTGGTTAGATTTCCAGGATGGACTAGAAAACCTTCATTTAACTCTTGATGCAGCTAAAATACTGTATGTATTTGCAGTGATTGGAGGAAAGGAAAATATTGTTTTAGCTATATTATATATAAATTATGTATTTAATTTTACATAAATATATATCACAATACACACATATATAGGATTATATATAATTAAATAATAGAAAACATAACTGAAGGAAAAATATAAATTTTTTTTAAATTAGAAGGTTTCTTAGGACACTTCTAGTACAACATCCCTGGTAATTGAAGAAGCTTTCCTACAAAATATTGATTATCATCATAGCCAATGTTTATATGACAGTATGTTTTAGGCACTGTGCCAAGTGCTTTACAATTATCATCTCATTTGATCCGCACAAGAAAACCCTGGGAGGCAAGTGCTATTATTATCCCCATTTTACAAATGAGGAAACCGAGGCAAACAAAGTTTAAGTGACTTGCCCAGGGTCACACAATTCTAGTGTCAGCCCCCTGATTTAAACTCGTCTTCCTAATTTTAGGGCCACCTAAATATCCCATCAACTTCTACTTCACCACTACTGCACATGAGTTCCCATGTATTCATTCATCAACTCAGTGCTTATAATTCTTGGATCTGCTTATCCAACCTTAACCTCTCCCTAATCTCCTGTCTTATATCTTCAGCTCTCTCTTGTAAATAAAAAACTGTATGTTTCATGGACCTCTTAGACTCAGCAAGTATAAAACTTAACTCATTATTTTTTACCCTAAAATCTTCTTTTCTTCACTTCCCTATTACTGTCTAGACTACCCCCATCTTCCCAGTCACCCGGGCTTACAACTTAGGTGCCACCTTGCGCATCTCCCACATCCAATCAGTTGCCAAGTTCTGTCTGTTCTACCTTTTCAATACCTTGACCCCTCTCCCCTCTGTCACTGCTACTACACTGATGTAGCCCCCCATCACCTCACTTCCTAGCCTGTCCCCACTCAGTTCTATCCTGCTGTCAAACTGATATTCCTAAAGAGCTGATCTGACTATATCACCTCCTCTCTTTCCTCTACTTAATAATTTCTAGTGGCCCTCCTGTCACTTCTTGAATTAAATATAAAATCCTCTATTTGACTTTCAAAGCTCTTTAGTAACTTGGCCTCATTCTACCTTTCTAGTCTTCTTATACCTTGCTTCCCTTCCATATACTTTGCTTCCCAGGAACACTGACCTCCTTACTATTCTTCCTCCAAGACCCTCCATTCCGTGACTCTGGGCATTTTCACTAGTTGCCCCCATGCCTGGAACTCTCTCCCTCATTTTCAATGCTTAGCTTTTTTGGCTTCCTTTAAGTTTCAACTGAAGTCCCATAGAAGTAAGAAGCCTTTCCTTTTTTTTTTGGTCTCTTTTTTGGAGGGGAGAAGACTTGCCCAAGGTCACACAGCTAGTAAGTGTTAAGTGTCTGAGGCTGGATTTGAACTCAGGTCCTCCTAACTCCAAGACCAGTGTTCTATTCACTGTTCCACCTAGCTGCCCCAAGGCCTTTCCTAATCCCTCTTAATTTTGATGCCTTCCTTCTGTTGATTATCTCTAAACTTATCCTGTATATATCTTGTTTGTTTATAGTTGTCTTCATGTTGTCTCCCCCATTAGACTGTGAATTCTTTGAGCATAGGAAGTGGTTTTTGCCTTTCATTGCATCCCCAGGACTTAGCACAATGCCTGGAACATAGAGTCAACAAGGTGTAGTGCAATGGATAAAGCACTGGATCTGGAGTCAGAAAGACCTGAGTTCAAATCCAGACACAGACACCTATTAACTTTGTGACCCTGGGCAAGTCATTTTATCTCCATCTGCTTCAGTTTCCTCAAGTATAAAATGAAGATAATAAAAGCACTCTATCTTTCAGGGTTGTTGTGATAATCAAATGAGATAATATTTGTAATTCACTTTGTAAACCTTAAAGCACTCTATAAATTCTGGTAGTAGTAGTAGTAGTAGTAGTAGTAGTAGTAGTAGTAGTAGTAGTAGTAGTAGTAGTAGTAGTAGTAGTAGTAACAGCAGCAGCTGCAGCATCAGTAGAAATTGTTTGTTGACTTGGCAAAGGGTTTTAGTTTACTGGGCAGTAACCTAAGTTATTTTGCAGCTCTAATTGTTAGCAGGTTCCTCTTTATATTGAAGTAACATTTGCCTCCCTCTCATTTTTACCCTTTAGTTCTAATTCTGTTTCCTTTTCCTCAAAAGGGCCCTTTATAGAATTGTCTTCTTTTTCCCAGGGTGATTGACAATACACATAGTCAACTTCTCATTTTCATTCATTCATTCCACAAACATTTAATGAGTTCCTACAATGAGGTACAGCCATGTAGCATGTCTTCACATGTTTTTAGACCCAACATCATTCTACTTGGCTTCCTCTGGCTATGTTTAATATTTCAAAGTCTCTCTTGAAATGTGTTATGCAAAAAGCACAATATTTTAGTTTTTGTGTTATAAGTATTAGTTTTTTTGAATTGGTCACTAGATTTCTGTTAATACAGCCTAAGATTTCATCATCACCTTTTTAGCAGCTACATCACCTTGTTGACTCATAGAGTTTATGTACAATTAGTGCTCCCCACCCTCCCTGAATATACACCATGGGTCTTTTTAATATGATCTGCTATTAAGCTATATATCTCCCATCTGGTGATTATGTTAATTGTTAATAATTTTTTTTGCAGGGGGGGGGAAGGCAAGGCAATGGGTGTTAAGTGACTTGCCCAAGGTCACACAGCTAGTGAGTCAGGTGTCTGAAGCTAGATTTGAACTCAAATCCTTCTGACTCCAGGGCCCTACTCTATTCACCGCGCCACCTAGCGGCCCCCAATTGTTATTAATCTTAATTGATTTTTCAAAGTTAAATTTAATCTTGCAGATTACATCTCAGCATTTCATGCCAGTTGAAATAATTTTTGTATCTTTCTTCCATCATGGAATATATTAGTTATTTATCTATATAGACCATTAATGAAATTTTATGTGCCGATTCTTCCATCTAATAATTTAGCCATTTCCACTAAGGACTGATTTGAAAATCTGATAAGGATATTATTTATAACTTCATATCTACATCTTGCTGCCTGTATTTTGCTGTTGTTCTCTTCTTGCCTCCACAGGAAACTTTGTTCTGCTTCTGGGATGCCAGTCTCTGATAGGTAATCTTTTCCCTTATTCTGCTGAGAACCAGAATTTGCCACCCAGCTACATTGACACCATACTGGCTATGCTAAGCAGCATCCTTCTCTCTAACCCTTTTACCCTATTGGAACCCTGAAGCCCAGATCTCTTAGAGATAAACGTTCACCTTATTTCCCCCCAAGATCATGCCTCCCCACTACTGCCTGGCCATCTCTACATGGTACTACTGCATATGTACTATCCCCATAGCCCTTCTATCTTCTCTCATTAGAGTACAGACTTCTTGAGGTCCAGAACTATCTTATATGCTTGTATCTCTATCCTCAGGGTTTAGGATAGTGCTTGGTACAAAGTAAATGCTCTATCTATTTATCTATCTAGTTTATAGGAATAGAAATTAAAAAACATACTCACTGTTTCCTCTCTTAATAAATGGCAGTTGATTCTGTCTTGGATACTAATATAATATTCCCTGCTATTCTCCTAAGTTCTAGTTTGTGGATTTCTACATGTGTTAATAAAGAAATAACAAAAAAAATTTCAAGAGGAGTATCTATCTGTCTATCTATCTGTCTATCTATCTATCTATCTATCTATCTATCTATCTATCTACCTATCTATCTATCTATCTAATTTGTGATAAAGAGATGAAATTACCTGAACTGCTGGCAACAATAGAGGAATCAGGGTGCCAAGCAACATAGTGTAGGTACACACACAGTCAGGTAGAAAAGATATGGTGCTGGTCAGATAGCTCACCCCACTGGCCACCAGGTGGAGGTGTTGATCTAACACAGCTTTGTTCATATTTGGTTGTTGTCTCCCCTTTTAGACTGGGAGATTCTTGAGGCCAGGGCCTGTCTCTTGACTTTTAGTAATCCAAAGTTTAGCATAGGGTCTGGTGCATAATAGATACTTAATAAATGCTTATTAACTGACTTACTGGAAGAATTAGCAGGAAGGGGGAGAAGTGAGTCACTGTGACTATCTCCTTCCTTTGATATTACATTTACCAATCAGATGTTTATAAGTCAGAGAGTACTTGTGGGACTTTATATAGGAACTTGTGGACAGAGGGGAAAGGAGGTGAGCATTTATTAAGTGCCTGTTAAGTAAGTACTGGGACAGCTAGGTGATGAAGTAGGTAGACTGCTGGCCTGGAGTCAGGAAGACCTGAGTTCAACAGACACTCAGTAGCTTTGTAACCCTGGGCAAGTCATTTGGTCCTATTTGCCTCAGTTTCCTCATCTGTAAAAATGAGCTGGAGAAGGAAATAAATCACTCCAATGTCTTTGCCAAGAAAACCTTAAGAGGTGTCATGTAGAGTTAGCCATGACTGAAAAACAACTAAACAACCAAAAGTAAGTGCTATATATGTGTTAGCTATTATCACTGTATGCCAGTCCTTAGCTCTATAGATAGTTCATTTAATCCTCACAAAACCCAATGAGGTAGGGATTATTATTATCCCCATTTTACAGTTGAGGAAACTGAGGCAGGTATCCATTAAGTGACGTACTTGCCCAAGTTCATACAACTAGTGAGTACTTAAGGCTGGATTTGAACTCAGGTTGACTTTACTCCAAGTGCAGTGCTCTGTCAACTGCAGATGACATGGAAAAAGTTTAGAAACTCAGAAATGCAAAAAATATATGTGTAAATTGCATAATCAACATATTTTATCTTTTAATACCATTATAATTCATACTTCTTCTCTGGTACAAAGGGAAAGCAAAAAAATTTTATACAGATTTTCCAGATCACACGAGCTCCACGGCCCTAACCCCCACAATTTGGAAGGGATAATAGTAATTTAAATTCAGTTTATCAGATATTTGTGTACCTGCCTAACATGTAATAACACTGTGTTTAGCTCTTGTAGTCAATACAAAAGAAGTTTAAGAAACTTTGTCTTCAAAGTTTACTTACACATTATTTTTATGGCTTTTCCCCTCAAGGAGCATTATGCCTTTTGCACATACTGATTATATCTTATCTTTCCACCTTACCAACTTAACCTCTGTAGGTGGTTTGTACCTGTTGTTCAATGAATAGAGAACCAAATCTATTCTAACCTTTTCATTTAAGAAATGAAGAGACTTAGGCCAAAAACCAAAAAATAAGTGATAGAAGTGTTTTTTGACTCTCAGTAGTCTGGCTTTCCACTGCTATCCCACCATTTATATGGTTCTGACTTAACATGGCTTATCTGCCTTCTGAGCCAGGTAGGATTCCATGAGCTGACTATCGTCTCTAGTTTTGAAATTCTGTGATTCTGTGAGCTCTGGCTCTACTTTGTTCAACAGCCCTGAATACAGTCATTTGCACATGGTAAATGCTTATTGAGTGCTGAGTCTTTTTTTTACTGTTAAGCATGTGTTTTATCTTACACTTTAGTCTGACAACAGCCTCTGACTACTAGTTCCTAGTTCCATCTCTTCAACACATATTTGTAACTTATCAATACCTATACGTCTGACAAGAAAGTAGTACAGGCAGAAGTGTTTGGACTTTTGCCTTTAAGCAATAGCGAGCTATTAGAGGTTTCTGAGAAGATGTATATAACATGATGAAAATAGCAAGTTAGAATAATGAAGGTGGTATCCCTGATGTATTAAGGAAGGTGAGAAAAGTAAGGAGACTATTTAAGTAATCTATAAAAGAGATCATTTGATGATGATAGAATAGAAAGGTTGCCATCCCTTGTGATCTGACCTTGTGCAAATTTGTGCAAATATGACCTTGCATGTAGATCAGAGCACATTTTATTTAGTTTTATAGAATATTTTTGTGTTTGACTCCAGATAAGCTAAAATTTTTAATATATATTTTATTATGTATTTTATTTGTTTTGTATCATGCATTATATTTGTGGATCCCAAAGAATTTCAAATTAAGTTTGTGTATATCAGTAAGATAAGGATACATTATGATCCCTCTTTTACAATTTGAAAAAGAGGCACCAAATCCAAGGTGAAGCCAGCTAGAATGCACAATCCCTAAACTCCCTGTCCTAGGTCACTAGGTTAGACTCCTTTTCATAATCCTTTCATTATATTAAATGCATCTACTTTAATTTATCCTTCCATTAAGCTTAAAGTTTTCTAAACTGCACCACTTGTAGCAATATGAAAATTTATGGAGGATTACTGTTGTCAGAAAAAGGCAGAACAGTGAGTAGTACTCACAGTGACTACAAAGGTCAGCTTCTTTTACTTCCTGAAAAGATCTCCAAGTCTGAAATATTGCCAGCTCCTAATCACCCCTTTCCCTGATGACATAGAACAACTCATGTGTAAAGATTTTTAGCATTTTGTTTCAGTGTGTGCTTAAATACTTATAAAGCTAAAGCATAATAATTTCTGAACCAAATGTCTTAGAAATACACTCCAAAGCAATCCCAATGCACAGTTCTTTATTCAAGTCTATACATGCCAAGCTTAAGATTCAGAAACAGTTATTTTTGTCTTGACAAAATTAATTATTTCTTTCTAAATGTTAAGATGGCTAAAAAAAAACATTCCATAAAAATACGAATGTTTACAGTTAACAGGTATAATAATATAATCCCAAAAGAGAAAATTGAAGAAAAATAAGGGGAAAAAACATGAATAGGAAGGGAATCATTTTTATTTTGAGCTGAATGTTGATAGGCCTCCTTTTGGGATTTCCTACCACTCTGAGTTGAAAACCAGATTAACAAATTATGTGAAAGGATTTAAAAGTCCTTAAAATATAAGCAAGTTATACTTCAGAGCTGACCTGTGTCCGACTTACAAATAGGCAAAAAGCAGATTCATTTAACTCTACAAGTTGGGTTTTTGAAGCTTCTGAGCATGCCAGTTCAAGCAGCAACACATTTGGAAGGGCTGTCATCAGATAAATGGAAATATTTGAGATTGGTATTTCATTTCTTCTTAAAGGGACAGCTATTGACTTTGAGCTATACTTCTGTTCTCCTCATGATCAGAACATTTTCTAAGTCATTCTTCCTCTATGTAACCTTCTTTCCATTTATACTAATAATATAGGTTTTTCTCAAAAGACCCCAGGTCTTCCAGTGCTCTACCCCTTTTTCTACTTAGCCTTCTCAAGTACTATGTTATGTAGTTGAAAGAGCATCAGCCTGGAAGTCATGAGACCAGGGCTCTGTCCCAGCTTCTGCCTCTAGCTCTGGACTTGGATAAATTGCTTCACTTTGTAGACTTTTCTTTCTTTATCAGCAAAATGAAAAGCATTGGACAAAATTATCTTAAGTTTCTTCAATTACAATGTTCTATATGATTCTCTTTCTCTTAATATATTTGTGTATGCTTAAATATTAAGTCACTTGCTCCTTTAATGTGCAGTGACTATAGATGTGCACCTGCATGGATGTATTCACTATGTATTCTAATTCTTTGTATTATTCTGCTTTAAAAGTGACCAAAGGGGGTGGCTAGATGGTGCAGTGAATAGAGCACAGGCCGTGGAGTGAGGAGGACCTGAGTTCAAATCCAGCCTCAGGCACTTGACACAATTACTAGCAGTGTGACTTTGGGCAAGTCACTTAACCCCAATTGCCCTCCAAAAAATAGAAAATAAATAAATTAATAATAATAATAATAATAATTTTAAAAAAGTGACCAAAGAAGATTCCCTTTCGTTTTGAAAACATTGATTATTCAATTCACTTGAATCACAGAAAGTGATGGTGTAAGAACAATGTTCCATCTGAGAATGGGAGTTGTATTTATATAAAGTAGGCTGCTTTGAACTTTAGATTTGGTAAACAAAGCGTGTTTTAAACATTTGAAAGTCAGTAGAAGTTTTTTTTTTAATTGAAAGAAATACTTTAAATGATTCCTTTCCCTCTCACATTTTGTTCATAGTCTTACATTCCCCTGGTACAAATAAAGGCAATTAATTAGATATATTTTTGTATCTTATTAATAATGTTCTCTGGTGACTTTTTAAGACTTCTTCCCCTTTTACTTTTTATTAATATTTAGCGTTTCTTACACAGCTAAATTTTACTATATAAGAAAAGTATTATTTTGTCACCTATCATTGAACATTTCAGATAGCACCTTTTTGGTCTTTTCAGTGAGTTAATTATGCTTTTGCAGTGTGAAATAAAAAGACATAAACATTCACCAAAAATGGATTTGTTGAGAAATACATTACTTTGTACAAGTTCATTCTATTTGTAGGCCTATTTGTCTCTATATTCCAAACTTTATATAGTTTAAAATTAAACAAAATCTTTTGTTTTTTAATTATCTTTATTAATTTTGCTAAATATTTCCCAATTACATGTGACACTTTTTAACACTCATTTTTAAAAATTTTGAGTTCCAAGTTCTCTTCATTCCTCTTGCTCCTCCCTCCCTTTAAGAAGGCAAGTTATTGATATTGATTATACATACGGAGTTATGCAAAACATGTTTCTATCTTAGCAATGTTGCAAAAGAAAACACAAAATAAACAATAAAAATAAAGAAAATGAAAAAAGTATGCTTCACTCTGCATTCAGAACTCATCAACTTTCTTTCTCTGGAGTTATATATATGTATATATAGCATTTTTCATCATGGGTCCTTTGGTATTGTCTTTGATCATTGTATTGATCATAGGCAGCTAAGTCTTTCACAGTTGATTATTCTTACAGTATTGCTCTTACTGTGTACAATGTTTTCCTGAAAACAAAGTCTTTGAATTGTGGGTTGGTGATTATTCTATAAGATAAATTGCTTGCACCAAATAGTCTTGACAACTCCCAACCTCCATCAAATTAATAACGAATGGATGGGAAGATAAGTAAAACTAATAGGGAGTTTATTATTTTTGTGACAGAAGTTTATAGCCATTGAGAATCTCATGTTCTTGCATTATCGCTCCTGCCTGTCCTTCTTCCTTATGCCTTATTTTCAAATCTTGAAGTTTTTTAATTAAAAACAAAACAAAACAAATTATCCCAATAGAGAATATTAAGTACAAAATATTAATGAAGAGTTTGTTGTTCAAATGGCTAGACATCCCTATGCATATATAGCAGTTTCTTTGTTACTTAAATGGGGGAGGGGAAGGGTTGCATGAGCGTGGTTTTTGTGTCAGTATGTGTGTGTATGTTTTTACTATCTTTTAGGGGTAGTAAATGAATGGGTATAATTGAGGAAACGTATGCAGAAAGTGGTGGAGGCATTTCCCAGAGGTAAATTATAAGTCATTCATCATGTTAAATGTGGAATCCTAGTCTGTTTTCTCAGCATTCTATGTTCTGATCCCATAGCATGGCTGGAAAGAGGAATTAGGACCCTGACTGAGTGGTCTAACAGTATCAATGTCTGGTAGTCATGTGGTGAGGCTCTATTCAAATTATACTTGTCTGAACTATACTTGTACTTCAATGGTTACTTAATCTTGAAAGGAAAAATAATAATTGGACACACAATGAACAGGTAACAACACCTCATTTTGTTTCACAGAACCTCCAGAGCAGGTCATTTCTCATATAATTTCTAAATACAGAGAAAGACCTTTTACAGATTGTATTCTGTACAAATACCTTGTCTCCTTGTAATAAATCTGAAAGGAAAGTGATGTTCTTTTGAATGAGGGAGATGTTTTAACTTGAAAATTACTGGCACTCAGTAGTTTTCAAGACAGCACATTTTTCAAACTGTCATAAGTGTGCCAATAGATTGGTCTACAGACAACGCTGAACTTTGTGCATCTTGCATTCAGTTAGGGACAAACTGAGGTCCTGGTTCTGCCTTTAATATAGAAACTTCACTGATTATTCCAGACAAAACTGAGGCCATGTGTTTGCTGCCTCTTGCAAATTCTAACTTCCCCTTCTACAAGGCAAGCTCCAAAACCCATTACACTTTTGCAACCCTTCACCCTTCCCAGGTTTCATCTTTTTGTTTCACTCATTAGTTTCTTTCACCAAAGAGCCCAGAATAATGTTGAGAAGGTTGGATAAGCCAGTAGCAGTTGTGTGTGGTAGAGGCATATTTAGTGGAATCCTTGAGGGATCAGATAAATAAAGGACTCTTCCTTTCTGGGAAGATCTTTGTGTAATTGAATCACTCTTGTTGCCACACCCTCCTTTCTCTCCTCCTCCCTTCTTCCACTCCCCCAACTCACTTTATTTCACTTACCTGGGAGGTTCAATTTGCTCTTCTAACAGTTCTGTGTTTTTCTGCCTCCATGGTCCATATTTTTTTCAAATTCTGTTGTGTCTATTCAGTTGTTCAGCTGGACTCTGCTTACCTTACTTAATTCTAACTTGATTCTGGTGATTTTTCTTCCATTAGAGACTACAGTTTTCTCTATGCTGTAATCACTTATTATTATTATTATTTTGGAGGGGGGAAGGCAGGGCAAATGGGGTTAAGTGACTTGCCCAAGGTCATACAGCTAGTAAGTGTTAAGTGTCTGAGGCTGAATTTGAATTCAGGTCCTCCTGACTCCAGGGCCAGTGCTGTTTGCACTGTACCACCTAGCTGCCTCATGTGTAATCACTTATTATTTCATTTTCTATTTGGCTAAAATGCAATAGGTGTAGTCATCATTCTCTGGTTATTGTAACCATGTCACTTTTCTCTTACCTAACTTTTTCCCCACACCAGTTTCTAGACCTCAAGGAAATATGTATCTACCTACTTTGTAGTAATATCAGCCATTATTCAAAAGAAAATAAGACATATATCCTGTATAACCATAAACCTTTGCTTTCCTGTACAGTCTGATTTTTGTACTGTACAGCAGTTTTATTGTGAGACATTTGAAAGTAGAGCACATTTTTCTCCCTTACAAAATTATTTGCCCAGTGATTTCTCATGTCCCGTTTAACGAAAAGGTGTCAATATTTCAAATGATTTTTCCCTTCTTAGCCCAAATGATTTTCTAGATACTGCTTAATGGCCCTAATCTTTGTGTTTATATATCAACTGTATTGTTGCTCTGAACCTTATTCTGCATTATAAGTTTTGTTTTGTTTTTAGATAATAAGTCACAGTGACTTTTGCCTTTTTTATGTATCCCTAGCACTTATACAATATCAGACACATGGTAGGTGTTAAATTAATATTGATTGATTGATTGATACCATTTTTCCTACTGATTGTCACTGACCAGTGAGTGCCTTCTAAATGAGGAAACTGGTGATAACTGTTTGGTAAGTAATATGAAAAATATTTAGAAAATTTGAGATAATTCTTTTTTCTCCTTTAGCTCAGGAAAAAAAATTAAATAGATCCCTAGGAGACTCTTGTTTTTGTATCTCCCCACTCAAGTATCTGTTTATCCCAACTCAGTGTTTTCTATTGCTTAGAAAGTTCCCTATCTGCCAGAAAACATTTTTCCCTCTCTCATGGTGACTTAGTTTTCTAAGAGACTATGTTATGACATCTAGAAAACTCTTGAGAAATCTAAATAAACTGTGTATGTGTATATGTGTGTGCGTGTATACACCCATATATATTTTTTCTAATAGACTATTTTCTGACATCCAGAAAACACTTGAGAAATATAAATAAATTGTGTGTGTATACATATACACATATATTTTTTTCTAATAGACTATTTTATGACATCCAGAAAACACTTGAGAAATCTAAATAAATTGTGTGTGTATACATATACATATATATGTTTTCTAATAGATTATTTTCTGACATCCAGAAAACACTTGAGAAATCTAAATAAATTGTGTGTGTATACATATACACATATATGTTTTCTAATAGACTATTTTCTGACATCTAGGAAACGCTTGAGGAATCTAAATAAATCATAATCCTGAATTCACATTTATCCATATTTAATCCCTAAGCAGCTAGGAGGTGGGAACTGAAGTCAGGAAGACCTGAGTTAGAATTTCTCCTCAGACAATTCCTATCCGTATGTCTCTGAGCAAGTCAGTACCATTTGCTTCAAGTTTCCTCAATTATAAAATGAAGATTACAATAACATATATCTCCTAGGCTTGTTGTTAGGATCAAATGAGATAATCTTTAAAAAGCATTGGCACAGTGCCTGGCACATAGTCGTCACTAAATAAATGCTTGATCCCTCTCTTAAACCCCTCCCTGCTAGAAAAGGGTTAGTTATATGTGATGTGCACTTCCAGCAGCCACATTTCTTTTTTCTAGGTGCTATGTGCCCTTTGTTTCTCAGGGGGCTGCACAGCTGGATTTAATAATGTTATTATAAGGGGAAGAATTTTACCAGTCTTTAGATCGCAGGGTCACTCCTAAACTTTTCTTATGGATAGGAGTCATCTACCGTCATAGTGGCGTTTTTCATTATGCCATTACTTATGATTTGGGCTGTTAATTACACAATTTAATAGCTTAGCATCTTGTTAGGTGCCACCTAGTCCTGACTCACCTGTGCTCCATTTCTCTATGAATAGAATGTTTTGTGTATTTTCCATTCTTTATGCCAGTCTGCTTTTCCTTAAATTTGGGAGTATGAATCTTCTATCTTCCTCAGTCAAAACAGCAGCAAAAAAATTCACTCAGTACCAATGGGGTGTTTTGTTTTGTTTTGTTTTGTTTATGTACCTGATCATCAGGGTATCCCACTTATTCTGTATGCATGACTTGAATTGACCTAAAGACTTTAGTTTGATTTTGGGTTTTTTAAAAAGGTACTCCATAGGGGAGGCTAAGTGGTGCAGTGAATAGAGCACTGGCCCTGGAGTCAGAAGTTCAAATCTGGCCTCAGACACTTCACACACACACACACACACACACACACACACACACACACACACACACACACACACGTGACTGTGGGCAAGTCACTTAACCCCAATTGCCCTATCTTCCCCCCTCCAAAAAAAAAAAAAAAAGCAAAAAATAAATAAAGGCACTCCATTGATTTTTAACCCTGCTCCTTCCAAAGGCATTCTAGTCATCTCTCCTGTTCACTTCTGAACCTGGCTCATTGTCCATGCATAGTGTATACCATTCATGCAATTGCATATCATAGTTTGAAAAAATAAACATTCTTTATTTTATTTGGTTTTTCCTGTGTAAGTTACTAGTTCCAACTCTTTTCCGTATTTATGGAACTCATTTGAGAGGCACTGATTTGTTCTTAGACTTGATATAATTAGAATCAGTATGATGTCTTTTGCAATCAGGACACTTTTGTTGTCATAATTTTCTCTAAAAAAAATTGAGATAACATAATTTTTATTATTATCTTTAAATTTCTATTTATCAAAAATTCTGATCACTCTTGATATTGCAGTCATAGGACAGACTACTTATTCCTTTCTTTTCATAGTAGAGCTCAATAATACCTCTGTAAGTCTCCTGAGTGAATTCTGGAATTTTTTATTATTTCATTGGGAGAACTCATAGAATATGTTGCCTTTAAAAAACGTTTTGGAGTCATTTTCCATTACAGAACAATATTTTTTCATTATGTTATATGATTTTTCACAGTCTTCTCATTTCTTCTTCTCCTCTTTCTCCTCCTCCTCCTCATTTTCTTTATATTAATTCTACAAATACTTGTCCCCCCAATTAGACTGTTAGAATCCCCAAGTATAGGGATTATTTCATTCTGTTTGCATGGATATCTTTACCACCTAGCACAGTGCTTGGCACATACTAGATGCATAATAAATGCTTGTAGAATGGGGAATGAAAGAATCCACTTCAGTCAAAGCTAGAAACAGAGATTTGTGAGGTTAGTGGACACAATTATGAAACAGTAGACCGAGCAAGGCTGAGTGCTCCACCGTTGTTTCAGAATATTATTCATTGTGAGGAGGTGTTTCTTATTCTTTTTTATTGCAGTAATTTTAATTGCTATATATCTGCTGAATTATTATTGATTTGTGTTTATGAGGTCTGGAACTAATGTGATAAACTAAGTCTCACGAACAGACTTGTTTGCTGTCTTCTTTCCCTTGTTTCTTATCACTTATTTTGGTGGGCAATACTGTTCTCCCATCATTGTCTTCCTTCTCTTCTTATGAAGGAAATCACATATATATTGGTTTACATGGTTTCTGGGCTCTTTGGTCTCAAAATAGCAACTAATTTGCTGCCATTATTCTTGGGTAAGAGATTTAACAAATGAATGTCTTTACCCTGTGCATTTTGGAAGTCTTCTGTATGTCCTTGTGCTAGATGATGGAGACATGTACTTTTATGTTTTAACCGCATATATGAAAAGGCCAGGTTGTAGTTCTTTTAATTATATCCAGTATCCTCTTTTCATTGTCAAGCTTTCTTCTAGTTTGGTGTTGATTTACTATATTAATTTGATGGTCTATATTTATACATTTGAAATGATTCTAATATTAATAACCAGTAGTTTTCCTGTCCATTAGTATAAAGTTTATTTTGTCTTTTGTGATGATGGTCAGTGCTTGTCATTCAGCCAAAAGTCTTCTAAATAGTCTGTCATACTTTGGACCTTTTATTTTTAAATTTCAAGGTACGTTTTCTCCTTATCCAGCATCTTCTCCAAAGTCTACATTGATTTATTTTGGAGAATCTTCTTCATAAAATGACTTTACTTCTTCAGCCTATGCCACAGATTTTGTTTATCCTCATTTTTGAAGAGGACCAATGACATCAAGAAGGTGACATCTTGACATGTGCATGAATCAGATTTAAGTGAAGTAGAATTGTGCAAACTGCTCAGCTTTACTCTCTTCCTGAGTCATGGAAGTCAAGTGGCAAGATAGAAATCACGATGACTGGTGATGGCCCAGGATGCAGTGGATGATCTTGTCATCTTTGATGTCTGACCAAGCTCTAACCACCTTCTTTTATCTGTCTTCATGGCTGTTGAAACAAATTGTTCTCATCCCATTACACCAGGAAAAGTCTTCACATGTTTGGGGTAGACATCTCCCTAACTCACCAATACATT
Organism: Gymnobelideus leadbeateri; assembly: GCA_011680675.1. Classification (NCBI taxonomy): domain Eukaryota; kingdom Metazoa; phylum Chordata; class Mammalia; order Diprotodontia; family Petauridae; genus Gymnobelideus; species Gymnobelideus leadbeateri. The sequence continues at coordinate 48,089 of WOXC01009160.1, read as the reverse complement.
TGAGGCCTGTTGATTACCTTCAGCCAGGTTTAGCCCTTTTGCATAGATGGTTTTACGGAGGTGTAGCCTCTGTGCATGCTATAGCTTCTGGAAGAGTTCAGTGACAGGTAGACACCAAAAGTGTATGAGCAGCTCTGAAAGGGCCTCGGCAAGCCCTCATACCAGAGTTTGGATGCCACGTAGATTGGCTCATAAACTGCAATGTAGTCATAGTGATCTTTTCACTTAATTTATCATAAATGCAGCAAGGCAGATAGATATAAATACTGGAAGGCAAGTAGGTTCAAGGTCAGGAGTGTTTCTCACTCTTTTTCCCTTCCCCCATTGGAATACAAGCTCCTTGAAGGCAAAAACTCTATTGTTTTTTACTTTCTGTGCCTAGCCTAGTGACAGGCATGCGAAGCCCTTAATATTTGTTGAATAAAATCAAGAATCCCCCTGTGAAATGTTTGGTTGTTTTTCAAATAATCTGTCTCACAGTGAAATTAAGACTATGAACTCACTTCCTGTGGCCTATTTTTCCATTTTAGCTACAAGTTCCTCCTGTCTTCAGGTTTCATATGGTTCAGTCCCTCCAGTAATATATCAACTTGTTGGTCATTGGAACAAATCTTATATTTAAGTTATCAACAGTTAATTTAATAACCATCTTCTACTCCCTCCTCCCCACTCCCAACCTTTTTTTTTTCTTTCTGGTGTGGTTATAGAAGTGTAAAGCAACTACTGCAGATTTTGAGCCATTTTATTTTTCAGTCAATCAATAAACATTTACAAAGTGCTTTTTTATGAAGCAAAGGGGATACAAAAAAAAAAAAAAGCAAAAGAATGTCCCTGCCTTTAAGGAGCTTATGATCTAATAGGGGGGAAACATAAAAAGGAGCTGAATAGGAGAGGACAGTGTCTAGTACCCACCACTGCATGATGAAGTTCAGAGAAGTGTAGCCACATGGGAATCCACGGGTGCCCTGGGAATGCTTCTTAAAGGAGGGCCAAGTTGAACACCACTGTCTACCCTTCCCCTCTCCAAAGAGAGTAAAGAGGGATTCCAGGGTAAAGGGTACTGAGGAGGTATGTGTTTCAGAGTTTGTGTTATCTTGCTGGGTGATGAGATTCCAGAGAGATGCATCCAGGTGGGATTGTTTCTTTCATGATTTTCTGTGGCCAAAGAATTCATCATTTAGGACCTATGTTAATGAGATTCTCTGCATTTGGCTAAGCTGCACAGACATAGTTAAGACTCACCTGCCACCTCAGCTTGACAGATGCTTGAAGAGTCTCTGTAAAACCAAAGCAACCTCTTGAGACTCTATGGTCACTCCACCATGATGAAGCATTGCAACAGGGCTTTTGTAGAGGTCCAGACGAATAACTATTAAAAAGTAAAGCAAACCAACCAACCACACACCAGACAAGAAGTTTATAGGCTTCTTCACAACTAAGACAGCAATCATCTCTAGATTCTTTTCAGCAAATATTAGTCTTGTCCTGACTTTCCTATATCTCCCCGGACACTCTTAGTCCATAAACTCCCAGCCATCAATGTGTTCATTTTACTATCTACTTAAGCAGAATGTAATTAGGCAAGCCATTTAGGAAAGAGGTGAATCATAAGATGAATTCCAAAGCTTGGTAGTTTCTTCACTCTTTTAGATTAGTCATACTTCTCTTACCTTAGTATTCTAGTATATTTTCCATTCTTTCTTTGTTTGCTTAGTCACTGACGAATGATCGTTGTAAAACTTCTTAGACTATGATTCAGCCTAAATTGTTGGTGTTCCTAGCTTCTTGTAATTCCAAATGTACTTAATGTTGAAGTCAGAAGAGAAGTGGAAATAAGATTAAGAAGTTTTAAAAATTCATTTGAAAAGAATGAAATATCTTTGAGTATTCCTTTTTTATGGATGTTTTAGTGAGTAAGCTCACTTGTTATTTCTGCATACTTTTAGAGTTTTACTACAGAAAATCTGCATTCTTTTGGCATATTGCCCCTTCCAGAAGTTTTTATCCTATTGCTCCATGGAGATACATAATATGTCCCTCTACATTCACTTACCAGCTAAGTAAACAGCTCTGAAATGGACAGGAGAATATTATGCATTAAATAGAGTGATTGGAGGCAAATGAAAGTTATCAAATATTCTTTTTAAATACAAGATTTCTATAAGAAGAATAAAGATCTGAGATTTATCTTTGGAGAATTTATAATGAATGATATCCAGGCTGAATTAAAGGAGGCAGAAAGACTTTACACCACAGGACCAAGGGAACTTTTAGAGGATTCCAAAGGAGATGAAAAGTTCTGATGGTTTCATGAAGAGACTTACTAAGAAAATGTGATTTGGTAATTGTATCAGGGCAGGTCCGAAAGAATTTTGGATGTCATTTGGACCTGTGTAGGGTATGGAGGCCCTAGCTACCCCAAATTGACTACTCCGAGACTTCTCAAGGTGAAAGCAGGAAGTTTTATTTAATCTCGTGAAAAGAAGGTGGTCCTATCACTGGAAAGTCCAGAGATAGGAGGCCGCCCTTACAGAAGCCAAAGCTGGGTTATATAGCCAAAAAACAAGCAAAAACCTCCACCCTCCCCTTCCTCATGTAATCTTTTAAATTGAATGGCTGTTTTGTTAACATTCCCTTATTTGGCAGGTGGGGTAACAGGGGGATTTCTGAAGTTCCATTTTCCCTCCCCAGGTCACCTGATTGAGGCCTATAGGCTTCTAGTACTTTAGCAAATAGTCTACTTGAGAAACCACATTTCATTCTACACAGACCCCTAATTTTTCTTCTGAGTTAAGTTATATGAATTTGCAAAGAAAAATGGCTTTTCATAGTAAATTCCAGTTTGTGGATGTGACATTACAGTGAGGGAATGAAATTATAAACAGTAGCCAAAGTCTTCAAAAACAAGAACAATTGTTTCAGGGGCCAGCCATGACAGGAAGCTCTAAAACATCATTTTTTTTCTATTTGTTTCTCTTATATTTCTACCTTTTTGCTTTTCCCTTAACTTGTCTTGTGGTTTGTGAACAAGGAATGTCTTAGAACATGTGATTTTCCTTAGGAATATGTGTAAATTGATTGCTTGGAATTGAGCAGAATTATCTTTTGTCAAAATACCCCAAATTATAAATCATTGGTTCTTTGTAACATCTTCATACATACAGGCTTCAACGAAGGAATATGCCCATTCTTCATTGGAAGCACAGTTATAACGTTGGGAGTGATTTTATTTTAAATTCAGAAAACCTTTGAGAGCCTTTAAGAAAAAAGCACAAAAGGGAAAGCATCTCAGGAAGATAAATTTACTTCAGGGAAGCAGTTTCTGTCAGCTGTATTCATATTTTTCCTCACCTGTATCTGCCTCATTATTCCCCTCCTTAGCTAACTGCATAAAATTAAAATTGCATGTTGTCCCAGCTGGCAAGTGAGAAAGAAAGCCAGCCATTTGGGTTGTGGGGAGCTTGTGCTAACTCAGGAGGGGAAAAAATTAAAATATGAAGTCCTGTTTTTTTTGCAGCTATTCCTGATTAATAACTTTAACTTGGAGATTAAAAAGCTCATGAACCTGTAAACGATTCTGTCTGTGTGGTCTTGGCTTTTGTGCCTTGTTCATGCTGTTATCCTCTGGGTTCCTTTTTCCCTTTTAGCATAACACTTTCTTGTTTGTTGGAGTAGAATGAAATCAAATGTTAGAGGAAGTGTTTTTGTTCTCCTATGTATCTCATTTTTCCCTTTGTGAAAGAAAATCTCTCTGATTCTCTGCTCTCTCTTTGTTTTACTGTCTGTCTCTGTCTCTCTGCCTCCTTACTTCTCTGTCTCTATTTCTCTCTCTCTCTCTCTCTCTCTCTCTCTCTCTCTCTCTCTCTCTCTCGTTTGTACTAGGAAGTTTTTTTTTCTCTCTCTTTTTTTTGGAGGGCAGAAGGTAGGGCAATTGGGGTTAAATGACTTGCCCAAAGGTCACATGGCTAGTTTTTTGTGTTAAGTGTCTGAGGCTAGATTTGAACTCAGTTCCTCCTGACTCCAGGGCCAGTGCTCTATTCACTGTACCACTTAGCTACCCCAAATATATATTTTGTGGTTTTTGGAGGGAAGTTAGGGTTAAGTGACTTGCCCAAAGTCACATGGATAGTAAGAGTGTCAGGTGTCTGAGGCTGGATTTGAACTCAGATCCTCCTGACTCCAGGACTGGTGCTTTATTCACTGTGCCACCTAGCCACCCTGTGTACTAAGAAATTTTTAACTATTTGCCTATCCTTTTAAAAACTGAATTCGTTCCATATACAGGGTTCATACCATTCTTAATTGTGTGATAAGGTCATTTTGGAACTGTGTGCAAAAGCTTCAGACATGTTATTTGATGTGATGTTATTTGACATCAGGAGTCTGATGACTTTTGGATTATTTCTGTATTTTTGCATTTATTCATCTATTTATCTCTTCATCATTCATTTATCTTTAGATTAATTTGGCTATTTATTTATTTACTTTTGTATGGGCTTATTTTACTGACAGAGCCTAGCATTTCATTCAGTTTTATTGAACAATATCATTGTAACACTCAGTTCAGAGCCTCTGACTTAGGTCTTTAGCCTTTTGGTTGAATCAGAATTGTATTTATAGTCAAACTAATTGGGTCTGAGCCCTGCCTCTGTCACCTAGAAGCTGTTTGAACTTTGGCTCAAGTCACCTGACCCTTTTAGTCTGTTTTTTCCTCTGTAAAATGGGAATAATAATACAAGTACCACCCCCACCCCTTTGCAAGCTTGTTATGAAGGAAGTACTTTGCAAAACAAAGTATTACATAATTGTTAACCATTATTAATAGTCAAAAAAAGAACATAATCATTAGTTTTATTTAAGATGGGTTTCTATAATTATATTACATGTAGCTCACAGCAGGTAAGATATAAGTTAAGCCTTTGTAATTATAATGACCAAGTTTGCCTTCTCCCTTTCCCCACAAAAGCCAGGGCAAGAAGACATACCTCCTTCTCTCTTTTATAGACAGGAGAACATTGGTGTGAAGCATGCATAAACTGTCAAATGTGGTTAACATATTGTTGAAGATTGTTGAAAGTGCCCCTCCCCCCCATTCCGCCCTTAATTTGTCACAAAGGAGAGCTTTTTAGGTTGGGAAGAAGAGAGGAATATATTTTGAAATTAAGGTGGTATAAAAACAGAGATACCTGTTAAGATAGGAAAGCGGAAACTTAGTGGTAGCAATCATAATCAGAAAACAGTGTGATTAGATGAAACTTGAGGTCTCTTCCACCTCAAGCACTGTTCTTTCATAAAATTGCTGTTATTTTATTTTAATTTTTTCTTTTTGGAGGGGGGAGCGCAGGGCAATTGGAGTTAAGTGACTTGCCCAAGGTCACAGGACGAGTAAGTGTTTAGTGTCTGAGTCCGGATTTGAACTCAGGTCTGCCTGACTCCAGGGCCGGTGCTCTATTCACTGCTCCACCTAGCCACCACAAAATTGCTGTTATTTTGATAGAAATGTCTTGCCTGTGAAGGACTAAAGAAAATTCACAAAAACCATGATGAAAAAAATTACACTCTGTTTTCATCATTTAAGACTAAGCTCTAAGCATTATTATTTCAATATGCATTCCTACATGAATTAGTTATTCAATTATTTGAATTATTCAGTTATATCTTTATTCCAACCCCCAGGTTTTTTTTTTTAAATCATCTACTTCAAGTCTGAATATTTACAAAGCTCTCAGAGTTCTTTATATTTATATACTACATAGTCATTGAAGGACAAGGTCTTAAAGAAAAATTATTATTTTTTTAAAGATAGCTAAAAATTATTCACTGGGGTATGTATATACATTCACACAAAAAGGACTTGCTATGGAGAGAACACTGAACAACCTCTAGCACTGCCATTAAGTAAGTAATTTAGTCTTAGCAGATCTCAGGGGACTCCTAAATAAAACTGAGAATGTTTGTTCTATTTACCTCCCCCACAAAGATGATGCTGAAGGGCTCTTGCTTCCATATAGGTATAAAGGATTCCTGCGGGCCAGCACTCTCAGTCATGATACAAATAAAAACAGCTTTCACTTCTGGTGACTTAGGATTTACAGAGCAATTTCTCACAATGACCCAGTGAGACAGAGAATGCCAGTATAAGCAGTCATTTTACATATGGGGAAACTGAGGAAAAAGAGAGGCTAAATCAGAGTGAGTACTTGAAACAGTCTTATGTCCCTAAGGCCTGTTATGCTAAAATCAAATAACTAAATGCAAAGAAGGTAATGGATACAAAGGTGCTTTGAAACTTGTAGGCCCCTATACAAATGCTAGATGCTATTTATTGGAATTGGAATTGTTACATTATGCCCATACTTGCTCCATGATTATGGGTATCTCATTTCTGAGTCTCACTTTCCTCCTCTACAAAATAGGAGTATCCATGTATGAGAGGTAGAAATCTGGCCTTGGTGTCAGAAAGCCCTGGGTGCCAGTCCTTCCTCTGACTCATACTAGCTTTGTGACTCTAGGCAAGTAAATTTACTTTTACTTCTCAGCTCTGTAAGCTGTACATTACAAACAAATTGATGGCTTGTACTGGTAGAGGGAGTTTCCACATGTGAGGAATTCACAGTCTGTTGCTCTGAAATCACTGGTTGAGACTGCACATGCATAAGTGTTTATGTATGTACTCGTCTGAGCTATATTCCAGACTTCTTCTACCATCCTACCATGTCCCTTATCTTCTCTTCTATCTCCCTCATCCCTTGCAGCTTCTGTTTGTGGATGGATACTCCTTGAAGGAAGAGTCTGCCTTTCTTTTTGCTTGCTTTTCTAAGCTCTGTACCTAGAAGATAGCAAATGCTTAATAAATGCTTATTGACTGACTGAATGAAGTACATACATACCAAGATTTTGAGCCTAGGCTACTGGGATAATGGTGGTAATAGTAATAGAGAAGTTCAGAATGAGGAGTAGTTTGGGGAAAAAGATAATGTTTCTGATATGAGATGACTACAGGATATCCAATTTGAAATATGCACAGGGCAATTGGAGATATGTGACTGTTGTTCCGCAGACAAAATCGACCTGAATATATAGGTCTGGGAATCACCTGCAGAGAGATGATGATTGAACCCATGGGGGCTTATGAGATCACAGAGTGAGACAGTTATAGAGTGAAAAGAGAAGGACCATGACACAGCCTTGGGAAACATTTCCTTTGTTAATGGGCATGACATGGGAAAGGACCAGCCTGAGAACAAGAAGCTGGACAGATAGGAGGGCTCCAGGAGAGCAGTGTCATGAAAACCTAGTGGAGAGACAGTATCTTGAAGAATGTGACTCATGATATCAGATACTACAAAGATATCAAGGAGAAGGAGGGTTGAGAAAAGGCCATTTAGATATGGCAATTAAGAGACCATTTGTAACTTGGAGAGAGCATGGAGTGAAATGATGAGGTTTAAAGCCACATGTAGAAAGTTTAAAATGGAGGGAGGAGAGGAAACTGAGGCACCAATTGAAGACTGTTTTCTCAGAGTATAGCCACAAAGGGGTGAAGGGAAATAGATGTGAACTTCCCTGGAGCAGTGTAGCTTATCACCTTCTCTCCACCTCAGTGGAGAGGGCCTAAAACACTAAGAAGATATGTGACTTGCCCACAGTCACAGTTTATGCCAGAAGTGGGACTTGGACGCCACTGTTCTTGACTTTGATGCCAGTCACTTTTCCAGCATAGCATGTTAACTTATAAAAATAATGAATTATTCCTTCAAAATATTATAAGTATTTCAAGTTCCTGTACAATTTCTGTAGTAGGGCCTAGTTAAAATAGACTAAATGTTCAGATACATGTGTGTTCTGACCCTTTTCCAACTGAGATTGTCATAAATATTTGTCATGAGATATGTGAAGTGTCCACAGGAAGACTGTATTATTTACTGTGAAATAAAACATTTAATTATCAACTTACATGCAAATCTTTTGTTTTTACCATTTGATTAGTCCATCTACTTTTTCATCATGCATTTCTTTGATTACTTTTTTTCCTCTTATTCTCACAATTCCTTTATTAGTGGTGCTTTCTGGTCACACATTATCCTCTCCCTTTCCTTTCTGATTGATTCTCGTTTTTAGTTATCTAGAGACTATTATTTCCCTTACCATTAATACTATCCCAAAGGACCATATTACTTCTGTAATCAAAACACTTTTAACTTGCTTTATCTGCCACTTTTCATCATCTTTAAGTTCACTACCATGTATACACATGTTAACTCAAAAATGTTTTTGAGATCATTCCATAACTTAATTTTTCTGATGGAAAGGTTGTATTTTACCAGTAAGGTGGATTTATGGGTGATCCTACCTTATGGTCTTCTTGGTAATGCACTACTATTCCATCCACTACAGATGGATTCAAAAATGAATATAGCTCCTGTGGAATTCTCTATAGCACTGAACAGTGTTTAAGTGAGATGGTAGAAAATCATTTACCCAGCTCAGGCATAAAGAATGTCAGTATTGAGGACACAGTGCTATTTTGTGAGTTTTAGATAATAACTATTTTCAGATCATTCAGAAAAAAAAACACAAACAAAAACCTTTATCAGTGGGAATATATTTTCAAGGTTAACTGAATATCTGTCTCTACCAAATAAAACTATCAGTTTTTAATCTGGTTAATTGATTTGATGATTGCGTGTCTGTGGTTCCTCAGTCCCAAAGAGATATAGGGCTAGTTTAATATTCTTATGCACCAAGAAAACTTTTCATTTGAATTGTTAAGTTCTCTAACACATATGGGGCATAGAGGAGGATGGCTATTTTGTAAGTCGTTCTTAGGGCAGTGGGTGGTGCAATGAGTGGATAGAGCACTGGGCTTGGTATCAGCAAGACTTATTCAAGAGTTCAAATCCAGCCTCAGACACCTACTAGCTATGTGGGTGACCCTGGGCAAGTTACTGTTTGCCTCAGTTCCTTGTCTGTAAAGATGAACTGGAGAAGGAAATGGCAAACCACTTCAGTTATCTTTGCCAAGAAAACCTCAAATAAGGTCCCAAAGTGTTGGACACAACTGAACAACAAAAAGTTGTTATTGACCCCATAATTAAAAGTATCATCACAGTTACTATTTGGTAAGAAATAGGGAGAAAAATCGTGCTGAGTCTCCTCTTAAAATAGAGACCTTGAAGCCCATCACCCTGCCCGCCAGTCACTGGGTCCAACCAGAGGGGCAGAGGCTACTGATGAGATAATGAGTGCTAGGCAGATTCTGTTGTGCAGCATAATGAGATTTCCCAATGATGAATTTCCTGGGGAAGGAAGGCACGTTCAAGAGTTCCAGGGTAGTCTAAAAGCAGTGTAGCTGGTGGAAAATGAGGAGAAAAAACTGTGCTACCCTATTTCCTGTCATTATAATGGTGAGGAAAAAAGTACTATTTGACTTATGCTGAAAATGAATTTGTACGGCTTTACAGAGACTTATAGAGGTATAGGTAGTAGATAAACTGAAGTAGCAACTAGGATAACAACTCCATTCAAATGCAACTTTCCTTCTGTCATTCCTATTTAATTGATCCAGCCAAAAGTCCTAAAAGGACTCTCTTCTGGATAGTTAAGTTTATATATATTTTTAAAAAGTATGGAAAAAGAAGCCTATTTGGTAATCTCCTATTCATAACCTTTCTTGGAATGAAACTTTAGTCAGTCAACATACATTTAGTAAGCACTTACTATGTGCCAGGCTGTCTCAGAGTTGTCTATTATTATCTTGGGATGGTTAAATATGAATAATAATAACGTCAAGTCAACCCCATTTCTTTAGTGTGTGTCTGTGTGTCAGGCGCTCAAGTACTAGAATATATGTTTCTCTTTAAAATATAGGAAGTACTTTACATGCCTTATTTCACTGGGGCCTATGAGACATGTACCTCACCTTTTTACCTCCATTTTAGAGATGGGGAATCAGGAAGCTCAGAGAGACTGTAGTTTGACATGGTCACACAGCCAGTGTCAGAATCAAAATATAAACTCTTCCTGACTTCAACTCCAGCAGTCCGTGAATGGATGAACAAGTATTAATTAAGTGTTTATGTGCAAAACCAAACATCCTAAGTGTAAGGGATACAAAAAGTAAAATAATATCTTCCCTCAGGGAGCTCACCTTTTAATTGGGGAGACAACACATAGGAAAGATTTCAGCTGTAAGTCGGATGGACAGAGACACTGGTCCTTAGAGTATAATGGCAAAGAAATGGTAATAATGTATCATCTTTGATGTCATTTCCACTGCTCACATCATAACAGTTTCTAATGCTGAACCTTTTAACAGTGCCAAGGACTTTAGTAGATAAAACTTCTTTTCTTGGTCTCCAGTAACTTGGTCTGCAGTAACACTTTAAAGGTAGTTGCTAGGGCACATCTCCACAGGGATTGCTTCCCTGCTAATTGCTGCAAGTACAAGGCTTGAAGCAACATCAGGGTTTGGGGATACTGCCACTGTCAGGAATTTGGGTCCAGACTCCTGGGTTATCTCTACGGGGCTCAGAGGAAAGGTGGCAGTAGTAGTTTGCCTGGAAAGTGCCACCTCCTATCTCTCCATCGGGGTGCCTTATTGTTTTAGCTAGTCTGGCTGTCTTTCCCTTTAGAGGTTTGGCAGTTGGTGGGGATGATTGGTTCCTTCTCTGCAAGAGTTGCTTTAATAGATAATAGCTGAGAGAGAATGAACTGGAAGTCAGGCAGGTGGTCTAAGATGCTCTACTATCCCTCATGCTCTTGAATTCCAGATTCTGGTCTGTCTTTATCTTGGTCTCAGAGTAAGATAATGGTAGTGATGGTGGCTTGACTCACCTAGCTCAAGCTCCCCCCAGTCTCTTCCTCAGAGTACCTTATTACTTAAATTAGATTTCCTGTCTAGTATGCCACACTGCCTGTCCAAATCATGAAGTGTGATTCCTTCTACTCTCCTACCTCCCATTTATTTCATAGCTGCCATTTGAGCTTAACCTTCAGGCCTAAATGAAATGAGTTTAGTAGTCTGAACAGAGTCCCTAGTGAACAATAGACCATGTTACCAAAACACCATATGCATATACAAAACTATCAGCTTCTCCTCAAGAAACACTCAGTACTGGGCAAACATGAAGGCAGAATTACCTCACACCCTCCAGAGAGTGATTTTTCCAGGTGAAGATTGAGGTCATTCATAAGGCAGCAGGGAAAAAGTGTGCATTGCATTGTGCTTGGCCCTCTTCGGCTTGGGAATATACCAAGGACCACATTTTGTAGCATAGCCACTGTAACCTCATTATTTATTTGGGATAGGCAACATGTAGTTTTCTCCTTTTTTAGGCTTGTGCAAATTGAATTCATTTGCCCTTAGTACATTTCAATGATTTGTGCATGTTTATTGAGAAATGTACCTGTAGGGGGGAAAGTCTCTAAACAATATACATTTTAAAAATTAAATACCTGCAGAGTGATTTTTTTTTAACTAGAAGACATAACTTTCTTTCTTTTTTTTTCATTTTGGAGGGCAATTGGGGTTAAGTGACTTGCCCAAGATCACATGGCTAGTTTTTGTGTTAAGTGTCTGAGGCTAGATCCGAACCCAGGTCCTCCTGACTCCAGGGCCGGTGCTCTTATTCACTTCGTAACCTAGCCAGCCTGAAAACATAACTTTCTAAAATCATTTTTAAGTGGAAGAGCATTTTGCTTTGAGATAATTCCTCCTTAATACTTTCCCCTTCAGAGGGTACTTAATCCCTTGTAAAATATGTCTAATTTGGTGTATCTTAGTATAAGAAGCACAATGTGAAATTATACAAGCCTCAGTCAGGTTAGCTATAGATACTAGAAATCGTTCTCATTTTCAGAAATTGGATAATTTCCTGACTATTATGACCAGGAGATATATGTAACATTTTGAATATGGTATATGAGGGGAATTAATATATATCACTGTTATGACATTTCTCAGCAATATGAACCAATAGGTTTTCCTCTGATATATAGAACCTAATGATAATCTGGCCTTTGGATTTGAAAATAACTTCTCCTTTATTTCACAAACTTAAATACAGAAAGTGTGGGGGAAACTGTGCAAAGTTGAATATGTGACAATCATATGACATCTTTGTTTCTTTATCTTTTTTTTTGTTTCCCATTTCTAGATTTCTTTTGACCTTGCTGAATATACTGCTGATGTGGATGGTGTTGGCACTCTGCGACTTCTTGATGCAATTAAAACTTGTGGCCTTATCAATTCTGTAAAGTTCTACCAAGCCTCAACAAGTGAACTTTATGGGAAAGTACAAGAAATACCACAAAAGGAGACTACCCCCTTTTATCCTCGATCACCATATGGTGAGAATGTCTGGGTCTGTGTACATATATGTGTACATGTGCATGTCCGTTTTAGGGTGTGTGTATGTTTCTGGTTTAATTCTGTACATGTCTCAGGGCTGAAGTCATTTGGGTGTGAGATTAACATTAAGATAGACTAAAAGTGACTAGACTTGTTGAGAGGCATACCTTTATAAATTGCTAAATAAAAGTATTTGCTGCCATTGCCTTAGGGATGGAAATTACCGTCTCACTTCAGGGAACCTTGTTCATTCAGCTCTTCTATACAGAACACTTTAAAAGGAAAATTAGACTCAACATGATTCTTTTTATTGAAAGGTTGTGAGATCATGTTGAAGTGATAAGATTTCATGTTTTTTGTTTCCTCAATCATAGTGTCCTAAGAATGCCTTTCTTCAGAACATGTGCTGATTCTGGAATATTGTTAAAGCAGTATTTATAGAAGGCTCCAGTGATAGTTTCAAATCAGAGTATTAAAATGCCATATTTTTTACTAACTTATTACCACCACTGTTGTTGTTGTTGTTGTTTTTTAACTAGGAAAGGTCAAAACCATATGTTTCATATATTCTATTTCTGTTTCTTGTATGTAAAAAGAACTGTACACTAGTGTAAGAAAAAAAAATAAGTAGTTATATATTTCCCAGTAGATGTATTCACAGTAGAGCAAACGTTTAATTTGGTATTTCTCATTTGACTGTTCTTTCTTGTTCTGGGTTTCTTTTGATTTTTATGTGTTTTTATAATTATGCATTGGTTATGTCCTGATAATTGTTAGAAATTGACTTTAAAAAATTTTTATATTACTTTTAAATAAATTCCTCCTCAGGGGCAGCAAAACTTTATGCTTACTGGATTGTGGTGAACTTCCGCGAGGCCTACAACCTGTTTGCTGTGAATGGTATTCTTTTCAATCATGAGAGTCCCAGAAGAGGTTAGTAAATCTTAGGATTGAGTGCATAGCTGGTCATGGGGGGAAAATGGGGGGGAGAAGGGTCAGTATTAACATAGTAAAAGGATAGCAATATTCTAATCTTTTTGACTATGTGAAGTGGATAAACAAAGAAATAGCAATCCAGGTTTATTCAGTACAGGTTATTTCTTAAGCCCATTCCTGGAATTCATTTGTGGTGGAAAAAACACTACTCATCCATGACGAGGACAGAAAAACTATTTACCTCCTTGACCTTCTTAAAGAAGACCATAAAGAGAAAAAGTGATATTTGAAATGCCTAGTATGCCATGTTACTAACAGAATCTCTGTTTATAAGTAATAAAACATGATTTATTATCAAATTTTCGAATGTACCTTTTACTTCATTGGTATAGGGCACTTCTGGTGAAGAAATTCTGTTTTTCAATCCAGATCATCACTTGCTCTGCAATTTATTGTTTAAGATAGGTTTTTAGGCTTCTTCTACTATGCCACTTTATCTCTATGTCATGTTAAGAACAAAACTTCATTCAAAAATTTCATTGAAAAATTTCACTTTGTGCCATTTTAAAATTTCTGTAAATTTCCCATCAATCAAAAATTCCCACAACTTATTCAATATATTATTCACAGAGGGAAAAGTGATAGAATTGTCTATATTTCAGTACAGCAGTACTTTAGGGGATCATCAGTGTGTATTTCTTCCCATTGCACAGGTTTCAATCCATACCTTCTTACCCTGGGATATTCGTAGCCATGTCTTCCTAGAAAACCTTTGTAGGTTATTTACCTAACTGGAAGTCCTTCTCTGGATCTGCCCTTATTATACGTGTACTAATAATTCAGCACTTGGAATATCCACTTCTTGTCCTTTGTTCTTGCTACATGACTTGTCCCTCTCCTTTGTAGGATGATTTTTAAATCACTTCTTGTGTATAAGTCCTCCTTGGGAATACATTCTAACCTATTTATCTCTCCATCACCCTTTGGAGAGAGAATTGCCATTTTGAATTTTCAGAGAATAGTTTCGTAATTTAAAGTCCTGTGGCATTCCCAGAAGAATATTGGTATTAAAAATAAAGATCCTTTTCCTAGGTAGCAGTACAGAGGGGAAATCTTCATGGTTCCCTCTGCTATTTGCCTTACCTTGAATTTGAATTTTTTAAAGTGAATTCTGACTCCATCAGACCTTACTCTGAGGTCTCAAGCAGGAGTACAGCTCAGACTGTCTCTTAACTTCAACTTCTCTTCTCTTTCTAAATTCTGTTCTTTTTGTGACTTCACTCCCTGGTACCTCAGGAAATTGATACTACCTGAACCCAGCACAGTGCTTAAGCAGGTCTCATGATTGCTGGCTCTTTTTAGAGGCTGACTAGATCTGGAGCCCCAGTGAGTGCACTATGTTGTTGAATGATTGTTGTGATGAATGTTCAACAACCTAACACTATTCAGTATTGGAAAAATATACAGCTAACCCTTTTTTAGGTTCACTTTTAGGTTCATTTAATTGCATCAAGTTCCTTAAAGGAAAACCCTCTAAGATATTCTTCTGGAAATAGCTAGGTGGCACAGTGAATAGAGCATGGGCCTTGGAGTCAGGAAGATCTGAGTTCAAATCCAGCTTAAGACACTTAACACTTGCTAGTTATGTGACCTTGGGCAAGTCACTTAACCCCCATTGCTCTACCTTTCCCCTTCTTCCCCCAACAAAAGCAAAAAAAGTTATTCTTTTTGATAATTAATTAATTTAATTTAATAATTAAAATTTTCACCAATTAAATAATTCCCCTGATTTTTTTTTTTTTAGAAATCCAATGAGATTTAGAAAACCCGTGCTATAAGCTATAGTTTTATTTTCTAGTTCATATAGGCATATTCCTCTTATTTTCCTCCTTTATCTTGAGAAATGAAAAATAAATTTTCATTAAAATCAATATATCAATACAATTCAAGCATTTAAATTTCCTAAAATGCTTGAATCTTACTAGCATATTAATTTTAATAAGAGTCCCCTAATGAATTCTTCAAAAAAAATTTTGGAAGCAGGTCATTCTGAATTTGAGAAAAGTCTAAATCATAGTCTAGTCCCTATACATGGAATCTTTAAGTTTTAACTACACATAGTAATTTAAATTATCTGTTAAGACAGTATTTCTAAATAGAGCTCCAGCTAGACATGCTATGATGAATAGATACGATTAATTTGTAATTAGCAAAATACTTTTGCACACCCACAATTTACTGTGGCACTTTTAAATAGTTTAGTACTTTTAAGTAAGTTAAGCATTCTCAGTCAGTCTTTTTTTGCACTAGTAACTCAATTAGCAGACTCTCTGTTTCTTAGATGCTGTAAAGATAAAGTTCAGTACAGGCCAGACCGAATGAACACAGATGCTAAATTAGTGAAAGTGCAAATTAATGAGGCTTTACAGCATTACAAGATTTTCTTTCTTCCTGGCAATAAAATAAGTCTGGAAGAGGTTTTCTGACATAAACTACTTTTCTTAATGCGAAATAATTGGCAAAGACTATTTTTGAATTAGTGCATATTGTTCCATGAGATAAGTTGTAACTTTAAAAAAATGTGGATAGTTCTGCCTAGAATTTTTTTTAATATAATGATGTAGACAGTCAAGCCTGGAGACTAATAACTTTTCCCATTCCCAGGCTCCTCATTCATTTCTGTGCATAAATATTCCAAGGGTAATCTACTAATCGTAGCTCTCAGTAGACTTCTGTTGGCTGGTTGACCTCTCCCAGGCCTGCTCCATTACATACATTTGCACAGCCAAGCTCTGGAAAAGCATTTTCATTATTTCCTGTGGACTAGCTAAGCCCAAGATGTATATCAATGGGACTGTGCAAGTGTCCCTTGTGAATGTTTTATACCTCCCGTGTCCATGTATAAATAGATAGCAGCACTGTGTGGCAATAGAAGAAGCTATCTTCTTTTTTTTTTAATTAAAAAATAGTAAGGAAGGAAGGTCTTATGTGTTGTGAAAAGAACACTGGGCTAAGAATCAGGATACCTAAATTCTGTCTGCTCCTTGAATTGCTATCCAAATTTCAGCAATCTATTCATCTTGAGTCTCAACTCTCAAATGTAGATAATTATACTTCCATGACCTTCCTTATAACATTATTGTGAGGAAAACACTTAGCAAGTTGTTTCTGTCAGTCTCTGAGTCTCAGACTCCTTATCTCTAAAATGAATTGGATGATAACAGCTCCCTATCTATTTCACTGATTTGTGACAAGAATGTAATGAGCAAATTCTTGTGGAAGTGCTTTGAAAAGAATAAAGCAACATACAAATGTGAGATATCATTATTATTAAACATGATAGTGTATTTTAGTGTATAGATTGCTGGACTTGAGGTTAGGAAAGCCTGGGTTCAAATTCTACTTCAGATACCTACTAGCCAAATGATGACTGGGCAAAATACTTATCCTTGCTAGACCTCAGTTTCCTCATCTGTAAAATGAGGTGATTGGCCTCTAAAGGTCCCTTCCAGCTCCAAATATATAATATTATCCTATCATAAGCCATTCTACCCTCCAAATTCAAGCTGCTCTTAAGGAATCAATGGGAAAACCCAAAACAATTACTTGGTATGCCATAGAATCAGTACACATTCAGTCCAGTCTTCTATACTTTCTGATGTAGAGTCTATACTACTGATGTAGAATCATACAGTGATTATTCTTGTGCAGAATGATAAACCCTTGGTACAAGAGCCTTGATAATTCAGAAAAGATTCAGTTATGTTCCCTTCATCCTGTTTCCCAAATCAGAAAAATTAGACTAAAATAAAAAAACAACAACAACATTGATTCTGTCTTCCATCAATGTTCTCTCAGAAAAATCCTAGTGGCTCAGAAAAATCAGCAAAAATAATCCATGTGATGACTTCATCTGAGTATATGTATGATATTCTTTCCTACTAGACCAATACATTGTTGAAAGATCTCCAATAGCCCGGGTGGAAGTGAAGCTCAGGGTTAGAGGTTTAGCTTATAAT
Organism: Gymnobelideus leadbeateri; assembly: GCA_011680675.1. NCBI lineage: Eukaryota > Metazoa > Chordata > Mammalia > Diprotodontia > Petauridae > Gymnobelideus > Gymnobelideus leadbeateri. The sequence goes on along the minus strand of WOXC01009160.1, from coordinate 30,782 downwards.
TGACTCATAATTTCAGTTTCCCAGAATACTAATCTTTGCAAGCATTTCATGTTAGAGACATTCTCCTGTTCTCTGTTTCTATATGATAATGACAACAGACATGCATACATGATTGTTGATTGCCTTTTTAGGAAGTCTAACATTTTTTGGTATGGGCACCCCACTGGTGCTTCTTGCTTGCCAGCCTTGCCAGCAACAGTACAGTCTGAGTAATTTCCAATGTTTTTGGCACAGTGAAGCATATTATGATAAGAGTGATTCCTTACATCTCTTTACCTGCCTTACTCCAAATGATATCTGGAATTTTTTTTAATGAATTAAGAAAAAAAAAATTTGAGAATTCGATAATGTCCTTTCACATAATTCCAAGTTATCCTTGGGTAACACAAAATTAGAGGCTGGAAATGATAATCTAGTGAATAAGATACTTGGGCTAATAGTAAGGGTTTGTTCTCTGCATTCTGTCATTCATTCACTTTATGACCTAAGGAAAGTTAATTAACAATTTTGTGCTATGCTTCTCCATTTACTTATAAAATGAAGATCCTGTAGTGGTAGTATTTCCTACAAGTCAATTATTAAGTAATGGTTAAATCTCTTAGGATGAGTAGGAAGAAAGAGGGTTTGGTTTTGCAGTAAATGGGACACATCCATTGAAATATGGGAAAAGCACATATTCAGAGTCAGGTGTTTGAGTGCCCTTGTTTCCTATAGTTAATTTCACAAGTATAACTTAAATGTTATGAGTGCCCAAGAATTTTAAATGCTTCACTTTTTTTCTGCTTAAATTTCCTATACCATCCCTTTTTTCTTCCCTCTTAGCTACATAGACAGCTAGGTCGTTCAGTGGAGGAGGAAGGAACAATAAACCTTTATATGACACCTCCTATGTGCTAGGCATTTCATTTGATCTTCAGTGGATAGAGTGCTGTACCTGGGGTCAGGATGACCTGAGTTCATATGCAGTATTAGACTTTTCCTAGCTATTGAACTCTGTGCAAGTCAGTTAACCTCTGTTTGCCATAGTTTCTTCATTCCCATCCTATCTCTCAGGGATGTTCTGAGAATAAAATGATACGATATTTTAAAAAATGTTTTAAGAGTCTTAAAGTACTTTATAAATGCTAACTATTATTATTATTTAGGGGCAGCTAAGGGGTGCATTGGATAGAGCACCAGGCCTGTAGTAACAAAGACTCATCTTCTTGAGTTCAACTCTAGTCTCAAATACTTAATGCCTGTGTGACCCTAGGCAAGTCATGTAACCCTGTTTGCCTCAGTTTCCTCATCTGCAAAATGAGATGGCAAAGGAAATTGCAAGCCACTCCATTATCTTTGCGAAGAAAACCCCAAAAGGGTCACAAAGAGTTAGACATGACTGAGCACTAACAACAATAATTATTCTTTAAATAGAAATATAATGTTGGGGTGGCTAGGTGCCACAATGAATACAGTACTGGCCCTGGAGTCAGGAGGACCTGAGTTCAAATCAGACCTCAGACACTTAACACTTACTAGCCGTGTAACCTTGGGCAAGTCACTTACCCCCAATTGCCCTGCCTTCCCCCCCTCCAAAAAGCAAAAAAGAAAAAAAAATGCAAAAAGAAAAAGAAAAGAAATATAATGTTGTTACCTTTCTGTTGTCCCCTTTTTTTATACCTTATAACAACTTTGCATCATTTCCTGTTCCTCTCCTGTACTTTAATTGTGATGAAAAGGTTGTTCATTCTTGTCAAGATCAAATCCTCTACTTATACTCTTGATTAATCCCTATCCCTATCCTCTGGAAGTTCTTCCTTGCAATCAATTTCATCTCATCCCCCATTCTTCTTTCCTCACCCACTGAGTGTTTCTCTGATGTTCATAAATACATTTGTCACCCTCATTACTAAAAAAAAACAAACAAAAAGGAAAAGCTTTTCTTGACCTTGCCATACCCTCAAACTATCGTCCTGTGTCTTGGCTCTTCATAGCCAAACTTTCAGGAAAAGCCATTGCCTCAACGTAATTTCTTCCCTCTCACTTGTCATACCCTTACAGTCTTATAACTGATGTTCTTCTCCTCCCACACCCCTCCACTGAAATTGTTTTCTCCAAGATTAAAAACCTTGCTTCCAACTACTAATTTATTTAAAATAGCATTTATACAGCACTTACCAGTGCCAGGCATTGTGCTATACACTTTACAGTTATTATCTTATTTGATCCTCACAGCAACCCTGCAAGGTGGGTGCTATTATTATCCCCATTTTACACAGGAGGAAACTGAGGCAAACAGACACTAAGTGATTTGCCCAGGTCATACAGTTTGAGGCAAGATTTGAACTCAACTCTTCCAAACTTCAGCCTCAACAGTCTATCCATGGTGCTATCTAGCTGCCTCTAGGTTACTAAATTAAATTGCTTTTTCCTCAGTCTTCCTACTACTTGACCTTCTGACACTGTCAACTATCCCTTCCTCTTCAATGCTCTCTTATCCCTTGGCGTATGTGACTTTAATGAATTCCTATTTCTCCTTTTCCCTGTCTACTACCACTGTCTTCTTGACTGGATCATCATCCATGTACTACTCCGTGCCAATGAGTGGTCCTCTGTGACTCAGTCCTAGGCCTCCTTTTCTTTTCCCATTAAAAAAAATATTTTCTCCAATTATATGTAAATAAATTTTTAACATTTTAAAATTTTAATTCCAAATTGTATCCCTCCCTAACTACCCTTCTTGAGATGGTAAGCAATCTGATATAGGTTATGTGTGAGCAATCATGTAAAATTTTTCCATACTGGTCATTTTGTGCAAGATGACTTGAACAAGGAAGGAAGGAAGGAAGGAAGGAAGGAAGGAAGGAAGAAAAATAGCATACTTCATTGTGTATTAAGACAACATCAGTTCTTTCTCTGGAGGTGGATAGTATTTTTCATCTTGAGTCCTCTGGGATTGTCTTGGATCTTTGTATTGCTGAAAATAGCTACATCATTCACAGTTCTTCATTGTACAGTACAGTGTTCTGGTTCTATTCACTTCCCTCACCATCAGTTTCTAGGTTTTTCCTGAAACCAATCTGCTCATCATTTCTTATAGCACAATAGTTTTTCATTACAATTATTTACTACAACTTGTTCAACCATTCCCCAATTGATGGGCATCTCCTCAATTTCCAATTCTTAGCCATTACCAAAAGAGGAACTAGAAATATTTTTGTACGAATTGGTTCTTTTCACTTTTGTTTTGTTTTTAATCTCTTTGGAATACAGCCTGAGCAGTGTCTCTTATCTTTTCTCTATACTCTCAGTGATCAATTTCATTTACTCCTCTGGACTCAAGTTGTCATAGCTATGTAGCTTACTCTCAATATATCAATCCCTAATTTTTCTCCCATATTACCAGTGCCAGTTGGATAGGTTTATCTAGATGTCCCTTAGACATCCCAAACACAGTATTTAAAGAACAGTAGTTATTACCTCTCTCCAGCATTCTCACCCCTTTCCTAACTTTCTTCTTTTTTATTAGTTTACCATTGCTGTTTCATTTTCCTGTGTATTTAACCTCATTGTCATAATAGATTCTTCCTCAACATTTTTTTATTCTTCTAAAGAGGAATAAAGTTTGAGCAATACCACTATTTCTTGGTAGTTTTGAAACACAAGAAGGCAGAATCTGTCTCTTAAAATGATATTTTAAAAATTAGCTCTACAAACATACTTAAGAAGAAAGTATTTTTAAGTGATCCAATCATTCTCAAAATTCTATCAATTCTACCTCTATAACCATTCTCATATCTTCTTTTTATTTACCACTCTAGTTCAGTCCCTTATTTTACTGTTAACTTTTACTATTGTCATACCCTCCTCATGTATCTAGTTTCCAATCTCTCCACTTGCCAAACTCTCTTGCACACCCCTGCCCAAATAATCTTGTCTAAATGCAGTTTTGAACCATGTCCCTCTCCTGTTCAAAAATCTTTAGGGGCTATCTCTTTACTTCAGGATAAAATAAAAACCTGTCATCTTGGCATTTGAAGCCGTCACCCTACCTTTCCAGGCTTATTTCACAGGTCTTTCTTTCACATAGTCTCTGTTCCAGTAAAACTTACCTATTTGCTGTTCCCTGAACTCTTCTGTCTCTAAGACTTTGCACAAATTGCCCCTAACATCTGGAATTTACTTTCTTTTTAGCTGCCTCTTAGAAGCCCTAATTTTCCAAGGCTCAGCTCATGTGCCATTTCCTCTGGAAAGCACATTTTCCTATTGATTCCACTGGTTGTAAGGGTTCTCAGTCTCCTTATTATCTTGTATGTATTTATTTGTTTGTTTATTTGTTTATTTGTATTTCCCAGCCAAGTGTTTTATTTCTGTCTGAGCCTCTCAGTGCCTTGTGCACAGTGGGTACAATGGATACTTGTTCACTCAAATTAAGTAAATATTATTTCAAGTGGAAGATGGAGAATTTTTTAAACTTTTTTTATGGTCTGGAACTATTTGAGCTGGGTTTGAAAAATGACAACTCAGAAGACCCTCTATAAAGTATTATTTCCAAGCTTTGTTGCTAAATTGTTTAATGTACTATTTTAAAGTTACCATGAAAAAAGATATTCTGAACATATAATGTGTAATATGGCTTAATATAAAACTTAATTCTCAGAAATTATTTTAAAAGACAAATTTTGGCTTCCTGCTTTAAAAAAAATACTATTAAAATTAAGCAAACATGAAAATTCATATGGATTTGATCTGGTCAATACTGTTATAAAAGGAATCTTGAGGAACTTTTTTAGTTACTCAGAAATAGTTTCTGAATGATCACTTTTTTATCTCTGTCATTTGGTTCCATGTTCTATCCTTGCTTACTAAGAAAAATTAAACAACAAAAACAATTATTAAACTTTGGAGTAAGTCTACAGTTTTAAACATTTGCAAATAAACCCACAGAGCAAACTTTTTCCAGACATTTCTCATTTGGTGAATTCCTATGATTTAAAAATAAACACACAAGGAAATTTATAGCTGAGAATTTCTAGTTTTTACTATATCACTTTCTAAACTGTGTATCTTATTCAGAAAATATTGCTGTATTTTCAGTTACTAGTATTATTCTGAGTCACAAGCAAATAATCATGTCCTGAATCTTTAAGAAATTCATTGTCAGTCATTAACTATTTATTAAGTACCTACTGTATGCCAGGCACTGTGCTCTACTATATGTTCCTATATAATTATACATTAATGCATTATAAGCATTAATATCATATTTGTATGATATCTTTTATATGTAAATATTTTGTATTATTATTTTTCACTTCCTTCTCCATTTCCATCTTCTGTCTCTTTCTTCTTCCTCATTAATAAAATTAAAATCTAATATGATTATTCTTTTTAGTAAATTGACATGGTATTCCATGTCTTTTAAAGGCCTTACTCAATAACACTGAACAGCCAGAATTTTAAGCACTATTTTTTTGAGTCTCAGTGTCTGTAAGGGTGGAGTTAGTTTAGATTTTATATAGCTGAGCAATGGCTTCCCAGGGTGCCACGTTCTTGAAGAAAAGCCGGGAAGTCATGAGTGCACTGTGTGAAAGGGCACTCTGCAATAAACTGTTGCCAGGTTGAGTTGATAGATTCTGCCAATTTTCATTGGTGGGGCCCTTTGCTTTTTGGTCTCTCACTTGGATGACAATGGCCTTAGGAAGAAGGGCATGGATATTTCCACAATTCAGTCCTTTTAGTCCCTTCACTAGGATATTTTAAAAACTTTGACTTGAATCAGTTTATTTCCTAGATTATTAGGTCAAGTTCTGGGCAATTTATTGACTGCTACTTTCAGAAAAGACAGACGAGGTTGAAAGTTGGTGAAGCAGGCCTGTGCCATAGGCTTTCATTTATTGCAGTGAATCATCGTCTGTAATTGGCTTCATCCCTTTGATACCTTTAGTCTGAGTAAGAAATCACGTTCCATGTTGACAGTGTTATTTCTTCCATTTTCCTCCCACTCTCTTCTTTCTTTCTTCTTTCTCCCTTTACTGTTGAAGAATGTGAAACTTCCTCAGCTCTGGCTCAAATAAAGTTTCCTCTGGGTATCTCTGGTCTTTCTTTTTCAGTTTTTGGAAGTTTAATATTATGCCCTTTCCTGCTTAGCTGAATTTCTCTATTTTGCATGCCATGTACATAAAATATATGGCACCTGAGATACCTTCCCTGTAACATGTACTTACATAGTCTTTTTTATTTTATTTTTTTCTTTTTGGAGGGGGAAGGCAGGGCAATTAGGATTAAGTGACTTGCCCAAGGTCTGAGGCTGTATTTGAACTCAGATCTTCCTAACTTCAGGGCCAGTCTATTCACTGTCCCACCTAGCCACCCCTTATATAGTCTTTTCAAAAAGATTATGACTCAACCTATGCTGGTCTTTCTTTAAGAGTAATTACTCCCTTGAGGATCCTGTTTTTCTCTAAAATTTTTGTCCTGTATGAGCTATACTGAATTCAGTGGGTCTCATTATTGTTAATTACTTGGAAATTTTTCTTCTTTTTACAAATTGTTTCAGTATTATAAATGTGATATTTTAGTGATACTTATGATTCTTATATGTATAAATGTGTTTATGTATTTATTATTTTCATCAGTTTTTTTTAAAACAATTTAAAGCATACTTTGTAGCCTAATCAAATAAACACATTTTTTTGGCAAACAAATCTCTAATGCTAGGAACCACTCATCAACAAAAAGTACTTAATGAAGAGAACATCTGATACAGAGTTGCAGAGAACATTAGAAGTTATCTACCATAACCTCCTCATTTTGTAGATGGAGAAACCATAGCCCATGGACATGAAGTGACTTGCTCATTATATAGTTAATGGATATATATACACACACACACATACATATATACATATTTCATAGTTAATGGAAATACTATGTTTAGACACAGCATAGACATTTAGAGCTAAAATGAACCTCAGAGTTCATTTCATCTAGTTTAGTACCTTCATTTTACCTATGAAGAACCCGAGGGTTTTAAAGACCCTTACCCAAAGTCCTTTATGTCATAAGGAAGGATTTGAACCCAGACCCTCTGGCTCTAAATGCAGTGCTAATCCATCAAATAAAAATCAAATTCTTCAAATCACCTATATACTGAACACATAAAAAAGGATGAGCCTGCTTTAGTGCTACAGAATCTTAGATGGAACACATGAGGGACAAAATGGGGGAAAGAATTTGATTCTGGTGATTTGGGGAAAAGACTCATTCTCCTTTTTGAACTATAATTCTTCTTATAAGGAAATGGCTCCTTCATAGTCTTAGTTACACATTAAATTTTTTGGCATCATATAGACTATGGCTCACACTTGTTAATTCATATGAGCTCTAATTTTACAATAATCCAAAAAATTTAAAACAGTCAACTAGCATAAGATGTTTTCTCCAACTACATCCTCCTTTTATTATATCTCTCCATTTCTTCAGTTAAACTTCTTCTAGATTAATTTGATAATATCTATAAAACCCTTTCACTTGGTGGTTGAAAGTTAATATAGAATTGAGTTTTATTATAATTTGGAGCCCATTATTATTCGTTCATCTCTTGAAATATATAATCAACTTTTTTTTTTTGGCTTTTTGGAGGGCAGTTGGGGTTAAGTGACTTGCCCAAGGACACAGATAATTTTTGTGTTAAGTGGCTGAGGCTGGATTGAACTCAGGTCCTTATGATTCCAGGGCTGATGCTCTATTCACTGTGCCACCTAGCCACCCCCCCCCCATATAATCGACATTTTCAAGGAATTAAGATGATAAAGTATGGCAAAGTGGAAAGCCCTGCACTGGTAATGAGGCAATTTCTGCGCGCTACTTTTGCTACATCACTTAGCTATGTGATTTGTGCCTCAAAGATAGGAAGTAAGCTGGCTACAGAATCAGGAATGTCTAACTTTGAGTCTCACCCCTGGGACCTGATACTGACTGTGTGATCCTGGGCAAACGACTTAACCTTGTAGTTCTTTAGACAAACCTCGAAGATTGTGAGGGTCAGACAAAGTAATGCCCTCAACAGAAAGGAGTTTTCTTATCTGGAGGTAACCCATAGAATGGAATCCTGTGTCCATATGGTTCTGAAACTGGAAAATGGGTGGTGAGTAGAAATGCAGGTGGAGAGTTCAAAGCAGCTGTGAATGGATTCATGAAAGTCAAGGGAAGCTTGCCTAGAGCACCCTTGTGTCTGGGAGGCCTGGGGCAGAAAGAGTTCATTTTTGTATTTGTGTCTGCCACACAGAACAGTGCCAGACACATAGAATGGGCGCTGAATAAATTTTTATTGAAAGATTACCATAGAAGCCTCCATGAACCCTGTATCCCAACCAAACAGCCTACAGTGCTCTGTCTTTAATTAAGTTAGGATTTGAACTAGCTGGCATTTGAGGTCCCTTTCAGCTCTGAGATTCCTTGCTCCTGTGATCCTTTCCCACCTCCACGTCTTTGTTCGTTTTGCTGTCTATGTTTTATTTAATTTCATTCATTCATTCAAAAATTTTATTAAGGCCTGCTATGTTCCAGCATTGTGACCTACTAGACATTGGAGACACCAACACAACAATAACAAAAAATAGCAAAAAATGCTGTGCCTTTAAAGAGCATAGATTGCTTGTACAGTGATAAATAATTACAAAACATGGAGTGATGGCACTGGTTTTGAGGAAGGGACTAATTTGGAGGAATCAAGAAAGACATTTCCTTTTTTTAACAGGTGGTATTTGAACGAAGACTCAAGGAAGCTAGGAATTGTAAAATGTGGAAATTGTGGAGGAGAATGCATTAGAGATCATATTATTATAGATTCAGAGCTGTAAGGAACCTTAGAGTTTATCAAACCCAACGTCTTCTTTTTACAGATGAAGAAACTGAAGACCCACTTAACTGAGGCTTTACAGCTCTTTTTATATCCCCAGCCACCATAGGTGGCACATAGTAGGTGTTTAATAAATGTTGATTGATTAATTGAAGTGACTTGTCTAGGTCACAAGGTTTGTTCATGAGTGAGGCCAGATTTGAACTCAGGTCTTCCTGACTCCAAGCTCATTTTCTTGAAGCCACTTAGCTAAATGAACTTTATTCTGTGCAAAGGTACAGAGATAGGAGATATGTGAGGAAAGGCAAGTAGTCTAATTTGGATCATTATGTGTAGTAAACCCAGAAAATTAGTATGAGTCAAGTCTTTAAATATCAAACAGAGGAGTTTTTGTTTTTATTTTTTAATCCTGGGAGTATTTTATACTAGGGAAGCAAGGAGCCAATTAATAGAACTTCTATATTAAGTGAGTTTTATAGTTGGATCTCTGCTTTAGGAGTTCAATTATGTTTGTTCAGTTGGGTAGCTGTATGGAAGATGAATTGCAAAGAGAAAAGACAATGTCAAATCACTGGCATCTATTAAGCACCTGTTATGTTCCAACACACTGCTAAAATCTGGGGATACACAGAAAGGCAGAAAATGGTGACCATTTGGGGAACTATTACAATAGCCTAAAAGAGAATCAATAAAGGCCTGAGCTAGAAAGGTGGTCATGTGAATGTTTGTTGGGAGCAATGTGAGAGATATTGGGTCAATAGAAATTGCTAGATTTGCCAAGAAAAGCTTATGGTGACTAACCTGGGATGACTTTGAAATGCAGTTCATTGTTTCTAGGCAACAAACATTTAAGTGCCTATAATGTGCAAGATTGGGGATGAAAAGCAAAAAAAAAAAATAACATTACCTGCCCTTGGGGAGAATACAGGCAGGGTATGAAATGTACACAGATAACTATAATACAAGGTGGTTACATTAGGGGTAAAGGTGAACCAAGAGAAAGTGCTCCAAGACAATTTGAGAATGAAGGGAATGTTCCAAATCCTCCTTTTCATCCATCCTACTTCTCTATCCTTGCCTAAATTCCTACTTGTCCTTTAAGACTCATTTCAATTGTACTTTCCTTCTTGATGTTTTCTCTGATATCCCTGATTGATAACAATATTTTCTTTCCTGATTTCACTTTTTTTTCTGTACTTCTCTAATGTCCTGATACATTATTTCATATTTAGGTTATTTTTATGTGTATCATTACTAACCTAGAAGAAGGGGAAATTTCTTATCTAAACTCCCTCTTTAGCATAGTGCTCTGCTCCCCAAAGAAGGTTTTGATAACTTGTGCCTTGTCCAAGGTCACTGGGGCCATCAATCCTTCCTTCTTCCTATTTGCCTGTATATAGTTTCTTTGTATATATTTGTTACTTGTTGTCTTCCCCATTCGATTGTGAGCTCTTTGAGAGCAGGGACTATATTTTATTTCTTTTTTTTTTACCTCCAGCACTTATTATAGTACTTAGCATATAGTAGGCATTTAATAAATGTTTATTGACTGTCTGAGATGAAATGTCAACTTGGCTCTTCTAAGTCCAGCTGCTTTGTTCTTTCCAACCTATCAGGCTATTTTACATAGGTAATAAGATCCAATTCTTCCACATGCTTTCTTAGAAAAAATCTATTCACTTTTTAACTTACAACAGAGCTCTTCCTTATATGAAAGAATTCAATACATGTTTCCTTTAAAATGTTATGTGACTCAGCTATTCTGTTGTGAACCTGGAATGGGAACTCAGTTGTTATGATGGCAAATCCCATATCTTTGCTCTGTCACACAATTGTCCCATGACCACGAGAAATTGATTATGAAGTCACAGTAGCTACTTATAGCCCTAATCTGGAATTATGATGGAATGTTGTCAGTGGGAACTGTGGGTCTCTCTGGCATTGACTACAACTTCTTTTGAAGGGACTACTTGAAGAATACTTTGTACACTTGGCCAAATTATGCCCAGGAGCTCAAAATTCCCCAGCTAGATTCAAAGACAGACTGTAAAAACCAATAGAACACTGCTGTTTTTGGTTAAAACTTCACTGTATTCATGAGACCAAACAACTATAGCAGGGTTTGGATCCCTAAGAGACTAAACCATGGTATAGCAGGCTATGTACCTAATGATTCAATAAGACTTAAGAGAGTGTGGCAAGAATTTATTAGAAACCATTATGCAATATTTCTGTACATTAAAAAGCCTGAAGTAAAATGACTTTGGCAATTTTCTTTTACTTAAATAAATCTATTAATAGACTCTCAATTCCCTAAAGTGATTTCCATAAGTAAGACTTTTACTAATTTAAATATTAACATTAGATTCTTGACAATTATTTTAATTTTTAAGAATAAATAAATTATTTAAGGTATTTTAAAAAACCTAATGAGCAGCAGAAGAAGGGACAGGGAGGGAGTAAGAAGTTTTAGAATCTTTCCCATGAAAGCTTCTCAAAAGATACCTGCTCATTGAGGCAACTGCTTGCATTGGGGCAATTAGGCTTTGGTGAATGTCTGCTAATTACTGTTTGTTCAGGCTTGGCAGACTTAGACTACTGAGGAGTTCAGAAAAAACAAGGATTTTTGTCAAACACAGCAGGAATGGCTGGGAGAGCCACATGTAACAGTTGGAACATTTATGTAGGGCAGGAGAATTGTCTGAGTGATCTATAAGTATTATATATATTTCTGGCAAATACAATGGCTATGTTATGATAACTTGTGTGGGGAATATAACAGGAGTGGGAAGGCCTGGCAGGATGCTGTTGGAGTTGTTCATATGAACATTAAAGAGGGCCTTTACCAGTGTCTTTGCTGTAGGAAGAAATTGGTCTTGAGGAGATACAATAGAATCAATAGTTCTTAGAAATTGATTAGACATAAGAAGTGAAGGAAAGCTAAGAACTGAAGGTAATACCAAAAATTCAGTCATAAGAGATTACAGAAATGGTGGTATTTGGGGATTCTACCTGGGGGAAATAGGCAGAGAGTGCATTATAGAAATGTTTTAACAGCTGTTCAAAGGCATGGAATTAGAATGTCTATAAGATGAGCACATAGTAGGCCAATTTGATTGAAACATTAAAATTTGAGAAAGGAATTGAATTGAAGTGAAGCTAACTGGGTCTCTGGCTAGGGGGTGGGGGAGTTCTTTCATTCAATTACATTCAATTAAAATGAGACTGTTGATTTCTTACTCCACAAGAGGTAATGGAAATCTTGGGATTCTTACTGCCTCTACATGTAGTTAAAATCAATTATGTTAGACAAAATTATCAGTTATTATTTATTGTACTACATGCATAATTTATCTTTTGCTGTCAATCAAATGAAGAAACATGTAAATTTAATTTTTAAAATTTTCTCTTAAATATGTTATTCATCCATTTATTAAGAAAAATCCTCATTAATTACATAATAGAATAGCTATTTGTAAATAGCCATGCAATATCCATATTTAAGCAAATAACAATTTCATTTTACTTTGAATATAATGAACAGATTTGCAGTATGAGGCAAAATTAGTTTAATACTCTGTACATATTTTTCTTAAACCATCTTGTGGTAAGTCAGGAGTTACAAATTCTTAAAATATACCCCAAATGAACAGTTTGAAACTACCACAAATTGACAGTCTATACCTACTGTTTAGATACTGAGACATTTTAAAAGGATGTAGATAGAGCACATTTTCCTAAATATGGGCTTTATAAGAAATCATATTTGTCACCTTTTTATGGTTCATGGCCTTGTTTTTAGACTTGAGCACTTGTCAGTTGCCAAGGGTTTTATCATTACTTAAAAATAATGATTGAGTAGAAAGTCAATCCACTGTTAACAGAGCTTTTAGTGAAAACAACTCATGAAAATCATTTGGTTGAGACTACTGACTATTTTAAAATAAAATTTGGTGCTTTTATTTATTTTTAAATTTTTTTGATGTCTTATCAGGAAGGTGATCATAATTATAAGCTTTGAAGAATTATCTAATTTATATCTTTCCTTGCCACAAAGTACAATATTGCCATCTTGCTAAGCATAAAATCATATTTTATTTTGCATATCACTTACCACACAGTGAACTCACCTTAATGCTTAAGTAAACACAGATTTTAATTTCAAAGGCAATTGGCAAAAGAAAACTTTTGGACTCAGGTAGTAATCTGATAATTCTGCCCTTATTTCATGTCAAATGTAATTCAAAGTATCCTAGAAAGAAACACTTCCAAGTTACCTCCACAAATCTGAGCCTGATTCTCCAGTGAGCTCAAAGTTTCCAACATGAATTGGATGCCAAACGTTGGGCAAAGTGGAATAATAACTCCTCAATCTTTTTGTTGTGGTTCTTTAGTCATTCAGTCATGTCTAACTCTTCGTGACTCGATGGATCATAGTACACCAGGCCCTTCTATCCTCCATTATCTCTCCATCTGTCCAAGTTCATATTCATAGTTTCCATGATACTGTCTATCCATATCATCATCTGCCATGCTCTTTTCCTTTTGCTTCTAATCTTTCCCAATATCAACATATTTTCTAAGATAGAGTCCTGTCTTCTCATTATATGGTCAAAATATTTAAGCTCCAGCTTTGTATTTTACCTTTCAGTGAGTAGCCTGAATTAACTCTTGAAGTATTGACTGATTTGAACTCCTCACTATCCAAGGGACTCTCAAAAATCTTCTCCAACAACAAAGTAGAAAGAGTTGATTCTTTGGTGCTCATCTTTCCTTATAGTCCAGCTTTCACAGTTATACATTGCTACTGAAAAACCATTAGGCTCACACACACACACACACACACACACACACGAAATTCTCACTCTTATTTTTATTGATAAAAATAAAAATCTTTGAAGAAACAAAAGTAAAACCCACATAATAATGTTGCTTTTAACCATAAATACGATTTCATGGTCACCATCAGAATTGCAGTAGATTTCAGAGTGAATGAATTAGTAGCTTATGAGGTTTCCCTTTAGGTAAAATGGGAATTTATAATAAATATTTTAATACCTTAGTAGATATTGTATTTGTCATAGAAATTTGAATGTTTAAACTAGAAGGTTGTTTCCATTTACCTATAGTAGGTAGGTGCTATTTTTCCTTTGGGATGTATTTAGTGACCATGCCACTATTACTAAATAGTTGTCATCTGTCAGTCTGGTTAGCATTTACAGAGGAGTGTCAAGATACAAGGAAACCAATAACTAACAGCTCATTGTTTTATTTATGCTTCTAAGATGATACAATTATAATTTTTCAGTGAGCATTGTAGATCTAAATTTCAGTGGAAAGAAAATCTAGCTACATATTGGGAAACCACAGGATGAAGTCATGTTGGAGTTCAAGAAACATTACAGGTCTTACACAATGCCCTTGCATTTGTATGTAAAGAAAGCTGAGCCACTGGGAGTGAAATATGCCCCTTTTGGTTTTGCATATAGACTGATATCCTCTAGTTTATAATTAGATTTGTAGACAGTGTTACCTCACCATTGACATATACTCTGGGAGAACACAAAACAGTCTTCCCATTTATTCACTCTTAAAAATTGAAATGTTATTTGCTTGCATATGATAAACTTTTGAAGAAGTTTTTGGTTTGGTGATAGTAGCTATAATGACTAAACAAATGAAGTCTCTCTCCCCTTCTAAAGTCAGTCTTCTAGGTGGTTTAATTGAATTCAAGGTATTTTTTCTATATTTTATGTTTTACAAATTATATTTTTAAAATGAATGCAGTTTGATGTATCAACTGTAAAGAACAGGAGGACCTGAGTTAAGATCCTTTCTCTGGCACTTTCTAGCTTAACTGAATGACTAATCACTAATTAATAAACATTTATCAAGCTCCTACTATGTGCCCAGCTCTGCGCTAAGCAATATGGGTACAAAATGAGGTAAGAGACAGTTCTTGTCCTTGAGGAACTTACAATCTAATGGGAAGAGACAACATACAAATAAATATTTACAAAGCAAGGCATGAATAGGAGATAATTAAACAGACAGAAAGCATTGGAATTAATAGGGGTTGGGGAAAGCTTCTTGTAGTAAATGGGATTTTCGCTGAGACTTAAAGGAAACCAGGGAGGTCAGCTGTCAGGTCAGAGGAGGGAGAACATTCCAGGCATGGGGGACAGCCACAGACAGTACCCAGAGCCAAGATATGGAGTTTCTTGTTCGTGGAACACTCAGGAGGTCACTGTCAATGGATTGAAGGGTATGTATTGGGGAGTAAGTTATAAAAAAACTGGAAAGGTAGGAAAGGGGCTAGGTCATGAAGGCCAGATCAAGAAT
Source organism: Gymnobelideus leadbeateri (assembly GCA_011680675.1). NCBI lineage: Eukaryota > Metazoa > Chordata > Mammalia > Diprotodontia > Petauridae > Gymnobelideus > Gymnobelideus leadbeateri. The sequence goes on along the minus strand of WOXC01009160.1, from coordinate 15,598 downwards.
TTTGTATTTGGACCTGAAAGCAATAGGAAGCCACTGGATTTCATTGATTAGGTACAACATGATCAGACCTTCCCTTTAGGAAATTATTATATAGGGAAATAATTTTAGCTCTTGAATGGAAGATGAATTGGAGTAGAGAGAGAATTAAAGCATGCAGATTTGTTTCAGACTATTGTAATAGTCCAGGTATGAGGTGATAAGGGCCTTCACTAGAGTGGTAGCAGTGTCAGAGGAGAGAAGGAGGCAAATTTGAGAAATGCTGCAAAGGTGAAATTGACAAGCCATGGCATCAACTTGGACATGGGCGGGGGGAGGGTGTGTGTGTGTATGTGGTGAGAGATATTGAAAATCCAGAGCTACTCCTAAATTGTGATTCCGAGGAACTTGGAGGATGGTGTTGCCCTCTACGGAAGGTAGGAAGGGGTAAGGGTTCAGGGGAAAAAATAATGGGTTTTGTTTTGGACAGATTGAATTCCATTGGAAGATTTACAGAAAGAAGCAAAAGATTAAAGGTTATCACCAGTGGAGAGAGTACCCACACTGATAAGATCATAGATCAATCAAAAGAACATAGATCAATTGATAAATTGGGAGAAAAAGTATTTGTACTCTTTACCTCACAAGATTATGGTGAATAAAGTTCTTTGTAAACAGAGTACTTAGATGTGAGTCACTCTTGTATCATATTGTTATGAATATCACATGGTTTATGTGACTATTATTTAATAATAATTGAATAATAATCATTGCTTACTATTTATATAATGTGTGTCCATGTAATCAGAGTAACCACCTATGTCTTTCTACTACTATTTGAATTAAGCTTCTCAGCCTTTCCATAAAAAAGTTATTTTTTAAATTTCCCTAATATTATGATTATAACATTATTATAATTTTATTTTACATTATATATTATGTAATACATTTAAAATAATGTTATAATTATAACAAAGGATGAAATTATAATTGAAGGAATGGTAGACAATGAAATTTACTGATGGTGCAGGTTCTGAAAAGACATAGTAAAAAGAGAGTAAGCAATGTTTCTATCCCCTGGGATTTCCTGAGAATGAGAGTGGAGTGCACGGATATCATATTACCAGTCAATTTAGAGGCCTGTTAAGTTAGATTTATCTGTAAAGATTTATTGTTCAAGATCATTGACTTAAATGATTTTTGACATTTTAATACTTACTCTTCAAGCAAATATCAAAGTTTCAAACAATATGAACACTATCAGGCACTAGGGTGTTAGACTGGTGAACACCAGGTTGACACCACCACTCCCCCCCTGACACCCTAAGGTTGTCATTTCCTTTGAGGAATCAGCAGGCATTTTTTTCCCTCTCTATTTTTTGTGTATCTATATTTTTGTTTGTGTAAATAATTCATATTTTTAAACCTTCCCTCTCTTCCCTCCCTCCATATATATAGATCAGCCATTTCTCTGTAACTTGCAGTCACAAAATCAGAATTTTTGACTCTTAGAGGACTTAAGTAAACATCTAGTTCAACTTATATATAAAAAGACTCCACCTTACAATTTACTTAATAAATGATCTCTTTTTTTCTACTTGAAAACCTCCAATAAGAGGGAACTAACCCACTGTTGAGCCTGAAGTCCTTCAAAATCCTAGATCTTACTTCAACAAACTGCCGTTTAAACCTACATCTTTTTTTTTTTTTATCTTGTTCTTGCTCTTGGTTTTTGGAAACCAAGTGTAAGAACTTCTTTGTATAGAATTTCATTCCTACTACATTTAACTAGTTAATATTTTAGGATGCTGACTTAGAGCTTACTATAACTATATATATAACTTGCTTTGTATATATTTGGTTATTGTGTCCTCTATTAGATTGTAAGCTCCTTGTAGTCAGGGGCTATCTTTTGCCTCTTTTTATATCCCCATCATTTAGCATAGTATTTGGCATATAGTAGGTGCTTAATAAATATTTGTTAATTGATTGATTCATCCATGTTATATGTCCCTTACAGTTTTGTGTCATTTTCCATTTTGATTGGTATGTGTGTCATCTATGCCTGTATCTAAGACATTGATAGGCAATATAAAGTTGAACCCAGATCCAAGGGGTTGTGGCAGGAGGGAGGCACTCCACTGGAATCTTCCTTCCAAATTAATAGGATCATGTTTTTTGAGCTAGAAAGGACCTTAAAAGTCCAAAATCTTCATCTTACAAATGAGGAAATTGAAGCCTACAAAGGTCAAATGACTTGCCCAAGGTCTTACTGATAGGAAATGCAGAATCAAGAATTAAACCTAGGACCTCTGACTTTACCCTTTCCAATACCCTTTCCACTGCATCCTACTACCTTGGGATCATCCAGGAATTAATCAAAGGAGTATTAAATGCTTTCTATTTACAAATCCCTTTGCTTAGCACTGAGAATACACATAGGAATATAAAATAGTCCCTATTCTCAAGGAGTTTACATTCCAATGGGGCCAGGGGAGGAGGGGGAAGAGTAATACTCATAAGTCAAATGCAGTGATCTTATAGTACTTAGGCTGTACTGGCAAGGCAAATGGTAATATCTTTTTGGTATCATTTCCATTCATAACATATCCAAACCTATATGTGGTTGCTTACTGTCTCAGGGAGGGGGGAAGGAGGGATAGAATTTGGCAGTCAGAACTTTAGATAAAAATGTTTAAAATTAAAAAGAAAAATTCCACATCCATTTTAGATATTGAATGACTTGACAGTGCTACAAGCTTTGGTGATGAGACTCTGTTCTTTGGTCCTTTTATAGCTCTTGACTACAGCCCCTGAAGAGGCAACTGAATCTTTTCAGTGTTTGTATGAATTCATCAAGGGCTGCTATGTCTTCTCTTGCTAACTCCTTATTTGAAGTGGTATCATCTCCCTACTAGCCATTTCCCCCCCAGCCTTTCCAATCTTCAAGTCATTTTTCTTAGCAGAGAAAACAGAAGGCACATAACAATTTCTCTTTTGTCAGTTACCAACTTTCTGTCCACTACAAGCAATAGTATTATGCCTCCTTTGACTCTCATTTTCCCAAAATGTCTTTTTCAGAAACCATTTTTGTCATCTTTTGCTGTCCTCACTGCCCTTAACTCATTCTGAGCACTAGCAATTTTAACACTATTCTTAATGGACTCCATTTTACTTTTATATTCCTCTTGTTAATCTGCCCTTGATTCCAATTTGTCTATATTTTAATAACATAAATTGACTCGTGTTTTCTCTTGATCCTCATCACTTCCTTCAGATAGATCTTGTTTTTCTTCCTCACCACAGTTCTTTTGTGCTAGTAAGTCAGTAAGAATTTATTAAGCAACTACTATGTGCCAGTACTGTGTTAAGGGCCTGGGACACAAAAATAGGCAAAAGACTGTCTCTCCCCATGAGGATCTCATAATCTAATAGGGGAGACAACAAGCAAACAAATTTGTACAAAAAAAGCTACATGCACGATAAATAGAAGTAATTAACAGAAAGAAGGCACTAGAATTAAGAGGAATCAGAGCAGGCTTCCTTCAGAAAGTAGGGTTTTAGTTGTAAGCTAAAAGAAGCCAAGAAAGTCAGGAGGCAGAGATGAGAAAGGAGATCACTTCAGGCATGGAGACAGTTGGAGAACATGTCCATAGCTTAGGGATAGAGTGACTTGTTCATGGAACAGCAAGAAAGTCTATGTCACTGGATCAAAGAATATGTTGGGAGAGGGGGAAGCTGTAAGGTATAAGAAGATTGGAAGAATTAGAGGGGAGTAGGTTATGAAGGACTTTGAATGCCAGTTTTATTCTTGGAAGTTTTCTGTCTCCCTTGAGGACTTGATTTCTCCAAAAGTATTTTAGGTTGTGGGGATTTGCCTATCCTTCCTCAACCCCACCCCGCCCCCGCCCCCAGATACTGAGATGTGGTTACAAGACCATACCTGACTTTTCTTCATCTTAAATCACAAATTCTCAGAGGACCTTTCTACTCAAAGTTCCCATCATTTACCCATGGAAACCTGCACTTCCAGATCCAGAATTGACCTTCTTATTGGTTTCTCAACTTTTAAAGGATGGAATTAACATTCAGAAAAGTCAAGGAATTGCTAGATGTTCTGCATTTGGCTTTTTTCTCCTCCTCCTCCTCTTTTTTCTTAGGACAGCACTATTGTTTCTTTGAATTGTACAATGACTTTGATTTTGTATGTTGTTAAATCGATATATTAATACCAATGATGTTTGGTTTTATGCTATGGCCTTCTTCAAAATTAGACTTACTAATTGGTGTGACTTGATCATTCTGTTCTTTCATCAGAAGGATTTAAAATTTCTTTTACTCTTTTTGGAGAATTGATAATAGCTAGGATTTCAGTGAGCCTTGTAGGGATATAGTAGTTTTTCTGCAACTCCTTTCAAACATCTTTAAAATTGCCATAGTAGATAAGGTTAATCCATCATCCCTCCATCCCCCACCCCCAACCTGTAGCCATACCCACTTTCCCATGTAAAATTGTACTATATTCCCTATTTTCTTTGACTAGAAAGAGTATTTTTTGTGTATGCTTTCTGTATGTTCAGGCTGAATTTTTACTTCCTTGTTTACATTAACATTTAATTACTGCTAGTTATCTTTTTTGCACTCTCCTCCAGAGCTCCTTTCCTTTCTGTTTCATATCCCAAATATTTATAAAATGTTATCATGTACTGTCTCTTTTAGTCATCACCTCTGCAAGTCCTGCATGTCACTCCTTTAATCTTCCCTTGTAAGACAATCCTTCTATTTTTAAAAATCATTTTTGTTCTTTTATTCTAGGTACCTTCCAGTTTTTTCATTCATCCATACTCCAAATGTAATTCAGTTTTCTAGGGACTCCATTTAATAATGTACATTATTATTATACATATTTTATTTATACATTTTAATCCATTCTATAAAATTCAAAGACAAAATCATATTATTTCATTCACTTATTCTTTACTTGAAATTTTAAAACACTACTACCCAACTAGAATAGTACTCAAAAATGCTACCACTGGTTAAGGTGACTACCAGCTAATAAACAAGAGAATTATTTATATTTCTTACCTCTAGTATGTATATTTTCTGCTGGTTTGCTTTTGGTATATGACTGTTTTTATTTGAGTTAATTTAAACTCACTTTTATATAATTTTAATACAATATGTAAAATATTTAAAGTAAAAGTTTAAAATAAAAGTACCTTCCTTATTTCCTTCTTGGATGAATTTAAACAAATATTCTTGCGTAACACATGGCTCAGACTCAGTTCTGACCTCTTATGGACCAGGCTCAGTCTTCAGGGGTCTCTCAATAAAAATTCAAATAATTGCTCAATTCTAATCCAGGGATCAGGCCTGGCAAAATCTGAATTTTCTTTGTTTCTAGTTCAGGTATGTACTTCCCCCAGAGACATTTTTTTCAATTTCATTAAGGAAACAAGTTATGGAATATAGAACAAATTTATTCAAATACATTTAATGGACAAAAAAAGGACTGGTGTCATACATGACTCCTTTAAGAATGCAGTAGTTATATCCTACCTCCATTTTAGTGCTACTTCTTTCCACCATCTCCTTTCCATAGATCCAGTTCTCATCCACCCACCCACCCGATGTGCACCAACTTATAGGTGAAAACTGGGGTAAATGAGTATATTTGAGGACCAAACTGAAGAGCAAGGTTGCCTTCTCCCTACTTAGTTGCTTCCCTTTGGACATGAATTAACCTCTTGCTTTGGCACCCCATGTATCTACCCATTCTGCTTCCTGCTTGGTATACTACAAATTCATTTCTTGGTCCATGCTAGTTTGCACAAGGATGTAATGTAATGACTCCCATAGCTCCTGACTAGGTTCAGAAATGGTTCTTTTCGACTCTCCTAATAGCCTTGATTGTGCTTTGTCCAATGTCACATATCTAATTAAAAGTAGAACTGGCCCTTCTCTTTGTCCTCTGTACATAAGCATTAAAATAACAGAATTATAGGGCTTCTCAGGCTCTTTATACCATACATAAAGATAGCATATTAAGTAGCTCAAGTACTAAATTTGAATTCAGGGTCAACTGGATTCAGATCTCATCTCCACTGTTACTCATATGACCATGAGCTTCAGTTTCTTCTTCTATCCTGCCCTCCACAGCCCTCCCTATTACCACTACCACTAACTCTTAACCAACTGACATCAATGCGAAAAGCAAACCAAAAGCATTACCTAGTTAAGGTCTTGAGCACACTGAAGGTAGCATTTGCTAGGTGGGTCAAACCACCACCCCCTCCCCTGAAATCCCAGGGAAACAGCCCAGGAACCTGAACCAAAAAAGCAAAGAAAGAGCAGTTCTCCCTCTGTCCCATATCCTGCTCACCTGTCTTGCTTGCACTGTAGTCCTGGAAACCATCCTCCAGGGGAACAGACCTTGTGAAAAAGAGGCCTACTATCTAAGTTATCGCCATCAGTAGTCAGATATAAGCCAAAGATCCCCAAGAAAATCAGCCCATACACTGCCCCCATATTCTACCACAAGAAGATGGGCCCTGAATCCAGTTCATCCCTTGCCCCAACAGCTAGGGAAGCAAACTTTATGGAAATATGACCTTGTAGGCATAGCTAATGTTGAACCAGAAAACAAAGTTCTCATCATCAAAGTGATTGGCACCATCAAATGATTCAAAGGATGTGGTTTTATCAATCAGAATGACCCTAAAGAATATGTATTAATATCTGCTTTGTAGCTGCACCCTAAGGACCACTGGTTATTTCCATTTGATATGTTCTATATATTGACTCCCCCTACTGAAATGTGAGCACCCTGAGAATGGGGCTTATCTTTTCTCTTTGTATCTCCAGTGCTTTGTACATGTTCACTCATTTAGTACCTACTTCACCTACTTCACAAGGCTATTGTGAACCTCAAATAAAATAATATTTGGGAAGTGCATTGCAAACCTAAAAGTGCTATATGAATGTCAGCTATTTACTACTATTACTACTACTACTACTACTACTAATAATAATAATCACTTTCATATATACTAGTTACAGACATATCAGTATACCTTATTCCCATCTTTCTCTTTTGACTGCAGTCTCCATAATTTTTTAAAAATCTTTTCTAATGTAGCAAACACACTCTCCCCAAAGTACTGTGTATAAATTTCTCCACATCATATAAATACATTAGTAGTTCTGTGATCTCATCAATAGAGATGCAACCTCCAATTGTACTGATTCATAGCCTCTCCAAGGCTTCATATTCTATGTGACTTGTCCATATCCTCTGATAACTCTTGCATAGAGCTGTCTACCCAATAAGCAAGATATTTTTCTCCACATCTTTTACCTTTGCTTGCTTTCCCTTATGGTATGAATCCATTTTCCATCACTACTTTGGCATGAAGAAGCTTTGCAGCTGTTCTGGCCAATGGTGTACTCTTTGTGTGTTCATTAGTCTGAATGAGGTCAGAAAGGTCCTAAGTCTCCAGTTGAGAAGCTCAAGTAGATAAAGAATCTCAGGAAGTTGAAGACTCTTTTTTGTTAAAGGACACAAAGCACATGGGGATTAAAATCATAGAGCCCCTTTGCAACTCAAGCTTTTCCAACTCTAAATATACATAATACACATCAACAATCGGTACTCACAGGTCCAAAGTACTTAGAAGTTATCCTAAATTTCTGATTATGATTGCCCTCTGAGCTTGACCCTTCTTGAAATGTTTTATAAACAGTTTAAAGAACAAATGAAGTATTAGAAACAGCTATAGGGGAGGCAGTGCTATTGGCTTTCCTTGGGTGAAAAAATATAATCTATAAAGGACTGATTGTGCTCATCTGCTTTCTGGGTATCCATAAGTTTACTTTACTTTGGCAAGGGAGAAGAGAGAATAACGGAGAAATTGTCCTATAAGCCAAGAGCTTATAGAGGTAGGAAATCAAATTGCCTTCATCTAAAGAATATTACTCATGTCCCCATTATGTGTCAAATGACAGTGTAAATAAAGGGCAATTTCCTTTTTTTCTTTTTAGGGTTTTTTTTTGTTTGTTTGTTTTGTTTTGTTTTTAGTTTTAAGTCCTGAGAACAACAGAGGCATTTATGCCATATAAGCTGCTTGCAGGACCTTCCATTCATTTATATGACCTTGTGCCAAATACATTTTTAAAAAATGGCTTCTTATGACAAATTATATAAGATTTCCCTGCTTGGTTTCTTGACTATTACTATAGGTATGACTAAGAGTGTGCTGGTAAATGTTTCACAACTAGTCTTCCAGGAGACAAGAAGGAAGAACCCAGGTCACACTTTTAAGTTTAGTCCCCATTATTAACATTTTCTCCATGACTTTCTGAAGTCTAGACAATCAACAAAATAATGAATCAAGCCTTGATTTGTAGCATTTGCCAGTTTCCAGGGTATAAATGCTCACAACCGAAAATTTAATGATCTCCTCTCAAGAGTGTGAGCCTATGGGAGGCAGCTCCAGTCTGCCACTTCTATGAGTCAATAAAGAATTAAAGAAGAGTTTTTATTCTAGATGTCTTCCTTGCAAATGTTGTCAAATAGAAGAATACTAATGCCTTACTTCATATTTCAAAGCTTACATTTAGAATACCCATTTTTATGTAATATAGGATAATTTGTAAGAAATCTTTTTTGTAAAAATAAAAATATTGGATACATTTATGTTTCAATATTCCTTTGGATTTCCCTATTTCATGTCGTGTGTGTGTGTGTGTGTGCGTGTTAGATATATGTTGACCTAAAAATCTTAGTACAGCTCAAACTCTAATAGCTTAAGTACTAGTTTTTACATATTATATTTGATTAATTGCAGTGCAGCAGATAATTAATTTTCCAGAAATTAGAATATACAGTGTCTGCATTGGAAAGTAAAGACAGACTGGATAAGAAGGGAATGATAGAATAGGTCTCTACAAAGAGCCATATTAAAACGCTGCATTTCACTTAATGGGAAGCTCTTAAGGATTTCTGCAAAAGCACTTCTTGGAGATGAGAGTTGCTTCCTTACCACATGGACCCTTCCAGGCTTGGGCCCATTTTCCCCTGGACTCTGAATGTATTTAAAACTCTTCATCCTGGAAAACCATTTCAGCTGTGGACTTCAGAGCTCAGAAATACCCTCAGCTTCTACAGCCCCATTGAGTGGCTCCTCCAACTACTTCCATTTAAGAGGGTTCCCAAGACAATCATTTCTCATTTCTCACCAGGCTTCAACCAGACTCCTATATGCTCTGGGGGTGTGTAGTCCTTCTCTCACCCCCTTTTCACCTTCCTTCATGGATTTTTGTTTCCCATTAGAGTTGTAAGCTCATTGACGGCAAGGGACTCTCTTATAGGCTTATATTTCTATTCCCAAATTGAGAACTCTGAAAGACCGTAGCTTAAAGAGCACAAACTCCCCCAGTGCATCCTGGGCCCTCTCCAGTTTTCCTGATCTATATCTGGCCACCGGGCCCATATGGCTCCAGAGAAGACAGTGAGGATGGTGACTTTCCACAGCCCTCCCTTACTTAAATCCAATTGACTTGCAAATCATGGCATCATATTCCTGATGTCATGGTCCTCTTTGAGAATGGACAAACCACACAAGCCGGCCCCATGATAAGCAATAAATCCTACTGCCTAACCAACTGACTGATTGATGGGGAGTTTGTCACAGACTTTTCGAATATCTTTTTTTTTTTTTTACTGTCTTTACTGCTGTAACAAATACATGTTTCTAAAATCTAAGTCTGGCTGGCAAATTATAATTACTTCATACCTTGAGGAAGTATAACATTAAGGGTTCATGAACTACAATATTAACCCCCCAAAAAACAGTCAGGGCCACCCTTAGAACCCAGAGGGGAGATGTAGCAGCCATGCTGTGAGGACATATGCTGGCAGTTAGAAGTTCAAGTTGTAAGAATGACTCTAGGCCATGCACTACATATAAAATTAAAAACCTTGTCACAGTCATATGATCATCAAGATGAAAATATAGATATTTTCCATGATTGTCATGACCTCTCAAACCTCTCTATAATAGTAATTATGCACAAGAGATAAACCAATTTCAGTTACCTCCACAGAATAGGGTACCAAGAACCCTAATGAGGTATTAGAACAGTGAATTAATAGCAGAGAAGGCTAATCCCTAACGCCTAAAATTTTGTCATTCTTGTGTTGTTTTTCAGTCATGTGTGAGATCCCCTTTTGATATTTTCTTGGCAAAGATACTGGAGTGGTTTACAATTTCATTTCCAGCTCATTTTACAGATAAAGAAACTGAGGCAAAGAGGGTTAAGTTACTTGCTGAGGGCCATGCAGCTATATCTGAGACTGGATTTAAACTCAGGCCCTCCTGACTCCAAAGCTGATGCTCTATACACTGTGCCACCTTTAATTACAATAAACTGAAAAACTTAAGAAATTAATTGGTAACCAATTGATAAATGGTCAAACAGTTCTCAAAAGAAGAATCAGAAACTATTTTATGAACAAATTCTATGAATCACTAAAAATAAGAAAACATAAATCAAGACAACCTTGAGGTTTACTTCATACCCTGCAAATTGACAAACATGACAACAGTTGGAGACATTCAATGTTGGATGAGTAGTGGGATGATAGGCACACTAATGCATTATTGGTGGAGCTGTGAATCAGCAAATATTTTAAAAAGCAATTCTGAATTATACAAATAAGATATCTAAAATATCCATATCCTTTGACCCAAAGATTTCATTGCTAGACTTCTATACTAAGGAGGCCACTAATAAGAAAAAAGTCCTCATATATACCAAGATACTTATAGTAGATTTTGTTGTGAGAGTGAAGAATTGGAAGCAAAGTAGATGGCTATTGATTGGGGAATAGTTAAACAAATTGTGGCACATGAATATAATGGAATATTGCTATGTTATTAGAAATGACACATTTGGTAATAGAAAGAAACATGTTTGTCTCCATGAACTGCTGAAAAATGAAGTAAATAGATGCAAGAAAGCAATATACATCATGGATCCTACAATGTAAATGGAAAGAACACACACAATCAAAATTATGAATAAACATGTCTCAAGAAATAGAAGACACCCTAGCCTATTGTTGTGGTTAAGCCATTTAGTCTTCTTTTTGTTTTTGTTTTTTCTTTTTGGGGTTAAGTAACTTGCCCAGGGTCACACAGCTAGTTTTTGTGTTAAGTGTCTGAGGCCAGCTTTGAACTCAGGTCCTCCTGACTCCAGAGCTGGTGCTCTATTCACTGTGCCACCTAGCCTTCCCCAAGTCATTCAGTCTTGTCTGACTCTTGTTGACCTTAGCACACTATCCTTCTGTCCTCCACTATCTCTCAAAGTTTATCCAGGTTCATGTTCATTGTTTGTATGACACTATGCTTTTGTCTCATCTTCCAAGGTCTCCTTTTTCTTTTTTTCCTTCAATCTTTCCCAGCATCAGGGTCTTTTCCAGCAAGTCTGATCTTTTCATTATATTGAGGTGCTTTGTCTATGAATGCACCTGTTTTTAGATTTGTCTTGATGTGTTTATCAGTTATGCAAATTTACTTCCTCTTCATTTTTTCTAGTTTTTTTTGGCATTAAATATTTGTTATATGGCATGGTTCTTTGGCAAGGGAAGAAAGGAGATGGGGAAATTATGAGAATTAACAAAACAAAGGCATCAATAATAAGTTATTTTAAATGTTTTCCACAAATCTAATGTGGTTAAAATTAGAAGGGAGAAAGTTGGTGAAAAATGTCTGCATCAGGTAACTCTGATAAGGGTCTGGTAGCTATATGAGAAACAGTTTCAAATACATGGAAACAGGAGCCATTTTGCAATACATAAATGATCAAAGCATATGCATGGGCAATTTTTAAAGGAAAAAATACAAGTCATTAGTAGTCCTTTCAAGAAATTCTTCAAAACAGTATTAATTAGAGAAATATATATTAAAGGAACTCTGAGTTTCTGTCTCAAACCTAACATTTCTGAAGATAAAAAAAGAACAATTATTGGAGGGTTTATGGGGAAAATAAGCACAATAATGAATTGTTGATGGGGCTACCAAATATTTATTAAAATTGCAGCCAAAATACATGAACAGAGAAAAGGGATATATCAGTTTTAATGAAAACTTAGCTATTGTCAGATGCATTTAAGAAATCTTTATGTAAATTCTTTAAAATAAGAAAATTTGATTAGAATTTAGGTGAATATAGCTATAAAAGATATCAATGGATTTTCCTTCTAGCTATTAGTTTATTAGACTGGTAGTTATCTTTTTTGATTATCATTAGTTACAACACTTCTCTAAATTTTTTCTTTCAATTTTTTCTTAACTTCAAATCGTGTGTTTATGAGTATAATAACTATTGGCAGGAAAATGTACCTAGTAGTTGGTACTAACAGCAGAATCCTTTTTTTGCCTCTCTCTTTAAAACATTATTTATGAATAGTTGCCAAAAGGTGGTAGTTTTCCCAAACAAATGCACATTATGAATGGTCTTCTTTTAAGCCTGAAATTTCTTTAAACATGCCTGGTGGGTTTTGAGTACCTGCAGTTAAATAGTGTTGCTTTTGGCAGATCTTGGTGAGCAAATGAGGCATAATCTCTCTGATCTCAGGAGTCTGGTCAGTCAGCCATGACATTCTCAGTATCTTTTCTTTCTACACCCTGTCTCAACAGAGCTGTGGCCCAGTCAGTTCTCAGTGGGGATGCCTAAAATTACCACGTGCTTCAGAGCAGCAGATGGTAGGATAGTGGGGAAAAAATCAGGCCCCAAGGTTTAGGTTCATGTGGGGTTCAGTATGAATTGGAACGATTTTTACAATTTTTATTTTCCAAAGAAGTATCATTCATTCTGCCTATGGAGAGCCTTAAATTCTAGGGGATCTTTCAAAAAAATTTCAAATTATAAGACTTTGGGCCAAGCATTAATTTCTAGCTTAGAATTCTAGTGAGAAAATTGTTCTTGTGCTCAAAGTGGTTTATGGCAACTTTAGTCGTAATTGATTTGGGGTGTACAGTTTGAAAAACAGTTTGAAAATTTACTTCTACCATAGGGGAATAAGAAAAAAATAATAGGTATCACTGGTATGTCTTGACATATATCCTTTCATTGTTTCTTCCTACATTTCTATAATTTTTATGAAGTGCTTCACAAATGCTAAAGTGTTATGTATGTGTTAGACAATGTCATCATCATCATCACCATCATCATCATCATCATCATCATCATCATCATCATCAGTCCCAAGTTAATATTTTTGAAGATGCCCCTAAAGAAATGATAAATCCTTATGTAGACCTAAAAAAAATCTGCTCTTATTACATCCACTTATTATTTGTTCATTTAAAAAACTTGCTTCCAACTCAAGTCAATGAGCATTTATTAAACACTTACTATGTACTAGGCACTGTATTAATAATACCAGAAATTCAAAGAGCAAAAAAAAAAATAGTCTTCCTTTCATATGTTGGGGACAGGGAATGATTCTATTTTTTCCCCAAGCTTTATAATAATATTTTAGGGCATAATATGGTTTTCTTTATTTTTGTTCATTTTAATCTCATATTTTAGGAGATTCTTAACCTAAAAATATCATCCTCTTGTGATATTTTACAAAATATCAGGAACAAAAATAAAATTGAGGCCCAACATAGAGAGCACTTTACAAAGGAAAGAAAATATTAAAATATGACTAGCAGACTGACAAAGCCAGGAAATTAAGAATTTGGCTTTAATTCTGCCCTTAATTCACCTTATTGTGTTTAGGTGTTGGAGTGATCTCAAAACAGTAGGTGATCTTCTTGCCTTTTCTACCCTACAGGAAATGTAGCCTGACTTTTAAAGGGGAAGCATCACAGAAACAGGATGACTCCTCTATTCAAAGTTCTGTACTGCAGCTTGGTGCTGTGGAAGGAACACTGTATTTGGAGTCAGAGGGCCTAGATCTTCCTAGTTCTACCACTAACTACTTGTATGACTTTAGGTAAATCACTAGAGCCTTCCAGACTTGAGTTTCTTCATCTGTATTAGATTACGTGACCTGACCCTGACCCTGACCCCTTCTACTTCTGATTGTATGATTTTATGACCCTACAAGGAAAACCAATTTTCATAGTATACTTTTTTTACTGAGTTAAAATGACTACCATAATAATTTCCAATGTAACTATTCAAAAAAGCCCTTCCTACTCCCTCTTATCATTTGCTAATTGCAAAATGAATCCATGTCTATTCGAATGGGTCCATTCCTTCTTCCTACAAGTTAAGGAGGACATATAAGTAGACAGACAAGATGTTTGGAAGCCATATTATATCCAAAATAACTGGAAAATGTACCAATGTTTTTCCTGTCAAAGAGAGATAACTTAGGATACAACAATATCTGCCTTCAAGTAAAGAAGTAGGCTTTTTCTATGTAATTTCTGAGAATGGAACTGGAATTCCAATGAATGGTAGCTTGAAGACCATATATTTATTTTACTCAATGTAGAAACATTCAAGTAGAGAATAAAGGTTAATTGATGAGAATTTTATAGAAGGAATTTATGGCTTGAGTAGGGAATTGCACTGAGAGGTCTTTGTGACTCTTCTATTGATGGTCTTGAATTATCATGATTTGTTAAATTATCCTCTGTTTTAATGTGAACCTAAGTTGCACTGTTAAGATGTTACTCTTGATGTAGTTGTAAGATGGTGCATAAGACTAAGACATGTAATGCCTAAGCCATAAAATCTTTATTTATTTTGGTGAACTACTATTATTTTATTTTTAATAACATTTTTACACGACTTATGTTTTTGCATACCCATTGCAAGAAAATAAACTTAACACCTAAAAAACTTTAAATTAATTTTCAAAGAAAGTAGTCAGTGTGCTCAGCATAATACACTACAATAAGGTGTCAAGGTAATATTTCTTTTAATATTTCTTTGCCTAAGTTAGCATATATGAGTTCTGATTTGAGGAGAAGTTTAATTATGTTTGACTTTTATGTTTAGAAAAGGTAATGGAAAAATTTCAAAGAAACCATTACATAAAAAATTTAATGCATTATATATAATCAATGAATAAACATTCTAATAGCTTAGGCATACCCTCTGAAGAATGCACAGGAAGTAGTAGACAAAGTCCTTGAGCTTGAGGAGCATATAATGAAGTACCAATAACAATTACAAAGTAAATGTCTGTGTTGTCTTCTAGAAGCAATGAAGTAATATTGTTTAAATCATCATTTGGGCCTCCTTCATTAATTCATTTCATATAGTAATATTTCTCCTTTAAAATTGTCATCAACTTATAGAAACATCTTACCAAACTCACTGCAAATTAATATATTTATGTCAAACTAATATAATATATGTTATGTAAAGATACATCCTATTTTAAAAGAAAAGCCTAGGAATCTAATTTTTTAAAGATTTTATTTTCCCTGGGATACTATCTCCATAAAGGGAACTTTTATTTCCCAAAATTGCAGTAAGTGTCCCTATTTGTGACACAATGGCTTAATTAGAGTATCCTGGGGAATCAGCAAAGAAAGCAATTGAAAAAGAAGCTTCCATGCAGTTGCAGACTACAAAATAAACTAACAAA